>CM062917.1:76917502-78167502 GCA_031878705.1 Tapirus indicus
CAGAACTTTCTCTATTCAAATTTGATGTTAAAATTTTACAAAGACACATTTTTCATCTCTTACATTCACTTACGTGTAGTTTAGATACAGCGGAGAGTAGCAAACACCACTAGGTTTTCCAGGCACTTTATAAATCTTCTTGCTCACTGTCAGGCAACTAGAAGTATGATTTAATGCCTTTCATGTTTATTGATGTGTCCCAGGTACTAGAATAGTGCCTGACACTTGGTAGGCACTGAATATATGTTTACTGACAGAATGAAGCTCTGAATCACAGCTAAAGCATTACCTTAATTCACATTTTACAAACTATTGTAATCAATAAACCCCTTAAAATAAGTCTTTTAAAATTTCGCGGGTGATTGCAACTCTCCAGCAAATAATGGATTGAAGACTTGGGAAATACATTGAGTTGCATGCAGAAAAACTTGCTGTGTCAGGAAATACAAAAGGGAATTTCACATGGGAGATAATAAATATTTTCTTCTTTTGGTATGTCAATCTCTTCTATTTTCATCTTCTTATTTGCAATCTGACTTACCTGTTTCTTCCTCAAAAACGTTAGCAATATTTCATGTTCCTTAGATTTCAAAAATACTCGGTGATTACTGCAGTTATTATAACCTACAGAATTAGTGATTTCCCAATCCTACTCTTTTTATTAATCCAAATTCACTGAAGTATTAAACAGTATGGAAGGATGCATTAATCTTTTTACTACTGTATTTCATCAATTTTAAGACAAATTCTTTCATATAACAATATCTCTAATTTGTGGATTATGTTACAATGGAGGCATCTTAGCACTGAGTTGTGGTTTAATTGGCAACATTTTTCTAAGTGGTGCATAAAATATTGCTGTTTCACATCACTGCTGTCTTAGGGTAATATTAGAAGCTGTTGTTCAAATTTTCAATTTCAAGCAACAATTTCCCTGTCCTCCCAGCCACTCTCCCAACATAAATACATAACTGAAATGTTTAATTAGAAAAACTATCCAAACACAGTTCAGTTTTATATAAAATATTTAATTTTTAAAACACAGGCTATTCATGTCACATAAATATCTTCAATTTTAGGTTAGCTGCTATAGTCAGCAGAATTATCAAGTGTGACTATTAAGAATAACTTAGATACTGTCACTTATAGGAAAGTCTAAATTCTAAGACTCATCATATTAAAATTTCAGATACTTGAATACTGTAGCTATTTTGCTAAGTTTCAAAATATTTCTTCACTTCCTGCAATGTAGTTTTATTATAAGTTGTTAGTACTCAACATTCAAATAAAAGCAAAATAATTTTTTCTTCCATTCATTTCTTTCTCCCCAACAACAAAAAAATTCCATCAAAAAATAAAATGGTCAACTGACATCAACTCATTTTATGCAGTAAAATGGTAAATTATCCACTTTAAAATACCCTTACTGTCCCCAAACTAGAATGCCTCCCATATACTGTTTTGAAATGAATGTTCACAAGTCAGATAAGAGGGCACAGGATTAAAAGACTGACTTAGAACTGGAGTGATTTCCACTCTATAATAGTTGTTCCAATTTAAGATTCCAATCAAAAAATAAGTTACCAGAAGAACAATTAAAACAAAATGGTTAATTGGCACAACTCTCATTTCCAGAGTCTGTTTTTCCAGTTAGTGATAATGGAAACACTGGTTATTTACCTTTGGTTCCTTGCTAGAATTATTGTGTGTGTGTGTGTGTGTGCGCGCGCGCACGCGCACACACACTCATGAATAGTTAGACTTGACACCGTGACAGTTTAAATAAGGATTAGCCCATCATTCTTCGTTGCTTTCAATAAAAGAAAAAATGTCAAAACGAACTAAAGTTGCTCTAAGTCTGGCAGAAGTCATGACAAATCTCACAGAAGGTAAGGGAAGGAAGATGAGAGGGTTTCTTCTCACTACTTTTTCTTTTTGCCTCAATAAATTCAATCTAGGCAATGTTTCTAGTTAACGAAGTGAACAGAGTTAGTTTTTTCTTAAAACTGCAACTGTATAACTTAAAGTATGGTGTTTGCCACCCCTCCCCCCATGAACTTCAATAGATTTATGCAAATTCTGTTATTATGCCTTGCTTCTATGCTACTGCCCTCCAATTAGCCATGGCAAGAGGAAACAGGGACAATATGGCAGCCTGAAAGAAAATGGTACTCTAAAATTCTCATTTAACTATTACTTTCAACCATTTAAATGACAAAACTGTTTAGAACTTCTTGAAAGTAACAAAAGGTACTAATTGGAGTTCTACTCCCTTTCTTTGTTCTCACTCCTCGATCAAGAGAAGGTGGTAGTGGAAGGTAACAGAGCCCAAAGACAGGCAGAAAAGGAGAAAGTGTGATGGGCAGAGGGAATGGATCTAACAGGAACTGAACAGGCAGCCCCTAAACACATGAGAGAGCTCCCTGCCTCTTCAATACAATGCACTGATTCCCTTTAGAAGACAAATGGGTGTAAAGGTTAACTACTTTTTCAGACCTTAAGCTTACCTGTTAAGGCACTTACTTACCCCTCCCCAGCCCACCCGTATTTTTCATATAAAACCCACTATTTCATTTGAATGTATTTCGCTAGGCTATGATAATCTGCAAAATAAAACAAAAATAACATTGACCATTTTTTTTATAAAACTGTTGCATCAAGAGAAAGGTTGTGTTTTATTTTCTGAAATGAGCACAAAGTACACCTTTCACAATAACACTGAAAGCAGGTGCAAAGACTGACAGTGACCTTTGACTAAAGGTAGCTTTGTAAAAAGAAAAATACCAAATAAATCAGTGCCCTTTCTGATTGTTGTAAAACTGGAGGGGGAGGGGTTGGTTGGTTGTTACATAAAAGTTGGTCCAAACTTACAAAAAAAGCACAAATGTGCATAGTTCAGAAGATCTGCAGAGGGCCATAAAAGACTTTTATGTCCCTAAGATTAGCATCCACTTAAAACTGCAAGAATACAAAATAAAATTGTTAACTAGAATTTGTGAAGATGTACAATTAATAGATCTAGTTTTTAGAACAGCATGAATTTAAGCAAAGGTTTTTTTTGTCTTTTTTTTAAACTATTGTATGCAAGACCCTTTTCCACATAAAAATAAAGCTGTTGTTGAATTAATATTATTCAAGTCTCTTGGACTGCTGCCTTAAATTGCAGCTAGAAAAGTCTTTCCAGATAAAAATGATGTGCCTGAGGAAAAACAGATACTCAGTACGGTAACCCTCTGCCTCGACCTCTGCCAGTTGATGTGCTAATGTGTCCCCTGTATCCTTGTGAATATCCAGGTCCTTGGGCAGGAGAAGTCCAGGTTTGTCCATGCATGAGGCCAGGGCCACCCGGGTTTTCCTGTAAGTTACCACCATAGTTATAGTTGTGCATCTTTGCTGGCAAAGGATGAGTACTCTCTGGCCCTGTGGAAGGGTCACTGCTGTTTGCCAGGACTGCAATGGGGCCATGGCTATATTCAAATCTGTGGTCCTTGTCTCCACTAAACAACATGGGACCAGTATTGAGGTAAATGTCTCCATATCCAGCTACTGAACTAGGAAATGACTCGGAAAAGGCAGAAGGCTGAGGTGGACCACCAGAATGAGATGAAGTAGTACTGTAGTTATCCAAAGACTGAATATCTGAGTTTCCAATGAAGCTACGTCGTTCCAATGGTGGAGCAGAGCTACCTCCTAAACCATCATTGCTAACATAAGGAGCAGAAGAGAAAGAAGAGGATCCAAAATTGTCCTTGTAATCTGAAGTGGGTACATAAGTGTCTCCTACTTGGTAATCAATACCACCTTCTCTTTTGGGATCATCCTGGGGCTGATGCTGAGCAAGAAGCTGTAACAGCGCTGCTTTCACTCCAGCATGAGGGTCAGTTAACGAAGAACTAGTGGTGGGTACATGCTGGTTTTCTGTCCGATAATCCAGGTCTTCTTCGGTGACTGGTGGTGGTTCAGGCGGTTCAGGAGGTCGTTGATCAGGAGGCAGAATACGAGGCCGGTCTGGTTCTGGTGTGAGCTCCAATATCCTCATATCTTGGTGCTGAATGAGGTCATCTTGCCCTAAGTGAACAAAGCAAAAAAAAGAGTCAAAAGTTACCATGGAAAACTAAATGTTCAAAATAGTTGATGTTTCCTATGGGTGGTCCTAAAGATCATTAAAAGTTCCATCTTTGGCAAAAAAAAAAAAAGAAAGAGGTATATAAGTACTAATATTACCTGCTACCATTTAAGTCTATGGTGGCTGAAAAACTTTATTGTATTTGACTTTTCAATGGTATCTCACATATACCTATTTATTGCTTGAAGAACAAAAGCTACTGCATACATAAAGTTTCTGCCTTGGTCAATCATCCTGTTGTAGTTGGAGTAAAAGATTATTTCTTAGCGATAGGTTTACCTGAAAAAAATCTATGGCATTCATATTGAGTTATATCACACATGGATGAACAGACAAAGAAACCAACCTATAACCAGTGACCTGAAAATTTTCACAACATCTAGCAATGCCACTGAACAGTACGCATTATAAATAATCATCAATAGCAAGAAAAAAGTGTGAACACAACTGTGTTAGTGGTCTGCTATCTGCACACTCACCCGATACCGGAGTGCTAGGTTCTGGAGGTGGCCTGAGTTGTAATGACGCTTCATGTCCCGATCCATTCTCCCTCTCTTCTAGTAGCACGTCTTTCTGCTTTGACTGCTGAGCCTTTATTAACTGAGTCAAAAGAACTGCAAATGCACTCTGCACAGCCGCCTGGGTAGCATCAGTCTCCACTTTGGGCTGGATGCTCTGAGAAGGCTGAATTCCTCCCAACGGTTTCGAAGACTCCTGTTGTGGTGTTGATGGATCTGTCTGTTTTTCACCTGTTGCCAAAATTCCAGCAGGAAGGTTTATTTTACTTAGCTGCTGTTGCGTCTCAGAGTTTACCTTAATGTTCAACACTTGGATAAAATCAGCCATATTAACACTTGTTTTAGATTGTAGTAGGTTTAGTAGAATTGCCAATTCACTGTGGTTTAACTGTTGTCCGGGGCCTGTTTTTACTAAAGACAAAATTTGTGTTAATTAGAATTCATAATTCACAGTGCTCCCCTGCCCCCGAAAATGGCTCTGTATTACCATATTAAAATGTGCATTTGTGGGACAGTGTTTAAGAAATACTGTGAAAAAGGAATCTTGGTCTAGTTCAATTTCATGTACCTTTAAGATGTAACTGCACATAAATTTAAACAAATAAGAAAAAGAAGTGCAGTCCATTTTGAATAAATTATTTTTGGTGGTAAATACTTCAAAAGGAACATCAAAACTACCACTAGAACCTCATACTATAGCCATAACCAGGAAATATCACCTGTGAATGGGAAATGGATGATGATGATAATGATGAAGCTATAGTGTCAAGTGCTTTCTAAGTATTTTATTTCCTTCATTCCTCACAACCACCTTATAAGGCATGCTCTATTATTAGCCCAATTTTTTGTGTGAGGAAGATTAGCC
This sequence comes from Tapirus indicus, assembly GCA_031878705.1. Classification (NCBI taxonomy): domain Eukaryota; kingdom Metazoa; phylum Chordata; class Mammalia; order Perissodactyla; family Tapiridae; genus Tapirus; species Tapirus indicus. The sequence continues at coordinate 76,923,012 of CM062917.1, forward strand.
CCGAGCTAACAACGTCCGTTGCCAATCCTGCTCTTTTTGCTGAGGAAGATCACCCCTGGGCTAACATCCATGTCCATCTTCCTCTACTTTATATGCGATGCCACGGCAGCATGGTCGGTCCACACCCAGGATCCAAACCTGCGAACCCTGGGCCACTGAAGCGGAAGGCGTGAACTTAACCGCTATGCCACCAGGCCGGTCCCTAGCCCTAGCCCCATTTTTTTCTTACTGAAGAAGAAACTGACATCCAGAAAAACTAAATAACTTGCCAAAGGTCACAAACTCTGTAAGTGACAGAGCTGAGATGTGAACCCAGGTATTCTGATTCCAGAGTCTGAGCTCTTAACTACTCACTGTATTGCTTATCTAAAGTAATGCTTATTATCTAAGAACCTAATTTCATCTTTGCAGTAAATTCAAACTAGGATGTTGTAGACTCTTTGATAAAATGTATTTTAATTACTTTTTAAGTTAAGTCACTTTGGGTAAGTTAGGAACGCCTACATAAGCATGCTTATAATGTGCATATAAGATGGTATTAACTCATCACCAGTACAACAGAGTCAGTTTTCCTTTTCTAATTTTCAGTTTAGACTTGTGATGGTTTACACAGGCTCTTGCGCAAGTTTATCTGAGTCATATATAAAAACAAGGCTCAAATGCATACAATACTATATAAGTTAAGGTATAATAGAGATACTGATAAGCAATTTCCATAATCATAGATGACAGACTAATAGAAAAGAAACCCCAAGAAGGGGAAATGCTGATAATAAGTGCTATTTTTTTATATTCTCTCTTTATATATTTTGAGATACTTTTTCTTACTTCTTAATATTATTTTTAGATTAATTCAAAAGAAACTTTCCCAAGTGCTTCTTGTGACCCACAGGCATTAATAAGGAATCAAGCTTGTTTGCTACACCCCAAGAGTCAGTTTTCCTCATTTTCCCTTTCAATTCTCTATTAGCAGAGGCAGTCTCTGTGTGAGCTCAGGGAGGTATTAACTATGGTGTCTCCTCTACAGAAGGGCCATTTTGTTATTTCAACACAGTGATGATGAAGAAAATGGAGCAAAGAGGATTTATTCCTATTTCAAAAAACCAGAACTGTCACTGACACTTCTTTTTTTTTTTTTTTTTTTTTTATGTGCAAGTAATATTTTATTTCTTCCTCTGGATGCTAGTTACATTGTTGTCCTTTCTTTGTGAAAATTCATCTTGCTGCATACTTATGAAGCATGTGCTTTTCTGTATGTATATTATGCTTTTAAAAGTTTACTTAAAAACTATACAACATTAAAGGAATTTTGTCCACTGGCAATAAATACAGGGCTCTAAAGGCATCCCATCTTCACACCTCACAGAGACTCAAACTTGCCCTTGAACCAGAAGACACCTCCAGGGTATGGAGGGATTCTACCCATTCCATCCATTTCCTGTGGTTAAACTAATTCAGCACTAGAGATGTTTCTGTCAGGAGTTTGGGAGTTTAAAGCTGTTGGCTGTTGATCATTGTTCCTCTCCAAGCTGTGTTTGATCCCATATCCAAAGTATATGGCAAATCCAATCACCATCCAGACACCAAATCGGGCCCAGGTCCCAGGGGTCATCTGCATCATCAAGTAAATGTTCACAAAGATGCTCATCAGTGGGAGGACCAGAACTGTCACTTCTTAATAGTAAGTTAAGAAAAATGAAAACAAAAAATAAAATGGAGCTCTCCACCATCAATAGGGTAGTTAAATAGGTTTAGAGTTAAGAAACAATAGCAAAATGAGCTCAGAATGGGCAATTCATTTTTTACCAGCTAAAATAGAGTGAAATAACTACCGTCTATTCTATTAGGTTTGCTAGCAGAATAAGGACATCAAGTTCCATGGAGAGGAGTAGAAATAACAACCTGATAGTCTTGTTAAGGAACATGACACCTGTCACCTGGGACACCTGACCACCAACCAAACTTCCTGTTACTGCCATCTCAAATCCTTTTTCAGTAGTAGATGGTATATAAAACATGTAACATAAATACAAATTACAAAAACTTCCTGTTGCTTCTCTTTTGCCTTTCTCCAAATTTTATGTATTTTTAACATGAAAAGAAATAATATTGAACTTGATATAGATAGCCCTCATTGTATACAAGAGATGTGTTCTCCAAAGCTATGTATATCAAATATTTTCATGTGTAAGGGGAATTCAGTATTTCAAGCAACTCTGAAGAATACTTTTGAACAAATAACAATTGCTTCTGGTTTTTAAAATAACATGTATCAGCACTTTACTGTAGTCTGACCAAGGCCAAGTATAAACTTGTAGACTACGTGGAAAAGCACTAATGGTAATCTTGCTCAAGCTTTCTCAGCTTATCTACCATATATTTATCCTCAACTACCAAAAGTTCAATCGGACCCACAGATCTGTTTTAATCAACTAATTGATCAATCAATATTTACTCATCTCTTAGTAAGTGCTAGGCTACTTTTTCATGTTTAATAAATCACCACCTCCACAAACACACATTTTTTTCATCTCAGTCTCTGTCTTCATAAAAAAAAAATCAAGGTAAATTTGAATACTTTCTGGATTCTTGAGGTAAAATGAGGGAGTGGATTCCATTTTTTTAAAAGTTGTTAACTAAACGAGAGAATGAGTTGAACAGTACTTCTGACAACACTAAAAAGTTAATTTCTTATGAAGAAGCTTACTCTTAGAGTCAGAGGAAGAAATTTAAGTTTCCCAAAAATATCCTTCTTTATCATACTTCAAGTGATTTTTGGCACAGTATTAGATTCCAATCTTTGAGATTCTATAATATAATCAGAATTATATTACATACAATATATATATAGTATATAAAATATATATTAAGAGTGACCTGAGGACATTATGAACAGTATGAAAGAGCTCCTCTTACACATTCTGTCTGTTTTCCCATATCCTCCTATTCTTTAAGCACCCACAGACACTGAATGTTGAGCCTCCCTGAGAACAGTGTTAGTAAAAGACCTACTGACTCCTGCTCTAGGGGGAAAAGGAAATAGAGAAATGTGACCAATCACTAATCATATGTAATTTGATGCTTTCTCTATAAGTTAATCTTACCTTCAAATTGCTTAATATTGTGGTGTCAGTGGCAGTGAAACGCCTATACTGGCACACAAGCAATTAACAAGGTAATGTCAAGTTCAGTGAATAAACCTTAATGTTCGACTTTTAGCCACAAGATACTTTAACACTAGAACAACATAATCAACACTAGCCACAAAACAACATGAAGAAAATCAACCAACAGAAGCATTACTGACCAGGTGCTACATTCGAGTTGCCCTGAGATTTCAGCTGTGAAGACGGCAGCACACCCTGTGGTGTGTTGGTTCTGCTGTCATCCAAGCCCAGAGACAAGTCCTTTCTGGGGGCTTTAATTGTGGAAACATCATCAGTCATGCCCATCTGCTTCTGTCTTCTTCGTTTTTTACTCCATAACTCATGACAATCTTGCCATAAAGGAAGGCTGGAAATAAAAGGTATTAAATTCTTTGTCAATTTCTTGACAGCAATAAAAAAATGCCAATATTTAACATGTAGCACCAAAGCTGCCACCTCCCCGCTCCTGCAAGTTGTTCTTGAAGACTTCATACACAGGCTTTGTAAACTTCTCCAATAAAAATCGTCCTTGATGCCCCACATCCTCCAGCGCTTCACCTTTATAGACAGACTATTTTTCTGCGGTGTCTGAATAAGCAACAAGTAATCATTTGTTAAAACTATAAATGAAGAATACATGTTCATAAAAGTAGGCTGCTATTATCTTTGGTGCAATCTTTTAAAGCCAATTCTATCACAGTATATCATACATTGAATAAGATATGAAAAAAAGGGCAAAAAATATGCCACTTGCAGAAACTAGACACAGGATTAAAAAGTAGTAAGTAAAGGCTAGGACACAACATTTGTGAAAAACTTTCCAGTACGCTTTTTGCTTTTTAATGCCCTCTTATATGCTTTACAATCAAATGCTCTAAAATTAAACTGATGCTACAGAGGAGTTTCAAAAATAGGTAATCCAGGCTCATTACTCATCAACAAAGAGTTCTGAATAACTAGCAACTATCAAAATTACTCACAATTCTACCTTAATGTAATTTCACAAAACAGCGGAATAACTTTTGCTTAAAGAAAAACCTAAATATTTGATTTATAAATGTTTTCTTGTTACCCTAATAAAAAATCCAGTGGGAAGTTACTATTATATCTATTTTAAAGATGAGAAAATTGAGGCTTGGAAAGGTTAATAAACTTGCCCAGAATATCTACAAATTCCCTTAAGCAGCCCCAACCTGGTGATAGATATCTGTAGTCTTCAAACTGGATATGTTTACCTCTAGGAATACATGAAGACTTTCTATGGGGTACACCTGGAATTGTTTTAAAAGAATTTCCATATCTGTATGTCCTCTTTTCTAAAATTGATCCTTGCGAATGGCCTGCACGTTCAGCAAGTTCTTTCACACCTCCTCTTTCACAATTACCCATGTCATAAAATAAAGGCATATGCAACAATATGGTTGAATCTTAGCAATATAATATAATATTAATTTAAAAAGGTTATTCCCAAAAGGTTACATACAGCATGACACCCTTTTATATAATTAAAAACAACTAAAATTTCAAAATATAACTTTTTATGAGTACATATAGATGGCAACAAAAAGTATATACAAAAGAAAACAGGGATGATGGTTACCTCAGGTGGAGAAAGGCAAGGGGATAGGTTGTGGTGGAGGAGAGGGTATGATATGATTAAAGTAGGTTATTTTCAAGGTTGTAGCTTTTATTCCATAGGTTCATGGCTGCTTATTAACATCATTTAAAATAACTAATTAAATTAAGTAACTAAAAGAAAAAAAGAGAGCCATGCATGGACCAATGATGAGTGACACAAGGATTATGATTAAACCAAGTCTATGCACCTGAGGTCCAAAAACAAAACAAAGGCATACCTCTCAGCCATCTTACTATGGTGCATTGCCTCAGCGTGTAAAAACCTCCTGGAGTAACAAACAAAGGGACAATTTGAAATATTGATATTGGGAACCTTTAAGGCATCATAAACCCGCCAAAGACTTTACTTTCTCTGTGTGTGTGTAAGATTTCTGGGCTTAGCCTCTTTTGGGATATTCTGAATTCAGATATACTGCAGTACTGCAGAGTGGGATAAAGAGAGTGATTTCACTTCTTTCATCCTGATGTTCAGGGAATGCACTGCTCTTGTAGGAGAGTTCCATGAGAGTAAAGCAAAGAAATCCACTAAAAAGGGCTTTTGTTCCCTCCCACAATTTAAAGGTAAGACATTCTTTATGGATGATCTCAACACTCATCTCTAAGAAAGACAAATACTACCCAACAAATAGCTATAACAGTATCGGTTAGTGATGCCGACTCTTAGATGTACCAGGAATGTTTTCCAGGATGACCAAATTTGTGTGTGCTTTTCTGAAGGTTCAAATACTGGCTCAGCCACTTATTTACTGTGTCTCATCAGGCAAGCAACTTGACCACTGTGCCTCAGTTTCCTTATCTTTAAAAATGGGATTAAAAATACAATCTACCGGGGCCGGCCCCATAGTCTAGTGGTTAAGTTCAGTGCACTCCGCTCTGGCGGCCTGGGTTTGGGAGTCAGATCCCGGACGTGGAGCTACCCACGTACAAGATACAGGAAGACTGGCACGGATGTTAGCTCAGGGCAAATCTTCCTCGGCAAAAAAAAAAAAAAAAAAAACAATCTACTGCATGGGGTAAAGGTAATACTATATGTTAACAAATGTAAGCGCTTGGACAGTGCCTCTTACATAGTAGGCCCTATCTTCGTGTTTGACACTGTTTATAATCATTTGATAAAATAGTTCAAAACTATTTTTATCAAATCACATCATGAAATATTTATTCCAATTACAGTTGATCACATTTTATGAACTGTTTAATGCTTTTTACTTGCTGTTAGGAAAAAATAAAATTATAGGCTAACTGCCAGTCTATTCACTTTTTTAGCAATATAAACTTTTTTCTTTTCATTAAATACATCAGAAAAGTTTGACAGAACATCTAATATAATTAATGGAGTTACTTTTTATTTTTTTTATACCCCACTCTCATTTTGATTATTCCTAAAAAATTGATCATGAGTTTAATACATACACATTATTTCCCAAAGGAATACCAAGCCTCTCTTCATAGTCCATACCTCATAAGTAATTTATAATTTTAACTACCCATTACATATTACAAAATAATGAAATGTTATGTTGTTTACATAAATTGTTAATTTAATTATTAGGTCAATATCAGTTTAATTTTGATTGCTTTAGTGATGTATCTAACAAGACGTATCCCATAATTTATTACTGGTTTACAAAATGTACACCAAAATGTGTATTAACATGTTTATTTTTAATGGAAAAATGCAGTCAGTTGTGTTCTGATAAAAATTAAGTGAATTTAGATAACATGTTTGACAATAGGGACAGTGGTTCCAATTAGGTTATGTGGCAGACATTTTCAAAAAACTGAATGGGACACATCTATAGTTCCAAGGTTTTGACAAAAACATGTATTTTAAAAATATAATAAGAAACATAATTTAACAAATGGATTGGCAAAGTAGCACTAAAATTACATGTTAACTTCCTAACCTTTTCTAAGTATAGTGAATCAAACAAGTGCTAATAAAAGAAAGTAACAAGTATAAGAAGTAATTTAATAAGTATTGGTAAAATTTCTTTGGTTTATTTTATCAAAATTTGAAAAAATAGATGATTAAAGACTAGACAAGAAATCTTTTGGCAAGTCATGTGGTTTCCAATTCTTTACTGTCAAAAAAATTAAAGTAGAATCTTAAGTTGACATCTGAAAGGTCATTAAAATAATTTTGATGACAGATCACTATGTGTGATTTTTAAGACATAATGTGGAAGGAGTTCAAAGAAGTCAATGCTATAACTATGACAAAACTCCACGCATTCTCAAATGCTTATTTACAAGGGTACTTATAAAAATAAAAAACAAAATTACAATTGATGTGGAATTATGTCTCATTCTAGAATAAGTAATCATCATCAATAAATATGCAAATTACTTAGGGAAAAAAATCTCAGCCCTATCTATTTCATTAGGTTGTGTTTCCAACAAAATTTACTAATTTTTTTCTTTTTTTTTTAACTGAAATATGCACTCCTAATATTTGCAATGATAATTTAATCAAGAAGAAAAAGAGCTTTCTAGCCAGAGGAAATTTTTTTAAATTAAATTTCCATTTATATACAAATAATTGTTTCAAAGAAATACAATAGGGTAATCGGTAAAATACTTTCTAACACAAACATGTTACATTAAAAACCTGCAGAAGCAAAATAAGTTCAAGGTGAAAAGAGAACAACGTCCCATTGTTGAAGAGTTTGTTCATACATTTTCTAAGTGAATGTTGGTGAATATCAAAATGCTAAGATATTTTGATTCCACTGGATACATTATAAGAGTGATGTAACTGCTCCATGAAAAGTGTCAACATTTATGATACACTGAAAACTAAATCTTTTGCAACTAGTTGAACTCTTGATTTTAAAAAGTTTAGATGTCAATTAAAAATGTGCTCAATACAGTTTTACCAGAATTCTTTCAATGTGGACAACTTAAACCAAGAGATCAAGTTAGTATTACGAATAATGGGAGGAAAATGCCATTATATTCCTCTTGATATGATACAGCAGGAAGCACATATCACTATCTAGGTAGTGTTCTTGCCAAAAAAAGAAAAAAAATGTTACTCTAATTCTGATCACAAGAAAGCAAACAAAGCCAGATTATAGAATGTTTTTACAAAACAGCTAGCTTGGACTCTTCAAAAATGTCAATGTCATAAAAGCCCTCTGAGTGATTAAGACCCAAGAGACATGACAACTAAATGAAATGTGTGACCTCTGAATGAATTCTTCGTCCAAAAAAAGAAAAAAAAAAAAAAAAAACAGGCTTAGGCTAACTGGAGAATGTGAATATGGACTACCTATTAGATACTACAATGATAAATTTCTTATGCTTTATTATGGTACTGTAGTTATATAGAATAAAGTCCCAGTTCTTATAGATACATGGTAATTATAAGTGAAGTATCACTTCTACAATATGATATTCAAATAGTTCAGGGAAAACAAGTTTATATAGAGTGATAAAGCAAACATGTCCAAATAACTATTGAATCTAGGTGAAGGACAGACAAATGTTCACTGTATTATTCTTCCTATTTTTCTGTAGAGTTGATATTTTTCCAAAACAAAAGTTGAAAAAAATTCTTTGAAGGGGTACTAGAGCCAAAGTTTCAAGACTGCTGCTATATACTGATAAGCAAAAAAATCCACAAAACAATTCATTCAAAAGTGAATGATTCAAGTCCCTCAACATGTCAGATGATAGATCCTTCCTGCCTTTGCAATCATCTCACAAAAGCTATTCATATACAGTTCAGTAAAAACTTAATGAGGCTGAATGATGATCCCATAGAAATATAATATGCCCAATCTAAGTGGTAAGTGGAAGAGCCAGGATTTGAACTCCAAAGCCCAAGTTTGTTCATTCACAATATGCTAATTGTATTACATGGAAACATTTTATTATTATAGGGATAGGCTTGCTTTTATGATGCTCATTATCATTTTTTAAATTACTAAGAAAATTCCTACGAAGTTTCTAGATCCTATCAAGAAGGAGAACCAAACAGACTGCTTTGTCCCCTCCCCTTTCCCCAAATCAATCCTAGAGAAATTACAGGAGTCACAAGGGAGTGAAGGTTCAAGAACCTAGCCATTCTGACTCCCAAACTCTACGCATTTTCCCCCATCAGACAATAAATTCATTCCACACAAGCTTTTGATACTAATATTCCTTTATTCAATGATAAGGATTTTCTATTGTGTAGTGTGCCAAGGAGTGTTTCAGAACTTCCCTTTCATGTTGGATTAACCTGAATTTGAGAGCTGGCTCCACCATTTACTATATTTGTATTCTTGGGCAAGTTTCTTAACCTCTTTGAGCCTGCTTCCTCCTCTGTAAAATGGTGACAATAATAATACCCACCTGATAGGATTATAAAGATTAATGTAATAACGTGAAAAATGCTTAGCACAAGCACTGAAAATTTTAGCTATAGCAACGAGTAGTAGCATAAGCAGTAGTACTGGTAGAAGTAGTACTAGAATAATAGCAGCAACAGTAATATTTTCTTAGAGTTGAAATATATTAATAAAATTAGCTAGAGGAAGGCTGCTTTTGCTAATTCTATGGTTAGCTGAACATTAAAAGCAAGATTCTGCATTCTAGATGTAAAAATTAAGTGTACTACTGTTATTCTATTTCTTTTGATTTATTCTATTTCTTTTGACTTAACTAATCATGGAAAAGTTTCTGATTGTTATATATAGATGTTATTAAAACTGTCCGGATTCTGCCTATATGGGATCTAATATACTAAAAAGTCACTTACTCTGGTGGAGGCATTTTTGCAGGTTCCACATCTCGCAGGAACTCGCACTGAAGAGCCTGCTCTGCAGTGCAGCGCTTACTAGGATCCAAGGCGAGCATGTAATCAAACAAGTCTAGTGCAGCTGCAGGAATACTGGCATGAGAGGATTACAAGAGTCATACATGTTCTTTGACACAAGTTTAATGTTTCTTTAGAAGCTTATTTTAAATATCAGTGTTTTATAACATGTTTGCAATACTTTATTCCAATAAATTCCAAATTTTACTTTGAAGAAATATTTTCACATAATTTTGTAACTATTATTCTAAATAATTTGAAATTTGGCAAACAAGAGTATATTTTATTACTCTATGGGCAATTTGTTGTTGTAACATAAATTAAGAACTGAACAGAATAGTTCCCTACAACAAAATAAAAACCTGAACTCAATTTGAAAGCTGTTTCATTCAAATTTAAAATGATATTATTAAAGTTCTTTCATGTAAGCACCAAATCAAACATACAACCCCAAATCACTAATTCCATAATGATGAAATGGTAATTTGCATGTAGCAAAGGGAAACTCAAAATTAAATGACATAGAATTGTGATAGGTCTACCTTGAGTCAATATAGAGTGACATTTAGAATTCACAAGAAATAACTCAAAAAAAATATTCAATGCAATATAGATGTTTAAGCATCCCCTCCTTACAAAACAAATTCTTCTCTTAACTTTCGACGATATTGCTTCTTTGGTTTCATGGTGTTGAAATATGGTAGTTTGATTACATCGGGCCACACTGCAGGACACGGACTCCCACATATACGGCTAAATAATACACAGAAAGAACATCACTATAAACTACAAAGAAAAAATAATGCATACTACTGCTATACAAAACATCAACTCATTTTTAAATACACAAAAGTTGAAGTCCTAATACAATGTATAAGAAGTTTCATTAAATATTTTAGTCATCCCAACTTAATTACTTGTTTTAAGAAATCAACTTATTTTCAGTGGATGCTTCTAACACCCCAAACACCCCAAAGAGAGCATTCATATTTGCAAAATTAAATCTTAAAACACAGGTAACACTCAAAATATGTTGACCATATTTTCAACCAAAATAAAAAATTTTATGCCAATAAATTAAGGAACTAGAGTTTCGTATACATCTTTCTCTGGTTTTATAGATACCTGTCACTACACCTCTTCTCATGAATATAAGGAAGTTTGCAGAAACAGTTTTCCTACACTTAGGAAGGTAACTGTATTGTAAAATCTGCTGCTGAATTCTATCAACAGGAGGACCTTAAAAATAGCATTCTCGAAACACAGAAGTTTTTTAATTTTAGAGCCATTGATTTCAAGGTATTTAGAAATTTTAACTGCTTTACTCTCTGCTTATCTATAGCTTGAAAACCCTCATTATTTTTGTATTAATTAGTAAGTCCTTGTTATGGTAAACAAATAGGTAACTCCAGCTGGCAAACACTTAAAAACTAACTGATTTTGGTAACATACAGATGAAAAATTGGTTAAAGATGCTTGAGTATATCAAATCTCAAGGATAAATGTACATTGTATATAAAATTATCAGCTGCTCTTCATATGTAAAAAGAAAAGGCCCATGCATCACTGACTAAAAGTAAAAATATTCTATACATACATAAATGTAAATGCATGCACTAGTGTGTATAAGCAATTGATGACTACAGTTGCCAGACATTCTTTAGCTGAGCTTTAGAATGTCACCTCAGAAACATACATTTATATGAGACAATCTCTCACGTTTATTAGGCTATATGCCACTGAAATTGTGCTTCTGTTTCAATATATTTTAGGATATTTTTAACCCAAGCTTTTTTAAAGGTATTAAGACATTATTCCTTGCACGCTCCAGTCTCTTCTTCGTTAATCCCGGTTTTCACAACCTCCTCAAAAATATAGTGGCTTTCATAGGAAAAAAAAAAGCCAAACTTGGGACCATGGCTCTCTATGATCTGGTCCCAAACTGCCTTCCTACTCTCATCTCCCAATTCATCTCCCCCCATAAAACAACCACTCCTCCATGTCCACCCTCACATTCTTTCCCCCTAGATTCTACCTAGCTGAATCCTTTCCATTTCTCAAGATTCAGTTAAAAAGTAACCTATTCAACAAGGCCTTCTGTATCCCCAATGCTACACAGAATGGTCACCCTTTGCATGCTACTTGTTTCTTTTGACACTATTTCACCCTCCTTTGTATTTTAGTTGTTCACATGTCTGTTTCTCTTCCTAAATTATCATTCAGCAACCATGTCCTTCACTTTTGTATACCCTCCCAAGTAACTACAGAAACATAAATAATTAATCCCAGGCAGACTGATGCTATTATAATCGAAGGATAAAGTATATTGGAATAAAGGAAATGAAGGATACCTTCAACTGCAGAAACACAAGAAAATGTACTCAAGTTAGGGAAGGGTGCAGAATTTTGGCTACAACTCCAAGATTAAGTAAACAACAGACAAGTGGAAAAGGGAATAAAGGAAATATGTTACTGGCAAAGAGAAGTGCACAGGCAAAGGCATGGAAGTAGCAAAGTGTAGGCATTTGGGAGGAAGACTGAGGAAACCAATATAGGTGGAATTTAGGGCTCAGGGAAGTTTGGCAGGCAGCACAGACCGGGGTCTGTTTTAAGAAGCAGTTTGCCTAACTACAGTGAAGACAAACTTTGAAACAAACTTTAGAACTGAATCCTTTCTGTGATATTGATCAAATTTCATTATGTAAGAATCTGTTTCTTCTTCTGTAAAATGGAGATTAATTTTACTTTGAAGCTGTGAAATTGAATGAGCTAGCATCTGGCCCATTAAGAGCCTTATAATAAAAATCAGTTTCATTACCTCTCCAGAGAATTTCAATTATTTTATTATATGTGTTGTGAAAATACATGAGTAGAGAAATTATCTAATTGGTAGCAGCATACAGGATGGAATAGACATCTGAGGCAGGGAAAGTTACCAGATACTAGGAAAGCAGACATGACAGCAATTGACGATAACTGCGTATTAGCAAAATCTGTGCCTGATGGCTAGCCAGCTATACCAAAATCATTTATCAAAGATGTCTTGAAACGTATCATATACTAAATCCCCAAATATCTGATGTCTATTTTAGGAGCTATTCTGATCTACTAATATATCTACTTTGGTGTCAATACTATATGGTAGCTTTATATTTTTTATAAGGCTGACAGGACAAACTCTTCCATCTACCCATTCCAAAATTACTCTTCTCAGAATTTTCTTAGAAATGAAATGTAGAATCAATACTATCACACTCCAAAAGAGAACCCTGTTGGGATTCAACTATTGCTCTGAATTTATAAATTAATTTAGAAAGGATTGCTATCTTTATAAAGCTTAATATTTCTATCCCAGAAATACTCAATTTTATATTTCTTTCAGTTTTATATATATTTCTTCAATTAGATCTTGTATATATTTTATGGGTTTTATTTTTTGCTTTTTTGAATGTGTTCTTATGCCTATTATAACATCTCCTAAGCAGTAACTAGGAAACTCTTGTTATAGGAATGGTTCAAAATTTGATATACAAATTTTAGGCAGCCACCTGAGATTCTACAGTTCGTAACAGTTTTATAGTAGTTGTTTCTTTGAGGCTTTCCAGGTTTACAACTATATCACCTATAATCAGAACTCATCTATATTTCTTTTGATGTGCATCTCTCTTTATCATTTTGTTATGTTACATTATGTGGCAATTTCCAAAAATGTTAAAATGATAATGGTGCTATACAATACTGGGTAATTTTGTTTTGTTTCTGATTTTAATGCAAGTACTTTCCTTGTTTACCACTGGGAAGGATGATGACTTTTGCTTTGAGAAACACAACACATAATAGAGATATTCACAGACACACACACACACACACAAATTCACACATATAATCCTGTTAAGGAAGCGTTCATTTTTATTCCTTTTTACTGAGTTTTATTTTTCTGGCTTTTAAATTTTAAAAGGATACTTTAGTTTTCTCAGTTTGACTTGTAGAAACTTTATTATAATCACCATCTGCATTTTCTTCCCTCAGCTACTAACATCATGAATTATATTAAGAGATTTCCTAATATTTATTCATCATTACATTCAAAAGAGGAATACCTCCTAGTAAAACTACTATTATTTTAGTGTAATGCTATATTCTACTTGTTAATTTAGATGTTTTGCATCAATATTCATCTGTGAGATTGCTATACAGCAGCAGTTCTCAAAAAAGGGGTCCAAAGACCCTCGTGTCCCTCAGACTCTTTGGGGGTCTGGCAGATCAAAGGTATTACTATGACATTATTTGCCTTTTTCAGTAGGTTGACTTGCACTGATGGTACAAAGTCAATGGTGGGTAAAATTACTGACACCTTAGCATGATTCAAGGCAGTGGCACCAAACTATTAGCAGAAAGTACTCTTCACTATGACACAATCAGGGGGTGGGGGTGGAGGGCAATTTCACTTAAGAATATACTTGTTGAAGCAGTAAAAATTATTAATGTTATAAATCCTAACACTTGAGTATACATCATTTTAATATTCTCAGTGATGAAATAGAAAATACTCATAAAACACTTCTGCTGCACCACAAAATCTTGATAGTTATCTTGAGAAACACTTGTGCAATTATTTGAGTTGCAAGCTGAAGTAGCTGCTTTATTCACAGACCACCATTTTCACCTGTAAGAACAACTAACGAACTATGTCATTTCATACTTGGGTACCTGCCAGACATTTTCTCAAATGTGAACAAAGTTGGCTTGTTACTTTAAGGAAGACAACTGCAGTATCTATTGTTGATTATAAAATTTGAGCTTTCAGGAGAAAATCAGAATAGTAGAAAACTTATATTTATACCACAAACTTGACAGCTTCACAATAAATACCTGAAGGTTTTTCTGATGAGATTAGTGGTGATAATAAATACTATATAATGAAATGTTACATTTGGAAGATCTGCTCGATTCATTAACCCAATATTTTCTAAATGACCAATATAAAATGTTACAAAATCATCATAGGTAAAAGATCCATTCAGAGTGCAAGAAAGACCAACGGATTTCAACATATTAGAGTACAAAATAATCCTTCATATGGTTTCAGACTGCACATTACAACTAACATATAAAAAATTACCACCTATTTACTGCAGTTTCAAAGAAAAACATGCAAAATTATCTGAAAAGACTATTGAAAATAGCACATCACAGATATGAGGATCTAGATGTTACTTTATTAAGCCAGATATTAAAAGATACCTAAAAATGTAAAACAATGCTACTCATTTCACCAACATTATTTTAGTTTGGAAAATATAGGCTTTTTACAATTTAAAATGTTATGTTAACATATTGTTTTAAAATGAATTAATAAATATTTTTAATTTCTCAAGTTTTAATTTCTAATATGGTAAATATCCACAGATACAACTAATAAACAAAAGCTCCTGGGATCTTTCATAATTTTTAATAGTGTAAAGAAGTTCTGAGACCAAAAAGATTAAGAAGCACAAGTCTATAGAATTTTTTAAGCTATTATGTAGGTAGACATGCTTCATTTAAAAAAATATGGGAACTTTCCTTCTTTTCCTATATTCTGAAACAACCAAAGCCTATGCATTTAACGCTTTTAAAAATCACCTATGTGACCATATAGGCCTGAGGCTTTGTGGGGGGTGGGGGGGTGGGGGGAGGGGCAGTGTAGGGATAGAGACAAGCAGGACTCTTTTCGTTCCAATCTACTTTTAATTTCTTCCATTATGGTAAGTGTTTTTTATTTCAGAAGCAATGTACATTGTGTGATATAAAGGCTCTTTTTTCTAGCTGCTGGAAGGCTTAAAGTGTGACTCTCGTGTAAAAACATTTTTGCCCTCATTCATCCCGTTTTGTCTCCACCTATTTTTCTCACTCTCTTTTGCCATCACTTTTTAACCTATGCTATACTTATATCACCAAACTTTTCTAATCCGCCTAAAATACTTTCTGGAACAGGGCAAAGTACAAGTAACTTGACCGCTGTGGTGCACAGCTCTTTAAGACAGATTCTGATTAATATTCTCACCCTTGATCAGTTTACATGTATTTGTACAATGGCGACCCTAAATCTCATCATTCCTGAGGCTTTCAATTAGGGAAATAGCCCAGCACTACTGCAAATAAGATGAGTGGGAGAAGTATGAATTAGGAAAAGTATATTTATTTAATTCTTACAACCTTAAGCATATTATTAGTCCTGTTTTACTTGTGAAGAAACAAACTTAGAATATTATGGAACTTACCCTAAGTCACAAGAGCAGGAAGCAGCTGAGCTGGAATTACAACCCAAGTCTGTATGATTCCAAAGCCCACCCCTTTCAATATACTCTGCTGCCTCCTTCAAACAGGGAGACTTGTTTCTTTTATCAGAAACTTCCTTTTTTTCCTCATGTTTTAAAAATAATTAACATTATAGAGTAAAAGTTGAAGGATCTTTTTAAATTATTATAAATATTCGATATCCACAAAAGAAAAACTTTCTGAAATATATAAATTAGAAAGTAAAATAGTCCCTTCCCTAGCCCTCTCACAAGTCCATGCTCAGGTTAATAATTCCAGACTCTCTTGATGTGTTTTTCCTAAATGGGATCAAACCAAACATAGCCTTCTCTTGAAAAAACTGTTTTCATGTAATTATGCTGCTTTTTCATGTCAATATCTCCATATCAACAATTTCCTTTTTAATAACTATACAGTATGCCACTAAGTGGATGGACTGAGCTTTCTTTCTTTTCCCATATGGTTCATAACTGACTTAACATGTTCATAAAATAACCCAAGTACACTCATGCATCAGGATCTTTCTACTTCACTGTTTCCTCAATTCATTCTGATCTCTGCTCAAATGATAACCTTATAGGAGAGACCTTCCCTGACTTTATAAACAACACTACCTCCTATCATTTTTCCATCCCCTTACACTTATTGCCACCTGATATATTTTATTAATTTGTTTGTATTGTCTGTCTACCCCAGTTAGAAAGTAGAAAAAGTTGAGTGCCAGCTTCTAGGCACTGAGGATACAACTCCTACTCTCCATTGCATCCTCAGTACCTAGTAACTGGCACACAACCAGCAGTCAATAAATACTGTTCAATTAATTCCCCTGATTTGAAGTGTCCTCTGTATTATATTCTAAGGTCCACAGAAACTTGATTTATTTCTGGACTTCCCATATAATTCCACTGATTCATCTATGTATCTTGTGCAAGTACAAAATGGTTTTAGTCACTATAATTTTAACATATGATATGCCAAATTTTCCTTCTTTTTAAGAATTTTTCTAGTTATTTTCATGTTTATCCCTCCAGAGAAACATGAAAATCAAGCACCATTTCAAAAAATGTCTTTTGAAAGTCTCATTAGGACTGTAATGATTAGTAAAGGATGAATTACCATCTTTAAAAAAAATTAACGCTTCCTAGCCAAAAACAAGATATGCCTCTCCAACAGTTATTCAAATCTTCTTTACAATTTTAAGTGAGACATTACAGTTTTCAATATTCCTGGGGTATATACAGTGGTTGTTTTTTAAAGGCATCTTTTCCCCTTCTATGTTGCTACCTGGTTATTAATGGTTCATATTTTTTAAAAAACTATTGTTTTTAGTATATACGTATTGGTACATAATATATATTAGTACACTGTGTGATTATATACATAGGCATCTGTGTGTGTGTGTGTATATATATATACATATACAACACATTTCCTTAACACTTATTTCACCAAACTTTTTTTTTTTTTTTTTTTTTTGTGAGGAAGACCAGCTCTGAACTAACATCCACTGCCGATCCTCCCCTTTTTGCTGAGGGAGACCGGCCCTGGGCTACCATCCGTGCCCATCTTCCTCTACTTTATATGGGACGCCGCCACAGCAGAGCTGACAGGCAGTGCGTTGGCAGGCGCCCGGGATCCGAAACCACGAACCCCGGGCTGCCAAGCGCGAACTTAACCGCTGCGCCACCGGGCGGCCCCTTTACCAAACTTTTTATTTAAGATATCTCAGGTGATTCCCCTGTATGTTGCATGCATGTATGCAATGTTATCATATACAAGTTAATGACAATACTGCCTTCATCTTTCCATTATTTATACCTCTTGCTGGTTCACTTTTCTAACACTACTAGTTTACTGATTAGTACTTTTAAAATACTCTTAAATAATGATACTAGAAGACAATTTTTTCTCATTCTTGTCTTTATTTCTTCTAGCATTCCACCACTAAATATTATTAAGGCTGTTAGTTTGTGATACATATTTTTATCAAGTTAAAGAAATATCCCTCTACACTTATTTAGCTAGGAGTTTATATTTCTAGCAAATGCCTATTTAACACCTATCAAGACAAACATTATTGTACTTCTATTAAAACGATAAATTATAATAATATATTTCCTAAGACTTGAAATATCTTTGTATTCTTGGGATGAACATTACTTGACTCTGCAAGT
Organism: Tapirus indicus; assembly: GCA_031878705.1. Lineage (NCBI taxonomy): Eukaryota > Metazoa > Chordata > Mammalia > Perissodactyla > Tapiridae > Tapirus > Tapirus indicus. Next base: position 76,941,074 of record CM062917.1, read on the forward strand.
TAATTTTTTAATGAAAAGCTAGATACCGTTGTGTAATCTCTCCTTTAGAATTTTTGGATTAATATTCTGTGAAAAGTTTTCATGCTATCTTTGTCCATTATTGGTGTTTGTGTCATACTGACTTTGTAAAAAGTTCCAGGAAGTGTTATTTCCTATACAGAAAGAAGAATTGGTTAAAGTTTAGATACCAAGGTAAAACTGTTTAGATTTAAATCTCAATTTTGCCACTTGCTAGTTGTATGACCCTGGACAAATTCTTTACCTTTCAGTTTTCTTAATTATAAAAAGAAGCATAGGGTTGTTATGAAGCTTAACTGAGGCCAATTCAGGTAAAATTTTTAGAACAATGCTTGCATCAGGTATAAACTAAATAAATGTTAACTTATCATTAATAGAAGCCCTACTATCCAACATAATCAGGACCAACAGTTGGTTAACTGAAAAAATGGTTTAGAGGGTTATGATTAAAAAAAAAAAAGATACACAGATATACAATTTAAACACTTTATTTTAACTGAAAATTTATAAAGGTACATTTATTCTCCATTCTTCCAACACAGGGCCAAGGCCTTTTTTGAACAGAGAATGATTTCTTGCACAAACCGCAATATCCATAACATATCATCGATTTAAAGCAATTTAAGTGCTAAATTCTAAATTTTTATGAGTTTTCTTTCTTATTGTTACTTGGCCACCCCTAATTAATTTGAAAGCAAGAAAACAACTTTAAGTCTTGGCAAAGCACTGCATATGTCTATAATGAAACGACATGTATGAAATAAAAAATTAGCATAAAAAATTGGAAACAACTACCTCTTGGTCATCCTACTCTTCAAGTGGTGAGATAAATACACAGTCTTAACTAGAGAGTGGCAGTCTACTGGCTGCGAACATTCAGCTTGGCATGTCATCAAGCTAGTATTATTTACCGAAGGAGTGGAGAGCATCAATTAATCCAGTAAGGTTCACAGTAAATTGGTATCTGTTCCTCATACCAATATCTTTCCTAAAAGTTCTCATCCATATTTTGAAACACTCATGCAAATGTTACAAGTTGCAAATTAACATTATTATATGAAAACCAGAGCTCTTTTTTTTTTAAAAAAAAGAGAAAAATTTATTTTAAAGTATTAAATGAAGCGAAAGGTGACTAACATGTATGAGTAAACTCCTCATCATGTAGGTCCTATGATAGGCTCCAAATAATGAAGACTCATGCTAGCGGGTATATGCATATATTTCGCTGTGTATACATACATATATAGATACATATAAACGTATATGCATAGTTGTGAGCCAATGTGACTTTAAAAAAAAACATGTATGCAAATATGTATATAAAATAGAGTATTTCTTTTCAATATCCCAAAACATTAATTCTTCCATTCTGTCATACTTAAAAAAAAAAAGTATCTACCATTCATTCTCTCTTCCTCCGTATTTACTCTTCTTTCTCAGTCTTATCTTTTGGGTCTCAAGCCCTTTGATTTAATCACAAAAGATCTAGAGACTTTAAGATCTTTCATTTTACTCGATCAAGTACCAAAGTGCCTGCATTCTAGTTTCTCTCCATTCAGCAATCACTAGCCTTCAAGAGAAACATGCTGTTCTGAAAACACAAGCTCGAAATATTTTACATTTCCTATGGAGTATGACACATACCAACCACTCCTTCCCCAGCAAATATTACAATCATGAGCTTACCTTATTAATTCTAGTTGTGCAAGTTCCTGATTTGCTTGAAATATAGGTTTTTTAGTGAAGAGTTCACCAAGGATACATCTAACGGAAAAGATACCCATCATTACTAAATGATATGGTTTTACTTCACTAACAAAAGTTTCAAGTAAATTAAACGAGTCAATAAGCCTATCTTACCCACAGCTCCATACATCAATAGCTGGCGTATATCGTTCCTCTCCCAACAGCAGTTCAGGTGGACGGTACCATAAAGTGATGACCTTGTTAGTATATGGCCGACTAAAAGACACAGAAAGCACTTTAGAGTTAGTATCTGTTAGAATAAGAGATTCTCCTAGGAAATATTATTTTAGCTAATTAAAGCAATCCTACAATCCTAACTAAAAAACCACTTTCATCTGCCTACTGAATACAAACATGCTATGACACCTAATACATGATCATAAAATACATCTGAGAGCATGATTAACTGAAAAATTCCCTTAATGTATAAAAATAAAAAGGAGTTGGCTTGTTTTAACTGTAATTTAATCAAAGAAAGGTCTTTATCAACTCTACTGTTCAGCACTGTTTTCCTTTCCACAATAACTTTAAAGGGATTAACTGATTTAAAGGGCATTGATTTTGACCAAATCTGGCAAATTACTAATGTGTAGCAAGATACAGTTTAAACTGGAACCACCCTAACAAAAGTTTGCAACTGGGCCTATCTTTGGCAATATTTAATTCACTTCAACCCGCTTTAGTATGTGAATAGAAAACAGAAATATAGACTGTAATAGTTGAGATCTATGCTGCAAAGAACCACTAGCAATAGGTATACTTTATCAGATGATTCCTTTGTCACCTTCTAACAAAGAGGACATATACATACTGCTACCTCTTTATTTGCCATAGAAAAGATTATCTAGCAACTTGTATTAAGGACAAGTTTGACCATCACAATACAAATTCTCTGGCAAAGTGTTTTCAGTCCTCAGAGAATGATCACATTCTAGCTGATACACATGAATAAAAGGGGTTCTAAAAAGTTAGAGGTAGCTCTTTGACTGATTCGTAGTTAGCGTATACTTCAGGGTGATAAGTATGTCTACCATTTTAAACCTCTCTTTCTTTCTGGATATCCTCTAAAACACAAGGACTGAAAGGCCATATTATAGGAAATTCCCCAGGAACGCTGTATTCCAAACTCATTTACCTAAGGTTGGCGTGGACCTGGACCAGTTTTGGGAAGAAGGAAAAGGAACATATAAGTTATAAAGCAATTCCCTCTAGCCAATCGTGGGTCTGCAGTTCCCAGGAGTGTAAGACCTCAACAGTCTGATCTGCTCTGCCGCCACTCAGCCAAATTTTTCCAAATAATTTAAACACTTGTACTAAAAGCCATAGATCTGGGCATCACAGTATTACCACAGATAGGACTCTAGTTAACAGTGTGCCAAAACCAGGAAAAAAAGGTAATTGACCTTGGTATAAATTGTGAAAATAAGGAGCATAGTCTAAGATGTATATTTTTAATAGTAAATTAGGATTCGATTTTTCTGACATAAAGTACTTTTTTAGTAATTTTTGTTTGTTTACTGGCATCACTTATCTTCACATAATGGGATCTTTTAAACTCTAGATATTCTAAACATCTGGACTTAATCATTCTTTAAAAATATGTTCACCTCTTTACACCTTAACTCCTTTTAAACTTGAAATTCCTTCCCTATGTTTCTCTCATTCAAATCCAATACCTCCTTCAAGACATAGTGAAAGACTCATTTCCATAAAGTCTAATCTCTACTTACAATAGATTTTCACATTCTTAAATTTATATCATACTTACCACTGTACCGAACTCTCTATTTTGTTTTCTATCTTCCCAGAGGTCAAAAGACCCCAGAGACCATTCTTTATTATGAAACCCACACACAAAGCCCAGAACAATGCTGGGCATAGGGCAGACACCTTAACGTATACGGCCCTGCAACTTTAGGTGACATACATGAATTAGCTGGGTGGGAGAAAAAAGTCTGTGAAAATTATGACGACCAGTTTTCTAAAACATATCAAGGGTCTATAAACATATGAGACCTGTGGTCTTGTTATTAAAGTACAACTAGATATCTATAGTCTCAAGAAAATGTTTAAATTAATATAAACCTATCTGTAAATAGTTAATTTTTAATCCTTTCATATTTAGAAATGTTTTTAAATATATTTAAAAAAAGTAAAAGCATTATTTGTTTTATTATGTGGAGAAATTACACAAATTAAGGTTACTAAATTTTATTGAAAAAGTAATATTTAAATAAAAGATTATTATTTTACATACAATATATCAAGTTCTAGGCAACATTTGGAACATCGTCATCTTCACCAGTTAAAATCAGACTAGTTTAATTTTTTATTAACTCTTATCAAATTCAGAAGTGAAAATATTTAGCATTTTCAAAAGTGATTAAACACAAAACTAGATGAAATATACCTCTAAATGTATAGCAAAAATATTTAATGTATGCTAATTAATAGCTTTTCCAAATATTTCCAAATCCTTAGTTTCTGTCAGAAGAAAAATAAAGAATTAGGTAAAGACTGAGAAAAAAAATTCAACTGTAAAATTTGACCCAGAAAGTTCAATTTTAAAACACTAACATAATCTCAAAATTGTGGAAATTCTTTCATTTGTGAAATGAATAAATATTCAGGTTGATATACACTTTTTATAAAACAAAGTACCATCTCAACATTTTTCTTTACATTCACTGAAATATCAACAGAGTAGAGATCAAGATAAGATTCCAAAACTCTGCCCCTAGATAATCCCAGGAATTCAGAAGACTGGAGCAATCAGGGGAGGTAAGATATGTTATGGTCTTCCCTGCCCTAGAGCCTGACAAGCAGCACAGTATCCCCAACAAACCAACCACTGCCATAAGGGTGTGTTCCCCAAGCTGGAAGGTGGCTCAGCCTCCTATCTGGTCTAGATAGATAAATGGCAAAGCAGAGCTCAGAGCAAGATCCTAGGCTTGAAGTATTTGAGGGTTCTGGTTAATCCCAGTTAAAATATACAAACCAGAGTTGCTAACTTTGTTAAAAACCCTTCTAAGAAATGAAAAAAGAATCATATACGTAAAAGGAAATACCTAAACAAGCTTTAAAATGCCCCATTTTTCCAACAACACATATAATAAAGTCTGTACCTATTTCTTTTAGACTATAACTTATATTTTTGAGAAAAACATGGAGAGCCTTCAGCTAACTGAATTCATCATATGCACAAACGCCATGTCTCCTTCAGAATCTACTGCAGAAACATCTACCAAACCTACCAAAGAAATCTGGGACCTATTTTTAACACCTACCTAGCTTCTGAGGTAAAAAATCCAGGAGTTATCCTCGATTCCTCTTTCCTTCAAATTTCACATCTAATCTGTCAACAACTTCTGTCAATTTTACATCCAAAATAGAACCCAAACGCAACCATCTCCCACAATTTCAAAGAAATCTGAGCCCTTATTGTCTTTCCACTGGTAGTACTACAACATTCTCTTAACTAGTTTCCTTGCCTCCATCCCCAGCCTCCCTCTCCCACTTTTTAAAGTTTTTTTTTAAGCATAAAACCAGATCATATCACCTACTTGCTTAAACTGTTTAGTGATTTCCCACTTCAAATTAAAAAAATAAGGTAAATAAAATAAATTGTACCTCAGTTGATAAGACAGTACTCCCGAGTATCCCACCCTCTGTTTTTACACTGGGCAACCTTTTGGTCCTTAAACTTTCTAAGTCTGTTCTAGGCTTTGCAGTTGCTAAGTTCCTTCTACTTGGAATGTTCTTTGCCTAGGTCTTCATTAAGTTATCCTTTTCTTATCACTCAGGTCTTAGCTCAATTCTACTTCCTCAAAGAGGTCTATCCTAACTGCCTTTAGCTAAAATTACCCCAGCACCCTCACCACGCCCATAGTGACTCTACAGTCACTATTTTATTTGCTTCGCAGCATTTAATATTTTAAACTCTTTCCTCTACCCCACAGGTTCATTATCTACCTTCTCTCATCACCATGTAAATGAGACCAGGGACTTGGCCTTTCTTTCATAGCTATGTCTTTAATACCTAACAGTAGGTACTACTTAGGTTAGTGTTTGGCATATAGTAAGCACTTAATATTTTTAATCAACTGACGTATGCCACAACCACATAACAAAACACAATCTTTTTTCTCATGCCCTTTCCCCCTTCCTGTCTATTTTCACTCCCATTTTCCTCCTTTTGATATTTTCCAAGGAAAATAACTTTTAAATTTTTATATCATAACACTGCTACAGAGAAACAAGAAGTAATTTTTTTCCAATTGGTGTCATCTTACAACCGCTTGTCCGTTCTTATTACACATGCAAACTTAGAAGTCCTATAAGTGCTTGGATCTTTTGGATCTTAACATATCCAAAAGGAAATTTATTATCTTCTGCCACAAACCTGCTTCCTGTTTCCTGTCTCAGCAAACAGCATCGCTGTTTATGGTAGAAACTGCTAGCTGTCTTCCAAAATCTATTCTTCCTTTCTTCAATGGTAGCTGCCCACCTACACTACATTTCCCAATCTTACTGAAGTCAGACTGAGTTCTCACTCATGGAATATGGGCATTTGTGATAAGCGTCATTTCTAGGTCTGGCTCATAACACTCGTCCTTCTTCTCTAGCTTCCGGCTGACAGAAATGGTGACAGCCTTGGAAGGCACGTGAAGAAGATGGCAGATCTTCCAACCTGGACCCCTGAATGACGGTATGAAGCTGAGTTACCACTTGATCTAATGATATGATTAAATATTCTTAATTGTGCACTGAGGTAAGCAAGAACCACACTGGATTATTAAGTCAGAAATATATATAAACTTCTTATTCTTTAAGCCACTAGATTTTAAGGTTCTCTTTGTTATAACAGTTTAACTTATCCTAACTAATAAGCCATTTATCCAGTTGCTTAAGCAGAAAACTTACAGTAGGGGTGGACACAGGGATGTGTCTAACAACACATATTAAACCATCAGGTTGTAACAATTCTACATCTTATGATATAATTCATCTCTGTCTTTCCAACACCTATGCCCATTCCCTATTTCTCGCCATAATCATCCCTACCTAGGTTTACTAAAACAGCTTTCTAACTGAATTCCCTTGTTCCAGACTTACAAGGTCAATTCATTTTCCAAAGTACAGTCAAAGTGATCGTACAAAATATGATAGCATAAAATAAAATGTCAATGTGTTACACCTTTAATACACATTGCTGCACCTCCTAGAGAATATCCACACAAAGCCTATAATTCTTTATTACTTGGTTCTTGCTCCAACCACACTGAACCATCAGTTCCCTAAGAACGCTGAGAAAATGCTCATTTTCTAGAGCAAGAAGATAAGCCAAGGAGAGAACAGAGCTGGTAAGAAAACCTTGAAGAAGACAGTGGTGCTGTAATTATGCTTTCAATGTTTTTAATAAATACTTTAAATAAGCTTTTTAATAAACTATTTTTAGTAAACTTTTAAAAGTTAAAATTGACAAAAGACAATGAAAACGACTGTTTTATTAAAGTCAAGGAAAAACTTGTGATAATTTATTCAAAAATTTTGCAAAATAGGAACCTTGCTCCACTTTCCATCTTAGAGTTTAATGAGAAACAAGCAAACACTGAGAAAGTATGCAGACAGAAGGACTTTAATCATGAAAGCAAATTCCAAGGTAGGTGGAGTTAGCAGAGAATAAGGCCAATTTCGAATCACTGATTATAGTATTACCAAGAAAATATTCCGTGTTATGATTAGGATGCTGCGTTTACAGAAGTAAAAGGCACTGAAACTATGTTTTGAAACTAGGACATTTAAACCCCAAGAAAACTAAAGTACTGTTGTAATATGAAAATAGGTCATTCAAAGGTAGACAAGTAAATAAAAATCCAGAAACCCCAAAAATGAACATTTCGAACTTGATCAACTCGGTTTGGTTACTCATTGTCAACATCCTAAAGAGGATCCTATTTAGATCACAAAGAGAAAATGCAAACTGATGTGACACCATATGTATGATGCTTTAGTTTTTCTTTCATGGATAAAAAAAAATTATATTCTTGAAAGACATCTATCCTGTCTTTTCAAAAAAGCAAATTCACTCTTATTGAAAAATAAACAGGACCAAAAAACATACAGTCAGGTTCTTAGGTGTTACAGAATAAACTAATACACTTTAAAAAGGAAAACCTAAAAATAGAAAATGAACCATCTCAATTTACTCCCATAATTAAAGTTAAAACTCGAAGCAATAAATTCCATAACCTACCAAACACTCACATACATGGACAAAATCCCTCTGCCATTAAATCAGAAAAGCAAGACAGTAATTCCAATAAGGTGTTACTCTTGGATGGCTAGAAACTAAACTTTGTAAAGATCCAGAAATAGTGGTCTTCACATTAAATATTCTGAATTTCAATTTCTACTGAATATCTTCATCTGTAAATCTCATTAGCAGTTTTTGAAAAGAAAGCAGATACTATTTCTTTGTCTGCTAGGGAAGAAACACCTAAAACCCCACCCCACAAAACCCTTCCTTTTTTTTTTTAACCATCTACCTTAATATGGTTAACAAAATATAAAAATGTAAAGTCATCCAACTTGTAAATAATAAAACTTTCATGTGAAATCTCAGAAAATTTTAAATTTGATGCTATCCAAATATTTCTCATTTATAGACTTATTAGATATTAAAGGAGCTTTAAGGGAGATTCAGAAGTGGAAATATCACACAACTTGCTAACCTGCTTGAAGACTATATGAGCATACATCATTTGGCAAAAATAAAATATAGCATTTGAAGGGCAAGAGAGCAGAGACAGTGAAATTCAGCAGATTATTTGCTATAAAAGAACTCTAAAAAGCTGCCATCAGCCTAATGGAACCTCCAGATCAGACTTTCAAGGCCCCCAGAGCGCTCCACCTGGAATATACTTTCAGGTAAATCAAGGTTGGATCCCAGAGTCTTACCAGGGAAGCATTCCAGTATAATGAAAATAAACAGCCTTTCTGTCAAAAGATCCAAGTTTAATTCTTAGCTCTACCACTTACTAATTGTGTGATCTTGGAAATACACTTAAATTTTCCAAACTTTGGTTTCCTTATCTTTAAAATGTTCACAAGAATAATGGTATCTTCACTACCCATCTCAGAGGACTGCTTTCCCTTAAAATAATTCTTGTGAAAGGGGACTATATATAATAAAGTACCATGCACAAATGCTAGTAAAGTTTGTTCCTTTCTTTATAAACAACAAATACGTATTGAAACTCTGAGCTAGACACTGTACCAACTAAGCACTAACAGACTGTTGGACCAAAACAAAACAGCCAACCAACAAACCATGGTTGTAGCTGTCTAGAGCCATAAAGTCTGGTGGTAATATAGCTATAAATTATAATGATACACTTTAAGTACTACATAAAATAATGAAGAATGTACTTTGGACATGAAGATGTGCCCAATGTTCCCTGTAGGTTTCGGGGCAGACTTCCAACAAGGTAATGCCCAAACTACATCCTGAAGAAAAAAAACCAACTTTGTCAGATTAAGGTAGTGGGAAGTACAATTCCTTAAGGAAACAACTTGTGCAGATTCAAGAGCTCAGCTTGTTTAGGGAACTGCAAGTAGTTCAACACTGTTATCATCTGGGGTGACAGGGGATGATAGTTGATAAGAAAGGCAGAAGAAAAAAATGTTAGGAAGGAAGACCAGAGGCAGGAAAACAAAATTTTATTTACAATAGTCTATATGAGACATATCTATATGTAAGAGTGACTGGATACCTTTAACTAGAATAGAGAATCAAAGAAAAGGGACAGACTTTTTTCTGGGGAATGTGAAGATAGGTTTTGTAATAATATGTTTAATTTAAGGTACCTAGATCATCTAGGTGGAGATGTCCACTAAACACACAGGTTTAGAGATAAGAAGAATGATCAAGGCTGGAAATTTACATTTGTAAGTCTTCACCATTAAGGAAATGGATGAGATTCCCCCTATCCAAGGAGGGGGAACACTGTACCCTAAAGAATTAAACTGCCTTTCCCATTTTACATGCTCAAAAAGTGTAAGCTACTCCATTAGGGCCAAAGGAAGTGCCATTTAATCTTCATCTTATAGTTAAGTCAGTGATCTAAATGAGATTTCTATTCCTGAAGCTTGTTTAGTCACATTATTCATTGTTATTTATATGTTATTAGTGATCTTATTACCACAGTTCCAATATTGTCCAGGGTCTCCCAGAAGATCCTCTGTCTTGCCTAGAATCCAAAGTTCCCTGCACTAATCTACATCAGGAGGGTCCTCCAGATCAGGATGATCTTCTCCTGGATCAGAATTAATCAAGCAGTTATTGTGAATGTGTTCTGTTTTAGGGCATATAAAACACAAAATTTAAAATATGATCCCTGTCTTTAAAATGACTATAATTCTAGCTTGACTGAAAAGACAAGAACGCAAGTAATAAGACCAGTATTAAGAAGGCAATTTTAATCCTGAATATAATTTCATCTAGTCAACAAGTAGCAAGAGGTAATTCTCTCTCTCTCTCCCCCATTAACAGCTACATAGCTTTGGGAAAATTTAGTTTTGCTTTTAACGGCAATTTTATGAAAAGCCACTAGAGGGAGATATTACTTTCAAAAATGTTGTTCAACTTATTTTGACCGCAGTAACTTTTTTAGAACCATGAAAGACATGTTTTTAAATACTCAGTAAGGATTTTAGAGATTTTAAATCCTTCATCTTAAAGTTAAGAATAATGAGATCTAGGGAGATTAACTGACTTGTGCAAGATTCCACAACTGGTTAAACGGCAACACCAGAACTAGAGCCAAAGTTTCCTGATTCAGGCCTATGGGTTTTACGTTCCTTGAATTAAAAAAGTAAACGTTCTAAGTTATAGTTTCTTCTCTAGAAAATGCAATTAATTTCAACTTATATGGCAAACACATTTTTTCATAAGGGGCAGTCACATAAAGAAAAAAAGATCCTCTATCATTTGGAAAAGGATTGGAGCAATGACTTGGTAAAATAAAAACTCAGAAAAGGATGTATCATTCTGGCTAAAGTCTCAGGAAAAGGTGGACTTAAAATAGCTATCAAAAAAATGAAGAGGTAATGAAGAAATGCGGCAAAAACTTCTGTTCTCACGTTCTAGATTTCTCAATGCCAAATGGGACACAGTATAAATACTGATGTTCAAAATAAGAAAATGATTCTTCAAGTTTAAAGGAATCATATTCCCCCTAATTTTAACCCAGTGGTTCTCCTTCTTTTTTCTATTATAGCACACATGACAGAGGAGATCCATATTGGTCATACACCCCCAATGTTCAATTCCTACGTACCAGCTGTAACTCCATCTAGTTTTCCTCAAATTCAAAAAAGATATCCAAAATCAAATGAGTGAGAGAGATGTGGTTGATGCTATTACAGTGATAAGCTGAAATCTACTCTATTTTGAAACAAAAAATCTTGCAGTAATTTCTTGAACACTTCAGTTATCCTATCTATAAGAGCTAATTACTTATAAAATACTTCAAAATGACTTAACATTTGGATGGGTGTATTATGGTGTAAAGGCTTATCTTTCTTTCTGCTTATAATAAGAAATATGAATGAAAAATCATTTGCTATATGTTTATTTCAAGAAATATCTAGAAAATTTGGGACAATACACTAAATCTGCTAAAGGCAGAATTCAGAAATAAATGTTATTAAAATTTACTGGAACAATATATGTATCTTAAAATCATTCCACTAAATTAAGCCTACATCTGTGATTTTAAAGAAATTGGCATTATTAGAATCTGAAAAAGAGAAGTTTTAAAGGAGTACATAAACTCCTGAAGGATAGCATATTTGCTTATAAAACAAAATGATACACCAAGTTTTTACCTTACAAATTTGATTAAGCAGAGAAGTTTGGTATATATTAACTGAAGATGCAAAGTTATGGGACTTTAAATTTTCTACTTTTCTAAGCTCAAAATTAGTCTATCAATTCAGCAAGGCAATGGGGACAATGGCTCAGTCAACACGACACACCCCTGGCACTCCACTAAAACCCAACATTCCATTTTAAAAGGAAAAAAATCAATGGAAAAATGGAGTTTGATATATAAAATTTGGTTTTACAGTCAGTTTTTCTGGAACATATCTATCCCAACAGGAACAAATGTCTGCATAAAAAGAATGAGACTGAAAATGGTAATTCAGCTGTTCTCTATCTCCACTGAAATCTAACATGAAAACAAAAAGATTTTTTTTATTATGATAAGTGAAATAAGACAGAGAAAGACAAATACTGTATGTGTTTAACTCTTTTATATATTGAATCTAAAAAAAAAACAAACTCACAGAGGACAGATCGGTGGTTGCCAAAGGTGGGGGTGGGGGTGGGAGAAATGGGTGAAGGGGGTCAAAAAATAAAAAAGGTAATAAAGTTTCCTAAAAAAAAACACATTTAAACAAAAATATCCTTTTAAAATAAGAACCTCTCAACCCTATATACAGTATGATGGTATATTATGAAGAATAATATTTTTATTCTAAATCCCAATATATGGCTAAAATCAAATGTATGAAAGTACAATACTGTGGACTAAGAGCAAACACATCAGGGAAAAACTAGCCTCTCACCAAAAGGATATTCAACCAACCATCAATAGTTTATTAACAGCAACAACAAGCACAGGATATTACTCACTGAGTGTCTTCTGTCAACAAAGTATAGTGAAGGAATTTCATAATAGTTCAATGATATTATCCCCACTTACACATAAGGAAACAAAGGTGTAGAGAGATTAAGTAATTTGTTTAAGTTCATGCACATTGTAAATTGACTTGAACCTGGGCTGTTGTGTTTATAAATCCAGCCCACGAGGACCAAGGCTGTCTAGTAAATGAAGTAAAATTGCACATAAAAAGAAGCCACAAAGAGCCCAGGGGATTTTGCTTAGCAGTGTCCCCATTGCTGGAAATACCTCCATTCAGGCCACTTAAAAACTTGAAATACTATACTGGACAATTCTTTTCTTCTTTGCAAATACGTATAAAACAAGGCTATAGAAAATAATTAAATGGGAAATACCATATATTTAGTAAATATCTGAATTCTATGTGGAAATTGTGATGTCTTCTAGGCAAATCTCAATGTAGAGAGGCATTATAGCACGGTGGTTAAGAGCACAGTCTAAGAAATCTTCTGTCACCTATTAACTTGGGCAAGTTACTTAACCTCTACGGGCATCAATTTTCTAATCTGTAAAATGAGTATAATAATAGTACTTATTCATAGAGTTGTTATACAACTATGAGGTAGTAATACTTGTAAAACACCCAGCACAGTGCTTGGTACATAATACATACTCAATAAAAATTAGTTTTTGCTGTTGTTCTATTATCATCACTACATCTAAATAAATTACAGGAAACTCATTGTCTTGTTTTTCTTAGTGTTTCTCCCCAGTTGTCAGAAACCATAGTGGCTGCTTTTCTTTTCAATTCCAGAACCAGTATTTGCGATATAGTCATCCTAATGACTTTGCTCTTTTGTTTTCCTGTGGTTCGTTTCCATTTCTGGTAAACATCACTTTTCTTTTCTTGCCTTTTGCCCCTGGCCTATTATCCTCTCCCTCTTCCTGAGGTGAAAACAACCCAACAAGGATGACAACAACAACAACCTCTCTCTGCTGCCTTTTCTTGCCCGGAGCCTTATAACACAAACTTGGCCATGCTCTCCTAGTGGTGACCTTTGAATTCTCCCTTTCCTACCTCCTCAGATTCCCTGTATTTCAGACAGTGGTGAGGGAGAAGTGCCCATGGGAAAAGGAAAAAAAAAATGGAGAGATTTATATTCAAGTATGATAGACACAAACTTGTATTAAGAAAGTATGATCTAACTACCATGAAATCTCAATTAACCAGCTAAGCAGATAGAATCCTTAATGAAGCAGAATATCTCCCTAAAGAACAGTCACTGAAATCTAGTCATTCAAAAAACATATTTCAGGGGCCGGCCCGGTGGCGCAGCGGTTTAGTCCGCGCTTGGCAGCCCGGGGTTTGCGGGTTCGGATCCCAGGCGCCCGCCGACGCACTGCCTGTCGGCCGTGCCGTGGCGGCGTCCCATATGGAGTGGAGGAAGATGGGCACAGATGTTAGCCCAGGGCCGGTCTTCCTCAGCAAAAAAAAAGAGGAAGATTAGCAACGGATGTTAGCTCAGGGCTGGTCTTCCTCACCAAAAGAAAAAAAAAAAAAAAAACAAACATATTTCAAGTGAAGTTTTGGATTAAGTTCATATTTTGACCAATTTATTTTTCCTTCAATTTCTACCAAGAGGCACAATTATATAAAGAATAAAAAAGAATAAAAAAATGGAAGTTGGAAACCTTTTTTTTTGTGAGGAAGACCAATCCTGAGATAACATCCGTTGCCAATCCTGTTTCTGCCGAGGAAGACTGGCCCTGGGCTAACATCCGTGCCCATCTTCCTCTATTTTATATGGCTGATAAGCAGTGCATCGGCCGGTGCCCAGGATCCGAACCCTCGAACCCAAGGCTGCGCTTCAGCCGGAAGTTGGAAACCTTTAACTATTGACTCTTGACTGCCAACAAATATTTTTTCATCTTTAAAGCCACTCAACTTTTTCTACCTCTCAGTTTTCTCAAATGCAAAATGAAAATTATCGCTTTTAAGCTCTAGAACAATTTTAAATGTAAAAAAATAAAACAACCATACAACCATTTTTTAAAATATTAATTAGAAGTGTAGTAAGTAAAACAAAATCAGAAAAGCTCTGGCTAAAGTAGGTATAGGGGACTGGAGCCCTGTCCATGATAACCCGTTCATACCACAGTTTCTGAGGGGTTTCATGGAACTCTCATGGATCCAAAACACACCATTTAAAAACCTCTAAACAATAAACAATGAAAATAATTTTCAGAATGATGTCACAGGTACTGCAAGATTCAAAAATAAATAGATTTTTCACTCCAAAAAATTCAAACAAAAGATATTTTTAACTAACCAGAAACTGCCAAAAATTCAATGGAAGTAAAGCCTTATTTCTAAGAATTCCAATTAACTGATATTTCATTATATCAAATTATGATTATACTAACGAAATTACAGAATTACCATACATAAAGAATTTCAAAATTAAATATATATATTTATTATATCTGAAAATAAACAATGCTGTCTAACAGGAAAGGAATGGGCTGAACTAGAGCTTTATTAAACTCAGTTAATTCCATAGTTTATTTACAAAAAATCAACTTCACAAAAATATTTTATTTTGAAATTCCATATTAGTTCTAATAAGACAAGTCATATTTCACTACCACCAGGCACAAGAGGAGCCAAGTGGGATACACATCCCAATCTTAGCCAGAGAAGCTCCACATAGAGAAGTGATACACTGAACTTCCTCACAATAGTTTGTTTAAATGAAAAGTTCTAGGGAGTTAAAAAACAAACAAACAAAAACAATTGTAGATAGAACTGCAGTTCAACAAAAAAGAAGTCCAAAATAATAATTAAAACAAAGTTTACAAATTTAAACATGCAATATAAAAACACTTATAGTAAGATTTTTCACTCAACACAAAAATTACAAACATCTTAATGTCTGGATCTGCATTAGAAATTTAAACATGAATTTTTTAAAAATTCGTAAGTTCACTTAAGTCACATTTTACATGACACATTTTTAAAGAAATTTTATTTATCTCCAAGTGTTAAAAAATTTATTCTTAAATTGACATAAACATATAAAATTTTGTAATTAAATTAGTCAACCCAATATGGTATAAAATTTCATTATTTCATGTGATTTAACCATGAAAAGGAAATTTCCCTTTTGTTAAAAAAATAAACTATCAGTAAGTTATTCTCAGTATAGGTTCTAAAACTGGTCTCTACTGTCTACAATATTCATTTGAAAGTACTCTTACCTTTCTTCTGAGCTATATAATCGAGCAAGTCCAAAATCTGCAAGTTTTATCTGCCCTCTGGTGGAAGTAAGACAAAATGAACAAAAGGTATTAGTCTACTCTGAATTGATCATACACATTCATAATCTACTCCTAGAACTAATCAAAAATACACTTATATAAACTTTAACATTGATCACACTACAGTCAGTACCCAAGGTCCTACAAGGAAAGGCAGTAGATAAACTCACAAGATAAGGGGACAAATTAGTACTTTATTTTGGATAATTTCAGCTACCATTATTACTATACTAGTACTATTATTATTATTACTATAGTACTAGTTTACAGTATTTCAGTACTATTCAGTTCCTATTTAGAAAAGTACGCTTCAATGGAAATGAAACAAACTGAGGTAACTTCTACTTAGTAATAAGATAACTTGTTCAACTCAATAATGCTCAAGAACTAAATCACATTATTTTAAATTTATGTTCAATTTTCCAGGTCTTAGAGGGGCTAGTGTATAGAATACTTTCTACTAACTAAAATCAGGACCAGGTATACCTCACTTAAACTAACAAATAGTACCAATTACAATAAAATTATCAAAGTTCAGGTTATGCTATCAGTAAAATACTTAATATAAACTTTAAATATATATGTATGTATGTGGGTGTATGTATGTATGTGTGTGTGCATATATGCACTTCAAAAAAAGTTCACTTTAAAACTGTGATGACTGTTTTTAAAAGAACTCTGAATTTAAAAAAATTCTAAAATCTATTCTTAATCTAAAGCTGAAACCATATCATTATTAGAAGATGCATTCATATTATTTGGAAGAATATCAAACTAAAAGAAAGTCAACTAAGTATTATTTTATGTACATTATTTTATGTATTTTTATGTATTTTATTTTATTATTATTTTATGTACATTACAAACTATTATTGGAAGTTAATTAACTAAAGTATATTTAACACAACTTTAGATAACAGCCCAAGCTGTGAAATTGTTGATTATGTTAAAATAGTTTGAGCAATGAAATAACTAAATTTTAAATCCTTTTAACAGCATCAAGGTATACATTATATAACACTCATTTTAAACATATATATCAAACTCATATCATACCTATTATTTAGAAGAATATTTGAACATTTAATATCTCTATGCAAAAAGTTCTTCTTATGACAATAATCCAGACCTTCCATGAGCTGTCTCATAAATGACTTGATGTGATTTTCATTAAAATGAACCAAGCCTGATTCCAGTAGTCCCATCAGATCATGGTCCATATATTCAAATACCAGATAAAATGCACCTAAGAACAAGAATAATTAATACATTAAAACTTTTATTCTTACAACTTTTCTATAGGTTCAAAATTTTTAAAAATAAAAAGCTGGGAAGAAAATTAATCCTTGAAAAGCAATGTTACTTTGTCACTTTAATAACATTCATCTTTCTCTCTAAATATCAATAAATACATCCCAAGGAAACATCTAGTTTTCTAACTGTTATGATATAAAATCAACCTTGCTAATTTCCACATTGCACAGTTTCTGGGTGTGATTAATATAAAATAAGTTCTTAAATGTTTTACATATCAAACAAATTGTCTCTCAACAGAAGCTGAATAAAATCAGTATAGTTCATCAGAGAAAATTTAAAGACATTAAAAGAATTGTTTTTAATAAAAAAAGAGTCTGGTCTCAGTTGGACTTTAGATGACTTCTATTAAGCCTTCAATAAACACATAATTTAATTCTGTTTATACAGCTCCAGAGCATTTCAAAGCATACAAATTACAACTTCATTTTATAAAACCAGCTTAATCCTGCTACCAAAATAGCCCATCACACATACACAATCATACTTATGAGAGATTCAAGACTCCTAAATAAAATTTGCACAAATTGAACCCACAGCCAAATCAAGAAATATCTCATTCAAGCAGAATTTAACTTAGCAATTCAAGAATGGAAAAGCTGACAAAATTCAACACTCTACCCCATCAGAGGAAGAAAACTATTAATATTCCAAAAAAGACATCTAAAGAAAGTTCATGATCAGTTCCTAATTAAAAACAGAGCAAAGATCTCATAGTAAACTTGCAAAAGAAGATTTCTTTTTAAAAGTTTATAATGATACCTCTCTGAAACCAACAACCAATGCCATATTTAATAGTAAAATGCAAGGTGGTGTACATTAGACAAAAACGTTCATTATTACTAACTTTTCTCAAAGTTAGCAAGTAAAACTGAAGACAAAGTATAAATACTGAAAGAAACAAAAAACACATTTATTGGTAGATAAGATGAATATCCTCCTGGAAAATCCAAAAGGAAACCATATAAAAAAAGCAAAAGACCTCATATATGCCAGCAACAATTCATTAGAAAATAAAATTTCAATGATTCCACAACAGAAAACAAATACTACAAATGACTAGGAATAAACTTTAAGAAGAATTATACAAATTCACTAAGAAATATCAAACTGTAAAATTCTGTATTTTAAAGTAATTTCAATAAAAGGACCAATGATTTGTTTTCTTTTGCTGAGGGGACACAACAAAATAATTCTAAAATTTACCTTGAAGAAAACCAAAATAAGAGGACTAGCCAAAACATTTCTGAAAATAAACACTCGCTTTACCAGAAATTAACATGACCTATCATACTGTAGGGATGGACAAAAGAGTGTAATATGACATACATCAGAAAACAAATCCCAACTACACATATCTTATAATTATGAAAACATCCATTTTACATCAGTGGAGAAAAAAAAGAGGCAAGATGGTATTGGGACAAATTTGTAAGCCCATTGGGAGATGGGGACTTTGGCCAAAGGCAAAATTTATTAAAAAACTGACAGATTTCACTAAATAAAAATTAAGAATCACCCACATAAGAAAACGACATGAAATAAAGGTAAAAGCAAATGACAAACTGGGGAAATACACTTGCAACATATAACAGGTTAACATCCTTAATAAAAAATAAAGTCTTACAAATCAGTACAAAAAGGACCAATCCCACGACAGAATAAAATGAACTATCAATATGCAAAAGAATGCTTATGTCCAAAACAACCATGAAAAAAAATTTAATCTCATTATTAATCAAAACATACAAATCAAAGCAACAATATATCACTTTTAACTAAGAGGAAAAGATCAAAAGAAAGACAATACATAGTATTAACAAAAGCGTGAGGTAAACAGACACTGTTATATACTGCCAGCAGTAAACTGGTATATTCACAAAATATAATTTGGCAATATGCATCAAAGCTTTAAAAATTACATATCCTTTTACATAGCAATTGCGTTTATAGATATTTAGCATAAGGAAATAAAGATTGCAAAGATTTAGCTATAAGTATGTTCACTAAATGCAAGGTAATAATAAAAATATTTAAAAATAAAACTAAGAAAAAAAGGGTTATTATGGTACATCTGTAGCATACCACGCACTTTGAAAAATATTGTAGAGGTACAATACTGATGTGGAAATGTATTGATGATGTTGATAAATCAAGTAGATTATCAGATACTGGGTATTTGATACACCTATGTCACTATCTTAGATGGTATTAAGCAACACAGTTAGATGAAAGAAAGCATTCAGAGTTGCACAATCTAAAACAGTTGTTACTAGCCCCATGTGGCTATTAGACACGTGAAATGTGGCTAGTCTAAACGTGCCGGAAGTGTAATGCATACACTGGATTTCAAAGACTTAGAACAACAAAAAGAATACAGAATATCTCAACAATTTGTTATACTGATTACATACTGAAATGATCTATTTGATATATTGGGTTAAATAAATCATATTAAAATTAAGAGACTTTTTAAAATGAGGCTAACAGATTATTTTAAATTAATATATAATGGCTTGCATTCTATGTCTATTAGACATTACTGAATTAGAGGTATAAGAATTGAAATAGAGCTAAAACTATCTCTGCATGCAGATGACACGAATTTTTTTGGTCTCTGAAAAGACAAACATATGATGAAAAATTATTAAAAACAATAACACAATTTAAAATAACAGAAATAAAATGTACAGTAATTAACATAACTACCAGTTAAAAGATAAAATGGAAGACTCCACGTATAGTAAGAAATTAATTTTTTTTAAAGTTTAAGAAATGTGCAAAATCCTTCAGAGAGAAACTATAAAATCTTACAAGGCAGAAAATTATACATGAACAAATGGATACATCCTTAGATAGGAAGGCTCAACATGATAAAGATGTCAATTTTCCCTCAGTTAATTTATCAATTAAACACGCTCAACTTTTTAAAATACCTTGTTTTTTTCCCCTACAGACAAGTTGATGTTATAGTCACACAGAAAAACAACTAAGTAAGAACAGCAATGAACACATTTAGAGAAAAGGGGATGGGCACTAGGCTCTACCAGATATTAAGACAGTATAAATTTCTATAATTAAAAAGCATGATAACTGGTTAAGTGAACATGAAATAAAACAAATCTAGGGCCGCCCGGTGGTGCAGCAGTTTAGTCCGCGCTTGGCAGCCCTGGGTTTGCGAGTTCGGATTCCAGGCGCCCGCCGACGCACTGCCTGTCAGCCATGCCGTGGCGGTGTCCCATATAAAGTGGAGGAAGATGGGCACGGATGTTAGCCCAGGGCCAGTCTTCCTCAGCAAAAAGGGGAGGATTGGCAACAGATGTTAGCTCAGGGCTGGTCTTCCCCACAAAAAAAAAAAAAAAAACAAATCCAGAAATATACCCAAGTACACACAGAACTTTAGTAAATGATAAAGATGGCATATTAACTCAGCAGGGGAAAAGATGGACTTATTAATTAGCAATATTAGGACAACTGAATAGCCAGATAGAAACAGATAAAACTGATCTGTTCCTCACAATAAATAACAGCCTAAAAAAGCAAAAGAACCAGTTCTAAATGTAAAAAATAAAACCATGAAAGTATTTTTTTAAAAAACGTGAATTCCTTAATAACCTCAGAGTAGGGAAAACTTTCCTAAGAATCAAACCAAGAAGCAATAAGGGAAAAGGCCTGATAATGTGACTACGTAAAAACAAAAATCTATTGCATGGCTAAAAACACCACAAGCAAATTTAGAAAAATAGAGCAATCTGGAAAAATTTGCAACTTATATTCCAAATAAATGATTAATATCCATTATAAAAGGTCACTCTAAATTGAAAAGAAAAAGATTAACAACCTTACAGAAAAGTGGGCAAAAGAAGACAGATAACTCAAAAGAAAAGAAAAAGGTAGCAGCAAATTGCCCTTAAACCAATGGAAAGTTGCTTAACCTTGCTCATAATAAAAATTTATTTCTCAAACTAAAACTTCACCACAATAACAAATTGACAACAAAACAGAAAGTATGACAACCAGACTCTATTGGCAAACCTGTGAGGAACACTCTCATACAATGCCAGGAGTTTGGCAATATCTAGCTTAATCACATTTAGCATTTCCCTTTGACGTAACAATCCCAATTCTAGGAATCTATCCCAAAAATTCACTGACAAAAATACAAGATGATGTAGGCATAGGGCTATTCAATGCAACATTTCTAATAGCAAAAGACGGAAAACAATGCAAATGTGTATCAGTAGGAGACTGACTGAATAAACTGGTACAGCCACACAGTGGAGTACTGTGTAGCCATAAAAAGGGATCAGGACGATCTCCATCTACTGATATGGAGTAATCTTCAAGATACATGAATAAATGAAAAGAACCAGGTACAGGAGAGCACTTATTAACATGCTACCTTTTATATAAAAAGGGGAGGGTGAATCTGTAGGAAAGAAAAGCTGAAAGAATGTATTAAATACTTAAAAAAAAACAGTTGCCCATGGGTAAGGGAGAGAACAGGAAAAAGAGGAAGGAAATGAAACTATTCTAATGTGTCCTGTTTTAGTTTTGAATCTGGAACCACATAAATGTTTTACATGATTAAAATACATCATTAAACCAAAAACGGTAAAAAAGCAATGCCTAAAAAATCGGAAACAGATGAATCTAAATGTGTATCAAACTGGCTGCATAAACTGTCTATGCTACAGTATTTTCACTATATATCCCTAATGGGGTATATTCTGAGGACAACAAGAACCAATAAGAAATCTTAAACTGGATTCAGTAGTCTTCTTAGTAATTAATATTAGCATTATTATCTTGAAATTATTACATATATGTACATTGTAGGATAAACTTTGTTAATATCTTAGGAACCAAGACTTTTAGTAAAATAGAAAGACAAGTATAAGATCAAAAAAATATAAATCCTGTATTTTTAATTTTAAATTAAAATCATCTATGGTAACCAGCCTCCAGATGGCCCCCAATGATTCTCATCTCCTGGTATCCACACCCTCCCACAGTGACTCAAGGATGGTCTGTGTGACCAAAAGAATACTGCAGAAGTGGTAATGTCACTGACTACCAAGGCTAGGTCATAAAGACACTGCAGCTTCCATCTTACTTTCTTCGATCATTTGCCCTGGAAGCAGCCAACTACAAAGTTGTCAGGATAGTCAAGAAACTCTGTGAAAAAGCCCATGTGAAGAAGAACCGAGACCTCCCACCAACAGTGGAACTACAACTTGCCAGCCATGTGAGACAGCCACCTTGGAAATAGATTCTCCACCTCTGGTCAAGCCTTCTAAGTAACTACAATCCCAGTCAACATCTCACTGTAATCTCATGAGAGATCCAGAGCCAAAAGTGCTCA
The DNA here is from genome assembly GCA_031878705.1 of Tapirus indicus. Taxonomy (NCBI): domain Eukaryota; kingdom Metazoa; phylum Chordata; class Mammalia; order Perissodactyla; family Tapiridae; genus Tapirus; species Tapirus indicus. The sequence goes on from CM062917.1 coordinate 76,963,526, forward strand.
GCCAAGATGCTCCCAAATTTCTGCCCATAGAAAATGCAAGAGATAACAGTTTCCAGCATTACCTTTGAAATGCAATTGCCAAACAAGTGAACTTATATCTAAATAAGCATCTAGATCTAATTACTATTTATAAGAAATATGAGAGATAGAAGAACAAGATAAACACCACCAAAAAGAAGCATTTGAACAAATCCAAAATGCTGCCTATTCTTCAATAAATAAATGGAATGAAATTTTTAAAAGGTAAGAGAAGATACTATAGATTATAAGAGACTTAAGATAATAATTAACCATATTCAATGTGAAGCTCTTGTTTGCATCCAGATTCAAAGAAAGCAACCATAGAAAATATTTTTGATACAACTGGATAAATGTAAATATGGACTGTGAGGTGATATAAAATTATTGCCAATTTTGTTAGGTTTAAGGCCTCTCCCTTGTCTTTTTTGAACATAACCACAATTTCATTATCAATTATAAACAATCAAGTATTTACATTTACAATTTGATCCCTGGGATTCACTTAAAAATAATTTAGCAAAATAAAAACAAGTAGGGAAAGATAAATGAAACAAGATTAGCAAAATGTGATAATTGCTAAATGTGAAGGATGAGGGCACTGGGTTCATCATACTATTTTCTGTACTTTTAAGTATGTTTGAGTATTTCAGTAATAATGGTTTTTTTACATTTCTGAAACAAAACTAAATAAAAATTTTAGAAGGCTTTTGAATTATCTTGAATTAAGGGATATATTTATTGTTCCCATCTTTTAAATTTGGTTTTTATTTTTATCAAGGTTACTTAAGGCAATGTTTTCAAACTGTGGGTCATGAAATCAATTTAGTAGGTCATGATCTGCATTTTAAAAACTCTTTTTCTATTACTTGATATTTTTTCCTACAGTGTATTTAAACATTAATGAAATAATATTTTTTATAATATAGCATGCCAAGTAAATTTCATTTTGGTAGGAATTTGTATATATACATGTGCTTAGAAAAAATGTCCAATACCAAATTTTAGAGCAGTTTAACTCTGTGAGCAGATGAGTGAATTTTACTTTCTTCTTATGTTGCCATTTTCTTACTTTTCTACAAGGAACACGCATAATAATTTTTAAATATATTAACAACTGTGTCTAATATACAAATTGATAAGGAAAAAATAACCCAACTGAAAGAAATGGTAATGTCACAAAGAATCCAAACAGGAAATCAAAATGGTAAACACATATAAGATGCTCCATACTTCACTACTAATCAAGAAAGTACTAATCAAAGAAACGAGATACCATTTTTACCTTTTAGACTGACAATATCCAGTGATGTCCAAATGAAACTCATACACTGCTGCAACTTTCTGACAAAGTAATCTATTAGTTAAAAATATAACTGTCATTTTTTATTGATGTCTTAGAAGTTTATAACATTGTGAAATTTTAGTTGTACATTATTGTTTACCAATCACCATACAAATGCATCCCTTCACCCCTTGTGCCCACCACCCCGCCAGTGCCCCTGGTAACCACCAAACAGTTCTCTCTGTCCATGTGTTAGTTTATATTCCACATATGAGCGAAATCATGCAGTGTTTGTCTTTCTCTCTCTGGCTTATTTCACTGAACATTAATACTCTCCAGGTCCATCCATGTTGCAAATGGGACAATTTTGTCTTTTTTTATGGCTGAGTAGTATTCCACTGTATATATATACACCACATCTTCTTTATCCAGTCATCCATGGGGGGACACTTGGGTTGCTTCCACTTTTTGCTATAATGAATAATGCTGCAATAAACACAAGGGTGCATAAACCTCTTTGGATTGTTAATTTCAGGTTCATTGGATAGATACCCAATAGTGGGATAGCTGGATCATAAAGTATTTCTACTTTTAATTTTTTGAGGAATCTCCATACTGTTTTCCATGAAGGTTGCACCAGTTTGCATTCTCACCATCAGTGAATTAGGGATCCCGTTTCTCCACAACCTCTCCAACATTTGCTGTTTTTTGTCTTGGTGATCATAGCCATTCTAACAGGTGTGAGGTGATATCTTAGTGTAGTTTGGATTTGCATTTCCCTGATGATTACTGACATTGAACATCTTTTCATGTGCCTGTTGGCCATCTGTTATATCTTCCTTGAAAAAAATGTCTTCATATCCTCTGCCCATTTTTTGATCGGGTTGCTTGTTTCTTTGTTGTTCCATTGTGTGAATTCTTTATATTTTATGGAGATTAACCGTTTGTTGGATATATGATTTGCAAATATTTTCTCCCACTTAGTGGGCTGTCTATTCATTTTGATCCTGGTTTCATCTGCCTTGTAGAAGCTCTTTACTCTGATGAAGTCCCACTTATTTTTTCTTTTGTTTCCCTTGTCTGAGCAGACATGGAATCCGAAAAGATCCCTTTATAACCAATATCAAATAGTGTACTGCCTATATTTTCTTCCAGGAGTTTTAGAGTTTCAGGTCTCACTTCCAAGTCTTTGATCCATTTTGAGTCAATTTTTGTGTATGGCGACAGAAAATGGTCTACTTTCATTCTTTTGCATGTGGCTGTCCAGTTTTCCCACCATGTATTGAAGAGACTTTCCTTTCTCCATTGTATGTTCTTAGCTCACTGGCGAAGATTAGTTACCCGTAGATGTGTGGTTTTATTTCTGGGCTTTCAATTCTGTTCCATAGATCTGTGAGTCTAGTTTTGTACCGGTACCTTGCTGTTTTTATTACTATAGCTTTGTAGTATATTTTGAAGTCAGAGATTGTGATGCCTCCAGCTTTGTTCTTTTTTCTTGGGATTTCTTTAGCTATTTGGGGTCTTTTGTTGACCCATGTGAATTTTAGTATTCTTTGCTCTATTTCCGTGAAGAACGTCATTAGGATTCTGATTGGGACTGCACTGAATCTATAGATTGCTTTAGCGAGTATGGACATTTTAACTATGTTTATTCTTCCAATCCATGTGCATGAGATCTTCTTCCATTTCTTTATGTCTTCATCGATTTCTTTCAATAGTGTCTTACACTTTTCACTGCATAGGTCTTTCACCTCCTTGGTTAAGTTTATTCCCAGATATTCTATTCTTTTGTAAATGAGACTGTCTTTTTGAGTTCTCTTTCTGTTAGTTCGTTCTTGGCATATAGAAATGCAACTGATTTTTGTAAGCTGATTTTATACAAAAATACAACTATCTTTTGACTTTTGGAAGTAAACCAAAGGAAATAATAGCACCAGTATGCAAGTACACACGTATAATGACATTTCTAGCAGTATTGTTTGTAATGGAAAAAAGGTGGGAAAAATTGAGTGCCCATCAAGAGAGAAATGGTTGAATAAATATGGTATACCTACACTGTGGCAATTACACAGTTAAGTAAAAGTAAGCTTTATCACCTAGAGATATGTTGTTTTCTTTAACAAGAAAAGTAAAATCCAGAGTAAAAAAACAATTAGCACCAGGGACTTCCTGTTTCCAATTTGGAAACTTCCAGTTTCCAGGCTGACATGTAAAGAGTTTGGAAGTTGCCACACCCCTCGTCACAACAAGAAAACAGCAGAACAAACTGAAAAATCAGCAATTCTTCTTAGATCTACCATAGAACTGAGGTCATAGAGCAAACCACTGACCCCAAAATTGGTGAGAGAGACAGAAAGATACAGAGGATCACAACTCACCAGAACAGAAGCCCAGAAGCAGAAATCTCTACAGGAACCATTACCAGGGTAGGAAAGCCTAAACTATAATTGACAAATTGCTGGAGGCTCTGTGAGAACAAGTTTGAGTTAAAACCTCCAGGGAACCCAGTCTTAGAGAGGACCTCGTACTTTTGCAAGTTTTATCATCAGGAACCCTACCAGGTTATCACATTGAAGATCAGAGAAAAATCATACTGAGTTTCCAGCAAGGGGAGGGGAACAGTCATGATGAAATAGACGCAGAGCATTTTGTTTTCAACAAGACCTGCCCTCAAGAGAAACTATCTTACCAGAGGCTAACCAACTGGGGTTCTAAAGGAGCCTTACCAACCTGGCAGAAAGGAAATATCCAACTCCAGAACACTCTAGGCCTTTGACTTAGGGCAAGAAAATACTCAACTCCAGCACCCATTAGTATTCCTGTCTCACTTAAGAGGGAAAAAATAAGAAAACTGAGAAACATGTCTGAAGGACACAGCCCAAGGACACAGGCTCACTAAAAAACTGAGACCAAATTATAGAACTATAGAATACTTCTCCTCCCCTTGTAACTTACCACCATATAAACAGGGCTCCTGTACAATAACAGGGGAATACAAGTGAAATATAACTTTTATTTAAGAAAAAGTCTCCAGGGAAACTGAAGGACAACAGGGAAGGAAATCTTAGCCTCCAACATAGTTTCAGCATACAGTAGGCACAGCATAAGTGCTAGCTAGATAAACATAAAACCTTACACTAAAGGCCAATTTACCTCAGTTCCTTTTATCCAATACATTTTGTCCAGCTTTGAACAAAAAATTACAAGGTATGCTAAAACATAGTCTCAAGAGAAAAAGCAAGCATCAGAGTCAGATTCAACACAGCAGAGAAATTGGAATGATCACATCAGGAATTTTAAATAACTATGATTATTCTTCTTAGGGCCCTAATGAAAAAAACTAGACAACATGCAAGAAGAAACAGGTATTTTAAGCTGAGAAATGAAAATTCTAAGAAAGAATCAAAAGAAAGTGCTAGAAATCAAAAACACTGTAACAGAAATAAAGACTGCCTTTGATGGGCTCATCAATAGACCAGACATGGGTGAGTAAAGAATCAGTAAGCCTGAAGACATGTCAATAGGAACTTCCAAACTGAAATGCAAAGGGGAAAAAAATTAAAAAGACAGAATACTCAAAAAATGTGGAACAATTCCAAAAGGTGTTAACATACATGTGACGGGAATACTAGAAACAGAAAAAAGAGAGAAAGGAACAGAAGAAATATTTGAAGTAATAATGACTGAAATTTCCCCCAAATTAATGATAAATATCAAACCACAAATCCAGGAAACTCAAAGAACACTGAGGATAAATATCAAAATATCTACACCTAGGTATATCACATTCAAAGTGCTGAAAATCAAAGATGAAAAGAAAATCTTGATAGAAGCCAGAGAAAATAATACCTTATCTATACAACAGCAAAAATAAAAATTATATCAGATATCTTTTCAGAAACCATACAAGCAAGAAAAAAGCAGAATGAAATATTTAAAATGTTGAAAGAAAAAAACCCACCAACCCCGAATTTCACATCCACAGCAATATTATCCTTCAAAAATGAAGGAAAAATAGAAAAGGCCTCAAAGAAACAAAAATTGATCTGTCTTGCCAAGGGCCAAACAAATTCTTCAGAAAGAAGGGAAGTGATAGAGGAAAGAACTCAGATTGACATAAAGGAAGAACACCAGAAAAGAATAATTGAAGATAAAATAAAATCTTTATTTTTCTTATTATTAATTGATCTAACAGTTAACAGTCTGTCCAAAATAATAACAGCAATAATGTATTCCATGAGCATAGCTTGTGGATAAGTGAAATGAATAACAATGTTATATGGGATGGGAGGAAGGAAATGGGAATACTCTGTTATGAGGTAGCTATACTATCTATAAAGTAATATAATAGTATTTTAAAGAGGACTTGGATAAATTGTAAACGTATACCGCAGTCACAAGGGCAACCACTAAAGAAAATTTTTAAAAGAAGCATAGTTGATATGCTAATAAGAAAGGAGAAAAAATGGAATCATAAAAAAAGCTTAATTAAGACCAGAGAAGAAAGAAAAAAGAGTGGAAAAAAAAACAACAGATAAGGGCAATGAATAGAAAACATAAGAAATATGGTAGATATTAATCCAACTATATCAATAATCACCTTAAATACCAAACGTCAATTAAAGCACACACAGTGGATAAAAAACAAGACCCAACTGTATGTTGTCTACAAGAAATCCACTTTAAATATAAAGACAAATAGATTAAAAGTAAAAGAATAGAGAAAGATATATACCATGCTAACACTAATCAAAAGAAAGCAAGAGTAACTATATTAATTTCAGATGGAGCAGACTTAAGAGCAAGGAAAGTTATCAGGCATAAAGAGGGGCATTACATAATGATAAGGGGGTTAATTCTCCAAAAAGACTTAACAATCTTTAATGTGCATACTCGTAACACAGAGTGTCAAAATATCTCAGGAAAAAAACGATAGAACTGCACAGACAAATAAATAAATTCACTACTATAGCTGGAGACTTCAAGACCCCTCTAACATTAACTGACACATGCAACAGGAAGAAAATCAGTAAGGACATATTTGAATTGAACAGCACCATCAATCAACTGAATCTAATTGATGTCTATAGAACACCTCATCCAACAATATCAGAATACGTCTTCTTCTCAACCTCACGTGAAACGTTCACCAAGATAGACCACGTTCAGGTCCATAAAACACATCTAAACAAATTTAAAAGAATAGAAATCATAATAAGTATGCTATCAGACCACAGTGTAATTAAACTAAAAATCAGTAACAGAAACATAGCTGGAAAACCGCAAAATACTTACAATTAGAAAAAAAATTTCTAAACACATGGGTTAAAGAAGATATCTAAAAATAAATTTTTCAGTATTTGAAGTAAATTAAAATGAAAACACAACTTACCAAAATATATGGGATATAGCAAAGTTATTGCTTAGAGAGAAATTATAGCACTGAATGCATCTATTAGAAAAAAAGATCTAAAATCAATAACCTAGGCATCCACCTTAGGAAACTAGAAAAAGAGCAAATTAAATTCAAAGTAAGCTGAAGAAAAGGAATAATAAAGATTAGAACAGAAATCAATGAAATTGAAAACAAACAAAAAAAAAAATCAAGAAAACTAAAAGCAGATTCTACGAAAAGATAAATAAAATTGGTAAACCTCTAGCCAGGTTAGTTAAAGAAAAAAAGAGAAAAGCTGCAAACTATTCATATAAGAAATGAAAGAGGGGACATCCCTCTTGCTCCTCAAAACATTAAAAGGATAGTAAAGGAATATATGAACAACTCTATGCCCACAAATTTGATAATGTAGATGAAATGCACCAATACCTTGAAAGACACAGTCTACCAAAACTCACACAAGAAGAAACAGATAATTTGAATAGGCCTGTATCTGTTAAAGAAAATGAATCAATAATTAATAACCCTCTAAAAGAGAAAGCACCAGGCCCAGATGGGTTTACTGGTGAATTCTACCAAAAATTTAAAAAAGAAATTATACCAATTCTCTACAATCTCTTCCAGAAAATACAAGAAGACAGACTACTTCCTAACTCATCCTCTGAGGCCAGCATTCCTCTAATACCAAAACCAAAGACATTACAAGAAAGGAAAACTATACACTAGTATCTTTCACGAACACAGATGTAAAAATCCTCAAAAAGACATAAGCAAATTGAATCAAACAATGTATAAAAAGAATTATATACCATGACCAAATGAGATTCATTCCAGGTACCATTCAAAACTCAATTAATGTAACCCATGACATCAGTAGGCTAATGAAGAAAAATCATACAATCATAGCAATAGATGCAGAAAAAAGCATTTGACAAAATCCAGCACCCATTCATGATTTAAAAAAAAAACTTAGCAAACCAGGTATAGAGGAGAACTTCCTCAGTTTGATAAAGAATATCTACGAAAACTGGCAGCTAACATCATACTTAATGACATGAGTTCTTCCACTAATATCAAGAACAAGCCAAGGATATCCCCTCTCACCACTTCTATTCATCATCATACTGTAAGACCTAGCTAATGCAGTAAGATGAGAAAAGGAAATAAAAGGTATATAGATTAGGAAGGAAGAAATAAAATGTCTTTGTTCACAAATGACATGATTGTCTATGTAGAAAATCCTAAAAAGTCAACAACAAAAAAAGTCCTGAACTAACAAGCAATTATAACAAGGCTGCAAGATACAAAGTTAATATACAAAAGTTAACTGCTTTCTTATACACCAGCAATGAACAATTGGAATTTGAAATTAAAAACATTATACCATTTACATTAGGAGCAAAAAAAAAATTAAATACTTAGGTATAAACCTAACAAAATACATACAAGATTTCTATGAGAAAAACTACAAAACTCTGATGAAAGAAACCAAAGGTCTAAGCAATGGAGAAATTCCCTATACATGGACAGGAAGACTCAATACTGTCAAGATGTCAGTTCTTCCCATCCAGATCTATACATTTAATGCAATCCCAATCAAAATCCCAGCAAGTTATTTTGTGGATATCAACAAACTGATTCTCAAGTTCATATGGAGAGGAAAAAGACCTAGAATAGCCAATACATATTGAAGGAGAATGAAGTTAGAGGACTGGCTGACTTCAACTTACTATAAAGCTACAATAATCAATATAATGTGGTATTAGCAAAAGAATAGGCAATCAGATCAATGGAACAGAATAGGAAGCCCAGATATAGACCCTTAAAAAACAATCAACTGATCAAGAACAGAGCAAAGGCACTTCAACGGAGAAAGGATAGTCTTCAACAAATGCTGCTGGAACAAGAAGACATCAACAGACATACCAAAAAAAAAAAAAAAAAGAATCTAGATAGACCTTACATGCTTTACAAAACTTAACTGAAAACAGATCATAGACCTAAGGGTAAAATGCAAAATTATAAAACTCCTGAAGATAACATGGGAGAAAATCATGGTGACCTTGAGTTTGACAATGACTTTTTAGATACAAGACCAAAATCACGATCTGTGAAAGAAGAAATGGTGTTCTTGTGAAAGAAATTGCACTTCATTAAAATTAAAAACTTCAGCTCTGCAAAAGACACCATGAGGAGAATGAAGACAAGCCACAGACTGAGAGAAACTCTTTATAAAACACATATCTGATAAAGGACTGGTATACAACATATACAAAGAAGTCTTAAAACTCAACAATAAAAAAACAGCCCAATTTAAAAAAAGGGCAAAAGATCTGAAGAGACACCTCACCAAATAAAATACACAGATGGCACATAAGCATATGAAAAGATTCTCAACATTCTATTCTATTATGGAAAGGCAAATTAAAACAACAATGGAATACCATATGCACCTATTAGAATGGCAAAAACCCAAAACACTGACAATGCCAAATGCTGGTGAGGATATGGAGCAACAGAAACTCTTGCTCATTGCTCATGGGAATGCGAAACGATACAGCTACTTCTGAAGACAGTCTGGAAGTTTCTTACAAAACCAAACACACTATTACTATACGATCCAGCAATCGTGCTCTGTGGTATTAACCCAAAGGAGATGAAAACATATCCACACGGAGAAACCTGCACATGAATGTTTATGGCAGCTTTATTCATAGTTGTCAAAACTGGGAAGCAACCAAGATGTTCTTCAGTAGGTGAATGGATAAATAAACTGTGGTACATTCAGACAATGGAATATTAATCAGCACTAAAAAGAAATGAGGTATAAAGCCATGAAAATCCATGGAGCAAACTTAAATGCATATTACTAAGTGAAAGAAGCCAATATGGATAAGGCTACGTACTGTATGTTTCCAACTGATGCCATTCTGGAAAAGGTAAAGGTATGGAGACAGGAAAAAAAATCAGTGTTCGCCAAGGTTTCAAGGGGTGGGAATGAACAGGCGGAACATAGATTTTTAAGACAGTGAAAGTATTCTGTGCGTCTGTGTGACTCTGTCAGATTCTGTGTCTGTGAGACTTTCTGTGCCTCTGTCTTTGTTTCTCTTTCTCTGTGTTCCTGTCTGTGGGTCTTTCTCAGACGCTATCGAATTCTGTGTTTCTGCTGGACTCTCTGTATCTCTGCTTGACTACTTGATTGACTCTCTCTCTCCATATATATATATTTAAATATATTTCTATTATTCCTATTTCCATTTTTGAGATAGAGAAAGTCTTGAAGGATACATAACAACAGCCTGTTAACCCTGCGTTGGGCAGAAAGTAGCAAGAGAAAATGAGAAACTATTTTTTTCCTTTATATGTATTTGCATTATTTCAATGATTATGGTAAACTCATTTTACTTTTATACTTCTTACAGAGGAACATTATTTTCAAAAGAAAAATATTAAAGAATTCATAGTTAAAAGTCCTTAAAATACAAGAGATTTCAAATTCAGTAAAAGCTGATCACATAAGCTCTATACCCATAGGCAAAGCAATAAAACACAATGAGGAGAACATCCCAAGGGAAATAAATTATTGTATTACTTGCATTTCTGATCCCCTTCATTGAGAAGACAGTAGAGTCATTATTGTTCACTATAAATTAGGCTGAATCCTTAAATGTCTGCCCCACCAAAAGGTCTGGAACAACCCTTGACAAGAAGTCAGGTTAAGCATTTGAGACCTGGGAATCTCAACCGGACCTGACTTCTAATTGGTGGAAAACCTCCCATCAACCCCAGAACAACCGTGTGCTATTGGGGTATTGTAAGACCACAGGCTATTTTAAGATGGACCTCCTTAATCCAAACCTCTTGTCCAAGTTTCAATCAAACTTGGACTGTTTCCACAACCCAATGCATACTGACCTGAACAAAAAAGGTAATTTATCAATCTTCTAAATATTCTAGTACTTTGTTTTGGATATGGAATGAAAGAGAGCTTTCAAAATCCTATGGCAAGAGTCTAGGTTCCCTCTTTCCATTTCTCAGTGCTGGCTCTATCTTCAGAACCCATATGTCTCAACGTGGTTGCTGCAGCAACAGCCCCTTTCTTGCTCTCAGGCTCACATCTCACAGGTAAGAGGACCTTCCCCTACACATGAAATCTTAGGAAAAGTCTCAACCTTGTGGAAAGGAAAACTTGAGGCTCTAACCGGCCAGATCTGAGTGACGTGAACCTAGGGAACTGGAAGTGGAGTCAGCTCCCCAGCTACATGGACTAAGAATAGACAAAAGCTGAATCCTCAAAAACAAAAAGCCCAAGGCTGTTACAGGAAGTAAGATAAATAGGAAGTAGGGTAACAGGTGGTAGGAGACACAAAAATATGCCAAACAGTATCTATCCCAAAGTAGGGCCAATATCAAGCTATATTCCAGGACTAGGTTGTCCATTCAGAAGGCATTAGTCACAAGTGCCTATGGAGCACCTGAAATGTGACCAGACTCACTGAGATAACATGTGCTGTGAATTTTGAAGACTTAGTATAAAAAAAAAGTAAAATATCTCAATAATTTCAAAATGTTCATTATATGTTGAAATGATAATATTTTTGGATATTTTGGGTAAAATAAATTATTAAAAATAATTGGCAAGAAGAAAATACATTATTATACTATTTAAAATATATGGTAAAAAGGGGAGAACACACCAAGAAAATAAAATCATACCAATTTAAATGAGATGAAACTAAACTGTCCACTTACTACTAATTCTAAAATATTATTTCATACATGACCAAAATATTATGGAAAGTAAGATGAAATCATAGCTAGCACAATTCATAAAAATGTGGTTTAAAATTCTTATAGTAAGACTATTCCTAATGGTGAAAACCATTTCAAGAAAAAAACGTGAAAGACCAATCTACTTTCAATTATCCATTCTAGAAATGAACTATATTAGCCTAGATCCTACTTGTTCAAAGCTAATAAAATCAGTAACGGCTGGAAGCAGACACAGGAATAGGGATGGTGAATGCGGACCAAAAACTGTAAGTTTTCATTTGCAAATCCTAATTTAAATTACTTTTTAGATTACACATTTTATATGAACTCTTCATACTGTATCAATTATTTTAGAATTTTACCTTTGTGAGACTTTATTCAACAGAACAGTCAACAGAAGTTTATTGTTTATAAGTACAAAGATGAATAAGAGTTGCTGACATCAGGAGTCTAATAAGGCAGCACTGCAGACAGATAAGTAAATAAAATAATCGTTCTATAATGCTTTAATTGATAGGCTTAAAAATGCAGTGGTATCTTGAAAGACAAAACCTGATTGGGGAATTAAGAAAAGATATTTAAGCTGAGATTTAAAGCAGGGCTAGGAGTAAGGAAGTTGATGGTAGGGAGGGGCATGCTCAGTATGAGATACCTTTGTGAAATGTGAACACGGAGATATTTAGTAAATAGTGGTAGCTATCTGGAGCTCAGGTCTATAAATAATTTGATGAGGTAATGGCACAGAGCCAATGATGATGATAACCTCAGAGCTATGAGAGCATCCTGGAATAAAAGAGAAGACCACCAAGGACATAATCCTGAGGAACACCAACATTTAAGGATAAGGCAAAGAAAAGGCCAATGATTAAGGCAATGAAGCAACAGTCAGAAAGGAAAAAAGCAAATCTGAATAGAGCTTTTCAGAATAGGCAAGACATTGAAAAAGCAAGTCAACATAATAAATGTTGCCCACATAAAATAAGAAAAAACAAAATTTTTAGGGGTTTGGCAAGAGATCATTAGTGACCTTATCTTTATAAAATGGTAGGAAAATTCAGACCAATTAGTGAATGAAAAAGTGAGGAAGTATAGACAGAAAGTGCTGATTACTCTCTCAAAAGGTCTCGCAACAAAGGAAAGGAACAAGACAGAGTAATGGAGCAATTAGCAGACTCAAATCAGAGACAGATGTTTTGTTTTGTTTAAGATAGGAGAGATCTGAACAGGTTCAGTGCTGAAAGTAAGGACCAGTGGAGAGGGAAGAGGTTGAAAATATAGAAGAGAGAACACACAACAAAGTTCCTAGGAACTTGGAAGAATCAGCTTCCATGAGGAAGAAGAAATACTACTTCCTCTGAGACAAGAGTGAAATGGGTACACAGTGAGGTAAGTGTGTGGAAAGGCAGAAGTTGAGAGTAAATTCTCATCCCCTAAGTATGAATTTCTCTGTAGAGAATGAAGCAATGTCTTCTCTTAAGACAACAGGAATCTTTGCTTTATAGAATGGAAGGAGCTGACTAAAGACTGTCTAGCAGCCCTGAAGTTCCAGCTCTGTAGACCACAAATCTGGGGAGAAAATAACCCACATAGTTATGCGATTGTCCTCCAGCAGGTTTAGTATAAAAAAAGTGATCAATCCAAGGTTGAAGGTTAAGGGCAGGTGTGACAGAAGGAGAAATATCAAGAGGTATGAGTTTCTTGGCAAAAGTCTTAAAAAAATCATTAATTACAACTCTAAATATTTTTACTTTATGAAAATGCATAATCAAAAGTAAAGTATAAGTTGTATTAGAACTCTGCTCTCTCAAATTCAACATTAGAAATAATGAAGGAAGAGAAGTTAATGGACACGATTTAAAAGTTCTGACTGTAAAACTAAGGGCTACAAAAATTGCATTGTTCTCTACTTGTGAAAACAAGTAAAACAATCAAAGACTAAATATTTGCAATGTGTAAATTTTCAAGACATTTATATAAAATACAAAAAACATTTCTTCCTGAAATCTGCAAAGAAAGCAAAAACATTCCTTCCTGGGGCCATGTTTGCCTTTAAGCTGTAATTGTTAGAAAACATTTCCAGCTTTAACAGGAGAAAAGTGAATTAACATAACATGAGTGTCCCAAGCCATACAGTATCACTGTGGGTGGATGGGGACATTCCTCTACTCTCCTTTGACCCAATGTTCTGTTCAAGTTAGAGCAGAAAGAAACTACTTCTTTTCGCTATTTCCTTAACCCCACCCCAGCTCAGCCCCAATCCTCAGCTCTTATGATAGAATATCCAAGACAGCCAGAGTCTTACCCATAAGCACCATAGAGTAGGGACCTTGTCTATCTAATTTACTGCCTAGTCCCATCACCTAGAACAATATAATAGGTGCTCAACAAATATCTGTTAAGTAATTTCCTCTAAAAGTATTTAGGAATCTTATTTTGGCTTATTTTTACTTACCCAAAGGTCACATTCACAATTCTGCATTTCCCACAGGTCGAAGAGAGAGAAAAAAATGCCTAGGGGTAAGGGTTGGGGTGTGAGTATTGGCAGAGAAGGAAGGAACCTATCCTTCTCTCTTTCTCATTGGTATTAGTGGTAGAAAACCTAAAAAGGAATACATGCACATTACACGTTACAAGAAGCTGTGGCTGAGAGTGGTGGTAGCAATAAAAAGAGAAACAGATCAATTCCTGAAATGGCAGAAGAGAAAGGTTTCATGATCATGCCTGCCTGAAACCAACTACCTCACATCCAGAGGTATTTATACCAAAAAGAGGCACCAAGAAAACCCTGGCCCTCCAAGCTTCAAACTCCAAAAACTTGAGAGCTCCTGGCTCTTCACCTCAGGGTCTCCATTCCTCATTTCAGGCCTCCAACGCCACCACCAGTGCTAGTGAGCTGGGAACGTAAATGTGCTTCCACAATAGGAAAGGTGATAGGAGTAGAAATCCATTTAATGCCACCACACTGGCAGTGGGAAGAAATAGGTGTGTGCCTAGCCTCAATATTTGAATTTCCAACACATTTTCCCACAAATATACTGTGATACATCCAAGTTAGATTTTCTACATCCTACTAAAATCAAACAAACTGAAATGACTATTTGCTTGAAAAAGAATATTTCTAGTCACTATTTTTCATATCAGGTATGATATGTATCAAAGAGTGGTTCTGACTTTTCCTGTATCTCATTTCCTTCTCTATTCCTCATGGATTTTTTTATGAGGATTAAATAAATTAATATTTGTAAAGAGCTTAGGATATTGCCTGGCCTGAAGCTTTTGCTTTTTTTTTTTAAATAAAATATTGATTCATTTTCAGATTTGTTCAAAGTTTTTCTAAATTTTTCAAAGAGTATGTTTGGCTCTATTTTTTTAGTGGTGTTTTCATAATTAATTTTTTGGATGTACCTCAAAAATAGTCAAATTATTACTTCTAAAGACTAGCACATGAACTGATCTTTGGGAATTTCAAATTAATTTAATTAAAACTACAATTTATAACTTTTCAATATGCTTAAAGCAAGCTTATCTTTCAAAATTACCTGCTTTTAAAAAACTTCACCTCCAATCTATTTTACCCATAGCCATACTGTCACCACCACATATTTGTTATGTTGAAGCAACTTTTATTTAGTTTAATCATGAGTGCTCCATTAAGTCGCTGTCATTTAATGGAGCTTCTGCTGTAAGAATTATGTGCAACCTCAATTACATTCTGGGACAAATGTAATCACTTAACATTTTAGGAGTAGCATGCTAGTCCAGCCATTCTCACATGATGAAACATATTGGGAGAGCAGAGGGCTTTACAAATGAAGAGTAAAGGTGTGTACAAATATCAGCGAAGGGAATCCAGGTTGGCAAAGTGGCTGCTGCAGAAATAATGAGGTGATAAAAGAATCTGAACTCATGAAAGTTGAAAGTTTATCGGTTACATTAAATCTAGAATAAAATGTAAAATTCCAATTCACTTTCAGAAAACTCATTTAAAAGCCAGAAACGAATAACAAAAAAGCTTCCTGAAGCACAAAAATCACTCAATTTCTGTTGCCCTCAATATCTGTAAAAATGAACAAACCTTATAAGTATATAACATTTGTTAGAAAATCCCATTATACACCAAAATGACCAAAAATCCCCAAATTGAAAGTCTGGTACCTGAAAACCCAAGAGTGAAATGAACTTAAACCCTAATGAACAAGCCCAGTGATAGAGGACCAGTCAGGAAATAATTACCACATTCACTAAAATGAAACACTGAAGTCAGAACATTAGAAAAGAGCATAGTAATGCAACTTTCCACAGCCTAAATTTAAAATGTTCAATAATTCCATTAACTTCATGACTCAGCAGGTTTGGCTGCCAATTTCCACCTGTCCTAGAGACACAGACTAACTTCAATGGAAAAAAGTTTGCATGACCTTTACTCTGCATAGCAGAGTAGGTATTTCTCAATCTTCTTCCATAATACTCTTGTGACTTCAGATTGCATGTAAAGCTAATGAATTGGCCTCTGTACAACACAGCTATCTCCCTCCCTCCTAACAAGCTTCTAAGTTCTAGAAGTGGTACTTTTCTTAGTTTCTTTTCATCATATTCTAATTTGGGTATATTTTATGTTAAGTGGGTTCTTGGTAACCCTCTGGCTGGTGACTAGTTCACAAATGTGTAGGCATAAGCAGATTTGGGCCTATGATGCACTGAGTGGGGCTCCTCAGAGAGGACCCTTCTTAGACTTCAGAGAGCCATGAGTAGCCAGGCTGTCTCTTACCAGATATGAACAACTGCCTCTCCAAACCATACTACAGTAAAAATGAAACAGACACTACGGATGGCATAACTTGGGTGTCTGACAACATCCTGAAGCCACTGAATCAACTAACTCTAAAGCCTGTCCTATCTCTGGACCTCTTCTTATGTAAGCTAACAGATTCCCAAATGGTTTAAACCATTTCAAATGGATTTTCTGTTACTCTGCTGAAATCACTCTGATACAGTATGATGGTTCATTTTATGTGTCAACTTGGCTAGGCTATAGAGCCCAGCTGCTTGGTTAAAACCAGTCCAGATGTTGGGTCAAGGTATTTCTAGATGTGATTAACATTTAAATCAGTAGACTTTGAGGAGAGCAGATTACCTTCAATAATGTGGATGGGCTTCATCCAATCAGTTGAAGGCCTTAAGAGAAAAGACTGAGGTCTTTTAAAGAAGGAATTCTGCCTCCAGACCACCTTTGAACTCAAGACTGCAACATCAATTCCAGCCAGAATTTCCAGCTTGCCAGCCTCCACAATCGTGAGACCTAATTCCTTAAAATAAATCTCTCTCTCTAAATATATTCTATTGGTTTTACCTCTTAAAGTAATAAACTCAAGTCTTCCTTAAGTTCATTACATTTTAACAGAACAGACATTTTTTACAGTTTCAATGTGTAACTGACACTACTAAATTGCATATATTTAAACAGTACAATTTAAGCAGTTTTTGCACAGGTATACACCTGTGAGACTGTGGCTACAATTGAGATAATGAACATATCCATCACCCCCAAAGGTTTCCTTCTGCTCCTGGAATATATTTTTAATACAAAAATTGGATTAAACTTCATATTCCTTTGTGAACTTTTTCTAGTTCATAATATATACAGTGAATAATTTTCCTTATCACAGAACTTTTACATAAATTTAACGGCTATATAGTATTCCACAGTAATAATATGCCATAGTTCTATTCCATAATCCTCCATTGTTAGATATGTAAGTTGTTTCTAACATTTTGCTATTATAAGCAATGCTATGAATAACATTCTCATAGCTATATCTATCGAAAGTCATGATTACTTCCTTACGTTTCTAAAAATAAAACTGCTGCGTTAAACAACATATTACATTTTAAGAAATAATAATTATTATAAAATCAACATCAAATATATATACAGCATTTAGCATGTGCCAGGCACCATACATGCCCTTCAATACTCTCTGAAAGTTATACCAATTGTCACTCTCAAGCATAACATGAATATATCTATGATCCCCTACGCTGATCAAGTTTTTAAAAAATTCTTGCCCTCCCACAAACGAACCTCAATGTAATTCCAGTCGAATCTCCACTGATAAGTTTTCACACATCATATTCATTTAAATGCATGAAAATAAGCAAAATCTTTCTTTTAAGGGGGAGGGGGAGGAGACCTTTATCTGTTGGAAATTAACATGAAATATAAGGCTGCAATAATTAAAACAATGTGGATATGCAAAAGAATCAATAAAATAGGAGAGCCCAGAACATGTGGGAACTGTATGTGGGATAAAGACGGCAGAACAGAATAAGATAGAAAAGATTTAGATCTCTAAATATTTTCAAAAACTAAAATAGATGTTGAAAAAAATACAGAAATACATTGTTATAATTTTCCAGAGGGCTGAGCCTTCCTAAGCATGAGACAAACCATCCTCCTCTCAAAAAAATAAAAAACTCCAAACTGACAGACATGACCACACACAAGATTTAGAATAACAAAGAACATAGAAAAACAAAGTTATGGACAAGAAATGGAAATCGGAAAAATTATCTATGATATGTCAAACACATGCAGCATTAATATCTATATTTTATAAATGTATATTTTAATATCTATATTTTAATAAATCTCTCCAGTTAGGAGGAAAATGTCAAAGGAATAGGCAATTCACAGAAGAAACGGCAAAAACATGAAAAAAATCTTTAACTTCACAAGCAAAAGCAAAAAAAGTATTATTTCTCTTATCAGATGGAAAAAATGTAAAATCAATAACGTACTGTGTTTCAGTAAAATAGATATTCACACAAAATTTTAATGAGAACGTAAATCGGTATAAGCTTTCTTATAAGTTAATTTGGCTATAACTACATTAAAAAAGAGCTGTATCATTTAACCTAACAATTCCAGTTTTAGGAATGTATCCTACAAAAAGACCCAAACAAATACACATAGATTTACATCTAATGATGTTGGGTAAAGCAGTTAGTAGAAGCTAAAATCCAATAACCTGAATATCTAGCTACAGCAGAAGGTCTCATAAAATAAAATACATCCAAATCACAAAACTACAGAACATTATCTTGTTTTTTTCACGGCTGCATGATACACAAAGATGTCTATTTTATAGAAAACTGCATATTATATCCTCAACTTTGTAAAAATTAATGAATAAATAATGTACATACTTGTTTTGCACAAAAAAAGGTCTGGAAAGAAACTGAAAAAGTGGCAGCCTCTGGTGTCTCTTCATTGTTGGCCAAGTATCAGAGCATCTATGCATATGTCTCCCTTCTACTCATTTATGCTTTTTATTTCTACATTTCCAGTGTTTTAATTCAACCAGGTATGTTATTTTTTAATTTTAAAAAGAATCAGGTGAAAAAAGTTCTTTGAAAAATACTACCAGTTTTTGATAGGTGAAAAATATATAAATTATATTTCCTTTATTATAGAGGAATTATAAGCTGAATATTTTTACTAAGGAAATTATTGTTTTCTTATTGCCTACTTACGTGCTTCTCTAGTAAATCTTTTATGAGCTATAAAGAACTGTGCCTACATGTTTAAAAGAACATTTATGTCACAGTTCATATTTCTTTTAAATATCAGATAATATACCTCTAAATATACAACACCTGGCATAATACCCTCCAAATTCTAACATCTGACTTTCAATAAAATTCTACACACAAACTGCAAGAAATAAGAAATCTGAAAGTCTTATGTGGTAACTGCATGATAGATCACTATTATATCAAGTTTCTCCAGTAACATATCACATTAAGAGTGACATCCTAGTATACAGGTTGACTCTGTGGGTAAGCATAAAGAAAGAATGGTAAACTATTAAAGAGGTGAAAATACTTCACATATTATCTCATTTACGCTTCACAATAACCCAAAAGGTATTATCTTCTTGTAACACATGAGGCTCAGAGACACTAAATAATTTGCCCATTATCACACAACTACTAAACGGCAAAAGTAAAACAATCCCCTAGCCTGACTGTCCCATCACTCTTTTCACCATGAAGAAACAGGGGTTATAAGCTTCCTCAAGAGAGGGCTCAAAAACGAAAGAGCAACGTAACAGCTATCTTTTAGTTTACTGCCCTAAATGGTGATGATGCCCTAAATGGTGCTCTGCCACTTCCACCTCTCACCACCTGCCTTTCCTCACTGCAGAATTTAACTTGCAGAATTCTTTCTCTTTATTGATGGCCACAGTATTCTCAGTGTCAGATCACCTGCTCCTTAACTCCTTCCCCTCTACTCTCCATTTCAAACCCATACCACAGCTTCTGCAACTGGCATCTGTCTTATTGCCTGCTGCTGAGTTTCACTCTTCTGACTTCCTTTTCCCTGCCTGGGTTTGATCCAACCAGTGAGCTCACTTTTTAACTTCTGCTGGGTTAACCAATCAATCACAGCTAGCCAGATGTGACAAGTTTTTCACTCTTCTTGACAACTTTTACTACTAATAATTAAAGACTACTTCTAAGCTTTCTGAAGAAGTTTCTTTTTTTAAACTTCTGGGTCAGAACGATTCCTGATGTCTGTTCCCCACATAATGAAATTTCACTAGAAGACCAAAACTAAAATATTCATTTCTCCCAAACCTCCATCCTCTCTGCTTAACTATAAACAATTATTATATTATTGATCTATTTCTGCCCTCACAATCAATCCACCACTAAACTATAACAACAGCAAACTTTACTGTGTGCTTAATATGTGCAATATTCTAGGCTAAGTGCTTCACACGCATTACTTCATTTAATACAACAACTTATGAGTTAGGTATTATTACCCCATTTTCCAGATGAGGAAAACAGATAGTATATAATGATGGAAGAAGCAAGGATTCGAACTAAACTCAACCATTACACATATTTCCCATTACTATTACCTTATAACATCTGCCCCCAAACAACATATTTCTTGTTCAGCTTCTCAGGACAATATTAACCAGGTAAAGCATTGCCCACTTTCCATTTCCCCCTACCCCTTTCCTACTTTCCCACAGATTCCTTTGCCTTTAAACTCCTGACAATCCTTCTGCCAGAGATCATTTCCTGGTGGGCACCTACACATTCTGATCTATGTTTTTTTGTTGGTTTTTTTTTTGGTGAGGAAGACTGGCCCTGAGCTAACGTCTGTTGCCAATCTTCCTCTTTTTCGCTGAGGAAAATTGGCCCTGAGCTAACATCTATGCCCATCTTCCTCAATTTTTGTATGTAGGATGCCTCCACAGCATGGCTTGATGAGTGGTGCTTTGGTCTGTGCCCAGGATTCAAACCTGCGAACCCCAGGCCACCAAAGCGGAGCATGGGAACTCAACTACTACACCACCGGGCCGGCCCCTAATCTATGTTTTCTAAACTCTAAATTTCAACACATGATGCTAACTTTGTATTTTCCTTGTGATCCAGAGAAGAAGTCATTCCTAATTAAGATTTTAATTTTTTCCTTTAAATGCATTATTTTCTATATTTCATTGAATATTACTAAAGCACCTTCCTATATGTTTCACCAATTATGCAAAATTCACAATCATGAAAGGTTCATTTGGTTATTCCACAACAGACTACAATCTGTTTTATAAATATTTTTCTCCTCAACTCAACTCAACAAGCATTTCTGAGCACTAACATAAGAAACACATGGAGAGCAAGGAATCCAGATAGCTGGATAGTTTTTATGCAAATCACTCAAAAGATGAACATTCTTACCAGTAAAAAATATATTTAAAATCAGTTAAGAAAAACACTAATACCTAATTTAAAAAAAGGGCAAAGGACATAAACAGTTAGTATACGGATAAAGAAATATAAATGGCCTCTAAGCACAGCAAACTGTCCGATTTCTATAGTAATAAAAAATAATTATTAAAAATATAGGATATCATTTTTTACCTATCAAATTGCCAAAAACCAAATAGAATCATGATAAATGCCAGTCAAAATACACAATAAGCACTGCCCTATTTTTTTGAAAAAAGTAAACGTTAATATTTTGGTTCCCTGGCATAATATTTAAGGTCAAGCACCAATTTTGGTCCTAAGCTACCTTTCCAGACTCACCTTCTGTAACAGATCCACCCTCTCCCCACAACACTTATCCCTCTCAATTTACACAGTATTTTCAATAAAACACAGAATTCTTGGGAACTAGCTGGAGGTTTTCTTTGTCTTAAATAACAGCTTTACTGAGATCGAATTCACATACCATATATTGACCCATTTAAAGTGTATAATTCAACCGGCTTTAACATACACAGAGTTGTGCAACCATCACCATAATGAATTTTAGAACATTTTCATCACCTCAAAAACAACCCATCAGCAGTCACTCCCCATTTCCAACCCGTCCTCAAGTCTCCGGCAACCACCAATCTACTTTCCGTCTCTATGAATTTGCCTATTCTGGACATCTTATATAAATGGAATCATACAACATACAGTCTTTTGTAACTGGCTTCTTTCACTTAGCACATAATATTTTAGGGTTCATTCACGTTGTAGCACCTAGCAGTACTTCATTCCTTTTTTTTAACTTTAAAAATAAAAATTGTGGTGAAATATATAAAACATAAAATTTACCATCTTAACTACTTTTAAGTGTACAGTTCAGTGGCATTAAGTTCATGCACGTTGTTGTGCAACCGCCATCACCCCTAGAACTCTTTTCATTTTGCAAAAATGAAATTCTGTACCCATTAAACAAAAACTCTCCATTCTCTCCTCCTTCTACTCCCTGATAACCACCATTTTACTTTCTGTCTCTAAGAATTTGACTACCTCAGGTATCTCCCATAAGTGAAATTAGACAATATTTTCCTTTTGGATGAATGGCTTATTTCACTTAGCATAATATCCTCAAGGTTCATCCATGTTGTAGCATGTGTCAAAATTTCCTTCCTTTTTAACACTGCATAATATTTCATTGTATGTATATACTACATTTTGCTTATCAATTCATCCATCCAACGGCACTTGGGTTGCTTCCACCTTTTGGCTACTGTGCACAACGCTGCAATGAACATAAGGTACAAACATCTCTTCAAGATGCTAAAATGCTGGATCATATGGTAATTCTATTTTTAATTTTTTGAGGAATCAACATATTTTGCACAGCAGCTTTACCACTGTACCTTCCCACTGGCAAAGAACAAAGGTTCCAATTTCTCCACATCACTGCAATCACTTGTTATTTTCTCGTTTTTATATTTTTTGATAATAGCCATTTTAATAGGTATGAAGTGGTAACTCACTGTGGTTTTGATTTGCATTTCCCTAATGGTTAGTGATGTTGAGCATCTTTTCATGCGCTCATGTCCATTCAAGTCCTTTGCCCTTTTATTGTTGAGTTGTAGTTCCTTATATATACTGGATATGAACCTTCATCAGATATATGATTAGCAAGTGTTTTCTCCCATATCATGGGTTGCTTTTTTATTCTGTTGATCATGTCCTTTGATGCATAAAATTTTTTTATTTTGATGTAGTCCAATTTATTTTGTTGTTGTTGCTTGTGCTTTTGGTGTCATACCCAAGAAACCATGGCCAAATCCAATGCCATGAAGTTTCCCCTAAGAGTTTTACAGTTTTAGCTCTTATGTTTAGGTCTTTGATCCATTTTGAGTTAATTTTTGTATATGGTGTTAGGTAAGGGTCCAACTTCATTGTTTTGCACGTGGATATCTCCAATTTTCCCAGCACCATTGGTTGAAAAGACTGCCTTTCCCCATTGAACGTCTTACCACCCCTGTCAAAAATCATTTGACCATATATGTGAAGGTTTATTTTTGGGTTTTCTGTTCTGTTCCATTGGTCTATACGTCTGTTTTTATGCCAGTACTACACTGTTTGATGACTGCAGCTTTGTAGGAAGTTTTGAAATCAAGGAGTGCGAGACCTCCAACTTTATTGTTCTTTTTCAAGATCACTTTAGCTATTTGGGGGTCCCTTGAGATTCCATTTGAATTTTAGGATGAATTTTTCTATTTCTGCAAAAACCACTGTTGGGATTTTCATAGGAATTGCACTGAATCTGTAGATCACCTTTTGGATAGTATTGACATCTTAACAATATTAAGTCTTCTAATTCATGAACACGGATGTCTTTAATTTATTGGTGTCTTCCTTAATTTCTGTCAGCAATATTTTGTAATTTTCAGCATACAAGTCTTTCATCTCCTTGGTTAATTTATTCCTAAGTATTTTATTCTCTTTGATATTATTGTAAATGGAACTGTTTTCTTCATTTCCTTTTCAGATTTTTCACTGTTACAGAAACATAACTGATTTTTACATGTTGGTTTTGTATCCTGCTACTTTGCTGAATTCATTTATTAATTCTAACATTTTTTGTGTGGAATCTCTGGAGTTTTCTACATATATGATCCTGTTGTCTATGAACAGAGATAATTTTATTTCTTCCTTTCCAGTTTGGATGTCTTTATCTCTTTTTCTTGCTTAACTGTTCTGACGAGGACTTTTCAACACTATGCTGAATAGAAGTGACAAAAGCAGGTATTCTCGTCTTCTATCTGATTTTAGATGAAAAGCTTTCAGTCTTTCACTACTGAGTATGATGTTAGCTGTGGACTTTTCATATATGTACTTTAATACTGATGTAGTTTCCTTCTATTTCTAGTTTGTTAAATGTTTTTATCATGAAAGGGTGTTGAACTTTGTCAAAAACTTTTTCTACATCGATTAAGATGATCATGTGATTTTCTTCCTTCATTCTGTTAATGCAGTGTATTACACTGACTGATTTTCATATGTTGAACCATCTTTGCATTCCAGAAATAAATCTCACTTGGTCATAGTGTATAATCCTTTAATACACTGCTGAATTCAGTTTACTAGTATATTCTGAGGATTTTTGCATAAATATTAATCAGAAATATCAGTCCATAGTTTTGTTTTCTTGTAGCATCTTTGCATGGGTTTGGTATCAGGGTAATGCTAGCCTTATAGACTGAGTTTGGAAGCGTTTCTGTTCAACTCTTCCTGTTCAATTTTTTGGAAGAGCCTATAGAGAGGACTGGTGTTAATTCTTCTTTAAAAGTTTGGTAGAATTCACCAGTGAAGCCCTCTGGTCCCGGGCTTTTATTTGTTAAAGGTTTCTGATTACAGATTCATCTCCTTACTAGTTCTAGATCTGTTCATATTTTCTGTCTTGTCATGATTCCTGGCAGGTTGTGTGTTTCTATGACTTTGTCCATCTCACCTAGGTTATCCAAATTGTTGGTGTAAGTACTTCATTCCTTTTTATGGCAGAATAATATTCCACTGTATGAATATACCAGATTTTCTTTATCTGTTCATCAATTGATAGACATTTGGGTTACTTGCACTTTTTGGCTATTACGAATTATCCTGCTATGAACCTTGGTATACAAGTTTTTGTGTGGACATTGTTTTTATTTCTCTTCAAGTAGTAGGTCACACAATAACTCTGTATTAAATATTCTGAGGCAATGTCAGACTGTTTTCCAAAGTGATGTACCATTTTACAATCCCATCAGTAAGGTATGAGTCTTTCAATCTCTCTACATCTTCTCCAACTCTTGTTATTATCAAACTTTTTTTATTATGGTCATCCTAAAGTGTGTACGAAATGGTATCTCATTATGGTTTTGATTTGCATTTCCCTAAATGCTAGATGTTGAACATCTTTTCATGTGCTTATTGGCCATCTGCATATCTTCTCTGGAGAAATGTCTTTTCAGATCCTTTGCTTTTTTAAGCAGGCTGTCTTTTTATTATTTAGTTGTAAGAATTGTATTTATATATTCTAAATACAAGTCCCTTATCAGATACATGATTTACAAATATTTTCTCCCATTCTACAAATTGTCTTTTCACTTTCTTAGTAGTGTCCAGTAAAGCACAGGAGTTTTTAATTTTGATAAAGTCCAATATACTTAATTTTTCCTTTATTGCTTCTGCTTTTGGTGTCATAACTAAGGCGGCTTTGGCTAATCCTGTCATGAAGATTTACTCTATATTTTCTTCTAAGAGTTTTATGGTTTTGGCTCTTATATTTAGGTCACTGATCCATTCTGAGTTAATTATTGAGCAGAGTGTGAGGAAGGGATCCAATTCCATTCTTTTGCCTGTGGATATCCACTTGACCCAGCACTGATTGTTGAAAGTCTATTCTTTTCCACTGAAGTGTCCTGGTATCTTCATTGAAAATCAATTGACCATAAATGTGAGAATTCATTTCTAGACTCTCAACTCTATTCCACTGATCTATATACATTTATCCTAAAGCTAGTACCACACAGTCTTGACCACTCCAGTTTTGTAGTAAGATGTGAAATCAGGAAGTGTGAATCCTCCAACTTTGTTCTTCTGTTTTACTAGTTTTTTGGCTATTTTACCTCTCTTGAATTTCCACATGAATTTTAGGATCAGCTTGTCAGTTTCTGAAAAGAAGCCAGCTAGGATTTTGATAGAGATTGCATTGAATATGTAAATCAATTTGGGGAGTACTGCCATCTTAATAATATTAAGTCATCTGATCCATAAACATGTAAAGTCTTTCCATTTATTCAGGTCTTCTTTAATTTCTTTGAGTGATGTTTTGTAGTTTTCAAGGCATCACACTTCTTTTGTCAATTTATTCCTAGATATTGTATTCTTTTTAAGGCTATTATAAATTAAACTGTCTTCTTAATTTCACTTTGGATTGTTCATTGCTAGGGTACAGAACTACAACAGATTTTTGTATACTGATCTTGTATCCTGCCATCTTGCTCAACTCATTTGCTAGTTCTAAGAGTTTTTTAATGGATTCCATAGGATTTTCCAGATTGTGTATACACACACCCGCAAATACACACACAAACCAATTAGAGATAGTTTTACTTCTTCTTTTCCAATCTGGTTACCTTTTATTTCATTTTCTTATCTAACTGCCCTGGCAATGTTGAACAGAAGTGGCAAGAGAAACATCCTTGTTTTCCATAGATGCCCTTTATCAGGTTAAGGAAGTTCCCTTCTATTCCTAGTTTATTCTATTCCTGCCTTAAATTTAAGAGTGTAAATTGGCACAATCTTTCTGGAAAACAACTTGATAACATATGTTAAGAAATTTCAAAGTTCAAGTCCTTTGACTTAGTAATCCTATTTCTATTAATCTATTTAAGAGAATAATCAGATGTGAAAAAAAGCTTTACGTATAAAGACATTAGAATGGAAGGAAATCTGGTTCCACTGTCTACAGACTCATTGACTACTAGGATTGATGGCATTATCTACTCATTATACAGGATCTTTGTCACTCAATGCATTTCTAACCAAACCTCTACATTCATTTCTAACCAAATCTCTAATTCAGAATTGGTTAGGACTTTTCCTAGCAGATAAAGTCCCTTCTTTGGTAAAAGGTATATGAATAGCTGCAAACTGCTGCTAGAATTTCCCAGTGTAAAACTTCAATATAGGAAATAGTGAAATGCCTGAAAGAACCTAAATACGCAACAATGGAGGAATGAAATATGGTTCATCCAGGTGACATACTATGCCAATAAAAAAGTATGTTATTAATGAAAGAAGCATAACCTTGGTTTGGGAGTAAATAATCATATATAGGTGAGAAAGAGACATCAGGGAAAAAGTACAGAAAAATGATGATAGTGATAATATCATATCTGGGTCATTTTATTTTCTTCTTTATATTTTACTTTCCAAATTTACAACTATAAACATCACTTTTATAATCAAGTAAAGAAAACCTATACATTAACATTTTCTTTTCTCCTCCTCTGCCCCACTCAAAAAAAGTAACTAATTCTACATAGTAACAGTGCTATACAAAAAGAGGGTATAGGATCTTAAAATTAACAATCCCTGGCCTGGTACATTATTTGGAAATTTCACATAAAACTCCAGATACAAATAAAATACACAGCTGTGACTGTAAGTTTTATCTTTTGCACAAGACAATGAATAACACAATATAGGCAGCCCCCAGTATATAAAAATGTAAACTTACAAGTGACTTTTAATCTTGCCTCAACATGCTGCTGGAGGCCCCAATGTCATAGGAAATTTTTATTTTTTTTTTTTTGGTGAAGAAGATTAGCCCTGAGTTAACATCTGTTGCCAATCCTCCTTTTTTTGCTGAGGATGATTGGCCCTGGGCTAGCATCCGTGCCCATCTTCCTCACTTTATATTTGGGACACCACCACAGCATGGCTTGATAAGCGGTGCATAGGTCCCTACCTGGGATCTGAACCTGCGAACCCAGGCTGCTGAAGCAGAGCGTGCAAACTTAACCACTATGCCACCGGGCTGGTTCCTATTTATTTATTTATTTATTTCCTGAAGAAGATTCACCCTGAGCTAACATCTGTTGCCAATCTTCCTCTTTTTTGCTGGAGGAAGATTCACCGTGAGCTAACATCTGTGCCAATCTACTTCTATTTTATATAGGGGTCGCTGCCACAGCATGGCCGCCAAGTGGTGTAGGTCCATGCCCAGGAGATGCACCCAGGCCACCAAAGGAGAGCGCACTGAACTTAACCACTAGGCCACAGGACCGGCCCCAGAAAATTTTATTTTTAATAAAATAAGCTGCAAGTTCTTTTTTTTTTTTAAGTTGAAAAAAGAAGACATAGTTTACAGTTGGTAGGAACAGACTCCTTAGCAAAGTTCTCTTGCTTATTTGGTAGGTTCCACAGCCTGTATTATTTAAATTCTTTCACTTGTTTTGAAACTCAACACCTACAACTGAAATTCCAACAATTATAGATTAAATGAGTTAACAATAAGGAAAAACTTCTGAGCAGAAATAAGTTTGTCATTCATATATTAGTCTGATTTAGGTCTAGCAAGTACCAATCCTTCTGGTTCCCAGAAACTAGAGTGAGTCAGGGACCAGATGTATTTTTTTGCATATCCCCAGCACCAGTCAATAAAACTTTCAAATTTGATGGAAATGTTCTATAGCTGCACTATCCAAAATGTAGCCAGCAGCCATGTTAACTACAGAGCACGTGAAAGGTGGCTAATGCAACTAAGGAACTGAACTTTTAATTTTAATTAAATTTTTTTTCTCAGGAAGATTAGCCCTGAGCTAACATCTGTGCCAATCTTCCTCTATTTCGTATGTAGGTCGCCACCACAGCATGGCCACCAAGTGGTGTAGGTCCACGCCCAGGAACTGAACCTGGGCCACCAAAGCACAGTGTGCCAAACTTAACCACTAGGCCAAGGGACCAGCCCCTAATTTTAATTAAATAACCACATGTGCCTAGTGGCTACTGTATTGACCAGTCAAGGTCTAGAACTGGCACAATGAACATTTGTGGAATGAAAGAATGAACGAATCAATCAATAATGCTCTCTTCACAAACCTTAGGAGACATTAGCAGGTCTATATTATGGGAATGAATACAGATTTTTAAGAAAATGAGATAGGGAAGGTAATTTTGAAGCAAGGTATTTTTTAGGGGATATGCCAATCTTTCATTGTCTCATAAAACAAGTTATGACAGTTATGAATTAAAATGCCCTCCTATCTACCCCTTCCACCTCTGTATTTCATTCATTCAATTAGTTACTCAAAATTTAATGATAATTTACTATGTGCTGCACACTATGAATATGAAGTAGAATAAAATTTAGTCCCTGCCCTCAGGGACTTCAATAGGAATAAGATATGAAAACACAATGACAAGCTGAAATGGAAAATACTATCAGAAACTGTGTATAACAGGCAATGCAAGGGCAAGTGAGCACCATGTGGGAATCAGAGACTATAGAGTAAGTGACATTTGAGGCTTCTTCCCTTGACCATAAGTGACACTTTGCCACAAGCATTTACTATAGAATATTGTTTTCTTGATTTTTAGGAAAATTCCAAATTAAAAGATTACTCAAATTCCCTCATTAAGCAAATACTAATATTGAAAGTATTATACCTAACAATTTGTGCACAGCAATTATAATACTGGTTTTTAGTTTTCCAGGGTATTATGTTAATTTTAACTACCAAAATATTCTTTTGTTGGATGATACCATTATTTCAGTGGTTTTTTAAAATCTGAACACTAAATATTTATACCTTGAGATGGAGATCAATGACTGAAGTTTTTATTTTATACTGCATATAAGTGCAAAACAAAAAGTCTTCTCTACCCAGAGAATTATAAACTGCCTTAAGATTTTTAATTGAATATTATTATATTCATTCAGAAAGTATTTTTCTATAACTTCATAATCCTCAGTGAGAGGAAGAAAATAATAAAATAAAGCTTGTGTTGCAAAATAACTCATACTCTAGTTCAAAGAGTTTATAAACAGTGAAATATGAACAGAAGAGTACTGAAATTAATACAAGTAACTGCATCCCACTCTCCTTCCATACTTGAAGAAACTAAACACCTAGAGGTGCAGGAAATGTTTTGTTTGAAACAAAAACTCTCCTTTGCTAACAATAAAAAGATTGAAAAACAGACAAAAAGGTTCAAAGATCCCCTCAAATTTATTAAAAAGAGATGAGACTGCCTGAAGATGAAGAAAGAATTAAGAACAAAATTCAGAATTAGTTTATCTCCCCTCCACTTCCCCAATTATTTCAGAAAAAGCTCCTTCAGCATCTCTAAGTTTTTGCACAATTATACACCCATGACTTGATGATACCACTTAACCTGTTTTCTTAGGGACAAGGATTTCTTTTTTTAAGAGCAAATAATATTTTATTTTCAATTTTTCGTGATTAATTTTTTTTCATTTTTAAGTAGAGTCAAATTTTTAAAAATTCTTTTATGGTGCTATTCTTAAATAGCCAATGGCTTGTGTTATAATAATGCAAGTGTTTATATTTTTATAAGTTTGTAATTTTACTTGATTTTTGCATTGTTTATAATTTTCATATTTAAATTAAGTATTTAATTTTACTTTTTAAAATTTTATGAATTCTAATATACAATATTAAATCAAAGTTCCCATACCGTCTTTCTGCTCCAGCATGGTAATCACAATTAGTATAATGTCACACAGCTAGCATGGTCAGGATTAGAACCCAAGAACTCTAAATCTAGTTCCCTTTCCACCAAACCATGCTCCCTCAGCATGGTTCCCATCAAAATTAACAGATTCATTAAAAAAGAACTATGTATCACCTCACATCTGTTACAATGGCTATAATCAAAAAGACAAGAAATAACACGTGTTCGTCAGGATGTGGAGAAAAGAGAACCCTTGTGTACTGTTGGCGGGAATGTACACTGGTGTAGCCACTCCAGAAAACAGTACGGAAGTTCCTCAAAAAACTAAAAATAGAAATACCATATGATCCAGCAATTCCACTTCTGGGTATCTATCCAAAGAAAACAAAAACACTAACTCAAAACGTAAAACAAAACACTAACTCATGTTCACTGCAGCATTATTTACAAAAGCCAAGATATGGAAGCAACCTAAGTGTCCATCAAAGGATGAATGGATAAAGAAAATGTGGTATATATATAAACAATAGAATATTATTCAGCCTTAAAAAAGAAGAAAATTTTGCTATCTGTGATAACATGGATGGACCCTGAGGGCATTATGCTAAGTGAAATAAGTTACACAGAGAAAGACAAATACCATATGATCTCACTTATATGTGGAATCTAAAAACATAAACCAAACTCATAGACAGGGAACAGACTGGTGGTTGCCAGAGGCAGGGGATAGGGGGTGGGCAAAATGGGTGAAGGTGGTCAAAAGGTACAAACTTCTGGTTATAAAATAATTAAGCCATGGGGATGTAACATGCAGCATGGTGACTACAGTTAAAAATACTGTATTGTATATTTTAAAGTTGCTAATAGATCTTAAAAGTTCTCATCACAAGAAAAAAAAATTTGTAACTACACGCAGTGACGCATGTTAACTGGATTTACTGTAGTGATCATTTCATAACACATGCAAATATGTATTCATTATGTTATTGAAACTAATATAATATTATATGTCAATTATATCTCAATCAAATAATTTTGAGAAAGGAATATGTTTCAAATTTTATACTCCATCACATATTCTAATGTATTTAACTAATACATGGCACCTATATGTAACTTCCCACATACTAAAACACTTTCTTATTTATCATGACTCATACAATTAAAATGGGATTATGGTGGGTAAAAACAAGGTGAGGGTGTAAATACATGAAAATCTATGATTTGTGAAGTACAGTGCTAAGCACTGTGGAGGAATTAAAATAAAAAACAAAGGCTTCAGGGAGTTTATAATCTGGTAAGGAAAATAAATTATGACTATAAATATAAAGAAAATCTATGAATATATGTTCAGAGGTGGTAGTCTTTTAAAAAGTGTTCAAGTATGGACATGACATAATAAGTAGAGCTCATTTATTCATTCAGCAATTAGTCATTCAGTACCTTCTATGGTCTAGCTACTGATCTAGGTAAGGGAGTATAACAGTGAATACAACAGGTATGGTTCTCATTCTCATGTGGAGAAACAAATAAATAACAAATCAATATAATTATTCTGGAAAAAGTTATGAAGAAAGGTTAGGGCTTTTAAACTTGTCTATATGCAGTGGGAAGTGGGAAGATTGGCCAGGGAAGGCCCCACTAATGAATAAAGCACTAATGAATAAAGCAACATTCATGCTGAGATCTAGAGGATGAGAAATCAGCCTTTCAAATCGTGAGAGAGAGAGAGAGAGAGAGTGAGTGTGTGTGTGTGTATGTGTTTATGTTGAGGTGACACAGTTTAAGCCCAGGGAAGCACCATATTTAAGGAACATGGCAGAGAAGTGCACTGGCATATGTGACAACTTAAGACCAATGTGACTGAAGCTTGGTGAGCAATCAGAAAAACAGTACAGACAGGGCTGGAGAAATAGGCAGGGACATGATTCCACAGATCTAAGAAGCAGGAGGTTGAGGGTATGTTGGAGGGAAAACAAATATATTAATTTGGCTAAAGTACAAGGTTAATGAAAAACAACATTTGTACATCACCCTCATGTATAAAATCTTAACTGAATTCATACTACACAGTAAGAGAAGTAAGTTTCCCTTTAATGGATGAAGGGATAACAGGATCAAAAGGTCTAAGGCCCTTTATAATAAGGTCACACTGCTAATAAGCTAAGTCACAAATCCCAGACACTCTAACCCAAGTCAAACCAGTATCCTTTCTACTACACAGTAAGTAGTCATGAGAAAAATAAGATGAAATAGACAAACCAGATTAAAAGTCAGGCTAAGGAATATGGGCTTTATAATGGAAAAAAACTAATGGAAGTGATATCAATTAAAAAGAAGATTCTGATCATCTCCATGGTGAATAGAGAATACTTTCAACAGAACTTCCTCTATGCCAAATAATTACCATATCTA
Organism: Tapirus indicus; assembly: GCA_031878705.1. NCBI lineage: Eukaryota > Metazoa > Chordata > Mammalia > Perissodactyla > Tapiridae > Tapirus > Tapirus indicus. The sequence goes on from CM062917.1 coordinate 76,996,408, forward strand.
TATCTATATATTTTTTTGTGAAAGTTGCCCTATCTCTAAAGGACCTTGTTCTTTTCATATGCAAGTTACTAGGTATACACAGCAGAGCAAGAAGTTAAGATATACTTTCACAGCAAATCCAGATGTGTCTGATTATGTCTCGAGGGTTCCAAAGAGGTAAGCAGAAGGATAATGCCGGGGAGGCTGAGAAATGACCAACAGGACTATGGTCTCTGCCATAGATGCTGTAGGCGCCTTAGAGAATCCATTTCTTCTTTGTTCACCTCCTTTTCTTTTTTCCATGATTAGGACTGACTCCACTCCTAACTCCATGGGTGGGTCCCGGTAACTTTAAGCTAATCATTGTATTCCATTATTTTTTCATAGTAACTGTTTCAGGAATGAGTACCCACCATCAGTCAATATGAGAGTGAATTCCAGGACCTGAATGGAAGCTTCTAGAAGAAATGCTCGATTCTTTTTTTATGAAGATTTGAAACTGGGAACTACCACAAACATTTTGTCATGGTAAGGGGAAAGCCTGGTTTCTGTGTGGAGCCCAAGGATGAAGCTGATGCCACAGAGGCAGAACAGAAGGTGAAGAACTGGGACTCTGGTGACACTGAGCTTCTGTTTCAAGCTTGCCCTGAAGAGAGCACTAATCTCTGAACTTTCCAGTTATGGGAGCCAACAGGTCTGAATGTGTGATCAAATATTTCAAGCATGCAGATGAATATAGGGGATAATTTAACAAATCCCCATTTATGCACCTCCTATAATGAAAAATGTAACCTTTCTTACTTGCATCAAAGTACACTCTCTTTCCCAAAGATCTAAAGCATAACAAACAGTATTGGAAATACCTTTTTATGATTCTGTAGTACCACTAACCTTTCTTCTTTAATAATTTTGCTAGAATATGTCTTAGTGTGGCTGGGTTTGTTTGTTTGTTTTTTTTAGCTATATGATGTACCCTTTCAATATGTCGTTTAATTTTTTAAAATTGTGGTTACAAATACATAACATAAAATTTACCATCTTAATGGTTTCTAAGTTTACAGTTCAGTAGTATTAAGTTTATTCACATTGTTGTACAACCAATCTCCAGAACTTTTTCATCTTACAAGACTGAAGTTCTATACAACTCCCTATATTCCTCTTTCCCTCAGCCTCTGGCAAGATAATTACCATATATTATATCAATCATTTTTACACTGTGTTCTCCAGAAGAACAAGATATTGTGTTTGTGTATATATGTGTAGCTGGGTACAGGTGGAGGCTAAGTACCACGTTAAATCAGAACATACCTACATTAATCTGTTTTATATTAGATTTAGTTTAAAAAAGAATTCTGCTCTTTGAAAACCAGAGATTATAATGTAATCCATCTCGGCTGCAAAATCTTACTGCAAAGATCTAAAACCTACTGGAAGCAGAACCTTTCTTTCACCTGTCATATGCCCTAGGATAACTATTTTAATAAGCATGCTAATTTCCTTTCAGCTTTTCTGCTAAAAGCCAACCATAAACTCCTATAGTTTATTAAACACAATTTCAGGTAAGATTTTTGCCTCCACACTTTTATAAATAATATATACGTCTACCATAAAGTCTCTCTGTATGTTAAGGCATTATAACATTAAAAATGTAAGGTAAATATATTCTAATAAACTGTTTCTCACTAAAATAATAGAGTTTGACATTAAGGCAATACTTTTATGTACCTAATAATTACTCAAAAGGTCAATATCTGTAACAAAATCTGCAAGTTACCACCATCATGAGTACACAGAACTGGTTATGTAAATATGCACACATACCTTTATCCTTCTTAAAATCCAAAGCATCTTCTTTATCGGTCACTATTTCCTTCATATTGATAATACTCTGATGGGTAAGCTGCCGGAGAATTTTAATTTCTCGAATTGCTGTAATTGGAAAGCCTTCCTTTTCATTATCTAGACGTACTTTTTTTAAGGCTACCATCTCTCCTATTAGAAAATTAAATAAAGTGAGGTTAACCGGCTGACAAAACCAAATGACATTTTTCTTAATTTTAATTCAAAATTTCTGTTCCTACCTTTTGAAATTACAACCCACAAAATATATTTTAGTTTCCAGCATCCCAAATTATAATGTTTATAGTTCAAGAAATTAAGTATCTGGTTAAATAAATTATGGGATATTTATCCAAAGTGTAGCATACTATGCAACTGTTAAAAAAGGGCAGGGGGCCAGTCCAGTGGCGCAGTGGTTTAGTTCACGCTTGGCAGCCCAGGGTTCGCGGGTTCGGATCCCGGGCGCCCGCCAACGCACTGCTTGTCAGCCATGTTGTGGCGGCGTCCCATATAAAGTAGAGGAAGATGGGCACGGATGTTAGCCCAGGGCCAGTCTTCCTCAGCAAAAAGAGGAGGATTAGCAATGGATGTTAGCTCAGGGCTGGTCTTCCTCACAAAAAAAAACGATAGGGTAGGTCCATATGCATTGTTATTTTATGCTCTCCAAGATATATTAAATGAAAAAAGCAAGATGATGAAGAGTACATACATTACACTGCCATTTTTAAAAAGTGAAGGAAGGGAGGATAAATATACCTAATATGCTTATATATACATAAAATCTCTCTGAACAGATGAGACATACTAACTTGCCCAGAGTTGCCCAGTTACCCAGTAGTAAAAGATTCAAAATCTGGTTTAGTTGTCTCAAAAGTATGTGCTCTTCCCAATACATTAAATGGCCTCAACTTAGATATGAGTGAGTTTTGTATCAGATAAAATCTAAATATTAAAACACACACACACAAATCCTATTATAAGAAAAATTCACTATAATAAAGGTTTGTTCATTCCACTTCTTTGGAGAAAAACGGAATTTTGAACTTATAAATTTTCCAAAAGAAGGATGTTTATCCTTTTAATTATTAAAAGTTATTTGATTCTTTTTTATGGAAGTTTAAAATGTAGTGTGATTCTTTGTTTTATTAACAGTTTTAAAAGTTATAATTTAATCTCCTTTTGATAATACAGAATAATCATTGTAAATATTATTAGTCTATGCTGTAATTGCCTTCAGGAGTTTCTAAGAATAAGGTAGTTTCCCCTATACTAAATGGCCTCAAATAGCCATGCTATTTTAATCTATTGATCTATTTCAACAAGGAATTATAAGTAAAGATTAAACACTGGCTCTATGCATTATTTAGTAAAATATGTAGCCTCTAACACAGTTACTTTTTCCTCAGCTGCAAGGCCTTTTAAAACTTTTTCTCAGGCTCCTGACTATGTTCTGAAAGATTAAGCTGCTAAATCTGGCCTCCAAATAAAGGGTAATTTCTACAGAAAAAAAATATATTGTGGCCAAAAATAAAAGTTTTGCACAAGGCTTACTACAACAAAATTTACTACTAAGACTAATTAATAATTAAGGTCAGGATACATTTTACCCCTGATTACTAACAACGTAAGAATTTATTCACCATAAAAGGAAAGAAACCTAAATCCCACCACACTACACGTCACAAATACTAAAGAAACACTTCAAAAAATACACACATATACACACCAACTTATAGGTACTCATATCTTACATAAGTACACATACAAAATAAAAAAGATGGAAAAAAGCATGATAAATTCGATTTTTAACTTTTTTAAAATTTGTTTAAACACAAATTAAGTACATTCCATAGGCCCAAAGATCCACAGCATTTGGCATTCTTACCAGTGTCTTTATCCCTGGCCTTGTAAACTTGTCCATAGGTACCTTCTCCAATAATTCCGATGATATCAAATTTATCCACGCAGCGTTTTCCCCAGTCAATATCTTTTTCTTTGATTTCACCATAGCGAGGCCCACATATTCTAGCAAATATAGTTCTGAAGTTTTTATATACAATCAAGCAAATTGAATAAACTGTTTAATATTCAATATCCACGCTCCACCCAATCTTATATCTTTTATTTCCCCCCACTCTTGCATATCTGTGATCAGCTATCTAGGACAAACAACACTGTGATTTGGTATTAGAAGTTATCATGAAAGTCAAGGTATCATTTCTCCATACTGACTCTTCTTTTGAAGACTAACAATTAAACTGGGAAAGAGAAGAATTAAAGCTTGTATGAAGGACTTCAGAAATAAAATATAATTTTCCAGTGAGTGGATAAAACTGACACTAATACAAAGAGTCAAAGTTTTCTAACCAACCTCCAGAATGTTTTCTTTTTCATTCATTGACTATATCTGCTTTCAAAAAACAAAAGTTTGATAATGAACATTACCAAAAATCTAACTATACAGCTTATCGACAAATTTAGACTTATGGTTAGAAGAAATTATCTTAAAAATGGAAACACCAGAAAGATTTTTAGTCTAAGACAGTACAAAAAGTATTAATATAATCAATTGTCAAGAATCCACACTTTAAGTACATGTGTGTATTTTATATATATATATATATATATATTATATATATATATATATGACAAATATTTGACATTCTTCAAAAAGATTTATAATTTTGTAGCATTTTAATACTCTGGTAGGTAACAGAAACTCAAGGAAAAGAATAAAGCTACAATACTCAAGGAGAGTCTATTTTAAAAGCTTCCCAGCTTTCTACTCCACACTAGAAAGTCACTTCATACTCTTACACTAGGCGCTACCTCAACAGCAATTCTAAAATCAGATCTAACTCAGTCTTACTCACACTTTCCCTTGGTCAAGTAGAAGTAAAAAAAGAAATCAATGTCCTCCTCCCTTAACTGATGAACAGGTTTCAAGGGAAAGAGTTATCTCTAGGCACTTACTTGAAGCTAATTTAGGATACAGATTTCAAACCTCCTTCCACGCCACCACCTCTTGCAAAATGAAGACTGCATTTAGTTATGGGAGCAAATGAAGCTAAAAGCAAAGGAAAACATAGCAGCTTTCCCATTACTAATTTTGTTTGGGCTCACTGAATGCTGACTTCCATCTTGTCCAATTTCAGTGTTTCTGTGTTATTTAAATATCTCAATTACAGAAATTATCTTTAACACATACAATACCCCAAGAAATTAATACATTACAAACTGTGAGAGAAAATTAAATTTGGTTTTATTAGTCATTTTGAATAGGTATGCAGGCAATTGCAAAATTTTTTTTTCAAAACTCTAATAGAATTTATTCATATACTTAAGTTGAAAGAATAAATACACTTTTTATTATTTTATATCTTAATTTTGTGTTTTATGATTTTTACAATGATCCAGAATCACCTCTGGTCAATTTAAGAGCAGGTAGAAAGCAAGCACATACTTAGGCCTCCTTTTACTATGTAACTGTGTGGCTGTTTTCTTTTCCTCTGGACTCTTGGAGAGATCATCTCCTCCTGGCAGCTCAGGGGGCAGTGGCAAATCAGCAAGTAGACATCGTAGTTTCTTTTCTACTTCTTTTTTAACTGCTTTTACTGAAATATTTCCTCGTAAGCTAAAAAAGAAAGGAGTCAGATAAACAAAACACAAAAATTTCATTGAGAAGTAAAAATGCAACCATGTCTTACATTTAAGTAGAATGCAATGGCAAAATACTAAGCTGAGTTTCTTTACTTTCCAGCAAAAATAATATAAAATATTCAACCGCAAAATACAAAACTTGGGGGTAAAAATGATAATTAGATAAGAAAAGAAAATCTGAACCACGTATGGACTTTAATTGCTAATAATGTATCAATATTGGTTCATTAATTGTAACAAATGTACCATACTAATATAAGATGTTAATAATGAAGAAACTGAGTGCAAAGTATATATGAGGACCCCCTGTAGTATCACTGTAATTTTTCTGTAATTCTAAAACTGTTCTTAAAAAAATAGCATATTTTTTAAAATGATAGCAATTATTATAAAACTGTAAATTAAAACTGAAAGTCAAAACTAGTCATGCTTTACAGGAAAATTCATTAGTTTTGTAATAGCATTTGGTTTAATTTTGGTGGAGAGACAAAAAGCAGTTTTGTTCTAAGAAAGAAAACTACATGCTATTATTTATCTTGCCTGTATAAATAACCACAAACACCTAATCTAGCTTCGCCCTTTTTCAGGGTTAATTTTTCTAAATTAGACAGTGATTCTTTAAAAAATTTTTAAGGCTCTAGCTTACTAGCATTACAGGTGAAAATTTAAGCTCAGTTACTTCTGTATTTTTTATGAATACATAAAAAAATAAATAAAGAGCTCTGATTTTTAAAATATATCCTAACTTGGTACTTGATTATTTTAAACCTCCCAGATGTTACAAAACCTGTTTAATAATATGACATGTTGAAAGAGAATCTTATAATGATAATATAATTTGGACTTCACATATTTTCATTGCAGTTATAGGCCCAAATGAAAAAGTTCAGTGAGACTACACTACTGTGGTCAGAAACTGCTAATGATGTTATCAATATAAATCACTATTTTAATTATAACTTCTTCTATTCATGTTCAACATTAATATTATTGTACAACAAATGGATCCTTTAATACCATCTTATAAAAACTATTTATCAGTAATCATAATAAAATTGTGCTTTATCTTCATAACTTCATGTTACTCACTAGCAGGTTCTTTAACAGGAAAAACATACTCAAAAGGGAAAGTGGTTTGTAGTTTTTTTTATTTTATTTTTTCGAGGAAGATTGGCCCTGAGCTAACATCTGTTGCCAATCTTCCTCTTTTTTTCTTTTTTCTCCCCAAAGGCCCCAGTACATAGTTGAATATCTTAGTTGTTGGTCCTTCTATGTGGGATGCCGCCTCAGCATGGTTTGACAAGCGATGCGTAGGTTCGTGCCCAGGATCTGAACCGGCAAACCCCGGGCAGCCGAAGTGGAACACACGAACTTAACTGCTATGCCACCAGACCAGCCCATGCAGTTTTATTTTTAGAGTAATGGTATCACACAGCCCACTTTTCCATTTTAATGTCCCTCCATTCAACAAATATCAATTGTACGCTTCTATGTGCTAGGTATTCTGTAAGGCACTGGAGTTTAACAACAAAAACAATAATAAATACATTAAGATACAGTTCCTCTCAGAAACGAGCTTACAGTCTTTGGGAGGACACAGTCAGGTAAGCAGCAGGATAAAGTACTACACAAACCAATTCCCAGAGTAAAGTGGTAGCTAAAGGGTAGCCAAAACAGGATTGAAAGACAGTAAAAGCTTCTTTCTAGAAAAGGTACCACTTGAATTCTGTCTGAAAATAAGCCTATTTAAAATAATTTATTTAGAAAACCACAGTCTCTAACTTATAATTAGGCTTCAATCAAAAATCCTCATTTTTCTAAAGATTCAAATCAACATTTTGGGGGGAAAACACTAACAGTCTTAATTTTACTTATAACTTAAAATTTACAAGACTATCAGTATTCAAATATATCACTGCATGAACTATCAAATTCAGCAAGACTCCCAGACTTAAGAGAAATGAAATATTACTTTCCAAGAATAACATTATATAATTCAAAACGTTATATTTTCACTGAATACTTGCAATAACCAAATAGGAAATGTGATTTTAAAATGTTTCCATATACCACAGCAACAAAAACAACAAAGAAATTAACAAGAAATGTACAAGACCAATAAAATTAAAACATATGACTGATGAACATAAAACTAGATCTGAATGAACAGAAAGAAATCATGCTTTTGTATGAGAAACTGTAATACTGTAAAGCTGTCAGTCTCCAACCTAATTATTTAACACAGCCCCAAACAAAAGTTTTTTAAATACAATTTGACAAGCTGACTAAAATTTGTCTAAGAATAAAGGCAGGGGCCGCCCGGTGGCGCAGCGGTTTAGTCCGCGCTTGGCAGCCCGGGGTTCGCGAGTTCGGATCCCGGGCGCCCGCCGACGCACTGCCTGTCAGCCATGCCGTGGCGGCGTCCCATATAAAGTGGAGGAAGATGGGCACAATGTTAGCCCAGGGCCAGTCTTCCTCAGCAAAAAGGGGAGGATTGGCGACGGATGTTAGCTCAGGGCTGGTCTTCCCCACAAAAAAAAAAAAAAAAAGAATAAAGGCAAAAAACTGCCAAGAAATTTCTGAAAAAGAATAATGAAGTGGGATTTGCCCTGTTATATGGTTAACCTATTTAAAAAGATCCCAGACTAGAAGCCAAAGGCTGCCTGAAGTCAAAGAATATGTATTATTGTCTACCCAATGTTTTGCAAAAACCATGAATTAATTGCCAATATTTTTAAATCAGAAGATTTACAGAAATATTCAGATTCCAGGCTTCTTAAAAAAAATCAAAAGCTCTAGCAACACTGAGCCCAAATTCATGTACAGAAGCAGGGAAGTTGGGACTAATAGCAGGGCTATTTACTAATCAGTAAATTTACCCCATCCCTTCACTTTTACATTACCTGCCTTCCCCAGAAATATAAATTTGAGTTTAAGAGCCAATATACCACGCATCTAAAGAAGTTAAAACAAAAAGGTACTGGCAAAGAAATAATAAGACATGTCAATAGAAAAGAGAGTCCAGAAACACATAAGATATTTATAAGAATTTTTACATATGGAACCACAAATCAGTGAGATGGATTATTCAATAAATGATGTTAACAACAACTGGACGTATTAGTCCACAGGGTAATGGGGAAGAGCAGATAATCAGACCATGCGTATCTTCTTATAATAACCAAAAACAAATTTCTGTGAAATCTGAGTTAATCAGCTTTTAACTTTATAAACTCATAAGTTTTAAAGGAAAACTGATAGATCTGACTGTATTAAAAAATGGGAAACATCCAGGGGCCGGCCTGATAGCATAGTGGTTAAGTTCACATGCTCTGCTTTGGTGGCACGGGGTTCACAGGTTTGGATCCTGAGAGCAGTCCTACACACGGCTCATCAAGCCATGTTGTGACAGTGCCCCACATACAAAATAGAGGAAGATTGGCAACAGATGTTAGCTCAGGGCCAATCTTACCAAAACAAGAAGGAAACATCCATATAGCCAAAAACAAAACAATAAATGTCTGAGACAAGCAATAGACTCTGAGAGGCAAAGGTCAAGATCCCTAACATAAGGAGCACATACAAATCAATTAGAAAAAGGAAAATAATCTTAAGTAAAAGCCAGCATAAGACATGAACAAGCAACAACGAAAAAAGTCAACAAATGTTCAGAAAGATGCTATATCTCAATAATCAGAAAAATGCATAATTAAATAATTATGTAAAGTCTGTCAAAAATCGACAATATTCAGTGTATGAAGCAATTTCATACATTTGGGTGCATAAACTGGTATACGGTCTTATTAAGATACAGTCTAGAAGTTTCTATCAATTTTAAATGTGCATACTTTGGCCTTGCAACTATCCTACAAAAACTGCTCACGTGTACACAAAATATTAATATATAAGAAGAGTTTAACAGCAAACAATTGTAAATGAGTATCCATTAATCAACAGCAGAATAGTTAATAAGAGCATGATGCATCCATTCCTATAGATAGGAATACTGAACCTATCTATACCAACGTGGAAAGATCTCCAACACAGTAAATGAAACAAACAAGTCAAGAAATATTATGCATAGTATGATCTTAATTTTTTTTAAAAGAAAACAATTTATTATATGAAAACATATAGTTAACAGTCTAGCTTATGATTTTCAGAGAGTAATGGATTCCAGGTCTGGGAGAGAAGCAAAGTTCAAAGTGAGCCTAAAAGATATTATTTGGCTACAGTCTTTTCTTAATAAAAGTTTTTTTTTGAGGAGGTCAAATAATTTCAAACTTACATTTTTTTCTTTAAATAGTATTGACAAAATTTTTTGTGCTTACCTATCAGCATCTTTATCTTCCGGCAGCATGGGAGGCAAAGGTAATGGTGGTAATGTAGAGGTCACTAAAGCCACATGTTGCTCCTTCTCCTTGGCTCCTATGCTTGGTGTAAGTGGTTTGGTTTTCTCTTTAAGAGATACTGGTTCCTCCTTTATAGCAGCAGATTTACTCTCCTTCCCAACTACAACTGCTTTCTTGGTGGCTTTATCTACAATCAAATTATTGTCCACCTTTGTTACCTGAAGAGGTGGCTTTGTTTTTGCTTTGTCATTCTTTAAAGTTCCACCACTTGAGGGAGAAGGTGCATGCTCAGTTTTAAGTTTCTTCACATCCTTCACATGGTTGGTTTGTGATGCACTGGCACCAGTTTCCGTGTTCCCCTTGGTAGGTGTAGAAGTGTTTGAGGCTTTGGCAGCTTTGGCAGCAGCCTCAGCAGCCTTAGCAGCTTCTGCAGCCTTAGCTGCTTCTGCAGCTCTTGCTGCCTCTGCAGCTCTTGCTTTTTTATTCTTATTCAATTCAGCTGCCAAGCTACTCTTCAGGGTTAGTGTGCTAGGAGAAATGCTAGAATGACGACTTCTGGATCTAGACAATCTGTGCCTGCTACGAGATCTTGAATGCCTAGATGAATATGGGCTTCTGCTTCGGGATTTGGCAGACCGTCTGGTGGAAAATAATTAAGATTTAGTCAGTAATTCGGGAAAGTTCATTTTGAAATTTACAAAAACTGCTCACTCAGGCCTGTGAAATAGAAATTTATTTAATTTCAAAATCATAATACTATAGTTTTTGTGGGAGGATTTTTTTTTTTTTAAAAAGTACTTTTAAATAGAATATTATCTGGTGGCTATAGATGTCCTGAAAATAGATTGACTGTCTTGATCTTGGTCTGGCCTACCAATGTTCAAACATGAGGCTGGATGAAAGGAAATTTCTGTGAGAAGAAATACAGTCGGCGCCCCCATTCATGGGTTCCACATCCGCAGATTCGACTAATCACAGATCAGAAGGCATACAATGGTTGTGTCTCTACTGAACACACACAGACTTTTTTTCTTGTCACTATTCCTAAACAATAAAGCATAACAACTATTTACATTGTATTAGGTATTATAAGTAATCTAGAGATGATTTAAAATATACAGGAGGATGTGCATACGTTATATGCAAATACTACACCATTTCATACAAGGAACTTGAGCATCCTCAGATTTTGGTATCTGCGGGGATCCTGGAACCAATCCCCCCGTGAATACCAAGGGAGGACTGTAAGAATTAGGGGGGGAAAGTGTGACGAGGCATCATGGTTGTCTCAGAAAACATAAGCAGGCAACAAGGATGCACCAACTGTAGCAGTAGCAGGGTCAAGTCTGATCAATCTTTTACCAGCAAGAGAATCTCTACATCTCAAAAGCACCCTCACCCCTAAGTTCAGAACTAAGTAATGCTCTGTCTACTGCAAGAGTGAAAAAGACGAAACCTGTCATTAGGCAATAAGTAAAAACGGTCTCTAAATCTTGGAAACTACTTAATAATGACTGTGCAATTCACTTCTCAAAAATTACTGGAAAACACAAAAACTAACATTTATTTAAAAGTATAGTTCCTATAAGCAAGCAAAGTTCCTATAAAACAAATGCAGCACAGCACCAAGTGAAATAAAGCTGAGCTTTTCAAACCCACACCTTACCAAAACTTTAAAAAAATACTCACAAGACAAAGGCACTACGACAGTACGTGGACATGTCTGACATATCTCATTTAATACCCACATCAACCGCAGTAAAGTATCTGCAGTTTACAGACAAGAAATTGAATCTAAAATATTACGTTACGTGAAGTCAATCCCATACTCATTAACAGTTGTGTTGATTATTATCTTATTGCCACTACCCTATCTCTCCAATATTCTTTTGCCCTACGCTGTGCCCAGGGAGGCTGACCTCAACAGATCCATATTCTGGGTTCCAGTGCTGCCTGTCACTAGCAGAAGATGAGAAAGCACAGAAAGGCTAGATTATTTCTTTCTAGCTCCCTCTCTCCTCTTGGCCACATTTTCTGACAGAAGCTATGTCCCTCTACCACCATAGCTCTTGTCAGGCAACCCCTTCTCCACAGCTCTCACCAGGCTCTATTAACACTATATTTCCCTTGCCCCTTTGAGCTTCCCTCTATAACTAGTGAAAACATCCTTTGTGGGTTCCCTTAATCCACCCCCATCTCTGGGGTCCTTCATTAAAGTCTCTTAAACCATCTGAGTTGAATCCAGTTTCCCTCTAGAACCTTGTCTGATCTAGTTGTATGCCAGGTCTTACACTCAGACCTTCTGACTCTAAAGTAGGTAGGTTAACACAATTAACACATTAACACACTGCCAAGGAGACAGCTCTTGCTGAAATTTTATGGAAGTTATGGGGAGAGAGGGTAAATGAAGTGAAGAAACTCCTAGGATCCCATAGTTAAAATGGGCAGAGAAAAGGAAAAACTGGAAATTTTTGTTTATATCTGATATTAACATAGTATGGAGCAAAAAAGTTAAACAATCTCCAATACTAGTATGAAAACAAAATGATGATTATGTTCAGAACAAACTCAAATACAAATTCAACTTCTCCCTCATTCTTTCAAAAACATTTCAAAATGTACAGAGGGCCAACTAGCGTTCAGCATTGAGCTAGTGTTTCACACAAACCCCATAACTTTACACAAAGTATTTATGTAACATTATGTTAGATTAATGGGAACACTGGTTTAGAAAACATTCTAATAACACTTGCTTATCATTAAATATTCATATACATCAATCATTACAATCACCCACAAGCTTACAATTATTCATGGAAATGAGAGAAAATGTTTGGCTAAATAAAAAGTGATAAGCTGACTGCAAAATATTTTGGATAACTTTAATATAGGAACCAAAAGTGTCATAATATGAAACACTTGACCACATTTTTAATTTCCTCTCCCCTCAGACTCTTGGACCTCAAAACAAGTCTGATATAAGTCGTGTTTTTATCCCCTGATAAGATACTAATGAGCTGCAGAAAGGTACAGAGCAGGAGAAAGCAAAGAGACTTGTCATCTCATCAGAGGCAACAGCACAGAACTTTTCTTAAATTAACTTTCCTACACAAGCAAGATTCTGGTCACTAGTTTCATAGAGACACATAAATTACATTTAACTGAGAGACTGATGATCAGCAAATTTTACCTAAGGAAAGAGATACAAAGATACTTGGTAAAATCCCAACACAATTAATTCCTCTGGCCTATTGTTCTCCTCTGGATAGAATCTGAATAAGAGAGTTATCTGTAAAGACCTAAAATTTTCTTGCTCTATAAAAAGGATATTTTAGAAATGATGTTTTTCTGGTATTTGATCTCTACCAATAGAATTATTCTGGACACACCCTCTATTTCTCCCCAATTTCTCCATTTGTCTTCAAAAGTTCCTTAACTTTTCTATTTCATGTCCTAAACTTGCATTCTCTCAGATATTGCACATTTGCTAAAAAATTTCAATTACATATTTACTGTTTATAACAAATATAGTTTGGGAACCTAAAAGTAAATATAAATACAAAATTTAAGTTTAGGTCATTTTTACTAAAGATCTAATACCTCAGCCATACAATGTTATGAGGGTAATAGAGAAGTAGCTCTCCAAGACTATATAATGAATTATATCATGATATCCTACTAAAAGAACTGAAATGGATGGTAGATAGCAAGTCCTTGTTTTATAGATAAGGTTTTTCTTTTTTTAAAAAATGTTTTTCCTAATACTTCTGTACTGAAGAATCTGCAGTGAACACATAATAGCTGTTTCTTGCCTGTTTTTCACATTTTTAAGAGGTTATAGGATCTCTTTAAGAAGTTAAGAGAATTTTTTATGTTTCGAAGGTTTCCCAAATTCATACAGCACAAAGCAGAACCAGGATAAAATACCCAGTATCCTGAAACCCAACTGGTTAGTGCTCACTGTTAATTAGGTTAGTGTTCCTTAGAGAAAGAACACGATATATTGTTCACTCAACTATATCACAGTCTCTCCAAGAGCCCAGGTCTTCTGAAATTGTGCCTAATTAACAAACACTGATTCTTAAAAATTTTACTATAATAATATCCAATTCCTCACTATGTAAGATAATAAAGAACAGCACTATCCGATAGAATCTTCTGGGATGACAGAAATTTTCTACACACATGACATCCAATACAGCAGCCACTACTCACAACATTTTTTAGCGTAATTCTTCTACCTTGCTTATTTCACATGCTAACGGCAGCTATGTCCATTTCAAAAACTTGTTGATAACCCTCCCAAAAAGGTACAAAAATACTTCCCATGCAAAGGTGGTTCAATATATGCAAATTAATAAACGTGATACACCATATTAACAAAATAAACAATATGATAATCTCAATAGATGCAGAAAAAGCATTTGACAAAATTCAACATCCTTTCATGATAGAAAGAATGTATCTCAACATAATAAAAGCCATATATGACAAGCCCACAGCTAACATTCATACTCAACAGTGAAAAGCTGAAAGCTTTTCCTCTAAGATCAAAACAAGACAAGGATGCCCCCTCTCACCACTCTTAGTCAACACAGTGCTGGAAGTCCTAGCCAGAGCAATTAGGCAAGAAAAAGAAATAAAAGGTATCAAAATTGGAGAGGAAGAAATAAAACTTTCCATTTGCAGATGGCATGATCTTAAAGACAGAAAACCCTTAAAGACTCCACTCAAAGCTGTTAGAACTAATAAACAAATTCAGTAAAGTTGAAGGACACAAAATCAATATACAACAATCAGTTGTGTTTCTATACACTAGCAAGAAACTATTGGAAAGAGAAAGTAAGAAAACAATCCCATTTACAATAGCATCCAAAAGAACAAAATACTTGGGAATAAATTTAACCAAGGAGGTGAAAAAAACTTAAATAATAAAAGGAAAGACATTCCATGTTCAGGAATCAGAAGAATTAATATTGTTAAAACGTCTACACTACCAAGGAATCTGCAGATTCAATGCAATCCCTATCAAAATCCCAATGACATTTTTCACAGAAATAGAAAAAGCAATCCTAAAATTCATATGCAACCAAAAACGACCTCAAAAACAATCTTGAGAAAGAAAAGCAAAGCTGGAGGCACCACACATCCTGATTTCAAACTATATTACAAAGCTACAGTAATCAAAACAGTATAGTATTGGCATAAAAACAGAGACATAGATCAACAGAACAGAATGGAGAGCCCAGAAATAAACCCATGCATACAGTCATCCCTTGGTATCTGTGGAGGATTGGTTCTAGGAATCCCCGTGGATACCAAAATCCACAGATGCTCAAGTCCCTTATATAAAACAGTCTAGTACAATGAATACAGTGGGCCATTCTATCCGTGGGTTTCACATCCACGGATTCAACCAACTAGATGCAAAACCCGCGGATACAGGGGGCCGAGAGTACAAGGTCAATTAATTTTCAACAAAGGAGCCAAGAATATACAATAGGGAAAGGATAATCTTTCCAACAAATGGTGTTGGGAAAACTGGATAGCCACATGCAAAAAAATGAAACTGGACCCCAATCTTATATCATACACAAAAATCAACTAAAAATGGGTTAACGACTTGAACATTAAGACCTGAAACTGTAAAACTCCTAGAAGGAAAATAGGGGTTAAGCTTCTTGACATTGTTCTAGGTAATGACCTTTTGGATTTAACACCAAAAACAAAGGAAACAAAAGCAAAAATAAAGTGGGACTACACCAAACTAAAAAACTTATGCACAGCAAAGGAACTCATCAACAGAATGAAAAGGCAACCTATAGAATGGGAGAAAATATTTGCAAACCACATATCTGATAAGAGGTTAATATCCAAAATATACAAAGAACTCATACGACTCAAACAGCAAAAAAAAAAAATCAATTAAAAAATGGGCAAAGATCTGAATAGACATTTTTGCAAAGGAGACATCCAAAGGCTAACAGGTGTCTGAAAAGGTGCTCAACATCATCACTAATCATCAGGGAAATGCAATTCAAAACCACAATGAGATTGTCACCACACTCCTGCTAAAATGTCTATGATCGAAACGAGATGATAAATGCTGGTGAAGATGTAGAGAAGAGAGAACATTTGTACACTGTTGGTGGGAACGTAAAGTGACACAGCCACTATGAAAAATAGTATGGAGGTACCTCTAGAAGTCAAAAACAGAACTACCATATAATCCCGCAATTCCACTTCTGGGTATAAATCCAAAGGAAACAAAATTACTATCTCAAAGAGATATCTGTACTCCCATGTACACTGCAGCACTATTCACAATAGCCAAGGTATGGAAACAACCCAAGTGTGCAACAACAGGATGAGCAGATAAAGAAAATGGGGGGGGGGGCGGTTATATGTATGTTCATGCATGCACATGCTTATAAAAATAATGGAATATTATGCAACCTTAAAAAAGAAGGAAATCCTCCCATTTGCAACTACAGAGATGAACATGGAAGACATTATGCCATGTGAAATAAGCTAGAGAAAGACAAACACTGCATGGTATCACTTATAGGTGGAATCTGGGGGAAAAAAAAAGGCAAACTCATAGAACAAAATAGTGGTTGCCAGGAGTTAGAGGGTATGGGAAATGGGGAGAGGTTGGTGAAAAGGTACAAACTTTCAGTTATAAGATGAATAAGGTCTGAGGATTTAATGTACAGCATGGTGACTACAATTGATAATACTGTATTGTATAATGGAAACTAATTTGCTAAGAGTAGAATTAAGTGTTCTCACCAAAAAAGAAAGGTAAATATGTGAGGTGATGGATGTGTTAACTCGACTGTAGGAATCCACTCACGACGTATACATATATCAAATCACCACACTGACATTGTACATCTATTACAATTTTGTCAATTATATCTCAACAAAACTGGGAAAAAAATGCTTCCCAAACTGAAAACCACTACATAAATAAAAAGTAGTATTACTTTTTCAAAAACCTGTCTCTCTCAATCATCCCTTTTGTTACCTTCTTGGTCAAAACTCTAAATATTCCTATGTAATTTGCCATGTACTGGTATTATAGCAGGTCTGTTAACTATAATAGTACTATGGCAGTCTCTTAAATTCATCTCCTTGTTTCAATTTTCCTTCACCCTATCTAATCCACACTTACATGCAAAGCGAACATCTTCCTCTAACATCTGCTCCTTGCCATTCTCTATTTTTAATTTCACCACTCTCCACCCAGTTAGCCAGGCTAGAAATCTTCCCAGTTTCCTGGTGCCGATACCACATCCCATCAGTTGTCTCATTTAATTGATTCTAACTCTACATTCCCTTACATCCATAATTCTCTATGTTTCCTATTGCTGCTGTCACATATTACCACAAATTTAGTGGCTTAAACAACACAAATTTATTATCTTACAGTTCTGGAGGTTCAAAGTCCAAAATCAGTCCCATTGGGCTAAAATCAGTATGTCAACAGGGCTTTGTTCCTTCTGTAGTCTCTTGGGAATATCTGTTTCCTCACCTTTTCCAGCTTCAAAAGGCTGTCCATTCCTTAGTTCATGGTCCCGCATCAATCTGACCTGTTTCCATCATCACATATCCTCTCTCCCTCTGCTTGTCATCACATGGCCTTTTCTGACTCTGACCTTCCCACTTCCTTTTATAATGAACCTCGTGACTACACAGGACCAACCAGTACAATCCAGGATAATATCTCCATCTCAAAATCCCTATTTTAATCACATCTACAAAGTCCCTTTTGCCATGTAAGGTAACATGCACATGGACATCTTTGCAGGGACCATTATTCAGCCCACCACACTCATCTTTTCTATTCTCAAGGCCACTATTCTATTTCAGACATCATTAC
Source organism: Tapirus indicus (assembly GCA_031878705.1). Classification (NCBI taxonomy): domain Eukaryota; kingdom Metazoa; phylum Chordata; class Mammalia; order Perissodactyla; family Tapiridae; genus Tapirus; species Tapirus indicus. The sequence goes on from CM062917.1 coordinate 77,014,123, forward strand.
CTCTCCTCTAGGCTACCTTATCATCTTAATAACTGATCTCTTCATATCCTAGTCTCTCCCTGCTCCAATTATTTCTACCTACACCATAGCCAAACTAATCCTCACTGTTCAGTGATTATCACGTTCCAAATTCACTCCCTTTCCTTCTCTTTTTAGTAGTTATTCCAAACCTTCACAACTTTCTTCAAGCTCACAATACCATTCTCAAAGTCTTTTCTTAACACCACTTTATTTTATTTTGCAGAAAAAACAAAGCTTATCAGGCATGTCTCCTGCCTGCAAACTGAATCTGTACCTCCGTCCACCTTACATTCCACCTGATCTCAGAGTAAAGGTGTTCCTCTTCCAATGTAAGGCTAACTCCTCTATAGTGCTATCAATCCCATACTCTCTAGATCCTTACTTCAAAGAGTGTGGCCCACAAACTACCAGCATCAGCCGCATCTGGGAGCTCATCAGAAATGCTGTATCTCAGCCCCAAACCCAGACCTAATTCAGAATCTGCATTTTAATAAGTCCCCATTGACGTTTGAGATGCACTGTGCCAGGCTCCTCTATGGCTACTCCATTACTTGTGACTTCATCTCTTTGATATCCATTTGCTATTTCCCCTCAAGGAATAAATAAGTCAAGTCTCTAAGATCTTTAAAAACAGACAAGAAAAGACAAGCGAACGATGATACCTTGATATTGTATCTTTAGCTCTCCTTCCAATTACATCCTAATTTTAATTCCCACATATACTCCTCAAACCACTATAATCTGGCTTATATCCTCACTGAAATTACTGGGGTATCCAATGAAAGAAAAGAAAGAAAGAAAGAGAAAAATATCAATATCTGTGATGACAATGTTGACAGTGACACCCTGAAAAACATTTCCTAACCACTTCTACTACCTTCTTTTTCCTGATTATTTTCTTACTTCTACGGCTATTTCTCAATGCTCCTTAGTTCCTCTTCTTCACTATACTCATTCTTCCACAAAAACTTAAATTATGCTTATGCATGGCTTAAAATTGTTATCTAAACATTGATTACCCCCAAGTTACCCTCCCCTCTCCCAATTATGCAACATGCACCTTCAACACAATACAGCTAAAGCTATTAAGCTTTCTTTCCAAATCCACTCCTTTTCCTTAAACATACCCTATTCTCAGGCAATGACATCCACTGAAACAGCAGAAATCCAGAACTCATTCTATATTTCACACGTCCCCTTCCTTCCTTCTCCCATATTCAAGTCCTGCCATTCTACACCTTAAGCATCTCTCCAGTTTTCCAGGCTCTTTATCCCCATAGCTACTACTTCACCTTAGGTCCTACATCATCTCTCACTTGGCCCAGTGCAATAGTCTCCTTACCAGGTTCCCCACCTCGAGTCTCCACCCTTTCCAATTTACTCTTCATACTGCCACCTGAATCTTTCAGTTATCCCTCTACCAAACTCTTCATAGCCTTGCACTACATACAAAGACCTCGTCCAGCCATCCCAAAACACATAAAGTGCCAGGCCTAGAATGTTTCTCTCACATTCTTCTCTTCGCCTCTTTTATCTGCTAAGCAAAGGGATACTTCATATTAAAGCACAATGTCTACCACACCTCTATAAAGCCTTCCCTTATTACGCCAGGCAGCTGGAGATGTTCTTTGTCCCGTGATCCTACCATGCTTTGTTCATACCTCATTAGAATAATAATTAGATAATCTGTCTTCCCCAACAAAACTGAGATCACTGTATCTTCATACTCCTGACTAGTACAAATCTGGCAATGGTAGATACTCAAAAAATATTTGCAGAATTAAGTACACTGCTGACAGTATTCCTATTGAATAGAATTTACTTTCCTTGGCCCAGTGTTAAGGTGCTGCATGATCTGTCCGGTCCTAACCTACCTTTCGTTATCAAGTTCTGAATTTGCCTAATGCTTTCATGCCTTTACTCCCACAGATTCACCCACTCAGAATATCCTCTTCCCCTCCATCTTCTATTATTAAGTCCTATCCATCTTTCAAGGCCTAGAACAAGAGTCCTTCCTTCTTCATAAAGCCTTACCACAAACTCCAAGAAAGAAGCTCTCCTTTCTTTGAACCCCCATAGTGCTTTATCTGCATCCTTATGATCTTTATCATTCTTAACTTTGTATTTTAGATATTTACCACATTGTCTACTAGACATATCCTATTCGAGGAGCATAAACCAGGTCTAATTCATTTTTGTATCACTCCACAGCCCTTAGCATTATACCACACAAATGGTAGTCTTTTACTGAACAAACAAATATACCAGTTTGAACCTCAGTTTACAAAATACTTTTATAAGCACTTTTTTCATTTGACTTGCTCTTCATAGTAACCAAGGTAAAGAGAAAGCATATGGGGGAACTAAGATAAAGAAGATTGAGAAATTTATTTAGAGGGCAGGAGCTATACAGAGTTAAGAGTCAATATTCAAGTTTTCCAGTCCAAAGCCAGACACTATTTATTGCTACCACACTACACTATATCCTTCCCCTCCACTTATTTAATTCTTATCTGTCTTTATGGGTCAAGCTAAAGTCCCGTCTCCTCTGTAACCTCCCCATTTGCTGAAATCACCCAACATTTGTTACACACTGCCCTGTATTTTATGTCTTTGTCATGCTCCACTTCAGTGGCCCAGGTTTGCAGGGTCAAATCCCAGGTGCAGACCCACACCACTTGTCAGCCACGCTGAGGTGGTGTCCCACATACAAAATAGAGGAAGAGTGGCAACAGATGTTAGCTCAGGGTGAATCTTCCTCACCAAAAAAAAAAAACCATAAATTGGATTATGTCATGTCTTTGTCTAAAATTCTCCAATGGCTTCTCACTGCATTTAGAATAAAAATAAAAATCTTTATTGTGATCCACAAGACCCAAACAGCCTCTCACCTTTATTACACCCTCCTTCACTCTCTAGGCTCCAGCCACACTAGCCTCTTTTCTGATTCTTCAAAAGGTCACACTTCTTCCCGAGCTGATACCTTAGCACAAATTGTTTTCTCTTCCTGGGATGCTTAGATCATGACATGGCTGGCTCTGTCTTGTCATTCAGGTCTCCATTTAATTTATCACCATTTAATTATCAACTCCATAGTGAGGCTTTCCCTCATCAGAAAGATAAATCAGAACATATATCGCCCTCTCCTCTACCACTAATCTTGCTTATCACTATATCCTCACTGCCTAAAAGTGCATCTGGTGCGTAATAAGGGATCAAAAGATCTTTACTGAATTGATGAATAAAACAGGTTATCTACTTCCCTAAATGCCCACAAATACTAGCAGAACGCTTTTGTAACAGATATCCAACTAGTTGACTAATGGGCATGGGTCCACAGATAAAATTCTACTTAAACTAAAAAGATTTAGGAGACAGAATTATATTTAGTTTATTAGCTTCTTCATATAAACATTGAGATGAACTTATTATTTTTATTAACAACCAAACATTTTACATCCATTATCCCATAGGGATTTAATGAGCAAAACTAATTTGTCTAATGTAAACCTATAGTCATTCCTTATTTTTAATAACTAGAGGATCTTCTTGATTAAAAAAATAATATAGTCACAGAAGAAATACAAACAGCCACTAAAGGAATTTAAATGCTCCCTTCTCTCCGGTTCCCAGAAAAGGCAAAATAAAATGATGGTAATAAATTTGCATCCATCAGAATAGCAAAAATAGAAATTCTGAAAATATCAACTATTCATTAGAATTCAGAGAAATGGTCACTCACATAAATTATCAGAGGCAACATAAAATTGTTGAGCCTTTTTAAACAGCAATTTGGTAGTATCTATCAAATGCTTTTGATCTACAATTTCACTTATAAGATCATATCCTACAAAAACACTTCCATATGTGTCAAAAGTTATCACATGGATATCCTTTAAAGGATTGTTTGTAATATAGAAAAAATAGCTTAATGCCCAACAATTGATGGTTAAAAAAAGCTTGATAAATTTCATTATGGAATTCTATATAGCCATTTGCAAAGGTCTTCAAATCATACTGCTAAACAAAAAAAGCATGTAAAAAACATGGCATAATAACATTCTTCATGTTTATGTATACATACGTTTGTATGTAAGTACACATGCAGGAAAATGATTGATGTACAACAATCTACTTACATGGTTATATATTTGGAAGGAAACGGGAACGAAAAGGACATAAAGGTTCACTTTCACATCTTGCTCTGTATGCCTCTGTACTGTTTCAAGTATTTCATATGTAAATTTTAAATATAAAGAGAGTGTAGGTTAAAAAAAGTAATGCAATTTCATTGTAGAAAACTAAAAAATACAGAAAAATTTCAAGATAAACACCACCAGAAATTACTACAAACCAAATTTAAGTATGAAAAAACACGGTCAATTTCTTAATAAAAAATGAAAAAGTCTGTACAAATTTATTCTTACTCCAGTACACCAACTGCTTAACTTCAAAGAACTAAATTTTAAAATCATGAGTGCTTAAACAACACTAATTAGATAAAGAAAATACTATCAACATTAATGCATACATTTTCCACAACAAAACATTTTTCAAATGTTTCTTCAGGCACAGAATATGAGGACACCAGCATGACCAATCATTACATACATACTACAAAATAGGAGATTTCCTTTTTCTCACCCTTAGGACAGTAATGAATAATTACAGAGGCTCGTGTATAAAGGTCAACAAAAGCCATTGAGAATTTTTTTTTGACACCAAAAATTAGGCTTTGAGGGAAATAATTTTAATCAAAAAATAAAACTAGGCATTTATGAAAAATTCACAGCTAACATCATTTTGTGGAGAAAGACTAAATGCTTTTCCTAACTGATGAGGAACAAGACAAGGAAGTTCAATCTCACCATTTCTAATCAACACTGTACTTGAGCTTCTAGCCTTTGCAATTAGGCAAGAAAAAGAAATAAAAGGTATCCAGACTGAGAAAGAAAGAAGTAACACTACCTCTATTTACAGATGACACATAAGCTTGTATATAGAAAATCCTAAGGAATCCACTAAAAAACTAATAGAACTAAAAGTCATCAAGATGGCAGGATACATAATCAATGTAGAAAAACCAACTGTAGTTCTATACACTAGCAATGAAAAATCAAAATGAAATTATGAAAACATTTTCCATTATAATAGTCTTAACAAGAATACCTAGGAATGAATTTAACAGAAGAAGTGCAAGGATTGTATCCTTAAAACTTCAGAACACCACTGAAAATATTAAAGAAAACCTAAATAAATGGAAAGATATTCCATGTTTGTCTATTAGATGACTTAACATTAATAAGATGGTAATACAGGCATACCTCGAAGATACTGCAGGTTTGGTTCCAGACCACCTCAATAAAGAAAATATTTCAATAAAGCCAGTCACACAAATTTTCTGGTTTCTCAGTGCATATAAAAGTTATATTTACACTATACTGTAGTATAGTTACACTATACTGTAGTCTATTAAGTGTACAATGGCACTATGTCTAAAAAAACAATGTACATACCTTAATTAAAAATTTTTATTGCTAAAAATGCTAACCATCATCTGAGCCTTCAGCAAGTCGTAATCCTTTTGCTGGTGGAGGGTCTTGTAAAAAGCACAGTTATCTGGGAAGTGCAAAAAAAGCAAACTCAATAAAATGAGGTGTGCCCGTATGCCAAATTGATCTCCAGATTCAATGCAATCCCTACAAAAATCCCAGCTATCTTTTCTGCACAAATTGGCAAGATGATCCCAAAATTCATGTGGAAATGCAAAGGACCCCCCCCCCCCCCCGCCAAAAAACAAAGTCAAAATGATCTATCTAAAAGAACAAAGTTGGAGTCCTCATACTTCCTAATTTCAAAAATTACTGCAATGTTAGAATAATCAAGACTGTATGGTACTGGCGTAAAGATGGACATGTAAAATCAATGGAATAAAATTGGGAGTCCAGAAATAAACCCTCACATTTATGGTCAGTGGATTTTCAACAAGGGTGCCAATATAATTCAATGGAGAAAAAACAGCCTTTTAAACAAATGGTGCTGGGACTACTGTATATCCATACAAAAGAATTAAGTTGGACCTCTTTATCTTACCATACACAAAAATTAACTCAAAATAGATTAAAGACCAAGATGTAAGAGTTAAAACTATAAAACTCTTAGAAGAAAATATAGGAATCAATCTTTGTGATCTTCGATTAAGCAAACCCTTCTTAGATATGACACCAAAACACAAGAAACAAAAGAAAAAAACAAACTGAACTTCATCAAAATTAAAAACTTTTGTTCTTTAATGAACATCAACAAGTGTTACAATGGTAGAAAATACTTGCAAATTGTCTATCTGTACCATAATTTATTTAACTGCTCCCCTATTCACAATACTTAGGTTGTTTCCAGTTTTTTTATTAGGTAGGCATTATTGATCCCATTTTACAAGTAGAAAGACTAGGGCTCAAAAAGCATAAGTAAATTAATTGCTTGATATTGCTCTGCTACAAAAGGACCAGAATTAGCACCTAAATCCACATCTGTATAATTTCTAAGTCCTCGCTTTTTCCTTTATACTAGATATTTACCCAACCAACTCAATGCACAAGATCTGCCAACCAGATAGTAGTCTTTTGGTTGTTCTGTTGACACCTCACCCTAGGAATTCTTTTTCTTCTTCTTTTGAGTCCACAGACAAAGACTCAGAAGTTACAGAAGTTAGGTGACTTGTCCAAAGTTACACTGTTAGAACAGCCTAAGTGGTTACAAACAAGTTACTTGGAGAAGACTCCGTTTCTTTGTACTAAATTAAAATGGACTCTCCTGAAGAGTTCCTCTCTCTAGGAGAAGAAATGTCCCAAGTCATATTAAGGGACTTGTACCCAGAATATATAAAGAACTCTTAAGTTTCAACAATTAGAAAACTCGATTTTAAAATGAGTTAAGGATTTGAATAAATTTCCTCCCCCAAAATATACAAATGGCCAATAAACACATGAAAAGAAGCTCAACATCATTAGTCATTAGAGAAATGCAAATCAAATGCACAATGAGATACCAGTTTAAACAGCCAGATGGCTATAATCAAAAAGACAACTATTGTCAAGGATGTGGAGAAACTGGAAGCCTCATATATTGCTGGTCAGAACAGAAAAATGATGCAGCCACTTTGGAAAACACTTTGGTATTTCCTTAAAATGTTAAACATACAATTACCATATGACCCAGAAATTCCACTCCTAAGGATATACCCAAGAGAAATAAAAATGTATCTCCATGCAAAAGTCATACACAAATGTTTACAGGAGCATAATTCATAACAGCCAAAAAGTGGAAACAACCCAAACGTCCATCAACTGACAAAAAAATGTGGTACATCCACACAGTGGAATACTATTTAGCCATAAAAAGGAATGAAGTACTGATACATGCTACAACACGAATGAACCTTAAGTAAAAGAAGCCATTCACAAAAGACCATGAACTGTATGATTCCATTTATATGAAATGCCCAGAATAGGCAAATCCAGAGAGACAGAAAGTAAACTGGTGGTTGCCAGAGACTTGGGGAGGGACTATTAATAGGCTCTGAGTTTCTTTCTGGGGTGATTAAAATGTTCTATAATTAGTGGTGATGGGTGCATAACTCTGTGAATATAGTGAAAACCACTAATTGTACCATTTAAAATTGTATGTTACGTGAACTATATCTCAAAAAAGATGTTATTTTAAAAACTAGAAAAAATAACATAAACCTGAAATGTTTTATGTTTAGTCTATAACTTTACTTCCTTTCCTTTATGTTTCTTATAAAATGCTAAAAGTTAAAAAAATACAAGACATATGGCTGACTTTTTACAGATTTGCTCAGGCAAACAAGTTCTAGTCCACTGAGCATAAACCCTGTATTTGTCTTCATGTTTCACTGAACCATGCACTGAGATGTGTTTTTGATGACAGAAAAAGATGGTGAGAAGAGTAGAGGGAGGGCTTGATACTTGATTTGCACAAAGGCACATACTTTTGATTAGTCTAGCTCTAGCCATTATCAGTTTATTCATAGGCCAGTATTAGCCTCCGTTAATATCAAGAGGATTTTTTTTTAAAGTTCTGAGGTGCCAGATATTTTCTTATCCAAATCAACCTACTATCATTTGCTGGGTATCTATTAACTATCATATACTGTGGTAGGTGCTTAAGAGATTAAAAAAGATTTAAAAAGAACCTCATGGGGGGCCGACCTGGTGGCGTAATGGTTAAGTTCGCACGCTCTGCTTCGACGGCCCGGGGTTTGCAGGTTCAGATCCCAGGCGTGGACCGAAGCATCACTCATCAAGCCATGCTGTGGCAGCATCCCACATACAAAATAGAGGAAGATGGGCACAGATGTTAGCTCAGAGCTAATCCTCCTCAGCAAAAAGAGGAGGACTGGAAATGTATGTTAGCTCAGAGCCACTCTTCCTCACACACACACACAAATAGAACCTCATGGGACTTAAAATCCAGTGGCTGAAGCAAAAACAAAATATTATGGAAATTCTCAAGCCAGAAGTGGAATAAGTCCAAGTATTGAGAGGGAAAAAGTCCATGCAGAATTCCATATCCAGCAAAAATATCTTTCAAAATGGAGACTTTTTCAGACACAAAACAGCAGACCTGCATTATAAGAAACATTCAAAGCCATTCCTCTGGCCAGAGGAAAACAGTACATTGAAAACTCGGATCTACACAAAGAAATGAGAAGTGTTTGAAAAGGTATATATTAAAGTAGATATAAGTGACTTTTCTCATTTTTTAATCTCATATCTATATATAATATACATAAATCAAACATGTAAAAACAAAACATATGACAAGAATAGTACAAAACAAAAGAAGAAAATGGAAGTATGCTCTTGTAACGTTATATTATTCATGAAGGTACACTGTGATCTATTAAAGATGTACATTATAAAACCAAGGAGAAAATCTTTGTGACTGTGAGTTAAGCAAAGTTTCGGTGGGGCACAAAAAAACACAAATCATGAACGAAAAAATTGCTAAATTGGATTTCCTCAAAATTTAAAACTTCTGCTCTTTGAAATTACTGTTAAGGAAAGATAAGCCACTGACTGAGAAAAAACATATATCCGATAAAGAGCTTGTATCCAGAATACATAGAGAACTCTTACAACTCACAAGAAAAACAACCCAATTCATAAAGAACAGGGACAAAACATTTCAAGATACTTCACAAAAGATATGCAGAGCAAAGAAGCATATGGAAAGGTGCTCAACATTAGCAGTCATTAGGGAATTGCAAATAAAACCACAATGATATACCACTATACATCCAGTAGAACAGCTAAAATCAAAGACTGACAAAAACTGAAGTCTTAGTGAGGATGTGAAACAACTGGAATACTCACACACTGCTCATCAGAATGCAAAATGGTACAGCCATTTTGGAAAACAGGCTGGCATTTTCTTATAAAGTCAAACATTCACTTACCACACAACACAGCAATCCCACTCCTAGTTTACTCACAAGAAATAAAAAAAAAAGAACCGTACTCAAATGTTCACAGCAGGTTTGTTCGTAATAGCCAAAAATTGGAAACAACTCAAATGCTCACCAACTAGGTGAATGGATAAGCAAATTATGGTATAATCCATATATGGAATATTACTCAGCAATAAAAAGGAACAAACCACTCAAACATGCAACATCAACGAATCTCAAAAGCACACTAAGTGAAAGGCAGACACCAAAGATTACATATCATATAATTCTATTTATATGAAATTCAAGAAAGGGAAAACTAATGTGACAAAAAGCAGATTAATGGCTGCCAAAGACCAAAGGTAGGAGGACGGGATGAACTGCAAAGGGGCACAGGAGACTTTTTGGGGCGATGGAAATGTTCTTTATCATTATTGTGGTGGTGGTTACACAAGTAAACCTATCTGTCAAACCTATTAATTGTACACTTAAAACTGGTGCATTATATTGTATGTAAATTATACCTCAATAAAACTGATTTGTTTTTTTAAAAAATGAATGAATGAATACTGTCCAAGACACCCAGAAGAGGAGGGGAAAAAGACAACTCTAATTAATGCAAGCCTGGATGTAATAAGTATTCATAAAAGTGATCTCAATGCCAAAGGCATTAAGAGAAATCACTTCTGGATGAGATTAATGAAGGCTTCATAGACAAAATGACACCTGCACTATGATTAGAAGAATGGGCAAGTAGGATTGGCCACTTGAGGGAAGGGCATAAACTAAGTTATAGGGGCTTACAATTCCATGTTTTTAAAATAGTAAGGAGTCCAGTTTGTATTGTGATCAGCACATATAGTGAGAAATAAGGGTAGTTTTGGTCAGTCTGGAGTGGGGAATCTTAAGTGCCCGGATTAAGAACTTGATTCTGTAAATACGTTTTATAGAAAAATGACAGAATCAGAGCGGTATTTTTTTTTTCTTTGTGAGGAAGATTAGCCCTGAGCTAACATCTGTTGCCAATCCTCCTCTTTTTTTTTTTTTCTTTCTTTCTTTCTTTTTTTTTTTTTTTTGCTGAGGAAGATTGGCCCTGGGGTAACATTCGTGCCCATCTTCCTCTACTTTATATTTGGGATGCCACCACAGCATGATTTGATAAGCAGTGCGTAGGTCCATGCCCGGGATCCGAACCTGAAAACCCTGGCCGCCAAAGCAGAGCACACAAACTTAACCACTACGCCACCAGGCCAGCCCAGAGAGTGGTATTTTAAGATTAATTTGAATGCAGAAAACAGAAGGGGCTCAAAGAGGAAAAGTCCAAAAGCAAGCTGACTCAACAATAAGGATGTAAGCTAAGGAGTTTTAACTAAATAAGAGTGGACTGAAGACCACTGCAAAAGAAGAGACAAAACAAGCAATTCTTTAGAACTGGGGAGGGAGAAGAGATAAGAATTACTAAAGTTTTGGCACTGGGTGTCTGGGAGAAACTACTGCTACTTAAAACGTGCACACACGCACAAATCAAAAACTTCTTAAAACATTACATAAACAAGGTTAAAAGACAAACTCATAAAAAAACACTTGCTAACACTCCAAAAAGAACCCAATTAATATCTCTAACATACGAAGAGCTCTTATAAACTCATAAGAAAAACAAACAGAAAAATGAATCAAGCAATTAGAATATCCAATAAATAGATGAAAAATTCAACCTTATTGGATATTAGAGAAATGCAAAGGAAAAAAATAATGGGATATTTGACAACTCCAAGTGATAATGGAACTGAGGAAATGGGCACTCTCACACTGTTGGGAAATGCAAACAAGTAAAAGCCTTCTGAAGGGCAATATGACAATGTATCAAAATTACAAATGTGTATACCATTTTTGACCCAACAATTTTACCCCTGGGAAATCCAATCTAAAGGAGATAATGGGACAAATGCAAACAAAAAAAATCTGCAATAGATATATACACATTGCAAAAACAAAAAAACTAAGTCGAGCAAAACAGACTTGGCCAAACAAGTTATGGTATATCCATACAACAGAATACTAGGAGCCAATAAAATAATATACTATGGAGTACAGTGTACAAAATAGTATTGTAATGTATTCTTATTTATGTAAAACCTTATGTCCTTATGCATATATGCATGGAGAAGTCTAGAAGAATGTTCATCAAAATGTCAAGAGTGATCATCTCAGGTGGTTGGATTCCAGGGGACTTTTAATCTCTTACCAATTTCTGTACTAACTGAAATATCTACCATGAGCTTCTATTGTCTTTGCAACCAGATGAAAAATGATGAAGAGCAATATCAGAAAAAGAAATGACTTCAAGAGAAGTGAAATAACTAATGTTAGATAAAATAAGTTTGGTGTGTCAATAAAATCTCTCAGTGAAAGTGCCCCTCTACGACTGAAAATGCAGAAACAGAAAAGTAAGGAGGCATGCAGCCTATTAACTACTTTTAGTTTTCACTTCCTCTCACTGCCTTTTCATTTCCATTTTATGTAAATTCCAGTTTTTAACCTAGATTTTACCCTCTAATCTACATTCATTTTATTTTCCAAATATATTAAGAACACTAGATTCTCCAACAATTTAGATGTGCAAAAATTCAAGGAACAAAAAATCACTGCAAATAAGTAATGTTTCTGATTCTAGGTGATACTTTTGCTTCCAAAACCCACTTTAAAGCCTACAAATATCTACATACGAAAGAAAGCCAACAAAAAACAAAAATAACAACAAAAACTTAAGTGATATTCATAAAAAAAAAGAAAATCTTAAATTTGGATCTTAAATATGGATATAAGCAATATTCTCAACTGGTTTTTCAGAAATAGCTACAATTTTTCAGAGTTAGTAAATAAAAGCTTGACATACAGTCTGCTTGGAAAATTTTCACCAAGAAAAACAGATCATTTATCTTGATCAGTACAACAGAGTGCAAATATAAACACTAGAACTGAATTTATTCTATTCACACTAAAAATGACTCCCAGCATCCTCGACTCATCCAGTAAAGTAGAAGCTAGAAGAGGGAGGTTCTTAAATTTTCTCCTCATAAATTAAAACAATTACTTCCCCCATCCTAGAGTATACGTGAACCAAAATAGCAAGTAGTTTAGAGATACAACTGGTATCTGTGCAGAAGTTGGTTTGCATTAATCTGTGGAGAAAAATGCTATTTAAATTAATTCAACCATTAATACATACACTTTGGAATTTGTCCTCTAGGAGCTTACAATCAAGTAGGGAAAACACAAATGTAGCCAGACAAATAATTAGAATATAAAATAAAATTTTTAAAAGCTCTATAACAAAGATAAAGCAAAGTGCTGTAGGAATTAACTTTTCCTAGATGAATGGAGAAAGGTCTCAAGATGGTGGAATTTGGGCCGGGTTTTAAATGCAAAGCTGGAGGCAGAGACGAGAAAAAAGGGCATCTCAAGCTAAAAGAAGAGCAATAGTAAAAATACAGAGAAACAAAAGTGCCTCTAAAAATAGAATTCTGATAGAATGGGACCAGATCATAAAAGGATTACCTGATGATGCATTAGAAAGTTTGAACTTAATTCTGTATAACAGAAGTGACACGACCCAACCAAGATTTTAAGAAAAGTCTCCTAATAAAGATTGAATTGGGAAGAAAAGAATGGATGAACAGGGAAGAAATGAATGATAACAGGAAGTCTGATTAAAAATGAGGGCCGGAAATGAAACCAGGATCAAAATGAATAAACAACCCACCAGCTGGGAGAAAATATTTGCAAATCGTTTGTCTGACAAGGGATTAATCTCAGTAATATACAAAGATCTCATACAACTGAGCAACAAAAAAACAAACAACCCGATCAAAAAATGGGCAGAGGATATGAACAGACATTTTTCCAAGGAAGAGATACAGATGGCCAATAGACACATGAAAAGATGTTCAACATCACTAATCATCAGGGAAATGCAAATCAAAACTACACTGAGATATCACCTTACACCGGTTAGAATGGCTATAATCACCAACACAAAAAACAACAAATGCTGGAGAGGTTGTGGAGAAACGGGGACCCTCATTCACTGCTGGTGGGAATGCAAACTGGTGCAGCCTCTATGGAAAACAGTATGGAGAGTCCTCAAAAAATTAAAAATAGAAATACCGTATGATCCAGCAATACCACTCTTGGGCATCTACCCAATGGACGTGAAATCAACCATCACAAGAGGCGTATGCACCCCTATGGTCATTGCAGCATTATTCACTATAGCCAAGAAGTGGAAGCAACCCAAGTGTCCCTCGACTGATGATTGGTTAAAGAAGATGTGGTATATACATACAATGGAATACTACTCAGCCATAAGAAAAGACACAATTGTCCCATTTGCAACAACCTGGAGGGACCTAGAGGGTATTATGTTAAGTGAAATAAGCCAGAGAGAGAAGGACAGACACTGCATGAACTCACTCATATATGGAATATAAGTGAACACACGGACAGAGAGAATTGATTGGTGGTTACCAGGGGGAAGGGGGGTGGGGGGGCACAAGGGGTGAAGGGTTACATCCACAAGGTGACGAACAAACAAAAATGTACAACTAAAACCCCACAGTGTTATAAACTAAGACATCAATAAAATTTCATTTGTGGATTAAAAAAAAAAAAAAATGAGGGCCAGAACTAAGGTGCTAGAAATGGAAATGGGATAAATATTAGTGTTAGAACAAAAATGTGGTCAAGACTGAGTAGACGTAATGTCAGGTAAGGTTTGGTCAGAGAATGAGCAAAAACATAAGGACATCTTGAGAACGACAGAAGTGATTACAGGTTTGGAGACAAGATAGTTCATCTAAATCCCCGTCCCTTATGAGTGTTTCTGCATTCATTCTAGTACCTTATATTTTTGACACTTTTTAAAAGCATTTAAAGAATTCCATTCGTCTAAGGATACTCATAACTTATATCTATTAAGTACATATCAAATCAGTAGCATTTTATGAGTGGTAAGAGCTTTTTTCCTATTATGGAATGTCTTCATTTTATGTATTTTTGATACTAGTTTTTAGGACAAAATACTAAATAATCCATGACATAGGTACCCCATATCATATGCAAGTGAATACTAATAAATTCACTTATTTACACCTACTATCCATCCATCTTTACATTCTCAGGGTCTCAATATTATTCCATAATGGAGGCTTCTGCTATTTCTTGGTGGACTAGAACTTCTACATGTTCAAAGAGAGAACCAATTACATATAACAATTTACTGTACTGATTGTAACTGTCCTGATATGAGTGACTTCAGATCAAGACATCCCACTGCAAAACAATCATCAATAACTAAGGGTAATTAATGTCTTCAAGAAATGTTTTTAGCCTCCTCTTAATAAAACCTACAAATTATTAAAGAGCTCAAAGAATTCCTTTTTTAAAATCCTCGGGGGCCGCCCGGTGGCGCAGCGGTTTAGTCCGCGCTTGGCAGCCCGTGGTTCGCGAGTTAGAATCCCGGGCACCCGCCGACATACCACCTGTCAGCCATGCCGTGGCGGCGTACCATATAAAAGTGGAGGAAGATGGGCACGGATGTTAGCCCAGGGCCAGTCTTCCTCAGCAAAAAGGGGAGGATTGGCAACAGATGTTAGCTCAGCGCTAGTCTTCCCCACAAAAAAAATAAATAAATAAATAAAATCCTCAACATGCTGCAAAGATGGCCAGGAAACAAATTAAATAAATAAATACCCAAACAGAGGCTGAATTTTTAGCAAAACAGATCATTACGTGAGATGGTCAGCTCCCTTGAATGCCAGGTGAGGTTCAATGCAGCATAGTATCAAGAGCATGCACTTCAGAATCAGCCCAGAGTTTGAATCCAAGCTGACCTTGGAACAAATCACTTAACTTTTTAGAGCTTCCATTTCCCAATCTATCAACAGGAATATTTCCAACTACCACATAGGTTTTGGGGGTGAATGTATGTTAAGTATTTATCAATGCCTGGCAAGTAGTAAAACCCAAATGTCAGTACCATTCTCTACCTTTCCTAAACAGCCCCTCTCTTCAATACACTCTCACATTTATTGTAGGGCCAATCACCAAAACTATGTGACTTCCCACACCCCAAAAGTCAAGTAGTAAAAAAAAATATGGTAAACCAGTTATATCGGAGAAAAAGTAAAGCTAAGAAGAGACTGATGAAAAGAAAAACATGAACAGAGGATGGAAGATTCAGATGAAGGCAAAGAACAGGTGAAGCAGCAGTCAACAAAATGGAGAGGATTTATTCTAGGATTTTCTAACACTGAGAAAAATCTTTATACCATGGTTTCAATACTATTTTGAAGTGTATGCATTTCCTTAAAAACATCTGCCCTGACAATTTATTAATATATAAGGTCCATGTGGGCTGGAAAAAGATCACACTGCTATTTCCTACAGCATAACACAAAGTCTATGTTAAATACCTATGTAATCCAGGCCCATAGTAATATTTCATATGCTCAATAAATTTAACTCCATCATCCCTTCATTTACGCATTCAACAGTTAATAGTCTACTTGTGCCAGATACCATGCTGAGCGCTAGGAATACAATGGGTGTGCAAGACATGCTAGTTGCCTTCATGGAGCTCACAATCTAGCAGTCTATTCATTAAACAGCATGGGCCACCTACCACAATGACTAAAGTCTAAAAGTAAAAACTTTTTGCATTAATTTGGACAAGTGAGTTCAATTAATTGTTCCTAAATAGTAATAATACATTTGCTATATTTGAAAATCTTACGTTTTTCAATCAACTATTTTAGCTGTAAATTCTGGGCCCCACATTTTAAGCAGGACATTTGACAAACTAGACATAATGCAAAAAATCTAAAAACTGTACCTTATAAAAAGAGGTTTGGGCCCAGAGAAGATAAGACTCAGAAGATACAGCAACTATCTTTACGTTTTAAAGAGGTAGCATACAGGTTTGCTCTGTATCATTCCAAAAAGTTAAACTTGAAGCAATGGGTAGAAGTTACATGGAGTCAGAATTCTGTTTCAACATGAAGATTTCTAACAATTCAATGATAATTCAACCACGTTACATTTCTCTATCGTCTATAATGTTTCTATACATTACAAAATACAAATTTCCATTTAATCCTTGAAATAATCCAAAAAAAAAAAACAAAACCCAAATATTTCCCTGTTAAACTTTAGGAAACTGAGTCTCCAAGGTCTCGCTAAAACAGTGGTCAAACAAGGACTAGAACACAAGGCCCAAATCTAATGGAACAGGCTGTCTAAAAGTAACGTCTTCCCACCTCTAGATGCATTCAGGCACACATCAAACGGCCATCTGTCAAGAATGCTAGCAGGCCAAGATATTCTAAAGCTTCTTCCAAATCAAACCCTTTAGAAATACTGGTGGTTAACATAATCACCAAGAAAAGATTCAGTAATGAACGGTCCTCTAGAACGCAAGCTTCCAGAGGGCAAGGACCTTGTCTTTCTTCACTGCTATATTCCAGTCCCTAGAACAGTATCCAGCATATAATATGTGCTCAAAAAATATTTGCTAAACGTGAATAATCCTAATCATACATGCCACAGCTACATAATATATATAAAACACATAGGACTACACTTAAAATTGCTATCTAAAGTCCTGAAACTTAACCTAACCAGTTTTCAAAAACAAATTCAACTGCAAAAAATGCAAACCTTTTGGCAAACCTAAAATATTTTAACTAAAAGTAAAATATCTCGTCTTATACGATACAAACGCCAAACTTGGTGAAATGAATTTTCAGTGTTGATAGTCTTTGCACAAGGCATCAACTAGCATTTTAAGGGTGTTTGAACACTGTAAGAATGAAGAGATTTCTACAGTTGTTTTGGTTCAAAGACAAACTCACACCCAGATCTCTACTTGCATCACAACTTTACATTTACTAGGCTGACACTTCAAAGAAATCCGCCAATTTTACAGGTACATATATTGTATGGAGATTCAACATAACTTGCAGTTAGAGGTATTCAGCATCAGCTAAGCATTACTGAAATCTAAGACCAATAAGAAAAACGCAACAGATGCAAACTTTGTTAATACCCTCAACTGTAAGGCCTAGAATTTCCAAACATCTCAAGGAATATAACAACCTGCAAAATACTCAAAAGTTATTTTTAATTCACTTGGCTTAACAGATAAGTATATATCAACGCACACACTTTTTTTGGAGAAGAGTATTATAATACGCAAGGCATAACAGCTACATAAAAAATTTACTCCAATTTCACTAAATTATACCTTTCAAAGATTTCTGAACAAAGATCCTGATATTTAAAGATCTAGTTACCTTTAAAGTAAGCGTAAATAGTAACTTAAAGTAATAGTAAACAGTGCAATAGTGTAAGAACATACTAAACCATTCACTTGGTTACACTGGATTACAACTAGATTATATTTGTTACTAGCAACTGGGTGTCATCACAAATCAATACAGAGACCACAATCGTATCATTTTTTTCTACTTTTTGAAATTACAACTGAAAGATCACGTAAAAATCCATTTCACACAAGAATATCACAAAATGGATAACTTTCTTGTCTTCAGAATTTAGAACCATAAGATTTCACATAAGCTTTCATCACATACTAAAAGAATAAACTTTACAGACAGGCTGTTTTTCCCGTCGCTGTATTAATCACACGAAACACTTGCAACCTATATCTAAATCTGACATCAGCACGTGATTCTGATTCTCCTTTACAATATTTAGTCCCTAAACTGCACTCCATTCCTAAGTCTCCAACAACGAAACCTCTTCAGAGAGCTTCCAAAATTCTAATTAAACAGCCTGGAAAAAGCAAAAAGCAATTTAGATGAAACCTGTTAATATATTAATGCAACAAGTTTAAAGCTTTGAACTTTTCCTTACAATCTTCCCTGCCAGAGCGAGAAGCAAAGCTCTAGCTGGACCTGTTGCTTTGTCCCTCCGACCCCCTGAAAGGTGTCACAGGCGCGCGAAAAGCCTCTCCCTCCTTGGACCCCGTCTGGGGCTGGGTTTTCTCGTCTCCATAGTAGACTTGGGTGGTTTGGAAGAATCCGATCCCCACTTTTCCTGCCTCCCGGAGATCTGGCCGGCCCAGCCACAGACGCACGCACGGGCCGGCGGACTCACCTGATCACCGGGCTGTAGGGGCTCCGGGAGCGGCGCCAGCTGCTGCTGCTGTAGGGGCTGGGGGACACGTCGCCGCCCCGCTCGTAAGAACTGTGGCGGCTGTAACTGGGAGAGCGGCGACGGCTGTAGGGGCTCGGGGAGCGGGGCAGCCGCCGAGAATAGGGGCTGCTGCCACCTCCTGCCGGGCTGGGGGACTTGCGGCTCCTCAGGCTCTGCGAGGCCCTGTGGGACACCGGGCTGTCGTCCCGGCCTCCCAGCGGGCTCAGGGACCGCTGCCGCCGCCTGTAGGCCTTAGGCTCGCTCTTGTCCTCCCGGTAGGCCTTGGGCGGCTCCTTGTAGGCCGAAGGCGGCTCCTTGGACGACTTAGTCCGACTCCGGTGGGCCTTCGGGTCTCGGTCCTTGCGGCTGCTGCTGCTGCTGGACGTGGCCGAGGCACTCTTCCGGCGGCCGCCGCTGCTGCTGCTGCTGCCGCTCTTGGCCGCGTCGGCCCGCTCCTCGCCGCTGTGGCTGTGGCGGCTGCGGGACTTGGAGGCCTCGCCGCCGCCGCGCTGCCCGTCCCGCCTCCGGTGCTCGCGGTGCCGCTCCTTGCTGCGACCGCTGCTGCGGCGGCGGTCCCGCCGGGGCCTGCGCTCCGACCCCTCCCCGCGCCGCTGGGTGCCGGAGGAGGAGGCCGGACTCCCGCCGCTGCCCCCCGTTCCCCCGGCAGCCGTCGCCGCCGTTGCCGCGCTGGCCCCCCCCAGCAGCAGCCCCTGCTCGGACTGGGAGCTCACATCCTCGTATTCCACCAGCGGGGTCACACCCCCGCCGCTACTGGCACCGCCACCGCCGTCCTGCTGCGGCTGGGGCAGCGAGAAGACCCGACGCTTCTCCGCCTCCTGCCCGGCGCGGGGCCCGCGGCGCCGCTTCTGCCGCCCTCCTGGGCGCCTCTTGCCTCTCGCCAGCCGCTTGACCTCCAGAGGGGGGGCCCGGCTGAAGCAAGAGGAGGAGGCCGCGGCGGCGGCGGCTGCGGCGGCGGCCGTGCCGGGAGCAGCCAGGAAGAGCAGAGGCGGCGGGGGCGGCGGCGGTTGCAGGAGCTGCGGCTGCAGGAGCGGCAACAGCAGCGGCGGCTGCTGAGGGGACAGGAATCGCCTCCGCTTGCGGCGTTCCTCCAACTTCTTCTCCGCCCAGCTCAGGCCCCCGCCTCCCCCCAGCGCCGTGTCCGAGCTGCTCGGCATCGCCTAGAGCCCGCCGCAGAGCGCGGCGCGGGTGCGGCCTCCTCCCGGGTCAGATCCTGGCCATCTCCCCCGCCGGAAACGGGAACGGCGGCGGCGGAGGGACACCGAGCACAAGGGCCGGCCTGGAGCCGCGCCACGATAATCCGGGTCGGGACTCGGGTCCCTGGGTTCCTGGTCACAGTGGGGTCCACTGCGGCCTCCGGGCCTGACGGAGGCAGCAATCAGGGCGGCAGAGCTCCAGATCGTGCTAGTCGTCCTAGCCTCAGCAGCAAAAACGCCAGATGCACCGGGCGCTGACCCGCGGGGGAGTCCGGAGTCCTCCAAGTGCCCCCGGGGTGGGGGAGCGGCCTCGGCCGAGCTCTCGGAACGAGCAGCGCAACGCGGAAGTACCCCCTTCGTCGCCGCTTCACTCCATCGCGCCCCGACGCTGGGTGCGAGTTCAGGGGAGGAGAGTGGGCGAGACAACAACACGGCTCCGCCGTCTCCTCCTCCGCGTCGACGTCGTCCTCTGTGGTGGCGGCGACACACGGCGGGCGCCTCGGAAGTGGCCTGGGCCTGACAACAACTCCCGGCCTAGGGCCTCGCGCACTCTGCGGCCCGCAGGGACGGGCGGCGGGGCGGGGCAAGGCGGGGGCGACCGGGCTGCGGCTCACGGTCGGGGCAGCGAGTGTGCGGGGCTGGGCGGGGGGCTGTTTCCGGGGAGATGGGGGCGGGGGGGCGTTTCTGAGTCTGTGGCGGTGGGTACGGGCCCTGACTTTCTTCTTCCTTCGCCGCCGCCGCGAGCAGAGGTGGCGAAGCTGCCCCTTTCCTCCGCTCCCCCCCCCCTCCACGAGGAAGCTCCTAGTGTGCGCGGCCGGCCTCGGCTCGCTCCTCCCCTTCCCTCTCGCTCCTCGTCAGGAGGAGGGAGGGCGACGGGACTTGCTGGTTGGGCCCTAACCTCCACAACCCCTCCTTCTTGTCTCGCTCTCTCGGCCTTTCCCCTCGGCCCTGACGCAAGGCCGGGAACGCGCACGCACGTCACGCTCCGAGAAAGTCGAAGGTGACTGGTGTCGGGGGCAAAGGAGGCGGGAACAAAGTTGCCGCGCACCGGCGTGCTCGCTCCCGCCAAGCGACGGATGCCTGGGCCGGAAGTGGCGTGACGTAGGAACCGCTCCACTTCCGGTAAGGGTGGGGCTATGTGTGAAGAAGGGTTAAAGAAAGGAGAGGCTTGGTGCGCCTCCCACTCCTGGCGCTTGAGGTTCTCGCAGTGCTGGTACGCCGGTCGTGCCTGTTGCTTGCGTCCACGGCGCGATGCCGGCTTCGGCTCTCTGCAGGCGCCACACCGCCTGCCTGTTGAAGGGTCACGGCAAGAGCAAGAACCTGGACAGCAGGAATAATGCCGTTAGTGGCCTTCTGGGCCAGGTGGTCACCCCTCGTTTACTCTCAGCCAAGCTCCAGGGTCGGAACCTCTGCGAGAGGAGAAGAGAGGGCACCCTGCAAAAGAGGGCGGAGGTGGCGTTAGCTTAAACCTTCTCACGTACACCCAAGTTCGAGGCCACATCTTACACGGGAATCACAGTAAACCTTCGATAACATTGAAGTTGACTTAAAAAAAAAAAAGGCTTAAATTAATTCGGGGAATATATGAAACGTCAAAGGGACTACTAGAAAATTCCAGAATTATTACCAGCGGCCTTGAAGTCAACATCTTGCTCAAATAAGAGCTGCCCTCTTGGCACTTCACCCAGTTTCACCTTAATATCTAAACCTGTAGGGCTGCCAAACGTAACCATTCAGTGACCTCGCGTCCCATTTCTTGCGGTATCAGGCTTGCCTTTCACTATTTATAGACTGGGCACTTAGGATAATTAGGTTTGAATCTAAATTGCTTATTGGCTTTTAATATGGTTGAAAAGTAAAGCTAAGCAGTCCAGTCAATGGCTGCATGTAGTCTCCCCTTTTCAAGTCTATTTGTTCAGACCATCGGTTAGTTCTTAGTTCTTAAACACTAGGTATCCATCCATCATTCATGCTTTAGTGTAAATAATTTTAATTGGCTTGACATCCACTAACACTGTATCTCGGACTGGACTGATCTAAGCTAAAATCAGATTTCACTGAAAGAATTAATGCAAAGGGTGTTTGCTGAAGGATAAAGGAGGAAGCAAAGGAATAGGTAATCTTGAAGTGAGAGCAATGCCCAGGAGGGTAGGCCTGGTTGGGCCACACACTGGGGCCTACAGTGCAGCCAGAAGGAAGTGGTAAGGGCATTGGGAGACTGAATAGAAAAGTAAGGGGTAGGGTGCCTGACACAAATTTCTCCTTGGCAGTATCGCTGAGTGAAGATCCTATAGCCAGCCTCCTGCTAAAGACCAGTTAGCAAGTGGCTTTTTCCAAAAAAGAGGATCAACCTGCCCCATCATCCTATTTTGAAATGCATGGAGTAACAGAACAAAGAGAGCAAAATAAGAGTTTTATCTAGCAGTTCCTCCCATCTATACCCAGTCCCACTTGAGAATGTCATCTACCCTATACTGGCACAGAAAACTTGATCCGTAGTAAATTGATAGCTTTCAGTCCAGATTGCAAATAGAAAACATATACTAAAATATTTTTAGTGGGCTTCTGCCACCCACATCTTTCCACAAAGATTCCAGCTTGGGGAGAATGGGGAGAAGAGGAAGAGATGAAGCATTTTGAGCTCCCCAAAGATACCTACCCACATGCATTGAAATACTAATAATTAAGAGGGTTCAAACTCCAAAAAATGAGAAAGACCTTTAAGTTAGAAGCCATTTGTTTCTATAAGCTTGTCTATTTGCCTTCATATAAAGAGATTTGCAATTGCCACCTGGGATTATAGTATTTTGATGTTTGTTTGTGTGTTATAATTTATTATCTCCTGGTTAAAAAAAAAAAGGAGGTGGTAAGTTTTTTGCTTTCTTTGTTTATCTAACAGGTCGTGTCATACTATGTCAATTGTTCTTAAAGTGTGGCCTGAGACTAAAACCTTTTCAATGGATCATGTAATGCAATCAAACTGCTTTCATAATGATAATGACATGATTTGTCTTTATCACTCTCATTCTTTCATGAATGTACAGTGGAGTTTTCCAGAGGCAACATAGCATGTGATGACATCATCGTTCTGATGGCTAATGGAATGTGCGCTTGTGTTCATATGTTTTCTAGAAAGTTCTAAGATGTTAGGTTTCTGAAATGTGTAAATATTTGGAATATCTGCATAACTCAGTGAACCAATATTTTCCAAATGACTAATGGATGATGTTACCAAATCATGAGTAAAAGATTCATTCAAAGTGCAAGACAGACTGATGGATTTTAACGTAACAGTACAAAAATTCATAGTTATGATTTCAGATTCCATTTTACAACTAACCTTTAAGAAGCTGCTGTGCAGTTTTGGTGTAGTATCAAAGAATAACCACAATTATCTGGAAAGACTATTAAAATACTCCCTTTTCCAACAACATATCTTGTTCATATATTTCCACCTAAACAACATATTGCAGCAGGTTGCATAAAAAGGCAGATATGAGAATCACTTTCAATTACATTAAACCAGTCAATAAAGAGATTTGCAGAAAGGTAAAACAATAATCTTCTAATTTTTTTTGTTTTGTAAAGATAATTACTTTCATTTGGATGGTTAGTTGTGTTAATATATGATGGAGTTATTGTTATTTTAAATGAATGTTTTTTAATTTTCTCCATTTTTATTTCTAATAACAATAGATATAACTGATATAAACAAAAGCTCTTTGTGGTCCTCAAAAATTTTTGAGTGTAAAGAAATCCTCAGACCAAAATCTTTGAGAAATGCTATACAAAATCGTTAAAATTCTGATTCTCTCTTTCATGCTTCTAAGGGTACGAACAGTTCACAGATAGGTTGTGCATTATCGTTCCAGAATCCTCCTCATAACTAGGAGTTTCTGCAGTGTCTTTCAACATTGTTCCTCCTTTAGAGGAGTTGGTTGTTTGACTTTCAACTAGGTTTTTCTCAGTCTTGAAAAAATTTAAGTTCTTCTTGTTTCAGCCCACTATTCTCCATCATAAGGAAGAATATCAAGCATATTATTGTTAAAAGAGAGAAAAGCAAAGCTGAAACAATGGAACTTTTCAATTCAGTAATAAAAACAAGTAGTGGCTAGTATTTACTGAGCACTTACTGGACGTCAGGCTCTGTGCTAAGTGCTGTATATTTATTTTCTCATTTAATCCTCTCAACAATGCCTGTAAATAGGATGATCATAGTTCTGGGTTTGCCTGGGGTGGTCCTGGCTTATGCCACTTGTTCAAGCATAACCCCTTTCCAGCACATAAGTTTCCCAGTTTGAACATAAATTATGTGATTACCCTACCCGTAAAAATTATTATCCAGTTTATAAATGAAGAAACTGAGGCATGGAGAGATTGAATGTCTTGCCCGAAGTATACTGCTAGTAAATGTGGATCTGAGATCCCCATCCAGGTCTGCCTAGCTTTGTAGTCCAGTCTTTTAAGAATTACATGACAGTTCACAGTGATATCTGCACTCCTGCGATTTACATTGAACCCAAGTACAGTAATATATTCCAGAATAAAAGAAAGTATAATGCAAAACTTATGATGAAATGTTAAGACCAATCTCACTAACAAAACTCTGGAGTGGTAGATGTGCCTCTCCTACATTCATTTTTTACACAGTTCAGAGGCCCACACTTGCTATCAACCTTTGCAGAAGAGCAATGCTGCCTCCATGTGTGTGTACACGCATGAGGGTGTGGGGGGGATGGAGTTCTTGCTGGTTCAGTAAAGCTGAAGGATACCTATTTATAGAGCATGAATGGTGGACTAAACTGCTGGAGGCCTTCCTGATATGGATTCTCCCTGATCATAAGTAACAGAACACAGGTTTTGTTGGGAGTATAAATGTGCCTAGCTAAAAACTACATCTCTCAGCACTCCTTGTAGATGAAGGACATGACCATGTTATGCAGTTCCAGCCAATGAAATATAAGTGGATGTTGTTGGATGGGGTTTCTGGGAATGCTTCTTAAAATGGAAGGCCAATTTAGCTGACCTGTGCCTTTTACCCTTCATCCTTATTTTTCTTTACGTCTGGAACTCAAATGCAATACTGGAGTTTGAGCAGCCATCTTGTGACTACAAAGAAACAAGCACACGCTGAAGATGCCTGGATGAAGGGAAGATAGAAGGGCCCGGCTCCCTGAGGACATGGATATGCCAAACCAATCGTGGACTAAAAAAGATATATAAAACTGGTAATATGTTTAAGCCACTGCTTTTTCTAATTTTACTGCAGCTAATCTAAATTCCTAAATATTACACTGTGACCTCATGCTCCCATCCCACTTCCATGATGGATATCATTAATTAATGACAGCACTCCTTCCTGCTCATCCTAGATATAGCCTCAGAATCCATCTCAACATAAGTGCCTGAAACCCACACTGCAGAAGATCAGCCACATTGCACAGCAGCTCAGGCCTGAGAAGGACATGGTCCGAATGTGGTTCTGCAATCGTCGCCAGAAGGGCAAGTGATCAAGGAGTGACTATTCCCAATGAGAAGATTTTGAGGCTGCTGGGTCTCCTTTCTCAGGGGGACCAGCATCCTTTCCTCTGGTACCAGGGCCCCATTTCGGTACCCCAGGCTATGGGGGCCCTCAATTCACTGCACTGTACTTCTCGGTCCCCTTCCCTGTGGGTGAAGCCTTTCCCTCTGTGTCTGTCACCACTCTGGGCTCTCCCATAAGGTGACTGCCCTTCCCAGGATGGGGGACAGAGGAAAGGGGAGAGCTAGGGAAAGAGAACCCTGGGGTTTGTACCAGGGCTTTGAGGATTATTCCCTAAGAAAGGAATTGGAAACACAAAGGGTGTGGGGGCAGGGAGTTTGGGGAACTGGTTGGAGGGATGGTGAAGTTCAATAATGCTCTTGATTTTAATCCCCACATCACTCATCACCTTTTTCTTAAAGAAGCCTGGGAGATACACACACATGCACACAAAGTAACATATTCCAGAATAAAAGAAAGTATAACACAAAGTTTATAATAAAATCTTAAGATCAATTTCACTGGTAAAGCTCTGAAGTGATAGACGTGCCACTCCCATGCTAATCTTTGACACAGTTCAGAGGCCTGTTGCCAATAGGCACCAGCAATGAAATTATTTTTCATGCCTGTCTTGGAGCAATTTTTATGATTATTTGGGGAATTGCTTGATCCAAAAGCTTAGGATTCACACCCTGGCACAAAACTACGTACATTACAGTTACGTTGTACTAGTTATGCCTTAGTTACAGAGATAAATCAAGGCAATAGATTGAATTATGTCAGAATTTAAAGGGAATATAACTGATTGGAATAAATATTTTGTTAATGTTTAATTTCACAGGAATATTTATATACTCTCAGAAGATAGATATTCAGGAATATTTGGAAGTTCAACTGCAGAACAAGAATACTTAGAATTTCTAATTACATCAACTAACAGATTTGACAGAGAAAGCGTAAACAAACATGAACAATTCATCTTTGTTGTGTTAAAAGTTCTCATAAATAATCTTAATATACACTATTGGTGATATAGGTCAAAGGAAATAATTCCTACCAGAACTTTTTAACTCACAATGTGAATCTTATTTTGTCTTCAGAGCATTACAATAAAAGTATTAGAATCAGCATTTAAGAATTGATTCACCCGTATATTTATGGTCAGATGATTTTTAATAAGAGTACCAAGACAATTAAATGGGGAAGAATAGTCTTTTCAACAAACAGTGCTGGGACAACTGGATAGCCACAAAAGAATGAAGTTGGACCCCAACCTCATACTATATACAAAAAAACCCTCAAAATGGATCAGAGACCTAATACAAGAGCTAAATCTATAAAACTCTGAGAAGCAAAACATAGGAATAAATATTTGCAACTTTGAGTTAACGCAAAACCTTCTCAAGTGAGACATCAAAAGCACAAGTGACAAAAGGGAAAATAGATAAGTTGGACTTATCAAAATTAAAAAGCTTTCTGCTTCAAACAACACCATCAGGAAAGTGAAAAAGACAGCTCATACATATTTACAAATTATATGTGAGGTAAGGGACTTGTATGTAGAATATACAAAGAACATCCTCAACTCAATAATGGAAAGATAAAAAACCCAATTTGAAAATGGTTAAAGGATCTGAACAGACATTTCTCCAAAGAAGATATACAAATGATTAAAAAGGACATGAAAAGATGCTCAACATCATTAGCCATTAGGGAAATTCAGGTGAAAGTCACAATGAGATACAACTTCAAACACCAGGATGGCTATAATCAACAGACAAGTTTTGTCAAAGATGTGGAGAAAATGGAACCTTCATTTGTTGCTGATGGGAATGTAAAAATGGTACAGCCACTTTGGAAAATAGTTTGGCAATTCCTCAAAATGTTAAACATAGAATTACAATATGACCTAGCAATTCCACTCCTATCTATATACCCATGAGATATGAAAACATATCCCATGCAAAAACTTGTACACAAATGTTTATAGCAGCATAAAGCATAATATCCAAAAAATGGAAACAACCCAAATGTCCATCAACAGATGAATGGATAAACAAAATGTGACACAACCTTACAATGTAGTATTTGTTCAGCAGTGGAAAGGGATGAATTTCTGATAACATGCTACAACATGGACAAACTTTGGAAACATTGTGCTATGTGAAATAAGCCTTAGTTTCTGTCTTTTAATTGTCACCTAAACTACAAAGTAGACAGTATTATTCCCACTTAACAGTTGAGGAAATTAAAGCTCAAAGAGATTGAGTAATCTACAGCCACATAAACAGTAATATGAAACTGGATTTTTAACTCAGAAACATATCCTAAAGACAAAAATATTTTTTAAAAAAGTGTTTCTTGATCTATATCTGCACAGGCCCTTCCTTTTCCTTTATCACGTCCTCAGTGATCACATAAATGCTATCCATCTTTCCTTTTCCCTTTCTGTATTAGTGCCCGGCCTTCTTCCCAGTGTCCTGGGCATAGCTAAAAATTTCCAGTGGAAATCAAGGGATTTTAGAGCTGGAAAGAATTTTTTTTAATTAGCTCAATCCCCCCACACTCACTTTATTGATGGAAATTGAGATTTATACAAATCGAATGTCTTGTCTCAGGTCCTACTGCTACTTTGTAAAAAAAAAAAAGCCCAGTTTGTTTTGTCTCCCATCCAGTACTCTTTACATTAGACTCATGGTTTTCAAACTCACTAGTGCTACTCAAAGACATTCCAAGGGTTATGTAGGCTGGGAAAGTTGAGGAAATCAGTTTTCAGATCCTCAACTTCCATACCTCTATAGTCGATCTGCCTGAGAAAGTTCCTGTGGTCAAGGTGTCAGGCTAGTTCTCTTTCTCCCACTTTGTAAAACAAAGACACAACTCTCACTCAGTCTCTAAACTTAATGGCACCTTGCCCCAAAGTGTAAGAACAAAGACAAACCAAGCCATGATTCAAAACATTGGTGTCGGGAAGACATTTTTAATCAAAACAGCCAGTCTCATTGTAGCAGTAATATTCTTCTCTGGACACATGAATTAATGGTGGACACATTAACTAGCATTTAAAAATTGTTAATCAAAACGTGAAATATATTTGCTGTTTTAATCAGTTGTGTATTACTGATAGTTGAAATTATGACTCAATCTAGAAGAAAAATTTTAACACATAAATTTCTACTTATATACATATTTTTATGGCAGGATGTATAACAGCGTACATACAGCATATAACAGATGTATAAAAGACTTTACAGCAAAAAAGTATGTTAGTATATTACATTAGGATAAAATTATGTGAGAGAAGTGAAATGGAAATACAAATTCAAAGAGAAGAAGGAACAGTATAAAATTCTCCCTAATGAAGGTTGATGTAGTTTTTCTAAAAGATAGTGGGTATCAAATAGCTATGCTATGATTTGAGAGTCGGTTGGATATACCCAAGAGTGATATAATAGTTTTATTTTTGAATGTTAATACTTATAATGTGACAGAAAATTGTATCCTTTGCAACTATTTATAATGAAAAGAATCTTAAATATCAACATAAAAAGGTGCAAAGGTATATATAGGCTTTCAAAATTATTTTGGGAAGTACAAGCAAAAAAACCCTAAAGGCCACTGTCATAGGTAATCCTTTGTAGAATATTGATGATTCACATAAATCCATTACCATTATAGAAAAAAATTCTCAACAAACCTATCTGCTAATTTTTAACTCAGTACTATCATTTCCACACATAAAGGAAAGCACATCATCATTGTTCTTTAAAAATAAAAGAGATTTTGAAGCCAAAATATCAGAGACTTTTGCTCCCACCCTAAATTTTGCAAACTTTTCTTACACAATTTCCCCAGGCACCCAGGCACCAGGCTGCTGTGTACTGAGGCTTCTGCTTAATCCCCTTCAATTGCTCCCAAATGCTAATAGGAGAAAGTGCTAACACCTTCAGGGGACTCATATTACTCCGTATGATCCAAGTCCCACTTATTGCTCCAGAATCACCTTTCTATCTCTGCTCAAACTCTCACTTCAGTCATTTGGAACTTCTTTTCAGTTCTTTGAAGGACCTTTTCCTCTCTCAACTCTGGACTTCTGCATGACTGTTCCCGCTATTTGGAATATTCATCCCACCTCCTACCTCCCAGCTAGGTCTAATTTTTACATATTCAAATCTCAATTTGAACCTTTCTCTGACACCACTCCCCACTACCATCATCAAGGTTGGATTAAATGCTCCTACTTTGTGTTCCCAATGAATAGTGTCCTTCCCCATCAAGCATGTACAGCAGTCATCTCTTTCCTAGTCTGTATCCTTCAATGGACTGTAGGTTCCAAGACAATGGGACAGTGTCTACTTTACTCACCATCATATTCTTTTTTGTTGTTTTTTGTGAGGAAGGCCAGGCCTGAGCTAACATCCATTGCCAATCCTCCTCTTTTTTGCTGAGGAAGACTGGCCCTGGGCTAACCTCCGTGCCCATCTTCCTCTACTTTATATGGGACGCCACCACAGCATGGCTGACAGGTAGTGCGCTAGCAGACGCCCGGGATCCGAACCCGCGAACCCTGGTCTGCCAAGCGCTAACTAAACCGCTGCGCCACTGGGCCAGCCCCCCTCACCATCATATTCTTAAGCCTTGCACAATGTATAGTACCTAGTAGGTGCTTAATGAATATTGGGAGAATTAATTAATGGATTGATTGATTTTGCTGATTCATCAATTAAAATACTTCTATTGAAAGTTACAGCTACTCTAACAACCTTAAGTGAAAAAGGAATTTATTGGAAGGATGTAAGGTGCTCATGAATCAACAGGAAGCTGTAATACCAGGCTTGAAAAATAGGTAAAGACCCAGGTAGCTCCAAACAGTCAAGAAGCTGGAGAATGTTAGCAGGACTAGCCTGGGAAGGACACAATCACCTTTGTTGCAGAGCACTGCTCTTTGAGATTCCAGATAATCTCTCCACTGCTATGAACTAAATCTCATCATCCCTTTATCTTTGTGTCATTTGGTCAAGATGCAAATTTCTGGAAAAATGATCATTGGCTGAAGATCATATGCCCATGCCCAGGTTGCTAGAGGTGGGCAACATCAGGGTATGGCCTGTCACACTTCCAGAGTGGGAAGAAGGGTGTGCCCTTCACCAAGACTGTGGGGGGATTCTCTCAAACAGGAAGAAGGGTTGGTTACAGTGCAGCTAAGAAAGTGCAGCTGTCCACTACAGCTGTCTAGAACGAAAGCAAAATATGTGTTCCCACACAGAGCAGTTTGCTTTGGTGCCATGTGTGTATTTAGGGACTCCAGAATGGCTTAAAAAGTAATAAAAACACATGAATTGAGTGTGATGTTTTTAAAGAAACATAATTTTGATTTTATAGTCAAATGGCATATTCAGTAATTCAGATATGGTTATGCTAGAAGTTTTTACTTAATGAAGTGCTCAGTTAAGGATAGAAAGAGAAATTACAAAGTAGACATTTAAAACATCAACGGAAAAGAACTTAAAATACTGTTGGTTGCATTATACAAAAGTTATGTAGTACTCCAATCTCAATTATAGCGCACAATTCTACCTTTTTGTGGAAATAGCTCTGAAGCTAGAAACCCAAAAGACTGAAAATCACTCAACAAATTTTAAAACGTCTGTGCGAGTTTTGAGGAAACCTTGTGGTAATCAGTATTTACTGAGAACCTAATAAGAATTCATGCTCATATAAACAAGATGAAGGACTTTTCTCAGATATGGAAGAAATGAACCATCTAAGAAAAAAAGTTCTGTGTAAACCTGAAGAACCAGGGATGAAAAAGTATGCATCCACACAAAAACCTGCACACCAACATTTATAGCAGCTTTATTCATAATTGCCAAAATTTGGAAGCAACCAAGATACCTTTCAATAAGTGAATGGATAAACAAATTGTGGTACATCCAAACAATGGAATATTACTCAGCAATAAAAGGAATTGAGTCATCAAGTCACGAAGAGACATGGAGGAAACTTAGGTGCATGTTGCTAAGTGAAAGAAGCCAATCTGAAAAGGCTGCATACAGTATGACTAGAACTATATGACTTTCTGGAAAAGGGAAAACTAGAGACAATAAAAAGATCAGGGTTCAAGGTCAAGGGAGGGATGAATAGGTGGAGCAAGGGATATTTTTAAGGAAGTGAAAATGTTCCGTATGATACTGTAAAGGTGGATACATGTCATTATACATTTGTCAAAATCCACAAAATGTACAACACAAAGAGTGAACTCAAGCATGTACTTTAGTCAATAATAGTGTATCGATATTGGCTCATTAATTGAACCACATGTACCACACTAATGGAAGATGTTAATAGAAGAAACTGAGAGGGTGGCGAGTCTATGGGGACTCTATACATCCAGCTCAATTTTTCTGTAAACCTACAACTGCTTAAAAAAAATAAGTTCTATTGGGCCGGCCTGGTGGCATAGTGGTTAAGTTCACGCGCTCCGCTTCTGGCAGCCCGGGGTTTGCAGGATCCGATCATTCGGATCCCGGGCACAGACTGACGCACTGCTTGTCGGGCCACGCTGTGGCAGCGTCCCATATACACTAGAGGAAGGGGGGCACGGATGTTAGCCCAGGGCCAGTCTTCCTCAGCAAAAAGAGGAGGATTGGCAACAGAAGATGTTAGCTCAGGGTTAATCTTCCTCACGCACACAAAAATAATAACAAGTCCTATTAATTTTTTAAAAAGAGAGAAGCATATACAATTGTAATTTTAAAATACTACAAATTTCTTATTTAAGTTTATCATAGTATCATACTAATAAAAATTGATTAATATTTTCTTCACAAGCGGCTGGTGAAACAATTGCTGAGGAATAAAAATGAAGTAGATGGACATAAACACACAAAAAAGTATTTGCTGACTGTATTAGCCAGCCTCCAAGATGATCCCCCATGGTCCTCATCTCCTTTTTGCTGTTTTAAGCCCATAAATTTTGTGGCATTTGTTATGCAGCAATAGATAACTAATACACTGCCCTTCAACTAGGACGAAATCAATGGACTCACATCAAGAAGTAAGAATCCTAGGGGGCTGGCTGAGTGGCATATTGGTTAAGTTCATGTGCTCCGCTTCAGTGGCCCTGGGTTCTCAGGTTCAGATCCCCAGCATGGACTGAGGCACCACGTGTCAGCCATGCTGTGGCGGCGTCCCATATAAAGTAGAGGAAGATGGACACAGATGTTAGCCCAGGACCAGTCTGCATCAGCAAGAAGAGGAGGCAATGGATGTTAGCTCAGGAATAATCTTCCTCACCAAAAAAAAAGAAGTAAAACTCCTAGCAACAAAAATTAACAACTTTGGATCTGCAGAACTTTGGAGAGGTTCTGGACATGGGTATAGGAAGTATTACAGAGAGAAGTAAGAGAAGTGGGGCAGAATTTGAAGGTGTATGGGAACAGATCAGTTCCCTTCCGTACAGTGAAACAGAATAGTTGGCAGCCAGGTGATTACACCAGGGTGGGTGGTAGTAGAGGCTACGGAGGGTGGGATAATTCCTTTCTAAAGAACTGCCTAGAGAGAACTAGGGGTGGTAGGAAGGAGTTGGTACAGCAGAGAAAAGCTCTTCATTCTGACATGAAAGAAGCTTCCAGCATAAAAGCTAGCCCTTGATGTATACTCTCAAAAAAGGCCTATCGATTGCAAATCTCCTTTGCACAGGAATTATCCTTTCAGTCTTACTGTTGCTTCCTTTTTTAAAAAATAATCAACTTTATGATGTGTAATTTATATATAATAGTGACACGTGTATAAGGTACATAATCACTACACAATGGAAGTAAGAATATTTCAAATGTTTCCTCCTTGCAATCAATCCCCACCACCACCACCATCCTGCCCCAGGCAACTAGAGATTCGTTTTCATGTTCTAGAATTTCTGATGATTGAACAAAGAATATGTGGTTCTGGCTTCCCTTACTCAGCATGATGTTTTCAAGATTTGTCATGTTGTAGCTTGTATCAGTAATTCATTTCTTTTTATTGCCGAGTAGTACTCCACTGTAAGGCTATACCACACTGTTCATTCACCTGTGGCTGGACATTTGGATTGTTTCTAGTTTGGGGTTATTATGACTAAAACTGCTATGAAATTCATGTACCCATCATTAAGAGAATCACATAGAATAGTTTCACTGACCTAAAAAGTCCCCTGTACTTCATCTACTCAACCCTCTCCCAGTCCCCTCAAACCTCTGGCAATTGCTAATCTTTGTAACATTGCTATAGGTTTACCTTTTCCAGAATGTAATTGCAACTGTAATTATACAGTATTTCAGACAGGCACGTTTCACTTAGCAATATGTACTCAAGATTCATCCATGTCTTTTTGTGGCTTGATAGCTCATTTCTTTTTATCACTGAAAAATATTCTGTTGTATGGATGTACCACAGTTTGCTTATCCTTTTACCTAGATCTTGGTTGCTTCCAATTTGGGGTGATTATGAATGAAGCTGATATAATCATTTGTGCACAGGTTTCTGTGTAGACATAACTTTTCAAATCAGTTGGGTAGCTAGAGTGCAATTGCAGGATCATATGGTAAGATTGTGTTTAGACTATTTTTAGCTTTGTAAGAAACTATCAAAGTATCTTTACAAGTTTTAATTCCCACCAGCAATGAACAAGTTCATATTCTCCACATCCTCACCAGCAACAGATATGGTCAGCTTTTTTGGATTTTAGCAATTCTAGTAGGTATGTAGTGGTATCTCATTGTTGTTTTAATTTGAAGTTCCCTAATGACAAATGCTACTGAGCATTTTTTCATGTGCTTATTTTCCATCTGTATATCTTCTTTGATGTGGTGTTTTTTTTCATATCTGTTGCCCATTTTAAAAAATTGGGTTGTTTTCTTACTGTTGAGCTTTAAGAGTTCATTATATATTTTGATACAAGTCCTTTATCAGATATGTGTTTTGCAAGTATTTTCTGCCTGAGGCTGATCTTTTGATTCTCTTTCACAGAACAGATGTATTTAATTTTTATAAAGTACAACTTATTTTTCTTTCATGGATCATGCTTTTGGTGTCTCTAAAAATTTCTCACCAAATTCATGGTCACCTATATTTTTTCCTATATGTTTCCTATATGTTCCACCTATATGTTTTCACTAAGTTTTTTAGCTTCACATTTTAAAATTAAGACTGCGATCCATTTTTAGTTATTTTTTACGAAAAGTGTGTAAAAGTTTTTTTTAACATTTCATTTTCTTTTGGTTCATTGCTAGTATTTAGAAATACAATTGATTTTTGTATATTGACCTGCTATTTTTTTAGCTTGCTAAATTCACATATTAGTTCTGTTAAGTTCTTGATAGATTCTTTAGGATTTTCCACAAATGTGATCATGCTATCTCTAATAAATTGTTTTACTTCTTCCTTTTCAATCCGCATTGCTTTTTATTGCCTTTTCTTGTCTTTTCGAATAGGGTTGGACCTCTAGTACAGTGTTGAATAGAAGTGGTGAAAGCAAAGATCCTTACCTTGTTCCTAATCTTAAGCAGAAAACAGTCTTGCACTATTCGGTGTGATGTTAGGTGTATATTTTTCACAGATATCCTTTATAAGTTGGATGGAACTCCATTTTATTCCTCGGTTGCTGAGTGTTTTTCTCAAAGAGTCCAAATTTTCTCAATGCTTTTTCTGCATCTGTTGATGTGAAGATGTGTTTTTTTATCATTTATTTCACTAACATGGTGAAATACATTGATTGAGATGATTGTATATTTTTTTCTTTTTTAGTCTGTTAATATTTGCATCAGTTGCTCTTCAAATGGTAAACCAGCCTTGCATTCCTTGAATAGGCCCTGCTTGGTCAACATTTATTATCATTTTTATATATTGTTAGATTTGGCTTGCTAATATTTTGTTAAGGATTTTTGCACCTAAGTAAATGAAGGATATTTGTCTATAAACTTCTTTTCTTTAAAGATGTCTTTTCAGGTTTTGGTACCATGGATACACTGACTTCTTAAAATGAGGGGATAATTATCCCCTCATTCTCTAATTTTGGAAAGAGTTTTTATAAAACTTGTATTATTTTTTCCTTAAACGTTTGATAGAATTGACTAGCGAAGCCGTCTAGGCCTAGAGCTTTTTGGTAGGAAGGTTTTTAATTATAAATTCAACTTCTTTAATAGTTATTATGCCTTATGTCAATTTTGGCTATTTGTATCCTTCAAGAAATTTGTCCATTTCATCTGAGTTGTGGAATTTATTGGCATAAAGTTCTTCATAATATTACTTTATCACCCTTCAGCATGTGTTGTGATCTCCCCTCTTGCAACCTTGTTATTTTTAATTTATGCTGTCTCTACTTATTTTTTTATCTGTTTAGTTAGTAGCTTATTATTTTTACCAGTCTTTTACAAAGAGCCAGCTTTGCTTATTCATTTTTGTTTGTCCATTTTCTATTTCATTGATTTCTACTGTTATCTTTACTATTTCTTTCCTTCTACTTACTTTGAGTTTAATTTACTCTTCATAGAGAGAAAGTATAGGTTATTGATTTTAGACCTCATTTTAAAAAATATAAACATTTAAAGCTACACATTTCCCTCTAAGCTCTGCTTTAGCCACCTCCCACAGATTTTGATATGTTGTGTTTTATTATCAATTGGTTCAATACATTTTCTAATTCCTTTTGTGATTTCTTTTTTAGCCCATAAGTTAATTACAGATGTGCTGATTGTCCACATAATTAGACTCTTCTCACGTATCTTTTGGCTACTCATTTCTAATTTAATTCCACTATGGTCAGAGAACATGCTCACTATAATTTCAAGACATCTAAATTTATTGAAATTTGTTTTATGGTCCAATATATGGCCTATTTTAGTGATTATTCTACAGTCAGTTAAAAAGAATGTATTTTCTATTGTTGGGTGTAGGGTTCTATGAATTTTAAAAACTGTTCTATAAATGTCAGTAGGTTAATTTTGCTTTTGATTTTGTATTTTCTTACAGATTTGCTACTTCATCTATCAGTTACTGAGCTGAGTGAAATCTCCAACTGCAATTGTGGGTTTTTCTATTTCTCTTTTAATTCTATCAATTTTTGCTTCATGTATTTTGAAATACTGTTATTAGGTGCACGCACATTTAGAAATTATGTCTTCCTAATGAATTTAACCCCCTACTTTTTTCTCATGCTGAAATGTCCCTCTTTATATCTGGTATATTCTTTGTTTTGATGTTTACTTTGTCTGTTCTTACCAGAGCCAGCTTTCTCATGATTACTTTTTGCATGTTATATATTTTTCTACCCTTTTAACCTACACGTGTCTTTATATTTAAAGCAAGTTTTATACATGTAGCATCTGTTTGGGTCTCGCTTTTTTTAAAATCCAGTTTGACAATCCCTACATTTTAATTGGAGTCTATTTATATTTAATGTGCTCCATTTTGTCTCCACCACCTATACCTTTTGCGTGTACATGTGTGTTTGCTCTAGGGCCTGCAATCTGCACCTTTAACTTATCAGAATCTACCTTCAAATAAAATTCTATTACTTCAAGTATGGTGTAAGAACCTTACCACAATATACTTCCATTTCTCCCTCTCATCCTTCATACTGTTTTTGTCACAAGTTTTAATTCTACATATGTTACAGAACCCAAATATACATTGTTATTTCTTATGCTTTAAACAATCAATTATCCTTAAAAGAAATTAAAATTAAGTAAAAAGTCTGTTATAATTACTGATACATTTATCATTTCTGAAGCTTATCACTCCTTTGTGTAGATCCAAGATTTTCTGATATCATCCTTCAACCTAAAGAATATTGTTTAACATTTTTTGTAGTGCAAGTCTGCTGATGACAAATTCACTCAGCTTTTGTTTGTCTGAAAAAGTTTTTATTTTGCCTTTATTTTGAAAGATATTTTTTTAAAATATAGAATTCTAGATTGACAGTCTTTTTCTTTCATCATTTTAAAAACATTGTTCTGTTGTCTTCTGACTTAGTTTCTGGTGAGAAGTCTGTGACAATTTTTTTCTCTTTTTCTGGCTACTTTATAAGTGTTCTCTTAATCACTGGTGTTAGCAATTTAATTTTTATGTGCCTTGCAATGGTTTTCTTGCTTGACTTTCATTTATCTTCTTGGATTGGAGGTTTTTAAAATTTTAATTATATTTGGAAACTTTTTGGCTATTACTTCTTCAGATATTTTTCCACTTCTTTTTCTTTCTTCTCTCCTTTGGGACATCAGTATTTGACCCCTGGAAATTGTCTTATAGGTCATTGAGACTCCATCAATTATTTTTCAGTGTTTTCCTCTATTTTTGTTCCAATATGGATGATTTCTATTGCCATGTCTTCAAGTTCACTAATCTTTTCATCTGCAGTATCTAAACTGCTATTAATTTCTTCCAGTGAAATTTTCATTTCACATATTGGATTTTTTTACCTATGCAAGTCCCATTTGGTTCTCTTTTATATCTTCCATTTTTTTCTTTATTATTTTTGTTTTCCTTTGAACATATTTTAATAACTATAAATTCCTTGTCTGTTAATTCCATTATATCTGTCATTGCTGAGTCTAGAACAGACAGCAGCCCTTAGAAATATTGGCTAATTTTTCTCCTGGTTAAGGGTCATATTTTTACCTTCTTCACGTGTCTAGTAATTTTTGACTAGAAGTTGAACATCATGAATATTATGTTGTTGAATATTTCAATTTTGTTGTCTTCTCTTAATGGATGTTAAATTTGCTTAGCGAGTAATCTAGTTACATGAAGATCAGCTTGATCATTTCAAGGCCTACTTTTAAGCTTTGTTAGGCAAATCTAAAGTAGCTTTTATTTGAATGCTTATTTTGCCCCACTACTAAGACATAACACTTCTTGGTTCTCTATTGAATGCCCCAGCTTTTTCATATGTTCCCTTTACCCTGGTTAGTAGGAGATCAAATGTCTCTTAGCCCTATGTGATCTCTAGGATTTGTTTAACTTGTAGCTCCCATCTTTTGTTCCCTGCCCAGCCTCATGTAGTTTTACCTTACATAGGTGTGGATTAACACTATGCTAGATAATCAAGCAAATCCCTATGCATATTTTTGGATCTCTATCTCTGCATACCTCCCTCCTTTTTGGTATTCTGCCCTACAAATTGCAGCTACCTCAGCCTCCCCAAGTCCTTATCTTTTGCTCATCAACTCAGTGAGATCTCCCAGTGATGTTTAGATTTCTCCTCCCAGTGCCATAGTCCAGAAATTGTTTCCAGGGAGAAAGCTGCAACAATCAAAAAGTACACTTTTTTGGTTCCTTTCTTTCAATGGCTTAAAAGAAATGGATTCAAACATTTATTTCATACATTTTGTCCAGTTTTCTGGTTGTTTACAGCAGGATGGCAAGCCCCATTCTGGTAACCCCTTCATGAGTGAAGCAGAGGCCTATTGCCTCATTATTAAATATGAATGGATAACCCAGGATCAGCAGACATTTGAGGACCACAGAGCATAAGATATACTTAAAATTTCAGAATAGAATGTAAATGCTACAACATTGAATATATATAATTCTATTGATTTGTTAGGACTGCTGTAACAAAGTAGCACAAACTGTGGTGCAAAACAATAGCAATTTATTGTCTTTGCAGTTCCATAGGCTAGAAATCCAAGATCAAGGTGTCAGCAGTGTGGGTTCCTTTTGAGAGCTATGAAAGGGACTCTTTTCCATGCCTCTCCCCTAGCTTCCGGTGGTTTGCTGGCAATCTTTGACATTCCTTGGCTTCTGCTGCATCACCCTAATCTCTGCCTTCACCTTGAGGTAGTGTTGTCCCTGTGTGTATATCTGTCTCCAAATTTCCCTCTTTTTAAGGACATCAGTCATATTGGATTAGGAACACACCCTACTTCAATATGATCTCATCTTAACTAATTATATCTGCAATCACTCTATCTCCAAATAAGGTCTCATTCTGAAGTACTGGGAATTAGGACTTCAACATATGAATTTTGGGGGGACAGAATTCAACCCATAACAATAATTAAGGTGCTGCTGACAAAATCTGTGAGATGGAAAGGGAACAGAAGACATTGAGGAAAAAGTGGGAAAAACTAATATCCTGGTCTTATAAAACAGGAAGGGAGCTATGAGATATTGACAAAAGTTTATGAAACATGAAATAGGAGTTTTGGGTATATTATTTAAAATTTATAAAGGTAACCAATACCATGATTAGCACACTGAGATGTTTACAGGAGCAAACAGGTAACATAAATGAGAAACAGGGCTCGGGTATTGGTGCAGGTGTTTACCTCATAGATGTGATGAGAACTTTGGCACACTAGTAGGTGCTTGCCCTGTCTGGAGAGTACAGCCACCTGGCCAGCTTTGGTCAGTTCTTGGGATAGGGGCCATATTTGCTATGTACTCTGTTAGTGTCCCCCCAAAATTTGTGTCTACCTGGAACCTCAAAATGTGATCTTACTTAGAAATAGGGTCTTTGCAGATGTAATAGTTAAGATGAGGTTATACTGGATTAGGGTGGGGACTTCCAATGGCTGGTGCCCTCATAAGAAGGGGAGATTTGAACAAAGAGACACGGACACACAAAGGGAAGAAGGCCACATGAAGACAGAGGCAGAAATTTGAGTGCTACAGCTACAAACTGAGAAATACCAAGGATTGCTGGCAACCACCAGAAGCTTGAAAGAAGCAAGGAAGATCCTTTCCTAGATCTTTCAGAGGGAGCATGGCCCTGCCAACCCTTGATTCCGGACTTCTAGCATTCAGAACAGTGAAAGAATAAATTTCCGTTCTTTTATGCTACCTAGTTTGTGGCACTTTGTTACAGCTGCTCTAGGAAACTAAAACATGCCCCATCTGACTTTTTGAGAGAAGCCAAACATTCAGGTTTTTTTATATGTTAAATCTTAAATTTTTCAATGTTGGTTTGTTGTTGTTGCTGCTGTTTTTAAACTCACTGCAATCCAAACAAAACACATCTATAGTCAGATCTAGCCTCCAAGCCATCCATTTGCAACCTCTGCAATAGAGAAACTAAATATGGGATATGACTAACAAAAATGAGAAAAGAGGTAAATGAACTGAGATGTGGTATAAATGTGCCAAATCCTCATCTGTCATAGCTGGAAGAAAAAAGAAAATGTCTAAACTTGATTAATTAAGAAGTAGCAAGAAAATGATTCAAAGTATTTGTCTCTGGAAAATGGTTTAGGAGGTGGGGCAGATGACTGTTGCTTTTTGTTGTAAGTTCTTTTATATTCTTTGATTTTGAAAGGTAAGTAGGCATTACTATTAGGCTTCCCAGGAAGTTGCTCTAGAAGTGAGGAACTAAGTTCTTCTGCCTCTAATAATAGAAGAGGCCAAGAGCTGGGAAAAGTTTGAAGGAGTAGCAAAAGGCACTGCCTCTCTCTGGAGAAAGACAGTTTTTAGCACCTTCAAAAGAACAGACAGAATGTATGTTTCCACACTTTTATGTTTCTCAGAAATTTATCTTTATGAAGATCATGAGAGTCCTTAATCCTGAGTATGCTTTAAACTATGGCACTGAAACCACTGAGTAATGTAATCTGTTGTGTTTTACAATATTAAGAAACTGAAAAATTGAGAATATATCCTGGGGGGGCCAACCCCATGGCATAGAGGTTAAGTTTGGCACGCTGTGCTTTGGCTGCCAGGGTTCACGGGTTCAGATCCCAGGCGCAGACCTATACCATTTGTCAGCCATGCTGTGGTGGCAACCCACAT
Organism: Tapirus indicus; assembly: GCA_031878705.1. Lineage (NCBI taxonomy): Eukaryota > Metazoa > Chordata > Mammalia > Perissodactyla > Tapiridae > Tapirus > Tapirus indicus. The sequence goes on from CM062917.1 coordinate 77,055,326, forward strand.
ACAAAACAGAGGAAGACTGACGCAGATGTTAGCTCAGGGTGGATCTTCCTCAACAACAACAAAAAAGAATATATTCTGGTGATTTCACTTTTAAATCGCCCATGAAAAACCTTGAAAGTGCCATCTATGTTTCATGGATGTATTTGTGCCCTTCAAAGAGGCAGTGTACATCCTTAATTATACAACTGTTCATGACATCTGACATGACTAATGATTTTAAATGATAAATCAAAGGAATCAAACCATAGAGATTGCACAAGGGGAAAATCATCTCTAGAACTACACCCAGCTTATCTCGCAATTCTTGTTTTTATAAAAACCTACCAAGACATTAGCAGTATGTATTTACATGATGTTTATAAGTTGAATTTATATATTTAAGTAGTTACTCAAGATCTCTGAGTTGCTCCTAAGAGCAACATTAAAAAGTTAAAATTGGATTAAACTTGAGAAACAGGTTTATATGTCACTTTCTTCCATCTAAGATACTGAGGGCAAACTGGGCCAATATCCAGTCTATCCCTCAATCTGTTCTCCACATTAGTCCTGAGGGACCTTACTCAAAGGGAAATCTGCTTAAGGCCTTCCCCTAACCTAAATCCTTTAGTGGATCTCCATTGCCTTTATGACAGAGTTAATGTCTTTCTTGATCTGATCTCTGCTCACCTTTCTGGCCTCATCTCTCTGCTCTCCAACCAATCCAAATGTGGTACTTTCTGGTTCTTGAACCTGAACTCCTGGGCATGGTCCCTCCCTTTCTCAATCTTCTTTTCCATGGCTAACTCCTACTCAACCATGAAAGTTCAACTTAGGTCTGCCCCTCCCCCAAGGAGGGACCTTCTCCGTCCCACTAAAGCTGCTTTGTACGTATATTATTTTGGGTATTTCCACAGCATTTTATTGGATAATTCATCACAGCTTGGCTCTTCACTCATTCTTTTCTGACTCTAATTTCACCACTGGACTTGTAACCTTATGACCATAAAAGTTGGTTTTAATGAGAAAATTTCTTCTTTTGTTTCTAAATAATAACTTTAGTGCTCAGCACATTTATAAAACAGACAAATCCCAAGTCAGATGCATAATTAAACCCCTACCTGTTCTGCCTAACCCCACCCCCAGATCCCTTTACATTCAATTGCTCTCTTCCCACTCCCCACAGGGGATGTCCCAGTTTAACACCAGAATTATACAATATCAAACAGAAAAAAATAACAGACAAAATTTCTACCAAAGAAAGAGGACTTTTTTTCACAGAATAATGCACTCATAATCAACTCTCCTAACTTTCCATTTGAATGACTTGAATGTAAGTTTCCTGAAAGCTTGAATTATATTCCCATTGCTTAGTATATTGCATAAAATAGTAGGCAATCACTAAATATTTATTGCTGCTGCTGATTTTTTTTAAAGACTTGATTTCCATTCATCTCTGGACTTATTAGCAGAAACTTATTGCATGAGGATTTTTTGCACAAAATTTAAATTGAGAATGACGAGATTCATGAAAGTTAAACAGTTTGCCCCATTTTCCAAAAAATTATAAAACGGATGATAAGAATCTATAAATTCAGATCCAGATGAAGCCAGAAATGCTGCAGGATTTTTTTTCCTGATAATTTTTTGTATTTGCTCTGAAAAATCTAGATGTATAAAAGTCTTTGACTTAAATGAAATTCTTCAAAACCAAAAGAAAATTCAAAATGTCCATATTTCAGAAAAGATATAATTGGCCTAAATCTGAGAAAAAGTTTTAGGTCGTATGTTATTGATTTCTTCTAAAGTACTTTCCAAAATATGGACTATTTCTTGCTTCTTTCCCTTTTTCTCCTGAAATTCACATCAGATTCAAAAGAGAAATTTTAAATATCATCAGTAAAACTTACCTGTCTTTTTTGTGTGTGTGGTTTTTTTTTTTTTTTTTGATGAGGCAGATTGGCCCTGAGCTAATATCTGTTGCCAACCTTCCTCTATTTTATATGTGGGAGGCTGCCATAGCATGGCTTGACAAGTGGTGTAGGTCCATACCCAGGAGGTAAACCGGTGAACCGGGGCCACCAAATTTAACCACTATGCCACCAGGCCAGCCCCTGCATATTTCTAAATCCCATAATCCTATGAATAGCTAAGCATCCTTGAGGATATTTACAGACAATAACTCATTTACTTTTTAGAACACCCCTGTGAGGTATGTATTACTATCATCCCTATTTCAAAAATATAGAAATATATGATCAAAGAGATTACGTAATTTTCTCAACAACACACAACCAGCAAGGAGTAGAACCTTAAGTGATATTTGTAAATGTTGGGAAAAGGAGAGGGGATGAAATGAGAATTAGTCTAAAGAAGACACAATAGTTTTGAAACATTTTTTCACAGCTGTTCGTGAAATGACAGCTGGTTAATGCCTCACAAGATAATGTGAAGCCAAAGTATACATATTTTTATCCCCTGACCACTGAAAGTGAAAGGCAAACCAATAATTACTTTCGAAATCCCAGGACAAAAACTTTTATTTTTAATCAAGCCTTTTTACTATCAGTATTGATGACGAAGCTTTGTTGAGTCCTACTATATCCTTGCAGGGCACCATTCTGGACACAAGAACATAAACACATAAAGCAGACTTGTTTCTATCTCCTTTGGTGGAAGGTTTACTTGAAATTTGTTTATATAGCATTCCACCATCCCAGAGTATAACACAGTCGAGACTCTCCTTCCTTATCACTAAAAATGGCCTTGGAGATAGTTCAGGTAAAGGTTTACATCCGTAGTAGCCCACCATTCAGCTCCCCAGGAAAGGAGCCCGTGCTGATTATCATTGTACCTTTTGGCCCTGCCACCACCTTCTGGTTTAGGGCTCGGGGAGTAAGTTTGGAGACACAGAACCCCGATTTGTTTCTCTCACGATGAGGAGGTCCTGGGTGTCCAGGACACCTGACTCAGTCTAACCTTGGGATGACCTTCATATCGCTTCCAACACTGGCCTCTCAGGGCAATAACATCAGTTAACAGGTGCCAGCTTCTGTTTCCATAGCCTTGTGAAGTCCATCCAATTAACAGGAAAAGTCTTCAGTTACGAAATGGCTCATTTCTGCTGTAAGTTTCTGGGAATTGACAGGCTTCTTTAAGGGCTCTGTCACCCTCCATTACATTAAGGTCACTCTCATATCGCTTTACTCGGAGAGTTTGAAGACTAGAAAGTAATAGCCCTATTTTAAGAGAGTCTTGATTTCTCTCTCTATTTACATAAAGTACAAAAAAAATTAACATTTCACAGTTCATTTTACTTGTTGAGTTTTACTCATAGCTGTCTGGAGGGTCTTTGCTTAATTAATCCCTCCAACTTGTTTTCTTTTCCTCGGAACTGAGATCTGAAAGAGGTTTGCTGTCAGTGGGAGCTGTGTGACTTAGGCTGTAACAGTCTGAGAGGCAGCTGGATCTAAGTGATTAGAGATCCTGATAGCTGAGCCTGTGACTTGGCAGAAGGAAACACAAAGGTAGGTCTTGACAAATCAGAGCACATGTGTTCTCAATGATAGCAGCCCTCTTGCTGTGCTGCCTGGCAAATGAGACCAATTTCCCTGAAAATTGTTCGGAAGAAAGGGTCTTATATTTTATGCTTCAACAGATCACTGCGATTCAACAGAAAGAAATTAATTTAAAACACTTTTTGGAGTACTTCTGAAACTGTACTTGTAAACTGCTTTCAAAACACATTTTACTTTATAAAATCAATTAAGAAATTTTAGAATTGCCTGTTGTTGGACACACATTTTACCCTTTATAATATCTGCACCCATGTATAACTTTTAACTCACTTTCATGCTTGAATCTTTCTCTCTCTTAGGGTTTTGAAATTCTGTCCTCTGATGAAATCTCAAGGAGAAGTGCGATATGGTAAAAAGAGTACGAGGCTGAGTCAGATGAACTCTGGCTCTGCCGTTTATTAAGGATTTTCATTTCATCTCTCTTAGCCTCAATTTCCATATCCGTGACATGGCAGCAATGACAGCTGCCTCACCCATTGTTACAAAGTTCTTGTAATAATACTGGGTAGTATGTATGAATAATATGAGCGAGCATATGACATAGGTACTGTTACCCATTGTATAGAAGAGAGAACTGAGGCTTGAAGTGCTTAGGTGACTTGCCCAAGGTCACTCACAATATACCAGACTGAGCTTATGCACCGCCCCAGACTTCTACGTCAGCGTCCCTTGAGCCCACTCCACAACGTTGGCCTCTAATCTCCTAACATCTCAGCTGACTCAGACTCCTCTTTGGCCTGACCTCCCTCGCAGCCACTCATAAAACAGCAGCTTCACCACCCAGGTCAAAACGGACCACCAACTGACTCCTCCCACCACTTCCAGATTAGATCAAGCACTGTGCCGCTTTCCCTGCACAACCCAGAAGTGTGGGGTAATTAATGCCCTGTGGGGCAAGCTTGGACAATGGGATGCAGGAGATGGGAAGGAGCCAGTAGATGAGTGCATCTTCCTTCCTCCCTGTGATGGACTGTTCCCACAAACAAGCGTGCCACACGGCACCTTCAGAGACATCCTGTGTGGCCATGCAACTGGTGTGTTTTCTCGTGAAGCTGCGACCAGCTCAGGAATTCAGTACACTGTATTTGCTTCTCCTCCTTCCTTTTTTCCATCACTCTTTGCTGCACTAAGATTGCCCCCCTCCATAAACCAGATGACACAATCATAGTCTAGACCTGTACTGTCCAATTCAGTAGCCACTAGCCTCATGTGGCTATTTAAATTTAAATTAATTAACACTAAATAAAATTAAAAAGTCAGTTTCTTAGTCACACTAGCCACATTTCAAGTGTTCAATAGCCACATGTGGCTAGTAGCTGCAGTATTGGGCAGCACAGATATAGAACATTTCCATCATCATAGAAATTTCCATTGGACAATGCTATCTAAACCTTATCATAAGCAATATTTCACACAGAATTTCTATTTTAAGCAATTCCCTTCTCTGACAGGCACCTTCCATCTTTCCAGCTTGCTCTAGTATCCCCACTTAAATGCTCTGTAACCTCCATTTGGACCTATAGTTGTAGGATCCTGCATCTTTCTCACTGCCTTCCCCCTCTTCCCACGTCCTCATCACTCCCTTACCCAGCTTAAATGTTATGATCTTTCATTTTATTCTTAATTCCCTTGCTCCTCTCTTTACTATATTCATCTGATATGCAGATTGTCTTCTATTTGCCCCTTCAGACCCACCCTCCACCATTCTCCACCCTGCTTTGTGCCCTGGGAGGGTGACATATATGGTCTACAGTCATCAATGAACCCCTTGTTCTCTGGGTTCCATTTGGGTTCAGCCCAGAAGGAGCTGAGAGAGTAGAAGGAGAATGAGATTAGGATATTTATTCCTCCAGCTCCCTCTCTAAGTCACCATGGGCTGTATCCCTCATTAGAAGGACTTAGCTCCTGAAAGACCTTCAACTGGGTTTTTTTTGTTTTCTGGCGGGGCGGGGGTTGCTGAGGAAAATTCACCCTGAGCTAACATCCGCTGCCAATCTTCCTCTTTTTGTATGTGAGCCACCGCCATAGCATGGCCACTGACAGACTAGTGGTATGGGTCTGCACCTGGGAACCAAATCCAGGCTGCTGAAGTGGAGTGTGCCAAACTTAACCACTAGGCCACTGGGGCTGGCCCAAGGCCTTCAACTATTCTCCATTGTGTGTGTGTGTGTGTGTGTGTGTGTGTGTGTGTGTGTGTGTGTGAGGAAGACCAGCCCTGAGCTAACATCTGTTGCCAATCCTCCTCTTTTTTGCTGAGGAAAATTGGCCCTGGGCTAACATCTGTGACCATCTACCTCTACTTTATATGGGACGCCGCCACAGCATGGCTTGAAAAATGGTGCATCAGTCCATGCCCGGGATCCGAACTCGTGAACCCCGGGCTGCCAGAAGCAGAGCAAGTGAACTTAACCGCTATGCCACTGGCCAGCCCCTATCTATTTGCTTTTTTAAAAAAAAGACTGGATTACTACTGAGCCCTAACAGACACCTGTGACCAAAACTGCCCATCATCAACTGGGTGTTATATATTTTACCAAAACATCAAAATTGGACATGCACAGCAGATTTCTTATAAAGTAGAAATGGTATGCCCAGCCTCATAAGTGGTCTGGAAGACACAAGTAAACTGCATAAGCAGATGGCACAGACCCGCATGCTCCTGCTGCTATTGCTTTGTTGCCTGTTTCTCAACTTACACCACTGCCCTGTGAGGATTTCCATAGGGCCAGTAAATAGAGGAAAAAACAGGCTAGATTTATTGATGGATCTGCCTGTTGTGTTAAATATATGTTATGTATGTTATTCTAGCTGGAAGTGGGTGGCTGCTACACTAGCACTCCACCAGAGGGTGGCCCAGAAAGACAATAGTGAAGGGAAATCCCCATGGGCAGAACTCTGGATGCTATATCTAGTTGTCCACTTCATGTGGAAGAAGAGGTAGCCTCAGGAACAGAATGATAGTGACACTTGGACAGTGACTCAGCTGGTCAGGGACTTGGAAAGATTATTTTTGGAAAATCAGTGGCAAGATCTCAGTGCTTCTGCCAATTCTACCAGTTTTTGGACTCTTAGAACACCTTATCCACTACCATCACATCCCACACAACATTGCCTAAGACTAGGGGATGCATTTTATGGCAAAAGAAGTAGGGCAATGCACTCAGCGTCTATGAACTTCACTGATCTTACCACATGCTCCATTACACAGAAGTAGTGGTTTGACAGAACAGTGGCTTAGGTTTAGGCCTGATACCAGCTGGGAGACATCACCCTGTGAGGTTGGGCTGCTGATCTATAAGTTGAGGTATGCTTTTAACCAGTGACCAATAAATAGTGTCTTCTTTTTCTGAGCTGGAATGCATGGGCCTAGGAACCAAGAGTTAGAGCTAGGAGTGGTCCCTCTCACTATTACACTTAAAGAATTTTTCTTTGTGTCCCTATGACCTTGGCCTCTTTGGATTTAAAAATCCTAGTGCCCAAGGGAGCAATGTGGAGAATGGGGCTACCGTGCTGACTGGGGTCATTAATCCTAATTAGCAGGGAGAAATTGGGTTGCTGCTACACAAGAGAACTATATTTGGAGCCCAGAGGATTCACTGGGTGCCTCCTAGTACTCACTTGGCCAATCATCCTAGTCAACAGGAAACTGTACAAATGGAATAAAAGACCACTAAGGACTCAAATCCCATAAGAATGAAGGTTTGAGTCACCCTACCACGTAAAGAACCCCATCCAGCTGAGGTGCTATCAGAGGGTAAGAGAAACATGAAGTGAATGTGGAAAAAAACAGATACGATTACCACTTGCTCAGACCTCATGACCAGTGAAGAAGCGGGGATGGTGATAATTGTGTTTTATATTAATTAACTATTTTTCCACATACTTTTCCCCTTATCTTAGTCATCTAATATGAAGAACACTAGTGTTGGTTAATATTTTAGGCTCCAGGTGGGGCTATGACCGACTAGACATTTTCGCATGATAATATGGAAGCTGAAGGACTTTGAACGTTTCCTGTGATAGGGAGATCAATTTTCACCTGCACAAGGAGCTAGAGTTGATGCTGAAGGGGAAAGGGAGTGAACCCTGATGAATATCTTCTGTTTGCCTCTCCAGATCCAATCTCCATTCTTCTCTCCCCTGCTCTGTGTCCTGAGCATCCGACCTTTATGGACAACATCGAAGTTTCCTTTGCCTTCTGCTTCTGACTAGGTTCAACTTATGGGGAGCACCTACAAGGAGATCAGAGGGAGGGAGAAGAGTGAGGTTGAAATGTTTATTCCCAGGCTCCCTCTCTGGGAGGTTGCTGCCTGGTGGCTATTTTAGTTATCTATCACAACACTTACTGACTTAGTACAACCACCATTTTATTGCTTCCCATGATTCTGTGAGTTGACTAAAGATCAGCTGAATGATTCTTCTGCTGGTATCATGAGTAGTTTCTCATAAAGCTGCAGTCATATGATGACTGGGGCTGGAATGTCCAAGATGTCTTCACTCTCATGTCTGGCACCTGGGTGCCAGGACTAGCAGGAAGGCTGGGCTCAGCTGGAGTTCTGAGAAGGTGAGACTTCTCTCTCTCTCCAAGTAGCGCCAGAGCCTCGCCCTCTCTTGCGGCCCCTCCACAAGGTCTTTCCACGTGGTCTCTCCAGCTGAGTAGCTGGACCTGGTGACTCAAGGACTTTCAAAATTGCAAAAGCAGAAGCTGACAAACCTTCTTAAGGTTCAAGGCCTGGAATTAGCACAGGGTCATTTCTATCATCTTTTAAACAGTCCCTTTATTGAACCAATCTAAAATGATCACAATTTGAGTGTGCCATCTGTTTCCTGTTGGGACCCTGGAAAGGTTCCTACTCTACTTGACTCTCCACTTGCTCCATGCCTGCACCCAGTAGCACTGTGGCTAGAGAAGAATAAACAATGAGGGAAACTATTCTCATTTAAATTTATGATCACAAACTTCAAGTCGATCCTTGGCACTGCCCCACAATCCTACCTTTCCCTGGTCGATTCACTCTTCCACTCTCTCACACAACTATTTCAGACCTCCCTCCTCTGCTCCACTCTTACTGTGCACTTGACTCTTAATTCACTGAGAATAGATGTGAATTTCCACAATTTCCCACCAATAAACCTACCAGCCTTCTGGCCTCATACAAAGCTCCTCACCTGAGGGTCTTTACTCTTGCTATCCCCTCTGCCTAGAATTCTCTTCCCTACACCTTCTCCCTGGGTACTCCCTCCCATCACTCTTGACTCTGCTCAAATTTCACTGCCCTGACAGGCTTTCCAGTCACCCTACCTACAATAGTCCCCAACTCCCCACTCACCCATCATATTTTTTCTTCTTACCCTGCATTATTCTTTATAGCACTACTCACTACTGTCCTTATTTATTGTCTATTTTCACCACTGGAATTTAATAAGCTTCATGAAGGCAGGAAGTTTGTCTATCTTCTTTACCACTCTATCCATGGCACCTAGAATAGGACCTGGCACTTAGGTGTTGCCTGTTTGTTGAATGAGTGAATAACTAATTTGGCAGGAATTTGAACCTGACTCCAAATTCTGTATTCTACTTGGAGAAAATGGTTAAAAAATGGCATAACATTATTTCATCACAGGGTACTATTATTGTTATTCATTGCTGCTAGCTAGCAGGCAGCTCATACATTGGATTGTAGTCAAAGTTCTGCATTGGGTTCTCTCACTGTTGTGCAAGACCTAGTTTGTATCAGCTGACAAAAGCCAATCATGTGCATCTCTTCCCAACTCTGCGTTTAGCAACTTCATGTCGGTAACTTGAAATCCATCATGGTGGGAATATTTACACCAGGCAGGTGGGCAAACACTACAAATCTTGGGATATTTTGCCTCCCGGATACCAGCTTGTTAAATATTTATGAGCAAATTACCGATTCTCACCTTTGTGCCACTGTTTTCCCAATAGTCTATGATGGAGGAGAAGGTGATATTTAAGATGTTAAGGTTCCCCACTTAAGAACCAACTGAAAGATACAAGAATGAGACCAATGGAGATCAAAATGTCACCTTCATTGGGATGAGCCCGAACTGAAAAATGTAACTTGATCAATAGGCACAATTGGGCAATTTAAATCTCCTTCCAGAATTAAACTTAAATTCTCTCCCTTTCAGGGATAATTCTCATTCCAGGAATTTTACCACAAGTGTAGTTAGATTGTGAGCACTGGAGACAAGCTGCTCCAAAAGCGAGGGGAGCAGTCAAACCTTCATTTTTCCAATCTCCCCAATAAGATTGATCATTGCTCCTCTTAAAACAAGTAGTAAAGGAGAGAACAGAGAAGAGATGAGAGTTTTTCCAGTGTCAGAGATGTTAGATTTTGGTTGTGCTTTAGTAAGTAATATGATTTCTTTTACAGTTTTACTGAGGCATAATTGACATACAATAAACTGTCCAAATTAAAAATGTATAACTAGATAAGTTTAAATATAGCTATTTCACTATGAAACCATCACCCCAATCAGGATAATTGACCCATCCATTGCCTCTAGAAGTTTCCTGTCCTTTCCCCTCCCTTACCCTGTCCTCAGGTGACCACTAATCTGCTTTCTGTCACTACAGATTAGATTGTTTTTTCTAGAATTCTATAAAATGGAATCATTTGGAATGTATTCTTTTTTATCTGGCTTCTTTTACTCAGCATAATTATTTTGAAATTCATCTGTTACTGCATGTATCAGTAGTTCATTCCTTTTTATTGCTGAGTAGTATTACATTGTATGGATATACCGCAGTTTGTTTATCCATTCATCCTTTGATGTACATTTGAGTTGTTCCCAGTTTGGGGTTATTAGAAATAAAGCTGCTGTGCACATTCATGTATGAGTCTTTGAATGGACATATGCTTTCATTTCTCTTCGGCGCATATCTAGGAGTGGAATGGCTGGATCATACAGTAGGTGTATGTTTAGCTTTTTAAGAAACTGCCAAACTATTTTCCAAAGTGGTTGTACCATTTTACACTCCTACCAGTGGTGTATGAAGAGTTTCAGTTGTTCTACATCCTCCCCAACACTTGCCATGGTCAGTCTTTTTAAATTTAGCCATTCTAATAGATGTGTAGAGGTATCTCATTGTGGTAATAATTTGCATTTCCCTAATGGCTAAGATGTTGATCACCTTTTCAGGTATTTGACATTGAATGTCTTTTTTGGTGAAATGTTTTTTCAAATCTTTTGCCCATTTTTTTATTGGGCTGTTTTGTTATTGAGTTTCAAGAGTTCTTTATATAATTTGGATACAAGAGTTTTATCATACAATGTGATTTGCAACTATTTTTTCCCAGTCTGTTTCATCTTTTATTTCTCTTAACAGTGTCTTTTGAAGAGAAGTTCTTAATTTTGATGAAATCTAATTTATCAATTTTTTCTTTTATGAATCATGTTTTTGGTGTCATATCTAGGACCATTTTTGGTCTTATTTTGACTAGCCAGAAAGATTTTCTCCTCTGTTTTCTTCTACTTGGTTTCATAGTTTCTATTCTACATTTAGGTCCATTATCCATTTTGAGTTATTTTGTGTGTGTGGTATGAGATGTAAGGGTCTAAATTCATCTTTTTGTATGTAGATATCCAATTGTCCCAGCACCACTTGTTGAAAAGACTATCCTTTCAACACTGAATTGCCTTGGTGAAAATCAATTGACTATATACGTGTGCGTCCTGTGGTTATTACAAGATGAAGTTAACAGGTGACATTTGTTAAGGAGGGTAAAAAAAAAGAAAAACCAATCTAGGATTTTCTTTAAAAAAAAAAGAATAAACATGAAAAGAAAGGCATGTGAAAATGTGTATTGTGTGGTACCTTTTGTGGAAAATGCGTAGAACACTTCCAGAAGGAAACACACACATAGAAACTGGCATTTGAATTCTATTTAATTTCTACCATCAACAGACAGAAAGTTCATAAACCAAGAAAGTTGGGGCCGGCCTGGTAGCATAGTGGTTATGTTCACGCACTCTGCTTCGGAGGCCCAGGATTCACAGGTTCGGATCCCAGGCATGGACCTATGCACCACTCATCAAGCCATGCTGTGGCAGGCATCTCACATAAAATAGAGCAAGACGGGCACTGATATTAGCCCAGGGCCAATCTTCCTCAGCAAAAAGAGGAGGACTGGCAACAAATGTTAGCTCAGGGCTAATCTTCCTTACGAAAAATAAATTAACAAACAAAAATTAAAAAATAAACCAAGAAAGTTAAAATATCATTCCACTAAAGCAAAAGAAAACAATAAATTACCATTTTAATGTAAAATTTTTAACAAAAATTACCATTTTATAAGAATTATAAAGATTTTAAAAATTATAATATCCAATGTTCATGTAACACAGAATGATGTCAAAAGCTTTAAATATTATATTAGTAAGAACTTATCCAAAGGGAATCATTTAACATGTGTATAAAAATTTAACTGTAAGGATGATTATCATAATATAATTTTTAGAAACTTGAAACAGACTAAATAACTAGCAATAGGGAATTGGTTATATAAATTTGTTGCTGTCTAGTCATTAACCATGACTCATTTATTCTCATAGAAAGCTGCCTCAGGAAAACACATTTTGGCTTATATATAAGGAAGAATCTTCCAACAGCTAGACTTGTGCAGCAATGGAATGAGCAGCTTCGGGCATTCTAGCAAGAGCTGTCATGGGTCACACAGTTCCATAGGCAATAGGATAGGGCTGGCCAGGAGGGGAAGAACCAGACAGATCATGTAGCTTAGGGAAGTAGTTAAGCCCCCAAAGGTTAGTTACAGTAGAGATCATCAGATAAATACCACAGGTTCAGACCAGTAGGATATGAGCCATGTTATGTAATTTAAAATTGCCTAGTAGCCAAATTTGAAAATTTCAAATAAACAAGTGAAATTAATTTTAATAATATATTTTATTTAACCAAATATATCCAGAATATTACCATTTCAACATGCAATCAATACATATATAACTACTAATGAGATATTTTACACTCTTACCGCGTCTCCAGAATCTGGTGTGTGTTTCACACTTAGCACATTCCACATGAGCCACATTTCAAGTGCTCAGTGGCCACATGTGGCTTGTGGCTACCATGTTGGACAGCAATGCGCCAGAGTCTACGATGTGAATGTCAGCCCTCGTAACACTAGTGACCAGAGTTAGCCCTAGGTTAACTCCTAGGCTATTTTGTTCTCTGACTCTTTCGTGAGCCTTGCTGGGCGAGGAAGCAGTTGGGTACTCAGATGTAAAGTATACCTGACAATAGGTCCAAGGGCAGACAGCCACAGAAGTTGGCATTTGAGATAATATCCCCTGAGTGAGCCTGTGGGGAAGGGATTCCTGCCCTGGGAAGAAGTTGGAATTTACTGTCCTTCCCAACACTGAGTCCCCGAACCCTAGAGTGGGTTTCAGGTCCCTGACCCCACTGTTTCTGTCTAACAAAAACAGCAGATACTCAATTTCAAGTTATTCCTGTTAATGTCAAGTGCACGACAGCTTGCCATGCCTACCACAAACCGAAAGACACAAACAGAGACAAAAGGTGCCTCAGCTGAGCAAAGCTACCAAAACAATTATTTTGGTAGGTAACTTTTATTTTGCCTAAATATAAATGATTCTGAGACTATGTATATATCAGAATACATATGCTTTTAAGATCCTAGAAGTTCAATTTCTTAATTCTTGACATTTTTATTTTAATGTTAGGGGTTTAAGTTGAAGTTGTTCAGCTGTCTTGCTGCAACCTCAGAAACAGCCTGATAGAAGAAAAAAGGGGTCCAAGAAAGAGCTGGGAAATTTACTCTATGACGTGTTTCCTGGGACGGAAGCCAGGAGGTTCACGCTGGTGCACCCTGGCTGGTGCTCAGATCTAAGAAGGTGCAGTCCTGTTGGCAGTGGCATGGGGAAGTGGCAGCAAAAATGCAGACACTCGTTCTGTGGACAGAGGGTATCATGACAATGAGTCACTAATCTATGAAGCAATTCCTAAATCTTGGCTTGCCTAACAGTCACCTGGGGATCTTGTTTCAAATGTGTATTTCTCATCTCTACCTTCAGAGATTCTAATGCAGCCAGTCCAGGGCTGGACCCAAGGATTCTGGATGTAAGCATCCCAGACGGTGCAAATGCAATTGTTCCCTGGAGAAATATCGGTCTTTCTAGGAACTCTTCCAGGCACAAGGATCAGGATCTGGCTCCTTACTCACCAGGAGCGCTAGGCTAGATGTCAGGGCCCCATAGAGGAGCCAGCCTGTGAGGAATTGCTATCTTACACATGAACTGAGGTGGACGCCTAGTCATGCTCTGTGAGCCAGAGAGGGGAGGTAGAGGAAAGGGCAGGGGGTTCCAGAGACCCAGCTACCTGGACCTGAAGCACAGAAAATGTGAAGCTCCTCGCAGATGCTCCCTCTGCCAACTAGGACTGACAATCATCTCTCCAAAGGAGTGTTGTTTTCCTATGAAATAAGCCAACACGAAAGACTTGGCAGTTCCATCAAGCTGGTTTATTTAGTGCTTCCGTTCTAAGCTTGCCTGGAGTCCATATTACCAACGCGGAATCTCACAACCGCTGTTTGGGAGATCATAAGAGTTAGGTGTCGAAGTAATCACCCAGAAGCAGGGTAACATAGGACTCAAAAGGCAAAAAACAGGATCAACCGACTGTGAGAGGTTGAAACCAAGTCTTTCTAAGTCGAGTGATGCCTTACTTAGGATAAGGCACCAGAGGGCGCCAGAGCATCCTTCTCCAAAAGAAGTTTCTGTTGAACAAAATCCGATAGGCTTCGATTAAACAAAACATTCCCCAAAGCGACAGTCTCCACTGAAGTAACCCTAAAGACAGAAGAGAGTGGACAAGTGGCCCCTGAAAAAGTCTTCGGAGGCATGCAGTTTTCGTTGACGTCATCATTTTTATGTTAAAAATCGATGTGATTTTCCACTGAATTTCCTAATACATCCTGGTTTTTTTGACTTTAGCACACAGTGTTTTACCTTTCTTAAGGCCAGGGTAAACAGGATGCTCCAGAGGGCGCCGTGTTCGTCTCTGGCACACTCTGGCTCTGCCCCGCGCGTCCTGAATTCCTGCTGCGGGAACTCGCTGGGGAGCGCGCACCGGCTGGTTTCGCCCCGTCTCCAGTCACGACCCACCTGCTGTGGTCATCTAGAAGCCCTGACTCTGGACTTGGGACTCCGGGCTGTTAGGGTTGATGACCTCGGAGAGCCCCTATTCCACTGGCCTCGTTGTACACAGGGGAAACTGAGGCCCCGAGGGGCACGGGGACATGTTTAGAGTCACACATCAGGTTAGTCTTGAGGTCGACGTGAAATTTTTTCTAACCCATAAACTGACACTGGGAGTCCCCAACAGGAAGGGGTCACGGTCCACTGATGGTCTAAAGCTTAAACAAGGATAAGAAAGAGTCTGAAACCCAGGAAATTCAAAGGGGTTCAACCCAGGGGTTCAAAGTTCACAAAGCCACCCTCGTGTGGGAGAGGGGTGGGGAGGCGGCTCAGAGCAATACTCCCGCAAAATTCCCGTGTGGTGCTGCCACCCTCTGTTCAACGAGGAAATTAAACTCAAACTTGCCATAAAGCCAGCTTTTCCATTAAAATATTTTGTAGAAGAGCTAGCTAGCACTTGCTATATTTCTGCCATAATAGTTTTTTTCTAATGCATCTGCTTGGTATTTCCAAGCTCCGTGATCATCATTAGAGAAATACAAAGGGACAAATATGAAGATATAAAAATTTCACAACTAATTACTGAGAAATTAAATTAAAAACTTCAATTTCTTCTAGACTCAGTCTTTATGAGTGTGAAAGACCCGTGGATCTGGAATATTTTATAATATGCATTTGCTACATAATCACTAACTCACAAAACATACTCTGAATTAAAATAACAGACATTTGAGTCTTTACTGTATGCTGTATCCATATTTTATGTAAATAAAGTATTTTATGGATAAAGTACTTTATGGATAATAAAGTATCTGTACTTTATGTGGATTAATTTATTTAATCCTCTCCATAATCCCCCAAAGTAGGTGCCATTATTATCCCCATTTTATATAGAGAGAAACTGAGGCATGGGGATATTGAGTAATTTGCCCAAGGTCACACAGCAAACAGATGGTGAATTGGGAGCCCAAACATGGAATCTGGCCCAGATGCCTGTGATCTTAACCACAAGGCCAGTGGTTCTCAAAGTGTGGCCCCCAGACCAGCAGCACCATTATTACCTGGAAACTTGACAGAGCTGCAAGTTCTCGGGCCCCACCCCAGACCTTTTGAGTCACAGACTCTGGGGATGGGAACCAGCAGAGTCTTGATCTGCCCTACAGGTGGTTTTGCTGCAGGCCAAAGTTTGACAACCACTAACCTAGGCTGTGCTACCTCCAATTGTTAGAATATTTAAGTGAAAGCAACTCTGGGCCTAGACCTACCCTGGAGATCAGAATGGTACACTGTCATTTATGTTACTTCATGTAATTATGGCATATTCAGAAGACACTGTCCAGGACTTAAGGAAAAACATAATGCTTATATAATTAAGACCCTAAAAAAATTTCGTTGCACTTCCCAAATTCATCCAAATCCCTGGTGACTGTCAGGGATTCTCAGTTCATCATAACTGAGTTGTGATTGGGATAACAACCCACCACTGGGGAGAAGAGGCCCAAGGATAGAGGGTGAAAATGGTTCTGAAGAGAAGCAAAGGACCCGCCCAGGTGTCCCGACCAGAGGCTGGCAGCAAGGAATAATTGCACCTTTGTTCTAAAACAAAACACAAAATAAATATTAAAGACAAGAAATTCCCTGAGCAAGAGTTTTTCTTTTCCCCTCAGCTTTTTGACAGCCAGAGAAAGAGTTTTGGGGCTTCCCCAGCAAAAAATAGGGCATCCTATCCCAGATGTGTGGCTTGGGATTGTAGCAATTTAGTTAAACTGGAGCTGTGTTTCCCAGAATTCCCTTTCCTGATGCTTTCAGGTTGGCATGGGCTACAGGGGACCTCTGGTGTGGAATTTGGAAGGCGGAAGTGAAACAGCAGCCATGTTCCTTCTACGTAGACTGGTGCAGGGCATGAGGATCTGCTCCTGTTGCCCTTATCTGCTGGCTCACCTTGTTGGTGTGGGCAGCTGCTGGGCTCGCTTCCCCTCCAGCCCCTCCTGGAGCCTCTTTCAGCTTCTGACTCCTGGTCCAGGTGCCTGTTTGGTTCTACAGTAGAGGGCTCTGACTTTTCCTGTAAGACCCCAACTTCCTTGAATTTGGAGGCTTTTGGTTCCAATCTGTCCTTCGGTTCCAGCTTCATGCTTGTGGGTTTCAGTTTGCTTGCTCTCCCCTACTTCATATCCACCTTCATCTTCGCTTCCAGAGTACCTACCCTGCAGACTTCAGGCTGCAGGGCTGGCAGTACATAGACTGTTTAACCACCTCCCCAAATTATTTAGTGCCTCTAATAAGTCCCCTATTTTGTATCACTCCTAATGGTGGTGTTTTCTTCTCTGATTGAACCCTGAGTGATACACTGGAACAGAGAGAGGACACTCCATCTAAGAACAGACAATGGAGACAAACCCGGAGGGATCCAGGAACTAAGCCTGAAGGAGAAATAGAAAGTGCTGAAAAAACTAGGGATTGTTAGGGTGACCCATGTTTCAGGATAAGAAAGATCAACCAAAATGTGGTGACTTTTTGTGCCATCCTCAACAGAGGGTCACGCAAGCACCATCCATTTCATGGTTTGGTGGACGGATGTTAGAACAAGCCTGCCTGGTCTGAGCTCAGCCCCACCATTTATCAGCTGGGGGACACTGAGCAAGTTACTTAACCCATCTTTGACTCAGTTCACTCACATGTAAAATAGAGATGATAATCGTGCCTACCTTGTAGGTTGCTGGGAGGTTTACATGAGTTAATATACGTAAAGGACTATCCTTGGCACATAGTGAACACTATCTAAATTTCTTCTATTTATTCGTAGGAGATATTCTTATTTACAGGTAACTTGGGTTTTACCTATGTCCCTTGGAGTGTACCTCTCCCCTACCTTCCCCCCACCATTTGCCCTAGGAAATCCCCTTGCCTCTCTTGCAAGCATTCTTTTTCTCATCTCCCTCACTTAAAACCCCAACATCAGCCCTTATGGAGGGAGTCTTTGAGCAGCACATGAACCCTTCCCTGGGTCTTCTCTGCCCTGACCTCTCCTTATAGAAACCAATTATCAGCATCTAAAATCCAAAGTGCAAATGATACTCCTGTGAGGTCTGAGTGGCCATGGTGGAGAATATGGGAGAGGCAGCAATGGGAGCCTTTTCCTGTCCTTATCACTAACTTATTGAGCATCTGCTATATACCATGCAATCTACCAGGCACATCACATATAATGCTTCATTCAGTCTTCTCAAAAACATGTTGGGTGGTGCCATCTTTGTTTCACAGGAGAAGTAGTTGAAGCTAAGGAGGTTAGGTAATTGCCTAAGATCACACAGCCAAAGAGTCATGGGATTGGGCTGGGAAACCAGGTCCATGTGGGCTGCACAACCCTAGCCAGCACTTTCCACTATAAAACCTGCCCTTCGACTCCCTAGTTATTGTTAGAAAATCTTGAAAGGCATGTGCACTGCTTTAGGGACAGAGAGAAGGGGAGACAAGGTGAGGCTTAGTTCTGTGGGGGCTAAAGAGGAGAGAAGCAGAGAAGTGTGAGAAGTGTCCAGAGGAGTATGTTCGTAACTGTCTCTCTTCCATTGCTTTCTCTTCCCTTGTCCCTGTTTTGACCTTGGTCAAAAGCCAGCAAGTTCAGACAGTGCAGAAACAATTGTCCAGGACAACAAGAAGGGCAGGCGGTTCATCCCAACCACCTAGACGGAGGTACTGCTATTATCTCCATTTCAGATGTGGGTGAACTGAGGCAAGGAGGCTAAGTAAGCCCTTACTATGCTTTCCTGTTTCCTAACTGGGCGTCCCCTCTGGACTACAGGTTCTAGATCTCTCTAGAGTGTTCTCCACCGATGAGGAGGAACCACAGAAACCATGTAGAAAATACTTTTGCGTATTTTGAGTGACTATTTTCTCAATTCTCCCAGGATGCTACATAACTAGTCCCATGCTGGATACATAGAAGCTAAGTTAATTCATTACATACATATGCCGTAAGACAACAAGACTGGATTCTCTCAGCAAAGAGTCTATTTCCTTTTTGTTACATACACAGAAATAGAAAGAACAGCACAATGGATACTATAATGAACTCCTGTAAACACACTACTCATCTTCAATACTCAGCAAAAATCTGTCAATTTTTGTTTCATCTATTCCTTGAAACATCATGAATTTCACCCATAAATACTTCAGTATACCTCTCTCACTGGAAAAGATGTTTTAAAACATACTTATTATCGCATTATTGCACCTAACAAAAATAGTAATAAATTAGTAACATCTAAAAAAATTAACTAATATTAATAGGAATTGCAATAAATTAATAATATGCAATACTCAAACCATATTCAAATTTCCTTGTTTTTCTCAAAAATGGCTTTTTATAGGTGTTTTACGTGACTGGCTTAGCCACCAATACAGGCAAAGAATCTGGTTATGACACACATAATGTCTGTCCTCCCCTTCCTTCCTTCCTTCATTCATTCAACAAATATCTATTGACTGCCTACCCTGCCCAAGGCCCTGGCGAAAGGGCTTTTAAAAGCCTCAGGTCCTGTCCTCAAGGACTGATATGTCACCTGCTCCTTTCCCTGCCCCCCACCTGCACTCCCACCTCCAGTCTTCATTTTTTCCTTAAGAACTTTCTTTAGAAGTTAGTTGAGCCCAAACCAGAAACTCCAGTTACCAGATTGTTAAATCTCAGAGTCTTTAGACAACTTCTAGTACAATGTTTCTTCAACCGGTTTCTCCAACTATATTCTTGAGTTGTGAATACAGTGACTACATTCACTATTAAGAATATAGCTACGCAGAATATAGCTAGGAGTGTTCAGGCTGAGAAAACACTACCTCGAGAAATTAAAGACTTAATCTACAAAACTTTCAGTTGTGTATTATTACTAAAATATGCAAGTTTTATCTTTATAACTGATAAAATAATTCCACCAAAATAAAATCACAAATGTGGAGCGATTGTTTCATTTTGACATTAGGGGCAATATTTCTTAAAATGAGATGTGCAGATCCGGAGGTGGGGGGCATTTTATGGACATATTTGGGGGACACCATGTATTGTCCAGTTTCAGAAAACAACATAGGGTAGTGGATCCCAAATCTGTCTTTCCATTAGTCTTCTGAGGATTTTCGTAAAAAGACACACGCCAGGGCTCCACCGCAGACATGCTGAATTAGAATTTCCACGAGTGAGGCCAAGGAATCTGAATTTTAACATGCTCTTCAAGTGATTCTGAGGACTGGCTAGTTTGAGAAACTGTTGATCAAGGAGTTCCTTTACTTTTCTCCATCAATGAATGTTTAAATCTATTCTACAATTTCCTGACAAATACTCATCCAGTATTAGCTTGACTAACCCAGCAAGGGGCAGCTTACATTCCTCTGAGGCTGCCCATTATGTTGTAGACACTATTGTTGATTTCTTTCTTCTATTGAGCTGAAATTCCCTTTCCCTCAAGTTTTACCTAAGAGTCCAGTGATACAAAGAACAAATTTAGATCAGAACTTGTAAATTTATTATTAAACAATAATCTTTGTATAGTAACCCTCTTAAGATATTCTAAAAGTCTTCTAAAAGGCTGGTAATTTTTTGAGAGATTTTTTTTGACCAAAAATTCCAGACTCAATACACTATGTTCTTTTATGTTGCAACTGATTCTTATAGACTTTATTTAATTACGATGATTCATAGATTATGGTCTGGCTGGACTAGTAGAAAGTATCCATTACTATCCTTAGGAAAATTTGGAAAAAATGTGCAAAAATATACGTACAAGGATTGTGTTTGAGAAATGGAATTTGTTAAGGAAGGTAGCTTTTATATTTTTCTCATGATGAATCTTTTGATTTTATTTTCAAGTTATTGAAATTTTTCCAACATTGTTTCCCCCTTTCCCTTCCTTGCTTCCTTCTTTCCTGATTTCCTTGTGCCATAAATGTGTGTTTAGTCTTCCTACTATGGAGCAGGGAAGAGGCTGGAGGAGGGGAACCAGTTCGGATTCTGTTACAGCAATCTAGGAAGGAACAGACAAAGGGTATTGGCAATGGGGATGGAAAGAAGAGATGAAAATGATAGTCAGAAAGGAAACATGCCAGGACCAAATTACCAAGTGGATATAAGGGCAAGGGAGCTGGAGGAAGGAAAATTACTCTAAGATTTGGGGGAAAGTGGGGAGTGATTGGCAGAAATGGTAAGATCTAAGGAGCGAGATAAGATAATACATTTGGACATATTGGTTTGAAGAACTGGTGGAGAATGTTTAATAGGCTTTGTAATGTAGTACTGGAACTTAGGATCAAGCTTAGGACAGAAGAAAAAGCCTTAGGCCAAAATAATAAACCTCAGAGACTAAAATTTAAGGTATCAATGAGAAGGTTGAGGAGTATGTCAGGGGGAGGTAATCCTTTTTAGAATAACAGAGGGCTCATGTCTAGTGATCCAAAATCAGTAATACTTTGTTTATAATTTTATAGCACCAAAGTCTCAGGGTCAAAAGACCCTTCTAGTTAAAGTTTTCCTGATTTTCTGCTACATTTCCTACATAGATTTGTCTTAGAGTTTTACAATAAATTTTATTTTTCCTCAGGATTTATAAATTTTCACTTCCTTTGGGTGATCTATTTTTTTACTCTAGCTGTTCTCTGGCCAAACTGTGTAAGTCTTTCAGTCTGTCCTACAGCACATTCTTTGTCCTCATAACTGTTATTTTTTAATTGTGGTAATATACACATTACATAAAATCTACCACCTTAACAATTCTTCAAATGTACCGTTCAGTGGCATTAAGTTTATTCACATTGTTTTCCTACCATTACTACCATCCATCTTCAGAACTTTTTTCCTCTTGCAAAACTGAAACCTGTACCTGTTAAACAATAACTCCTCATTCTTCCCTCTCCTTAGCCCCTGACAGCCTCCATTCTACTTTCTGTCACTCTGAATTTGACTACTCTATGTACCTCATAGTACACATATGGAATCACATAGTATTTGTCCTTTGTGACTGGCTTATTTCACTTAATGTCCTCAAGGTTCATCCATGTTGTAGCATCTGCCAGAATTTCCCTTTTTCGGGCTGCATAATATTCCTCTGTATGTATATACTACATTTTGTTTTTGTATTCATCCATTGATGGACACTCAGGTTGCTTCCACCTTTTGGCTATTGCAAATAATGATATTATGAACATGGGTGTATAAATATCTCTTTGAGATGCTGCTTTCAATTCTTTTGGGTATATACTAGATTATATGGTCATTCATGTTTAATTTTTTGAGGAACTGCCATACTTTTTTCCAGTGGCTGAACCATTTTACATTCCCACCAATAGTCCACAAGAGTTCTCATTTCTTTACATCCTCAACAGTACTTATTTTCTGTTTTTGTTTTTTTAATAGTAGCCATCATACTAGGTGTGAGGTGGTATCTCATTATGGTTTTGATGGGCAATTCCCTGAAGATTAGTGATATTGAGCATCTTTTTATGTATCTGTTGGCCATTTATATGTCTGCTTTGGAGAAATGTCTATTCAAGTCTTTTGCCTATTTTTGAATCAGGTAGGTTTTTTTGTTGTTGTTGAGTTGTCCATGTAACACTTGATGGTTGTGTTTAAGTAGTATCCGTCCTCTTCTTCCTTCTTCTAATTTTTCACATTTTTGTCAGAAAAGTGTGTAGCTTCTTAGAACTCTGTTGTCTAGTTTCAGTGTTCGTTTGGGATTGAAAACAACTTAAAAAAAAAAGAATGAAAGAAAGCAAAAGAAATATAGTAGCTTCCAACTGGAATATGGTGGGTTATTGTATATTTCACAAGCAAATCCTGTGACAAGGAATTATTTGACTCAGGTAAGCTGAAAAGTACAGGAGTAGAGCTGATTAACTAATTTAAAGCTTAATGTAGGGCTCCAACAAAGTCACCAGGATCCACCTCTTGGATCTGCTTCCTCTGGGTCTATTCCATTCTGAAACAGCCTTTCCCAATGTGGTTTTAAGATGGCCGCCAACAGCAACTTTCTGCTTTTTCCTCCTCCTCCTCTGCCACTTCCTTCTCCCCTTCCTGCTCCTCTTCTTCAAAAAACTTTATTTTGACGTAGCTACAGACTTACAGAAGAGTTACAAAATAGTATCAAGAATTCCTGTATATCCCCTGTAAAGGAAAACTCACTTCCTGTGTGTCTCTACTCTCACACTACTACCACACTTCTCTTCACTTCTGACACCAAGTGTGTGGTAGTTTTTCCACACATTAAGCAATTCTGTGATACTGGCTGGGTATCCTACAATTTAACTCAATTCTGATACTGCCTATGTGGAGATATTGCCAGATCCCACAGGTTAAGGGCTCAGTGCTACAAGACTGCTCCCCCCTTTTCAGACTCCAGTCTCAATTCCAGGTTATCACTTGTGCTTCTGACCAACTGACTATAAATTGGAAGTTCCCACGACCCCCTCCTCAAGTTTAATTACCTTGCTAAAGTGGCTTATGGAACTCAGAGAAACATTTACTTCCATTTACCAGTTTATTATAAAGGATATTATAAAGGATACAGATGAAAGAGTATATAGGGTGAAGTCTGGAAGGGTCCTGAGGACAGGAGCTTCTTTCTCCTCAGAACTGGGGTTCACCACCCTCCTAGTATGTGGATACTTTCACTAACCCAGAAGCTCATCAAATCTTGTTGTTCAAGAGTTTTTATAGATCTTAATATCCATCCCCTCCAACTTCCCAGAGGTTGGTGGGTGTGGCTGAAATTTCCAACCTTCTAATCCCTTGGTCTTCCTGGTGACCAGCTTTATCCTGAGGCTATCTTGGGGGCCACCCTTAGTCACCGCATTAGCATAAACTCAGGTGTGCTCAAAAGGGGCTCCTTACGAATGACAAAAGACACTCCTATCACTCAGGGAATGTCAAGGGTTTTAGGAGCTCTGTGCCAGGAACCATGGACAAAGACCATATATATTTCTTTAACCAAGTTCCCCAGTTATTAACATTTCATCCCATTTGCTTTATTATTCTTTTTCTTGTCCCCAACTTTATACTTATATTATCTGTGTGCGTGTGTGTGTGTCTATATAATTTTTTCTGAATCATGGGTGAATGAGTTGCAGATGTGGTGACACTTTATGTCTAAGTACTTCAATGTGTATTACTTAAAAATAAGAATATCAACCACAGTACAATTATCAAAATACAATGATCAAACTCAAGATATTAAACTTGATATAATATAGCTAATCTATAGACCTTATTCAAATTTCACTTATTGTCCTGATAACATCTTTTATACGAAAAGAATTATGAATTGCGTTCTGCTGTTAGCGTCTTTAGATATTGCTAAATTCCCACCCATAAGGTCGTAACATTGTGCATTCCCACAGCAATGTATTGTTGCAGTAGCTCTATTCTTATTCACATCCAATGAGAAAGAATGGGTCCAGGTCACTCACCAATAAACTCATTTCTTGGTATTGAGTCTTTTATGCCCTGATTGGGTTATGTGTTCTTCCCTGAACCAAATACTGTTGTCAGGAGAAATAGGCTGTGCTGCTGAGCTTAGCCTAGGGCACATACTACTCCGTAGGAGCCTATGGGTAGATTCAGGTTCACCTGAAGCACATGGGCTCAGAGTGGGGAAGGGGTGGTTCCCCACAGCAAAATTGGGGTGCTGTTTCTACAGAACAGAGCTAAGTGAAAACACCAGCAACAACAACAAATATCCAATACACTCTCCCCTTAATGGCCACCCAACATACACATGTACTCCCAAACAACAAATGCCTGCTAAGCTTGGCAAAAGAAAGACAGATATATCAAAACTGGAGCACAGGTAGACACCAACCTAATTTTTCATCTTCATGCAGGAAACATTTTAATCTCTCTTCTTTTATTCATAGCATCACTCTAAGATATTTCTATCTACTGCCTCTGCTGCCTCTGTTTTATTTTGTTTTGTTTTTCAATTTAATTAATTCTCACAACAACTCTAGCAGGAAATTGCATATCTACCCTGTTTTTGAAAAGTATGTACTAAAAAAATAAAAGTATGTATGTACTTGAAATATTTTCACTAAATGTCCCTCAAGTAAATAAACTTAATCCCAGGGTTTTTTGTTGTTGTTGTTCCAAACCATAGGTCTTCTGAAATTATGATCTTTCTAAAAGAACTTAGATGCTCTTTTCCTCTCAGTTTCTCAAAAAAAATTTTTAAAGAACTTTTTATTATTAGAATGTTTATTTTTGTGCCTTTTCAGATGACAGAGAGTTTTCATCTTTCACAGAAACTGGAGGGCTCTTGGTGTAAGGTGATGATTTGTTACTGTTTCACATTTCTTCTCAAGCTCACTTTTCTTTTGATTGTGAAGCTTCTAAATGATCAATTGCCATCATAACAGATCTTAGGCCAGTCATCTTCTGCTCTCTGCACTGTCTCCAGGGGCAATTTCTTTAAGCCCAAGAGCATGAACCTTCCTAGATGTATCTGTATTGGGAAAAACTGATTTCTTGTTTTAGATCCAAAAAGTATTTGGGAAAGTATTTTCTGAACGCAAGTGCTTAGTGTACTTTGAAGCACACACATTTTATTCCCCTAGTCATTAAACCTCAAAAAGTCCTACCATTCCTTCATGTAGGAATGTACTCTTTTTTATTTTCCATAAGTAACTTTTTATTTTCCACTCAGCAGAGACCGGAATGCCTAAAAAAAGAATCCAATTTAAATCAGTCTCTCTCCATTCTTAATCAACAGTTAGACAAATATTAAACAAAGAAAACCCAGTGATGGCTTGCCTGCACCTTTCCCTTCTTGTGGGTTTAAAGGGGGATAACGCAGGAAAGTGTTTTAAGGAGGCGTCGAAGGATAAAGGGAAAACGAATTAGCCCTCAGAGATGGAAGCAGAACACCTGGGTCCTAATATAGCTGTGTGATCACAGCCAAGTCACATACTTTCTGGGAGTTAGACCATGATATCCAAGAAAAATTCTTCAGAATTTAATACAAAAGTCATAATTCTCCTAAAAGTAACAGTAGAATCTTCCTGACAGAACCACCATAACTTTGTAATCTCATAATTCAGATTTTCCAGATAGAAGTCACTCGTATAAATTTCCCTGATATAATGATAAAATCTGTCCTTTCAGATGGATATTTCTATTGTATTTGAGTGGGAACGGGAAGAGGCCATCTTCTTAGTGAATGTGCTCGCTTCACCCAGTGCAAGGTAAACATGAGGCCATTTCTTTAAAAGTCTTGTGCAGACGAACTACAGGGGACAAACCTTAGGAAAAGGAGGGAAAGGCAGATGAATCATTTCTTTGAGGCAGCTGATTTGACTTTGAATTGGGAGGGCATGGGAAGATCATCTGAGGCTCTTGAGTGATGTGGCTACTTTTCCAGAAAATTCCTTACCCCAATGTAAACAGCAATTGTCTTGGAACCCATTTTTTGTCTATATTCTGTCTGTAAAATTGGATTAAAATGCAGAAGAATTTTGAAATAAAACAGAAACAGAATGGGACGAAATAATCCCTAAAACCTCTTAACAAAAACACAAGTGGTCAGAATCAATTTCTAGAATTCCAGTTGGCAACTCTGGATGTTTTCATTACAAACCAGAGGAATTGCTTTGATAAATAGCCTACATGTCTGAAGGCTTTGCCTCCAGGTCTTTTAATTAAAACATATTCCACAATCTATGTTCATTATTTTATAAGGCAAACAATATCTCCAATTTTCTCAGTTACTGTCACTTAGTCTAGAGACTACACTTAATTGACCCCTTGTCCCTCCAAAAATAGAAGTAAAATAATTTAACCACCAGGAAATGTCTTAGGAGGGATTCTTATTAGAGAATATTTATTCATTCATTTAAATGTTTATTAAGAGCATCTGGGCTGTAGCAATGAACCAAAACAAAGGCTCTGATCTCATGAAGCTGGATTCTAATGAGAAGAGGCCTGTAATAAATAAATATATATATAACATCTTCTGAAGATAAGTGCTACAAAGAAAAATAAAGCATCATAAGGATGCAAAGAGCAGGTGGCGGGCATGTGTTCCATTTAGGTGGGGTGATCCTGGAAGACCTCTCTGATAAGAGGACATTTGAGCTGAGACCTGAATGAAGTGAGGGAGTGACACACGAGGTTATCTAGAGCAGGAGTTGGCAAACTTTTCCTGTAAGAGGCCAGACAGTAAATATTTTTGGCTTTGCAGGCCATACGATCTGTGTTGCAACTACTCAACTTTGCCCTTGGGGCAAGAAAGCAACCATAGACAACATAAATGAATAGATGAGGCTGTGTTCCACTAACCCCTTATTTATGGACAGTAGAATTTGAATTTCATGTGCTTTTCATGTATCACAAAATATTACTTTTCTTTTGATTTTTTTCTAACCATTTTAAAATGTAAAAACCATTCTTAGCTCAGAGGCCATGCAAAAATAGGCTGTGGTTATGTTTGCTGACCCCTGATCTCTGACCTCAATCTCAAGTAAACACATTCCAGGAGAGGGAACAATTAGACCCTGAAGCAGGAGTGTTCATGACTGACTTGATGATGGAAAGCAAAGGAAAGGTCCACTCAGAGGCATCAATTAGGAGTCGTCATGGGAGAAAGCCCCCTACATTCATTCCAAATTATTTTTACCTGGATATGTCAAGCATCTACCTTTAAGCATCTTCAGAGCCAAAATTTGCTCTATACTGGACTCCCTTTAGAAGACGTACACCACATTTCAGAGAGGTGGATGGATTTGGAGAAACTTCTTAGAGGAAGTAGGTTTTGAACTAGTTTGGCTTTGAAAAATGGACAAGGTTCCAACAGATGGGCCTGGACAAGGAGGGAGAAAGAATATTCTAGTTAGAGGTATAACCTGAATAAAGGCCTGAAAGTGGGAGAGTAGCATGCTGTGGATTACAGGTCCTGGCGATCCTGCTCCAAGGACTCTGTGTGTGTGTGTGTGTGTGTGTGTGTGTGTGTGTGTGTGTGTGTGGCAAATCCTTATACCTTGAAACACAAGCCTCTAAACAGTGGTTCTCAAATTCTAGCCTGCATCAGAATCATCTGGAGGACTTGTTAAAACCAATTGCTAGACCCCACTCCTACGGTTTCTGATTCGGTAGGTCTGAGGAGGAGCCTGAGAATGTTCATTCTCAGTGTGTTCCCAGGTGATGCTGATGCCACTGGTCCTAGGACCCCACTTGGAAAACCACTGACCCCCAGGGTTGTCTGCTATAGAGGAAGGGTGGTATTTAGCATCTTCTGTTGCCTGACCTTCAAAATGGGGTTGCACCTGAGACCAGCTATAAAATAAAATCGTGCCAGGCCCATCGTAGACTTTTTTATGCACAAATTCCCTTCCTCTCCTGCCTCCTTTCCTACAACTATCCAAAAGGGCTTAAAATTTGTAAACATGTTTCGTGTGGTGCTTCTGCTTCCAGACTGAAAAAGAAAAGTCATAGACACATGTTTTGTCATCAACGACAAACCAAGCAATCACACAGAGTGGCATACAGCACCCCAGGCATTCAGAGAATCCCGGGATGTCACCAAAGAGAGACAAAGGGAATTGGAGACCATTCGGAATTGACTCATACAGTGACTTTGTGTATATTTTTCACAAATTAATGGCCAAGATTAAACAAATTCTCCAGCAAGAATTTCATAATTAAACTTCCTATTTACAGATACTATTGATTCTTTTGTCTTAACCATTCTTTTAGAATGACAGCTAGACAGAATTGAGCAGCACATATTTCTTTGAAATCATTTACTTGCACCTAATTTCCAATTATTAGTGAAAAATCCAGATGGCAGGTGATTGGAAGATCAATATGCTCCAAAAGAAATATTTTTTAAAATGGAAAATACCAAAAATAATGTCTCCAAACAGTGAAAAGTGAGATGAAACACACACACACGTATTTGGAAGAGGCACTTCAAAAATATCCAAATTAATATTGAACTAAAATCTAATTAAGAATATGGAGCAAAAACTCAAAGTTTGAATGATCAGAATAACTTGTGTGTGCTGAGCTTGCTACTGATGAGTCCCTTCTAAGGGCTAAGGCCTTCTCTACAGATTCCAGGACCTGATTGACTAAGGTTTGTATCTCACAACCCTGCTCCCATGCCCCCAACTGTGGCTTACTGGGCCCTTCATTCAGGGATGACCCATCTCAGGCTGGCCAGCAACCTGTGATGTGGCCTGGCGAAACTGGGTCAACTAGTTATGAGCGCTAAGTAAGGGCTCACTGTGGACCATAGGCAAGGTGAGCATATGAAGAAGCCCAATTGCAAAGAGAGGAGGACAGAGTGGACAGACTCACAAGACAGAAACAGAAAGGCCGTGAGTGAGAGATTGTGTGGCTGCCAAGGGAGAAAGGGACAGACTTGTCCAGATGGTTCTCTAGTCCCGGTACACATCTATCCTTAGAGTCAAGTCCCTTTTCCTTGAAATAACTAATTCATGTGAGTTTCTTTAAAGGAACCTAATGCAAACAGCAGCTGTGTTTCTAATTACTACCATTGTTTCTAATTAGGAAAGCAAAACTTTTATTTTAAAACATTCCAGCTTATATACTGGGGGAAAAAATCGTTTTGAAGCAGGCAAGTATCTAGGTTTTGTGAGGCCTGAAGCTTATACAGATTGGGTGGCCATCTTTAAGAAAAAGAATGCCAAATTAACCATAAAAATTAGGTATAGGACCCTAGAAGAGGCCCGTGCAAGTGAGGGGCCTTAAAGCCTGAGCTCTATTAACTTCATGGTAAATTCAACTCTGCTTGGAAGTGAGAACATGATCCGAAGGGGCAATGTGACCTTAGACAATTCTTTCTCCAGCAATAACCGTGTTTAACTGAAATAAAAATTACATTATACTATCCTCATGCTTTACTTCAGGGTTTTTAAGCTGTAGCTAATGAACCATTCGTGAGCACAATTAGCACTTTTTAAAGGATAAAATAGAACAGGATAGAGAAGAAAACATGAGAATATAATAGTTATGATGTAAGGAGAACTATTGTTCTGTGAGGCTTTTGTTTCAGTTTTTATAAATATATATGCCAGTGATTCTCAAACTCTTTCATCTCAGGGTCTCTTCATACCCATAAAATATATAGAGGACCCCCAAAAGCTCTTGTTTATGTGGGATATATCTATTAATATTTACCATATTAGAAATTAAAATGGATAATTTTAAAATATATTTACATATTAATTTTTGTATTAGTAACTGTTGTGGTCACCCCAAGGAGACAGGAAGAACCCAGCAAGTGGCACGATGAGCAGCAACCAACCTAAGTTGAAAGTTTCAATAATTGGTGTTTAGAGCCTGGAGAATGGGATTGAAGCCCTCTTTAAAGTAGCCCTGGGTCATACGTCCCAGACTTTGCCAGATGCTACCATGCTGGAGGAGGTCACCCCTCTCCAGGCTCTTTGGACCTGGGGAGCCCCTGGGGTTGGATAGAGTGAATAGCAATGGGAGTATGAACACTTTACAGACAGCATTGCCATCATTATACATGATGGAGCTCACTGGAGAGCTGCTGCTTTTCATCCCTTTACTGGAACATCTCTAGTTAAGAATGGGACACAGGGTTCAGCACAAGTAACTGGACTTTAGGCAGTTAACTTAGCACTGGTCCCTGGCCAACAATCGGCCCCATCTGCACATTTTTACAAATACTTAGGCCATTTATCACCAGTGGTCGGCCATCTGGTCCAGCCAATGGCAGCAACAATTCCCTATCCAAGGTTGCATCCTCATGGGTGAAGAACTCTGGGAATCTACTGCCTCACAGACACCCAAAATCTAAATCAAGGTCACACATGTCTCTGCACACACTGAAACCACAATGTGAGGGCTCACCAAGACTCTTTATCTGCTTTGCTGTTCCAAACATTATTGATAGTAATCAAGGCACACATTTCATTTTGCAGAATATGCAATGCTGGGCTCTTGAACAGGCATTCAGCAGAACTCCCTAACCAACCTAAGGCTACAGGTTTCATAGAGCACCATAATGGCTTTTTTGTTATAAGTTCAACTTCAATTAAATGAAACAGGGCACATTTCAATCATCAGTCAAATATCAGGGTTGAATTTTAATAAAGAGTCTGACTCCATTTTTGTTATTTGAGTGCTAACATCTTTCAACCTCTACTCCTTACCTTTCCCTCTTGTCCCACACCTGGGAAGGCAATAAGAAAGCTCAGGAGCTCCCTCCCTTGGTGCCAACAAAAAGTTCAGACCACACAACACCTGGTCCAACTGAGGGAAACTCACTCCAGCCCCACCCCCTAATCACCATAAAACTCCAAGCCAGTCATCTCTCCCTGCTTTCTCAAGCCATTTATGGGCCTTCCTGGGAGCCTGCCCTGCTCTTCCCAGAAAGTCTCTTTATGTACGTAATAAATTTCTTCATATTCTCTTGGTGCATGTGTGGTATATCAGTCTCAACAGCTGAGACAAATTTTAGATGTGGGGTTCATACACTTCCATGGGGTCATCTCAATAATAATAATAATAAACCCATTACATGTTAAGTGAAAAAAAAATTTTTAATAAAAAACTATTTTTAAAAACAGGAAAACATTTAGTGAGAAGAATGTCATTTTTAACATTTTTAAAAAATCTCTTTAACGCCTGCCTTAATAGAAGACTGTTTGATTCTCACATCTACTTCTTCTTTCAGTCTGTTGCAATGTGTTGTTCTGGCTAAAGTGTTTGAAGAAAACTCATCCTCACTGTTATGTAGTTGGAAAGAGGAAGAATATTTTAATAGCATCTTCAGATAACTATGGCTATTTTTGATACCACCCCAAAACGTGACAAGTGATAGCTTCCTAAGTTGCAGTGTGGAATTTGAAACCATACCAATGAACTCTTCATACTCTGCTATATTGAAATCCATCTTGCCCTTTCAGTGGGTCTTTTTACACATGCATGTTTTTTTAACATCATACATTGATCATTTGGAAAATACCGATTAACTGAGTTATGCAAATCTTATAAAAGTTGACACATTTCATTGTGTAATATTTAAAAAATCGCCTTTCTTAATATGGCTATAGATCTTATCAGAAAAGTCTTTAAGTATTGGGAAACTGTCATGCTCACGGTGGTGGGTACAAGTTTTCCAAAATTCTAATTTTTACTTGGAAGCTCAAATTTTCTCATTGGCAACAAATGCCGTCAGTTATTTTCCTTAAAGTACCAGGATCACTTCATTCATTTTCAAGGAAATGCCTGCCAAATACTCAAGTGTAAATAAATCTAGTTTGTCTGTTACGTGTTCTTTCAGAAAGTAAAGATGGCGTTCCATGGAAAATACAGCTAAGCTAGTTCAGTTTGCAACTCACCCAACGGCTCAAGTGCTTTCCTTGGACGACCATAGTACTTCAGTATGCAGCAAAAGTGCTTTATGTGTACTTCTTTCATGCACAGTGTATTAAAAAGGTGTGTATGCAAGGATCAAGATTTGATCAAATTAATGAGTTTTTACTGCTTTATCAAGGATGTCCTTAAATGACACTGGCTTTTTAAAAAATGGCCAGTGCGTGGAGATGAAGAATGCAATGAGTGTTCATACAGTTTGGTGCCACTGCCTTGATTGATGCCGAGGCCCCAACAAATTTACCACCACATGCAGCTTTTCCCCATTAGTCAACACAGTGAAAAAGGCAAATGCTGCCTGATGTTCAGAGGCAGGTGATGTGAGGTTGTGAAAGGAAACAGCATTTTAGACGGGAAAAAGGACACCAGGAATCTGGAGTCGAGGTTCTAATCTGGTCCCTGCGCTACCCAGCACAGAGATTTACGTGTAGTAGAGGATCAATAAATATTGTTTGGGTGATTGAAAAACTGTGTGACCTTGGGAAATCACTTAGCCTCCCTGTGGCTCAATTGGTTGTAAGGCGAACTAGATGATCCTTGAGGCTCCCAAACGATGATGATCCCATGTTGTTTTGCTGAACATAAAAACTCACCTATAAGTCAGGTGGCCCTCTCACTCATGTCATTCCTTCACTAGCTTAACGAGACAGCTTTCATTCCTTTCCAAATTCGAGAAAACATCAGGAGTTTTGTTTATTTTTCCCAGGTTTCTAGAAACAGAAAATCTTTTGTAGATATCCTGCCTCCTACATTTGGAAATGTACAAGTGGATACTGGTGGTGAAGCCCTAAAGGATGCTCCCTACAAATGTGCATTTCTGTAGGGGAGCAGAGCACATGGATAATTTGATGTGCCAATTCACCTGTGCAGAAGAATATAATTTTCTCTTCTTTTTAAATTGGTGCTTGATGGTTGGCATCTTCCATTAAAATCCTTATGAAAGACCCCAGTTTATTTGGAGCTAGGTGAAGAGAGTGAGTCCAAATCAAATGAAAAAACCAAGAGGTACACAATTAAGTAGAGAAAGCATCTGTACTAGGTTGAATAGTGCCGTCCCCCCAAATTCATGTCCTTCCATAACCTATGAACGTGACCTTATTTGAAAATAGGGTCCTTGCAGATGTAATCAAGTCACGATGAGGTCATACTGGATTAGGGTGGGCCCTAAATTCAATGATTGGTTTCCCTATAAGGAGCGGGAGATTTGGAAACAGAGATACAGAGACACAGACACAGAGAAAAGAGGTCATGTGATCATGGAGGGGAGGTTGGAGTGATGAAGCTGCAAACCGAGGAAGGCCAAGGATTGCCAGTAACCACCATAAGCCTGAAGAAGCAAGGAAGGGTCCTCCCCTACAGGTTTCAGAGGGAGCATGGCCCTACTGACATCTCGATTTCAGACTTCTGGCCTCCAGAACTGGAAGAGAATAAATTGTCATTCTAAGCCACCCAGTTTATGGTACTTTGTTACAATAGCCCTAGAATACTAATACAGCATCTTAAAAAAGCTTCCATTTGAGAAAAGTCAGTGTCTCTAATTACGAATAGTTCTTAGACATCCCTAGGCCTGAAGATGTGTGTTTGCTGGAATTATTGTCCTGTGGCTATGACAACCAATTAAAGATATCAGTTTTAAAGAGATAACAGTGAAAACCCATGTCATTTAAGTCAGGAAGGCCTTCTAGATATAACTTGTGTTTTTCTGATCCAGGCCATTGGCTCCAACTCCATTGGAGAGAGCCATTTTACCACACAATTTTAGGAGACCCAGAGCAGGGCCTTGACTGGGGTGAGGTAAGAGGGGCAGTGTGAGTGCTTCCCTACACGCTGTGCCCAGGGCTTGGCCTGACTGTCCACCTGCCCCAGAGTGCTCACAAGTGCACACGAACAAAGAGACATTTCGAAGCCATGCCAAAGACACCCTGGATGAGGCTTCCCTGGTGAGCAGATGGAATCTGCATTTCATGAAACTCCAGGTGACTCTGAGGATGAATGGGGTGATGCGGGGCAGGGAGTTTGTCACAGCCAGGCCCAGGAATATGATCAAAATATTCCTTTTTTTGCCTTACACCTGCTACATTCAAATGGGTTTAAAAAGCAAATACTGCAAGGAAAGTTTACACAGTGTCATAATTTGTAGTAGGAGAACATTAAGGATCTAGGGAAGAGGAGAAGTTGAAAATGAGGAACAAATGAATTAAAGACTGAAGGGTAAGAAAGGTAAAAGAATTAATGAGATTCCATTTATATTAAATGTCCAGAGTAGAAAATTCATAGAGACAAAAAGCAGATTAGTGTTTGCCAGGGGTTGGGGAGAGAAGGGAATGGGGACTGAGTGCTTAATGGGTATGAGGTTTCCTTTTGGGAGATGAAAAAGTTCTGGAATCTTCAGTAGGTGAATGGATAAGTAAACTGTGGTACATCCAGACAATGGAATATTATTCAATGCTAAAAAGAAATGAGCTATCAAGCCATGAAAGGACATGAAGGAACCTTAAATGCACATTAGTAAGTGAAAGAAGCCAATCTGAAAAGTCTACATTCTGTATGATTCCAACTATACGACATTCTGGAAAAGGCAAAACTACGGAGACAGTAAAAAGATCAGTGGTTGCCAGGGGTTAGGGAGGAGGGAGAGATAAATAAGCGAAACACAAAGGATTTTCAGGGCAGTGAAACGGCTCTGTATGATACTACAATGGTGGATACACATCCTGACAAATTTGTCAAAATCTATAGAATGTACAACACCAAGAGTGAACTCTAATGTAAGTATGAACCAGGTGCCTCTCATGCCTTCGTAGCCTGTTAAACAAACGGAAACCTAAGCCAGAGTCAATGCACTTGAATCCCAGAAAACGAAATTTAAGAACAGCCAACTAAGCTATCCCAAATAAAGCAAACACTCAAGCTGAAGCCAATCAACTAATTTCTTTGCTTTGCTTCTGTGTCTTCTCTGTAAAAACCTTTCCCCTAGCTCTCATTGGTGGAGGGCTCCTAACTACTTTTGGTTTAGTACTGCCCAATGCAAATTGATGTTTGCTCAAATAAACTCTTCAAAATTTTAATATGCCTTAGTTTGTCTTTTAACAATCACCGTGTGCTGGGTGTGCACATCACAGCTGGGAAGCACAGCTCTAATACATCCTCCAGCTCCAGGATGCTCTGATGAAAGTGACCAGACAATTTAACAGAAGGCTCAGAGGAAGGCTTGGGTTGTTAAGTAGGTATCCTGAATCCACACTTTCTCTGCCAGCCTACTGAGAGGTGGCACTCTTTTTTTTTTTTTTTTTTGGCACCTTGGTTTTTTTCACTTTACAAATTATTTTAGAGGAATTTCCATATCAGCACATTCTTAATGACTGCATTAGTCTTATAGCAGTACAGTTAGTTTTGCTATAAGAAAACACAAATTTGTTCTAGTACAATTGATACTTTAAAGAACTATCTGAGCAGAAGAGGAGTTTCACATTTGCTTATTGAGTGATTTCTTCTGCAGGAAATGCTAAGTGAACACGGAAAACTGCTCCCTGCTAAACTGAGCCACGGAAGGAAGCCACAAGCCTGACACAGGTGCACACCTCAAACATCCTCCAGGGACCGCAGCTGACTGCTGTGTTATAAGCCATATACTTGCAGGAGATGTGGCGCTTTTAAAGAAACGATTCCGCTCTAGGAAGAAGAGATCCACCCAATCTGCATTTCACTTTTGCAGACTAAATGCCTGAGCCTCTTTTTTTGGATAGCTCATTCCAAAACACTGGAACAGCAAAATCACAAATAGTTGAGACATTTAAGAAGACATTAAATCTTAAATGCAAGAGAATCACATTTCTTTCTGACATTACAAAGATTCTGAACAGTTACGTGGGAGGATCTGATTAGCACAACTGGAGAAAAAGAGTGACAAAACTGTGTTGCCAGAAGGTGGCGCCTGGTGTGCAGCTAAGCGCCTGGAAACCCAGAAGTAACCTTTTGGAAAAGCGAGGCTGGTGCGACATGGCCTTCCGGAGAAGTGAGGTTTCCCCAGTGATTCTGGCAGCAGGGAAACTGAGGGCAGAGGGGGAGGGGAAGATCTTAAAGGCCCAACAGCAAACCAGACAACTGAAGAATGACTTTTTTCCATCTCCCACTCACTCCTCAATGTAAGTTAGTGGTTCTCAAACTCCTTGGGGTGGGTGCACCAGAATCACCCCAGATGTGTTGGAAATGCAAATGTGATGATGGGCCCCAACCCAAGATTCAGATCTACAAAGTCTGCATTATAAGAAGCATTCCAGGAGGTCCTGATGTGGTGTGGTTCTCACAACACAGCCATAGTTATTTTAGGAGAAGCAAGCACATTTTGCAACTCTAGGTTTGAGCACAATAATAACTGACATTGAATCTCACCTCTCAGTTTACAAAGGGCTTTCACATCTAAGGTCTTATTTGAGACTCAGAATTACTCTTCTGTAGAGGTGGAAACTTCCAAAGAGTCAAGCCAGCCTGCAACCAGAGCCTCCTGCTTCCAAATTCTATGCCCTTTCCTCAGCCCTGGGCATCCTCTCCAGGGCCCCAGGTCAAATCCAGATCAGGCATGGGTTCCCTAGTGGTTCTCAAAACGTGAGAATCAGATCACTGGGAACGTGTTACAAGTGCAACTTTGAAGGCCCCACCCCAGGCCTATGGACTCAGAGATTCTGAAGTGGGACCCAAGAATCTCTTTAACAGGCTTCCCCAGCTGATGCTGAAGCTTGAGAACCACTGGGTTACCCTCAACCAGATCCTAAAACCTAATGGCATCCTCGGGGTCCAGATCTCCACCACACTGCTGAGCGCAGGCAGCAGGTGGAGAAATCCTGGAGCCTGGAGGGGGTCAGAAGGGTGGGCTAGGACAGGTCTGTTTCTAAACCTTTTCCTCTAGTCAAACATAAGCCAGTGAGAGTCAGCCCTGATGGCCTAGTGGTTAAAGTTCGGCACACTCCGCTTTGGCCCCCTAGGCCCGGTTCCCAGGTGCAGAACCACACCACTCGTCTGTAGCCATGCTGTGGCAGCAGCTCACAAAGAACTAGACTAATTTACAACTATACACAATTAGGTACTGGAGTTTGGGGGGCAGGTAGGAAGAAAAAGGAGGACAATTGGCAGCAGATGTTATCTTACGGCAAATCTTCCCCTACAAGAAAGGAAAAAAAAAAGATAAAGAGTTTAAGATAAATAGATAATTAATTACTTAAAAGAAAGAAACAAACATAAGCCAATGCCTTGGGGTCTGCCTATTTTTCCTGCTTTTTCACATGGCCACATGCTGTCCATGTTTCCACCCTTCTTCCCAGGAAGTTTATCTGATACTAGATAAACTTTATCAGAGCCTGCCTGGTTCTCAGCCCCACCCCTTCCCTCCCACAGGCCATCTGGATGCCGCTGACCTTCAGACCCAGCCCTAGCTCAGGTCCTGGCACAAGCCCGCCTGCTGGAAGGAGCACCAGCCCCACCCTCCAGGGACTACATCCTACTCATCTTCATCTGCCTGCCTGGGTCCTGCTGCTGGCTCACACAGACTTCTAATCCTGGCTGTTTGGCTCTTGAAAGCTGAGAATTCTCTGCCCCCACATAGAGATATCTGACACCTTGTCTTGCCTGCCAGCCGAGCTCAAATAACTCCTTTGTGACAGCTTTCCCGGTACCCACCCCACCCCCTTTCCAGGAAAAGTGAGACAGTTCTTACTCTGGGCTCCTATGGCACCTTGAACTTACCTCACTGTATCATAGATATATTTACTCTCCTGAAATCCTTCCTGGATTCCCAGTATCTATGTCTGTTTCTGGCCCAAAGGAGGGTGTCAGAAAATGTTCTGTAGATGGAGTGAATGTTTGATCTCCTCCTCACCACGGGTAGCCTTAGTGTACCATGCTTTATGCATCTGGGTTCTTCATAGGTGGAATAGCAATGTGGGTGCTCAACAAACGAGGGTGGCAGAGACATGGAGGTGACCCAGAGCACAGATCATTGCCTGCTGGATCTCTCCTGTGTTAGGCTGAACAGTTTAGACCCTCCCTTGCGCTCTCCACTCCTTTTACCTTTGGGGACCAGCACAGTGTCCCTGGACCCTTGTTCTTCAAACCTAGGCTTGCAAGTCTTGCCAACTGTTGAGGTAACTGACCCCAGGTAGGTTCTCAATAAGGAGAACACATAATTTGTCACCCATAGTGGGGCACTTAGGAGAGTGAAAGGGACAGTATTAGCAACGACACCTTGATAACATGTATAAATGGGGAGTGTCACAGGCAAACCAGGAGACGTAGTCACCCCATCTCTGAGCCACATGGTTGCCTGGGCCCACTCGCATTCAGGAGCTGGGTTGGCTAGGCTGGGCACAGGTAGAAGCTGGACTGAGGGCAGTGAAAGTGGTCTCCTGCGGAGGCAGACAGCAGTTTCCCATGGAAACTAGTGCCAAATTTTGAACTGTGGGCAGCTCTGCTTAGAAAAAAGTTAAATTTCAAAGGTCTTATTTGACCTCCAGCTGCCTCAGTTATCTCCTCACTTTTGGCCCTTCCTCTCCTTTCTCATGGGCCACCCCTCAGTGCCCCTTATCTCCTGTTTCCCCAGATGCTCAGGGACCAGGAAGTCACCTGACCTAATTATAACCCCCACTCTGACTAGCTCTTCAGTTAAAAAGCATTTTCACATGCTTATCTCTTTTGGGCCACACAGTGGCTTTCTGGGAGCGGAGTGCTTGGAATGGTGGGATGTCTGTCTCAGGAACACAGGACACAGCAGAGCGCAAATAAAAGGAATTCTGTGTGTATAAACATACCCTCTCCCCCACTGGGCAGTCTTTCACATGATTAAACGGAATGCTCATCATTTGCTATCTAACTGCATCAAAGTAGAGGGGGAAGTTATTCCCATGACAAAAGGATTCCCCACATTTCAAAAGGGCTCCTTTAAGAAGCAGCTTCTCATGTGTGCACTTTTAGACGGGTAAACACTTAACAGAGGCAGAAACTGAAAACTGAAGTGTTCCAACTTGCTGATTATTAAATATAATTAAAAATTAAGATAAAGTTAATCTGCAGTTATGATGCTAAAAAAAGTATTTTCATACATTTATCTTTAAAAGGTCATTTCACCAGTAGTATTTTTTACTTTACTAGGTAGGAAGCTAAAATGCCAGATGTCTGGCTTAATATTGGGCCGAGAGAGAGGTGGGTGACTGGCCCTCATTCACACAGCTAGTAGGAGGCATCCACAGGCCCACACGGCCTCTCAGCCAGGGCCGCCTGACCACCCACTTCCATCCAGCCCGTGGTACCCATGCCACTTCCTAGGGTCTCCTCCAGTCAGCCAGAGTGGGAAGAGCATTGTCTCAGCAGATAATCCCCCATGTGCTTCCCCATGCACGACTGGAGACTCACCTCGGGACACATCCCTCACTCACTACATCCCCGTCACACACATCTTTTCTCTTCTCTGAATGTGCTAAGCTCCTTCCCATCTCAGGGCCTTTCCTCATGTGGTTCCCCTGCCTGGAAAGTTCTTGCCCTTACTGGATTATCTGCCAACTGTCTCTCTATATATACATGTTTTTTAAGATCGTCTGTCTGGTTTACGACTCTCTCCTCAGCACTTAGTAGTACCTGGCACATAATAAGTACCTGTGAAATGATCCAGCCTTTGGGTGTTCTTCCCTGTCAGCCCACAGAGAAACTTCTATAGTAACTCCTGAACTGGAAACCTTCCAACACCACCATGCAATTTTGGATTTCTCCAGAATTCTGTTATCTTTGTACCACCATGAAATTAAAAGCCAAGGGGACACGTTACTAAGCAACTGTGAACGTTCTAAATAATTGTTTACAAACAAAAGAGACAAGTAAAATTTCTGTAAGATACTGAATTTCTAAACAGCAGTCATTTATTTCTTTTGCACAGTGTCATTTAAAGACCTCCCTGGAAGAAGATTCTATTCACAAAAGCAACCAAAGATATAAACTACAGGGGAATAATAGTAATAACTACAGGAAAACTTAAAAATAAATGCATCAAAACAATATGAAGAAAACTGTAAAACTTTGCCAAGAGATGTAAGGATTTTAATAAATAAACACTGAATGAGAATTCTCAAAATCAAGATATTAAATTAAGCTACATGTTTTGCACTATCCAAATCAAAATACTAACATTAACTTTTCTGAGATTTTTTACCAAATGATACTGAAGTACATCCATATGTAAGAATAACATGCAAAGATAGCCTAAAAATTCTGAAAAGGAAAAATAATGAAATGGGGACATGCCCCCTCCAAACGTTAAAAGACACGCACAAGAATGTTCATAGTAGGATTGTTGATTACAGCCAAAAATTAGATAAAATCTAAATGCCCATCAGCAATAGAATGGATGAATAAATTGTTGTATATTCATAAAATGATCTACTCTACAGCAATAAAGAATGAACTCCTGCTACACGCAAGAATGTGGGTAAATCCAACAGACATAACACTGAGTGAAATAAGCTAGTCATCAAAGAGTACATACTATATAACCTATTTATATATAAAGTGCAAAAATAAGCAAAAAACAAAATCAAGGGCAATGGAAACTGGAAGAGAGGTTACCTTTGGGGGCAGTTATGACTAGTGTGGGCACACGAGAGGCTTCTGGTGTGTTGGTTACATGCGAGTGTTCATGTTTTAAAAATTCAACACCTATTAGAATTTACCAAAAAATGCATCAATGAAAATGAATGAGCTACCACTATGTCCAACGGCGTGAATAAGTTCACAAAGATAATACTGAGTGAAAGAAATCGAACACAAATGAGTGCACACTTTATGATCGATTCCATCTCTGTCGAGCCAAGAGACAGTCAGAATCAACCTATGATGTCAAACGTCAGAAGAGAGGTGATGTCTGGAAAGGTGACAGCAGTAAAGGTTGGGAGGAGGCGTGAGAGGTTCTGGGTGTTCATATTTTTCTATTTCTTGATCTGGGTGGTATTTACACTAGTGTGTCCCCTTTGTGATATTTGATCAACCGTGCACTTATAATTTGTGCACTTTCTGTGTACAAGATATATTTTAATCTAAAAGTTTGCTTTTTAAAAAACATGTGCATTCCTTTTGACCTTGCAGTTTCACTTTTAGGATTTTTTTTTCCTAAGGAAACAATAATAGCACCCAAAGATGTACTAAAGCACTGTTTATAATGAATAAAAATTAGAAACAACCTAAATGTCTAATGATAGGAGAACAGATGAATAATTTAGGAGACATACATATGCTGAGACACTATCCAGCCAACTATAGATGATCTAGATCTACATTTATGGACCTAAAGAAAGGCTCACCATAAAGGCTTGGAGGACAAAAGCAGGTAAATATATTGATATTTTCAAACATAATGCCAACATATTTTCTGTAATAACTTTGGATGGGGGATTATATATGAACGTTTTTCTATTTGCTTCTATATATTTTCTATAAAACCCACGTCTTTAAAGACATTTAGTCATTTTATTCACACCAAGACAGCCCAGCTATTGAAAACAGATGAATTGCCTCCTCTTAGAACGTAGGCTCTGTGGACAGATCCAGAATGGTATTTCCGCCCCACCA
Source organism: Tapirus indicus (assembly GCA_031878705.1). Classification (NCBI taxonomy): domain Eukaryota; kingdom Metazoa; phylum Chordata; class Mammalia; order Perissodactyla; family Tapiridae; genus Tapirus; species Tapirus indicus. The sequence goes on from CM062917.1 coordinate 77,097,080, forward strand.
CTTATTAGCCATGTTACTTGGAGGTGTTACCTCAGTTTAAGAGCTTCCTTTTCCAGATCAATAAAAATGAAGATAATGTGTTTAGAGGATTTAAATGATTCAACATATGTAAAGCATTTATCATTGACTAACACACAAAAGACACCAATAAATGTCACTGCCCAGCTTTTGATATGTTCAAGGAACTTAATTTCAGAATTTGGATTTCAGATACAACAAATCCTTTCAAAAGATGCCCAGTTTTCCAGAGGACTAGAAAATAGTCTACAGTCTCTCTTGTTCTGATGAGGTATTCTTTTTCCTTGTGTCAGTTGGTTTTGATCAAAATTGCTGACAGTTCCTGGGCCTTTTTCCTTCAGGAGGGCAAAAGAAATGGGATTGCTGGGTGAGGACAGAAGATTCTTGTTTAACCCTGTCAGCAGGTGGAGCAGGTGCACTTGTTCTCCAAGTTTGATAACTGAAGGGTTCACACTCCAAGGGGCTTAGGGGGAGCTCTGGTGATGCAGCAGACCCGGCCCAGCATAGGTCAGGATCCATGGAGAACAGCAGATGGGCTCCTCCACTATATATCTCTATTCAGGATAAATAACCCAGTGACTTCACACACACAGGGTGTACCACACCCAACTGTCCCTGGTCCTAAAGTTTCAGCCTCCTAAGTGTCTTTTTTCCAATAAGCTAAACCAAGAGGTCAGGCCACAAGTATAAGCACAGCATTTGGTTGGCACAGACAGAACTGGGGTCCCTCCCAAATGTCTCTCCATGCCCCTACATGTTAAGAGGTGCCTTCCCCAACATGACAAGTCCTAGTTTAAACCCCCATGTCTTGCTGACGTTCCAAAGGAGGAAAATGTAACGATCAGAAGTTTGCCAGAACAGTAGCATGTTAGTACATGAAAACTACATATCTTATGAAACAGAAGTTCATTTGTACTGTGACAGTGTCAACATTGCAATTTTTAAAATTAAGATAGGAACTGATTGTCCATCACCATGTGGATGTAACCCTTCACCCCTTGTGCCCACCCCTCACCCCCTTCCCCTTGGTACAAAAATGTACAACTAAAACCCCACAGTGTTATAAACTACTAAGACATCAATTAAAAAAAAAAAAAAAGAGAGAGAGAGAGAAAAAAGATAGGAACTGAAAACAAAGTAAACTGTGAACACCTTCATATGAAGAGACCACACTGATAGGAGAGGAGATGTGGGTGAAAAATCTTCCTATGTTATCCACTGAAACAGCTCCTCCGTTTCCTCACCTTTCCAAACAATAACAACGATAATAGCTAAGACATAGCACTTAGTAACCCTTCATATACAGTAACTCTCCATCACTACTTATGAGGCTGATAGTATTTTTATCACCGATTTTCAGGTGAGGAAACTGAGGTTGACAACCAACCAGACTGGGCAGCACAAGCCTTGCTACTCTCCTTTGTCATCATCCAGCTCTTTCAGTGGCTTTTGTGGTCTGCTTAAAGACCAATCTCTCCCATGCAGGCCTCTTGGTCATGAGATCAGAGCTGCCAGACCTTGATCTACCCCAGAGATGGCTTCCTGCCACCGGCCGAGATTGGTGATGCTGGGTTGCCTGCAGTCGTCTAGGGCTGCCGTTGCTGAGATTGCTGGCATCACTGCCAGTCAGATTGCCAGTCCCAGTGATGTGCCACCCAAGTGGGGACTCGCTCCATTGTTCCCTGAGGCTTCTCCCAGCAGCCTCGCAGGAGGGGACACTGATGATGCTCCACTTCTGATTTAACAGTGATTCTCAACTTTGGCTGCACATTGGAATCACTTGGGGAACTTTTAAGAATCCATTGCCCAGGCCACATCCTGGACCAATTGCATCAGAATCACTGGGAGTGGGGCCCAGGCATCAGTATTTTTTTAAAACTCCCAGGTGAGCTAAGGTTGAGAACCACTGTTAGCTGTCTGTCACTGGAAAAGAGAAGGCCAGACCTCCAGGGAAGCAGTCTTCAAACTGAGCTGTTAGCAAACCCATCACAGGGCTATGATCTGGCCTCACTTCTTTTCAGTTCGTTTATTAAAAGTCTAAAACTTCTAAATGGGCTGGCTTCTATTTTCCTGTTACAGAGAACAGAAAGATAAGCATTCTGTAATATATGGTATATGTTTATTCCTTCAAACTAGGAGGGCCTGAAGAAAAGATAACGCTGTGTGCTAGATTGTCATTACCAGAAAGAACAGTCACAGGTTGACCATTTTTCTATTTAACAAATATTTATTGACCATCTATTCTATGCCAGGTATTATGCTTGATACTGGGGAAGACAGACAGACAGGCAGACAGGCAACTACAGTTCAGCATGCTGTGTATGATGGAGAGGAATTCTGTGGAAAACATAGAAGGGATTCTTGTCAAAGACAAAATCTGGACAAGGAAGGAGACTGATTTTATTCAGTCTACTGCATTAGGGAAAGCCTTCCAGATCTGAAGATCTGACTGTCTAGGCAGGGTGGTTTTGCCTTAGACATTTATAGGGGGGAGTAGATAGGTTACAGGTGTGGGGGATTTACAGCCATGATTGTTTTGCACTTGGGGAAGTCTCAGTCAGTCAGCTGAACAGGAAATGTTTATCTCTGTGTCTAGCTAGTTTCAAGGGTATGAACAGTTCTAATCTTAGCTAATCACTCATGAGACAAAGAGCAGGGTTTTAGCCAAACGCAAAATTGGAAGGCTCTGTGTCTGGCTTGTCACTCCTAACCAAGATTTTGTGTATGTGTATAAGTGCTTGTCCTCTTTTTTTTTTAATTGGTAAAATTTCAAATATATGCAAAGGTAGAGAGAATAGTATAATGAATCCTCATGTAACAATCCTCCAACTTCAATAAGTATAAAAATTTGGCCACTCTTGATAATTTATCCTTTTTTTTTCTTTCTTTCTTTCAAGTATTTTAAAACAAATCTTAGACATTGTGTCACTTCACTCCTACACACTTTGATATGCATCTGTGAACAATACTTAACCAGTTCTCAAGGTTCAGGAAGGTTTCCTAGAGGAACTGACATCCAAGCTGAGATCCGAAGGATGAGTGGCAAATCGCCCGGTGAACATGCAGGTGGCAGGGTTGGAACAAGGAGCAGGGCATGTTCTAGACAGAGGGAAGAGCATGTGCAAAGGTTTCAAGGTGCATTTTGAGGAGAAAGGGATCCACGAGGGATGAGTGTGAAGACGTAAGCTGTGGCCCGTTCATAGACGATTTTGTGAGCCTGGGGTTCCAGAAGGCCTAAACTAACCACAGGAGTGAGAAAGGACAAAACAGCATACAAAAGACTTTCTCTAGCCCACCCACGTGGACTCCTCCTCTTGGACCAAGCCTTCACTGCTCTGGGGTTCACTTTCAGTTCTTCCAAGGTGGGGAACATAGTCTAGTGGGTCTCAAGTTATCATCAGAACAAGTAAAATGTGTATTTCAGGAGCTCAGCTCTCTCACAGAGCATCCTCCATTCCTGCAGGCAGGTGTAGGCTGGTTCCTGCCTGGGCCACCCCACTCCAGGCTGTTAGATCAGAGGTGGGGCTTGTCTTTCACTGGTTTATTCCTTCTGAGACCTACTCAGAGAAGTGGAAAGATCCATGTTCTTGAATGAAAGAATGAAGACATTACACAATACACAGCTGAGTCCATAGGCCAGGAGAGATCTGGGCTGGCAACAGAGATTTGGGAACTGTCTGCAGAGATGGCACTTGAGGTGAGAAGTGAGCTCAGGCCAGTACCCAAAGGGATGCCAATATTTAAGTGCCTGGCAAGGAGTCATGTTACATGTTGGTATTATTTCCCTATGCTTCATAATTGCCCCAGTTCCTTATTATTTTTTTGCACTAAACTATGTGTCTATAGTAAAAACTACAAAACCCTTAATTCTGGCAAAGTTCGGTGGCCTTGTCTTTGGGGATAGTGAGGACAGGAGGAACCTAGGAGATAGGGTCCCATTCTACAGCAGGTTGGGGTACAGACCTCAAGGAAGGGCTAGTGAAGTGACCAGGATGAGACGGTGAGTTCCTGGGAACTACAGAAATGGGGGAAGGGAGAGGGAGAAGTGCAGAGGAAGCCAGACTAGCCAAAGGGGGAAATGGTTAACAGCAAGCATGGGGACCCAACATTTAATAAGAATTAATTTTCTTTATTAAAAATTAATTAAAGACATTATAATGACCTTTTATTAAGTGCCATGGACTTGGCACCTATTCTACGTTTTTCACCTAGGGACACCCCACTGAAGAGGGGTCCAGAGTCTTTTGTCTACGAATGAGAAAATTGAGGCTCTGAAAGATCACTCAGTCTTGCTGATTAGAAGCGCTGGAAACGGCCTATATTCTGAGTCAGCCACTTCCTAACTGTGGGACCTGGGGCAGGCCCCTTCATCTTGAACCCCTCAAAGACACCTGGCAGTTGAGAGACTCCAGGCTTAACCACAGGCCTAAAGGGGCTCTAATGCCCCTGGACTCCCACTCCGGCATTCCAAGTCTCAACATCCATATTTTACAGACGAGGAAACTGAGGCCAGAGGGAAGGCCAGGTCTAGAATCCAGACTCTTGGTTAAGAACCTCTCATTCTGAAGCCGAAGCTGCTTGCCGATCAGTGCCGACAGCCCCTTCTCTCCGGTTTTACATTAAAAAACGAACAAAAAGACACCAAGCCTAGAGGAGAGACTAATCCAAGGTCATGACGCGAAACACAAAGCTTGAGGCCTCTGGACTCGCAGTTCTGATGAAGGCTGAGCGCCCTCCTCCCTCGCCGCGCCTCCCTTCTGCGCCGGTGCCGCGGGGCGAGCTCGGAGCGCGGAAGATCCGGTTTCCGGTTTCCAGGTACAACGGGTGCAGCAGCCTGTGCCCTGGGGGATCCCGTCTGCTAGAGCAGGCCGGAGGAAGCCCACGTGGGCCACTCGCGTCAGCAGTCGCCAAGGAAACCGCCTCCCTGGTCTCCAGGGACCACAGCTCTCCCTTCTTCCTACGCCAGAGGAAGAGAGTAAATATCCACCAATGAGATAGCGGGAATCCCGTGACGTCGACAGCATTTGGGCGGTGGTCGAGGAGCAGCCGAGAGCTGAGCAAAGCCTGGCATCTCTGGGCCCGCGTCGGGAAAAATGGTGCTGGGTAGGGAGTAAAATGGAGTCCGAAGACACAGCTTCCTCTCCTGTGGGTGTCCCACAGGCACCTCCTCTCATGTTCTCCCCAAATTCACCTCTTCCCCCCACCCCCACCTACTTCCTGAATTCAGTTTCAATGCTGGCAGTGCCGTCTGCTCTGGGAGTGGTGGCCATTGGGTGAGGAAGGGTGGAAGAGGAGCGGGCGTTGTCAGGGAAGGCCTCACTGAGGAGTCCCGTCGCTGACTTTTGATTCTGCCTGGAAAGGCTGAGGGGTTCAGGCAGCAATGGGAGGTAAGGGCAGGGAGGGATTTTCCTGATTGGGGAGGGTGGGGGAGGGAAATGGCACCCTGGAAAACAGAGAAGTCTACTCAACTGAGGTGTGCGTGGGGGGAGGGGAGGATTGGTTAGAGCCCAGTCATAGGGAGCCTGAATGCCAGGCTGTATCCACTTCCTCCTGCCGGAGATGGCCAGCAGACGGTGAAAAATGTGGGTCTGTAGCCACAGAGACCAGGCTGGACATTCCTACATGGCAGGCACCTACTCACTGGTATTTGTCGGGGTGAGAGTGGGGGCTGGGGAGTGTCTTTGTCAAGGATTCTTTGGGCCCAGATGGCGGAGGTGCTATTCCTCAGATGGCGATAGAACCTGGCTCAGCCTCTCAGCCGGCTTGGGGAAGGTCCCTGGGAAGTAAGTAGTCATTCCTCCTTCCTGTCCTTTCTCAGTGTGTATTAAGGATCAACTATGAGCCAGGCCCTGTTCCAAGGGCTGGAGACACGGTAAAGAATGACACACCAAGGTTCCAGTCCCCAAGGAGATTGTGTTCTAGGAGACATTAGAACCTGAATTCTAGACTCCATACCCCAGCCTCTGCTCTGAAAGTGATTAGTCATGCTGATCGCAGTGAACAGATCATGATCAGACATGGCCCTAGAAGAAGGTATCCTTTTTTTTCACTTAAATTTCAGCTTTATTGAGGTATAATTGACATATAAAATTGTATTATATTTAAAGCGTACATCGTGGTGATTTGACATAGTATAGAAGTGAAAGGATTCCCCCCGTAGAGTTAACACACCCATTACTTCACACAGTTGTCTTTTTTGGTGAGAACATTTAAGTTCTACTCTCTTAGCAAATTTCAATTATACAATACAGTGTTATCAACTATAGTCACCATGTTTTACATTAGGTCTGCAGACCTTATTTATCTTATAGCTAGAAGTTTGTACCCTTTTACCAATCTCTCCCTAGTCCTCCACCCCAGCCCCTGGCAATCACTTTTCTACTCTCTGTTTCTATGAGTTTGACTTTTTTTTTTTTTTTAAGATTCTACATATAAGTGATACCATGCAGTATTTGGCTTTCTCTGTCTGGCTTATTTCACTAAGAAGGTATCCTTTCTTGATGGCACCCTGACCATCCCCCGTGTTAGAGGCTGAGGCCTCAGGGCTGCCTCTCTAGGCCCCTGGTGGTATCCATCCCAACCCTCCTCTCAGTATGGTCTCTCTCCTTCACTCTCCATCAAAGGATTCACCCAGGAAGAACAGGGCTGGGTTCAAGGAGGTTCCTTAGTCCTCTCCTGAGCTTGGGTCCCAGGAAGGAGTAAGTGGGACATGGGACAGGGACGTGGCGTTGAGGTTCCAGGGATTTGAGGGCTGGTTGAGGAAAAAGATATGACCACAAGAGGCAGTAACACAGAAGCTTTATCAAGGTTGTGCTTGAACAAGATTGCATGGGAGGGGAAGTCCCTTACAGCATAAGAGCACCAGAGAGCTGGCCACCATCCAGAAGGGGAGGAGGGCAAGGGAGCTCCCAGCGGATGTGGGACTCGAGAGGGGACTCCCACATGTCTTGGTGGTGGTGGTGCTCAGCAGCACAATGGGGAGTGTCTGGGTTAAAGGGCAGCTTGGGGTCTTATAACTACCAGACTCTATCTTATCTGTGGCTGGCAGATGTGAGGTGAGCCACCTCTCACAGGGTATGTAAAGCAGGCAGGCTCTAAATGGCTAAAAATCTGCTTGTTTGGGCTATTTTTAAAATAATTGGATGTGTGAAATTTGAGTTTTGTGCTGGTGGGCTTTTGAGCTAATGGGTCTCAGCCCACGGTGAAGAAATAAATAACTTAGGGACCAATACACAGAGGCCATTTTTGGCTCATTTATGTGACGTTTGAACCGAAGGAGGATAGAAAAGACTACTGATGGCCTTCCCTCTAGGCATGACCTCAACGGAGGGTCCTCTCAGACAGTAAATGAGGGCATCTCATTACGGGTAATTTCCACCCTCAGAGGACTCCTAAGCCTGCCATTCAGGTCCTTCATGATCGGGCCCCTGCTGGCCCCTGTACCCATGCTAAGTGCTGTAATGGCACAATGGGTAGATAGTCTCCTTAGAATACAAATTTCCTTATATTTTTATCCCACTGGGAAACCTTAATGGCTCCCTATTGTCCACTTTGTCCCGCAAAATGGGTGGCTGAAAATAACAGAAATTTATTGTCTTACAGTTCTGGAGGCTAGAAGTCTGAAATCAAAATGTCTCAGGGCTATTCTCTCTCTAAAGGCTCTAGAAGGGGAATCCTTTCTTGTGTCTTCTGGCTTCTGATTTTTGCTGACAGTCGTTGGCTTGTAGAGGCATCGCTCCAACCTCTGCCTCCCTTGCCACGTGGCTGTCTTCTTCCTGTGTCTCTCAGTGCCTGTGTTTGTTCTCTTCTTACGAGGCGCCTGTCGTGTTGGATTAGGGCCCACCCTTAATGACCTCATGTTAACCTGATTACATCTGCAAAGATCTTATTTCCAAATGAGGTCACATTCACAGGTACGGGGGTTAGGACTTCAACACGTCTTTTTGAGGGACACAATTCAACCCATGATACCAGATGACTAACTTCTGCTTAAATAAATGTGATGGAAATATGCAGGAGCTTCCATAGACCTTTCTTAGGAAACAGCATGTGGGATTCCTTTGCTCTTTCTCTGTCCCTCCATTGTGCTGCCCAGAAGTGGGACTCTGACGTTGAGGCCACATGAGGTGAAACAACAACATAGAGGAGTCTGGGTTTTTCACAGTGTGGAGAACATTTACAGCCCTGGACAGCTAAACTGGACTTTTACTTTAAAGAGAAATACATTTCTAAGTGTATAAATCCCTTATTGTGGAGTTTCTGTCACTTGCAGTTCTAACCAGTGCTCTTTGTGCTGTTCTGGACTTGGGGCTTCTCCATGAGCTTTGGTTTCTCCTTGGAGTTATCAAGGGGAAGTGAGCACAGGTCCTTTTGCTTTTAGATCTTCAAACTAACTTGGGGATTCTATCATGCACTCCCCTTCTCAGGGCCACTCACCAGTGCCTAATCTCTCTCTTCTCTTCTGACTTTTTTCTCCTATTCTCAATTCAGAAGGTCTTAATCTCTCCTAGGGCAGGAAAAAAATTATTTTCTTACATTCTTCCAAATCTGTGATTTCTGCCATAAACTGCCTGCCCTGAATTCTCTGGGGCTTTGACTTTTGAGACTCAAAATCTTTATCTCTCATTCTCTTGTCTCAAAGATGTAGTTTGAGAGTCGGAAATCCAAACGGATGCTTTTGTATTGCTGTACCCCCCGTTTTCTGGGTCTGTGAGCCCAGACTGCTGTAGCTGATGCCGGAATAGGGAAAGGTCACAAGGGACCAGGAATGATCAGGAATGAAGACATGTTGGCTAATTTATCAGGTATGACCCTGTGACATGAGCACTTACCTCGATGTAGTGTCAGAAAATGCCAGCATTAGAAAGTCTTTAAGAAATCTCCCCCAAAAGAAATTTTCTGTGTTCAAATGAGTTTGAGAAGCGCTCAGAGCTTTTACTGTGCTAATATGCACTGTGAGTAGATGGAGTACAGTATATCCTAAATTCATCTTTCTCCCCAGAACCATTTACCAACCAAAGCACACAAGGGTTCTGTGTTCTAAAATGCATCTCTACATAAGTATACACGTGTGCATTGTTGCAGAGATGGTGTCCAGGAGGAAGCATAAACTGGTACAAATGGTGGCCTCTGGGGAGCTGGGGTGGGAAGTAGACTTCCTTTTCACTGTACAAGTTTTGATATTTTTGGCTTTTGCTTCCTATGTGCATGTATTAAAATAGGTGCAATAAATTGGTGGGAGCTTAGAAGAGCCCAGAGCTGGATATCCAATTGACATCATATTTAACTGACTCCTACTGAGGAATGATAGCTGCCGCCCTCTACTGAGGGTTATCATGAGAAATATCTCTCAGAAACTCATCATTGCACCTGATGTAAGAAAGACATTAAGGGTGCCATAAATAGGAAAGCAGCAGGAAAAAAAAAAAAAAAGAAACATTGATTTAACTGCTCTGGTGTGGAACTGGATCAACCAAATTTTTTAAAGCTCTAATGTGCAGCCAGAGTTGAAACCCACTGGGATTGAGAGGGTTCTCTAAGAGGTCCTCATTCAATTGCCATTTCCCTTGTGTTGGGCAAGGCACTAGGCAGGGGAAATTCAAAAGTGAGTAAGACTCAGTCTCTATCTTCAGATGGCTCCTGCAGCTGGAAGTTGCTCTGATTCTTATCAAAGATGTGTCCGGAAAGAGCCTCTTCCTCCGACTTTGAGTCACCTAAAGCCCTGGCCCATCCAGGCACTTCTGGGAGACTCCGCATTCCAGATCAGGCCTAGGAGGAATAGGAGGGGTCCTCTGGCTTGTATAGCAGCAAATCTGGATTTTGCCTTAGAAAAGCCTTTCCAATTGCCAGCCCTCTAACCACATATTTTTTTTTAGGATCCCAGATACAGAGTCCAGCCTTTACTTTAAACTCCAACAATGGAGAAATGATCATTTCATGGGAGAGAGCGTTCTAATTTTGGACAATTCTAATCCTATTTTATCTTAAAATCTTTATTTTGAAATAACCACAGGCTCACAGGAAACTGCAAAATTAATGCAAGAAGTCCCGTATAACCTTCGCTTACCTTCCCCCCAATAGTGACATCTTATATGGGTGTAGTACAATATCAAAACCAGGGAACTGACACTGGCACATTAATGTTCTAGACATACAGAGCTTATTCAGTTTTCACCACTTTTTTAAAAACGTGCATTCATTTGTGTCTATGTATATTCTATGCAACTTGATCCTGTGTAGAAATTCCCGTAACCACCTCCACAATTAAGATACAGAACTGGGGGCCGCCCGGTGGCGCAGCGGTTTCGTCCGCGCTTGGCAGCCCGGGGTCGCCGGTTCGGATCCCGGGCGCCCGCCGACGCACTGCATGTCAGCCACGCTGTGGCGGCGTCCCATATAAAGTAGAGGAAGATGGGCACGGATGTTAGCCCAGGGCCAGTCTTCCTCAGCGAAAAGGGGAGGATTAGCAACGGATGTTAGCTCAGGGCTGGTCTTCCTCACCAAAAAAAAAAAAAAGATACAGAACTGTTCCATCACTGAAAAAGAACTCCCTTCTGCTACCTCTTTGTATTCACACCCACGTCTTTGTCCCCCTCCCCTCTCTGGAAACCACTAATCTGTTCACCATCTCTACATAGAGAATGTTGTATAAATGGAATCATACAGTATGCAATCTTTATTTTAAAAATAACAGCTTTATTCATATGTAATTCATATACAATACAATTCATCCATTTAAAGTATACAGTTCAATGGTTTTTAATATGTTAGAAGAGTTTTGCAACTATTACCACAGTCAATTTTAGAACCATTTCACCACCCCAAAAAGAAACCTTATACCTATTAGCAGTCAGTCTCTCCCTATTTCTAGAGAATAGAAATTCCACTCCCTATTTCAAACCTCCAGCCCTCAGCAACCACTAATCTACATTCTGTCTCTATAGATTTGCCCATTCTGGACTTTTCGTGTAAATGGAATCGTACGATACATGGTCTTTTGTGACTGGCTTCTTTCACTTTGCATAATGCTTTCAAGGTTCATCCGTGTTGCAGTATGTACTTCATTTCTTTTTATTGCTGAATAATATTCCATTGTATCGACCTACCACATATTGTTTATTCATTCATCAGTTGATGGACATTTGGATTGTTTCCATTTTTTGGCTACTATGAATAAGTTGCTATGAATGTTTGCATGTAAGTATTTGTGTGGACACATGTTTTCATTTCTCTTGGCTGTTGCAGTGTTGTATTTATAAGAAGTATATATTTGGTCATTCAGATGACCAAAATATATTTCTCATATATATTTGGTCTTTGTCCATGGTTCCTGGCTCACAGCTCCCAAAACCCTTGGAATTTCCTGATAGATAAGAGCAGTGGGAGCATCTTTTGTCATATTTGATCTCTTATTGTCAGTTCCTGAAATCACTTCAGAATCAGAAAGGTGAAATGGGTGTCTTATTGTTCATAACAAGCCCCTTTCCATCACAACTTCTGGAAAGCACCTAAGGATGGGGGCTAGTTGCCAGGGGAACCAACCATGAATAGAGGATTGGAACTTTCAGTTCTACCCCCTATTTCCAGGGAAGGGAGAAGGGCTGGAGGTCGAACCAATCACCAGTGGCCAATGATTTAATCAATCAGGCCTATGTAATGAAGCCTCCATAAAAATCCAAAAGGAGGGGGTTCGGAGAGTTTCCAGGTTGGGAAACCAGAACAGTTCTATGTGCCACTGTGCTGGGCCCTAAACTCCATGAGGACAGAAGCTCCTTTTTCAGGACCTTGCCCTATGTATCTCTTCATCTGGCTGTTGTTTCTTATCCTTTCATATCTTTTGTGGTAAACCTGTAATCTAGGGAGTAAGTGGGTTTCCTGAGTTCTGTGAGCCACTCCAGCAAATTAATCGAACCTAAGGATGGAGAAGTGAGAACCTCAGATTTATAACCTGGCATTGTGATTGGCTTCCTGAATTGGAGGGAGTCTTTGGAACCTCCAATCTGTAGTATGTCAGTCGGAAGCACAGGTAACAACCTGGGCTTGCCTTTGGCATCTGAAGTGTAGGGCAGTCTTGTGGGACTGAGCCGGAATCTGATGCCATCTCCAGGTGGATAGTGTCAGAAATGAATTGAATTGTAGGATACCCAACTGGTGTTGAGGAGCATTACTTGGTGGTGTAGGTAGAACCCCCCTCCCCACACACAGTGGAATTGGGGTACAGAACCTAAATAGGTATATACCCAGGAGTGGAATTGCTGGATCATATGATGGCTGTATGTTTAACCTTTTCAGCAACTGCCAAACTATTTTCCAAAATAGCTGTACTATTTTACATACTCATCAGCAGTGTATGAGGATTCTAATTTCTCCACATCCTCACCGATGCTTATCGATCTTTTTGATTATAGCCTTCCTAGTGGTGTGAAGTAGGATCTCATTGTGGTTTTGATAAGCACTTCCCTGATGACTAAAGACGTTCAGCATCTTTTCGTGTGCTTTTTGAATATTGGTGTATCTTCTTTAGAAAAATGTCTATTAGGATCCTTTGCCCATTTTTAAATTGGGTTATTTGTCTTTTTATTGTTGAGTTGTAAGAGTTTTTTCATATAATCTACATACAACTCCCTTAGCAGATGTGTGATTTGCAAATATTTTCTTCTATTCCATGAGTTGTTTTTAATGCTTTCTTGATGGTATTCTTTGACGCACAAAAGTTTTCAATTTTGATGAAGTCCAATTTATCTGTTTTTGTTGTTTGTGTTTTTGGTGTTATGGCTTAGAAGGCTTTGCCTAATCTAAGGTTATAAAGATTTACTTCTATATTTTCTTCTAAGAATTTTGTAGTTTTAGCTCCTATATTTAGGTCAGTGGTCCATTTTGAGTTAATTTTTGTGTATGGTATGAAAGAGTCCAATTTAATTCTTTTGTATGTGGATATTCAGTTGTCCCATCACTATTTTGTTGAAAAAGTATTCTTTCCCATTGAATTATCTTGGCACCTTGTCCAAAACCAATTGACTGTCAGTGTGCGGGTTTGTTTGTGGACTCTCAGTTCTATTCCATTGATCTATTTGTCTGTTCCTTTGCTGGTACCACACAGTCTTGATTACTCTAGCTTTGTAGTAAGTTTTGAAATCAGGACTTTGTTCTTTTTCAAGATTGTTTTGGCTATTCTGAATCCCTTGAATTTCCATTTGAATTTTAGAATCAGTTAATTTCTGCAGAAAAATCAGCCGGCATTTTGATGAGGATTTCTTTGAGTATATAGATCGTTTTGGGTATTGCCATCTTAGCAATATTAAATCTTCCAATCTGTGAACACAGGATTTCTTTTCATTTCTTTAGGTCATCTTTAATTTCTTTCAACAAATTTTTTTAGCTTTCAGATGACAAAATTTGCACTTCTTTTGTTAAATTTATTCCTAGTATTTTATTCTTTTGACACTATTATAAATGAAATTGTTTTTCTTAATTTCATTTTCAGTGAAACAAAATGTGTATAGAAATACAACTGATTTTTGTATATTGATATAGTACACTGCACTTTTGCTGAACTTGTTTATTAGTTCTAATAGTTTTTGATGGATTCCTTAGGATTTTCTATATACGAGATCATGTCATCTGCAAATAGAGATTTTTCCCACATTTTTAAAATACGCTGTATTTTTTTAGAGCAGTTTTAGGTTCACAGCAAAATTGAGAGGAAAGTACAGAGATTTCCTCTATACCTCCTGCCCCCCACATACGTAGCCTCCTCCCTTATCAACATTCCTCACCAGAGTGGTACGTTTATTACAACTGATAAACCTGTACTGACACATTATTATCATCCAGGGTCCATAGTTTACCCTAGGGTTCACCCTTGGTGGTGTACATTCTATGGGTTTAGACAAATTTATCATGACGTGTATCTACCATTATAGTCACATACAGAGTAGCTTCACTGCCCTAAAAATCCCTTTGTGCTTTGCCTATTCATCTCCTCCCCACCAACCTCTAGCAACCACTGATTTTTTTTACTGTCTCCATAGTTTTGCCTTTTCCAGAATGTCAAATAGTTGGAATTATACAGTATGTAGCCTTTTCAGATTGGTTCTTTCACTTAGTAATGTGCATTTAAGGTTCCTCCATGTCCTTTCATGGCTTCATAGCTCATTTCTTTTTAGTGCTGAATAATATTCCATTGTCTGTGTGTACCACAGTTCATTTATCCATTCACCTACTGAAGGACATCTTGGTTGCTTCCACGTTTTGGCAATTATGCATAAAGCTGCTGTAACATCCATGTGCAGATTTTTTTGTGGACATAAGTTTTCAGTTCCTTTGGGTAAATACAAGGGGTGTGATTGCTGGATCCTATGGTAAAAGTATATTTAGTTTCGTAAGAAACAGCCAAATTGTCTTGCTAAGTGGCTGTACCACTTTGCATTCCCACCAGCAATATTTGAGAATTCTTGTTGCTCCACATCCTCACCAGCATTTGGTGGTGTCAGTATTCTGGATTTTGACCATTTTAATAGGTGGATAGTAATATCTCTTTGTTGTTTTAATTTGCATTTCCTTGATGATGTATGATGTGGAGCATCTTTTCATATGCTATTTGCCATCTGTATATCTTCTTTGGTGAAGTGTCTGTTAAAGTCTTTGGACCATTTTTTAATTGAGTTGTTTGTTTTCTTATTGTTGAGTTTTAAGAATTCTTTGCATATTTTGTATAACAGTGCTTTATCAGATATGTCTTTTGAAAACATTTTCAAAAAATTTTTAATTTTAGTGAAGTCCAGCTTGTCAGTTCTTTCATGGATCATGGCTTTGGTGTCATATCTAAAAAGTCATCACCCAACCAAGGTCATCCAAATGTCCTCCTATGTTATCATCTAGGAGTTTTGCATTTTACATTTAGGTCTGTGATCCATTTTGAGTTAATTATTGTGAAGACTGTAAGGTCTGTGTCTAGATTCATTTTTTTGCATGTGAATGTCCAGTTGTTTCAGCACCATTTGTTGAAAAGACTGTGTTTCCTCCATCATATTGCCTTTGCTCCTTTGTCAAAGATTAATTGACATAATTTGGTATAGTTTCTTGAAGTTACTTTAAAATACTCTGGAAAAAATATAGTTGGGGAAAGAGATGAAAACAAGTGGCAAAATGTTAATACTTATTGAAACTGGAGAAAAGGTACATGGGGGGTGTTAATATACAATTCTCTCTACTCTTATGAATGATTAAATTTTTCATAGTAAAACGTTAATAGATAACACTGCTCCATGGATGTTGGTGACTCCCCACTTCTTTCTGCTCACAGGACTTTTTCACACCTCGATAGCATTTCCAATGTTGTTTTACACTGTTCACAGAACTTGTCTCTCTTCTTTCTGGTCTGAATGCTCCTTGTGGCTGTTTTATCTCTGCACCAACCTCTACTCCAACAAATACTTGTTGAGCATTAATTTGTACCAGACCCTGTGCTCCCTGGAGGACATGATGGTGAGTAAAAGCAGACATGGTTGCTAACTCATTGAACTTATAGTCCAGGGGAGCCCGTAAATATTAGTTAAATAATCATGCCAATAAATGTACAGTTGCTACTAAGTGTTATGTAGGAGAGATGCATATAGTTAATAGACAGGGATTTGATCTGTCAGGAAGCTCAGGTAGGCCTCTCTGCAAAAGTAACAATTAAGCTTTGATCTGAAGAATGAGAAGGAACTAACCATGTATATCAGTTAGGATACTTTTGGCTGCAAGTAACAGAAAGCCAACTCAATTGGCTTAAATAATAAGGAAAATGTATCATTCCATGTAAGATGCCCAGAAATAAGGAAACTTCCATATTGGTCAACTCAGCTGCTCAACAATGTCATCAAGAACCCAGGTTCCCTCCATTTTCCTCCTTGCTGTCATCGGCATGTCAGCTCATCTCCCCTCATTGTGAGATGGCCATCACAGTTCCAGATGTGATGTGCAGGTACAAAGAATGGACAACAGAAAAGGTGCCATTACTCCCTGTGCATCTATTTTTAGCAGAAAACCTTTCCCTGAAGTCTTGAAGCAGGCATCTCTTCAAGCCTTAGTGGCTGGAATCACATGATGCCTCATCCAATCAATGGCAAGGGGCATGGAACCACCCTGTTTGCTTAGACCAATCATAAGTGATTCACTCCTTGCAGCTAGGGTTGGGCCTTGAGCTTGTCTTCATAGAGAGTGGATTCCTGAACAAAATTGGGCTGTGCCAGAAAGGAAGAGGGGTGGTGGAGGAATGGATTGGAGAAAGAAACCAATGGTGTTTGCTATATTGGCCAAAGAGCAAAGAGGAGGAGCTTTCTGGAGATGGGATGAGCATGTGCAAAGTCCCTGAAGTGGGAAAGGCTAAAAGACACCAGTGTGGCTGAAACATGGAGTGCAAGGGGGAAGGAGCATAGTGTAAGATGGGGAGAACTTGTTGGGTCTAGACCATGCAGGACCTCGTAAGCTTGGTGTATTAATTTGCTATTGCTGTTGTAACAAATTACCACATATTTAGTGGCTTAAAACAATACAAATTTATTATATTACGTTCTGGAGGTCAGAAGTCCAAATGGGTTTTATGGGGCTAAAATCAAGGGGTTAGCAGAGCTGCGTTCCTTCTGGAGGCTCTAGGAGAGAATCCACTCTTTGCCTTTTCCCACTTGTAGAGGCTGCCTGCATTCCTTGGGTCATGGCACTGCATCACTTGGCTCTCTGTTTCTGTTGTCCTATCTCCTTCTCTGGCTCTAATCTAACCTCTCTGCCTCCCTTTTTTAGGACCTTTGTGATTACACTGGGTTCACTAAGATAATCTGGGATGATCTCCCATCTCAAGATCATTAATCACATCTGCAAAGTCCCTTTTGCCATGTAAGGTAATAATCTATTCCCAGGTTCTGGGGGTTAGGACATAGACATCTTTGAGGGGGCATTTTCCAGCCTACCACATCTTTTTTGCTTGGATCAGAATGGAGGCAGTAAAGATGGAGAAAAATTAAGAATTAAGTTTGATGAAGGAATGAATAAGTGAATGAACAGTCTGTTGTGGACTAAAAGGAGCTTTCTCCCCAGCTTAGAGATTTCTACTGTAGAAGCCCTGCTGAGACGTGCAGATCCTGACAATCACAGGCTGGCCTTCCAAGGTCCACTTGGTGTGATGAACCTCTTAGGTTTGTGCCTTCTCTCCTGGGAAATGGTTGTCTTGGGCATCAGGACAATGACAGAGCTGAAGCCTTTCCCAGCAGAGGAGCAAACTCACAAAGCAGTTGCTTGAATTGAATGTTTCCATCTCTACTTGGCAGATACATGGTGGGGCAGAGGGGACAGGGAGATAACCTGGATATGGTCCTGGCTGGGACTGGCCTTCCCACAAAGGCCAGCTCATCGTTTTCTTGTTTTTCTGTTATTATTTTTTAAAATTCTGTGTTGATACAAGCTCATGAATGCTACTCTGTCTCAGAATAAATACAACTGCGATTTAGGTTTCACAATTTAGCGGATTTCATCATGTATTGTCATTTCTATTTACTATCCCTTTTCTGAGATTTACAGTATTTTTCTTCTGGGATTTCAGGAGTGTTATATGCTGGAGGCAGGATGAGAGGCAAGATACGATGTGTATATGTAGGCATATGAGCCGTTCCACCCCGACGCTTCAGTTGTGCTATTGGCCACTCAAGGTTGCCTTTTTGTGCAAGTCGACCCCCCAAATGAAGGTGAAGGCAGGCTAGTCTACTTTTATTTGAGTCAGTGAACCACCCCATACTTCCCCAAATGCAACTTCACTCACATCCTATGTGATGGGACATGTTAGTCAAACCCCACAAGCTCTTGGAGCTGGTACCTCGGGTTGCTCTAAAAATATTCTTTGGGACTGAAATTCTTCAGCAATGCTCAACCATGTTCTCCCTGCAAAACAAGGGTCAAAACATTGAATGATTGGATCACCCCAGTCTGTCAGTCAATGAGTAAAAGTGTGCTGAAGGCTCTCCCTAGGATGAAGCATTCCTATCAGGAGCCAAAGAGAATATCCATGCCATTAAAGATCCCTGAGTTTGCCTCTCCCCCAGTGCGGCAGGACTCCAGTGAGGCTGAGAGGAACCTGTAGCTGTACTCTGACCTGTCCTTCCTTCTGGGGTCCTCTACCCTGGAAGGGTATCCCTTTACTCACTGGCAGGAATTCCTGATTTTCATGAGGTACTAGAGTGGGATAGAAAGAACACGAAGCAGGACTCAGCCAGTAGTGCAGGATTAGGTCATGATCCTGCCTCTCCAGCTGTGATCTTGCACAGGCCACTTGGGCTCTGCAGACTTCACTTCCTGTCCCTGTGACTTGTCATCTGAAGGTCCTTTCAGTGATAAGATTCAGTGAGTACAGAGGTGGGGGCACCTGAATCTGGAGCTCCTTTAACTAGAGTCTCCTAGTTCCTTTTCTCCTCACACGCCAACATAAAATATAAGGACTTAGGAAGTATTTGTATGTTTTATTCAGTGCCAAACAGAATGTCACACAGAAACTTTTCATTGAGAACAGGGGGGCAGGCATGGTTAAAACTTTTCTCTGCATTTAAAAAATATATGCCCTATAATAAAAATAGCTTATTTTCTGTGCCATCCTCACAATAATCCTAGGAGGTAAACAATAAATGGCTGTTTTACAATCAAGAATCTGAGGTTTGGGGCCGGCCCGGTGGTTAAGTTCCCATGCTCCACTTTGGCGGCCTGGGGTTCGCAGGTTTGGATCCCAGGCGCGGAGCTATGAACTGCTTGTCAAGTCATGCTGTGGCGGTGTCCCACATACAAAAAATAGAGGAAAATTGGCGCAGATGTTAGCTCAGGGCCAATCTTCCTCACCAAAAAACAAATAAAAAAGGACCTGAGGTTTGTGGAAGTTCCTCAAGGCCAATGAGAAGGGATGAAGGCTGAATTCGAATTTCAGTGCATCAGGCTCTGGGAATCCTTAGTCTCTATTGTGCTGTCTTCATTCAAAGAACCCTCAGCCCCCACCCAGAACTTGGAAAGGTAAATGGGAAGAGCTGGAATTAGAGGATGGAAGACCTGCATTCCAATTCTGGTTCCTCCTTTACTCGTGTGATCCTGTGCAAGTTATTTCTCTCTTCTGGTCTATAAACTAAGGGAACAGCTTCTAAGGTCCCTTCTAAGCCAACATCTAGGATTCTAGGAAAGCGATCTAATATCTTTCCACCAAATCTGGCATCCTTTACAAAGATCAGCCCATAAACAAGCAAACAGAGTTGGCACGTGATGAAGCAGCTCTCAGGGCTGCAGCCTGAAATTCCTTGCACTTCCTCTACATACGAGTTCCCTTTCAGCAGAGGCCTAGAAGTTAGCTCTCATACCTGCTCCTTTCTCTTCCAATTCAACAAGCCTTGACTGATTTTTCGGCTGTTTGAAGCACACTGCCCTTAGGAGCATTTTCTAACTGCTAGGCGCTTGCAGGCACCTCAACACTCCAGCTTTTTTTTTTCCTTGGGGCTTTTGATAAAAGCAATCTTGTCCTTCCATCAGATCTGCCATGCAGGTTATCACAGCTCTCAGAGCCTCTTTGCAACAGATGTTAAATGCTCCCCTACCCTCTCTCTATCCCCAGAAATGGTCTTTCTATAAGGAGGATACAGACGGCCAAGCCTTCCTCCTTTCCCACTCTCCACGCATCTACAGGTAGTTGTCCACAACAGCCGCATGCAGGGGTGCTGGAGCAAATGACTGGGAAGTTATTTCACAGTTAAAAAAATTCGGAAAGAAAGCTTCTGGCCTGCCAAAAGAATGCTGCCTCTTTACCGATGTGATGGAAAAAGCACTTTAAGGCCTGATTCCACGGTTGAGCTCTGCACAAGGTTTTCACTCCTGGCACTTGCTCTTTCTCTTGGCAACCAGGCTGTAGGCACAAAAGCCCTCTTCCGTCCACAGCAACCTCTGCAAGCTTTCTGAGGACAATCATCCAATAAGTGGCTGCAGCCTTGGGGAAGTTTCCCACCTTAGTGCAGGCTACTGAATAATTAATTCTGGTCTCCACTCTGCTTCTCCTTCACTGTGCAATGATTAAAAGCCAGACTACTGCTTCCAATCCCAGTTAATAACTACTGACTTTGTGGCCCTGGGCGTTATTCAATGGCTCTATGTCTGTTTCTCCATCTGCAAAATAGGGGTTAATGATGGCACCTACCTCATAGGGTTAATATTAAATATATATATAGTATCTTGCATACAGGATGTACTGTTTGTTGCTATTATAAGGATTGACAATCATAAGAAATAGGGGGCCTAAGCCAGAGTAAGGAGACCCAGACTTAATCTCCAATCTTTTTAAAACTTCCTTCCCTTTCCTCAAAAGCAAATTAGAAATTTGCTAATGGAGATTTCTAACACTGGATTAAATAAAAAGTACTCCTTTGAAAACTTTACAGGAACTTTTGGTAAATGCTTTGATAGTTTTCCTCTTAAGCTAGTAATATAAAGTTGCTAAATTTTAAGTTTTACATCCTTGTCACAAAATTTTGAGACATGACATTTCTGGTTTAGTGCAAGACTAGAACTTCATCTCACCTTTGTTTGGTACATAATAACATCATACCCCATACTGGTGTTAAAAATGGTCCATACTTTGAGTTAAAATTTTCCCAATTATAACTCAAATGTGTGCATTTGGGCACTGCTTATGAGTAGAAACTTGAACTCGATTGTGAAAGGTTTTGTGCTCAATATTGGGCCAGATTGTTTCTAACCCACAGGCTGTTTGATAGTTAATAGGCCACTGTTTCCCACCAGACACCAAATGTGAAAGAGGACGGCCTAAAGCTTAGCCAAATGGTAACAGGGCGGTTACTCCTGCCACGATTTGGAAATTAAATTCTCTCTGGGGATCATTCTGATTAGAAAATGAATATAAGGTTGTCACCTATTCATTCGAGAGTTTAGTAGTATTCTGAAAGTAATGTACACATCTGTGATTTTCATGACAGCTTAAGAGTACCTTTTATGTAACTGTGCACATGGGACTCTTCCATTTCTGAGCCCTTATTAAACCCGGGTGTGATGATACTGTTACTTAGGAAATCTGGCATTAAACAAAAAAAGTCCCTAAACTGAGAGCTCAAAAGATTCAGTTGTTTCTAAATCTTTGGTAAAGATGCCCAGGTTGATAAATCTGAATGTTATATTGTAAACATCAAGTACCACCACAAACATTTAAAAAAAGGAAGTTTATTGGTCTTTAAATGGCTCAAATTGCAAATAAACCAATCGGGTAGTGGCATCAGCCGAAGACATATGATGCATCTTTGTCAGCTGGCTTCATAGCACCTCAGTACCCAGGAGAGGACAGGTCTCAAAGCAAAGTCACAATGTTAGTGGTTAGGACCCCTGGTTAAATAAGACTGCAATGAGTACACAGGGAAGTTGCGGGCCTGCAGGGCCAGCATTACATCAGTAACTTTAATTCTGCACGTGGCATAGCCTATGAAAAATACAAAATGAAAGATGTACATCTCAAACCCTTTAAGGACAAATATTTAACATGACAAGCCAGATGTTAATATCTAAAGAGTTGAGTTCCTAAAAAGCCTATTTTGGTTAACTTTACATATATTTCTGTTACCTGGAATGCCCGAACACATCTTTGACTTGTTGAAATTAGGACTGGGCAAAAAGAAAGAAAAACTTTGTTGAATCAACTGTCCTAGCCCAACTCCAAAGAAGAAAAGAAAAATCTGACAGTGGTATATTTCCCACTGAAATTCTGTTCCCAAATAGCGTGCTAGAATTCTTCCAGTGGGCACACCACACAATGGTGACACAGGCCTAATGTTTGGTCTGTGTACGCCAAATGTGTTTTCTGCACTATACTTGGGTTTGACTGCTTGATGTTAACTTTAGGAAAATGTAGCTACAGTGTTCTTCACTATGAATACAAACAGACTACACATACTCCTAAGAACTCCCATACAGCTCAACTGTAACCTCATGGGTACAAATTTAGAAATTAACAGGTGGCAAGCATGAATATTTTCCTGAAGTGTTCTAGTGCAAAATGCATTAGCACTGTTGACATCTTTCCTGTGCCCTGCTCCAAAAGACATCAAACACTTAACACAGGCTCACCACTTGCAGAAAGGGATTTCCGGGGACCAGCATCTTAAAGAGGGTTCACTGAAACATAACTGGTGCTGAATCCTCACAGTCTAAAATTATCTTACACATACATGCCGGCCCTTCACTTTAAACTACCGTACAGTGAATTAGAAGCGATCAAGCAGCTCTGGAACCTTACTTTAAGAACCAGAGTATGGCACACATTTGAAATCTGGATAGACTCCCAGCAGACAGTTATTTCTCAAGAATCTTCTATACAAAAGTTGTACTCCATACCAGGCATATATTCTCTCACCAGGACACATGGGGCAATGGGCCCCTGGCACCAGTGAGGACATACCCAGGATGATGTAACCGGGTATTTTTCGGTTTCTAAATTAAGGCATATTCAAAAATTTCCATGTACAAGTTTACACCACTTTTCTAAGTTAATCACCAGGTAATTAATGCAGGTTTCACAGATGAATTACTCTCAATTTAACTATATGCAACAATCATGCCAATAACTTTTTCTTCTACATTTTGCGTAACAATGGTTAAAAAAAGTGGTACAGTTTAACTATCATGTTCACAATTGTCATTTTTCAAGGCAGTAGAAGACCAAGACATTTTAAAATGATAGAAAATTTAAGCTTTATAATCAACCAGAGGAAGTAGCCTTTCCTCCCAATCCCACCCCCACCTCACCTCTTGAACAGTTCAAGAAAGACTGCCCACGGAAACACAAGCTCACACACGACATTCAGGACCGTGATAAATGTAGGCAATTATGAAATAAGTGGAGCTTTGCTTCTTGATGAAGCCACATTAATTTCTTTTTTAAGTGAATTTGACTTTCAGTGCAGTTCCAATTCATGCTTTTAGTGATACATAACAATTTCCAAAATGTTAAAGTAATTTCAGTCAATTGAGCCTTCAATGGCAATGCTTATAAATTATATTTATTAGTATGGTCAAGATAAGAAAGGAGTTTGGGCTTTGATTATAAAATGCAGCATCTTTCTCTGATTCTCTTGGCTAAACTTTTCCTCTTCTTTTTTCCATTTTTTTCTTTGCTGTCTTCCATCTTTCTGGCTCGAATTTCCCTCATTAAATCAAAAAAAACCTAGAAAAAAGAAAATAGGGTAAATAAAACAGATAATAGGAGCTTGGCACGTCTCTGAATCACAGCAGCAAATCTTGGGAATAATGTAAGAATAAGTATTTAAGAGCTCTTATTTGGGGAGTATAAGGAGAGGAAAACCCAAAACTAAAGTCTGCTTCTCCAAGTATATTGAGAAAATGGGAAAACAGGGAAATTTCCTGAATTACACTTTTTGGTAAAAATGTTCACATAATATAACCTGATCTTTCCATCCTAATTTTCAAGACAGAAATGAAAAAAGCACTACAAGTGATGACAGCTCCAAAGATAAAGCTCAATGTGTTACTTTGAGTAATTTATAATTAGTAAATGTATTTTGTCAATTCATATTTTAAAGTAATTAATGTTTAATAAAATTTATATTTAATAACTTGTTTTTCTTCAGCTCCATTTCAGAAATAGAGCTGTGGAAAATGCGTTCTTCCTTTACCATTTTTTTCCCCTCCCGAAAGCCCTGGGACATAGTTGTATATTCCAGTTGTAGGTCCTTCTATGTGAGCCGCCATCACAGCATGGCTACTGACAGACGAGTGGCGTGGTTCCGTGCCTGGGCCGCTGAAGCGAAGCGTGCTGAACTTTAACCACTAGGTCATCAGAGCTGGCCCTCCTTTACCGTTTTGATAACAGGCACTAGAAAACCATTTTGTTTGTTGCACTATATTTGAGAATTTATCAATTTTTGACTGATGTCTAGGAATTGGCAAGTAATGAGAAATATTAGCACAATAATTTAAAAATTACTAGTGTTAAATATCAATAACAAATGTTTGTGTGCACACAGAGAAGGGCCTGAAAGGATATATACTCACCCTGTACACAAACAGTTATGAGTGTGCAGATGATAAAGGAATGAATAACTTTTACAGTCCACACTCTTGCATTTGGGATTTAAAAAAAAATTTCACTTATTATTTTTGGAATAAAAAAACGCAATAAGACTAAAAACAAACAGATATAAGACAGATAATGAATGCTTGTAATTAAACGAATGTATGTTATGTAGTGACTGACATGCCTTCTCAAACATGCCTAAGCTCTCTCATGGAAACTTTAACTGAGACAGCACAGTGTCAAAGAGCACAGGGAGAGAGCCACTGTGCGTGTGCAGAGCAGGAGTCACACGTATTTGCTTCCATTTGAAACAGAAAAAAATGAAATGATAAACCAAACACTAATAACTTTATTTTATATATTCAAAAAGAAAATTAAAAAAATTACACAAAAGCAGTTGCTAAAAACTGAAAATCAAACTGAAACAAATAAGACTATATGTCAAGTTGGTGACATAATCATACAGAGAAAAGAATTATTTCAAGAGACTTTAAAACACAGATATGGAATACACATCTTAGATGCTAAAAATAAAAACAAAACCTCAACAAATAAACAAAACACAACAAATCTTAAAACTTCACTCTGTAGTTTAGTTGTTAGTAGTAACAGTGGTATTGCTCTTTTGGAACCATTTTATTTATATATATACTGCAGGGTAATGCAAGTAAGTAATTATGTTAAGTAGTTTAGAAACCAGGACTTTCAGTATAAGAGAGAAGATATAAATACAGAATCAAAGAGGTGAAAGTCCTAAATGCTATAATTGAATTAGGAATAATAGTATAATCTCATGATTTTTTTTTCTTTTAATAATACATATTTCCTAGCCCTAGTCACTGAAAGGCCACGAAGCAATGACAACCCAATAGCAATAAGCAAATTAGTCTCCAGGTTGTGGCTGCTAAATACCATTCCACCAGTGGAACCAGGGTCCCTTAGATGAATGGCTGATTGCTGATCGGGAGCGAGGAACAGTTAAGTCAGAAAGCAAGGAAGCTATCCAAGACTAATGAGTTGAGTCAAATGGGCACAGGACTAACACGGGGTGCAGTTAAAGAAGGAAAAAGCTGAGCATAGAAACCCCACAAAGAATTCAACAGACTGAAACACACAGGCAGCATAAACCTCATGAGTTCCTGCCCCTCCTTGTTGCAGTTTGACTCCACTGGAGAATGGAGATTTCGGAACAGCTCTGCTTCAAGTCCACAGCTGACCAGCGGGGGCAGGAAGCTTCCAAGCTAACCACATGTAATTATTAGAGAACTCCCAGTACTGCTTTCTGATGCAGATACGCCACTATGGAGTGGATATTAGAAGAAAGTTTAATTTCTAATTTTAGATGAGTATCTGCAATAAACTTCAAATAAATCCCTATTAGAAACTGCCAAGGTCATCTTAACTAGCAAACGCAGTGGGAAACTTTTAAAGTCTGCACCAGCTAATGTAATGAAGTAAAGCTAAAGGAAGCCCTGTTTCAACTGTGAAGTGGAAGGAAATAAGTAAGGAGGGATAAGAATAAAGAATTGGTTTGATGAACTCAAACAAATGATAACGCCCAAAGCACAGGGCTTCTTCCAACCTCTTTTAATACACTTTCAAGATTACTTTTCTCCCTCACTTCCTCCCACCTTTTTCTCTTCCTGTCTCCCTCTTTCTTTTTTCCCATTTGAGGGCAACCCGGTATGTACAAAATTTGGATCTTCTAATTTCAGACTAGAGATCATAGGAAATCCCTCCTCTTCTCACATAAATCGAAATAAAACAAAACTAGACAAATACACACACACACGCTCAGAATGTTTAGCTTAGAATACTTACAGTTGAAAACACGTATAAAAATTATTAGAAATGACCAACATCTCTCTTAAAAGCATTATGGGCCACTGGCTTAAATCTAAACCTTTCCCTTCACCAGTTTCTTCCTTTTAAGTACTTAGCAGCCGCTAGGTTACATCATAGACAATATTAAAATTTCAAATGGATTAAGGATCTACTATAAAAGCCAACACAAAAAAATTTAGGATGGGAAAGAGCTTTTCAAAGGAAGCCAAAAAACCCAGAAGTCACAAAGGAAAACCCTGACAAATTTGACAGCATCATCTTTAACGTTTTTCCATGGCAAAAGACAAAAATAAGCAAAGTTAAAAACCTGGTAGGGATTAGGAGACAACAGTCACAACAGCTGTGAATGGACAAAGGATTAACGTCCTTAATGTAAAGTGGGCTGATGAATCAAAAAGATAAACAAACCATTAGACCAATGGGCAGAAGAAAAATAATTTCAGAGTTCACAGAAGATATACAAATGGCCAATGAGTCAATTACAAGATGCCCAGCCTCATTAGCAATCAGGAAACACAAAACAATATTCATCGACTTCTAAAGGTGCTTAATTGGTGCTGGTGGGGCAGTGGGGAAGGGAAAAGGGAGTGTCAGGACAGCCTCTGGAGGGTGACTTGTCATTACTGGAGGGTGACTTATTACAATTTAAAATGCACCCTTGCTTTTACTCTTGCACAGGTGCATGGACAGAAAGTTCACTGCAGTGTTGTTTGTAATAGAAAAAATGGCAGACAATCTAAATGCCCTTACTAGGAAAATGGCTGAATTATGAAAAAGCCTGACTATGGAACACTTTGTAGATTTTAAAAAGAATGTGGTTTATCCCTATGCAATGACAGGGAAAGAACTACAAAATCCATTTGTTGTAAAATTGAAAAAGCAAACCACAGAAATTTATCTACCTACCTACCTACACAGAAATACTATACATATAGTGTATATATACCATATATACTATAAAAATCCTACTTATACAAGGGGCAAAACAAGCAAAACACAAACTTTCCCTTAGATTCTGTATGCTCTCCTTTAAATGCAGGTAAACGTCTGGAAAGATACCCTAGAGTCAGCAGTGGTTACCTACGGGGAGGGGAGTGGTATTTGGGTGAAGAGAGACTCATTTTTTCCTCTTTATACTTTTTCCTCTGTATTACGAAATTTTCTTTATACAATATGCATGTGTTCATGGATTACTTGTACAATTAAAAAAAAACCCAAATAATAAGAAAATACAGTACATTTCTACTAAAATTCTTTCCCCAACAAAAAATTGGCTCTCTTGACATAATAAATCATAGTCTCCTTTTCGACATCTACTTGCTCAATTGCTTTCCATTCCTCCAGGACATTCCTTAAAATTAAGAGGAACCCTGGAGGGGCTGGCCCAGTGGCATACTGGTTAAGTTCTTGTGCTCCGTTCCAGGGGCCCAGGGTTCACAGGTTCAGATCCCAGGCATGGACCTACACACCACTCATCAAGCCATGCTGTGGTGGCATCCCAGATACAAAATAGAGGAAGATGGGCACAGATGTTAGCTCAGGGACAATCTTCCTCACCAAAAAAAAAGAGGAACCTTGGAGTTAACAATTTAAGGGTACTAACAAGGTCATCAGATGAACCTGGCACCCAGTGAGTACCACAAGCAGGTTTGCCAGATGGTCCTCTAGCCTCTGGGTGATTCCTCTGTGACAGGCACGGCCTGCTGAGACAGGCTAGGGCCCAGTTCCACAACTCTGATGGTCATGAAGCTTTATTACATGGTGGATTTAAAATCTGCCTCTTTGAAACATCTACCCAATGATCTATTTGGAATCCAGACGAGGATAAGGCATGAGCCCTTAAAATCTTGTAGGTAACTGGTATTTGTTTTCTGTGAGAACACACGGTATTTGCCAATTTAACAGAAGGAGATAATGTTAACACTTGCTACCCCAGAAAATCTGTATCAGGCTTTTAGTAGTGGATGACATACAATATGGGAGATACCACAGGTATTCAAACCACTGTTTTGAGTAAAATAGTGAGGAAAGAACATGGGTACCAGAGTTGGCCACACCCAGAGCCAGCAGATGCCACCACCAATCCTGTGAAATTGAACCAGGCATGTAATTTCTCCACATCTCAGTTTTCTCATCTAAAAAGTGAGCTTGATGAAATGGTTAGTGCTCGCCACAGTACCCGGTTCTTGTAAGCACTAACGAATGTTATCTCTTACAACTATTATGTTATTTCCTCAGCAAAAAACCAAATATAACCTAATTCTAGAAACTGAATAGTTGCTGCAAGTTACTTTTATTTAGCCACTGAGGTACTTTATCTGGGAGCCACTCTTCAGGACATAGCAGTACATGAAAATACAGGTTTCAGTATGAACTTGTACCTCAGTTTACAGCAGCTCCATTTAATGTAATTCTGCTTTGGAGACGTGACCATTGATTGCAGACTGTATTATCCCACACTGGCCACAGCAGTACTTCCTATGTACTTTTCCAGAATCTTGCCACTATCCATCAAGAGGTGGAGTCTGTTCCCCTTCCTCTTGAACCTGGGTGGGGCTGTGACTACCTTGATAAAATGAGGTGGAAATAATGCTGCATAACCTCCAAGGCTAGGTGTCATAAAAGGCAATATGGTATCTGCCTGGTTCTTACGCTCTTGTGACACTCGCCCTTGGAACTCAGCCACCTTGCTGTGAGAAAGTCTAAACCAGCGCACATGGAAAAGGTCCCATGGGGAGGAACAGAGGCATCCCTGGACAGCAGCTGTTGTCACCTGGCTGAAGCAGCCAGGTGGGAACAAGCCTTTAGACCTTAAGTTTAGATGCTTCCAGTCCCCAGACTTCAAACTTCTCAGCCAAGACACCAAACACTGTGGAGCAGAGACGAGCCATCTCCACTGTGCCCTGTCCAAATTCTTGGCCCATAGATTCCATGAGCATGATAAATGATTGTTTCACTCTTTACGTTTTTGGAGTGTATTTTGTTACACAGCCACAGTAACTAAAATAGCCCTATACCTTTAACTTTTCTCTTTTGAAAAGTAATACATGCATATGGCAAAAAAAATTCAAACACAGAAGTCCAAATGGGTATTTTCAGTGAAAAAAGCATACACCCATGACTTAGTTCTCTGGTGGCAACCACAGGTACTGAATTCTTATACATCCCTCCGATGTATACATATCTGTGTGTATGAAGGAGTATTTAAAACACAGATAGCAGCAAACTCAAGACACAGTTTGCACCTTTTTTCACTTACTTTATGTTGAAGATCATTCCACATCAGCACATTTAGCTCCATCTTCATTTCTTTTTAGTGGTTGTATAGTCCTCCATTATATGGACATACCATAATTTATACCAGTCTGTTACCAGACACTTGGACATTTGTTTCTACAAATAATGCTTCAATGACCACCACTGAACCTAGATTTATGCACAGATGTATAATTTTATCTGTATAATAAATTTTTAGAACTTGAATTCTTGGGGTCATAATTTTGATAGAAAATTGCCAAACTGCCCTTCCACAAACATATGAGAGATCCTGTTTCTCTATACTCCTTGTTGCTATCTCTATCAACCTTGTTGCTTTTTTTCCAATGTGAGAGGTAAAAAAATATCATATTTTTACATTGCACTTCCCATTTTATAAGTGAGCCTAAGCCTCTTTTCAAATTTAAAAGCAATCTGCATTTCTTTTCTGTGATATGCCTTTTTATGTTCTTTGACCATTTTTCCATTGGGCTGTTGGTATTTTTCTTACTCTCCTGTCATAGCTCTGATAATGCACACTACCAAACCTTCCCAGGGCCTCTCATGCCAGCAGATGACACCACAAGGACTGTTACAGCGACAGCTTCAGAGCTTGGTCAGTTACAGTTTGCCTCTCCTCCCCACTCCCCTTAGTTGGAGTAGATTGTAGAGTCTGTTCTACAACCTATTCAGGACATCAAATAGGAAGAAACAAAGTATAGATATGCTGTGATAATGTTCAATGTTGCCTTTCAAAACTTTCAAACACACTGAACCTTAAAACATATTTTCATTAGTACTTTAACAAACGTTTGCCATAACTTTAGAGGAAACTGCTATACTGAGTAGAAATCTTGTAGCACTCATATAGTACAGGTATCCTGTACTTATAGGAATCTGACCATGTGACTAAAAAAAATTTAATCAGCTTAAGATAGTAATGATACTGTCTTAAGACCTACAGTAAATGAATAGAAAGAATCTCTAATTTTTTTAACCTAATGATTTCTGGATCAGACTTATGAATCTACAGGCACAAGCAGACCAGTTCACTAAAACTTGAGGCCACCTAGAGCAGTGTTACTCAAAGCGTGGTCCACCAGTCCACAGTCTGCACCACCTGCAAGTTTGCTAGAAACGCAAATTCCCAGGTCCCACCCTGGACCAAATAAATCAAAATCTCTGGGGTAAGATCCAGGAATCTGCATTTAGCAAACTTTATAGGCAATTCTTCTGCACATTAGAGTTTGAGAAGCACTCAGTAGAGCCTTGATACTTGGGGGCTGAAAAAGGCCCCAGCTGGAGGGCTCTAAGAACCTGTGCTGCCTCAGCCCAACAAGCAGTCTTCCCAAACACTCCGGCAGCAGGATGAAATGCACCTGAGAAGCCTCCCATAAACGATGTAAGGGTGTTCCTCGCCTGGTCTCCGGAAAGTGCCAATCTGAACACCGTGGGAAGACAAGGGAAGAGGGCAGAGGATTTCTCTTTCCATTCAGGGGAAAACAGAGGCTGAGGGTGGGGAGTGTAGTTATGAGAACAGAGGTTTTAAAATCCTCTTATGTGGGGCTCCTTCATCTTGGGAGGCACTGTCACTTCTGAGAACTTAAATGGGGCCGGGCAGGTGTCAGCTCAGAGGACTTACAAAATTTCTTCTAAATTATCCACCCAATGAGGATATGAAAAAAAAAGAGGCAGGGGATTCAGGTCAGGAATCCTGTCAGTGCTAAAAAAACAGTGCATTTAGCTACGGTGTCTCATGTTTCAAAGTCTCTCAGGAACCTAAGGACAAGGTAAAGTAAGAAATTCCTAACATGTTGTACTTGAGCATTCAGGGCTGATAAAAATCAACACGTATTAAATCTCTATCTGAACGTCTCACAGGATCGCTAGATAAAATGGAGCCGAGGTAAAGCAAATCAACCTACTTGGAACATGCTGTAGTAGTAAGGAGAGCCACCTTTACCTTGTCCACATTAGCTCGCGTTTTAGCAGATGTTTCCACGTAGTTAACATTCCACTGATCGGCTCTGGTTTTTGCCTCTTCTACAGAAACCTGCCTTTTATCTTCTAAATCTGATTTGTTACCAACCAGCAGAAATGGAACATTCTCATCTTCTTTTACTCTTAAAATCTGCTCCCTGGATAAGAGAAAATGAGAAAGAAATATTTACATCACTGCTACATGCTAAAATAAATACCACCTGAAATTAGCACTTATGTATACGTTTCTATATAATAGTAAGCTTATTTATTGTATGGTAGAAAATAAGCAGCACTTCTTCCCAATTTTATCATCATTTGAGTTACACATTCACTTCACTGATGAAGGAAAAATACACCAAAGAAGGGAGTATAAACATGGCAGTGGAGGTATGAAATGAAAGTGTCAAATGCAACTTTCCCCTAAATGCTTTTTTTTTTGGTGAGGAAGATTGGCCCTGAGCTAACATCCGTGCCCATCTTCCTCTATTTTTCTACATGGGACGCTGCCATAGCATGGCTTGATGAGCAGTGTGTTGGCCTGCACCCGGGATTTGAAACTGTGAACCCTGGGCTGCCAAAGCAGAGTGCGCAAACTTAACCACTATGCCACTAGGCCAGCCCCTACCCCTAAATGCTTCTTTTAAAATAAATTTTTTATATTATAACCATTCAGGTCTGCAGAAAAGTTGTAGATAGTACAGAGAGTTCCTGTATACCCCATGCCAGTTTCCCCCACTGTTAACATCTTTCATTAGTACGGGACATTTATCATAACTATGAACCAATACTGACACATCATTATTAACCAAAGTCCAAACTTTATTCATATGTTCTTAGTTTTTACCTAATGTTCTTTTTCTGTTCCAGGGTCCCATCCAGGATACCACATGACACTTAGTCATCATATCTCCTTAGACTCCACTTGGCTGTGACAGTTCTCAGACTTTGTTTCTGATGACCTTGTCAGTTTGAGGGGTGCTGGTTAGGTAGTTTGTAGGACAGCTCTCAATTGGGATTTGTCTGATGTTTTTCTCATGATTAAACTGGGGTCATGGGTTTTTGGGAGGAAGATCATGGAGAGATAGAGTGCCAATTTTTTTCATTGATATCTTAATAGTTTATAACATTGGGAAATTTTAGCTGTACATTATTGTTTGTCAGTCACCATATAAATGCATCCCTTCACCCCTTGTGCCCACCCCCCAACCCCTTGCTGAGAGTGCCATTCTTATTATATCATATATGAGTCCCACTGAATGTTTTAAAAGCCCCACACATGCTAGAAATATCTGGAAGTCAGCTCCTAAGTAGAGATTTTGAATCTAGAGACAAGTTATACAATGTGAAAGTGTCACCAGTTTTAAAGGTATCTTGACTCTGCCCTTCCTACTCATGTGAGTAAGCAAAGTACTTCTTTGCCTCAGTTTCCTCATCTGTAAAATGGGGCGAACAATAATACCTTTCTTCTATGGTTGCTAGAAGGATTAAATGTAAAGTGCATATAGTAAACATGCAATAAATGTCACCTGTTCTTAATGATTATTATTAATCTACTAGAGAAAGATGTTCTTTTGTAAAATCAATAGACAAATCTTTAAGACTTAGGTTTACTATCTTGCTATCTTACAGATGCTTCTCCTTTGAAATTATTAAGAGATGTTGAAATTATAGCAACATAAACATTTTAGACTATGAGAAAATTAAAGGGATTATTAGAATAACAAGTCAGCAAAGTACACTTATTTTGCAGGGTTCTTACAGTGATATTTGAGACCAAGTATAAAGCTTTGCCATGGCTTATTTTCAGGTTAAGTCTGTTTTGTGCTTCTCAGACAATGTCTCCTGAATACCACCTCACCTCCACTCCTGCTAACATCTTACTGAGCACTCACAATGTGCCAGGCACTGTTTTAAATACACTATTTCATTTAATCCTCACCCCAAAGCTAGAAAGTTAGTTTGATTATTATTGTCATCCTGCTATAGATAAGGAAACTGAGGCCCAGAGAAATTATGTAACTCATTCAGAGTCACAGTTAAGTGGAACTAAGATTTGAATCTGAGAAATCTAACTCCAGAGCACACAACAACTGCTTAACTAAATAGCATGGGGCCTCCCCATAATGGAATATCTAAGGGAACAAACTGTCTGAGAAGGTTTAGTTCCCCAAAGTTCTTCATCATGAGAGACCCCTACCTCTGATATGGAATGAACATATTGGGCATCATGGTGAGGTTCTCCATGTTATACGACATTTCCCCTGCATGGCTAAATTACAAACTGATAGAGGGAAACTTCATTATTATATATAGTGATCAGATCAAACCTGTGGGAGAAGAGGTACAAGAAAGGTGGAAGGAAGTGTTGATCATATAAGACAATTTTACTTTTCCAAAAAAATGTATTCAATTAGTTGTTCCACTTGAGGATTAAAATTGATACTAACAAAGTAACTAGTAACTAGTGATATTATAATGTGATGTCATATTTTAATAATTAAATAATTATTAATAATAATTTAAAAACAATGCCCTATATAAGAATGTTTAATATATTAAAAAATAGACAGTAGGGAAAAGGGCTATATTTTGAAAAGGAAACTTAACAACATAAAATGCGGTGGCCATGTGGTGTTATAAAACAGCCATCATTTGTTTAATGAGAGCCAGTACAGGAGAGTTGTCAAAATCAAGAATATGGAAGCAGGCCTTCTGGATTTTCACTGCTCTGCCATCCCTAACTGCATGACTGGGGGCAAGTCACTGAACCTCTCTGTGCTTCAGTTTCTTCATTCATAAATTTGGATAATACTTTTTAAAAAAAATCACATTTAAGAAGTCACTAACTATAAGCATTATTTTATGTACCCCTAAGAAATGCTGCCGATTGTAACTGTAGGATGTCATACACAACTCTCATTTTAAGAGATGATAAAATGTAAAAAGCGTGTCTTCGAATCTATGAAATACAGTAGTATGTACCTCATCTATGTTAATGCTTAGAAGAGGGTCTGGTATGTGTCAAGCACTGTGTATTAGGAAGTGTCATTATTTTTATTATTACTTCATTCACCTGATTACTGATGGAGTAGCAAACATTCTAACAGACAATGCTTGCAGGAAGTTCTTTGGACCTGAATTCTTCGTTTTTCTAACGTGAGTACTATGGACCACACACACAGTCACCTCCATCCTTCACTGATTTGTACTTACCTTAAACATCCTTTCAGAAAGTAAAAATGTTAATTGAGCACCGTATCTGGGTGACACATGCTGAGGTGTACAGCACTACAGTGCTGGGATGTTTCCTACCACTCACGTGATTCTTGCAAAAAAGCTTGCCAACACTCACCATTATTGCTATTAAATTTATGATGTATTTGTGAAGAGGATTTTGGCCCATCACAATCTTTTTCCAGTGCTGGTAACAACAAATTTGCTGTTACTTTCTTAACCAATTTCCTTTGTGATCAACAGCCTGAACTAAGATGCTAATAACAACTGACTTACCACTCAGTCTTACTAACCACCAGGAATATGAGACTGACTCAGTTGTTTGTGACTCTAGCACTTCTGGTCATATTTGTTTCTTAATAAATACCTACTAAGCTACTCTGAGTCAGATACTTCAGGAAGACTAATACTGAAATTACCATGTGATTAATGCTGTCAGAAACATGGCCATGGAAAACTTGGACCCAGGGTGTTCAGAGGTGAGAAGAAGATATCCTTTAGAGTTAATAAGTTGGTTTTATTAGCTACTTTCCTAGGCGTCAGAGAAAGGGAATGCTATGTCTATAACCTTCATACACATTTTGCTTAATGTGAAGCTCCTTTTCAATAGAGTTTTAGAGGTTTATTATAGAATTTTAGAACAGGAAAGTACCTTTACAAACTGGTCCAACTTCTTCATTTTTGTCATAAGGAAATTGAAAACCAAATAAGGTAAAAGAGTTTTCTAACATTTCTATCAAATGTTTACTAAGCATGCACTATATTTTATATGCTAGCAACTGTGACAAATATGAGTACTACGGATACTGAGATGGATTAAGAAATGGATCCTGCTCTCAGGAGTTTTTACCTTATCAGGAAAAACACACATAAATCATGCTCAATGTAAGAGTGTGGTAAGTGTGCCACTGGAGCTGTTGCAAGTACATTGCACACACAGAAGAGGAAACAATGGATTCTGCCTTGGTGACAGGAGGACCAGGAAAACTAAAGAGGAGCTGACATTCTCTCTAACCTTTGCAGGTTAGGCCACGTAGAGTGGCTACTGTAACCATTCTGACTGTCTCAAAAATGCCTTTTCTACTGCTGGTCAGTCACTAGGACCATTTTTATTTACAGGAAGGGCAACACATTGGAGGTACAACAGAAGACTAACGAATGATTCACTTATCTTCTGTAATGGCAATAGCCCAAGATTCTTTCTCTTGGCATAAAAATACCTTATTCCCTTGAGATACCACTTTGGCTTTGGTGACTATGGTGACAAAATTTATTCCATTACCTAGAACAGGACCTGCTACATAATAAGCACTCAAATATTTGCTGAATGAATGAATAAGCACTGACACTTATATAACTTTCAACATGTCTCCCAGAATAACAAATTACTGGGGTCTGCCACCCTTTGCACTTTATCACGTACAAAACTCCTTCCTTATAGAAACCAACAAACTTAATTTTACAGGTAAATCTATATTTTAAAAGTTTCTCAATGACATGCTTTTTTGCAAATGTTCTCTTAGAATCATTTAAATTCCTGAGACTTTCAAGTGTACATAAAAAGGAATGCTTTTTATAAGGTTCAGTTTTTTGCTCAACCATCTGAACCATGACTTCTTTCCTCATCTGTGGAAATCCTTCTTATCTTCAGGCTCATCTATTTCATAAAGGCCTCCCAGCTTCTCTCATCTTCTGGAACCCCTGTAATAGTCACTGTCCAGGTCTCCTACTTTGACACTAGCTTGCTTTTGGTTTCATGCCTTATTCAACCAGGCTGTGTGAATCTTTTTTTTTTTTTTAATTTTTATTGATGTTTTAATAGTTTATAACATTGTGGGGTTTTAGTTGTACATTATTATTTGTCTGTCACCATATGAATGCATCCCTTCACCCCTTGTGCCCACCCCCCCCACCCCCCTTCCCCTTGGTAACCACCAACCAGTTCTGTCTGTGTGTTAGTTTATATTCCACATATGAGTGAAATCATGTGGTGTTCGTCCTTCTCTTAAAAATACAGGAAACATTACATACTTCTTTTGTGTCCCCCATACCAAAGCAAATACTTAACAGAAATTAAAAAACATATAAAGAATACTTTTGATTATGCATGTACTATTTAAGACTACTCAAGAACTTACATATGCTGTATTTCTCTTACATATAGTAAGAATCCCTCTCCTCTTCACCAAAACCTTCCCGCTAAAACGAAATGGTTTTGATTTGACAAAATTTTTTTGATTAAGCAAACAGTAAACAAGATATAAAATATATCATGTACCACAACCTACTGTGCCAATCTATGGTATTATTATTTCTATTAAAAAAATTCAGTCTGTGCTGTTAGGGCATCTATTGTGAGGAGGATGGCAATGTGCCTGCTGAGCATTACAGAGGTGATGAGAAGCCACCTGACGAACATGGAAAGATTTAAAATCTGTGTCGGAGCTACATGATGTGATCCAAGTGTCAGCTATTATGGCAGTCGTAGTATTGTACTCCAAATAGAAATACTTCAATAATGCATAAAGAGACTCTGGGTACTGAGGCTGTCACAACCTCAAGCTCCAATACAGCTGGCACTGGGACAGCTGTAAGATGATGCAAGGTATACCGAATATCTGAGTATAAGTACATAGTGGATAGAGCCATATACTGACATCAAAGAGGGAATACACACAATTAAACACAAAGTGAAAGACTAACAAGAACCTCTAGTTGCCACCTGTTTCTGGGGAAGAAACTGTTATGCAGTATGTCAGAGCAACAAAATTACTCCCTGACGTACCTGAAGTCAGCTGTGGCTGCAAAGGATTCCATTTCTGTAATAGAGAAGACGCAGAGGAAACCCTCCCCACTCCGGAAGTAGTTGTCTCTAATTGCAGCGTAGTCCTCCTGCCCGGCTGTGTCCAAGATGTCGATCTGCACCTCCTCCCCATCCAGCACCACCTTCTTCCGATAGCTGTCTGCTTTGGTAGGCTCATAGTCCTCCACAAACTAGAAAAAATGAAAAGCACATCCATTTTTAAAGTATCTTTACTTTTCTAAACTTCATATTTTGAAATATAGAGTCAAATAAAGTTCCCAAAATAGTACAGGGAGGTCCCCTGTACTACTCTTCATTCAGTTTTCCCCAATGGTAAAAACTACATTAATTTAAATTTTCATTTTGGATAATTTAGTGGCTTCCTCACTTGTAAAAAGTGAAGTTTAAACTATTAGCTCTAGATTGTTTACGGCTTGAAAACTGTGCCTCTTTTCTTCCTTAAAACACTATACCTGCAAAAACTATTACACATATATTTTATCGAGTGTACAAGAACTCCTTTCTACATGACTTTAAGCTTAAATTTTCATGTCAGAGTTGTGGAAACACCTTGAAAGTAAGTCAATATTTAGGTAAGCATCAAAAGTGCTGTTACAATATTTCTTTCTCTTAAAATGAACCAAGTCAATAAAGTGGCTTATACTATTCTGTAGAATGTTAAATCTCAAACTTTGAGATTTCTCACCAAACTTCTGATTTTTTAAATAGTACATTTAAACAACTTACACTCCCACTTCTATCTTCAACACCATAAATCTCACCTTGATATTTTTCTCTCTCTCTCTTTTTTTAAACTTTGTATTTATTTATTTTTTTGAGGGAGATTGGCCCTGAGCTAACATCTGTTGCCAATCTTCCTCTTGTTCTTTTTCCTCCCCAAAGCCCCAGTACATAGTTGTGTATCATAGTTGTAGAGCTGTAGCTCTTCTCTGTGGGACGCCACCTCAGCATGGCTTGATGAGCGGTGAGTAGGTCTGCGCCCAGGATCTGAACCAGTGAACCCCGGGCCGCTGGAACGTGCAAACTGAACCACTACACCACCAGGCTGGCCCCTCACCTTGATGTTTTTGATCAGTGTATCACTGTTAACATGTGTGTATGTATACACACATACTTTTGTGGATTTTTTATTAGTTTCCATAAATATTTTCATCACCTGATGTTTTCTTATTTATTTGCTCAATGTTGATATCCCCCTACTAGAATGTAACCCCTGGGAGCTGGGACTTTGACTATTCTACTCATCACTGGATCTTCAAAGCCTAGAACAGTGCTTGGTACATGG
Organism: Tapirus indicus; assembly: GCA_031878705.1. NCBI lineage: Eukaryota > Metazoa > Chordata > Mammalia > Perissodactyla > Tapiridae > Tapirus > Tapirus indicus. The sequence goes on from CM062917.1 coordinate 77,135,615, forward strand.
TAGACACTCAATAAATAACTATTAAAAAAATAAACATGGTGTATTTGTAACTATAAAAGCTACAGAACATTCTATGATATTTACATGCTAAATTTTACAAATATTAAATATTTATGAATATTGATATATAACAAATATAAATATTCAGATAAATCAGATAATATTACGAATATTAAACAAATATTAAATATGAATATTAAATGAAAGCTTAACAATTCCTCAAATGTCAGGCATGTGAATATTCTTACTTTTGACCGCCTTACTGTCAAGAAGGGGACTGATTCAAGGATTAGTTTGAAAGAAGACTAGCTATTAAAATGAATATGGAAATGAGTATGGAAAATAGAATTGAAAAGATAAATTAGTAATATCATTTAAAGTACCACTTCAACTCCACTCCAAATTTTTTATCATAGTCACTAAGAATCAGAATTTAAGAGTTTTGTGTGTGTGAAAGAAATGCTGATGAGCGGGCAACAGAAAGAGACAAGGAGTGGTCTACAGGATTTTTTTGTCAAGAGACCAGGTTTAACACTTGGTTACTCATCAGAGATCACTCTTCTTGGGCAGGCTGGGTAACTCTCCGAGGTTCTGTTTTCTCATCTGTAAAATGGGGATACCACCACCTACCATGCAGGATTGTTACTGAAGAATAAGTAAGAAAGAGTAACCATAAAACCTTGCTTCTATTGGGAGGAAGAAGAATTGAGGATAAATGTTTAAATTGAATTGCCAACTCTTAAATCACTTAGACTTGATAATAGGCCTCTAGGGAAAGAACATATTGCTGTATATAGCCTGAGACCTTAACTCTGGGGCAGTAAAGTCTGATATAAATACATGCACACAAATCTGTAACCTGTCTAGTTACTATATTTAGGGACATAGCCTTTACTTATTCAATGGTGATTGTAGTGACATGCCAAGTATACAATAAATAACTGACTTTTTCACTGAAGTTATTACAGGACACCTTATGTATGTTAATTTCAAGTCTCAATTAGGTACTATATCCACCAATTTTTTTTTTTGGTGAGGAAGACCAGCCCTGAGCTAACATCCGTTGCTAATCCTCCTCTTTTTTTTGCTGAGGAAGACTGGCTCTGGGCTAACATCCGTGCCCATCTTCCTCCACTTTATATGGGACGCCGCCACGGCATGGCTGACAGGCAGTGCGTCGGTGGGCGCCCGGGATCCGAACCAGCGAACCCCGGGCTGCCAAGCGCGGACTAAACCGCTGTGCCACCGGGCCAGCCCCTATATCCACCAATTTAAGGTGGGAATCTCCACTAAAACACTAAAAATAAAAAAGCTAAAGTTAGGTTGCTCAAAAATAGGTACTGTTTCCAGTCTTGCTTTGTTTTTTAAAGCATAAGGTTTTTAAGAACCTTGAGTTCTTACTTGTTGAATTGTGTACAAATGTTGGCTGTGAATTTAAAAATGGAAAAAAAAAAAAGATTATTAGCTTTCAAGGAATCCATCCAAAATAGCACCAAAACTAAACTAGAGAAACACTCTCTGAAAGCCCAAATTTCGATATCCATTATCAAAATGTATGTCCATATCCAAAATCAGCACTTACCTCATCATACATGAACTGCAGAGTCAGAGCTGACTTGCCCACACCACCACTGCCCACCATGATGACTTTGTGTAAGGCCAAAGAATTCTGACCCTTGGGCTTATTTGCAGCCATCTTGTGTCACAGAGTTTTCACCAAAGGATTAAGAAGAATCTAAGAAGAATGAAAAAATAAGTAATGCTCAGTACATTCTTCTTCAGATTTCCAGTGTAGGAAAGAGATATGATGTCCTTAGGCTTCAAGATACTAGTTTTCATTCTGTGGTGACTTTAAACAGATGGCAAATGAAGAATGCTCATTTAGGGGAAGAACCACTTATCAGAGAACATCATGGCAATAAAACAAGTATATGACTCAAGGGCATTTCTCTCTCTGTCTCTCTTTTTAATTGAAGTATAATTGACATAATATCCCAGTAGTTTCAGGTGTACATCATAGTGATTTGATATTTATAGACACTATGAAATGATCACCATGGTAAGTCTGGTAACCGTCTGTCACCCTACAAAGTTATTACAATGTTATTGACTATATTTCTTATGCTGCACATTACATTCCCACCACTTATTTATTTTATAACTGGAAGTTTGAAAGTTGAGGACATTTTCTCTTATAATGGTTAGTTTTCAGTAGCAAGCTGTGACCTACAGCGAAAATTTCCCAGTGCAACCATATGCTGACAATAATGGAGTATTAGCTGTATTAGAATATAATCATACAGATTATGAAAACAGGCTAAACCATCACTTTGTTTTCATATTAACCTGCACTGGCAATAATTAAAGAGATGTTTCTTCTAATTCCAATAAGAAACAACTGACCAAAAAAAGACTGCCAATTAAAAGGCTTACTTACTGCCAGTTTACAAAAGAAGAAACCTCATCCCAATAACCTGGTAGTAGAATTATAAATGGAATCCAATACTGTATACCCCAATTTCCAAATATCATGTTATTGGAATATCTGTGTATCTTGGAGTGGATGGCCATTCTAACTTAAACACCTGGATCTAGTGTGCCTTCACTTTCCTCAGAACACGCATTTGTTTACTACATTTATGTGCTCAGTATGGAAAGATCAGATTCCTCCAGAAGCTGTACTGGTGATGTACACTAATGGCACCAGTTATCTTTGGCCATGGTACCAGGCCTTAGAAAAAGAGGCGGTGAGGTCACAACAAACACCGAGTCTGTGTGGAGGCCCAAGCAAGGAGACTTTGAGTTATTAGAGGTTCGAAGGGGTTATATCCTTCCTTCTCAGCATCTCTGACTCATTTTGGTCACAGTAAGGCTTTCCCAAGTTGCAGCTCACAGGACCACACCCCATCCTGCCTACCTCTCTATCTTGTGCCAACCTCTCCCAGCTCAGCTGCATCAGACCCAGACTGGTGTCCTTCAGTGCTTCATATGCTCTTCTCTGCCTCTTGGCCTTTGCCATGCAGTTTCCTCCATTTGGCACATTCTTCCATCTGGCTAACTCCTCTCAGTTTTTGGGTCTCAGCCTTACCTGAAACTCTCAACCTAAATTAAGGCTCTGTGCTCTCACACAGCATCTGACACTTCTCTTCATAACCATTATCACAAGTTGAAATTGCTTGAGTGTATTAATTGTTTAATATGGGTCTTCTTCCCTAATATACGAGAAGCAACTCAAGTGCAGGGGCCATGTCTATTTCGTTTACTTTATGGTTAATGTGACCTACATGGCTTGGCAAAATCAGCCATTCAGTACATATGTGCTGAATGAACAAATACAAATGTTTGCAGTCTGACTTAACCTTGGGGAGTGCTTTAGACTGCACTGCTATGAAGTAGCTACTGCTATTACAATTATTATTATCAATCACAAGTCTGGGCAAGGACACTCTGCTGTGGGTCTGTGCCTCAAACACTGGCTGTACAGGCCACCCAAGAGCTGCGTGCTGCTCAGGCTGCACCCAGAAATCATGCCCATATGCCTATTTGCCCAGTCTTTAGAAAATAAAAACCAATACTCTTGCTATCCATTCAATAACATGAACTTGTTATACTTCTTTTGAGACTGCTTTCAATCAATATGGAGCATAAGTGACGCCAGACTATACATGCAATTTCTGATCCTGTTCTTCTTATATTACGTCATAAACATTTTAGCAGCAGCAGCTTGAACTGTGAGGCATATGGTAAAGAGTCCACACTTGGAGGCTAGAAGTTCAATTCAACTAAAGGATTGAGTCCTTCTTTTTCCTAGGTACCAAGGACAGGATCATTAGATTCTGACTGACTATCACTGCTCAGCAATAGTGAAAATTAATAGTATACTTCAGATAAGTTAACTAAAAGTCTGAAAGATACCAAGTCTATGGAGCATGCTGTTGCTGGTGTTCATAAATAAATCAGGAAACGACTTCTTTCTCACTATTATGATCCTTACTTGTGGGCAGCTATAGTCATTTCACAGCTACGTAACTACTGTTTTATTTTTAAAACAGTAAGTACCACATGAATTCAGGGTGTTACCAGATCAATTAATACTCTAAGAGCTGTGTGTGTGTGTTTTGAAAGCAAAACATTTAGTAGTTACACCAACTGGGTCAAAACACTTTTCCTTCCAGAACAACTTAAAATATAGTCTGTGACTTAGAAATAGAAAAGGCAGAGATTCCCAAAGACATTTTTCCAAACTGCAAACATTCCCTAATAAATACGGGCTGCACATTCCACACTTTGAAGAGGCTATCCAGGAAAAGAAGCTCCCACCAAGCAGATACTCCTCTGCCCCCATTTTAAAACTTGGCATTCCACAACTTAGCTCCCAATTCCTAGTCTAGATGTTGGAACTTAAGTCACATACACACATAAATAAGAAAATTCCATTAGTGCTAAGTGCAGTGAAGAAAATAAGGGGGCACTGAGATAAGGGGGGGAGGGGCTACTTTAAGCAAGATGGTCATGGATGACTCTTTTGAAGAGTTAGCATTTGAGCCGAGACCTGAATTTTATGAAGGAACCAGACAGCTCCAAGGGAAAAGCATTCCAGAAACAGGGCATAACAAGTGCAAAGACCTAAGATGGGAGAGGGTTTGGCATGTTCTAGGGACCAGAAGAAGGCCAGAGTGGGTGGAGCCTAGTGAGTAACAGGGAGCATACAGAAGGTGCGATTGAGAGGTAGGAGAGGTCAAATCACAAAAAGTATTGACGTCCACAGAAAGGTGTCTAATATAATTTTAATGGGAAGCATCTGGAGAGTTTTTAAGCAGGATAGTGACATAATATCATTTAAAAAGATTTTTTAAATGATATTTTTAAAAAGATTAAATCTTTAAAAAGATTAGCCTGGCTGGTGTGTGGAGAATGGCTAGTTAGAGGTGCAATGGTTGAAAGCAAGGAGTCTATTCCATGCAAGAGAGGACAGAGGCTTGGGCTACAGAGCAGCAGAACACATGGTAACAATACCAGCTCCCCCACTGTAACTAGTACTGGTGTAACTACTAATACCATCTATACCAGGGACAACAACAACAAACCTTTACTGAGCACTCACTGAGCACCTATACATATTAACTTAGGTGGGAACCACATTTCATGTGTGAACAATCCTAGGAGGTATGTACTATTTTAACTTCATTTAAACAATGAGAAATCTGGGTCACAGAAATTGACTTGCTCAAGGCTGAGCCAGGACTCAGACTGAGGCAGCCTGGCTCTCCTAACCAACTATATGCTATCTGGGATACTTTTGGAGAAACAGTTGACAGGACTTGCTGATTGACTGGATGGGAAAAAAACAAGAGTAACTTCTACACATCTGAATGTGTGGTGGTACCATACCTAAGAGGGAGAAAGACGAGGAAGGAACAGGTCTGGGAAAGAACTCCTGAGCGCTGCTTATGTATTAGGTAAATAATTGAAGTTGCTGAATAGGAAACTGGATGTTCTAGTCTGGAGTTCAGGGGTGAGGGTAGAGATGGAGTTGAATGTCAGTTTACAGATGTATTTAAAGTCATAAAACTCAATGAGCTCACTTGGGGATAAGATGGAGATGGATAAGAGAAGGCAGCAGAGGAGAGATCCCTGAGACAACTCAACAGTCTGGTTAAGGAGGAGGAGTGGCCACTTAGGAGGAAATTCAGTGATTGTACAGTCACAGAAACTAGTTAATTGTCAGATCCTGCTGAAAGACTGAGATGAAATATGTTAAGAGATGAACAGAGAACTGATTACTAGATTTGACAAGATGGAGGCTGCTAGTGATCTTGGGAAGAGCCATTTCACCAGTGAAGTAGGAAGCATAGCCTGAATGGGGTTGAGGAGAAAGGGGGGGTATAGAAATGGACTTTTACTCTGAAGATAAACAGAGAAATGAGGCCATAGATGGACAAGGTTTTCTGTTTGGTTGCTTTTTAGTTATTATGAAGGGAAGTGTATATGATAATCATCTAAAAGAGGCAGAAATTAATGATGAAGAAAGGCTGCTTGTAGGAGTACAGGGGTTGCCTGTAAGGGTGGAAATGAAGTCACTTGTGGACGGAAGTGGGATAGTGCTTTTCCCTGTATACTATTGACAAGATCTTCTCACATATTGAGGTATATGGGGTAACTGATTTGGCTTGAACTAAAAAGCTTGACTTACGGCTATCAAACATACATTGTACATCTGCTTAACCATTTAAGTAAAGAATGCACTCTCTTAAGATAAGAATGCATACTTCCCCTCATACGTCCTATTGGTAACACCCGGATTAGTCCCTTTCCTGACATCAGGGTCATGTTGACCTGCTAATTTGCAACTGAATACCTTTTGAAATTTTGATGAAAATGTGTCCTGGGTATGTTTAATGTATGTCTTTTATTCTAAAAAGATATAAGACTGTACTGAAAACTATGCTTCTCCGGAACGCTTTCTAAGGCCTTTCCAGGTTACAATCCTCACTCTGGCTCAGGTAAACTCACCTTATTTCTCTTATCTATGAAATGGTTATTGGTTATTTTGCGTCGACATTAGTTTGTGCATTTTGATTTTTGTATCACGTGAACATATATATAACCTGTTTTAACAATAAAAGCAAAATTAGTCATAAAATAAACCAGTAATGTAACCCTGTTTATTTCTTGCACTCACTTGGCAAAAATGCAATTAACTACCTTCTTGGCACTTTACATAAACCAGGAATTGGAGGACTAAACCTGAATTTTAATTAAAATGTGACTCCTCCATGTGTGTGCATACATTTGTTTTTCTCCTTCAAGTAATGAGATAGAGATCCTTGAATTTCAAACTGTTTGATTTATTTGCTTCCTCAATTATTTTCTACCTTTTACTGTTCAATTTTTGAAAGTGATGTCCTCAAATAATACTACAGAATCTATTTGGTTATGGGTTGGCTTCAGGTTTTCAACCTTACTGTTCTTCTCTGCTTCATCCAGAGACCAGACACCTACACCATATTTACAATGTTCATTTAAATGATGAACTACCTGATTTTTCCTCCCTCCCTCCCTTCCTTCCTCTTCTTTCTTTCCCTCCATCAACAAACATATTGCATGCCTACTGTGTTATGTAAGGCACTGTTCTAGTTGCTGGGGATATGGAGTTGAATTCCACAGGCTAGGTCCCTGCCCTCATATGTTTAGTTAACGGGTACCCATACTTGTACTAGTTTCCTGTTGCTGCTGTAACAAATTACCACAAATTTATAGTGGCTTAAAAAAACACATATTTATCATCTTACAGTGCTGGTTGCCAGAAGTCCAAAAAGTCATAAGGGGCTAAAATCAAGGTGTCAGCAGGATGGGTTTCTTCTTGAGGCTCCAAGGGAGAATCTGCTCCTTGCCTCTTCTACTTCTAGAGACTGGCCTTCCTTGGCCTCTGGCTGCATCACTACAATCTGTGCTTCTGTGGTCTACTGCCTTCTCTACTGTAGTCAAACTTCCCTCCACTTCCCTCTTATGAAGTCACTTGTGACTACATTTAAGGCCTGCCAGGATAATCCAGAATAATCTTCCCAACTCAAGATCCTTAACTTAATCACACCTGCAAAGTCCCTTTTGCCATAGAAGGTAACATTCACAGATTCTGGGGGATCAGGACAGGAGTATCCTGTCATGCCATTACTCAGAGTACCACACACAGGAAGTGGGTTAAGGTGCTTCAGAACACAAATCTCCAATTCAAATTCTAAATAAGCTTGCTATTATAAACTCCAATAAATTTTCTAACAATCAATCTAGTTCTCCAATACTTAATAAGGAATACTCTCCTAAGTAAGATATCAAACACTCCCTGCCCACCAAAACAAAAAAACAGTGATTTTTATATTTCTAGTGTTTATTTTTATCTTCTTTAGACTTTCATAATAAAGATGCTTATTATTAGGCTTTAGTTTAACAAAAATACTAGCTGGTAAAAGTTCTTGCTGAGAGATTCTGGTTAATAAAGAGATTAAACGAAGCACTTTTCTCATCTCCAATTTGAATAGCGAGTTAAAGGTTTACGACCACTTAAGTTCAGTTCCTATCAGGTCAGAACAAACAATTACTAATCACAAGTAGGGAGAGGCCAAATTAGTGACTCATTCACAAAATGGAAAGTATTTCACACAAACAACTCGCACACAACACTCCCTGTCTGCATTAAGAACATCTGCTCAATTAAAAAACCCAGGAATTTAGTATAAAAAGAACAATTTAGAAGAGTGAGAATATACTCGACCAAGCAAACAAGACAAACAATTTTCTTTTGAAAGGGATTTAAAACTATTTAGGTTTAGGGAGCCGCCCGGTGGCGTAGCGGTTTCGTCCGCGCTTGGCAGCCCGGGGTTCGCCGGTTCGGATCCCGGGCGCCCGCCGACGCACTGCCTGTCAGCCATGCTGTGGCGGCGTCCCATATAAAGTGGAGGAAGATGGGCACAGATGTTAGCCCAGGGCCAGTCTTCCTCAGCAAAAAGAGGAGGATTAGCAACGGATGTTAGCTCAGGGCTGGTCTTCCTCACCAAAAAAAAAAAAAAAAAAAAAAAACTATTTAGGTTTATTACCAGGCACAGATAATATCTGTGTATTTTTCCAGCTACTTAAAGAACAGGTATTATCAATACTATTTCATGTTCCAGAGCACAGAGAAAGCTTCCTAATTCTTTTTAGAGAGCTAGTCTATCATTGATGCAAAGTCCTAACAAAGAGAGACTAATGGACAAGTAGATTGACTTAAGATCATGAATATGGTACAAAAACTCTACATAGAAAATGTTACCAGATGGAATCCAGCACTGTAAAAGAATAAATCAAAATGACCAGGTGGGATTCAACTAGATATGCAAGAATAACTTTATATTTTAGGAAGTCAATATAATTTCATATTAATAAATGAGAAAAATCATATGGTTATCTCTACAGGCTCTGAAATGATATTTGATAAAATTCGAAGTCCACTTCTTATACAAACCTTTAATAAAGCAGAAGTTTATTGGTGTTCACTTAGTACAGAAACTATCTTAAAACCAAAACCATAAAACATCATCAAGCTTAAGGATAAAATAAAAGCATTTCCATTAATGTCAGGAATAAGATAAGAATGCCCACTATCATCACTCTTATATGTTCTGGAAGTAGTATCTGAAGACATCAGAAAGAGAAATAAGGAGGCAAATGATCATTATTAACTGATAATATGATTTCATACTTCAGCCAAAGGAATCAACCGAAAAACTGCTATAAAAACAGATTTCAAAGGTAAATGGTTATATAATCAATGTATTATATAAAAAATAAATTTCTTTTCAAATAAGCAGTTGAAATATATAAAAGAAGAAAAGAGACAATTTATAACAGTGCTCACGAAGAGCACATAACTAAGAATAAAATTGACACAAACTGTGTAAGATACACATGAAGACAATTTAATAATGATACTTAGGTTACACAAAGGGTGACTTGAATAAACGAATACAGATCCTGTTCTTGGGACAATAAGATTGTATATTGGTAAAGGGACAAACCCCTAATAATAAAAAGATTATAAATTTTTAATATATAAAAACTTCTTTATGATAAAAAAAATACCATGGAGTCAAAAGACAAAGGACCTTATACAAACCCAAAAGATGACTTAGGGGGTCACCTGATCTATCTCAGAGTTTTCTTTACCCTTAAATTCGTGAAAATAATTTCTGATGTTGAAAATTGGCTTTAACTTTTTCTTTAAAGGCAGGTTGATTTATATACAATAAAATCATCCTTTTAATGAGTTTTGATAAATGTATACAGTCATGTAATCACCCCCACAATCAAGATATAGAACAATTTCCATCATCCCAAAAGGTTTCCTCTTACCCCTTTGCAGTCAATCTCCTTCCATCATCCCATCCCCTGGCAGCAACTGATCTGATTTTAATTCCTATTGTTTTGTCTTTTCCAGAATGTTATATAAACCGATCATAATGTGTGTAGCCTTTTGTGCCTGGTTTCTTTCACTAACTAAGGCTTTTGAGATATACCCATATTGCTACACGTATCGGTAGTGCATGCATCTTTTTTACTGTTGGATAGTATTTCATTGTCTGGAAGTAGCGCAATTTGTTTATCCATTCACATATATTTGAGTTTTTCCATTTTTAAAATCTTATGAACAAAGAAGTTATAAACATTCGTGTACAGGTCTTCGTACACATATGTTTTCATTTCTCTTGGGTAAATACCTATGAGTGGGATTGCTAAATTGTATGATAAGTATGTGTTTAAATGTTTTCCAAAGTGGCTGTGCCTTTCTGCATTTCCACTAACAATGTATGAGATTTTCAGTTGCTCCACATCCTGGAACTATCAGTCTTTTAATTTTAAGCACTCTAGTGTCTGTGTAGTAGTGTTTCATTGTGGTTTTAATGTACACTTTCCTAAGACTAATCATGTTGTGCATCTTTTCATGTGGTTATTTGCCATCTCTGTCTTTGGTGTTCAAATTTTTTGCCCATTTTTTTAAACTGAGTTTTTTTTAGCGAGTTATAAGAATTCTTTTTATATTCTGGAATCAAACCCTTTACCAGAGATGTATTTGAAAATATTTCCTCCCAGTCTGTGGCTTATCTTTTCATCTTCTTAACATGTTTTTGGAGAACAGAAGCTTTTAATTTTGATGGAGTCTAATTTATCAATTTTTCCTTTACAGTTCATGCTTTTGAGGTCCCAATAAAACTTTGATAAATTTTAAGTGACAAATAAGCTACTGTACTTTGAATATTTATAAACAAAACCTTATTATTTAGCCATTAATTATTAAAAAGAGAAGCTATAAAGAAGTCTAGGTGAAACCTAACATTAGTAGTAACTGACACCCTAAACTCTTAGGTCTTCCTCCTTTTAAAGTATGCAGTTCAGCTCTACAAGAGCAACATTCAAAGTCAGGAAGTCATTGAGGCATTGTTTTACTTTTGAAATTAACAACTTAATATTTTCCAATTACCCAAACTGCACTGAAAAAGGAGAACACAAAATTATAACCAAGACTGAACTAAGGAAAGTAATATTGTTTTAAGGGTAGAGTAGTTGAAAACTGATTCAAGATGACAACACTTTGCCTTGTCCGCATAATAAAATTTATTCGTATCAGACATGTCAGACATCAAAACATAGACTCTGAAAATCACGAATGCTCAAATTGCTTTATCTCCTTGGGTCTCAGCTTGTTTGTAAAATTAAGTTTAAGATGAATAAAACAGCATATGTAAAATGTCTAACACACATGGTAAGTATGGTAATGTAAACATTCAGGCATCTTTTTAGAAGACCCTACTTTTATTTGCAGCACATATTCAGCCCCCAGTCAGTGTAAAATTATTACCAGCAGCACAAAGGCATAAAGCCCTCACTACAGTTAAAACTAACAAAAAATTTCTAGACCACAACAAGAAGCGAGGGCTAAGCTGAGATTTGAGAGACAAAGGATCAGCAGAGATGAAGAGATGAGAGATGAAGCTATAAGTAAAAAGGGCCAGAAACAGAACTTTATTACCAGCAATTTAGATTTTTATCCTCAGAGCAATGGAGAACCACCAGGAGTTTTTATGTGATAGACTACGACACAGAGGCAGGGAGAATAGCTGGAGGGGTACAGGGTAACGTGGACTTGAGTTTGGACTAGGGAGAAAGTGTGGATGGAGTCAAGAGATATTAAGGGAAAAGAGTCAATCAAATTTGAGGATAGATTAGAGGTAAGGGGTGAAGGAAAAGGAAAATTTAAGCCAAATTACCCAACTTTCTGGCTTGAGTATGGGTAAGGAAAAGTAGAAAAGCAGCCTTTGTTAGGGGGGTGGGCAGTGAAAAGATTGGTGCAAGGAAATCAATATTGATCTTTTAATAGATCAAAATATTTTAAAAGAAAAATCTAAGTACAGCCTAAGTAGAAGCAGTGGTTTTGCCACCACACTCTGACTTGATTTTAGCAATGCTGAGAAATACCTAACAGTGGACCCTGAGAGGTGGAAGAGTAAAAGACCTTAAACTACCATTTACAGCTCTTTTCATTTGTCTTTGAACCCCTAAATGTGCTTTTAAAATAAGATTATGTAGTTTAGGAAAACATTTAATAATTATTAATTATAAAGAATGTATGTTTTGCTTCTGTAGTCCTACACTAACTCTGGAAAGATAAATAATGGATGGTAATCTTTTGAATTTTGAACCATGTGAAATGTATTACCTATCTGAAAATTGAATACATAAAATGTTATTTACTCAACTTATCAGCTACCAAATTGGAGAAGGAAATAATATTCAAAGCCTGGATGCTTAACAGGTCTAATAACAAAGTATAATTTATATCTGCTTTAGGTTCTACTTGCGTATGAGCTATAAATTAAGTGTATATATACAGTTAGTTTGAGTTTCTCTTACTGATGTATTTATGAACTTGATATGGTCTATGAAAGCTTTGCTAATTTAAAAAATGCAACCAGAAAAAATAATTGAATTAACCATGCCTGAGTGATCCAACTTAAAATGCATAGGGCATTTGGTTAACTGAGTAAGACATATCAAACCACATACTAGAAGAAATACTGACAAAAAGTTTAACAGAAAACAGTCATTAGCAAATGAAATATTTTAAAAGAATCTAAGTATAGTCTCTGGTTTACACAAAGACATCTATTAAATCCCACTTTTCAATGTATGTTTCATTAGTAAGTTAGCTCTTTCTACAGACAGTGGCTTCTCTGATCTTTGGGATTGCTTTTTGGATTTCCTTTGTTTCTTTTTCCTATGCCCATTTTTGGAGTCAACATACATTTACTAAGAGTCAGATACTGTGCTAGGCACTGGGAAGGGGTGGTGAGTGCACACAGAGATGAGCAAGTCAGGATCCCTGACTTCAAGGATCTTGTGAAGCACAGAGACCTGGCGGGAGAAGGTTAACTTGTAATACTCAAGTTTCTTTTTCGCATCCCTTTCCACTTAAGACATACTTGTTTTTTTACATGCTGTTGACTTCATAGCTGCAATTTTTTTTTAAGTGTTACATTGTTTTTTTTTGAGGAAGATTGGCCCTAAGCTAACATCTGTTGCCAATCTTCCTTTCTCTTTTTTTCTCCCCAAAGCCCCAGTACATAGTTGTATATCCTAGTTGTAGGTCCTTCTAGTTCTTCTGTGTGGGATGATGCCTCAGCATGGCTTGATGAGTGGTGAGTAGGTCTGTGCCCAGGATTCGAACCAGCGAACCCCAGGCTGCTGAAGCGGAATGCACGAACTTAACTCCTATGCTGCTGGGCCTGCCCCACAGCTCCAATTTTTAATGGTTATCTAATATATCTTCCTTTAGATGTACAGCAGTTTATTTACCAAATACTATAAGACAGTATAGCTATTTAGAATTCTTCAATATTATAATGGATGACCATCTATATCTACATTTAAAATGCTTTCCAATACACACAAAACCCCAAAAAATCCACTGGAAAACTACTAGAAAGAATCAACAACTACAGTAAAGTGGCAGTGTATAAAATCAACTTACAAAAATCAGCTGCATTTCTAATGATGCATTTCTAATGCTAATGATGAACTAAAAGAAAGAGAACTCAAAAAGACAATCCCATTTACAATTGCAACAAAAAGAATAAAATATCTGGGAATAAATTTAACCAAGGAGGTGAAAGACCTATACACTGAAAACTATAAGATACTACTGAAAGAAATTGATGAAGACATAAAGAAATGGAAAAATATTCCATGCACATGGATTGGAAGAATAAACAGCTAAAATGTCCATACTACCTAAAGCAATCTACAGATTCAATGCAATCCCAATCAGAATCCCAATGACATTCATCATGGAAATAGAACAAAAAACACTGAAATTCATATGGGGCAACAAAAGACCCCAAATAGCTAAAGCAATCCTGAAAAAAAAAGAACAAAGCTGGAGGTATCACAACCTGATTTTAAAATATACTATAGAGCTATAGTAATCAAAACAGCATGGTACTGGTACAAAAATAGACACACAGATCAACGGAACAGAATTGAAAGCCCAGAAATAAAACCACACATGTATGGACAGCTAATCTTCGACAAAGGAGCGAAGAACATACAATGAAGAGAGGGAAGTCTCTTCAATAAATGGTGCTGGGAAAATTGGACAGCCACATGCAAAAGAATGAAAGGAGACCATATTCTATCGCCATACACAAAAATCAACTCAAAATGGATTAAGGACCTGACAGTGAGACCTGAAACTATAAAACTCCTGGAAGAAAATATAGGTAGTACGCTAACTGACATCAGTCACAAAGGGATCCTTTTGGATTCCAGGTCTACTCGGACAAAAGAAAAAACAAGTGGGACTTCATCAGACTACAGAGCTTCTATAAGGCAAATGAAACCATGATCAAAATGAATAGACAACCCATCAGCTGGGAGAAAATATTCGCAAATCGTGTATCTGACAAGGGATTAATCCCCATAATATATAAAGAACTCACACAACTGAACAACAAAAAACAAACCTGATTGAAAAATGGGCAGAGGATATGAACAGACATTTTTCCAAGGAAGATATACAGATGGCCAACAGACACATGAAAAGATGTTCAACATCACTAATCATCAGGGAAATGCAATTCAAAACTGTGCTAAGATATCACCTTACACTCGTTAGAATGACTATAATCACCAAAACAAAAACCAACAAATGTTGGAGAGGTTGTGGAGAAATGGGAACCCTCATTCACTGCTGGTGGGGAATGCAAACTGGTTCAGCCTCTATGGAACATTCCTCAAAAAATTAAAAATAGAAATACCTTATGATCCAGCAATCCCACTACTGGGCATCTACCCAACAGACACGAAATCAACCATCCCAAGAGGCTTAGGCACCCCTATGTTCATTGCAGCATTATTCACTATAGCCAAGAAGCAACCCAAGTGTCCCTCGACTGATGATTGGATAAAGAATATGTGGTGTATATATATATATATATATATATACACCACATATATATATACAATGAAATACTACTCAGCCATAAAAAAAGACAGAACTGTCCCATTTGCAACAACATGGATGGACCCAGAGGGTATTATGTTAAGTGAAATAAGCCAGAGAGAGAAGGACAAATACCACATGATTTCACTCATATATGGAATATAAACTAACACACAGAGAGAGAGAACTGGCTAGTGGTTACCAGGGGGAAGGGGGTGGGGGATGGGCACAAGGGGTGAAGGGATGCATTCATACGGTGACAGACAAATAATAATGTACAACTAAAACCCCACAATGTTATAAACTATTAAGACATCAATAAAAATGAAAAAAAAAAAAAAAAAAAAAAAGATGGCACCCACCAGCGCTTTCATTCCCAGACAAAGTTCCAACAGATCCCTGCCTCTCTGGCATAAACCCTAAAATTAGTCAGTGAATCTCCTTCACATATCCACAGGTGCTTTCAAACTGCTGCCTATGCCCTAGGACTGGGAGCGAGTGCACGCACCCTTTAAGAGAGGAGTTTCAGTTTCCCTCTGCCAACTAACCTTTACTACAGCTCTTTTACAGACCCCCTGCTGAGTTTCTACTCTGTGGAACTGTGGTTGAACAGAAACTTCTTTTTAAGGAACAACAGGGAGCCGCTCAAAAAACAGAAAGAAAGAAAATATAAACTAGTAACCTTTGAAATTCTGACTTGCTATGCATGGCACCACACATACATCCAGTCAGGTTAATCTCTTGGTATGTACTATAAGATGCTTATTGTATAGTATGGCATAGCAAATGTACAGGAAATATCACTTTTTAATAAAAAACTTCCTCTGACACAATAAATATGGAAATATATTATCTGAACTTATGTTTAATGACAACTTGAATGTTATTAATTAAATTCTCCACTGCAAATTTGCTCACCACAGGTTTATTTCCAAGGTCTATCTTGAATGCTGCTGAGTACTCCTAATCTTAGTGTTAGTGTTGTCACCCCCCTCCCTACACATACACACATGCACACATGCATGCACGGGACTTGAGCTCCTTCTTCCCTCCACAATTTTCATGATTATAAAGGTAACACATGCTCATCATGTATAACTTGGAGAGTAAAGGGAAGAGGGGAAAAAGCACCTGTGTGGTCCTATCAGCCAGTGTTAGTAAAATACTATCTTATACAAAGCATTCAACCAATCATATGGTTCAAGAAGCTGGGAGAGAAATTCCAAGGAAAGTAGGAAAAAAGAAAAAAAAGGAGATTAAGAAAATTATAAAACTTGGAGATAGGACAATAATATTAGAGCAAAATAATATTTTCATTTAGTGTTTCATTTAGTGTTTACTCTATCTCAGACACTTTCTCAACTAGTACCTGAATATCTCACGAAACTCTCAAAAGACATTATAACTATTATCCACATTTTACAGGTGAGAAAATTGAGCCTTACAGAACTTTTAAAAAATGCCCCAAATCACTGGTGGTTTGGAGCCAGGATTCAAAAAACTCCAGATCCCAAGCATTTACCACCTAAACTTTACTACCACTATGAAAGAAACTGGTAAGAATGACCTTTCTGCAAGGCTTCAGGCCCAGACAGTTTTAGAGGGAATTACTTTTAAACATAAAAAGATAATTCTCATGGGTAGCACAGAAAAGCTACCCAAATCATTTTATTTGGGTAATAAAAGTCAGTGGTACCAAAATAGCAATAATCATACCAAAAAAAGCCATATTACAACTTCATTTATTAAAACAGAAATTTCATAAAACATCTGAATTTTATCTGAGTAAAAAATGTGTTTTATCCCAGAAATACAATAATAGCTTAATACTAAGAATGCTATAATATAATCACATGAATTGGCCCAATGAGAAAAGCCATTATAATCACCACAAGAGAAAAGAAAAAGGCATTAGATAAAATTCAATATTTCTTTCTGATAAGAATTTTTCTGAGTTAAACACCAAAGGCTGCCCATTGTTAGTGTGTATATGTATCTCTAATGAAATGCTCCACATATTTGAGAGTCATTTTTGTACAGGAGCTACACTAAACTCTGTATTTTAAAAAAGTATATATGCCACTAAAGCAAGCACATTTCATTTTGAAGGAACGCAAATTAGAACATGATAGTGGAAGGTAGAAAAAGTTCAGAATTCTCTTTTCTGAGTTTTAATATTCTTCTCTACATTTGCCAATGAACTAAGAGAAAAACTGCTCAGAATTTTGGGCTGATCTAGAGCCCACTTACGAGAGTTCAAAACACTGGTTAATAATGAGAGCACAACACACAAATCAGTGAAGGGAGACAGCTACTGTTCAAAGGAACTCCCTCCATTTCCTCCTAGCTATGTTAAAATAATGACTCATGTAGGTAAACTGCATTGTGAGTCAAGTGAGTCCAGGTAAGTTAACACTGAACCATGGCCTGCTTAGCACTCTTAATTCTCTTTTTCACAAAAAGGCAAACGTGTATTCGAAAAGTACAAAATCCTAAATTTAAGTTATATTTAAGATAATGTGAAATTACAAACTGGGGAGAAGAAAGAAATTGGAAATTCCCTGAAAATCATGAAAACATCTTGTAGCACCTAGATTTTCCTTCCCAAGATTGACTACTGATAAATCTTAATTTGAGATTTGATCATATCTTAAAGTTAAAAATGATAGTAATTTGTGAAGTCACAAAACTAAAGTTTCAGTTCACGACCAGACAACTGACTATATAAAAAAATACGGGTCTGTATAAAAGAACTTCTACTTGAAAAGAATAACCTGAAGGGAAGATTCCTTTACAGGTGTTTTTAAGCAGGAGTATGAATGAGAATCATCTGGGGAGCTTTTTAAAAATGCATTTACCCAGGATTCATGCATGAAGATCCCTACTCACACAGGTCTAGGATGGAGACAGTGTACATATGTTTTGTAAAAAACTGCCTAGATAATTCTAATTTGCATTCTGGTTAAGAACCATCCCTCTGTATATCAATAAATTTGAACCATATGAAATTGCCAACATGAGTTTTTTGGGTTTTTTTTAACATACAAACATAGCAATGTCATATGATTCATGTAACAGAAAGTGGCCAAGGATTAAAAACAGCTAACATTTACCGAACAAACTACTTTGTACCAGGCACTAAGTTCTTTATACCTGCTGTTAAAAGTTTGATAACACTAGGCAAGAGGTGGACAAAAAGATATCTAGACTTTGCATGGGGAAGTGAGAGGATTCGAGAGGCAGCTGAGAAACAGGAGGAGCTGAGTTAGGGACGATACCACAGGGCAAATCATTGTTATGTTTGGGATAAAGACCACTGGGGTTATAGATGGACTGATGGTGGCAGAAGAGACCAGAGAACATGAATTTAAAACAAATCCCACATTTAGCAGCTGTCTAGGTGGTCAAGGAAGGGACAATGCTCCTCAGTTATTTCCAACATGTCTAACAGCAAGAATACGGACTAGAACGCATGTCCTATTACTCTAGGTGAGAGACAGAAGGAGGAGGAGCTGTGGGGGAGGGAGGGAGAGCAATTGACAGAGTGCTCTCTTTAACGGGCTTGTTGAGTACAGTTATGGCTCATCAGGAATGGTGGGGAATCACTGGCTGGGCAGCAGGCCCATGCACAAGTAAACTTCCAATCTGTTCCAACTGTAACACTAAAAGTCAATCACATATTTAAAATTAAAACATTAAACATGCAGCTAAATTCAAACTAGTGGTCAGAAGCAAAGTTTAGCATCTCATGATCATTTAAGGCTTCAACTAACATAGGGGACAATTTGATGATGAAAGAGAGAACATTTGGAAGGTTCAGGCCTCATAGAAAGTGAGATTTTTCCTGGGGACCTCATCCAACACAATATTCTTCAGGATACTAGTCTATTTCTTCTAATTTTACATGTGATGTGATTTTAACAAGTTACTTTCATTTTTAGCTAGATGTTTCACTGTAAGATGTTTTTTAAGTAAATATAATGCAGCTGAAGAACCACAGAAAGAAGTCTTAAAACAATCCAATCCTCTCATTTTTTATATGAGGAAAAAAGGGCTTGAGAAGAATTAAGTCACTTGCAAGAAATTTCACAGAAAGTTGTGGTAGAGTTAAAATTGGATCTGAGCCAGGATGGTATGACCCAGTAGATTCTATGCATCTGTGCTAGTGTAGTTAGCTCAGATGTGGAATCACTGTCTATTCATGAATGACTTTTAAAGCCAATATCCCTTACCCTTCCTCTTTCGCTCTACCCCCAAATCCAGGGTTCAGTTCAAGGGATGGGCTGAGCATGTTTCTTTTCCTTAGTAACTAGCACCCACTGACAGGCTTCTACATTCACTAATCCATCATACCAGAGGACTGAGTTTAACTAACCTCATCATATTAGGGACTGGCCCCAATATGATCTAGAAGTTTCATGTTATGCCACATGTTCAAAAACATGGTCTTGGTTACACAGTGACAGGTGCTGTATGAAGGCAAAGAGACTCGTTACAATAGATTCTCTGTAACAACAAAGCATTCTGGTTGCCAGATAATTGGCTGCTGCTCATAAATCACCTTTTTTCCTTTCTGGGTTCTTGCTGTCATCAAGAATCAGCAGTGGCTTCACAGAGAATCATAACTAATCCCAAGTGAGTGAACCCTGACTCTAAAGGTTTGAAAGGAAGAAAAAATATTAAAGCTTTTACAAGTTACTTTATAAGATTTCATACTGAGAAATAGCAAGCATGAGTAGATGAGGCCTGTATTTGTTTAATTCCAGAAGACTAAATTCTTAGGCCTAAATATAGTTGTCATTCTCAAAAACCCAAGAAACAGTCAGAAGCAAGAAAATTCAGGTAGCTCTCAATTTTGAATTGCTAGTTATATTTCAGTTGACAGGATGCAACTATAATGTACAAAGCATGGGAACAAATTTAAGATATCAGAATAGGGGTTTTGACCCTGCCACCACAAAAAACCACACATTAACTAAAATACCAAAGGGACTGATAAAAAAGCCCCTCAATAATACTGCCTGACCTTTTATGTAAGTGCAACCTATCACAATAAAAAGTGAAATTACTTTGACATGGCTTACTTAAAATTCTTCAAAGATGCCATATTGCGCTTAGGTTAAAATCTAAATTCCTTAATACTGTCTCCCTATATTATCTGCCCCTGCTCATTTCCTTTAGCACTCTTTTCCCCTTAAAACTTATATACCTTGATCTGGATGCTTTTTCAATTTCTACTAACGAAATATTTGTGGACAACTTAGGGAAGTTTGGATTAAATGGTAACAAGTATAAAGTGGATCTGAACATAGTTAAACTACAGTACCAAGGAAGGTTAACAGAGCCTGTAGGAACTGGCATGCCAGAATGACTTGCATAAAGAAAGAGAAGGTATACTTGAAGTAAGTTACAATTTTCTGTACTACTTTCAGATTCACACACCATTTTTTAATAGGAATATTAACTGGAGTTACAGTATGAAGAAAAGACTAATGAATGGAAAAAGAAAAAAGTATCTGGCTATCAAAAGTTTATCTAACTATTGAGTTATTCCATATAATTTTTAGAATTTAATTTGTAATATCTTTATTGAGGTATGATATATGATAAACTGCATATATTTAAAAGTTTGCCCCATTGTAATCCCTCCCTTCCACAGCCACCCCACCACACACATTGACCTGCTTTCTGTAACTATACATTAGTTAGCATTTTCTAGAGTTTGTAGAATTATGCAATATGTACTGACTTCTTTCACTCAGCATAATTTTGAGATGCATTCAGGCTGTTGCTTGTATCAATAGCTCATTTCCTTTTATTGCTTCACAGTATTCCACTGCATGGATATACTACAATTCGTTAGTCCATTCACCTGCTGATGGACATGTGGGTTGTTGACAGTTTTTGACACCTGTTGACAACGGTGCAAAAGGCAATGCAGTAAAGAATGGACAGTATTTTCAACGATACTGGAAAAATTAGACACTCAATTGCGAGAAAATGAACTTGATCCATATCCTGCACCATATACAAAAATTAAGTCAAAACTGACCATCCCTAAATGTAAAACCTAAAACAACAAAACTTCTAGAAGAAAGCTAGGGTTAGGCAATGATTTCTTAGATATAATACCAAAAGCAAAATCCATAAAAGAACAAATTGATATATTGGACTACATCAAAATTAAAATTTTCTGTTCTTTAAAAGACAGTTAAGAAAATGAAAGGATAGAAGTGCCTGGTGAAGAAGCTGAGGTCAACAATGAATCTGAAATACTTAAAGTGGATACAAAACTGTCTCCGTAATGCAGACAAGCAAGTACGTTGTTGTGGGAGATGGCACTGTTGGTAAAACATGTCTCCTGATATCCTACACAACAAATTTCCATCCAAATATGTACCGACCGTCTTTGACAACTCTGCAGTCATAGCTACGACTGGTGGAGAGCCACAGGCTCTCGGACTTTTTGATATTGCAGGGCAAGAGGATTATGACAGATTACAACCACTGAGTTTTCCACAAACAGATGTATTTCTACTCTGTTTTTTAGTGTTCAGTCTGTCCTCCTTCAAAAACATAAAAGGAAGGTAGGCGCCTGAGATAATTCACCCCTGTGCAAAGACTCCTTTCTTGCTCGTTGGGACCCAAATTGATCTGAGATGACTTCTCTACTATTGAGAAACTTGCCAAGAACAAAGAGAAGCCTGTCACTCCAGAGACTGCCTGAAGGCTGTCAAGTATGTGGAGTGCTGTGCACTCACACAGAAAGGACTAAAAAATGTGTTTGATGAAGCAATATTGCTTGCTCTGTGGCCTCTAGAACTGAAGTAGAGCTGCAGGTGTGTGCTGCTATGAACGTCTCTCCAGAGTCCTTTCTGCACAGCTGGTACTAGCATCATACTAGAAGCAATGTCTAAATCAAACTAAAGATTAAAAATTAAAATTTGTTTTTTCAATACAACAGTCCCCCCTTATCCACAGGGGATACATTCCAAGACCCCCAAGTGGATGCCTGAAACTGCACACAGTACCAAACCCTATACATACTATGTTTTTTCCTACATTCATACCTAAGATAAAGTTTAATTTATAAATTAGGCACAGTAAGAGATTAACAACAATAACTAATAATAAAATAGAACAATTACAACAATATACTGTAATAGAAGTTACCATACATCTTAGCAACTTCAACATATGATTTTGTTTTCTTTCCTTATTAAGTAGAGAACTTTCACCTTTTCACTTGAAGAAAGCACTTCTCTTTGGCATCTCCAAATTGTCAGCATCTCTACTCTTGGCTTTGGGGCCATTATTAAGTAAAATAAAGGGTTACTTGAACACAAGCACTGTGATACATGACAGTCAATCCGATAACTAAGACAGCTACTAAGTGACTAATGGGCAGGCAGCTCCAGATTTCATCATGCTATTCAGAACAGCGCGCAATTTAAAACTCATGAATTGTTTATTTCTGGAATTTTCCACTTAATAGTTTCAGACCCCGGCTGACCATGGGTAATGAAACTGTGGAAAGCGAAACCACGGATAAACGGGGACTACTGCAATGACAAACGCCCTGCACCTACCCACATGCACTCGTGAGACAAGGTCCATGGGTACGGCCCCCTTCCCTCTCCCAGTACTAGTTAATTTTGAGTAACTGTGTATTGTCAGAAAAGTGATTAGTACTACTTTTTGTTCTGTTGTTTCAAAAAAAATTTTTTTTAATTTAAAAGCAAGGCATGCTTGTGACGACCGTAACAGATTAATTTAGATTGCTGAAGCTGTTCCACTCTGGAGAGTAATCTAGGACATCTTGGCATTTTTTTTTTTCTTTTTTGCGGGGGGAGTGTGTGGGGGTTTGTTTTTATTTATTCTTTTTAAGAACTCATTAACCAGTAGACAGCCCTTCAGGGGAGGAGGACAAACTGATTCTACATTCCACCTCCTAGATCTAGTCTAGAAAACACACTCCCTACCTGGTGCTCTCAGGAAGGAGGATAGTAAATGCCTCATTTAGGAACACACTCCTTTTTGAAAACTGCCTTTTCTCTGCATCCTTGAGTAGGTCCAGTATTTGATGAAACTCATGAAAGTGGGTGGAACCTGACCTGCCCCTCCTCTTTCCTAGGATGCACTCTATATGTGACTGCGACTTTCAAGGAAATTTGCCATTTGCTGATTTTTTTTAAAGTTTAAATGTTTTTTAAAGTTTAACTTCTTTCACTGATAAATGAAGAAAAGTATTGTACCTTTTGAAATACATCAAATGGGTTGAGTTAATAATAAAAAATTCCCCGTCAAAAAGAAAATGAAAGGATAAGCCACAGACTAGGAGAAAGTTTTTAGAATTTAAAACTAAAATTACTGAGGAAAAGAGAAAGGCAGATTTTGGCTCACTGGCAGGATCTTTCTGTTATTACAGTCAAAAATGGAATGAACTATCTATAAGCCCCCATCAAAGAATTCAAACAGAGAACGAAAGGGAGGTGGTGGAGACTGAACTGATTAAAATTAAATTCTTACTCTATAAATACACATTTTAGCTATTTCTAAAATGACCAATTTAAGGCATATTTGATATCATATTAAATCAGTGGTGAAAGAAGTTACTGATCCATATAACTTGATCAAAACGTTTTCAATTGAAACATTTTTGCCTAATAGGTTGATGTGAATGTGCACGTACAGGTAAACAAAGCTGTTTAAACAGAACCTCTTCTGTGAAGCATTCCCAACCTTCCGAATGCTCTCCAGGCCTGAGTGTCAAATTCCTTGGTGGTTCCAGAGCATTCTGGACATACTTCTATCAGTGCTTCTCACCATATTAATTACTGGGAGCTTTTCAACAGTGTCAAAATTGACTATAGTGGAGTCATTTTAAAATGGATTCAGAGCTGGCTTTCCAGAGAAACTGCCTTGCTGTCCTGAACCTTGGACTGGGCCAAAATGGCAGCTGTTTTACAAGCAACTGTTTGAGAAGTCAGCAGGAGAAGGGACATTCTGATCACAATGACTGAGGATTGTGGACTTGCTGAAGACAGAATCAATAGCCAGTGTCTAGCCAAGACTAGTTCTCTGCCTCCAACGCCTATCAAAATTCTTTGTAATACAATCTCCCTTCTTTGCCTTTTAAAGCCCCTGACTTTTACTACCTATTGGGACATTATCTGGCTTTCTACCTGAATCTGTGCTTCCCAAATTGCAATTCTTTGACTCCAAACAAACGTTTTGCCTCTTAAATTGGTTTCTGTTTTTGTAAGTTGACATATGGTATCAGAAAGCAGGACATGAAGCGATCTCACCTCTGAGGACCAGCGTCCCCTGGAAATGGGGTCATTACCAACATGAACCCCCTTGTGTGCTCAGCCACTTCCAGGGACAGCTGACTACTCCGATGGTGGGACCTCTTGGGCTCAGACCTCCCTCCCTTTAGAGGGCAGTGCCTTTCTTTGGATTGGTGCAGTGGCGTTCATTGTCGCAGGAGAGGTTTCTCTTAAGCAAGCAGGGAATTCCCTGGTTACTGCATCTACACAGCTCTTGCTGTGAGGGGATTCCCTCAGTAGAAATTTCTGCTTAGACAAACTTTGCTGTGGGTTAATATGCACATGAGGTAAAAGCTATTGCTAAGGGAGATCTCTGAAGCCAGAGCCTCAGAAGTGACAGGCATGAGTGGGGCATTTAAGAGCCATTAGGGTGCTCAATACCTCAGAAGTCTCCTGCGAAAGGATAAGTTGGTCACAGAACGGGTTAGATAGACACTAGACCACCCATCAACCTCAAGAAAACTTCTGTGCAACGAGCTACATTGTAAAACCATCACATCCCCAACTCCACGGCACATCCCTCTTAGGTATTAGTTTGCATCCAAGAGACCCAGGGCTTAGCTAACCCTGGTAATGCGCATATAAAGAAACCCTATTGTCATTCTAGATTGCACGATTTTCTTTACCATGGGACTTTCATTTTCTAAAGTTTTTGAAGTTACTTTTTAAAGTACATTATCCTAACACATAATTTCTGTTATATTTCTTTTGAGTATACTCAATTTACAGAGTGCTTGTTTGTTTTTAAGCCAATTAAATGGAGCTCTTTTATAAACTAGTCTTGTTAATACCATCTTCTTATAAAAAGGGAAATATTAAACTAATTAGGCTTATTTGGTATGTTACACTGCATGAAAAGCATTGTCAAATAAGTGATGCTAAGCCTCCTTTATGGATATCCTTGTATGCATATTATTAATATTAGTATTCTAAAAATTATATGAAATTCCTAAAAATCTGGTATGTCCTGGTATAATGTTATTTGTCCTAATTCTAGTTATTATCTTAAAATGTTATATGTCACAGAAATAACTAATTTCCTTGTCAACTGCATTGTAATGAAATCTTTAACCATGCCACTTTAAGTCTTTTGTCATTTACAGTTACTGTTTTACTCTGATGCTTTTGCAAATATGTTTCATCTTCAGAGAGATTCATGGAAAGGACTCTGACACTTACTCTAGAATACAGGTTTCTAATAAACTTTCAGATCATAATATTGAACTGGGTAAGAAATTACAGAATTCTAACAGGGTGACTGATAGCTTCATAAAACTGCTAACAAAAGATCAAGAACAAATACTAATTACATGGGACTGCATGAACCAAGGAGGATGCTCTAATGTTTTGTTTTTCCAGATTTAAAGAAATCTTTTCTCTTAAGCTATCAATAATTTGGTAAGATATATCTTTGTGAGCGAAGATGAAACATTTACTTTTTATCCCTACCTGATCCCTCCAGAATTCAGAAACAGTATTATTTTCATTTAACCTGGCCAAGTTTTTAAATATAAACAAATTAGTTTTACTGTGATTATCTTAGGTAAGAAAAAAAATTTGAGGGTAATTGTAGAGAGAAAAATTATGTTTGCACCTTCGCAGATATTAGATTCTAGTCTTATGCTGATGACCAGCTTCTAGAAGTCTCTAATGACTTATACTCAAGCCTATCATCGACAGGGTAAGGAAGCTTTCTTGGATCCTAATTTAAAGGATCCTGTTGGTCACAGTCTAGAGCCTGGTGACCAGGTGTTCTGGAAGCATCATCAGAGGAAGACAGCCCTTGATACTGCAAAGGATCTTACCAAGTGCTCCTAACCACTGAAACAGCTGCAGAACCAGAAGGCATTTAATCTTGGGGAAATATCTCATAGCTAAAGAAGGCTCCACCTGACATGTGGTCCTGTACAAATGCTGGAGGCTCCAAATAAAATTATCTAGGAAGAGAAGCAACCGACATCTGAGGCAGAGAGCTTTCCCTGGATGGCTGGACCAGTCCTGAACACCTTTCACTTGCTGTTGCTTCTTACATTTTCTTTCCTCCCCCTCTTTCTTGCAAAGACAATACTCTTATCTGCATCTCCCAATTTATTACAAAAGGGGGAAATCTTTCTGACTGTTGGGTTTGTCATCAGAAGCCTTGTTCTGTACATCAATCTAGAGATCCTTTAGTACATTTAATTGCCAATCTCTCTGCCAATCCTCCCTTAAATCCTTGTGCTAAGTATCTAGAACTCCTTGCCTAATCCATCAAATCCTTGGTTTAGTCGATTTCACTATAACCACTCCATGATGTGTGCTCCCTTAGGGTATATTTTCACTTGTACTTGGCAGAAAGACCCATGGAGAACACACTGTTTAAATCCCTATCAAATTAGAGGTCACTATGCAATTGGATTATTGGTTACACCTATTTTCTTACACAATCAATCAGAAACTCAGCACTGGGCATCACCTTTGAATCTTACTTCACAGACTAAAATGTGAAACTAGTTGCATGCATAGTCAACAGCGTTCAACACCTGGCAGTATCAACCCCAGTGAAGCTACCAGTTTTGGAAAAAAACTTTTTCCTTGGGTAGGCACTGACATGAATGAATATATGATGAGAAATTTATCTAAAACTCTGAGGAATATTGCTAAATCTGCCACTAAAGCAATAGTTGCCCAAGATCAATCTTTGGATTCTCTTGCATGAGTCATATTAGATAACAGAATTGCTCTTGATGACCTCCTAGCTGAACAAGATGGGGTTGTTGGGTGATAAACATCTCCTGTTGTATTTGGGTAAACAACTCTCATGAAGTAAAAACTGAACTAGATAAAATCTGAGCACAGGACAAACGGTTAAATGCTGTGCCCACTGACACCCCAGAGTTCTTTGACCTTTTTAGCTGGCCACCCTTGGGAATTGCCTTCTGGTTCAGATCTATTCTCCAGTTTGGACTTAGCATTTTATTTATTATTATAGGAATTCTTGCTGTTGTAAAACTTTGTCTCTTCTGTATAGCTTAACATTATAAAAACACCACTTGGATAAAGGTTGCTCAGAGCTTTAAAATGGTTGCTAAGGCTTATGAACCTTTACCTGAGAAACTTCGAGGAACTACAGACAATGTTTGCCCTTAAAAGAACTTGACAGTAAGGCTTTTCTCTGCTCTGGCACTCTTGTTGCTCAAATGTGGCCTAAGGCTCCTAAGGAAATCACTTTCCCTCCTACATGAGATGTCACATACTGGGAATGAGCCTTCCTAGTGACAAGCGACCAACGATGCTATGATGGCTCATAGCTATGACGGCTCAGTGATGCTTTCAAAGAAAGATCTCAATCAAAAGGGAGAAATGTCAAAACTGAGTATAGTGGAGTCATTTTAAAATGGAGTCAGAGCTGGCTTTCCAGAGAAACCACCTTGCTGTCTTGAACCTTGGACTGGGCCAAAATGGCGATCGTTTTATTAGCAACTGTCTGAGAAGTCAGCAGGAGAACGGACATCCTAATCACAAAGACTGAGGATTATAGACATTTTGAAGACAGAATCAATAGTCAATCAATGTTTAGCCAAGACTAGCTCTCTGCCTCCAACTCCAATTAAAATTCTTTGTAATACAACCTCCCCTCTTTGCCTTTAAAAGCCCCTGACTTTTACTCCCTAGTGGGACACTATCTGGGTTTCTACTTGAAACTGTGTTCCACGCATTGCAATTCTTTGATCTCAAATAAACACTTTGCCTCTTAAACTGGTTTCTGTTTTTGTAGGTTGACAACAGCAAAGAGCTTTTTTCAGTTCTGTAATCCCAGCATCTAGCACAGTATCTAGCAAATAACTAGTACATACATACACATTTGAAAAAGAAATTAAACTCTACAAAATGACTTTGGAGAACAGGTAATCAGTATTGGCAAAATTCTGAGGCATTCCCCAGGAAGTATAGGAACCTCAGTTAAGAACTGCTGATTGAGAGGATGGGCAGGGAAAGGAGAGACAGCTAAGGGGACAGTCAGACTGCTGCTCCCACATCTGATAATGCCATGTTGTATTATTACCCGGAATTAGCATGTATTATGCATTATGGACAAACTGAACACTGGTCACAGAAGCTAGGTTAGCTTTTACATGACTAATGTTCAAAAAAAGCCCCTGAAAAAAATAAAGTGGAATTATTAGAGATAATTCTGCTAAGTTGAGCTGATACTTCATGCAATTTTCTTAACAAATTAATACAACCATGTCAATGTTACATGACATTTGACTAGAAAGAAATCCAATCTTCTGATAATAAGGTCATTTACTAAAATCATTATAGCCAGCAGCAAATCTCTGCAAAATTTATTTTGCTTCCTACCTTATATATGTATTACAAGGTTTAGGAGTTTGAGAGACATTAGATGTGCTATCTTCTTATATCCAACCCAGTAGGTTTATTTAAGACATGTTTATAGTGACTGAACTATTTTTGCCAATTAACTGAGAACATGAATATCCCAGCCCCCTCTGAGAACCCAATAAAGTCTATGGGCCCTCAACACAGAAGCTCCACCACGGTCCTAGTTAAAAACTAATATAAACATTACAGAGTTTATAGTTATTGCTTTTCCTGAACTGTATGTGAATTATTAGTAAGAACTGATATGTGTTAAAAAAAAGGCTATCATAATCATAGTTGTGATTAGAGAATTGATGACAAGGATATTTACTGTAACATTATTCATAATAATAAAAATAAGGATTAAATTATGGATAGCCATACATGGAATTATAATACAATCATTAAAAAAATGAGACCAAGCACTGAATGACACTGAAAAATGTTCACAAATATGTGAAAGCAGCTTACAAATAGTATTTATGTACAAACTTTTAAAACTGACACATATTAATACAAACAGGAAAAATATTCCACAGCAAAAGAAAACTTTAGTAAGAGTAACCTAAACAGAGGAACATGAAAAATGTTTAATTTCCAGGGCTTTTTGCTTATCTGTATTCCAGTTTTCTACCATGAATGTCACTTTTGTAATCAGAAAAAAAGCTTAGTAAAAAAGAAAAAATATTTAAAACAGTGTTTGTGGTTGGGCTTTAATGTAATCAAACTGTCACAAATAGTTGCAGTTATGAAAACACTGGTTGTGTGGCAAAGCTGGAAGTACACAACGTAATGCACAGAATTTTGTAGACATTCAAACAGGTCTGAGGTAGTCATACTCCAAGATGTCTCCCAACAACCCCACCTCTTGTTACTCACACCGTTAGGCAGTCTCTTTCTATACTGTACCAGCTTTGATCTGTGTGACCAACGTAATATAGCAGAAGTGAAGGCATGTCACTTCTAGGATTAGGTTATAAAAGACTGAGGCTTCTGTCCTGGGCACTCTCTATAGGGGAAACCATGTTCTGAGTAGTCCTATGTGAGAAGCCCCCATGGAACTGAAGGAATTGAAGACTCTTGTCAAAAACCATGTGAGCGAGATAGAAAGCTGACCCTCTAGACCTAGCCAAGTCTCAGATGATGGCAGCCCTGGCTGACACCTTGATTGCAGCCTCATGAGAGACTCTGTCAGAACCATACAGCTAAGCTGCTTCCCATTCCTGATGCACAGAAACTGAGACAATACATGTTTGTTGTTTGAAACCACTAAGATTGGGGTAATTTGTTAACACACCAATAGCTGACTATACAGTTAACTTAAGCTTTGGAGACTAGGGCCCTTCTGAGAACTCACCTTAGGAAAAGGCATTTAGGCTGTAACTCATTTTGCTCTAAATTCAAGGCTCTGATTTCCTATCTGGTCTGACCCAAACCAGAAAAGATATTTGAATACCTTTTCAAAATGTTCAGTTTCCTAGATTTGCCTTCTACTTCTTCCCCTCTCCCACTCATATTTCATCCCATCTTCTCTTTTACTTACTGGAAATCTAGGGTTGGTAAACTCCTTCTGTAAAGGGCCAGACAGTAAATATTTTAAGCTTCTCTGTAGCAACTACTCAGCTCTGCCTCTGTAGTTTGAAAGCAGCCAGACAATATCTAAATAAATGGGTGTGGCCGTATTCCAATGAAATTTTATTTCAAAAACAGAAGGTAGGCTGAATTTGACTCCAGAACTGTGGTTTGCCAACCCTTGCTATAAATGAAACTGATTAAGACTCTATTAAGACCAATGCTTCCACTCTTCATTCTAGCCAACTCAACAGATACTGCTCTGGAAATCCCCGGCCCCCTACCATGCATCAATTTGTCCCTCTCTACTGGAAAGAAACATGTTATTTCTTCTATCTTAAAAAACAAAACAAAAACTCTCAACCCTGCTTCCATTTGAACCCACTGTGTCTAATTTTGCTCCTCTCCTAACCTACCCTTACCAGGCTTTTGTTAAGGTTGTCAATGATCTTTACATTGCTAAATCCAATCATCAATTCTCAATCTTCATTATACTTCACTTAAGCAGCAGCAGTTGACCCAGATCCTTCCCTTTTTCTTAAAATATTTTCTTTGATTTCCAGGATGCCACAATCATTTTGTTTTCTTCAAATCTTTATGGCTGCTCCTTTTCCATCCTTCTCATTCTAAATGTTGGTGGATCTCAGGGTTCAGGTTGGACCTCTCTTTCCTATTTTTATTCATTCCCTTCATGACCTCACTCAGTTTACTTCTATATGGGATGACACCAAAATCTACACCTCCAGATTTCATCTCTCCCCTGAACACCAGACTCATATTCAACTGTCTACTCAACATCTTCAACTGGGCATTTAATAGGTACTCCAAACTTAACTTCCCAAACCCCAAAATGTCCAAAACTCAACTCCTAATTTCACCTACCTCAACTTTCCTCTCTCTCAGCTTTTCCTTTATCAGTAAATGGCAAGCCCATTCTTCAAGTCACTCAGGCCAAAACGCTTGGAGTCATTCTTGACTCCTCTTTCACAGCCCACATCTGATTTGCTGGCAAATCTGTAAGCTCTGCTCTCAAAATATATCCACTACTGAGAAGATTTCTCATGTTACTTGGAATAAAACCCTTATAATGATCTATAAGGTTCTAAATTATCTTGCCATTCCTTCTAGTAGAAGATTAACACATGGCTCACTCTCTCACATCCTTTAGGACTTCCCTCTATAGAATATAAGATCCATGAGGGCAGGGAATTTTTCTTTGTTTACTGTTATATCTCCATTATCTTAGTACGTGGCACATAGTATGTCCTTAAGAAATATTCGTTGAATGAATGAATGAACTGTTAAGAGACAAAATTTATTGGCAAAACAAGTTACGTACATTAACTTTTCTCATTTCCCATTTTCATAGCATTTTTTAAACATAATCAAAGCCCCATGATAATTTATAGCAGAAAGAAGACTAGAATATGAGTCAATGGACCTAGATTCTGCCACATACCAGCCTCTAACGACTTTAGTTTTTCTGACACTTACTAACCTCTAACCACTATGGTTTTCATATCTGTAAAATGAGGACTGAATCAGGAGCCTTGGACCCCTTTAAAATCTACAAACTTTCAAAATTTTTCATACGACTTCAGAGGATTATTCAATGACAGACGCTCCCCAAATCCACAAGGATCTGACCACAGACTTTACAAAGGTGTGTTGATAGGGAAGTACAAGTCTGACTTCCTGGAAAATATGCCATGCTATATAGGAGAAGTGTCATACCAGCTGATAAGCTGGTGACACAGAAGTGAAACAAACACTTATTTAAGGGCTTAAAATGTCCAAGGCTTTATGTTAGATATTGAAAAAGTTATCTTTCAAGTCTTCAACAAAACCACTGGAAGGTAGGTAGGAATTTTCATTCTTTGTTTAAAACAAGACTTTTTGTAAAAGACCATGTAAATGAGCCCTCAAAAGTTATGTAACACGTCCAAGGTCACACAGCTAATAAATGGCTGAGCTAGAATTCAAATAACAGATTTATGAAACTCCAAACCTACATTGTTTCTAATATACTCTATGCCAGAAGTTTTACTTACAAGGACACAACACATCTGGGATAGTCACAGATACCAAAGGAATCTTTTGATGAGAGAAACAACTATCTGGACTCTGCCTCTAGTATATTGACAAAAATTACCTTCATAGCTGAGTCATAGGTCATTATGAAGGACAGTTCCAGAATTCACAGAATAAGCCCCATAAGGACAGAGGCTATGTAGATTTCCTACTAGAAAGATGTAGAGTCCATATGCTTCCAACTGCTACTACTCATATCTACTTGGATATTCAGACAACTCAAACTCAAAATGATTAAAACAACCTGTTCTTTCTCCAAAGTTCCCCATTTCAATGGCATCATCTTCCACTTACCCTCAGGTACCCACACCAGAAACTTCAGTTATTCTTGATGCCTCCTCCTTAACTTTTTATGTGCAGTTAATCACTGAAGTCCTACATATTCCACCTCCTTAGTGTTTCAAATCCAGCTGCTTTTCTGAACCCCTGACTCAATTTAGGACATCATCATATTAGCCCGAATTATTCTAAGAGTCATATTATCCCAGCCTGATAGCTTGACCCCTTCTAATGCATCCTCTAGAACAGTGATCTTGAGAGCAGGCTTATACGCATCCCAGGATGAATATAAAATGAGCCACTGGAGTATGGGAAGATATTAGAACCTGTCTTCACACGTGTTTCTAGTCTTAAAAAATAGAAAGAAATTAAGCTTTACTAACAGCCAACATACTGATTGACACTGGCATCCTCACCAGGTCTTTGTCAAATGGACACAGTGTATGTGGAGTCTGAGAGGTCCTAAGGGAGGAGCAGGCATTCTGAGAGAGGTGGAGAGTAGTGCTCTCACTGTTCATTTCCCTTCAGGATATTAAAGTGCATTTTAGTTTACATTATCCAGGTAGGTAGATTTATAAATATTATCTAAGTTTTACCTAAAACATCCTTACAAAATAGACAATTTAGTAAGATTCCTGAAAAGAAATCATGAATTGAAGAGATTCATGCAAATATAGGTGAGCAACAACATAACAGCAGAGCTTGAACTTATCTTCACTCCTAGTATAAGCTCTTTATCAGCCTCATGGAAGAAAACAATGACAAAGGAATCAGCTCTGAAAAGAAGTAGGCCAAATTGAAAAGGAAGACTGTTTGTAATATGGATTTACATATCTAATTCTGTATTAGCTGGGTTGAGGTCTGGCTGCTAATGACAGAAAACCCAAGATAACAGTTAAAAAATAGAAATTAATTTCCCCGATGATATACGTATATGGAGATAGGCAATCCAGGGCTGATAATGTGGCTCCCAAATGATCAAGCAACCAGCATGCTGCCAGTTCTTTAGGCAGTAGTATGTTTAAGGCATGCAACCTTCCCCTACTTTAAGAGCCCTTTCTGGAAGTTTCACAAATCATTTCTACTTGATCTCATTGGCCAGAAGTTAGTCACCTGGCCACAGTTAATTGTAAGGGAGATTGGGATATGTAGTCTTTATCCTGGGCAGTCACATGCCCTGCCAATATCTGGGAGGTTCTTTTGCAATAAAAGGGAACACGGAGACCAGCCATCTCCAATGTATGTTGTAAACAATAAACCTCATTGTTGTTCCTTAGGGTGTTAGTCAATAGTCACAATATCAAAATACAGAAAGGTCTAAAAATTGAAGTTTTTTCCAAGTGAATTTGGTGCAAACTGATCTGAGGCAAAACCTGACATGAGCAGACAAGAGACTATTTGTATTATTTATTTATCCCACTTAGTAAGAACAGTCATATATTTTGCTGCAGAAATACCATTATTTGATTAAAGAGTACTGCCCTAAATTATGTAATATTTAGTATATGCATGAAATTATCTTTCTTAAATTCTAAGAATTCTGAATCCCAAAACACATCAGGCCCAGGAGGTTTTACATAAAGGATTATGGAACTGTAGTATGAAACAATTGGACTTATTAAGGTATTTTAAAAAAAGTATCCAGAACAAGAAAACTTCCACATTTTTCAGTTATCTTTAAAGTACTAATGCAATACTGAATCAAAACTTCATACAATTTCTCTGAACTTAATAAGTGTTCAGGAGCATCTACAGAGGCTTCTTACTTAATAATAAAACTCACATTATACTCCATTAACATCTGCTCTTCCTGCCATGGTAAAAATGGCTAAAATAACATGCAGAAAACAAAAGCAAAATTAAAATGCATTACACATAGGTTTTAGGTAACAAGAACAAGATTCTTATACAGGTAGATGAAAGCACAAATGTTTCTAACATGTGTCAGCTAAAATATTTTCTGGATTCTAGAATAATATAATGCAGCAGAACTGCTTTTTATTCGCTAAAAAGAAAGAGGTACCAGAGAAGATATCCTTCAAAGTAAAGTACTTCTTTCATAAAAACAATGTGCTACATGGAAAAACTATGTAAATATATCACTGACGGAGCTATCTGAATGAAGAAAAGAAGGACTCCAGGGTAAGCACGTAGAAATATACCACATTTGAAATTTATTCCCTGCATAAGTCACATCTATCATAACAAAATTGAAAATGGGAAATACACAAAATGTTATATCATTATTATGGTTCAATTTACAAAAATAAGACCTGTAAAATCTAGAAGTGAAGAAAAGGAGGGACCATATCCCCACTCATTTTGTGACACCAACATAATCTTGATATGAAAACCTGAAAAGGACAAGAAAGAAAATTAAAGGCCAATCTCTAATGAACATAGATGTAAAAACATTAAAATATTGGCAGACCAAACCCAATGATATATAAAAAAGTTACTACATTGTGATCCAACTGGATTTATTTGAGGAACACAAGGTTGGTTTATACATTCACAAATCACTGTAATTCACAAAAAGGGAGAAATCATACGATCATCCCAGAGATGTAAAAAAAATGCATCTGATAAAATTTAACATTCATTCATGAGAAAATTCTTAGTAAACTAGAAATAGAAGGAAACTTCTTTAAATTGATAAATAATGTTTACAAAAACTTTACTGATGAAATAGTAAATTTTTTCCCCATAAGATAAGGAATAAGACAAGAATGTTCACTATCGTCACTTCCAGTCAATAATGTCCCGGAGATTCTAGTCAGTGCAATAAGGTGAGAGCAAGAAATAAAAGGTAAAAGATTGGATATGAAAAAGCAAAACAGATTATTCATAGATAACATTCCAAAAGAATCCAATTATCAATATTAACAAGTGAATTTAGCAAAATTGCTAGAAATAAGGTCCTAACTTAAAACATTATATTTCTATATGTAAAAAGTAATTACTGAATCAAGAACCTAAATGTAAGACCCAAAACAATAACACTCTTAGAAGAATACATAGGACAGAAGTTTCATGGGACACTGGATGTTGCAATGATTGCTTGGATCTGACGCCCAAGGCATAGGCAACAAAAGAAAAAATGGAAAAAGTGGACTTCACGAAAATTAGAAATTTTTGTGTATCAAAAGACACTATCAACAGAGTAAAAAGGAAATGCACAGAATGGGAGAAAATATTTGCAAATAATATATCTGATAAGAGATTAATACCCAGAATATATAGACAACTCCTAAAACTCAACAACAAAACACCAAACAAGCTGGTTTAAAAACAGGCAAAGGACTTGAGTAGACATTTCTACAAAGAAGATAAATGAATGGCCAATAAGCAAATGAAAAAATGCTCAACATCACTAATCATTAGGGAAATGCAAATCAAAACTACAATGAGATACCACCTCATACCCATTAGGATAGCTACTATTAAAAAAACAGAAAAGTATTGGTAAGGATATGGAGAGATTGGAACCCCTGTGACATTGCTGGTGGGAATGTAAAATGGTACAGCCACTGTGGAAAACAGTATGGAAGTTCCTCAAAAAATTAAAAATAGAATTACCATAAGATCCAGCAATTCCACGTCTAGGTACATACCCAAAAGAATTAAAGTAGGGTCTTGAAGAGATATTTGTACACTCACATTCGTAGTAGCATTATTCACGATAGTTAAAGCATGGAAGCGACCCAAGCGTCTGTGGATAGGTGAATGGATAAGCAAACCGTGGAATATACATACAATGGAATATTATTTAGCCTTAAAAAGCCAGGAAATTCTGCAATGTGCTACAACATGGATGAACCTTGAGGACATTATGCCAAGAGAAAGCAGTCAGTCACAAAAAGACAATTACTATATGATTCCACTTATTTGAGGTACTTAAGAGTAGTCAATCATAAAGACAGAAAGTTTAATGGTGGTTACCAGGGGCTAAGGGGATGGGAGAATGGGGAGTTACTGTTGAATGAGTATAGACTTTCAGTTTTACAAGATGAAAAGAGTTATGGGGACAGATGGTGTGATGGTTGCACAACAATGTGAATTTATTTAATACTACTAAACTGTACACTTAAAATGGTTAAGATGGGGGCCGGGCCGGTGGCGTAGTTGTTAAGTCACTCTGCTTTGGTGGCCTGGGGTTTGCAGGTTCAGATCCTGGGCACGGACCTACGCATCGCTCATCAAGTCATGCTGCAGTGTTGTCACACGTATAAAATAGAGGAACATGGGCATGGATGTTAGCTCAGGGCTAATCTTCCTCACCAAAATAAAAGGTTAAAATGGTAAATGTTATGTGTATTTTACCACAAAAAAGGTGGAAACAAACCAAAAAGGTAATTGCATAGAATTAGAAAATAAAAATTTAATAAAATATGAACACAACCATATTAGTTGTTAATTGCCCCATCACAAATTACCCTAAAACTTAGTGGCTTAAAATAACAAACATGATCTGAGTATGAGCAGCTTAGCTGGGTGGTTCTAGCTCAGGGACTCTCCTGAGGTTGCAGTCAAGATATCAGCAGACTGCAGTCATCTGAAGGCTTAAATGGAACTGGAGGATAAGTTCCTCACCACACTGGCCTCTCCACTGGGCTGCCTGAATGTCCTCATAACATGACAACTGGCTTCCTCCAGATGAGTGATCTAAGACAGCAAAGCAGAAGCCTCAAATGTCTTTTATGACCTAGTCTTGGAACTCACACAATGTCATTTGGTCAGCCCCATTCAATGTGTAAGGGAACTGAACCATACACAAGTATGGGAATACCAAGAAGCAAAGATCTTTGGTGGGCATTTTGGAGGATGGTGACCACAAAGAAGTTTACACAGAAAATTGTAAAGTATGCTGAGAAAATTTAAAGATGACCTAAATAATGCTTTAGGTCATGTTTATGGATTGGAACACTCACTACTGTAAAAATGTTGATCCTCCCCAAGTTTATCTATAGATTCAATGCAATCCCAATAAAAATCCCAGCAGAGTTTTTTGTAGAAATTGGTAAGTTGATTTTAAAATCTGTATGGAAATGCTAATGCTGAGAACACCCAAGAAAATTTTGAAGAACAGCATCAAAATATGCAGAGGTTGGCAAACTAGGCTGCCTAGGTTTTTTCCTGTAATAAATTGATTTTAATTACCTTTTTTTTTTTTGGTGAGGAAGACTGGCCCTGAGCTAACATCTGTGCCAATCTTCCTCCATTTTGTATGTGGGACGCTGCCAGAGCATGGCTTGATGAGTGATGCATAGATCCGTGCCCGGGATCCGAACCCGTGAACCCTGGGCTGCCGAAGCAGAGCACACGAACTTAACCACTACACCACCAGGCTGGCCCGATTTTATTTACTTATAATGATCCATATTTTTTTAATGTTGAAACACTCTCAAATTCATAGAAAACTTGCAAGTACAACACAAAAAAGCTTTTTCCCTGAGCCACTTTGAGAGTAAGTTACTGATGCGATGCTCCACCTCACCTGAACACCTTTGCGTTTATTTTCAACAAACACAATCTCTGACAGACCATAATACAGCCATCACCAATGAGAAATAAACATCAACACATTCCTACCACAGAATCCTCCAACCCTTTCCAAGATTCTGCACTGAATTAGAAATCAGTTGTTGTATCTCTTTGGTCTCCTTCAGTCTGAAACAATTCCTCATACTTTCTTTGACTTTCATGAACTTGACAATTTTGAAGATTACTGGCTAATTATTTTGTAGAATGTTCCTTAATTGGGTTTTATCTGATGATGAGATTCAAATTATGCATCTTTGGTAAGAACAGCAAAAAGTGATGCTGTTTCTTCTGTCTGCATTTCTTTTTAATAGACTATGTAAAGCAGTTGTAGGTTCACAGCAAAATGTCTCTTTTTGTAAATAAAGTTTTATTGGGACACAGCCTGTCCTATTTGTTTATGTATTACCTATGGCTGCTTTCTATTTACAACAGCTGAGCTAAGTAGTTGTAACAGAGACCATATGGCCTGCAAGGCCTGCAAAATAACATTTAATATTTGGCCCTCTATTAAAAGGTTTGCTGACTCCTACTCTATTGACTATCAAGACTTATTACAAAGCTACATTAATTAAGACAATGTGGGATTAGTGAATGAATAGACCAGGAGATGGCAAGCTTTTATGTTATAAATGTAAATGTGCTCACTTTAAAAGATAATCTCACCTGAATACCAACTTGAAAATTAATTTCTAATCTATTTAAATCTATGGTTGCACCGGATTTTGAAAACATTTATTAAAAACACACAAAAAAGGGAATACATTTTGATGAGTCTGCAAGAAATGACTGACATCAGGGAAAATGGAAACCAGCAAGACAAATTTCATTAAATATCTGGCCTTAATTGTTGGATAAAATTGAAAACTAAGCACTATTATTAAGGAAACAGAACCAACAACATAATTCTCCCATTTTGATCAACATATCTTTATGAGGCATCTAATTCAACTATGACAGCCATTAAAACAAATATAAAACAGACTGAACCTAAAACCAGGCCTTCAAATCACCACATCACAAAATGTTATTAACCATCCACTAGAATGAAGACTCCAAGTGAGCAGGATTTTTTGTATATTTTATGGTCTACTGTATCCCTAGCACCTGGAAGAGGGCCTAGATAACTATTATTTTTTCCAGCTTCATTGGGATATAATTGACAAGTAGAAATTGTATATATTTAAGGTGTACAAGATGATGATTCAACATATTAATTACTTGTTGTATGAATGAACCAAGACTTTCAAAAGTTATAATAAAGCACATTCAACTACACTGCTCTCACTAAACAATGTTTTAGTGCAAACAAAATATTTTTATACTATTAAAAATAAAATTTAAAACAGCTTATATAACCTCTCATTATCTTCTATAACCTCTCATTATCTTCTAATTTATATTTTATGACTTATAACGTACATCATATTAACTGGCACAGTAGTACATGTGCATGATTTAAAAGTAAAATACACATGAGAGTTCTAGAATTCTATACTGATGGGACACATGGTCAAAAAAAGACTATACCTGTGCAGCAGAGGTACTCAAAGTGTAACTAGTTCATGACTAGGAAAGAACAAATTTGAGAGTATACATTTAGAAACTTGCAGAGGAACCTGCCAGAGTAATTTTATGTCTATTCAAACTAATTTTTAAAATGGGCTTGTTTTCTTTTTAAAATTTCATTTTTCTAGTAATCCATTTTTATTATAGTTTACAAAAGTATCAGTCTGCTAAGTATCGAAAATTTTAAAAACAGTCCTTCACCAGAGATAATTTCAGACGCACTGCTGTAGAGAAACAGTCAAATGCAAACCTGATCAGAATGCTTCCTAAACTTTTTTGATGCCTCCCCAGGGGCCTCAGATGAGGGGCTTAATGATCTGCCTACCACCCTCCCAACTCTCTCCTATCAGGCTCTTTTTGCTGTCCCCTCTTCACCCTCAGAAACACACCACACTCATTCTAAATGCATGGCATGAATTTTATTCCCTGGTCCTGAACACTCAACAAACAACTCAACCTGATTCATCTCCTTCACCAAACTCCTACTCATCCACCTTGTGGGCACTTGTTGAAAGCTCTCCCTGCTCCTTAAGGCTAGGTTATGTGCCTGTCCCTTGTACATGTCTAGCACAGTGCCTGCCACACAACAGGTACTTATTCATTCAACAAACATTTTATTAAACAAGACCTATGGCTCATCTCACCATACCATACTGTCTCCCTCAAAATGTTCTATACTTCTATTCACAACTTTATACTCCACTGACAGTAAATGGATGTCTATCAGCTGCAACTATCAAAGAAAACACAAAACAAGCTATAATTTCTAAAGATAAAAAAAAAAAAATCAACTACTATCATTCTTCCCTTTCTCATGTCATTTAGAAGACCATTACTGACAACATGTCCCAGTTTTGGAATGAAGGAAACACACATTAGTAACAACTTTGATCTCAAAATTACTTTCATATGACAGCCTTAAAAGGGAATGCTTCCTTCTGACCCCTTCTGCCCCACCTCCACACTGTGACACAGCTTTCAAACACAGGTTTATTGACTAATATAACAAAAATAAGCCAAAAAAGAAAATCTGCTGCTGTTTATCCTTGGTCCGAGCATTTTAATGTATGTTATAATATTTTATACTGACATTAAGTTGAAAAAGAGAGTCCTGAGTTCTGAACTCAAATGATGTTACAATTATAATCTCAATATTTTAAACCAAAGAGTACTCCACATTTTTACGGTTTAGGAAAGTCATCAAAAAGTCTGGTTGTATACTTCTTAAACTATGTAAGGAAACAGCAAAAAGTAATTTATAAGTAGAAATTGGGTTTCCTATATTTTGCACAAATCTGTCAGGTGATAACACACATTCTACACTGCACGACAAAACTGTTCTTTTTTTTTTTTTGTGGGGAAGACCAGCCCTGAGCTAACATCTGTTGCCAATCCTCCCCTTTTTGCTGAGGAAGACTGGCCCTGGGCTAACATCGTGCCCATCTTCCTCCACTTTATATGGGACGCCACCACGGCATGCCTGACAGGCAGTGCATCGGCGGGCGCCCGGGATCCGAACTCGCGAACCCTGGGCTGCCAAGCGCGGACTAAACCGCTGTGCCACTGGGCCGGCCCCCACGACAAAACTGTTCTTAATAGGAAGTTACTAAAATTTCACTGAAAATATAGATAAGCTTACTATTTTACAGTTCTCAATGGTAATAATGGTCTGACAAGGATTACTGCTAGGTTTTAAGCAACCAAAAAAAGACCCCATAAATATTCTGGCACTACATTTTAACTAACCTTTTTTGGTTGAAGAACAAATTGTCGATATTTATATCAAAGATTTAAAGATGTAATAAAATTAGATGCAGTTTAAACTTGTAAGAATAAAGGGCAGTAGCTCTTTGACTACTTACAGCAGAATAGCAACCAAATGAACAGCTGGGGTTTGGAGGAAAA
This sequence comes from Tapirus indicus, assembly GCA_031878705.1. Lineage (NCBI taxonomy): Eukaryota > Metazoa > Chordata > Mammalia > Perissodactyla > Tapiridae > Tapirus > Tapirus indicus. The sequence continues at coordinate 77,177,297 of CM062917.1, forward strand.
TAAGATAAAGGATGAAACCTCAAGTATTTCTGGAGTAAAACAACCTTCTTTTATTTCCTAATCTAAAAGAAAGCAACTGTTAACTAGATAATTCAAAAAGTACTCACATACATTTTTATATGAAAATTTAAATTATGTTTCCCTTAGCCTAATAACCGCATTCTCTAAATATTAACAACTGATAGCAGGGCATGTGGACCAGGATGTGCTGCTACAACACAAACGGAAGTCAAGTTGTGATAAACCTTAACACAGACAAGATGGGAAAACCTTGGTAATTCAGGCAAGGTTAGAAGAAATGATAAATTCTAACTGTACAGACTACCTCCCAAAATCAATCTTTGATGACTGAATACCTACTATTTACTGAGTGCCTTATTATACTTAATGCTTAGACATTAAAAAATTAATAATCATGGAAATTTTCCAACAAGACGATAATCAACGAGAAACAAGGAATTCAGCCACCAGATGCAGTATTCGGGTAGGACAGTATTCTAATTTTCAAGTTGTATTCAACAAAGATTTTGAGTTCAGAATTTTATCTGTCTCACAAATTCCTCAAGTGAATAATTTTTTAAAAATTTCTTGATAGTCCAGACTAATATTGATCAATTATTATCCTGTTCTCAGAGGCTATTATGAATTCAGGGCAGTTTCCCTTGGATTCAGTAGCCCTAGAATGTGGAACTCTAAATTCTTCTATCATCATTTTATAGTTTTTCTGCCTCTTGCCTTGCTTTCATAATTGTCTCTCACTGACCACTACTGCCTATGTGCGGCCTTCAGCAGCACCCCTTCACCCCTAAAAATTGTTTGGAAGCAAATTACCAAGCTTATTGTAATTAGAAATAAAGTAAGAGTAAGCAGCTTCTGCATGACGGCCTAATTATTCTCTTGAGAATCAGATGCATAATAGCCTTTAGTGCTAGGACCTTGCATTTCTACTTTGGATGCTCAAAGTAAGTAGTTTTCTCTTGTTTGTTTTTAAACTTTACTTCCTAATTCTTAATGGTGCAGCCTTAAGTTTCCTCATCTTCTACCTCATAAGGTTGTGTGTGGATTACTAAGTGGAAATAATGAATCTGAAATTGCTTAGGTCAGGGCCTGGAGACAGAAGGAAAACTACAGATTCCAGTAATTTCCTCCTCCCTCTTTAAGTATGTTTCGTATTTCAAGTTGTAAAACTTGGTCTCCAAATAAGTGAATGTTACTGTATCATTTTTAGAAGTTTGTGATTAGGATGGTTAGGAACTAACTAAAGAAATGAGGAATGTATGGCCTGAACAGGCAGATACTTGGGAAGCTGGCAAGGGAGCTATAGGACTGCTATCTTCAATTATTTTAAGAAAGATATATGTAAAATGACTATTCTCAGCTTTGTCAACAGAAGCAGTGTTTAACAAGGGCTCAAAAATATGTTTGTGTACTTAGTGCTTCTCCAGAGAGCAAACCAGGAACAAAGAGAAGTCACAGGATAACAGACTTCAGTTCAAAACAACAATGGATTTTTAAATTAAAACATCCAAAAATGATGCAGATTTCCACAATATCACTACAAGTGTTAAAGCAATGGCTAATGGCTGGGTAGTTTTGAGGGTATTTTTATAAAGGGTGAAAGAATATACTAGATGACCTTTTAAGGCCCATTCTAACTCTATGAGAGATGATACGTTTTATACAGACTGTCCAAAACCACAAATTCTCATTTCTGCATTTAATTTTCACACTGAAAATAAATCCTGAGGAGTACTGGAAGAGTATAGAAGCAATATAAGAGTCACACAGTATCCAAAGTTATTTGTTCAACTTCATGATAGTATTTACATATCAGTTATATCTGTCCATTAAGAGTTTAGATAAGAAACACTTCAAGTGATAAAAATTATTTCCTTTTTTGAGCAGGAAAATCACAACTACATCAACAGCATCGTCATCATCACCATACACATCATACACCCAATGTCACGAAAAGGAATTGGGAACTATCCTTACTTTCAAAAAAATCACTTCAAAATGTATCATGTAACATATGGACACCGACAGAGCTTGAGAATCCAAGTAAATGAAAGTAGAGAGGAAGGAAACTAATTATAAAAATTTGATTTCAGTAATCTGTAGGAATGTAGGAACTCCAAGACAGCTGGATATAACCCACACTCAGAGAGCTAAAGAAAACTACATGAAAAAACGCTCAAGAGACGTGCAGAAACATCAGCCACAATTAGCAAGTTTTTATCATTGTTAAATGCAGGTCACCCCCTCACCTCCATGGGAGGTGGGAAGAGGTATGTGGAAGGCTTAGCTGAAACCAAATATCATGTTTATTTAAACAAGTGCTACAAGTAAAGGATAATTTAGAGCTAAAATTAATCAGATAACAAATGTAATTTTTCCAATACTCTAGATATTAATGTTCCACTCATTACTTTTGGTTTAATCTTATAAAAGTGGACAAAAAAATGACATGAAGCCCCTAGAGGCAAACATATGACTTGTCTGCCCAGCACCCCTTCCTCTAGAGGGAATTCCCCTCTCCTTACTGCATTACAACAGGACTGTAAATCAGGACACTCCATCTCCCTCAAAAGCAGGGCAAGAGACCCAGACCAGCCACAGTATTACATGCCTTGGACTTTTGTGATAGGGCTAGTGAGGAAGACTGGCTCTTTCTGCTGAGCTGGGAAGAACTGAATCTGGAGATGAAGGTGGCCACCATATGAAGAGTCTGCCAGCAGAATGAAGAAAGAAACAGAGGTGAGGAAGGGAGAGAAAAACAGCAAAATTCTCTTTTGCTTAAGGTAGTCGAAACTGGATTTCTGGCTCTTGCAACTGCAAGAGCTCAATTACCAACAGTATCTCTATTTGCTTCTAGCGGTTCAGAAGGACATTTTTCACTGCTTAACTGCAGAATGAAGGTGAAGGTGACTATAACTGTTTTTAATTATTGACTCTGCTTCAGTACTAGACATGTGGAAGAATTAAGAACAGAAGATTTAGCTTTTATTCCAATCTTCCAAAAAAGCCTCAGAGCAAATTAGAAAAATTAAGCAAGGCTCGTGGTTAACATCATTACAAAAAAACATAGCACTCTCTGGGAGAAAATCTCTGCAAATCACATATCCAATAAAGGACTTGTATCTGGAATACACAAAGAACTCAACAATGAGAGGATAAACAACCCAGTTAAAAAAAAAGAGCAAAAGATTTGAGTAGACATTTCACCAAAGAAAATATATCAAAATGGCTAATAAGCACATGAAAAGATGCTGAACACCATTAATCCTAGGGAAATGCAAATTAAAACCACAATGAGGTACCATTTTATACCCACTAGAATGGCTATAATAATTTTTTAAAAAAAGACTGTAACTAGGTCTTTATAAATGAATTCCAGAAAAAGAACTGGCTCAAAGCCAGATGATCTGGGCCTTACAAACTTGTCTAGAACCACACCACATCTGTGTACTGTAGGACACCCCCATGGATGAACTCACCTAACTACAAACCTGTCTTACCATATGACCTATAGACCCAAGGACCCAGGCCATAACCACATCAATATACAAGGGGAGCCTAATTCATCTGCAAAGCACAGAAACACTAAGACTGTGAAAGCCTTAGATTTTCACAGACCTACAGCCGCTTTAGCCTAGAGGTCACCCTGCGGCATCCATGACTGGCTGAGTGAAGACCCCAATGAAGTTTGGAAGAATTATGTGGGGAAGCAGGAACAAAACTCAGGACTGGTTGTATGAACTGGGAAACCAGAGAGCACTCCTTACCTTGCTTATCATTGTACTCTGCTGCTACCCACTAGGAAGTCAACCTTTCCTATCTCTCACCACATCCATCTCCATTAAGTATCTCTTAATGATAGTGAAGGACTGCAGTTTTTGAAAGGCACTTCCATAGCTAAACTAACGTACAAATGTATATCTTGGTATATCCACAGAGAAGATAATATAATAAAGCAATCAGCACCTCTATTAAAGACACTGTTATACTGTTCATTTAACATTGTTCTAGAGATATTAATCAACGCAATCAGATAAACAATTAGAGGTGTAAACATTGGAAAAGAAGGGGATAAAATCTCTATTTACAGGTGACATGACAGTATATTTAGGCCTAAGAGATGCAATGATAAAAGAGATGCAACGATAAAAGTAACTCAAACAATAAGAATTCAGCAAGATAGTAGGAAAACTGCAGAAATCAGCAATATTCATGTACATGAGTATTAATCAGTTAGAAGATATAATGCATAAGAAAACTCTACTTATAATAGCAACAAAAAAAGATAAAGTACTTGGGAATAAACTTAATGAGGAATGTCCAAAACTTCATATGAAGACTATAAGCCATTCCTCAAAGATACAAAAGTAGATTTAAGAAAATTAAACAACATCACTTATCTAGGTTAAGATGTCTCAACACTATCAAGATATCAATTCTCTCTAAATTAAATCGCGAGTTTAATGCAATCCAAATAAAAATGACAATGAGCTTTTTAATGGACAAATTGATGCTAAAGTTCATATGGAAAAATAAAACACGCAAAAATAGCAAGAACACTGAAGAGGAGGAGCTACAATGGCGGACTAGCCCTATAATACTGGAGGACTAGCCCTATCAGATATTAAACCAAAGTACAAAGATATTAAATCATAGTCTACGATTAAAACAGTGTGGTACTGGTGCATGAATAGTCAGACAATCCAACAGAATAAAATACACCCAATTACGTATAGAAATCTAGTATATAACAAAGGGGGCAAAGATTTTTTTTTTTAGATAAATGTCACTGGGACAACTGGATAGCCATGTGCAAAAAGATAGAATTAGATACATTCCTCACACCATATACAGAAATATACTCCAAATGGATTAGAGAACTGTGAAAAAGGAAACCATATTAGTATTAGAAAAAAGCATGGATGAATTCCTCTATAACCTGGGGGCAGGGAAAGGCTTTCTAACCATGACTAAAAATCCAGATGCAATAAATTTAAGATTAACATATTTGACTACACAAAACAAACTTCTGCATGGCAAAACACCACCATAAGCAAGGCCAAAAGATGCCTGGGCAAAATATTTGTAACATGCGTCCAAGTTAAAGGCTAATATTCTTAATATTAAGAATATTAACATTAAAAGAACTTTCAAAATCTGAGGAAAAGATTATTAAGCTAAAAATTATTTAGAAAGTAGGCAAATAACATGAATAATATAAAAAATGTAAAAATGGCCCTTAAGTATATGAAAAAATGTTCAATTCACTTGTAATAAGAGAAATATAAATTAAAACTACACCGAGATACCATTTCTCGCCTATTAGATTGGCAGAAATTCAAACTCTTCACAATATACTCTGTTGGAGAGGCCATGGCACTCTTACACACTGCTGGTGGGAATTCAAAACAGTACAGTTCCATAGGGAGAGGAATTTGGCAACATCTAACAAATTTTATATGTGCATTTATCCTGAAGATATACCTCTAATAATACGAAGATACATGTATGCAAAGTTTTTCATTATAACGTCATTTGTAATTGAAAAATATTGGAAATTACTTAAATGTCCAAGTACAGGAGACTGTTTGAATAAACCATGGCACATACAATATAATATATGCAGTTAAGAATGAAAATTATTTATTTTATCTTATGTGTAATATTTTTTTCAAATAGCTACAAAATTCTTAGGACATAAATACTTAATTGTTTGGACCTAACTATTTAATAAATTAAACCATTTGGTGTTTTTTTTGACCTAGAGATTCTGTGAAAAAATTACTGATATAATAAGGGTGCCATTAACTGAGAAAGTTTGGGAACTTCTGATAAAAGCTGGTGAAGGCTTTTCTGAGTGTGTGTGTGTAGTTATGAGGTTACTGTGGACTGTGGTCAACAAGAGTTACAATAGACTAATGAAGGCACTGCCCTAAGTGCTCCAATAGATTTTATGGCAGCACAGAAGAGGAGCAACTAGCCCAGCCTTGAAAGTTTTTGGTTTTTGGGTTTTTTTTGAGGGAAGGGGTCGAGAGAAAGAATCTAATCAAGACACAATTTTTGAAGAGGTATAACCTAAGCTGAGTTCTGAAGGACCAGTAGGAGTATAGTAGATAGGGGGAAGGAGTGGCAGCCAGAATTACAGAAGAGGTGGGGGACTGAGAAAACACTAGGACTCCAGAAGCTTGGTACTGTGGAACTGAATATCATGGAAGAAAAGAGGTGAGGCTAGTGCTAGGCAAGGAGTAAATCTTGAAGGTTTTGTATATGAGATTAAGGATAAAATGAGTTTGGATTTTATTAATGCGCAAGAAGGAGCCGAGAAAGGGTTTTAAACAGGTGAGTATCATGATTGCTCTAATCAAGTGTGGAGAAAAGATTAGAGGGGGGGCCCAACCAGAGGTAAAAGGCTGCTTCAGTAATCCAGAATAGATCTAGACAGAGCGGCTGAACTGAGCACCTGCAATCACTGTACAGTGTGGCAACCTCCATTTTCAATGGATTACTAGGCTAGCTACTCAACTGCAGAGTTGTTGTGGCTTAGATGACCACAATCATGGTCTCTGTGGAAACTAGGGATCTTCACCCCACCTTCACAATGCATCCGGGAGTAGAAGTCATTTCATAATCTAGTGTTTTAGTCTCCAAGATGACATTGTCAAATCCTGATATTTAGTTTCAATAAGTAAAATGAAATTGGATCCCCCACCTCAAGGAGATTATGTGTGAATGTTATGTCTATTGCATCTAACACAGGACTCCAGCTGTGAAGGCCTTTAAGAATAGTATGATATCTTAGGGAAGCTTGCTTTTTCTTTTGTACAGACGATTCTCTTGACGTTGCAGAATTAAGCCTTCACCTTCAGGTATAATTAAATCAAAGATGCAAATTTTCTTCTAAAATTTACTCACGTCTTAAAAACTCACAAAGCTTCAATTTAACTTTTTTTATATATTGTAACCAAATCCTTATGAGTGCAATAAGGTCATAAAAAAGGTGTCTTAGAGTTAAAGAACAACCAAAGAATAACTATTACTAATGAGGGCTAGAGAATGAGCTGTTTTTTACTTAGAGCTATACACTTTTTTTTTCAACCAAGAGATGAACACATCCTCAATTTAAGCACATTTAAAAGTGCATTTTTTTAAAGAGTGCACAGGCTTGGAAAGAGTGAGGAGCATTCTACTAGCAGTGAATATCAATTAGACCTTTACAAGAATTCCATCACCTTTAACCTTCCATACTAAACCCAAAGAGAAAATGATACATGATCTAAAATGGTTAAAAAACAGACACATTACACCTTTGCGTCTTTTACCATTCTTTCCATTCCCCCAAAACCTCTCCCCCATCTCCTTTAGTGAAACAAAGAACTAAAAAACAAGATGATTTCAAGGAAAGGTCACTACAAATAGGTTTCCGATAGTCCTCTCAAATCGCAAATACTTCAGAGGTAAAAAACAGTAATCAAAAGGCAGAGTTGAGCTCCTAATACTCTACTCTCCCAGCGCACCTACATGAGCAATGTCGAACCATTTTTTCATCACAGCACACATAGAAGGCGATAACACTGTATTTGTAGGCACACTGGAGATAAACAGAAGAGTGGCTACTGCCCAAGGACACCAGGCCAGGGTGGTTGGTAACCTCGCGCCCCACTTGATGGCCAGGAGTGCTGAGATCAGTATCTTCGCTTTCCTGAAACTCAGCTCAACCAGAATCGAGTTTTACCCAATGCTCTCAGAAATCCTTACTTTCTAATCCAGACTCTACTACACACTAGCTACCTAGCCTCTGGCAAATCACTTCACTTCACTTTATTAAAGTATGGAAAAACTACCTATCTTGCAGAGGTATTGTGGAGATTAGAACTAATGTAAGTAAAGTTCTTATCACAGTGCTTGGCAGGCAATCAATGTATGAGGACTATTATTACCAAGAGGATTGCTGAATTAAAAAAGAGAACTCTGACCACTGTATGGTGGTAATGTCACTAAAATAAGAAATTGCAGACTTCCCTTTCCTTAGTGTTTAAGAACGAAAACATTTTATAAAGCAATGGAAACCATAAACTGTCTCCCCACTTCTTCAAAAATCATAATCTTTTTCATCATTAATATTCATAGCCTCTCATTCCAGTATTTTAAAAGTGATTGTCCTTGCCACCCATCTACTAAGGATCACAAGTGCATATTACACTGAAACACACATACATAAGAAGCGATACTGGTACATTTATTTATGTTCTCAGCTTGGAAAAGCAGTGCAGGACCGCCACTAGACATTTGGAGAGGAAAGAAGATATCAGCACTTTTTTATGTGGACCTCCCTAAAGAGAAAATAACCCAACAATCTATAGACAAAAATCATTCCCCCACACAAATGGTAGACAAGACTCTTTCCTGTAATTAGCCCCTTTTTCCCCGAAAGCCCTGTGAAGAAAGTATTGTATGAAGAACTACTTCAAAATAAATGATACGAATAACAGCACACTCAGCAGACACACTAGAGAACAGCATCTGGATCTCTGAAAAGAAATGTGAAAGTGGCTACTGGTAAATCATGCCAAGGTCATGTAAGGATGTCAAAGTACTTCATGCACTCCTGGGAAAAATGAGCCAACTATAAGCAATTCTGTTAGGTACTATGTCTTCCAAACAATGGTAACTCCCAATTTCCTCTTTTTGATTAAGATAGGGTATGGTTATCAACTGCAAACACAAACTCACTATCACCAGGAAATCTTCTTGATAACCTGGACAAACATGCTCAAGTAGTAAAACATTTAACACTGGAATACAAGTTATTATAATGCCCAATCGCAATACACCAAATATAATCCTTTCAGGAGAGTACAGAATTTTGGAAGGAGGGCAAATGATTCTTCTTGAATTGTCCTTTGACCATACTAAAGAACAGAAAGACAAAGCAAAGTATGTGCCAAGAAACTGGAACAAAAACACAAACAAACAAAAAACCCCTAGCCCAACAAAATAAATGACTCCTGGAAAGCAACTGTGACATCACCTACACAGTCATCCATTAGGGAAGAAATATAGGAATAACTTCTATGTTCTGGGCCCATCGCATGGAAACACAGGTATGAGTAAGACATGGCTCCTGCCCTGAAAAGATTCAAAGTCTAAAAATAATGTTTTCAGAGTCACAAGAGTCATTTAATAATAATATTGTATTAATGGAAACAGGAAAACACAAACTAATAAGATACATTTAAATACATTAATAAACATAAGCTAAAAGGAATATCTCCGGCTGTGAGTTTACTAACGAAATTTGTTATCCAATTTTTGGAACATGATTAAAGTTGTAATTTACTTTCAGGACAAGAATGAACTTATGACACATGTTTTACAAAGATTTCCTACACACACGCCAAACACAATTTGTAAATTAGGTGCTTTTCAGCTTGACACTTGGGGTGTGGCAATGGAGTTCTCACACAATCTCAATGACACTTGGATGAGCTCTCACAAGTCTGGACATTCAGGTTTCCAGCAAAGGCCAGTTAACTCCCTAATTCTCCCTAAACCTTGAAACAACACTGCCCCCTCTCTGCGCCGTCACCCCACCCACTTACATATATCCAGACTAAAGCAAACGAATCACATCTTCCACTTCTGGAAAACCTTTAGGAACGAACCACGGAGGCAACACCCCCCCATTCAAAATATCTATATTCTCTTCCCTGTTTTAGAGACTGGATTACCCGAATATGGGCTAAACCTGTGCAAGGGCATAGGCCCGGCTATTCAGTTGAGTGCGGAGCATCTAATGACTTCAGTATGAAAAATCCATTTCTTTAACCGGCACAAAACCCTGGAGGAGATGCTTAAAAAGCAACTGCTCTCGTACAGGCAAGGACTGGAAGAAAAGGAAGAAGGGGAGAGGGGCGGAGTGAGGCGCGGGGACTGCGGCGACGGGTCCCCCGAGGTCGCGGGCACCGCCCAGACGGGGACCTCGGCGCGGCGGACTAGAGATGCGAGGTGACCTTCCGACGAGGCCAACTCGAGGGAGTGCCGGCTCGGGGGACCTCGCCGCTGCCGCCCGCTCTCGGGGGTGCACACGCCAGCACAGCGGCGAACACGGCGCTCCGGATTCCAGCCCGGGCTCGTCCCGCAGCTCCTCCCCGGGCAGAACGCGGGATGTGCAATCTCGGCGTGCGGGCCCTGCGCCTGGGCCTCGGCCTGCCGCCGCTCGGACACACCCCCGCCGCCGCCCCGGCGGCCCCAACCTCTCCCGGGGCGGCCCGGACGGGCATCGCTCACCTGCACCGCAAGCCGGTCCGCCGTCCCGCGGGCTCCGGAAGCCGCGGCTGAGCTGGTTCCCGCCGGAGAGTGCTCGGCCCTTGTCGTCTGGGCGGCTCCGCGCCGGGAGCGGCAGCAGAAGGAGTCCGACGGGCGGCAGCGGAGCCCAGGCGGCAGCAGGAGGAGGAGGACTTGGGGCGCTCCGCTCTCGGGAGATACACCCTCCTCCTGGCCGCTCTGCAGCAGCCGCCGCAGATCACTTCCGGGGCGCTGGGGAGCGGGGCGGGGCCAGCTGGGGAGCAACTTCCTGCCGGCGGGCGGAGAGAAGGGTGGTGGGGCCGGAGCTGGAGAACAATGGCCGCGAGGCCGCGGGGTGTTTGGCGTCTACCCTCTGCGTGCTGAGGGCGGACTGCGCTGCCTTTCGGGTGGCCCCACCCCTGGCTCTCTGCTCCTGGCGAGGTGAAGTCACTTCCCGGGGGCTTGGGATGGCCGCGGGTCCCGGGCCTCGCAGAGGTTCCCGGATCTCGGCGTCGGCGCCGCGACGTCCTTGTCTCTCTTCTGGGGACCAGGAGGGGGTTCTTGGGGGAAGGAGGGGAGAGCGGAGGCCGCCATCTTGCTTCTAGTGGGCAGCCCCTTCTCCCGAGGCGTCCTAGGATGGGGGCTGCTGGGTCTTGTGGCCGGGGTTTTCCAGAGCGGAGCCGGCGACGTGGCTCGTCGCGTGTCGAATTCTTGGAGAAGGGTCAGTCGCCTGCCCTGGCTAGAGGGTCTCGGTGGCTACCCTGGGCCTCATTGCTAACTGCTGATCCCTGTAGAGGTCGCCTGCGCGGATGGTCTAGGATCCTTTTCTGACGGGGCTCCCCATACTGCAGGTCTGGTGTCTGGTATGGCGCTGAAATCATCCTGCGGTCCCATCCTGTGATTTGGTACCGTAAAATAGAAGTTCCACTAAATCGGTTGCTTTATTTAAATCTTACCACAGGTAAATAGATCGTTTGCCTACCATCCGTTAGCAGCTACAGAGTCTTATCTCTTGACATTTATTTATTCCCTCATCTCCTCTGCCCGCACCCCACATTGAGTACTAACTCCGTGCTTAGCACAGCCCATTCAAGATATGCCCAGTCTAATGGACAGACGTGAAAGTAAATAATAATGATTGGAAGTATGGTATAGTAAGGTATACGGAGGAAAGAATGGGTGACTGCTAACTGTGCGTTTGATTTTGAAGATAAATTAGGGGTTTTTCCAGCACAAAAATAGGTGGGATGGCAAATCCAGACCCTAACGAAAAGGACATGCAGCACAGGGACAAATAATGTGTGTTGGGAATTCTAAGTAGTAATTACAGGACTTAAAATTTCAAGCCCGGGTTGCTGAAAAAGATCAACTTGGAGAAGCAGACAGGAGCCAAATCATGAACTATCTTTCATGCATTGGTTAGGCGATGAATAGGAATGACCCTGGACGGATGTGCAACTTAAACTGTTGGTGGGCGACAGATTAGTTGAGGGGAGGAGCAGGGCCTCAGAGAGCTTGTGGACAGGGGGCAAGAAGGAAAAGGATAAGGACCATTATGTGAGTGGGCATCCAAAGAAGATCGATTCCTAAAATATTCAGGATGCCAAATAAACTGATTGTGATAATTGATTGCTGGGAACAGGTGCTGGGTAATAGAATGGAAATGGCAATGATGATGCTTTGTGTTCCTTTTTGGGGAGGATGAAGGTGTATTTTACCAAATGATATAAGGGAAGGTTGGGATGGGATGGGGGAGGGGGTGCAGAAAATGAGAGCCATTTTGGACCTGGTAAGTGTGAAGTACCAGTGGTGCTGTGTAATGGCAGTTGCTATATGGGTCTAGAGCTCTGGAGAGGATCTGGGCTGAAGTTAAAAACACCACAGGCTTGTGTTACCGCATCCAAGCCACTGCAGTCTCACTTCATTGAGCAAAGTTTCAAAACCACTTCTCCTTTCTCCCTGCCTTTTCTTGGGAAAATTGTTGAAATACTAAATTTTAAAAATCCCCATGTGGTGGTATATGCCCATTCACAGGCTAATGCTCAAATGCTGATGGTCTTCTAAGGGCCATAAAGGTCAGGCTTGCGAGAAACAATGTGACGGTGGTAACTAGTATAGCATCATAAACTTGTAAAATGAAGTATCGTTATGTTATTTTAATTAAAAAATTTATTGAATCATTGGCAATAGGTAGCTTAGTTTAAACTGGCTGCAGATGAAGAATTGAGGATGATAGGTTGCACAAATGTCTGTTGAATGGAGACCTAGAAGGAGGATGATTTCAAGAAAAGTGAGCAATGGGAACACAAAGACAACCTCAAGTTCTTTAGTTAGCCTGTGTCATCTGCTTCTAGGTTGTTCACAGCTATGCTAACCCAGCTTAAAGCAGTCAGAAATAGAATGGATCATTCTGAGCAGAGGCTTCGGAAAGTCACAAATAGCAAGAGCCCTGTACATAATAGCTACAGCTGCAAACCAAAGACTAATCATTAGTTTTTATTCTATCTTCCTGTATAGCAGCATTTTTGAACACAAAAAAATGAGGAACTCCCACTTACCTTTAGTTCTTAGATTATTCAACTACATTATTCTCAATTATTCTAGATTAGAAATACACTTAAATGTATTAAACAACCATATAATAAATAATATACGATCTAGAAATGAGAACAATGATCTTGAATCCCTTTTTTGTTCTTTATTCATTGTATGACCCTAGCAAAGTCACTTAACCTCTCTATGCCCTAGTTTCTTTGACTGTAAAATAGAGATAATAATAACTTTCTACCAGCCTGACCCTCAGAGATATTATAAGAAATAACAAATTAATCCTTTAAACGCTCTTTGAGGTACTTGGATGAAAGGGCATAATTGTAAGTACATATTACTAATAATTAGCACTAATATCTAGTAGAACTCATGAGCATTCCTAAATTTGCTGCCTGAGCATCTCAAAGAACATGAAAGATTCTGTTTTAAAATACGCTTAGATTTCTTGACTTGTGAATTTAATTTTTATTATTTTGGATCCAACCTTATGTATTAACAAATATGAGTAAAAAGAAAAAGGAGAGAAGTTTTAGTAACTGCAATTCTTACGTTTGCTGCTACTTACAGCTAACAGATGCTTGTAGGGGAAGTATAAGGTAGGTATGCTTTGTCAGAATTATGTTTTAGAATTAATGATTAGTCTACTGCAGTCATTTAACTGGAATTTTCTATTAAAGCATTGGTCATGTCTCTATAGAATAATAAGAATTTTACATGCAGTTACATGTTTGTCTGAAACATGAAGGTGAGCATTCTTGTGAATCTTCTGTCATTCTCATCATTGTTTAATCAGAAACACAAACTAAAATATATAACCCTGTGAGGATTTTTCCCAATGTCTATCCCTAAAGTAGATGAAATTTTGCCCATTCGATTGGTGGCTTTGGTATTTCTCTTTTGAAAGATTTATGCATATATAAACAGATACATTTAAATATATTCATGGCTATACAATGTGCATATTTATTTTATACACATGCCTATTATATACCAATTTATAAAAATATGAATGTACATTAAACATACATATAGTAACAACTGTTAACAACAAAAGCTTTCTAGGTGTATTGGGGGCCAGATTAGAAGGTAGTTGGTTATTAGCAATTTGTCACTATTGGTGGAAAAACAACTCAAAATACATGTTTTATTATTATTAGAGTTATAAACATTGTCTATAATACTCATGACACCTTAACATTTATGTTGTTTCATTTTGTTTTCACAACAACTTTGTGAGACATGAGATGTTCAAAAATATAAACTCAGGCCTTAAAGACTTGCCTAAGGGCTTAAAGACTTGCTACAAATTGTCAAGTGGCAGAGTCAAACTCAAGATTTATCTTGAGACTCTCAAATGTGCTGTTCTTTCTAGTACTTTATCCCGTGGTTACTAGCTTGATATGACAGTTATGCCAGAACATATTTATAATATGGGCATTTCTGCCTTATGATTGATTGCCTGCAGAATCTCTAAAGTTCAGCCAAACTTAAATTTTTAAAACTTAAACTGCAATTATGTTTATGGCTGTGTCTTTACCACCTTGAAGACAAGACACTTTGTTTTATTCATCTTTGTGTCCCTCAAGGTGTCAGGCATGAGTACCCAAAATATTTTAGGGATGAAAATAAAAAGTATATTATGATGGCCAGTTGACTACTTTAAGGGGAAAAAATCCATATAATCACCTTGGAAACCTTTAGGTGTGTGCATGTGCACATTTTCTGCACGTTCAGATAAAGATCATTTGTTTCAGTTTGTTTTATAATCTAAATTAGTGAGACCATTGCCTCAGATTCCTGCTTCACTTTTATTAACCTCAGGCTTTGGAGGGGTGGGTGCTGCAGATGACAGTCGCTTGTATGATACCTTTCCTAATGTTTCTTGTTTGGAATTAGATCTTCTAGATGACCCTTTGGTTGTGGCCACTATAGTGGGAATGCGTAAAGAATGGAGGTCTGACAGTTTAGGCCTTTATAATCCTCCCCTTCCTGTCCATCTTTGTGGACCACATATTTCCATACTTTTTCTGTAAGGCAATTAGAGGATAAGACTACTAGATCAATGGTTCCCAAGTGTCGCTGCTTATCGTAATCACCTGTATATCTTTAAAGGAAATTCAGATTCTTAAGTCCCACTCGAAACAAAGTCAATTAGAAAGTCTTGGGTGAAGCCTTATATAGATAGTTATATAAATATAAAAATATAACAAGTATAAGTAGTTATATTTGTAATTGTAACACACTCCTTTGAATTCTGATCATCAGTCAGGTTTAGTACGTTCTGGTTCCAGTAACTTATCCAAGGTCACACACAACCCTAAATAGAGCCAGAAACTAACTCGAATCTTATGAGTCCAAGTTAAATATCTTTTCACTGGACTTTTGCTGTGCTTTTACTGACTACACATGACAGGGTAGGATGGAAGGATGGAGCAACAAAGAGCAATTTTAATTTTTAAATTATTTTTTACCATATTCTGTTACATGATTTCAAGATTAAATGAGTTAATATCTGCAGAGTGCTGAGAACAGTATCTGGCACATGGCAAGGACATGTAAGTGTTAAATGAATAAGTCTGTTGTCTAATTACAGCATTCATTTTGCCCAAGGTTGAATTAGGTAAAATAGTATTAGATATAAACATTTTCTATGTAGAAAAAAAGTATGTAAATAATGGTGGAATCCTTGGCCTCTTTTTGTCACAGAAGCCCTGAATTTGTAGAGCTGAAAATATTTTTATATTGTTTCTTTTAATCTTTTCTGATATATTAAGAGAAATGTTAATAATATATTTATTAAATAAAGTTTTGGATTTGCAGCTGTGTAGTATTTTTATATTCTTTTATTTAAGATATAATTATAGTTAAGGTATTTTACATTGCCCTCCTATCACTGAACTAGTTCCAAAATTGATTCCTATTGTTAGGTAATCAAGCATTCATTTTTTTAGAAGCCATTGTCTGCTTGGATTGATTTTTCCAAAAGAAATATTTCTCTTGAATGAGGTAAGAGATATGCTTGGTTCTATTTAATTTCCCTACTTCTCTAAAGGTTTCTTTGTAGTCTTTCAACCTTGAACAAATTTTTTTTTTTTTTTTTTTTTTTTTTTGTGGGGAAGACCAGCCCTGAGCTAACATCTGTTGCCAATCCTCCCCTTTTTGCTGAGGAAGACTGGCCCTGGGCTAACATCCGTGCCCATCTTCCTCCACTTTATGTGGGACGCCACCACGGCATGGCTGACAGGCAGTGCGTCGGCGGGCGCCCGGGATCCGAACTCGCAAACCCCGGGCTGCCAAGCGCGGACTAAACCGCTGCGCCACCGGGCGGCCCCTTGAACAAATTTTTATACTTGTTAACTATAAATAAAATTGTGCATTATCATCACTAGTAAAGGAAGAATCCAGTTTGATTTTTTTTTTTTTTTGGTGAGGAAGATTAGCCCTGAGCTAACATCTGTTGCCAGTCCTCCTCTTTTAGCTGAGGAAGACTGGCCCTGGGCTAACATCCGTGCCCATCTTCCTCTACTTTATATGTAGGATGCCTGCCACAGCATGGCTTGACAAGCAGTGCTTAGTTAGGTCCACGCCTGGGATCCGAACTTGCGAACCCCGGGCCACTGAAGCAGAGCAGTCAAACTTAACCACTATGCCACTGAGCTGGCCCCCCTAGTTTGATATTTTTAAGGGCTCTTTGATACATTTTGACAAAGTCCGTGAGAATATGCTGTTGATCAGCATCCATCACTATGAAAATTGATACCCATTTTAGTTTTTGTTCAGTTTTATAAGTTGTATTATTTTTCAGAGGCATTACCACATACCCAGCATCAATTTCTAGTAGCTCCTGTATTCTTGTGTGAGTATACACATACACAGAATACCTTCATATCTTCATGCAGAATATGAATTTAGTCTTTAATATACTTCATTAAAATGAATTACGCTATCATAAACGAATTGATTTGTCTAAGAAAATGGTAGAGGTACGGTTAGACCAGAACAGAAGATATCTATAGTCAGGAGGGATCTGGTAGGTAGAGAGGATTAGACCAGAAGGCACAGATCTGAGAAGCCAGAAGGAAGAATTAGATGCCATCAGTAGTGAAACAGCTGACTATTTGAGTCCAGAGTCAGCCAAGGAAAGGAAATTAAATTAGCGTTTATTGAATATTTACTATATTTCAGACATCGTACCAGGCACCTTACAAAAGAAGGAATGTCTGGTTAGGTCCCATAAATCTAGGCGGTTTGAGACTTGGGGGTCAGAGAAAATAGTATTAATAAGCAGGACACTTGAACAAGTTCTGTTACTCTCTTTTTTAATACTTACACTGTATAGTTTATTGTAAGAATCAAAAATTACATGAGATAGTGCATGTTAGTTATTATAATCAAACCTGCAACTTCTGAATTATACCCATCCCTTCATTCTTTATTTTCCCAATAGAGGGCCATCATTCCATCTGTATTTTAGATCTCAACTCCTCCTGTCTACTTGAGGAGCTTGCTCCATCAATTATTCTCTTTTTGTTGTATCTTCAACCTTTCACTCTAGTGGTTTCTTGCCATTAGCATTCTCATTTGTTTAAAGTGTCTCCCTCATGCATATCCTCCCTTCCTCTAGCTTCTACTCAAATCCTTCTTCCTTTCACTAAAGAAAATTTTTGAGGAAATTTTGTGTGCTTGCTATCTCCACTTTCTCACCTCCAAGTTGCTCAATCACTTGTAATCAGGCTTTCATTCCCAACACTGTTGTGAAACTAATTTGATAAAGTCACCAATGTCATCCCTATTATATCTCTTAGTTAATGTTTCAGCTGCATTTGAAGTTGTTGACCATTCCTTCCTTTTTGAAACAGCCTCTTCCCTTAGCTTCTGTAACACCACACTTCACTGTTTGTTTCTTTTCTGGACACTCATCATTATCCTTTGGACACTTCTATCTTTGCTTATATATTGCCATTCCAAGGAATTCTAAGGCTCTTATCACTCTAGTCGAGTCTACACATTCTTCTTGGATGATCTCATCTATGCCCATGGTTTTACTTTCTATATGTTGATGAGTTCTAGCCATGGCTCACTCTTAAGCTTAAAACCCCTATATTCAATTCCCTACTTGATACCTCTTGGGTGTTTTATAGGAACCCAACTCACACACAATGTGTCCAAACTGAACAGATGCCATCAGCCACCCAAATGCCGAAAGCCAGAAATCTAAATGTTTACTTTGAATTTTTCCTCTTCTTCCTCAACTTCCACTCCATAACCAGGCTCTGTTAAACCTTCCTTCTTATATTTCAAAATCACCCATTCCACTCCATTTCTACTGCCACTTCCCTAATCCAAGCCATTATTACCTGCTTACTATTACTACAGTACAGATTCAATAGATTCACTCTTTTCCTCCCCTAAATCCACTCTTCACACTGCAACCATCGTGATCTTCTGAAGGCAAATAGGATCACATACAGTAGCCCCCCCTTATCCATGGGGGATACACTCCAACATCCCCAGTAGATGCCTGAACTGAACCCTATTTATACTATTTTTTCCTATACATACATACCTATTATAAAGTTTAATTTATAAATTAAGCACAGTAAAAGATTAACAATAATAATAAAATAGAACAATTTAATAATATAATAAAAGTTATGTGAATGTGGTTTCTCTCTCAAAATATCTAATTATACTGTGTTTTTGGACCGTGTTCGATCATGGGTAACTGCAACCACGGAAAGCAAAACCGTGGATAAGGGAGACTACTGTAACTCCTCTACCCAAACTCCTCATTACTTCCATTAATATCAGGATAGCCAGAATTCTTTTGTGTATCTTATTCAGCCATACACAATCTGCTGTCTGCTTATCTCTATAGCCTCATCTCTAGTCATTTACCATTTCCCTCACTACACATACATATACACAGATCTAGCTCCAAGATTATAAGTAGTTGCCTGCTTTTGTACACACTGCAGTCCAAAAAAAAATGTATGAAAGTTAAATGAGCAAAAGCTAAGACATGCTGTATCAATTTTGTGTGTGTGTGTATGAGGAAGATTAGCCCTGAGCTAACATCCGTTGCCAATCCTCTTTTAACTGAGGAAGATTGGCCTTGGGCTAACATCTGTGCCCATCTTCCTCTACTTTATATGGGACGCCACCACGGCATGGCTCGACAAGTGGTCCGTCGGTGCGCGCTTGGGATCCGAACTTGTGAACTCCAAGCCACTGAAGCAGAGTGTACAAACTTAACCACTACGCCACCAGGCTGGCCTAGCTATACCAGTTTTTTAAGATTATAATATAAATAATATAAAATTCCCAATTATTGTATAAAGGTTTTAGTTTTTAAACCCTGCCATATGTATACACATATATTTAAAACATCAAATATGATAATTATTTAATTCCTAATTAATTTCTTAACTCACATTCTAATTCACTCATTTGTGATATTTAGTAGACTAAATTTATTCTCATGTTGGAAAGAAGTTGATGTAGATTTTGCAAACTATTGATGCCATTTTTGTTGATGTCATAAAATTTGAAAAATTACTGACAGAAATTTGAATTCCAGCTTTCTCTTAATAACAGATTCTTTAGTAAGTTGTATCCCTATTCCCATTGATACCATGTTCTTTCTGTGTTTGAACCATTAGAATATTTATGGGTGGTAATTATCAATCCATAATTTTAACAACCTCTCCATTTCCTTTGTCACTGAATTTATGTTTTAGACACAATTGTCAAGGATAAATTTCCAGTGTTTCCTAAATGTGCTTTAATATAGTTCTTTTCTTTCACAGTTGAATTCACAGGCAATCAACTTCAAGTCCAATGAGCATTTAATTTAGGCTAAAGATTCACAAGTTTAGGCAAATCTAATGATTTTTTTGGCTTTTGTCTCAATTATACTGTTATTAACAGCAGCACTTTCATTTTTTTCATTAATTTTTATAAAATATTAAGTTCAAATGCAGTAAAATATTCAAATAATTGCACAAACACAGCTGTACAAGGATGGTATTACTCTGAAGTTAAGCTGTTCGTTGGCAATTAACACCACTACATAACAGCTTCACATTTTTATCAGTGGATATGTTGCGATCCCTGTTCAGCCTAGAAAAAATAGAGGGTGGGGTGGGAGGGGGTTAATGTATAAAGTGCAACACCACTTCTCTCTGTATTCTTATCCCTGCTATTTCTTGTGCCTGGAGAAAATCTGTCTACCCCTCCCCCTCCAACCTCTACTTCCTCTTCACTCATCTTTCACATCACAACTACTTATCACTACTTCCTACTCATCATTCACATCACAACGTAGACATCATTTCCACACCTTCCCTGACTGTGTAGGCGTGTGCTCCGTTTGTACCCTGTGTTTTTCTTGACACATCCCACACTATACTGGAATTGCTTGTTTGTCTTTCTTATTCACTAGGGAAGGCAGGAATTATATCTATTTTGTGTACTGTTATATCCCTAAATTAGATCAATATCAGTTTTTTAAATGAATGAATCATGGGAAAAATTATGTAGGTAAGTGCCCTCTGTGTTAATCTAGATAAGTTCGGTTATACTGCAGTAATGGAAAACTTCAAAATCTCAGTGGCTCAACATCACAAAAGCTTATTGCTTGCTCATGCTACAGGTACAGTGCCAGTTTGCTGAGATTCTCTCCTCCTCACTGTCACTCAGGAACTCAGCTGTTGGATATAACAGGTGACATGTGTTTCCACAATCACTGCAGGCACAGAGAACCTGGCAGATCTTGCACTGGCTCTTAAAGTGACACACTTCCACTGATGATCCATTGACAAAGCAAGTCACGTGGTCATGCCTATTCAAAACAGTTAATCCCACCACATGCCCAGAGAAGAGGGAAACATGAACATTTGTATACAGCCCAATAATATCAGCCCCTCTGTTCTGGTCAAGACTCTCGGTTGCATGTGACATAAATCTATCTCACTCCAGCTTGGGAAAAAAGGGAATGATAGGAGAGCAGATTATAGAGTTGAAAAAAATTCAACCACTAAAAATACAGGAGTGCATCTGGACCTCATTTATAATTGGAACCAAGACTCTTTCCAAATCGTTTTTTGTAGGTTGACTTCAGTCTCTTCCAGCACTGAATGACTGTTCATATGACCACTGATATCTTCCAATCCTCATACTTCATGGCTCTCACCAAGCCAGAGAGGGCTAACTGTTGTTTTTTCCAGTTTCCTTAGTAAGTCCTGGGTAAGGCCTCTGAATGGTCTGGTGGGGGTCACAGGTCACAGAGCACAAACATGGTGCCTGCCACCTACCCCTCAAGAATTGAGGGCTGTGATGGTTAATTTTGTGTGTCAACTTGGCTAGGTTACAGTAACCAGTTATTTTATTAAAGTCTAATCTAGGTGTTGCTGTGAAGGCATTTTGTAGATGTGGTTAACATCTACAATGAGTTCATTTTAAGTAAAAGAGATTACTCTTAATAACGTGGGTGGGCTTCATCTAATCAGTTGAAGGCCCTAAGAGCAAAAACTGAGGTTTCCTGGAAAATAGGAAATTCTGTCTCAAGTCTACTATGTCAGCTCCTGCTACGTTTCCAGGCTGCTGGCCTGCCCTACAGATTTCAAACTCAAGACTGCAGCATCAACTCCTGTCTGAGTTTCCAGCCTGCCCAATGAATCTATGGATATTGGACTTGTCAGCCTCCACAATCATGTCGGCCTATTCAGTTAAATAAATCTCTCTCTATATAATTGGTTCTGGTTCTCTGGAGAACTCTGCCTGATACAAGGACCATTCCAGGATATGATAGAATCACTGGACTGGGAGACAGGCAGCTCTCCCAACAGTGTATGAGTGACAGGAAGAAAGAAGGTACACAGAGGAATGGGAAGGATAAAAGGGGAGGAGGGATAATGAAAAGTACATATGGTAAAGAATATCAGAATGTGGCTAAGCATTGACTCACATGTGACTAGCCTTAAGTTACCTAACCTTGTCCTAGCGCACAATAAGTAATCACATAATCATATAAGTATATTAAATTATCATTCCTTTCTAATTCTGATTAATTTATTCCTTCAAGTTGAACTGCTTTTGTCAGTAGATGGTAAATTTTCTATAATTCATGTCTTAGCTTGTTTTACCTTTTTTACTTAACATTCTTACATCTTATTTCCTAAAAAAATATATTAGTTTCATTTTGCTGCTGAAACAAATTACCATAAATTTAGTGGCTTAAAACAAAAATAAATTTATTATTTTACAGTTCTGGAGGTCCGAATTCTAACATGGATTGGCAGGGCTGTGTTCATGCTGGAGGCCTCAGGGGAGAATCCTGTTCTTTGCCTTTTCCAGCTTCTAGAGGCTGCCCACATTCTTTGGCTTATGGCCCTCTTCCGTCTTCAAAGTCAGCAATCACATCACTCCATCCTCTAGTCCCATCATCACATCTCTCTCTGACTCTGCCCCTCCTGCTTCCCTGTTATCAGGACTCTTATGATTACACTGGGTCTACCAGAAAATCCAGGATAATTTCCTGATCTCAAGATCCTTAACTTAATCACATCTGCCAATTTTTTCTTTTTTTTTTTTTTGGCCATGTGAAGTAACATATTCACAGGTTCCAAGGATTTAGGACATGAACATCTTTGAGTGGGAGTATTATTCAGCCTACCACAATATATAATTATCAAACTAATACACATAAATAAAAATCAAATAGTACTGAAAATCCCTCTCTCTAAGGCTAGTATTTTTAGCTTTATATCTGTTTCCTTTAGTATTTACCTTCATCTTTCTCAATAATGGGCTTACACTGTCATTTCTTGTTTTTTCAACTGTAGACATTATCTGTTGACTTACAATTTGATAGATAAATATTTGGCTCTGTTATAAACCGCCCCCCCCCCAACTTTCTCCATCCTCCCAGTTGGCTAACATCATCATTCTTGATAAACCAATAATGAATGTTTATATCATTATGATGATGTAAATATTATTTACTGTAGACCCAAATAGAGAAGTATGACAGCATTTTCTTTTCTAAACACTTGTTTGTCTTTGGGTATTTGCCTTGTTATTTCACTTATGTAATTTGCTATTCAGATGTTCTTAATGTTTTCAAAATGTTCATCATATTGGCTATCAGATCTCCTTTTTCCTGGAGCCCTTCCTCCTGGGGACTTCAACGCTCTTGATCTCTGGCCTGCTTCGTCTCAGGTCTATGGCAGAGCTCTCTTCCTGTGATTACTCTTCATTGCTTCCTGGATAACTTGCATTGAAAAAAAAGGCAGAGAGTGAATAGAAAAGGTGACAAGTTTTCTGAAACTTAGATTTCTGACATGTTGGACTGACTATTGTCTATATGTTCTACAGTGATGAGAAGGATTTTTAAATCTGACTTAATAATAAATCATAAATCGGGGCCGCCCCATGGCACAGCGGTTTAGTTTGCGCTTTGGCAGCCCGAGGTTCGTGGGTTCAGATCCTGGCCGCCCACAACGCACGGCTTGTCAGTCATGCCGTGGCGGCGTCCTATGTAAAGTAGAGGAAGATGGGCACGGATGTTAGCCCAGGGCCAGTCTTCCTCGGCAAAAAGAGGAGGATTGGCAGCGGATGTTAGCTCAGGGCTGGTCTTCCTCACACACACACACAAAGAATATTAAAAAAAAATAATAATAAATCATAAATCAGGGTTGACTTTGGTATAAAATAAATCCTGACTCAGTATTTCTGACAACCAGGTAATACTCAGAATAAGTGTTGTTTGGGGTTTTTTTTTCCAGCTTTACTGAAATATAAATGACCTATAACATTGTATACATTTAAGATGTACACATAATGATTTGATATATGTATATATTGCAAAATGATTACCAAATAAATTTAGTTAACATCCATCACCTCACATAGTTATAATTTTTGTGTGTGTGGTGAGAACTTGGAAGGTCTACTCTCTTAGCAACTTTCAAATATATAATACAGTATTGTTAACTTCAGTCACCATGCTATACATTACATCCTCAGGACTGATTCATCATATAACTGGAAGTTTGTACCCTTTGACTGCCTTCACTTATTCCCACCCAATGCGCCACCCCTGTCCACAACCACCAATCTGCCCTCTTTCTATGAGTTCAGTTTTTTGGATTCCACATATGTGAGGTCATACAGTATTTGTCTTTATCTGTCTGACCTATTTCATTTAGCATAATGCCCTAAAGATTCATCCATGTCGTCACAAATGGAAGGATTTTCTTCTTTTTTATGGCTGAATAATATTCCATTGTATATATTTATACCACATTTTCTTTATCCATTCATCCTTCAGTGGACACTTAGGTTGTTTCCATGTCTTGGCTATTGTGAATAATGCTGCAGTGAACATGGTGGTGAGTTATCTCTTAAAGATAGTGATTTCATTTCCTTTAGATATATTCCCAGATATAGAATTGCTGAATCATACGGTAGTTCTGTTTTTTCTTCAGTTACAAGCCCCAAGTCTTATATAATGAATGAAAGAATTGTTGAAAGTATTTGTTTACATTCTGAATCTGATTGCTTTCTGAAGCGTGGGTAGATTCCTTATCAGTAGATACTGAGAATTAGTACAAAATTATTAAAGTTATGTAATATGAAATGAAATTCCAGAAAATGTAAAATTTTAATTAGGCCTTAATCATGTCTAAGATGTATGTTAAATAGCATTAACCTCTTTCCTGGCTTTCCACTGAGAAGGAATCACAGTATACAAGTCAGTTCTTCTATAAACATTTGTTGGGTACTTATTATGGTCAAGACAGCAGGTCTCCTGAGAGTCCGTATTTTTGCCACATTCTCCTCCTCTGTTTTCTATCTTTCACTTTTTCTCCATTTTAAAAATCATCCAGTAAACTTTCTCTACCTCCCACTTCCATTTACTTTCACTTCCATCTACCTCTTCTCCTCTCAGCTGACATTTGCTCAACAGGTGCCTTCTATGTATTCCCAAGGACTTTGCCATATGTACCATCCCAATTTTTATCTTATCTACAGTGCTGTGCCAAATATTTTATAGACATTCAAGAAATTATTGACTACTGAAAGATTTTACAACTATAGGCAAATGATATTTCACTTATATCCTTGCTTGTAAGTTAATTTTTAAAAATTGCATACCTTTATAACAATAGGCATCTTTGTTGACTTCATTATTATTCAGCAGTTTCATTAATTAAATTAATTTTTCTGACAGAAAGAAAGAAATCAGGGAGGGTGAATAGGTACTATGATCTTTGGATTTTGCCTGAAGGTTATTAAGGATTTCAATGGAAATGGAATCTGTGCAGAAGAAAGGCCAAAAAACCACAAATGTAATAGTTTTCTATTGCTGCTGTGACAAGTTATCATAAACTTAATGGCTTAAAACAACACAAATTTATTATCTTACAGTTCTTCAGATCAGAAGTCCTACACGGATTTCACCGGGCTAAGATCAAAGTGTCAGCAGGATGCATGCTAGAGGCTGCCTGATTTCCTTGGCTCATGGCCTCCTTCCATCACCTTCAAAGCCAGCTACATCATGCTGCCATCTCTCTGATTCTCACTGCCAATTCCCTCTTCCACTTTTAAGGACTCTTGTGATTACATTGAGCCCATCCAGATAATCGAGGACAGCTTCCCTATCTTAAAACCAGCTGATTAATTCCATTTGCAACCTTAATTTCCCTTTGCTATGTAACCTAACATATTCAGAGGTTCCAGAGATTAGGAGATAGACATCTTTGAAGAGATGGGTATTACTCTATCTACCACAATGAACAAACAAAGGAGAGGATCCAGGTAGTCCTAAAAAAGGGAAAAATTATAGCATTAAGTAAACACCATAATTTGGAGGAGTAGACAGTAACAAAGAAGCACTGAAGACAGGATAGTCCATGATATTGGGAATACTTAACATTTTCATAGGCTGGAAAGGACTTGGATATGTCATGTAATTGTTGACAGAAGACAAAACACCAAAGTCAATTTGTACTAGTAGAAATATTAAAATTTCAGAAAAGAATAAAAAGTATACCACTTACCTCTTGAAAAACTCAAACTTAAAATAACGACAGTAGACAACTTTACGCAAATCACCCTGAAACAAACTGTATTTCTCTTAAGTTCAATAAAAATTATGAAAGGATTATATTTCACAACTGTAAAATTTGATGAACTTTGGATTGTAAACTGCTAAGCAGTTTTATATGGTTTCTCATAACTACGGTATAATGCTGTCTTGCATTTTTATTTTTTTAGTGCTATTTTGGTATTATGTCTGGAATCTTCTAATTTGCCTCTAAACCTTGAGAGAAAATACTGGTCATACCCTCCTGTGTGCACAAATACAGCAACTGGAGTGTTATCTGTATCCCACCATTCACCCGGTTCTACCTCCATGCTCAGAAAAAGTCACTAGGGTGGGTATATTTATGCTGCACAGAATAACAGCTTCACTTTTCCTTTTGTTCTTGCTATGAGCCATAAACTAATCATTGTCAAAGAGAGTGAGATTAAAAATCTCTGTTCCTTTTGAATTTGCTTGAGGTTTCTTAATGTTAAAAACTTAATTACATGTGGCTATTTAATACACTAGCATTCTGTTAGTTGCTAAAAATTTATTAAATGAAATATGAAGTTTAAATTCCAAATGTCTCTGTATTTTTGAAACGGCTATCTTAAAATACAATCTATAGCTCTCTTCTATTCTACTTCTGACTCGTGCTTAAATTTTCTCTTTTCTGAGCACAAAAAAGGAAAGCTAGAAGTCCCCCCCGCAAAAAAATTATGGAAGCAATAAATTAATATAATAATGGGATTTTTAAGTTGTAGGAGACTTTTAAAGTGAGAGAGAATTTCTCTCTTCAGAGACCAGAGAATTTCTCAAAAATTGTTTTACTATGACCCCTGAAGGAGGGACAAAAGATCTTATAGCCCACCTGTTTCCATTTTCTAATGAAAGGAACTAAGTGATGGTGAATGGATCAATAAAAATTGAAGTAGAACCAGAATTGTAGTCATCCTCAAACCAGCAATAAGTAAAAAGAATAATTTTAGCACATGAATCACTCACCTGTAAGAACTGAAGAAAGGACTTGCTTTGGGAAAAGTTCTCAGCTCATGTATGATGGGGTTTCCAGAGAAACAGAACCAACAGGATATTTAAATATATATACATATTTTATATATATATATACACACACATATATATGTCATATATATATTAATCTATTTATTTATTTAAGAAATTGGCTCAGCAATATGGAAGCTGAGAAGTCCCAAGATCTGCAGTCAGCAAGCTGGGGGCCCAGGAGAGCCAATGATGAAAGTTCCAATCTGAAAGCCAGCAGGCTGGAGACTCAAGAAGAGCCAATGTTTCAGTTTGACTCTGAAGGCAGAAAAAAAAGCTGACGTCCCAGTTCAAAGGCAATCGGGCAGGAGGAGTTCCCTCTTACTTGCAGGAGGGTCAGCCGTTTTGTTCTATTTAGGTCTTCAACTGATTGGATGAGGGCCACCCACTTTAGGGAGGGCAATCTACTTTACTCAGTTTACTGATGGAAAGGTTAATCTCATCTAAAAACACTCTTACAGACACATTCAGAATCATGTTTAATCAAAAGTCTGGGCATCCTGTGGTCCAGTCAAGTTAATACATAATATTAACCATCACAACCCATGAGGTAGGATGACAGCTCACAGTAGGTTGCAGACCATGTTTACCAAGTCACTTTAACCTAATCTGGTTTCCAAATCAGGAAATCTGGTTTCCAAATCACCAAAGCAGGAATCTCTCAGCAACATTGCTGCTGGATGGCCATGTTATAGTGACCTGAGGGTGTCTCACTGTAATTCTAGCCATTTGTCCTACTTCTAGCCTGTGGAACTACTTAGAATAATCCTACACTCTATTCTACATACTAGCTTTTCAAATAAAGTAAGACTCCTGTTATATTCTCCCAAGTGTTTTTTTTTTTCTATGTTAAATATCCCCTGCTTATTTTCCTAATCCTTCTAGTATACAATTTCTTTGATGCATTCTAGTTTTGATAAAATGTAATGTCTTGAACTGAACACATTATTCTAAATGTGTTCCAACTCCTTTATACGGAAAAAAAACAACAACCCACAACTCTGAGTCTCCATTTATGTTCTTCCCATAAAACAAAAGGAACTTTTTGTTGAGAGAACCACTGGAGCCATTATTTATGACTATAATACAGACATGCATCACTTAATGACAGGGATACATGCTGAGAAATGCATAGTTAGGTGATTTCATCATTATGTGAACACCACAGAGTGTACTTGCACAAACCTAGGTGGTATAGCCTACTACATACCTAGGCTATATGGTACTAATCTTATGGGACCACTGTCACATATGCAGTTTGTCACTGACTGAAAGGTTGCTATGTGGCATATGACTGTACTGATAATCAAATTAGCCTTATCATAAGTTGCCCAAGTACTTGACATAAATGATCCCCCATATACATATAAATGATGTATATATATATATACATCATATGTCCTGCAATGTATCATTTTCCTTGAGATTCAAATGTCTGTGGAGGTCACACTGTATACCTAACAATCCTGATTTTCTTAGGTATCACCCATCCCCTTGTGACTCAGGTGAAGGTGACTCATCCCCAGCCCAGGGGTCAATCCTGATTGGTCTAAGCCAATTAGAGTGTTTCCAAATGGGAGCAATCCCCCTTGCCAGGAGAGTGGTTTAATGGCAGGCATGTGACAACAGCTCTTGCCAATTAGACATGTAGTAAAGTCTGATGGAGTTGCTTCTTGGAAAAATGTCCTCATTCATAAAAAGGAGATCCCAAGAAATGTTATACATGGATGTATTGCTAGGAACTGCTCTAGCCATTTTGCTATCAGCTGGAAATGTCAGAGTGAAGATATTGAAAGAACCTGAGTCCTTGATGTCAACCAACCCGTCTTCCTTATTTTTTGCCCTTCCTCTATACTTCCTATTGTTACTGGCCACAAACACAGGCTCTTTACCCACCACACAAGAGAGAGACCAAAATAAAAAACTGGAATACCAGGCTTATGGTAAGGAAAGAGTTTTATCAAAAGGCAACCAGACAAGGAGATGGGAGCTAGAACTCAAATTCACCTTCTAGAAGGGAAAAAGATAGGGGTTTTATTCTGGAGTTTTAAGTAGGGGAGGGAGAGCATGTGGCCTTGCTGGTTGGCACCTTCCCACCAGCCTGTGTTTGGCCTCAAAGATGGAATTTCTTTTCCCTTGACTGTCTGGACTTTTCTGGTTAGTTTTCATCTTCAGCCTTCATTTGGCCTTGTGAGGCTCTTGCAGGGAAGGGGATGGCGAGATAAGGGAATCCACAGGTGGGTGTCCTTGGTTTTCTGCCTCCATGATGGGGTCTGGGAAGCTTCAGCTTCTTGATATTTTCTAGATATCAGTTTCCCTGTAACAAACCTCAAAAGAACCTGTAATTAGCCAAAACTTGGGGACTCTGGTTTACTTTTGCGTATCAAAACTCATTACATGCTCTCCTAAATCAAGAACCATCTACTTTGGGTCTTACTTTTTTGGGGCATAGAAAACCTGGCATGTACTTTGAAATTACAGTCTCTCCTTTCTTCTTCTACCAGCCTCTGCAAAAGGAAGGAAGCAACAGAGAGAGTAATCTTCCCACTGATATAAATTCTGCCACTCCACCTTAGAAGAAAGAAGCAGGTATAGTCACTCTGAGTTTTAAACAACGTTTTTTCCTGTGATACACAAGAATGCTAATATAATGAGTAATTGTGTTAGAATATTTGCAAAGTGAGTCATCTGAGAAACTTTGAATCTTTTTGTGTTGCTAAAGAGCTCTACAACATGGAAATTCCTCATTTCAGCACCAGTTTCTATTCATGTAAAACTTCGAATAAAATCAAATTCTACTTTTAAAAAATCTTGGAAATGTATTGTCTAACTAGCTCTGCAAATCTCTTAAGTATCAAGGAAGCCAAGCTATGTCACTATTTTTGCTTCATTGGTCTATTGGCTGGATTGAGCTGGAATGTGGTGTCTTTCTGGCATTAGCGGATTGGTGAATTTTCAGGGAGAGACTGTATAGGCTTAGTCAGTGCTCAATTTAATCGTGCATCTCTAACCAGATATTCTCTTAAGTCTCTTATGTTCTTTCTGACTGGCTGTCTCTTTGAGACCCTCTAGGCTGCTTCTAAAAAAGACGGAGGTCGCAAATGTGATCCCAGAACAATTTCTACTCCACAAAAATTCCTGGTAATTACAGTCATGTGCCACATAATGATGTTTCAGTCAACAATGGACCACATATACAACGATGGCCCCATAAGATTAGTACCATATGGCCTAGGTGTGTAGTAGGCTATACCATCTAGGTTTGTGTAAGTACTTTAGGGGAGGAAGAAATTTTCCTCCACCCTTCTAGGTTCTTCTGGCTGTTATAAAAATTAAAAAGACATGAGACAGATTAACAGGAGAAAACAAACAAAAGTTTAATAACATGTATACATGGGAGAAACCCAGGAAAACTAAGTAACTTGCCAAAATGGTCTAAGCTCTCACCTTAAATACCATCCTTAGCTAAAGACAAAAGAAGATATTGGGGGTGGGGAAAGTCAGGGACCTCAAAGAGAAGGAAGGCAATTCACAGGTAGGTGAAAGGAGCAAACATTTGGAAAACAAGTTTGGCCACACAGAAATATAAGAACAAAGAGGGAAGATCAACAAACAGGCTTTTCTTAACTGAATTTGGGCAGTTAAGGGGGAGGTAACAAGAAAAACTTTCTGAGTCTTTTGTTTCTTAAATATAATCATCCTAAAATATCCTCATGTTAAAGAGACACATTTTGGGGTGGCAAATTTTGTTCCCTTTCAGCACAACGACAGAATCACCTAACGATATTTCTCAGAACGTATCCCCAGCATTAAGCAACGTATGACGTACTCCTCTGTGGATCAGTTTTCAAAGGTAACTTATTGCCTTAATCCATTCATTTTTTTCATTTAATATTTATTGAGTGTCTTCTATATGCAGCTACTTACTGGATACTCTTCATCATTAGTCTCCTTGAAGTTAGAATATTCATGAAAGTACTTCAAACTCTTCTCATTTCATATAAATGCTCCACCTAAGTTCCTGCTTAATTTAAATGGGATTCAATGCAACAAAGGCCAGTTAAGGAAGTTGGACTGTTCTTTATAGTTTACTGTTACACTTATTGTCAGTTATCCTTGAGAATTCAAAGGAAGTACTCCTATAAGCAGAAGATTTGTTTACCAGTGTTACTTGGCCCTGTAAACCTTTTACATTGTTTTTGTAAAAGTATTAAAGGTGATTACAGAACTGACTTGAGTAAAATTAAACAATGAGAATTATTCTGTTGCTGATTTCAGCCTGCTTACTGTATCTACCAACTTAATCAGATGTAATGCAGAAATTAAGTATGCTCCTGGCATAAAACTTAGTAATATGATGCTGATTCCAAAAAACTTATTTAGATAACTCTTTAGAATTGTGCCTACCCAAAAAGCTATTTCATTTTGCACTTGATTACGTTTAGTTTGAATAATGCTTGCTTATACAAAATAATACTAACTAAATCGCTTTCAGAATAGATTCAAACCATGAAAAACTATACTTACATATTGGCATATATAGCTATTTTAAAGACGATGATGCAACTAAGTTACTGAATTAGTTTCCTAAGGCTGCCATAACAAAGTACCACAAACTGGATGGCTTAAACAACAGAAAATTGTTGCTTCACAGTTCTGAAGGCTAGAAGTCCAAGATCAAGGTGTTGGTAGGGTTGGTTCCTTCTCAGGGCTGTGAGGAAGAAACTGCTCCATGCCTCTCCCCTAGCTTCTGGTGGTTTGCTGGCAATCTTTGGCATTCCTTGGCTTGTAGATGCATGGCCCCGATAGCTGCCTTCATCTTCACATGGTATTCTCCCTGGTGATTGTCTGTCCTCAAATTTCTCCTTTTAATGAGGACACCAGTAATACTGTATTAGAGGCCTACCCTTCTTCAGTGTAACCTCATCTTAATTACATCTGCACCCACCCTATTTCCAAATAAGCTCACATTCTGAAGTACTGGGGGCTAGGGCTTCAACATGTGAATTTGGGTGGGACACAATTCAACCCATAACACTTGTAATTAAAATTATGTTTTGTAATAATTATTCTTCCATTCCTTCAACAAATATTTACGGTCTGTGTGCCAAACACTATGCTAGGTACTGGGAATACAATAGTAAATAAGATACAGTCTTTACTCTCAAGAAACTTCAGTTCATGGATTCATGCCTCTTCATTTATAGGCTTTTCACTTTCAAGAAAATGAAATAAAAAGGGACTATAAATGATTAAAGACCATATGGCAGGATAGTTAAAAACAATAATAATGGCTAATGTCTGTTGAACACTATGCAATGTTATCATGTAAATTATCTCATTTAATCCTTAAAACAATACTACAAGGTAGGAACTATTATTATCATCTCTATTTACAGTTAAGGAAACTGAAGCTCTGAGAAGCCTAGCAAATTGTAGAGAGAGGATTTAAACCTAAGATGGTCTGGCACCTGAGCTGGATAACCCTGCTACATAACCCTTACATTACATGTCTTCTAATGGTGGGCAGAATTGAAACAATGTCTTTCCTCTATTTCTAAACAGTGATGTAGATACCGACGGTCAATCGTAGGGTAGAGTTATAATTTCCTCTCTTTATCTTCATTGCCTTCTTTTTCACTTGCCAACATTCAGAAGTCCACTTGGTTCTTCCATCAGCATTTCTTCCTATTGTATCTCACTTCTCCTTTCCTCCCCCTTTCCTTAGAGGGCTTCCCTTTCTACACAGAAACTGAATTTTCACCACAGAATATGCTAATTCCGGGTTCTCTACTGGGAAATTGAGTGGGAAGGTGGCTGGTCTACTAGTCTAGGACAAAGAACAGAAAACATCCCATCTTTTAGAGATAAACCTTTTGGAAAGTGGAGGGGGTAGGGTTAAGTTCTTTCCAGAATGGAAAATAACCCGTTTTCAGGCCGTATCTATTAACCCTACCCCTACCCCTGCATCGGTGCTGCTGCTGACACTGGTTTCTCATTGACATGGTGACAGTAGATAAGGGTTTGCTGGCTGAAAAATATCTTTTTCCAGGATTTAAGGCAAAAACAACTCAGCAACAGCATCCTTGTGAGGAAAAGTGAGATGTGATAAACTGAGGCCAGCTATTTCTTAGAGCTGATAAATCTCCAAAATTAACCTCAAAATAAATTAAACAGGTTTCCAGCCATACATTCCATGGTCTCTTTTCGAATAAGTGACAAGATTCTGAGTGTGAAACTATTGTGTTTGATCATGTAGTGCATCGTGAGTAATTACAGAAAGGACATCTAGACCAATTTTTTTTTACATTTCTAAAGATTTTAATAGAATCCTTTCTACTGTGAAGAAGCTACAGTTCAAAAATGACTCCATTTTAGGGACAAGCCTTGAATTTCCAATCTGTTAAATGATGGCAAACACCACAGTTACCATGACTTATTTCAGAAATGTCTTTTAAAAGTCTAGGTACAAATTGTCATTGGAAGCACAAATTGAAAGAAGGTCATTTCGAGGGATGTAGAATCATATTTGTTTCTAAAATCTTTCCCTTGAAATTTTTATAGACATGACATGTTTACTTAACATAAAATCAATGTTCCTACATTAGCTGTGTTTTTGGCACAGTCATTCATTTATTCAACAAACATATATTGAGTATCTATTTTATTCCAAGTACTGACTTAAGGGTCAAGGATTCAAAGCAAAGTAAGAGAGCATATCCTCAAGGAGCAGAATGTCTAATGAAGGAGACAGTAAGTAGATGGGCCATTTCAATACAATGTGGTAATTAATAGGATACAAGTATGCACAGCCTCAACCTAAGCCAAGTTATGAGGTATGGAAAGTTGTCCAGGAGATAGAAACATTTAAGCTACCTCATGAGTAATATCTACTGTTAGAAGTGACTTACAGATTGCCAGATCTGGTAAGATTTTATTTTGTCAGTTCTCAAATATTCCAAGTAATAAGTGAGTCTCTTTTGCAAACTCTAAAAGAAATATTATTTTGATGATGGAGAATTTAGCCACGTGTGACTGCCTTTGTCTTTTCTAGCCCAATTATGAAGGCCAGACATCAAGAAAATGATGCAATGAAGAAAATTAACAATTGGGCAGGAACTTAGCTGCTTGGGTTAGAGAAAGAAATATGCTGTATACAGATTTGACCAGAACAAAACAGGTATGATTCTTTATTATCTCAGGAGGGCTTGATGCAAGACAGCTTCCAAATAAGTTCCTTGAGTACTGAATCTCTATTCTTTCCATCTTTAAACTCAATAATTCCAGGCTTGAAAGTCATCTGTGTATCTGTTTATTGCCACCACAGATAGGTTATTATTATTATTATTTTTTGCTGAGGAAGATTGGCCCTGGGCTAACATCTGTGCTCATCTTCCTCTACTTTTTTTATATGTGGGAGGCCTGCCACAGCATGGCTTTGATACGTGATGCATAGGTCTGTGCCCGGGATCCAAACCTGCAAACCCCTGGCCACTGAAGTGGAGTGTGTGAACTTAACCACTACGCCACCGGGCCGGCCCCAACAACTCTTTTTTTTTTTAGGTACTATTTTATTTATTTATTTATTTTTTATTATTATTTTTTTTTATTGATGTCTTAGTTTATAACACTGTGGGGTTTTAGTTGTACATTTTTGTTTGTCCGTCACCTTGTGGATGTAACCCTTCACCCCTTGTGCCCCCCCCACCCCCCTTCCCCTTGGTAACCACCAATCAGTTCTCTCTGTCCGTGTGTTCACTTATATTCCATATATGAGTGAGTTCATGCAGTGTCTGTCCTTCTCTCTCTGGCTTATTTCACTTAACATAATACCCTCTAGGGCCTTCCATGTTGTTGCAAATGGGACAATTGTGTCTTTTCTTATGGCTGAGTAGTATTCCATTGTATGTATATACCACATCTTCTTTAACCAATCTTCAGTTGAGGGACACTTGGGTTGCTTCCACTTCTTGGCTATAGTGAATAATGCTGCAATGACCATAGGGGTGCATACGCCTCTTGTGATGGTTGATTTCACGTCCATTGGGTAGATGCCCAAGAGTGGTATTGCTGGATCATACGGTATTTCTATTTTTAATTTTTTGAGGACTCTCCATACTGTTTTCCATAGAGGCTGCACCAGTTTGCATTCCCACCAGCAGTGAATGAGGGTCCCCGTTTCTCCACAACCTCTTCAGCATTTGTTGTTATTTGTCTTGGTGATTATAGCCATTCTAACCGGTGTAAGGTGATATCTCAGTGTAGTTTTGATTTGCATTTCCCTGATGATTAGTGATGTTGAACATCTTTTCATGTGTCTATTGGCCATCTGTATCTCTTCCTTGGAAAAATGTCTGTTCATATCCTCTGCCCATTTTTTGATCGGGTTGTTTGTTTTTTTGTTGCTCAGTTGTATGAGATCTTTGTATATTACTGAGATTAATCCCTTGTCAGACAAACGATTTGCAAATATTTTCTCCCAGCAGGTGGGTTGTTTATTCATTTTGATCCTGGTTTCATTTGCCTTGTAGAAGCTCTTTAATCTGATGAGGTCCCACTTGTTTATTTTTTCTTTTGTTTCCCTTGTCTGGGTAGACATGGAATCTGAAAGGATCCCTTTATGTCCAATCGCAATTAGTGTACTGCCTATATTTTCTTCCAGGAGTTTTATAGTTTCAGTTCTCACTTTCAGGTCTTTGATCCATTTTGAATTGATTTTTGTATATGGCGATAGGAGATGGTCTACTTTCATTCTTTTGCATGTTGCTGTCCAATTTTCCCAGCACCATTTATTGAAGAGACTTCCCTCTCTCCATTGTATGTTCTTTGCTCCTTTGTCGAAGATTAGCTGTCCATAGGTGTGTGGTTTTATTTCTGGGCTTTCAGTTCTGTTCCATTGATCTGTGTGTCTATTCTTGTACCAGTACCATGCTGTTTTGATTACTGTAGCTTTATAGTATATTTTGAAATCAGGGATTGTGATGCCTCCAGCTTTGTTCTTTTTTTTCAGAATTGATTTAGCTATTCGGGCTCTTTTGTTGCCCCATACGAATTTCAGTAGTTTTTGTTCTATTACCGTGAAGAATGACATTGGGATTCTGATTGGGATTGCACTGAATCTGTAGATTGCTTTAGGTAGAATGGACATTTTAACTATATTTATTCTTCCAATCCATGTGCATGGAATATTTTTCCATTTCTTTATGTCCTCCTCGATTTCTTTCAATAGTGTCTTATAGTTTTCATTGTATAGGTCTTTGACCTCCTTGGTTAAATTTATTCCCAGATATTTTATTCTCTTTGTTGCAATTGTAAATGGGATTGTCTTTTTGAGTTCTCTTTCTGTTTTTTCATCGTTAGTGTATAGAAATGCAATTGATTTTTGTAAGTTGATTTTATACCCTGCCACTTTACTGTAGTTGTTGATTGTTTCTAGTAGCTTTCCAATGGAATTTTTGGGGTTTTCTATGTATAGGATCATGTCGTCTGCAAATAGTGAGAGTTTCACTTCTTCATTGCCTATTTGGAGTCCTTTTATTCCTTTTTCTTGCCTAATTGCTCTGGCCAGAACTTCCAGTACTATGTTGAATAAGAGCGGTGAGAGTGGGCACCCTTGTCTTGTTCCTGTCCTCAAAGGAATGGCTTTCAGTTTTTCCCCGTTGAGTAGGATGTTTGCTGTAGGTTTGTCATATATGGCCCTTATTATGTTGAGGTACTTTCCTTCTATACCCATTTTGTTGAGAGTTTTTATCATAAATGGATGCTGGATCTTGTCGAATGCCTTCTCTGCATTGATTGAGATGATCATGTGGTTTTTATTCTTCATTTTGTTAATGTGGTGTATCACGTTGATTGATTTGAGGATGTTGAACCATCCCTGTGTCCCTGGTATAAATCCCACTTGATCGTGGTGTATGATCTTTTTGATGTATTGCTGTATTCGGTTTGCCAATATTTTGTTGAGGATTTTTGCGTCTATGTTCATCAGCGATATTGGCCTGTAGTTTTCCTTCTTTGTATTGTCCTTGTCTGGCTTTGGTATCAGCATGATGTCGGCCTCATAGAATGTGTTGGGAAGTATTCCATCTTCCTCTATTTTTTGGAATAGTTTGAGAAGGATAGGTGCTAAATCTTCTTTGAACGTTTGATAAAATTCTCCAGGGAAGCCATCTGGTCCTGGGCTTTTATTTTTTGGGAGGTTTTTGATGACTGTTTCAATCTCTTTACTTGTGATTGGTCTGTTCAGATTCTCTATTTCTTCTTGATTCAGTTTTGGGAGGTTGTACGCATCCAAGAATTTGTCCATTTCCTCTAGGTTGTCCAATTTGTTGGCGTAAAGTTTTTCATAGTATTCCCTAATAATCCCTTGTATTTCTGTGGTGTCTGTTGTAATTTCTCCTCTTTCATTTCTAATTTTATTTATTTGAGTCTTCTCCCTTTTTTTCTTAGTGAGTCTGGCTAAGGGTTTGTCAATTTTATTTATCTTCTCAAAGAACCAGCTCTTTGTTTCATTGATCCTTTCTACTGTTTTTTTGGTTTCAATTTCATTTATTTCTGCTCTGATTTTTATTATTTCCCTCCTTCTGCTGATTCGGGGCTTTGTCTGTTCTTCTTTTTCCAACTCTGTTAGGTGCAATTTAAGGTTACTTATTTGGGATTTTTCTTGTTTGTTAAGGTGAGCTTGTATTGCTATGAATTTCCCTCTCAGGACTGCTTTTGCTGCATCCCATATGAGTTGTATCGTGTATTTTCCTTTTCATTTGTCTCCAGATAGCTTTTGATTTCTCCTTTAATTTCATCAACGACCCATTGGTTGTTCAGTAGCATGTTGTTTAGTCTCCACATCTTTCCTAGTTTTTTCCTTGCAGTTGATTTCTAGTTTCACAGCATTATGATCAGAAAAGATGCTTGTAATGATTTCAATCTTCTTAAATTTATAGAGGTTTGCCTTGTTTCCTAATATATGGTCTATCCTTGAGAATGTTCCATGAGCACTTGAGAAGAATGTGTACTCTGCTTTTTTTGGGTGGAGTGCTCTGTATATATCTATTAAATCCATTGCGTCTAGTTTTTCGTTTAAGTCCATTATTTCCTTATTGACTTTTTGTCTGGATGATCTATCTATTGATGTAAGGGGGGTATTAAGATCCCCTACTATTATTGTGTTATTGTTAATATCTCCTTTAAGGTTTTTTAGCAGTTGTTTTATGTACTTTGGTGCTCCTGTGTTGGGTGCATAGATATTTATAAGTGTTATGTCTTCTTGGTGAAGTATCCCTTTTATCATTATATATTGCCCTTCTTTGTCTCTCATTACCTTTTTTATCTTGAAGTCTACTTTGTCTGATATAAGTATGGCTACTCCTGCTTTCTTTTGTTTGCCATTAGCTTGGAGTATTGTTTTCCATCCTTTTATTTTGAGTCTGTGTTTGTCTTTAGAGCTGAGATGTGTTTCCTGGAGGCAGCAGATTGTTGGATCTTGGTTTTTAATCCATCCCGCCACTCTGTGTCTTTTGATTGGAGAATTCAATCCATTTACATTTAGAGTGATTATTGATATATGAGGGTTTAATGTTGCTATTTTATTGCTCATCTTCTGGTTCTTTTGCATTTCCTTCGTTTCTTGTCCCTTGTGTTTCGGACTGCAAATTCAATTTGGTATTTCTGCATGCTCATTCTCTTGGCTTTCTCTTTATTTGTCATGTGTGGTTCTCTTCTGGTTGTTTGTTTAGTGGTTACCGTGCGGTTTATATAAGCAATCTCCTGGATAAGAAAGTACATTTTCAGATGCCTCCTTTTTCCTGAGGCTGGGTCGATTCAATCCCTTACCTCTTCCCCTCCTTATTTGTTATCTCTTTATTCCAGATTGTGTCATGAATGTGTGTTTCCAGTGATGAGCTTGAATTAATTTTAGAAGTTTTCCAACTGTATTTTGTTCTGGTTTAGTCTCCTTGCTTTTCTCCTTGCTGAAATCTTTGTATCCCCTTTCTCATTTGTTTTTTTTCAGGCCTAAGGGCCTTCTTGAGCATTTCTTGTAGTGAGGGTCTTGTGGTGACGAACTCTCTTAGCTTTTGTTTATCGGGGAGAGTTATTGTTTCTCCATCGTATTTGAAGGATATTTTTGCTGGATAAAGTATTCTCGGCTGAAGGTTTTTGTCTTTCATGATTTTGAATATATCATTCCAGTCTCTCCTAGCCTGTAGAGTTTCTGTCGAGAAATCAGCTGAGAGCCTGATGGGGTTCCCTTTGTATGTTATTTTGTTTTTTTGTTTAGCTGCCTTCAATATTATTTCCTTGTCACGGGTATTCTTCAAGTTTGCTACTATGTGGCGAGATGACTTTTTATTCCTGTTTATATATTTAGGTGATCTATTGATTTCATTCACTGTTATTTCCCTCTCGTTCCCTAGGTTGGGGAAGTTCTCAGCTATTATTTCTTTGAACAAACTCTCTGCTCCTTTTTCTCTTTCTTCTCCTTCTGGAATACCTATTATCCTTATGTTGCTTTTCCTCATTGAGTCTGATATTTCTCGAAGAATTTCTTCATTTCTTTTTAGTCTTAGCTCTCTCTCCTCCTCTACCAGGAGCATTTCTGCGTGGCTATCCTCAATAGTGCTAATTCGTTCCTCCATATTGTCAGTTCTGCTCTTTAAAGACTCCATTTTTTCCACTATCTCGTTGATTTTGTTTTTCATCTCCAATATTTCTGATTGGTTTTTCTTTAGGGTTTCAATCTCTTTTGTGACATAATCCCTGAATTCATTGATTTGTTTCTGTGTGTTCTCTTGTATTTCGTTGAGCTTGTTTATGATAGCTATTTTGAATTCTCTCTCATTCAGGTTATCAAATTCTGTGCCTTCAGGGTTGGTTTCTGGGTGTTTGTCATTTTCCTTTTGGTCTGTAGCCCTGACATATTTTCACAAGGATCCGACGGGGACAGCTTTATTTTTACCCCTCATGATTAAAGTTAGTCCTGCAGTTTCCCCCTGCTGCCACTGGATGGAGATCGCGAGTGGTTTGCTCTGAGGCGGCTGCAGCCCCCGGAGGGATTATGCTGAAACGCCGGGTGTGTGGGGGGAGGGCTCCTCTCTTTCTCCTGCTTGACCCCGGGGTTTCCTTTCTGTCTCTCTTAGGGTGTTTGCTACACCCCCTAAACAGTCCGTCGTCGCTTCCCAGTGGGGATCTCGCGACAGTCTGTGAGAGCACCTGGATGGCGCTAGTTTTCCCCGCTGTGCGGCCCCAACAACTCTTAATAGGTATCAGGATGTCTCCAATAATTGTAGTACTTGGGAGTAGGAGGTGAGAGCACCATTTCCCTCTTTATCTGTAGTACAGTAGTAGTTACTGAGAAAGTTGTTTAGGAACTATTCATTTATTCAGATATTATTCATTCTTAAAAAAATTTATAGTATGGTATATAAATTATATCTTAATAAAACCATTAAAAAAAAATAGTGTACTCCAATGTCTTTTCCCCCCAGAGACCAGCATGGTCTGGCACATAAAGATTTCTTGAATTGAGTTGACTATGTGGCCTGGTTGTACCCCTCTGCAGTGTACTCCATCTCCTCTGGGACATGTCTCAGGGTGATAATTTTTTCTCCTTTTATGATTATACCATTGGATGTGAACTCACATCCCCTTTATTCAGAAATTTCCTGTGAAACCCTCCAGAAAAACTATAAATAGCCTCATCAATAATAAGAGAATAATTAAATGGAATGCTTGGAAATGTTGCAAAGCACTTCCTTAACCTTAGAAAAAAAATCTATAATTTCTATTATGACATTATGACCTTCAATAATGTTTCTACTCACTAATCCACAGAAATAGAACTAGAATGGTAAGTCAAGACAAATAAAAGTCCTATTAGTAGAAAGGTGAAGGAGAAAAAGTAGCTTGGCAGCTTCTTTTCAGCAGAGAAATGAGATAGGAGCACCAGAAGACAAGAGGGGAGGCATTCCTCTTTCCAAAAGGTTTATCTCTAAAAGGTAAAAAAAGTCAAAGCATATTTTGATGGGGAGCAACAGGATTGGTATAAATTAATACTAAAAGATGTCTAAATATGGAGCAGATTTTTCTTGGTTAAAGAAAAAATGAGCTTCCACTTCCATTAATGGTTGAGTAGCTTGTATCAGACCAGCCACTCCATAGGTAACACTTATAAATTCTGGACAAAATAGAAAACAAACAACTATATGAAGGCATTGAAAAGTGACCAAAGCAGGCAGAAAATAGAGAGGAGTCAACACTTGTAAGAAAGGGAGGACGGTGGGTGAGATTTCCATTTTTTATGACTCTACCTGAGGGCAGGCTCCAGTCAGGGTAGCTAAGGCTCAGAAACTTGTGATCTTATAGGTTAAGTATTCAGAGTCAATGCTTAGCGCAACCACGGCTGAAATGTGAAGGAGAATATTCCAGAGAAGAGAGAGCCACAGGGGGCCCGCAGTTTATGTAAACTCTGCCTGAAGATCTGGCTGACCCTGTACTATTGGTATGCGGGCAGAATCTAAGGAGCCCATATAAGGCTAAAAGAACTGAACAGAGTTTTCAGCTGCTGCCCAACATAGAGGAGACAGAGTTTGGAGTTTAAGTTCTGCCTAGTTAACTGTCTACTAAAACAAAAGTCAATATTCTTGAGAATAACATAACAGAGATCAGAGTCTCTACAGTGTATTATTCACCATGTCCAGGATACAATCCAAAATTACTAGATAAAAGAAGAAACAGGAAAATGTGACCAATACTCAAAAGGAAAAGATAACTGAAAGACCAAACCCAGGATGCTTCACATGTTGTAACTAGCAGACAAGGATTTTAAGGCACTTATTATAACTACACTTAAGGATGTAAAATAAAATTTAATTTTTTAAATTTAATTTTTATTTTTAATTTTTTGTGAGGAAGATTAGCCCTGAGCTAACATCTGTTGCCAATCCTCCTCTTTTTGCTGAGGAACAATGGCCCTGGGCTAACATCCGTGCCCATCTTCCTCCACTTTATATGGGACGCCGCCACGGCATGGCTTGAAAAGCGATGCGTCAGTCTGTGCTCCAGATCCCAACCTGCAAACCCTGGGCTGCTGAATCTGAGCAAAGGAACTTAACTGCTATGCCACCAGGTAGGCCCCAAGAAAAGTTAATTTTAATGAGTGAATATATAGAAAATCTCAGCAGAGAAACAGAAACTGAAAAGAAATAACCGAGTGGAAATTCTAGAACTAGATATTAAAGTATCTGATACCAAAATAGACTGGATAGGCTTAACTGCAGACTGAAGATAACAGAAGAAAGGATTAGTACCCTTAAAGATAGGTCAATAGAAACTATCCACTATGAAAAAACAGAAGAAAGCCTGGGAAAAAATGAGCAGAGCCCCAGTGATTTTTTGAACAATATCAAGAGACCTACCATTGTGTGTAATTGGAGTCCCATAAAGAGAGAGAGAGACGACCAAAAATTTTAAAAATCAATGGCCAAAGTATTTCCACATTTGGTGAAATATCCCAGATACCTGGCAAACCCCAAGCAGGATAAGTACAAAGAGAACCACACCTAGGCACATCACAATCAAACTACTGAAATCCAAAATTAAAGACAAAATCTTTAAAGCAGCCAGAGAAAAACAGTACATTTCAAACAGGGCAACAGTGATACTTAGT
Organism: Tapirus indicus; assembly: GCA_031878705.1. NCBI lineage: Eukaryota > Metazoa > Chordata > Mammalia > Perissodactyla > Tapiridae > Tapirus > Tapirus indicus. Next base: position 77,219,962 of record CM062917.1, read on the forward strand.
GACAACTGACTTCTTACCAGAAGTCAGGGGGCAATAGCATGGCATATTTAAAGTGCTGAAAGAAAAAAAATCCTAGAATCTTATATCTATTTTATATCTAGTAAAAGTATCCAGAATTTTACATCTAGCAAAAATACCCTTCAAGAATGAAAGTGAAATAAAGTCATTTTAATATAAATGAAAACTAAGAGAATTGATTGCCAGTAGACCAGCACTACAAAAAGTGGTAAAGATATATTTAGTACTATGTGCCAAACAGTACCCTCTATGTTTTACGTAGTAGTCTGTGTTTCCCAAGAAGCCAAGCCTAGAACAAAGTTTTAATAGAAGTACTTTATTTGATAGATGTTATGAGCTGAATTGTGTCCCCCACCAAATTTATGTGTTGAAGTTCTAAACCCCAGCACCTCAGAATATAACCGTATTTGGAGATAAAGTCTTAAAGAGATGATTAAATTAAAATGAGGTCTTTAGGGTGGGCCCTATTCCAATATGACTGATATCCTTATAAGAGAGGAAATTTAGACACTAAGGAATGTGTGTGCACAGAGATATGACCATGTGAGGACACATTGAGAAGGTGGCCATCTGCAAGCCAAGGAGAGTGGCCTCAGAAGGAAGTTAACCTGTTGACACCTTGATCTCAGATTTGTAGTCTCTAGAACTGTGAGAAAATAAATTTCTGTTGTTTAAGCCACCCAGACTCGTATTTCATTATGGCAGCTCTAGCAAACTAATACAATAAGTGATCCCAGGAAACATGGTAGAGAAGTGGGGAAGGAAGAAAGGGAAAGAAAGGCAAGCAATAAAAGGTGGATTATTAAATACTGTGGGCAAAAACCAATGTGGGCTCTCCAATGTAAAGGCCTGAGGGGATATTGCTAAAGATCAAATTAAGAGGACAAGGTTTGGAGTCCGGCAGATATGGGTTCAATGTTACTAACTCTTTATTTATCTGTAAAATAGGGATAATATTACCACTTAATGAGAATAAAACAACATGGTCCATGTAAAACCCTTAGCCAGTGTTTGGCATATTTTAAATCCTCAATAAGTATCATTATTTTCTCATTTAATTTCATGACTACTCTGTGAGATTAAATGATGATTACTTCTTTTACAATATCTCCAGTAATTAAAATGATTAAAATTTAAGTTATGTTGGGAATCTTAACAGTATTATTGTGGTTTATAGTGTTCAGTATAGTGTCTTAGTAAATATTTAATATACTAAATACTTAAATACATGGTATATATTCAATAATAATTCCCTTATATACACATATGATTTTCATGTTGATGAGGCTGGGCTGTACTGAAATTATATTCCTTTGGTTCTGAATTTCCTGCTTCTACAGTCACATACTGTAAAGTATAATACATACATATTTTATTAGTGACACATGTCAGGTATTTTGCTCCTCTAAGTCCCAAGGTTTGGAAAGGGACTTTTGGTGAGTCATTGTCTTGGTGTCTTGTGGTGACGTGTGACCTTATCGTCTGCCTACTGCCGCCAAGCATGGCTTCCTGAAATAAGGCTGCAGTTCCCTGAATGCTGACTGGTTGCAGTGGCTTTGTTAACTGTTGTAGATGCTGCAGCTGTGTTCCTGGAATTGCCCTTGATGGGTCTCATGGGGCCTCCTGGCAAACAGGAGAGCATTTTGTAAGAGATGGCAGGAACTTAAGTAAGTTACCTTTAATTATGGAAAACACAAAGGCCCATAACAGAATTAGTGATCAAAATGGATTACTGTATCCTTTTATTAGCAGTAGTTAAGAGGAATAAAAATTTAAATACAGAAGTTCTGTCCTCACATTAAAAAAATTTTCAGATCATATAACTGAGACCGAAAGAGCCAATTTACTTCTTAAAAGATCTACTCTTTAAGACAATGTTGAAAACACATTTTAATAGTTTTATTTCTATTAAAAGCATGATTAGCATTTTACTGATTTTAATATAAGAAAAAAATCAATTTGTACATTATAACGAGTACTAGGAATTGATTTAAAAAAAAGATTTGATTTAAAACATTCAGTCATTCATTTAACAGATATTTATTAAGCACCAAGTATTACCAAGCACTAGTCTAGGTTCTATACTCACAGCTGGGAATAAAATACATTAAAAAAAAATACCACCCTCACATTTGAAATATTTAAACAAACAAAATATCCAGAAAAAATTATGAAAGAATAATGACCAAAGACAATTCCTTACGTTCAGCAAACGTCAAAGAAATAGTCAATTAAACCGCAGATGATGAGTCAGGGATAGCCAAATTATTTCCAATTTGGAAAATGTTTTACCAAAATCAAATCAAAAATTAAAATAGAAACAATTGCACATTACAGATAACTAAGAAAACTACCATGAAAATGGCTAAGGCAATAACTGATCAGAATATCAAAGAATAGCCATTTAAAAACTTTTAAATCCATGCACTAACAAGCAACCCTGAATGGATCTATATATCCATCAGACACACTGAGATAAGATTCCAGGGACAGAATAAAACAAAAGTTAAGATGAGAGAAAAATGTAACAGTCATCTGAATGTTCCCACAAGGTCTATGTCTTGGCGGGTTCCCTTGGATACTTGAAAGGGCCTTACTGTGTGTTCAGGAATTCTATTTCTTCTGTTCAGTTAGAGCAATCAAGTTCTGGCAAATGGAGTAGTATAAACTAAATTCAAGAGACCTAAACAAGCCAGACTGATTGTGTCACCTTATGCATTAATACCTTTACAGTAGACAAAATCTTCCTAGACATTCAAGACCCCTTCTCCCCTAAAAAAGGGAGTTGGATGAATGTAGGGAACTCTCCTTCCAGACTGTGGGAGAGCTAAAGGAATTATCCTGTGGAATGCTGCTCATGCAAGTATATGGAGCATTTATTATGTGTCTAGCACTGTACTAAGTGCTGAGGATCTGGATTTTAATAAAATCCGTTCAATCCCTCAAAGAGCTAACAATCTAATGGGGCAACACTGAAGAATTACTGTAACACATTATGTGGTACGGAGGAGGTACTGGGAAGCACAGAGGAGAGTTATTTCTTTAGCCCTGGGAGAATGAGTGATGGCTTCCTAGAAGAGATAGTGGAAAACATTCATTCTAGGCACAGCAACAAATACTTCCAAGACCATGGAGTATGTAGGAAGCGGCATGTGTTATCATCACTGATGTGTGCGGCTTTTTGGTTGTACCGACAGGATATGATAGTGGAAAGGAAGGCTGGGACAAGTTGTTTCAGTTATGAAGAGACATGGAAGAGAATACGATCAAACTTGTGTTTTAGAAAGATCCTTCTGGCAATGTAGTGGAGGACAGAGAAGCTACAGAAAGCAAGGAGGGAAGTTAAGAGCATATTCCAGCAGCCCAGGCAAAAATTGTAAAGCACTAGAAGGGACTTTACAGCTGTCCCTGAGCATAACTGAGTACTCATCTAAAGAAATTTCTTTTTTTCTAGGAATGTTGGATACACACTGACAAATATATCTGCACTGATTCTTCTTTTTCTCAAATCCATCCAATCAATCAGCAAACAATTAACTTGACATGTTTATATCTTATTAGACATTAGATTTCTGTCTCCCCATGGAGTTCAGGAGATAACCTAAATCACTGACAAGATAAGAGTGAGCAGGCTGCAATACTACTACTACTACCCTTCATGTATTGAAGTTCAACAACTGCCTTACTAGATAGGAAGGCCTTTTGTTACACCAGGATTCCTCAGGAGTTTGGGAGTCCTAAGGGATTACTGCCCAGGAGAGGAGAGAGGGATTTAAATCACTCTGGTTAAACACTATAGAGAAGAAAATAAGGTTTTTTGCACAGCTAAGAACTGGGTTTGAGCTATACATTCTTTGTCAAAAAGAATATGAGGATTTTTACTAAGACTCCAGAGGAAATGGGTCCCCAATTATATAAGAAAGATAATTTATCTATAAGTATTTTTACACACATCAACAAATTTGCAACCCAGATACTGCAAAATTGATGTCCCGCCAGGAGGACACATATCAGATCTGGAACACCAGCACTCTGGTACGTGTTTAAGAATGTTCTTACTAAACAATCAACAAATAGCTTCAATTTTAGATTTCAGATTCAAAAATACATATGCTTTTGAGGCCACTGAACTAGCTATACAGAAAACTACATAGTAGGATTTTTTTACCTACTGCTATCACTTTTCAAAATTCATCAATTTACAAGGTAAATTAGTTTCTATTGCTTCTAAAATTACTACATTATTTCATAATAAAAGTTATTTTAAAATAAATGAAACTAATGCTAAAAATGTATAATTTTTACCTTTTTAAAGTAAATTCTAAAAACAGAGTGTGATTTCTTTAAAAATCAGAAGCAGGCATGGGAAGAAACAGGAAGCCTTGTTTAATCTCTTAACAAGACCAAGTAAGTGGATGTAATCAGTGAACAACTTCTAGCCAAATTGCCACATACTTGATATAAGTGGGGAAGCCTTCTCCTTTGTGAGGAGGCTGTTATTATTAGAAAAGAAACACTGGAAATTCCTGCCACTGCTGTGCAGTAAGTGGGGTAGCTATAATTTTTCCTTCATCTAAGCGTTGCCAAGCTTACAAGCTCCCTACAGGTACAAAAGACTAAGTAATGCTAGCTTTTCAAAACCAAAAAGTCCACAGTAACATGTTAATTAAATCTAGGCAGGAGCAAAAGAAAGATTGGAGAAATTTTAACATCTCTAAGAGACAAGTACAGTGGTTTGGAGCTTCTAAAAGTCCTGGAAGTAAGCAAAGACTAAGAATGAATTGGGGGGCCAGCCCAGTGGCATAGTGGTTGCTTGTGTGCTCCACTTCGGCAGCCTGGGGTTTTCAGGTTTGGTCCCAGGCACAGACCTACGCACCACTTTTCAAGACATGCAGTGGCAGGTGTCCCACATATAAAGTAGAGGAAGATGGGCACAGATGTTAGCTCAGGGCCAATCTTCCTCAGCAAAAAAAGAGGAGGATTGGCAACAGATGTTAGCTCAGGGCTAATTTCCCCCCCACAAAAAGAATAAATTGGAGCAAACTAGCTAAGAACATGAAATAATGAAACTAAATAATGATTAAAAAATAGTGAGGGGCTGGCCCGGTGGCCTTGTGGTTAAGTTTAGCATGCTGCACTTTGGCAGCCCAGGTTGGGTTCTCAGGTGTAGACCTACACCATTTCTTGGTGGCCATGCTGTGGTGGCAATCCATATACAAAACAAAGGAAGATTAACACAGATATTAGCTCAGGGTGAATCTTCCTCAAGCAAAAAGAGGAAGATTGGCAATAGATGTTACCTCAGGGCAAATCTTCCTCAGCAAAAAAAAAAAAAAAAAAAAGTGAGGAAGATACATACAGAAGTTTTTGTTTTCTAAATTTTATTCTAAGTTGTTATCTTTAAAGCAGTGGTTTTTAGATACGACACCCATTTCCATAACTAATATATTGTAATGATCCCTCTACTACCTTGAAATAAAATTCATAGATCATGAATCGTGAATTTACCTACACACACAATTTAAAAAATTATGATAGGCTCCTAATTATATCATAAAGGAGAAACAAAAGGAAGAAAGTTAACAGCAAAAGAATTTGTATTTCGATCCATAAATGCTTGGGCACAATTCCACCAAACCATAATAGAGGAATCTGATGCAGGGAAGGGGCAGTCTGACAGGTGAGTTGCACTGGTGACTCAATACCAGGAGCAGTTTGTTATCAGTTGGCAAAGTTCCAAACACAACATAGTACATTCCCTCTATTTAGACAGTAGTCATCTGCCCAGAAAATTCAGCATGTATTAAACTGTACCAAAAAAAAAAAAAAAAGGTATTTTACGTTTTTCAAGAAACCATGGGGTACAAGGATGGTAAAGAAAGGGATTCCAGAAAAAAAAAAGATGGAACTGAAAGTCAGGACACGTGACTTCAAGTCCTGAATTTTCCCCTTTGTAGTGGACATTGGCCCTTTTGGGTACCCAGCATCTGAGTCTCCTTCCTTGATTTGGGGATCCCCCTGTAGTGTGAGGCTTACTGGGAGACTTGGTTCTTCTTCCCAATGTTAAGTACCAGATATTCCCTCTCCCTGTCCCTGGCAGGACCATTAATTGGACACACTTGCCTGGGACTTAGAATCTGAAGGGAGTGGACAAAACCCTTGGAGTAGTTATAGATTATTTGTGGCTGCACGGTTGTTGCCGAGAGTCAAACGGCAGATGTGACAGTCCAGGCTGCTTGGGGGACTGGTAGTGGCTGGGTGAGCTGCTGCCCCCATCTCTTAACTTTCTGAGCTTGGTTCTCCCTCGGTTCCCCAAGATCCTGCAAGAAATTTTTTTGGCTTCCATTGACTAGAATAAATTTATTGATCACAGCTGACAGGTCCCATTTTCTCTGGGTGTCAGTTTCCTCACATGCACAAATAAAGGCTCCTTCCAGGCTTGATGGCTAGTAGTCAGTGAATCTATGAAGGCTGCTGTTGGGGGAAAATCCTTTATATGTAGCGCGAGCTTTCTTTTCCACACAACTTTCAAGTCCATCATCTCATCTGGTTTGGAGGTACAGGGGGCACTCTAAGACATTGTAAGCAAAGAGTTTATCCAGTGCCTGGAACACACAAGGCCCTCAATAAATGACAGTTATCGTTACTGTCATAGACTGATACCTAGGATATATTTCTAAGTGAAAAGATAAAGCTGTTTTTTGTATATTTGGTATGATCTCACTTCAGAAGGGATTTTGTTTTGCACACCAATGTATCCTCTCTGAATGTAGTAAGTATTCAATAAATATCGTTGGAGTAACAAATTCCTATAAAATAAAATTGTGCCATTTGCTAGTATGTACATAGAAAGATTCTGGAAGAAACTGGAGGGGTGGTTTATTAGTTTGCTATGGCTGCCATAACAAGATACCACAGACTGCATGGCTTAAACAACAGAAACCTATTTTCTTATAGTTCTGGATCAAGATCAAGATGTCAGTAGGTTTGGTTCTTTCTGAGGCCTCTTTCCTTGGCTTGCAGAGGGCTGCCTTCTCGCTGCCTCCTTACATGGTCTTTCCTCTGTGGCATGCACGTGCTGGTGTCTCTTTGTGTGTTCAAATTTCCTCTTCTTATAAGGATATCAGTCAGATTGGGTTAGGGCCCATCCCAACAGCATCATTTAACTTACCCTGCTCCAAATACAGTCACATTCTGAGACACTGGGGGAATAAGGTTTCAATATGAATTTCGAGGGGACACAACTGAGTCCCTAACAGGTGGCAACATGAAAGATTTACTTCTCCTAAATAGTGTTTCTACAATTTTACAAGAAGCCTAATTATTTCATAATTTGGAAAAGCAATAATATTACAACAAAAGAAAAAATACTTTGTGTTCATATTTAAAATATAGTTAGATTCTAGGCTTAGATAATTATAAACAGATTTTTCATTTACATAAATGTCTCCTGGGGCATTTGAAAGGCATGAGGGATGTAGGACAATTCTTTGTTGTGAAGGATCGACCTGGGCATCGCAGGATGTACACCATCCCCTGCCCATAACTGTTGACAGTGGCATCCCCTCTCTATCACTCTGGCAACCAAGAAAAGCCCCCACAATTTCCAAAAACTCTCCCATTGACCATCACCACTTTAAAGTATAAGTTTATACTAATATTTGCAAATGTTTAATATCATGTACTTTTAAAATAATAACAGATGAAGAAATCATGCAAATTACCTTTATCTTCATAGCTAGAGTTGTCTAAAGACAGTTAAATCTTTTGCTGCAATTTATCCAAATTGCAGGCAAAATGCTCAGGAGAAAATGTAACAGTTAATGTGTAGTGAGCACTGAACATGTGCCAGGCACTGTCCTAAGTGCTCAACATATACAAATTCATTTATTCTTTTCGGCAACTCTATGAGGTAGGCCCTATTACTTGACAGATGAAGAAACAAGCACAGGAAGGTGGAAGTGACTTGCACGTGGTGGACCTGCACTTCAAAGCAGATAATCTGGCTTCAGGGCTGTCATGCTTACCACAATAGGTAACCTCTCCTGTACTGAGCACTTACTGGGTGCTGGACACTGAGTAAGCACTTTACTTACATACATCATGGCACGTGATCCTCACAGAAACAATGAGATTGCTACCATTTCCTCCATTTTACTGATTTGGAAACTAAAAGGCTCAAATCTCTTTTCGGAAGTAGACAGCTTATATGCATATAGTTTATTAACATACAAAATAATGGCAATGTTAACCAGTTATTGCTGCAATCAAATCAATGTGGAGAACCAAAGAAATTGTATGAATATACATTTTCTTCCAAATCTATTTAAGTTAGCAGTCACTCCTCATTGAAGTTTCTGAGTACCTTATTATTGGATAAGATGTATTGTGTAGAAGTGATTTATATGTATGATATTTGTTTTCCCCAGGAGTTAACGAAAAATAACTCAGTTAGGTTCATAGTAGTCCCAATTGTGTGAACTGATCTTTCTCTTTTAAAACAGAAGCAATATTGTGACAAATCCAATAAAGGGCTTTATTTTTATTTATTTATTTGTTTGTTGGCTTTATTTTGTTAGGAGAAGGCAGTCCCAGAGACTTCTAAGAAAGCCAGTTTACTCATGTTATTCAGAATGTACCTGCATTCTTGGGCCACTACCCAGTTGGTGTAATTGTTAGTATCAGCTGAAGCAAAACCTTCCAAAGACTGTCAGAAAATGCACTAAAGGCAAATAGGAATGGCTTTTTTGATATAATTGGAAAAAAAAATCATAAACTTAATAAACTTCTTCTGATTTCTTGTTGCATTCTCCCTCACCAGATAGTAGTCTGGGGATCTTTTCTTGATCCACTGTTTTGAATTAAGTGTATTTGCTTTTTTCCCAGATTTTGATTTTCAGGGTAAAGTATACATATTTCCTTTTCTTAAAAACGAATACTTTTCCAAATATTTTTCTTTTCTTATGGTAAAACAGCACAACATAAAAGAAAATTCTGAGAAAGAAAAAACCCCTCTAATCCTACCATGTTAATACATTACCATACCTGAGAATAATCCAGTTTTTATCTGCAAAATATGCATTTTCTACATAATTTGTCCATATATATATATATACACACACACATTTTACAGTGACTTTTACTTAAAAATATACCATAATTATTTTCCCTGTTTCTATAGTTCTCATATTGATAATCTGTAATGGGTGTGTAACATTTCTTTGAGTAGATGTATCATAATTTACTTAGCAATTCTTTTATTGTTGGTCACTTAGGTTGTTCTAATCATTCTCTACTCTAGACAGAATGTGGCAACGAATATCTTTCTGTTGAAAGTTTTTATCACCTAATTATTTCCTTTGATCAAATTTCTGGAAGTAGGGTATCTTTGATTTAATATATCCTCCCCTATATCAAACCAAAAGCTATGCTGATCTTCAGCATACTTCTTTGTCACCCTCTCCGCTCATTCTTTCCATTTACTAAACATCTGTCAATGGCCACTTATTCTGCCTGACTTTCTCAAGTTGTCCCTTGGTTACTTCCTTGGAGACAACAGTAAGCTGTGATAAGGTCAAAAGTCTCATGTTTACAATAGAGACGGAGCCTGTGAACAGCTGAGTGAACATGGATCACATCTCTGACCTCAGTGCTGCTGCCACCTTCATGAAGGCAGTCCTTTGTTCTAGCACACTGACAGAAATAAAAATGGTCTCTGAGCTGACAAATGGGGTCACGATGAACACTGCCAGATTCCAGACATCATAGGTCATACAGGCCTATAAGAAGATTAAAACACAGACTAATAACATATTATTTGGCATCTTGAAGAGCAAAACAAAGTGATTTCATTTAAAGATAGTCTAATTGGCTCCCATTTGGGATTTAAATATCTAAATACATTGAATGAGTTTTCCTTTCATAATCAACTCCATGGCAGTAATTTCTATTACAGCTGATAGATTAAAAATTTATGGTTAGTTTTTAACAAGTAAATGACTTTATCATTGAAGGTTCCCAAAGTACAATTTGATGTTTCACAAATTCGAGTCCCTGGTTATTTTAGGATCTGATTTTGGAAGAAAGGTATTTTGCAATGTTTCCAAATAAGAAAAAGGAAGATATTTTATTTTCAGGTTATTTACATTATACCCTCATTTCAGTCCAGTTTCATTTTACTGGCAAGGCCTGTCAGTACTATTGTTGTCAAATCACTCTTATTTTATTATCATAAGGGATTTGACAAATAATTTATATTTTATGGTAAAAAATTCCTTATAGAATCATATATTTATTTTATAAAAACAAAGCAAAATTACATACTGGTGACTATGCAATTCATAAGGAAACAGGTTTAAATATTAGCTGGAATAAGTTGTGTTTGATGTGAGGAAAACCTATTTGGTTGTAGATTTGCTGAGTAAAAATAGAAGGGTTGTGACATATTTGATAGGTTAACAAAGTAAGTTGTTGTCTCTCCCTATCTTTAAATCCTGAAAAGTTGTGTTTGTGCATGTGTGTAAGAGAGGCAGAATAGAGACAGATAGATATAGCGAGAGAGAGAGGAAGAGAGAGAGAGAGAGAGAGATTAAGATTATTGTTTGAAACAGTTCAGGCACAGTCCTGTGAAATTATAATTTTATATCACTTCTGATTGAAAGCTGTATGATTTGGATTCTAGGTGTTTATTTTGAAGCCTCAGGGATTTGGAGACTGAAAGGAGCTTTTTCTTGTGAACAGGTTTCCTTACGATTGGCTATTTTGATTTAGAAAAATTCTCTGCCTAGAATTACAAAAGGGGAGGGACATTCTAATTTCTTGAGTTTTTTGACATACCCCAGAAAACTCTCCCCACCCACCCAATCTTACAAATGACTCAATCTGTTTGGCATAGTTTGAGAGAGAATCATTGGCTTCTTGTTCTTGAGACCATGAAGACTACGCAAACAGCATATTACATATCAGGATGCACCAGCACCACCCAGTGGCCTTGAACTAATTCAACAGCTCCTTGGAAATAAACAGGATCTAGACAGGGCCTTTCTCTCAATGGTGAATTGTATATGCATGCATGAAAGCACCAGGATTCAACTTCGCAGAACTGAATCCGTTGTAGGTAGTTCTGATTCTATTTTGTTAACCTTCTTTCTAAAAAGATCAGACTATTTACAGGGCAAGAAAATAGAATGGTGAACGTTGAGGACTTGGCTCTTTTTGGCCGGTCTATAGCAATACATATGTTTGTTAAGCAGTGAGCTAACACCCTATTTTTGAAAGTTAAGTAGGGATTTATGAAAGCCAAAGAAACACTATCACAAAATGAATGACACAAATTATCCTCTCCATGAGGAGTGTAGAAAATTTAAAGAGTCCAAGGAGAATTTAGTTTTTATATATGCTAAACACACCTTTCTATACGACTTCCTAGTGATAAAGATTCTCTCCTCCCAGTAGGGAATGGTATTTCTCTTTTTCTAAATGTGTAGCAAACAAATTTCTGGTAAGTTTTTCTTCCTGGTAGCTGCTGGTTATTATACATATATATATATATTTTTTTTTTGGTGAGGAAGATCAGCCTTGAGCTAACACCTCTTGCCAATCCTCCTTTTTACTTGAGGAAGACTGTCCCTGAGCTACCATCTCTACCGATCTTCCTCCACTTTGTATGTGGGTTGCCACCACAGCATGGCTTGATGAGCAGTGTAGGTTTGAGCCCGGGATCCAACCCTGTGAACCCCAGGCTGCCAAAGCACAGCAAGCTGAACTTAACCACTACTCCACCGGGCCAGACCCTATACACATTTTTAAATAAAAATAATACTGGGAAGATTTGAAGAATGCAGAAAAGTAGAAGTTAACAGCAAGGGAGAATACAGTTCATAGTCCCTGTTCTAAACACAATCACTTCTACTGTGTTACTTAGTACGCATCTACTCTGAGAACAAACTCTGGAGCAAGATTTGCCTTGCTTTAAATTTCAAATGGGCCGTCTGGCAGCTGTGAATTGGACAAGTTACTCATCTTCTTGGTGCCCCAATTTCCTCATCTCTAGGATAGGGATAATTAATAGTTCTGCTGCATGGGGTTGTTATGAGGATTAAACAAATCAATTTATGTAAAGTTTTCAGAATAGTGCCTGTATGTATATTGTAAACACTGTATATGTTAACTATTACTTTTCCACTCCTCTATTTCCTCCAACTCCTTCTTGCTATTTATTACTCTGCACTAGGCATCCTGCTAGACACTAATATTTTTTTCTTTCATAGTTTCTTTCTGTCCTTTCTTAATTGCTGAACCTGTACTATAAATATAATTTTGTATCTTTATACAGTATTATATTATTGACTCAGTGCAATTTTTAATGATTGGTAAATACTATTGTCTTAATGTTACTGTCTGGCCTGGTATAAGATGACATGATTTGGATATATGGATTTTTATTAACATGCAAAATGAAGAGGAACAACATTTTTAAAAAAGGCAAACAAAGACTTGTTTTTCCCTCTAAACATAAAAGAATATAACAGGATGTATTTTGGAATCCTAAATTTCTGGTTGTATTTTCACTTTGGCTAGTAGATTCATTTACTTATTTTTTCTTTCATCAAGCACCACTTATGCATTTATGTACATGGTATGATGCTAAGTGCTGGGGATATAACAACGAATAAGGTTCTTTCCTGAATAAATGTGAAGTTTGAGATACTCAAAATCATGCAGAGGGAGCACTGGGAAGAGCAACGAACTCTGCCTGAGAAAGCTGAAATTTGAGCTGGTACTGAAGGTTAAATAGGAATTTTCTGGGAAGGATGTGGAATAAAGTATTCTGGGCAGAAGAGTCAGTGATGAGTAAAATTAGATCTTGGGAATTGTCCATAAAGCATTGTAGTATTGTCCATAAAGTGCAGTGTGCATGGTGGAGCAGAAGGAGGCAGGATGGGAAATCAGACTGACAATGCTGCTTGGGCCTAGAAATGAAATCCAAGTTTATAATTTATCCAGTAGAAAATAGGGAATAAATACAGGTTTTAAACTATAGAAGTAACCTGTTTGGGTAGATAATGGTGGCAGTGGAGCATGGACAGGAAAAGCACTAAACTGGAGGTGCTGACATTAGTGATGAGGCTGGGGCAAAAGTTAATTAAAATCTGATGATAAGAATGAAAGGAGGCCAGATTCACGATATGTTTTGAAGTAAGATGTAAAAATACTCAGTTGGAAGTAGGGTATGATAGCAAAGGAAAAGCAGAGGAGGACTTAAAGGTTTCTAGTTTTGAGTGAACAGAGATGACAATAATAGACTGAAAATACAAAAGGCAAAGCAGTTAGAGATAAGGAAGGAGAGAGAAGGCGAAAAACGAGGTACGTTTTAGACACACTGTGGTGTGTGCTGTCGAAGCCACTGACACAGGCATAAGAAACTGCAGTTGGAAACAAAGGTCCAGAGCTTGGGAGAGGGATGGAGGTTAGAATATTAGCTTTAGGATAGTCAATATAAAAAAGCCACAGAAGAAAGTGAGATTATCTGGTTAGGGCATAAAAACAAAAAGAGGTCCAAGAATGAAACTCTTGGGAATCCCCACATTTAAGGAGCAGGCAGAGGAAGGGAGAGATAGCAAAAGGATAGGAAATAGTGAGAAAACAGTAATAAGCAGGACAAGAAGAAAAAGTGCTGCTTCAAAAGGCAAGCAGAGGGAATGAGAAAGTAGGGGATGGTTCATTATGTCCAGTGATGGAGGAGACAAGTGATAGGACTGAAAACAAGTCAGTCAGGGGCAGTTGTGTGACTTTAGCCATCAGTGACCTTAGCAAAAAGCAGTTTGAAGCTGAGAAGTGGATGGGGAGCAAGCAATTTTAGAAAGTGACAGCAGACCCCTCTTCCAGTATGTTTGTCAGGAAAAGGCAATAGTGAGGGCAGAAGAAAGGCAACTATGGTGGTGAAGTATCTTCATTTTGGAGACTTGAGAATTTCTGTAGAGCAAGAGGTCTGATTGGTAGTTTATTAACATAGCATAGGATATTTACTTCATCCATTGGTCTGAAATTAAGATTTAAAAACTAAGTTAAAGACTATTCCTGTATATATCTATACACCTCTCTCTCTCTTTCTATATATATTTCTATATCTTAGACTGAAACACAAAGCTTTAACTTTAGTTTGAAGATGGGTGAGGATCACAACTTGGACTTGGCTGAAGGCTTTTATTTTGGTTTATCACGAAGGCAGTTAATAAGCAGTGCTAAGGATATAAATGAGATAAGGATGCAGGTAGGTGAATTCAGCTGCCCACTTCCTGTTTGTTTGTGTATCACAAAAACTTCGGTAGCCTTAGTAGCTCTAGCAACCGAAATGTCAGAAAAGCATAGTATTGTGGGCTTTGCCCTCTCCATTAAAAAAAAAAAACAAAAAACTCCAGGTATATCAGCATCTAGAAATAACTTGTTTAAGGTGAAAATTGTGTTTTTAAGGAAGCCACATCACCCAGGTCTAATGTCTGGGTGCTGGGCCTTGAGACTGTGGCTATGCCTCTCTGGGCAATCCTGCCTTTCACTTATGTTCACCTAGGGTCTTTTCACAGCTAGACTTGGCAGGCCAAGAATATAGGAGGCAAGGTGAAAAATACAAAGCAAGCAAGGTTTCTTTTCCCTTACTCTCGCTGCTTCTAGCACAGAAGCTCATGTTCACGGAACACAGGTATAATGAGCATACCATTAATATTCCTATGCAGTCCAGGAACCTCTATCTGTATTTTTAAAAAGGCAAAACAAGTTTAAGAGTTGTTTTCAACGCACACTCTCATCAACTCAGCTAATTCTCTTGACTTCCTTTTCTATGAACACCTGCACAAAAACACCCTATTACCGATGGTAGCAAGGGGTGTTATCTTCAGGGAATCTTATCAGGGCAAACCCAGATAAAATCTTAAGATTTATGCACTTGTGAAATTTTTACTCAGGGTGACTTTCTTGAGACGCATCATTAGAGGTGGGTATTTCATATCTAACATGCAGGGCAGAGCAACATGAAGACTTTAGAGATTGCTTATAATATTCCCGTGAATTTGAGATTTTGCTGCACCCATAAATATGGAAAAAAATACATAACAAGACAAATTAGTAAATCTCTGAAACAGTGTTTACATCTAGAGAGATATAAGCAGCTACTTTTTTAAACAACCTGTCAAATGTCACTTGATATTTTCAGCAAATCCTGAAACACCATATGGTCTTCTGATTTCAAATCTGTTGCTTCAATTTCTTAATGTTCTGTGAACTTTGAGGAGGTTGTAAGATCACAGTAGTACATTTTCTTAATCTCTTGAAAGACCCATTTTATCAGATTCTCTTAGAATCTCAGTATACCTGTCTTTTAGAGTAGATAGTATACTGATATAAATACTAGCGACAAAGCAATTAAGGCTATCAACGAGGGGCAATTATTTGGTTGTCTCTGAAGTCAGGCACCTTATATAAATTTGTGTTTCAGGCAAAAAGTGATGAAAAATCCTTTCCTGATCTTATGTCCTGCAGCAAAAGTTTGAATCTAATTTTGCCTATGCTAGACTAAGAATATTGTTACAAGGTAAGATAGAAGTCAGTGGTTTCAGTGCTTTATTCCTACGTGACTGTGAAACAAAACTGCAGTTTAGAAATAATCTGGCATATTGTTAGGCAACACTACTCACTCCTTAATACTTGAAAAAATTGAGTAGGCACTTGAGCGTGAAATACATTTTCTGTATTTTTCACAGAATTCTATGTCCTTACTTTTAATTAACATGCAACTAAAATGAATTTTAGTATTTTGTTTTTAGTCATCAGTATTAAAAACATTTCTTCAGTTTCTTACATTATAGCCCCTTAATTTCAATAAATATATCTCCATATCTATATATACCTATGTAAGTCTGTCTATTTTCAGTGTTAGTCATTAGGTTGTTTTTGGTAACTTTGGTCTGATTGGTTGGTGATGAGGTTCTAACCACCTGATGGTGACAAGAGCAGAAAGCAAGGTTAGGTCCTTACAAAATATCTTTGATTCTTGTTCACTTTTGCTGATGAGTCTGAAACCGCTTGATTTTGATCAGAAATTTGAAAATGACAACTGGAATTTCTGAGCATATTTTAAACTACACAAAAATTACCACCAACAAGGAGAAAAGGCTTATATTACATTTAATAGTGTTAATTTTGAAGACATTTCAAACTTTCATGAAGGATAACCCTACAAGTGAAGTGTTCAATGTAGAAACCACTACAAATTTTGGTTAGCTGGTTAAGAAACAAAATGCTCCAAGAAATGCTCTGGACATTATTTTCATTAGAAAAGTGAAGATAATTTTTATAGTTGTTTGAGGTGCTGTAATATGTCTACTGATACTCCCAGCTGTTTTACTAAACTGGCTGTCTGTTCTAAAATCCAAGTGAGGCTTGGGTTTTCAGAATGTGCATGCTCTTGTGTTCTACAACATTCTAAAGATGAACAATCTACCCCACTAAGACTCTTGCTACAGTTTTTGTTAAACTCAGCATTATTTTCACAGAGTCTTTCATCTTTAGCTTCATCAATCTTTTTCTCAGCTGGAACTACATGACAAAGGTCCATATCCTGAAAGGAGTCCAATAAATCTACAACATGGGGCTGTGGAGTGTTTGATTTCAGATGTTTGAGCACATACTCTTCACATTGGCCAACGGCATCCAGAAGATTATTTATTTTACTGATCAAAGCCGAACTATTATCATGAAGGTGACACCAGGAGAGCAAAGCACTGAATGAAAATATAAACAAGAGTTAAATAGGAAAAAAAATTAAACAATCAAAGGCTTTTAGAATTTTGATGCTAAGTCCTATATGTTTCTCTTCCAGATAACACCATGCTAAGCTGGATTAATAATAATAATGAAAGTCAAAAATCAGGAAAGTAATGATGGTAAAATAGGATTTTAAAAAATATATAAAGATTATCTTTCAATAAGAATTAAACAATTGGACTTAATCATATAAACTGTTTATAATTCATAACCCCTTCCTTCACAGCTCCATATCCACTTTTTCTGATCTTAGATTTTCCCCTTATGACCGTGTAGCTTCTGTTGAAGAGGGATACAACTCAGAGAAAGAGAGATCAGAAAAATTAGCTTCTCCTTTAAGGACATCAAATGGCTTCTAAACTAGGGATTCTCAATCTTGGATGTACATTAGAAACACCTGGGGAGCTTTAAAACTATTAAGGCCTGGTCACATCCCAGACCAACGAAATCAGAATCTCTGAGGGTATTATTTTTTAAAGCTTCCCAGCTGATAGCAAGGTGCAGCCAAGGTTGAAAACCGTTTTTCTAATCATACAGTTGCTTGCCATCAAAACTGAAGGTTAGAGAAAAAAAATTTTGAGGCAACTTCACTCTTCCAACTTTACTGTTATAGAGTAGACACTGTTCGCTAAGCTAATTAACAATTTTCTTGAAGGTAAGAATTCTTCCAGGCCTAATAAATATTTTTCTTTACTTTTCCAGTAAAGATAGTACTTTTGACATTTCAGATAATCATGTCATAAAATAATGGTTGTTGTGAAAAGTAACGATGTTTTAAAAGTGGAATCAATTGATATACAGGATTTAGCAATAAATTTTCTAAGTTTATAAAAGATTAATTTAACTTGATGTGAAGATGGACACAATCATTTTCCTACTGTGGTAGACTATAAGGTTGGACTCCTGACAGTTGAATTTTCTAAAACCAATAAAATTTTCTTTTGTTTTGATAATTTTTATTTTCTACCTTTTTAAAATCAGTGATTCTCTTGAAGCATTTTATGTTTTTCTCCATAGAGGGCAGTTTGAAAGGTAAAAAGCATCAAAGAGGACAGGCCTGCTGTGCTTCTAGCTCCACGTGCCACTGGGCCACTTGGCTCTGATATATGCCATTATCACTACCGAATCTTGACAAGGTATTAAACGTTTAGGACTAAAGTAAATGGAATCATTCTTCTATTATCACCTATAATTTTCACCAGGTACTGCTAGTCTAGAAGTCTGTCATATTGTGTCTGCCACATGTGCAAGACTAAAAGCTTTATTCAAAACCTGAAGATCTTTTCAATTACTTTGAGATATAGATTGGTGGTCGTTCAGGTAGCAAAAATACACACCCTCCTATCATTTCTTTGCAATTAAGGACAACACCTTGCTCACATATTAAAGTGGACGAACTGACGATTTTGACTTTTTGAAGGCAATATTATTCTATGCTCTGCAGCACTCTTTTGTGGATTTAACGCTAGGAAAAGCACTTCAGTTTAAACACTTTATTTTTACACATTACTTTTATAAAAATCCTCCAGTAGTATTGAGGTTAAAATGATTCAGCATTTAAGTTTTAAAACTTACCTCAGTGTTCCTCTGAGTTGTCCATAGTTTATAATGACTTCTGCACCTTCCTTATAACCTTGATTGAAGCCTTGTTGAAGAGTAACTGCTTTGCCAGCATCTATCCCATCTCTATAGCCTTCCTAAAAATAAGGAAGTAATGAAGAATTGCTGCTATAACACCAAGTGAACCACTGTAGGTTTTTCTAGGAAGTCATAGACCCAACTAAGAAAATCAATGAAAGAGGCCTTTACTTGTGTTGTTTAACGTAATTGTTCTATAACATATGTCCCAGCCACACAAGCAAAGTAGACTATGCTTCTCATAAAGCTTACTATTGCTTTATTCCACTTTTGAAGTCTAGACTTATTGGACACATTTTAAAATACTGATTCCTATACAATTTTTAAAAGCCGCGTGTTAGCAATGGCTTCACAGAAAGGAAACAGAGAATTACATGTCTGGCCCCTTGGCAACTGACTGGATTGGTGCAGGTAGGTGAGGAGACAGGGCAGTAAATAGGGTTACTGAAGGTCTTAGATAATTAACTGAAGTAAGGCAAAAGGAAAATGGCTTAGCAAAACAAAGATGAGAAGTCTGGTTTTAGAAGTTTTGCTTGATACCTAAATTCAACTAAACTGCAAATTCTCTGTGGGCAAGGATTTTTGTCCTGCATCTCCTACCGTGCCACAGCACTCAAAAGATGCTCAATACTTAACTGGTCTAGCCTCAGCCTCACATAAAGCACTTCTGAAATTGACAACATGGTTGTTGGGATAAGCAAATATTACTTCGCTGAAACACTAAACAAGGGCAGATTTAGTGGCAATTTAATGGTTGGCAAGGATATTAGGTCGAAGTGGACCTCACCATTTGGTCCTCACCCTGAACCAAGCTCGGAATGCTCCACCTGGAAACTGGGTGTGTGGTATTAAGCTCAGTTTCAATCAACAACGAGACAAATTAGAGATGGATAATTCACACCTAACAAATAAAAAAGAAACTAACTTTAATATTCCCTTATCTGGCCACCAGTATTCCATATTAGCTTTCCCTTGTCGCCCTTTGACAACATTCTTAAATTCGCTTTTTCCACGTTTTGATTAATACCACTCCTAATTTTAGGCTCCTCACCTATTCAAGCAACCCACGTAAACTGTGTACACGTCCTCTGACAGACATAATTAGTACCGTCAGCGTATACGTTTCTCCCCCAACCCCCTCTCCCGTGATCCTCATCAAAGTGCAATCTCTTCAAAGTCTAGACAAAGTTTATTTCGGCCGGTCCTCAGCGTCGGACGCACACCGCAGGCGCTCGAGGAACGCACCCTGTGGTTTCACACGCTTTCAAGTAACCCATTGGGAAACCCCAGCAGAAGGCGGGCCGGACTGGGCGGCAAGAGGTAGGGAGAGCGGCGCGGGGGAAGAGGGGTAGCGCGGGGCCGGGCCCGGACCACTCCGGCCTCCTCTCGGGACCCGGCTTCTTCACAACACCACGCCCCTCTCCCCACAACCCGGCATCTCAAGGCACCCCGCACCCTCCACGCAGCTTTACCTTGACTCGTCTCTGCATGTGGCGCCGCCATTCCCGCTGCACCAGGAGCGACTCGTCCGCTTCCTCGTCAAACACGTCTCCCTCCTCGCCAGGACCCTGGACCAAAGAAGCAGCTTGAACCCACGACATCACCCAGGCAACCACAGGGCAGCCGGCCGCCGGAAGCTCCCGTAACTCCTTCCGGTCCGAGGGGCGGGGCGGAGACTGCGAGTAGGCTCTCGCAGGGCGGCTGCGGGTACGCGTGCGCGGTGTCGGGGCAGTCTCGGGTGGGTCCTGGCTACCGCCGGCGCTATTCGTTCCCTGGTGGTTTGAAGTGGTCACCTTCTTGGTGGGGCCGGTCCGATCTTGACCTCTGCAGAAGGCAGCCCGTACCCTCAGTGAAACAGTCCATTGCAGCCGTGGTCTCTATAGTGGTCTGGGTTTTGGAGACGCGTGCGATAGTAAAACGATTCAAGATAGTTCGTCTGGTGGGCGATTACTGGCCAAAGACTCCGACTCCTTTAGAGTCCTCAGTGCATTTAAAGAGATTTGACAGCTCGACGTTTTTTAATTGTTAGGAGCGTGGAGCAAAGGACAATGGAATCGAAGAGTCAGATACTGCGGCCATTTTGAGACCAATAAATATAGAGTACATTTATAAACGAATACATTTCTCATTAATTCACAGGATCCTTCACCCGCTCCCGTTCCTTCTCATACTGTAGAAGACTACGGGCTCGGTGAGGTCAGGGACTTGTCTTATCTTTGTATACTCAGTGCTAGCCAGGTTTTGACACGTAGCAGATGCTGAAACATGCTAGTGAGTGAATGGACACCAGCACTATGCCTGTTTTTGCCCTTTGCGTGGTCATGTAGTAATAATGATTTTTTAAACATACTTTGTTGAACACCTATATACTTTGTTGAACACTGACATATTTTGTTGAACACCTACCTTGTGTGCCAGGCACCAACCACTGTAGGCTTTTGGGATACATCAGTGAATGATACAAACATTCTCAACTCTGTGTACTTTACATTCATATAGAATTGACGGAGGATAAACTAAGCACTATATTGGTAAATTATATGGTTTGTTACAAGATCATAAATGATGCTATGAAAAAATTTAAAAACAAGCAAAGTAATGGGAACAATGAGTATGTGTGTGAGTAGGGGTGGCTGGGTGGTGCATGTTATAATTTTAAATGTTCACAGAGAATTTTGCATATGTATATGATTTACTCAGTAGGGCCATGGAATATGTATAAAAATATTCTATACTTGGCCACAAAAAATGCCTTAATAAACTAAAAAGGATAGAGATTTTACAGGTCATACTCTCTGATCATAATCCAACAAAATTAGTAATAAATAATAAAAATGACACCCATAATTTTAACTATAATACTGGACATTAGAAACACCTTCCTGAATAACATTTGGATCAAAAAGGAAGTAAAGATTAAAATGACATGTGTAATAATCAATTAAAATCAGAATACTTCCTACCAAAAAACATGGGAACAATAAAAGCTGTCATAAGAGGCAATTCTATAGGCTTTAATGTCTTTATTATTAAAGAAGAAAGAGAAAAATACATAAACTTACTATATATCTTAATTCAAAACAAAACGATAGGGAAGGAATAAAGATAACAACTGAAATTAATAAAATAACCCCAAAACTTGCATAAATAAATCCAAAAGCTGGTTCTTTGAAAACACCAATAAGATAGATGATTCTCTTTTGACCCTGATTTAAAAAAAAAGAGAGAACAAAATTTTACCAGATAGAAATGAGAAAGGAGGTAATGATGCAGAAGGAAATTCAAATATTATAAATTACTTAAAAACTCAAGAGTAACACATTTGAAAACCTAGATGATATGAATGACTTCCTAATAAAACTGACCCAACAAATAGAAAACATGAAGAGATTAATTACCATAGAAAAATTGAAGATTAAATATCTACTATAAAAAATAACATGGAGATGACAATTTCACAGTTAAATCCTTTAAATCCTTTTTAATCTTTATAGAACAATAGATAATTATGTTATTAGTTGTTAAAAATGTTATTTTTTACTATTCTAGGGCAAAGAAAAAGATGGACACTCTCTAAATCATTTCATGAAGCCAGCCTTACTGTAACTTGATCAAGATATCATTTAAAAAAAAAAACCAAAGTTCAAGTTAGCTTATGAATATCTTTCAAAAGGGAATCCAGTATCTTATCAAAAGAATAATTCAAGCCAGCCTTGATGGCCTAGTGGTTGGAGTTTGGCCTGCTCTGCTTTGGCGGCCTGGGTTTGGTTCCCGGGCGCAGAGCCACACCACTCGTCTGTCAGTGGCCATGCTGTAACGGTAGCTCATATGGAAGCACCAGGAGAATTTACAACTGTACACAACTATGTACTGGGGCTTTGGCTGGGGGAGGGAAGGGAGAAAAAAGGAGGAAGGTTGGCGACAGGTGTTAGCTTAGGGCAAATCTTCCCCTGCAAAAAAAAAAAAATTCAAGAGGTTTTATTCTGGGAAAGTAAACTGTTGCAAAATTAA
The DNA here is from genome assembly GCA_031878705.1 of Tapirus indicus. Taxonomy (NCBI): domain Eukaryota; kingdom Metazoa; phylum Chordata; class Mammalia; order Perissodactyla; family Tapiridae; genus Tapirus; species Tapirus indicus. Next base: position 77,242,447 of record CM062917.1, read on the forward strand.
GAAATCTATAAACATATTTCATTACATTAGCAATTTAGAGGAGAAAAACCATATGTTATTCTAATAAGTGCTGAAAAATCATTTGAAAAAATTTAAAAATTGTTCTTGACAAAATAAAACAAATAGAAATTGCAAACTGATAAAGATTTTTATCAAAAATCCAACAGCAAGTAGTAGTCTAAACACTCAGATGTTAAGCTATTTCCTTTTAAGCGGAGAAAAGAGAGGACATGTGGTGATCACCATTACCACTCAACATTCCTTTGGAGACTAGTGAATGCAATAAGAGAGGTAAACAAAGTAATCTTATAAATGTTGGATAATAAGAGATGAAGCTATTTCTTTCTGCTGTTATGATTGTATGCGTAGAAAACCCAAAGGACTTTGGTTAAAAACAACAGAATAAGGGAATTTGATAAGGTCTCTGGATATAAGAAAAATAAACAGACCAATAGCCTCTTTATTTCTGGCAATAACCATCTAGAAACGTAAATGAGATAAATATTCCACTTGCAGTACCGACAAATCCTATTAGATGTAGTCTTTGTATATTTGTTTAATATTTGGTATTTATTTAGTATGGTATTTATAAATGTCAGGAATACATTTTTAAAAATCAACTTTATTGAGGTATAATTTACATGCAGTAATATGCATACATTTTGAGTATACAGTTTGATGAGTTTCGACAAATATATATACCTGTGTAACCACCAGCCAATCAAGATATAGAAATTTCCATCACCCTAGAAAGTTCCCTCATACTTTTTTGCAGTCAGTCCTTCATCCCCTGATCCAATTTTTGTCACTCAAGATTAGTTTTGCCAGTTTTAGAACTTCATAGAAATAGAATCATATATGTCCTTTTATGTATTTGGCTTCTTTGACTCAACGTAATGTTTTTGAGATTCATTCATGTGGTTGAATGCACCAGTAGGTTGTTCTTTTTTATTGCTAAGTATTCTTTTTGTAGTATGGTTATATCATAATTCATTCATTTACTTGTTGGACATTTGGATTGTTTCCAGTTTTTGGCAATTGTAAATAAAGCTGCTATGAATGTTCTTGTACAAGTCATTTTGTGTACACATGTTTTCATTTCTCTTGGGTAAATATTTAGAAATGGAATTGTTGAGTCATATGGTAAATTTAAATTTAACTTTATAAGAAACTGCCAAACTGTTTTCCAAAGTGATTATACCAGCAATGTATGTGAGTGTCAGTTGCTCCACAACCTTTGCCTCACTTGGAATTGTCAGTCTTTTTAATATTAGTTATTCTGATAAGTGTGTAGTGGTGTCTTACTGTGGTTTTAATTTTCACTTTCCAGATGATTTATAATTTTGAACATCTTTTCATGTGCTTATTTGCCTTTTGCTTATCTTTTTAAATGAAGTCTTTGCCTATTTAAAAAAAAATGGGTCATCTTTATTGTATTTTAAAGTTCTTTATATAGTCTAGACATCAGTCCTTTGTCAGATACATGAATTGCAAATATGTTCTTTGCATTAGTTATATCCATCAGGAGACAGCTGTGGAGATAGAGTTAGGAGTTCCTGAAGTTTTTGGGGGGATAGAGAACATAAAGCCCATGAAAGATAAAAAGAGGCAGAAGCATGATTAGGCAGGCAAAGCCTATATAAAGGGATGATGATCTGATCCCTGTAATGGGAAAGGGAGGAGGAAGCAGGACTGGGCAGAGGGAGCCCCAGACTGCTTCATAGATCTGACAAAGTCCTGGCCAATGTAAAAGAGAGCTCTGGAGCAAAGGGCAAAGAGGAGTCCTGCATTAGGCACATATGGCCAGGCCGTGGTACCCCTGCCGTACTCAGTTATAGGCTGGGGATAGCCTGGAAGAGTGTGATTTTGGCTAGAAATCTGAGGCAGATCCTGTAGGTGCTAATAGCTGGAGGCTGACAGCTGTACTCGTTTGTCGAGAATTGGGTGATCTTTCAAGGTCCTTTCAAGTGTGTGATTCTATTTTTTCCAAAATAGCTTTCTTTCTCTCTTTTTTTATTAAATGAACTGTAAATAACAATGACATCCCCTGCATAAATTTTGGTGTGACAATGTGAACTTACTCGAAGTATTTGGTAAACTTATCTTGCAGCTCAATATCTCTTACATAAATAGTCTATGATGAGGTCAACCTTTAGGATTCACTCTATTCTTTCCCATTCTTCTGCTTATTGTTCATCCTTGTCTTTCCTTTCAAAGCCTTCAACAATTGTTTTTTATGTCCTTCTATTTCCCATCTCCTGCTAACTTTCATTCTTTATCTCAGTCTTCCACACTTTATTTGTGCCTTTTGCAAACTGCTATTTTTTAGTTGGTATAATAAACTCTAAGAGGGCACAGACCTTTTCTTGATTCCTCTTCAAAGTTTCTAGTGTACTGGCTTTAATCATTAAGTCTCTGGCAACCAGCCAGCAGAACTCCTGATTTCTATATGCCAAGTGAAGTAGTTTTCCACTTTTCCTTGCCCCTTCTAAACTTTCATATGTTCTATGATCCTCTGTAGTATTCAGTGCCTGAGCCCTTGGGTGCTGTCTTTTAATTGCTCATATCAGGTTTGCTCCAAGGCCGTATATGTATTAGAAAAATAAAATTGTTGCTAGTGGTGAAAATAATAGGAGAGTGCTCAAAATATGCCTTCTAAAGCGAGGGCCTTAGAATAAAGACAATAGAGAATAGGTAGATCCTGGGCAGAGTTGCCTCTTTTATTTTAAATTATTGTGTCTACAAAAGACTCCAGTTATAATATAGCCATCAAAGCTAAGAAGAAAATTATTAGTCCAATATAGAATGTTTGTTGAATATTAGAAGGGATGAAGTAGAAATGTCAGACAGGACGCCTGATTGATCTTTCTAATGGTCTATTGACGGACAGCTATGTCTAATAGCATTTAAGCATGGTCAAGTCTGTCTTACCTTAAAAAAAATCCTTCCTCAACTCCAAGCTCTCCTCTAGCTGTTGCTCTATGCTTCTCTTTCTCTTTACAGCTAAACTCCTTGAAAGTTGGTGTCTCCACTTCTGCACCGCTCGCTTTTCAACCCACAGCAATCTGGCTTCCAATCCCACTATTCCATTTAAAATTGGAGTGAGGGAGTAAGGACAATTTCCACAATATTTTTGCTGATGACTCTCAAATCTCTCCCTCCAGCCCAGCTCTTCTCTGTGCCTCAGACTCAGGTATCTAACTGTCTGCAGGATGTCGCCACTTAGATTTACCATATGGATTTTAACACATTGCATCTGAATTTATCTTTTTTTTCTTTCAGTGTTCTTTCTCCTCTTATGTTTTCTAGCTCCTTGCCGCTCAAACTGTGGTACAGGCACTTGTAGTATCAGCATCACCTGGGAGCTTGTTCGAACTGGAGAGTTCCTGGTCCTATCCCAGACCTATTGAATCAGAATCTGCATCCTCAGGTGATTTGTATGTACAGTCAAATTTGAGAAGAATTACAACTCATTGAATGGTCACCACATCAGCTCATTCACTGTGTCCTAAGTATTTCATTTTTCCATTTTTCTCCATTCCCACTGTCACTTCCTTGGTTCAGGCTACCATCTTGTCCTATCTGGATATTACAGCATCTTCCTAACTGGGACCTCTGCCTCATGTCCTATCTCCCTTTCAGTCCATTTTCCTTCCTAGCCAGAGTATTGTCCCCAAAGCAAAATTTGATAGGGCCATCTCTTGCTTAATTCACTTCAATACTTTCTGATTGCTCTCAAGATAAAGTCCAAATGCCCTTATATGGCCCCCAAATACCATGTGTGGTCTGGCTCCTGCTCACCTTTCTGGCCTCACTTCTTGCCACCCTTCACTTGCACACATCTATTTCAGGCCTTTGCCACATAATTTTTCCTCTGCCTAGAAATGTAGCCTCTCCCTGTACCAAAGGCTGCCTATATTAGATGTCACTTCTATTTGGAAGTTTCCTCTGATCTTCTAAGTCTGGGTTTGTTGTCCCTCTTATGTGTGTTATAGTCTTTACCACCTTATATCATAAAGTCTAGTTGTCTACATTCCCTAGTAGACTATAAGCTCTTTGAGGCATGGACTGTGTGTCCTAATTAACTATTTTATCCTTATTGCCTAGTATAATCCTCAATAAATATTTATTAAATAAATGAATGCATTTCATTAAAAATTCTTCAAACACTATATTCCAAGCAATTCCATGTTCCAGTTATAATTATGTAGTATAAACTGTCTGTAAATCCAGATTAAATTAAGTAAGAATTTACTAACATTAGGATGTTACAGGGGAAGGTAGGGTAGGCTAGGCAAGATACAGAAAGTTATAATAAAAAATCCCTTTTCATGGATTTTTGAAAAACTTTTCCTTTCAATTCTGTAACCATGTTTTTAATAGTTATTTATTGTAAGGTCTGTATATTTAATTGATCTTAGCATGCACAGTGAAACTTATGCTTCTTGGTCTTTCCCTTACTTGTGTTTCTGGTTTTAATTTACCTCTTAGTTTTGAGGTCTTCAGGTTTTCCCAGTGATGACTTATGAGTGATATATTTTCTGAGTCCGTGCATATCTGATGTCAATATTGTCATCCCTGTTGCCTTTTTTAGTTGTATTTGTCTGATATTTCATTACCTATCCTGTTACTTTTAACTTTTGGATCACTTTATTATAAACTTGTCCCCTGAACAGATATGTATTATATATATATACATGCACACAGACTCACACATAGCCTATATATGTATGTGTATATGATTTGGTATGATCTGAGAGTCTCTCAGTGGGGATATTTAACCTGTAAACATTTGTTACACTTTGGCTATGTATTAGAAGGATGAAGCTGTGGGGAGGAGAGCTTTATTTCCTCCTTTCATGAGGGCAGAGTAGAGGGTAATGGGGTTCAAAGGATTAGGGCACAGTAGCCTGGAAACAATAGGATCAAGGAGCTTAGATAGGCTGGAAACAGCTTCTGATTTTAAGGAGTAGTGTCAGAAGGTAGGCAGGATGGAGGTGGTGGTGGTGGTGGTGGTGATGGTGGTGGCAGAGGCCTTTGGCTTCAAGGGGTGTTAATGAATTCCTGCTTTGCAAGCAAGAGGTAAGAGCAACCAGGTCTGACCCCTTTGGATCCTAATAAACATCCCTGGGGATTTTTAGGCTTTACATAGAAAGAGGTCATCAGGGAAAGATTGGCAGTGACTCCAGCCAGTTTTGGTTATCAATAATTATTTTTTTCCCCACTCTGTCACACATATAATACAATAATTACTGAGACAATTGGAGTACTAGACACTGTGATAGGTACTGGGACAAAGATAAAGTTCACCTTCTTGCCTTCATCCCACTTTGGCCTTCTCTTCCCCTCTTGTTGGTTGGGCCTTGGGATGGGCCTAGTAGAGGCAGTATGAGTGCTTCCAGTTTCACCTAAGATCCAGTGCTGGACAATTGAGGCCACGCTGCACTATACCTAAGTGACTCCTGACTTGTGGAGGCCACCAAGCCTATTAAGGTCTCAGTCTCAGTGGGGCTACAGCACTTTCCCTTGGGGTGATCTCTTGAGCCAGTTCCTTCAGTATATCCCTGAGAACAAACAAGTATGAAAAGGCCCCGTCTCTGTTCAAGGAATTTGCCTGGAGTATTCCCACTTTCCATCTCCTTTGGTGTTAATGGGAAGACCACATTTGGAATGAGATTTGGAGACTGCTCCCTTTTGGAAATACGGTAGACATTGCTAATACTCATTATCACTTGGTTCTTCTCCCATCTCTGGTTACCCACAATAGTACACTTCCTAACCTGTTGGCACATCGAGTCCAAACATGACTAATTCTGGCCGGTGGCTAGTAAGTGGCAGTGATGCTCTTCACTCCCCAGCTTAGGCCCCTAAAGCTCCTGCCTGAGTTCCAGCTCTCTCTTCCTCTGATGCAGCAATCGTAGTGGTCACGTGTAGAAGTGGTGGGGTCACAGGATGGAGCCAGTCTGAATCTCTGAGTTACCACTTGGAGGGAGCTTCCCTGGAGAGCCATTGGACCTATGGTAGACCTTGTGTGTAGGAGAAATGAATTTGTTAAACTACTATGATTTAGGAGTAAATATGTTTCCTAGCAGAGCACTACTTGTATTTACAAGTACTGTATGTGCTCTGTCTGATCTCTCTGGATGTTTTCTTGTATACTCCCAGTTTCAAATAGCACCTAGGTGTTTCAACTCTCCCTCTCCTCATCAATATCTTCATACTAGACCTTACCTCTGCTTTAGACTTGCATGTTTAACTATAAAGTGGACATCTGCACCAGGAGGTACCATAGGAATTTCATATTTAACATGTTTAAAACTGAACTCATTGTCTTTCTGCCCCAAACCTGGTCTTCCTCCTGTATTCTCAATATCAGATAGTGGCACCGCTGTGCCCTCTGTGTTTTGACAGGCAAGATAGCAGAGAAGTTGAGTATGGGCCATGAATGGATAAACAAAAGGTTTATATCTATACAATGGAGTATTATTCAGCCATGAAAAGGAATGAATTACTGACACATGCTACAACATAGGTGAACCTTGAAAACATTATGCTGGGTGAAAGAAGCTTGTCACAAAAGGCTACATATTGTGTACTTCCATTATATGAAATGTTCAGAATAGGCATATCCATAGAGATGGAAAATAGATTAATGTTTTTCAGGAGTTGGGAGGAGGGTGAAGTGGAAAGTGACTGCTACTGGGTACAAGGTTTCTTTGTGGAGTAATGAAAATATTCTGGAATTAGATAATGTTGATAGTAACCCAACTTTGTGAATATACTAAAAACCTGTGAATTGTATACTTTAAAAGGTGAATTTTATGGCATGAGAATTATATCTCAATTTCTGAAAATTACCAGTAGAGAAGAATGAAATTTAAAAAAATCAATAGCTTATACTTCTGGATAAAATAGAAGATTGAAGGCCAGTTTTGAAGACAGTCTGTAATTTTACTGCACAGATTTCATTTAAAGAATAAAACACACCATCAGTGTTTGGAGAACATGGTGTATCTAATAATGATATAACATCAGTGTTTAACAATATTACTTCAAGATGGCTAGCAGAATGAAAATAGAGAAGGGAAAAAAAGCTTTAAAAACATGTTTAGTTGAGGCATATGCAAGTGTAGGATTAAAAACTACATTGTGCAAGTCTGGAAACCAAAAATGTTTTGTGGAATGTTAACAAAAGTTATGCTCGTACAGTTATGATGTAATTAAAGTCTAGGTGGTTAAAAAAAAAAGTATGGGTTCTGGTGTTAGACTACCTGAGTTCAGCCAAAATTCAGCCCTTGCACTTTCTAGCTATGTGGCCTTGTACTTAACTTTCCTATGCTTCAGTTTTCTTATCCATACAATGGAGATCATGCAATAAATTGTAAGATGCACCATGATGTTATATACCACTAAAAACAAATGCTACAATCAAAACCACAATGAGATACTCCTTTATACTCACTAGATGGCTGTAATCAAAAAGTAACTGAGCGACTTTGCTTTTCAGACCAGCACATAAGGAGCTTAGAAGTTGCCACTTTATTCTAGTAACAATTAAAACGCTGAACAAATGGAAAAATGGACAACTCTTCTTAGACCCACCAGACAATTGAGGTCACAGGGCGAAACCGCTGTCCCCCAGTTGGAGAGACAGAAAGTAGTTACAGAGAATCACAACTTGCTGGAGCACAAACCCAAAAGCAGAAACCTCTGGGAGAAGCAATGTCAGGGTAGGAAAACCTGAACTGTAGCTGACTAATTGCTGGAGGCCCAGGGTGAACGAGTCTGAGAGTTAAAAACTCCAGGGGGATCTAGTAATAGTAGAGCCCTCACTTGGAAGCAACCAAGAAGTCCTTCAGGAGGTGAATGAATAAATAACCTGTGCACATTCAGACGATGGAATATTTTTCAGCGCTAAAAAGAAACGAACTGTCAAGCCATGACAGGACGTTGAGGAATTGTTGATTTTTGTTATTGTTGCCTGTGCTTTTCGTGTCAAATCCAAAAAATTATTGCCAAGATCAACGTCAAGGAGCTTATCCTCTATGTTTTCTTCTGGGAGTTTTATGGCTTCAGGTCTTTAATCCATTTTGAGTTAATTTTTGTGAGTGGGAGAGATAGGCATCCAGTTTCATTTTTCTGCCTGTGGTTTTTCTGTTTTTCTAACACTATTTATTGAAGAGACTATCTTTTCCCCATTGAGTATTCTTGGCTCCCTTATCAAATATTAGTTGACCATATACAAGGGTTTATTTCTGGGCTCTCTATTCTGTTCCATTGGTCTGGGCTCTCTATTCTGTTCCATTGGTCTATTTGTCTATTTTTATGCCAGTTACATACTATTTTTATTATTATAGTTTTGTAATATAGTTTGAAATTAGGAAGTATAATACATCCAGCTTTGATCTTCTTTTTTGTTTGCTTTGGTCATTTGAAGTCTTTTGTGGTTCCATAGAAATTTTAGGATTGTTTTTTCTATCTCTGTGAAAAATGTCACTGGAATTTTGATGGGGATTGCCTGGAATCTATGGCTTTGAGTATAATGGACAATTTTAACAAGTTAATTCTTCTGATCCATGAACATGGAATATCTTTCCATTTGTTTGGGCCTTCTTCAATTTCATTCATCAAAGTCTTGTAGTTTTCATTGTACAGATCTTTCACTTCCTTGGTTAAGTTTATTCCTAAGTATTTTATTGCTTTTGATGCTATTGTGAATGGGATTATTTTCTTTTTCAGGTATTTCATTGTTCATGTATAGAAATGCAACTGATTTCTGTATGTTGATTTTACATCCTGCAACTTTACTGAATTCATTGATCAGTTCCAATAGTTTTCTGGTTGAGTCTTTAGGATTTTCTGTATATAAGATCATTTCATCTGCAAATAAAGACAATTTTACTTCTTTCTTTCCTATCTGGATGCCTTTTATTTCTTTATTTTGCCTGATTGCTCTAGCTAGGACTTCTGGTACTATGTTGAATAAGAGTGGTGATAGTGGCCACCCTTGTTTTGTTCCTGTTAGAGGAAAAGCTTTCAACCTTTCACTGTTGAGTATGATGTTAGCTGTGAGTCTGTTGTGTATGGCCTTTATTATGTTGAGGTATGTTCCAATAAATGTGTCCCATTTATTGATTTCATATGTTGAAACTTCCTGCATCCCAAAGATAAATCCCACTTGATCATGGTGTATAATCCTTTTAGTATGCTGTTGTATTTGGTTTGCTAATATTTTGTTGAGAATTTTTTGCATCTATATTCATCAGGGATATTGGTTTATGATTTTCTTTTCTTGTAGTGTCCTTATCTGGCTTTGGTATCAGGGTAATGCTGGCTTTGTAAAATGAATTTTGGAGTGTTCCCTCCTTTTAAATTTTTTGGAAGAGTTTGAGAAGGATTGACATTAATTTTTCTTTAAATGTTTGGTAGAGGGGCCGGCCGGGTGGTGCAGTGGTTTAGTTCGCGCTTGGCAGCCCAGGGTTCGTGAGTTCGTATCCCGGGCGCCCGCTGATGCATGGCTTGTCAGCCATGCCATGGCGGCATCCCATATAAAGTGGAGGAAGATGGGCACGGATGTTAGCCCAGGGCCAGACTTCCTCAGCAAAAAGAGGAGGATTGGCAACGGATGTTAGTTCAGGGCTAGTCTTCCTCACAAAATAAAAATAAATAAATAAATAAATAAATGTTTGGTAGAGTTCACCAGTGAAACCATCTGGTCCTGGGCTTTTCTGTGATGGGAGATTTTTGATTACTGATTCAATGTCCTTACTCATTACTAGTCTGTTTAGAATTTCTGCTTATTCATGATTCAGTCTTGATAAGTTGTGTGTTTCTAGGAATTTATCCATTTCTTCTAGGTTATCCAATTTGTTGATATACAATTGTTCATAGTAGTCTCTTATGATCCTATGTATTTCTGTGGTATCCGTTATAATGTCTCCTTTTTCATTTCTGATTTTATTTATTTGAGTGTTCTCTCTTTTTTTTCTTTGTTAGTCTAGCTAAAGGTTTGTCAGTTTTGTTTATCTTCAAAGAACTCAGCTCTTAGTTTTGTTGATCTTTTCTATTGTTTTTCTAGTCTCTATTTCACTTATTTCTGCTCTGATTTTTGTTATTTCCTTTGTTCTGGTAAACTTGGGCTTAGTTTGTCCTTCTTTATCTAGTTCCTTGAGGTGTAAAGTTATGTTGTTTATTTGAGGTCTTTCTTTTTTCTTAATATATGAATTTATTGCCATAAACTTCCCTCTAAGAACTGCTTTTACAACGTCCCATAGGTTTTGGTATGTTGTGTTTCCATTTTCATTAGTTCTGAGATATTTTTTGATTTGCCTTATGGTTTCTTCCTTGACCTTTTGATTGTTCAGGAAGGTGTTGTTTAGTTTCCACATGTTTGTAAATTTACTTGTTTTTCTTGACTTTGACACCTGACTAGGTAGCCTGTAGAATGTCCCCAATATGAGTTTGCTTGATGTTTTCCTTATAATTAAACTGGAGTTATTTATTTTTTTTGAAAGAATACCAGATTGGTAAAGTGCTCTTTTTATCACATCATATCAGGGGGTAAATGACATCCACATTACATTACTGATAATGTTAACCTTCATTACTTGGTTAAGTTAGTGTTTGCTAGGTTTCTCCACGGTAAAGATATTATTTGTTGCCTATCTTCACCATTCGAATGTGAGATCTATGAGAGTAGAGATGCTATATGTTTTGTTTACTGCTATATTGCCAGTTTCTAGAACAGTGCATGGCCCACAGGCACTCAATAAATATTTGTTGAATGAATAAATGAATAAATGGAAGGATGAATTAGATGATCCTTACCTTCCCACTCTCCTCAACTCTCTCTAAAAATTTGTTCTGACCATACTTGTGATTACTAACAGCAGTTATATTAGGGCATATAGTCTATATGCATGAAATGTAGCAGAGTGCCTGCCAGCAAGTACTTAATATGTGTGGGCCTTAGCACACATTGGTTGACAGGTGACTTATTAAGACTATATTTAATTTTGGCTTAAAAATCCAGGGCAAGATTATCTAGACTAACTTTGTCCATGTTGGGAGTTAGCATACAGTATTTGAATGAGGTTAGGTTTTAGTAAGACCTAAATTTTCAAATCTCATTTCTACCACTCTTTAGCATTGTGTTTCTGGCAAGTGATCTAGTCTCTTTGAATGTTCTCATCTCTGATATGGGAGCAGTTGTTCTTTTCTTGTAGGTTGATATTAGGATTTAGTGAAATCACATAGCAAGTGCCTACTCAGTACCTGGCATTTTACTCAATACATGCTGGTTTACTTCACTTTCCACAATTTTCTGAAGTACGTGGTTGAATTAATTTTTCTATTCTAGGACAATCATTTTCCACAAAAAAGTATCTTTTATCTGAAAGGTCAGTGAAGAAAATTCCATTTCATTAAAGAGCTGGTGACTTAATAATTTAATTAGAAACAGGCTGTGGCTTCCATTATGAAACTGATCTGTCATATGTGCAAAGAACCATATTATTTTTCTACTGGCAAGAAAGTTGATGGAATATAAATACTTTACAAATGTGCACAGAACAGTTTACCCTCATGCAATGTCTGCACCCGAAGAAATATCTCATGGTGCCCTGCAGTGGATGTGGCTCAACATAAAATTTGTCACTTCCCAAGCACTTGAAATATTGCCCCATTTCTTATACCTCTGCACTGCACATGTTTATTTGGTAATGTCAATCTGCCTTCTTATTTCAGTAGCTGAAGTGACATAGCCCTGTTTTATAATTTGCCAAGTGATTGAAGGTGCCAGACAGGTCTGTATTACGCCAGTAATGTCACTGATTCCTAGTTCTTAAAAAAGAAGAGAGGATAGTGAGCACTTAGCTTGAGGGTGATATGTTCTGTGGGAATGCGTGTTCTCTGCAAGTTGTTTATGATTTTTTTCTTCTGTATAGCCAGAGAAGCAGAGGGACATATTTCAAATTCCCATTGGCAAGGGCTCCCAGTTCTTTTATAAGGATTTGTAAAATTCCATCCCTTTGAATCTTGTCAGCAATCTCTGGTTATCCTCCAGGCTTTCTTTCATAAAGCTTTTAACACGCAGAGCAGAGTGGGCTGGGCAGGGAATGTGTATGTGAGAGTGTGCGCTTGCATGTGTGTGTGTGTGTGTGTGTGTGTGTTCATGTGTGCCTATCCAAAGCTGCCTTGATTGAAATGTCAATATTCTGTCACTTTCTGGTTTGAATTTACTATAGCAATAAAATGGAGGCATGCCCCTGCATAGTGAGGTGTAGCTGTTGAGCCTCGCCATTTATTTAGTCAAGTCAGCTTAACGTAGATCAGTGGTCAGATCTTCCTTTTGGTTCCTTTCTTGTTTCTCTTCTCTAGAACTTCTCATCAGCTGTTGAGTTCAGGGGAAAATCATTTCCCTGGAGCTGTGACAGTTCTCCATGTGCAGAGAGACAGGGATCATGTTCACTCTTTAGAGAGGATAGGTATGAGTGGAATTTGCCAAGAGTTTTATGGTTTGAAAGTGTCTATATTTTCTATTTCAATTCTCTTGGAAAGTATAAATCACCAAATATTGGTGAGGCAAAGTTTTCACTTCTTCCCAAATCATCAAATAATGGATAATGGAGGTTGTCCAGCCAGACAAGTTTGTTTGTGGTCTGCAGGTTCACAAAAGCACTTCGTAATTGCTCTCAGAATTTTGCATGACCTGAAGCTTTTGAGGTTTGGAAGTAAGTGACAGAAAAGTAGAATTAAACAATAGTCATCTTACTAGGGAAAAATACCTCAGCTATTTCTTCTATTCTTTGTGGATTGATTCAGGTTCAGAAGTTGCTATGGTCCTGTAAAACCAGGATTCTGGGCAAAAACCAAATTGGGTGGCAAGCACAGCCAAATGTGTTTGATTTCCCCATGAGCCCAGTGAAGGTTCATTTTATGTGTCAACTTAACTGGGCTTAAGGGTTGCCCAGATAGTTGGTAAGACATTATTTTTGGATATGTCTGTGAGGGTGTCTCAGGAAGAGATTAGCATTTGGGTCAGTAGACTGAGTAAATAAGATTGCCCACACTAGTGAGGGTGGGCATCATCCAATCTGTTGAGGGCCTGAATAGAACAAAAAGGTGGAGGAAGGGTGAATTCACTCTCTCTACTTGAGCTGAGACAGCTATCTTCTCTTGAGACTTGGACATTGACGCTCCTGGTTCTTGATCTTCCTGGCTCAGACTTGGATTTACACCATGGGTCCACAGATTCTCAGGCCTTAGGACTGGGACTGAATTACACTACTCACTTTCCTAGTTCTCTGACTTGTAGACGGCAGATTGTGGGACTTCTGGGCCTCCATAATCATGTGAGCCAATTCCTATAATAAATCTCCTCTTATCTATCTCTATATATCCTATTGGCTCTGTTTCTCTGGAGAAACCTGACTAATACAAGCCCCATGTGTGGAAAGAAATAGACTGTATACTCCCCATAGCAGATTTTGCTCACATTTACTTCAGGGATTAATTACTCACTAGAGGCTGGTAGGTTTCACATAGCACTATATTGAGATTGATTGACTCATTCATGTATTCATTCTGTGAACACTAAGAGCCAAACACCATGCCAGGTTGTGAATACAAAGATAATTCAAGCATGGATCACAACATATCTCACTGACTTGACTGTGAGCTCCTTGCCAGCAAAGACCTTAGCAAGGAGAATAAATTATGAACACCAGAAAACCATAATATAAGATAGAAAGTGAAATGCCATTAAAGCATACAGATAAAGACAGGCAAAGATGAATTGTTCTGAAGGAAAGATGGTATTTGCTGGAAGGATGAGGAAAGACTGAGAAGGCATTTGACCTGGACTTCAAATTTATAGGAAAAGAAAGCAAACATATTCTAGGTGATCAAAGGCACAGATGTGGAAAAGCACAGGACAAAGAATGCAGATATTTCTTGTGGTGGTGGGAAGGGGAGATGAGAGAAGGAGAAAGGGACAATTCCATAGCCTAGGACCTGTATCAGATTTAGGATTTGTGGAGTTCATGGAGCACCTCTGGGGATCCAAGGCACATAATAAAGGTAGGTGGTACTTGGGGGTAGGGAGTGGGGCAGAGAGTCTGGGGCTGTGTGGTGTTTTCTGACACCACTTCTGACAAGAAGTATGTGGTCATTTTTCTATACCAATTCTCCAGCTCCAACGGGGTGTCTAATTCAATTCAACTTGGACACTGTTTACCTGGTATTAATATCAGCTCCTATAAGTTAAAGAGTTTGGTCCCACAAGACTGCCCCCATTACAGATGCCAGCTGCAAGTGGGGTCCCCAGGTGACCCACACTTCAACCTGGCTGACCTATATATTTGAGGATTCCCACAATCCCCCCAACCCAAGTTCAATAATTCACTAGAATGACTCACAGAACTCAGGAAAGTGCTCTACTTAGTATTACAGTTTTTTTGGTTTTTGTCTTTTTTTTTTTAAAGAAAGGATACAACTTAGGAACAGCTAAATGGAAGAGATGCATAGGGCAAGATATGGGGCGGGGGTGCAGAGCTTTCATGCCCTCTCCAAGTGTGCCATCTTCCTAGCACTTTGATGTGCTCAGGAACCCAGAAGCTCCCCGAACTCTATCACTTAGGGATTTTATGGAAGTTTCATTACATAGGCATGATTGATGAAATCATTGGCCATGGGTGATTGAGCTCAATCTTCGGTCCTTCCCCCCTTCTTAGAGGTTGGGGGATGGAGCTGAATGTTCTAGCTCTCTAATCATATGGTTGGTTTTTCTGGTGACCAGCCCCCACCATGAGTCACCTAATGAGTACATGAAAGATAGTAATGGCAAGGATTTTAGGAGCTCGGCGCCAGGAACCAGGGACAAAGACCAAATATTTATTTTTCATTATACCACTGGGGCAGAAACCATTTACTTCACAATCTTGCCAAGGACGAGGAGACCTAGAACAGGCTTCGGTGATGGAGCTCCGAGGTAACAACCAATAACACAACTTGGATCAAGGTTGAGAGTGCCTGCAGCTGTTCTGGAACAGGATGAGGGCGTGGGCCAAGGTTGGGCAAGGTGAGGCAGGTTGATGAGACCTTTCTGAAGACTCTTTTACAAGGTATGGTACTGTTGGCTCTGTTGAGGGGTTTCTGGGCTCTAACTTAGGGCAAGTTAGAAGAGAAAATGACTTTACCTTACATTTCTGTTACGTAAGATCTGTTCTTTTCAACAGATAATTTCTATTGGAGTAATGCTCTCATAGAGAAGGGAAACTAAGCCCAAAATACTGTCAGTTCTGGTATACTCATCTAGAATAATTACTTTCTCTGCCTGGCTGCGGATGATCCATTTTGTTAACAATCAAAGAGTAAATGTATGTGTAGCAAGATTTGAAGAACCTGCTGACAAGCTGGCTTGAATCATTTTAAAATGTTCACACTTTTCTCTTTGCTGCTGGCAGAGGAATCTTTGCAGGCAAGAACTTAGCTGAATGGTAGTGAAATAAAGAGGCTGACTCAGGACTCCACAAAAACTGAGGGTTAACTCTTTTCTTTATCTTAAGCTAAAAGGTCAGCCTGTGTGACATCTTTGAACATTCTGAGGGATCAACCTTAGAATCTATCTTAGTCTGTTCAGGCTACTATAACAAAATACTACAGACTGGGTGGCTGATAAACAACAGACATTGATTTCTCACAGTTCTGGAGGCTGGAAGTCCGAGATCAGGGTGCCAGCCTAGTGGAGTTCTGGTGAGGGCCCTTTTCCAGGTTGCAGACTGGTGACTTCTCGCTGTGTCCTCAGATGGTGGAAAAGGGTAAGCGAGCTCTCTGGGGTCTCCTTTATAAAGTCTAGGAATTGAAAGCAGGTCAGTGGAGTTGGAATTTGATGGGTCGTGAAGAGAGTGTCAGGAGGTGAATTGCAGAGGTAGGCAGGGCCAGATCTTGCATGACTGTGCATGCCCCGATAGGAAGTTTGGATTTCATTTGAATGCATAGGAAGTCCCTGAAATTTTCTAAGCAGAGGAATGACCTGATTTCATTCATATTAAAAAAAATTACTCTGACTACAATCTGGAGAATGGCTTGGAGGGAGGTCAAGAGTGAAAAGAATGATGTACCCCACTCTGGGTTAGGAGCCCCTCCTGTATGTTCCTAGAGCACCTGGTGCTGACTTCAGTGTAGCACTTATTAACCCCAGTCACAGTTTTCTGTTGACTTGTCTGTTGCCTCCATCAGTCTGAGAGCTCCTTCAGGGTAGGGATTGTGTCTTTTGTCTCCATGCCATAAGTGTTCAATAGATGGACTTATTAAGGAATGAAAGGAAAAAAGCACTGAACTGAGTGTCAGATCCGACGTTTTCTCTCTAGGTCTCTAGTCTCTCATCTGGAAAAAAAAAAGTCTTAACTAAGGAACTGTCCAGCTATAAAAACCATGTTTGGAGGCAAAGAAAGGACATTTTTGTTGAGACATCACGGTAAGAGGTCTGAAGGAGAGTGGAATGATGAGGGTGTGTATGTGTTGGAAGTGAGTGTAGATAGGACATAAAGGGAGATTCAGGGACTGGCCCCATGGCATACTGGTTAAGTTTGGTGTGCTCTGTTTCCATGGTCTGGGTTTGCGGGTTCAGATCCTGGGTGTGGACCTACACCACTCCTCAGCTGTGATGTGGCTGTGACCCACATACAAAATAGAGGAAGATGGGCACAGATGTTAGCTCAGGGTGAATCTTCCTCAGCAAAAAAAAAAAAAAAGGGCGGGGGGAGACGTATTTGACTGGAGTAGGTGGTTCAATAGTGATTTTTAATTACCAGAGTTTTTCTGGATTGTGAAAAAAGGTTCTAAATGTAGAGAGAAAACCTCCCACATTCATCACGGGGAAAAAAGGCTAATGTCCTCTTGGGCAGCTCACTCTCAGAGCCTACTTTGACATCTTTACGGAAAGCAAGGAGCTGGCAAACTCTTAAGTCTCAGAAGTTTGTACAATGAGAATTGATACACCAGGCACCTGTCTCCATAGAACAGTAAGATAAAAAGTATAACAAATGGGGTGAATGAAATTAAAGATACATATGATAAGATAAATTTGGTGTTTCATAAAATCATTTTGGGGGAGGGAGAACTCATTAGGTTGTGAAAATGAATCACAGTGAGAACAGGGTCCCATTGGCAGAGCATCACTCACCGCGGAGTAATTCTGCCATTGTCGTGGGGCTCTGTGTGGAGGGTGGATTGATGGTGATCCTTTTTTATTGAGAGTTTGGGCTCACATCTCATTTATGTTTATGCCTGCCAGATGGCAGAGCCTTTATTTGTCATTGCATTTCTCAGTCATTTCTTGATCTCTGAGGCTTGAGTGCATAGTTGCTGAAATAGTACAGTAAGTCTGCCCAGGAAATGCACCGGTAAACACTAAGAGAAAAAGACAATGCCAAGGGCAGGAGTTTATTCCACAGGATAACAGGGATGAGGTTAAGAAAAGGAAAGATGGATGTTCGAATATCTGGAAAAATACCCTGGCCATTCAACTTTAAGAATAACTTCCCAAGGGAAGCTATGAAAATCCCACTACTTGAGGCATTTGACAATAGATTGGATGATGTACTGGAGATTATCCTGCAGGGAGTCAAATGTACTCTGGTCCAGGGAGTGAACTAAAATAGCCACAAAACCCACAAAATGGTCTTTTGTGGTTATGATTCTGGGAGTCCAGTCAGGTTTTGCTTTATTGAATCTTTTGCTACAACCAATGTGAATTTCCCCAGGCTGAACTGAAGAACCGCACCTTAGAATTCGAGCCTTGGTGAGCCCACATGCCCATGGCCTAGCCAGCTAAGAGGCTATTTAGTGAGGCATCTGTCTTACACATTGCACTGGTGTGATCCCTTCCTCAACCCTCCCTTGCCCTCCCCTCACTTCCTCTTCCCTACTCTCTTCCTTTCCTATCCTCCCCTCTGTTATTCTCTTCTTCTCAATAGAGGAAACAGATATGGGGTGACAAAGGCTTGGAAACCATTCCTCTGAGAACTAGTCATCCTGACGTGCCTGTTGGATACCTGCTCTCTGCTGCTCATTGCACTATGGTTTGGTGTTTGGAGGAGAATATGAGTTTCAGCTCACCAGAGTCTACAAGGGACATGGAAACTGCTGAGGTCTGCTGGTCATTCCACAGGGAATAAGCCCTGCAAAGTCGATAGAGTTGACATTAAAATCTCCTCCCTGCTCCTGCCCCAGCCTGCCCAGAGATCTGCTGGGTGTTCTGAGTTTTCTGTTTTACAGCTATTGTTAATGATTTGATGTTGGGAGGGGGAAGGAAGGTTTTAATTCCCTAAGGACAGACCAGATCTGTCATTCAAGTTCAGCTCTAAGAGACTCCAGAGTGAAAATGTTGAAGGCCAGCTGCTCATCCTTCTTTCTTTTCCTAATTAATTGCAATTGATCTAAAAATACTTATATTTGGGAAAGTGTCTGAAACTGAAGCTGGAATAAGTTGCTGATATGGTCACAGAACTGGATCTGAGGCAAGCCCAGGCAAGTCAAGAGGCTGAGAAGGACTCATAAATCAGTTCTTGGGCGAGTTTTCCCCTCATTGGTTCAGTTTATTCCACACTTTCTCAGTTGATTGAGATGTGTGCAGTTTTCCCACTTAGTAGACTCTGGCCATTTATGGTTGTAACATTTACAGTTTAAGTCACTTGAGCGTGATCTGGAAGTCCATTCTATAAGATAAAATGCAAAAGGTTGCTGAGACATAAATTTGAATCACCAGAACTGCAAGGTAGTTGTGGCTGAGTCAGTTGCCTCATCATGGACCCAGCTTATTGCCCATTCTCTACCTCTTAAAGTAGCCCTTTCCATTCTTTCCTCATTGTTCTGGTGAGAAGGTTTCAGGTCATATCCTTGGTGAATGCCATGATTCTGTCAACAAATAAGAGGCAGAAACTGCAAAAGAAGCAAAAAGTTTATTTGGGGTCTCAAGAATTACAATTTGGGACACACATATTCAAATAGAAACTCATATGTGTTCTGAGGAAGACAAAGGAGACAAGGCTTTATAAAGGCAAAAAGAGATAAATTACATAGGTTGTTTTGCAAGATTTGTGATTGGTGCTTGCAACAACTTACTACTTGGCTATACATGATCGCTTGCTAAAGCCATCTCTAAGGCAGAAAATTCTTATCTGTGGGAGTAAGCATATTTCTTGGAAGAAGGTCAGGATGACAACAATGAAGCACAGTTCAAAAGTTTACATTTCATCTGGGTAGAGATGTGCATAACCCCCACTTCCCTAATGGCCTCCCAGCTCCACTTTAAAAGCCTTGACATATATTACTCCACTTTGTTATCATTGTTTGCAATTCTTAAATGCCTTGTGACTACAAGCCATAGCCCAGCCCAGCCCAGTCCAGCCTTCCTAAACATGCAAGATCATAAAGACGACCCAAGGAGCAGTCAACAGAACAAATTTGAACTGGTCAACATTATTTATTCATCTTTTATTGTGGGCCAGGATCTGTGCTAGATGTCATAAGAAATACAAAGATGAACATGACCCAGTTTTTGCCTTCAAAGAAAATACAACCAGAGCCAGCCCTGATGGCCTAGTGGTTAAGGTTTGGCATGCTCTGCTTCAGCGGCCTGGGTTTGGTTCCTGGCCTGAAACCACACCACTCATCTGTCAGTAGCCATGCTGTGGTGGCAGCTCACATAGAACTAGAAGGACTTATAACTTGAGTATACAACTATGTACTGGGGCTTTGGGGAGGAAAAAAAAAAAGAAAGGAAGATTGGCGACAGATGTTAGCTCAGGGTGAATCTTTCCCAGCACACACACACACACACACAATACAACTAATAAGAGTGTTACTGCACAAAGGGCACCATCTGCTCACCGCAAGACAAAAGCCAATTGTCAAGAGGTAAGATAGTGGATAAGAAAGGGCATTTATTACAGCTTGCTAGCAAGGTGGAAGATGGCTGACTAATGTCTCAAAGAACCAACTTATAGAACAAAGATTACAGGCCAGTTATATAGGGGGCTGGTCTCCAGGTCGGGGAGGCATCAGGTCTCAGGGTGGGGGCATCCATCTAGTCTTAGTTCCTGAGTCTTTTGTTTTACTTGATATGCATTAGAAACTGGAGCAACGCCCTGTACCCTGATCTTTCAGTTGTCGTTGATGAAGGCTATCAGCCTAGATTCTCTGCCCAGGGGTCATCACATTCCTAAAGAACTCAAAAGAACAAGGTTATCAACTTATAGCACCTGGGAGGGGCCACAAAACCCACAGAGCATGTCTGGGCTAGTTAATCAGAGGTCATTCAAAGTTACAGTATGGTTTCTTTTCTACAATATGGCTTTCCTTATGTCAACCTTGTCTTGAGCTGGTATCAGGAGGAAAAATACAACACAAATGACCATATTATAGGGCAGTGCCAGATAAACACTCTGGGGTGTTTTCCACACCAACAACCAATTCTCTGATTCTCCAGTCACCAACTTGGTGTTCAATGATTCAATTCAATTTGAACACTATCTGGAGTGAGCACAGACCCCACAGGTTAAGGGCTCAGTCCCACAAGACTGCCCCTCACTTCAGAAGCCAGTCACAAGTCCTGGGCCTCCTGTACTTCTGACCCACCAGCTATAAATTGGGGGTTCCTGTGACCCCCCCCTCCTCAGGTTTGATAATTTGCTAGACTGACTGACAGAACTAAGGAACACACTTTACTTATATTTACTGGTTTATTATAAAGAATACAAATGAACAGCCAGAAGAAAAGGTATGTAGGATGAGGTCTGGAGGGGTCTCAAGCACAGGAGCTTCTCTCCCATGGAAGTGGGGCGCACCCCCCCCAGCACAGGGATGTGTTCACCAACCCAGAAGCTCTCTGAACCCTGTAGTTTAAGGGTTTTTATAGAAGTTTCATTATGTAGACATGATGGATGAAATCATCCGCCATTGGTGATTGAACTCAATCTCTAGCCCCTCCTCCCTCCCTGGAGGTTGGAGGGTGGGGCTGAAAGTTCCAAGCTTCCAATCAAGGCTTGGTCTTTCTGCAGACCATCCTGAAGCTATCTAGGGTCCCCCAGGCACCAGCCATCTCATTAGCAGACAAAAGACTTTCTTATCACTCTGGAGATTCCAAGGGTTTTAGGAGCTGTACGCCAGGAATTGGGGACAAAGACCAAATATTTATTTTTATTGTATCACGAGCACCATAAGGAAATTACCAGGAAAGAGTTACATGACTTCAGAGAGAAGAAAGATCAAATCCATTTTTTAAGACCTCACACTGCAATATCATGTAATGTGAAAGAACGTGGATTCTGGAGGCTGCCAGCCTTGGGTTTGACTTCTGGGCAAATCTCATAGTCACTCTTCTGCCTCTTCATTGGTATCCTCAATCACAAAATGGAATAATGTCGATTCCCCTGGAAAAAGTGTAAGGTACCTCAGATCTCTTATAGGACAGGGACTTCTTACCATCGAGTGTTATTTTGTTTGCTTGTCTATTCAGTTCTCTATAGAGCTTAACTATGTTGCCTTTTTTTCCTCAGAAACCACAAGATGAGGAGATTACTGCTTGAAACTTTCAATCCCATTATCTGTCAGCCTATGAAAGATAAAAAGTGCCACTCGTGTATCCAGAAAGTCATTTTTCAGTAGACATAGGTGACAAGAATTACATTTCTTTACCAGGACATCTCGATGTGGCATGTCATAAATATTCAGGTTCTGTAGACTTTAAAAAAGATATGATACTTCCTTTTTTGTATAACACTAGCTTCAAGGTCAGATTCAGAATGACTCAAAAATAGGAACAAGGAATTCTTATACATGAGAGAAAAGGAGCAGTTGAGGAGTGGGCTAACGGAGATTGAGGAAGGGGAAACTGAAAGTGAAGTAGGAGTTGGGGTACAGGTTTGGAAATCATATGGGGGTGTGTATTACCCTTAGACCCAGGCAGATAGGCCCCTGCTCTGGTCCTGTGCTCTCAAGGGCCTGGCTCTGGCCCTCCTCCAGCTATGCCTTCCATATGGGATGAGAAGTTCAGGAGGCCAAGGAATGTGCCCACCTGGAGCCCATGCCCTCCCTACTTCTAGACCATGCTCTAGGTACCAGGGACATTGGAATTCCCTGCCCAAATACCAAGGCCTGCATTTTCTTGCAGAGTGAGGGCTAATAGTGCCACCTATGTACTCAAAATGGCTGTTGGCAGGGGTGGGGAGAGATAGAGATTGGCTGGGTGAGCTGGGATGCCCATATGCATATGGAAAAGGTCTTTTATGATGTGGGCAGAACCAGGAGAGGGAAGAGAGAAAGGAATGTATTGTGGGCTACGGGCCTCTATTTATATTATTGCCCTAGGTCTGCAAATGTTAGGAGCAGGCCTGTGCAGGAGTCCAGGCTTATGACTTTTCAAGCAAATACATTGAATTTGCTAATAATTCCTGATAGAATTGAGCTGGCTTGCCCTTGTGCTAGATTCAGCCCTAATTGTTTTTACCTCTATCTGTCATGTCACCAGTAGGGCAAATAGTGCATAGTAATAGCACATTAGGATCTCCTAGTCAATATTTATGTTCCTTGAGATACTGGAATAACTTTAAAAAAAGAGACAGACTGTCGGGCCTAGAATTTAGGAGAATCCCACAATGTCCGCACACTATGAGAGGAAGGAGGCAGTGTTCCATCTGAGCCTGACTCAGGGAGGGAAGCTGTCACAAAGGCTTTGGATCAAATGCTGTCCTGCCCTGAGACCTGGGCAAACTGGGCCCTTGCCCCAGTCCTGCACCTCAGGGGACTCTGCTCTTTGGAGTGTCTTCTTTGAACTTTTCTCATTCCCCCTCTGATGCTGGAGACAGGCAGGAGTCAGTAGTCCCATCCAGGGGGGTCTCCTTGGCCCTGTAGCATGTCTGCCCTAAGAAAGGGCACGTGGAAGAGAGAAGATAACACCCATCTGAGGGATGATGCCACAGCTGCTGCTAATCACGTGGAGAGTAGCCACTCACATTTACTGCGCACATTATATTCATTCTCTGGTTTTTAATCCTAATGCCAAAGTTTGAAGTGGGTAGTGTTATTATTTCCATTTCATAGACAAGGAAATAGAGGCCAGAGTAGTGAAATAATTTGCCCAGGATCATGTAGCTAGCTAGTGGTGAAGCCAGAATTTGAACCCAGGTCTATCCCACAAACTGCTTGAGGCCTGTTTGTGACCGGAGGGCCTTAATGCTGGGTGGGGGGTGAGGAAGATCTACTCTGCACGAGAAACTCTGGGGCCTTGAACGCCTCACTGGGGCTCAGGAGTAAGCACTTGGATGGGCTCCTTTAGCTGTTTTTAAAAAGCCTTGAAGTACTTTCAGTGACCAATTTCTCATTCCAAGTCAGCAGCTTTGGAGCACAACACACTTCAGCTGCTCTTAAAAGGTAACTGAGAAGTGGGTGTGAGGTATTGACATTCAAAAAAAGAGAAAGACTGTATTATGGTTCTTTTCACCCAAGCACTTCAAAACCTTTCTAAAACACCTCGTGGGAAATCCTGTTATCACACTTTGCAGCGTAACAACTGACCACACTCATCCAGGAAACCAATGGCAGATCTAGTTTGATTTGGAGAAATGGAACCAGGCTTAGGCCCTCTCACAGCTCAGACCCAAGCCAGTCCTCAATCAATCATCATGGAAATTGGGCCACCCCAGTCCTAGGAATCCCGGTCCTTGGAATCTGTGTTGTCAGCACCTTTCTTTTTAATTAATTTGTTTATAGGTTGATTTTTTAAGGAAGTTTTTCTTCTTTTTTTTTTTTTTTTTTTACAGAGATTTACAGAGGCTTCGAAAAATACTCGAAATATGACTGGATAGCCTAGGAGCATAAGAAAGACGTGAAACAAGAGAAGGGAACAAAATGGAGTCTGTAATGAGGCGAAACCAAATATGGGCGAAGTCGGGAGCTTGTCATTCTTCCCTGAGATGCCAGAGCGGCCCCACACTGCTTGAACTTCCTTCAGGGAGCACTGTGCTCAGTAGCAACTGTTACTCTTAGGAACCCTTCTCCCGTCATACGCATTTCTCGATTCCATACTCAGAGCCTGGCGGATCTGGTTCACATCCAGTTCTGAGTTAACTGTGTGCCTTTGGACAAGTGATGATCTAACGCTTCTGAGCCTCGGTTTCCTTATTTTCAAAAGAGAAGAATAAAATCCACCTCCTTATATTGTTTTGAGGACTAGACAAGAGGACAAATGTAGCACACAGTGCAGTGGACTGTGTTTGTGTCCCCCCTCCTCCAATTCATGTGTTGAAATCCTAATCCCCAAGGTTATTGTATTAGGAGGTGGGACTCTGGGAGATGATTAGGTCATGAGGGAGGAGCGCTTATGGGTGGGATTAGTGCCTCTGTAAAAGAGGCCCCAGAGAGCTCTCTTGCCCCTTCCTAGCCTCCAGAACTGTGAAAAATAAGTTTCTGTTGTTTATGAACTGCCCAGTCTGTGGTATTTCTGTTATAGCAGCCTGAATGGATTAAGACACCTGGCACAGCATTTGTACGTTGCAGGCTTTTCGCAAGGGTTATATATTTCTCTCCCTCCCACCCTTCTTCTCTTTCTCCTCCTTTCTTTCCTCAAGTTTTCTTTTGAAAAGTGATACAATCAATTTGATTTTTCTCTTAAAATTGGTCAAATCTTGAACTGGTCTCCTAGGAGAGTACGCAGGACAAAAATATTTTTCTAGGGGTAGTGGTATTGGAATTCCAACACACTGGGCACAATTCCTGAGGAAGATCTGGCCGTATGTGGACTACTGTAGGGCAAAGCATGGGGCCATAGATGCTTAAAGGGGTGGGTTGGGGGGTGCCCAAAGGAGAGGTGTGAGTGTGTGTGTGTGTAAGTGGGTGCTGGTGTGGGTACATGTGTGTGAGTTTGCAGGTGTGGCTGTGCATAGGTGTGTATGCGTGCATATGTGAGAGTGTTTGCAGTGCATGTGGTTGTGCATGTGAGCGTGTATGTGTGTGTGTGTCTATGTGTCTGTGTAGGATCAGAGGGAGAGATCTGCCTATAGCGCAAGACTTGCTGTTCACTCTGGAGGTTAAGAAACTAATTAAGAGAATCCTTCTCAAACTTTGGGTGTTCATTGAAGGCTGGAGGCTTTTTTCCCCCTCTCAGAAATCCCCTGCGAGAAATGAGGATATAAGAGAGAGAGTGTAAAGGCTTCTTTGAGAAAGGCCCTCTTTCTTGCGGTGTGAAGGGGCTCTCCGGGAGTCCCGGCAAGAACTCGAGGACTCTCTCCTCCCCACCTCCCCTCGGTCCTTTCTGCTTTCTTTACTTTCAGTTCCTTGATCTTGGTTCTCGCTTTCTCCAGCCTCCCCACCCCATCCAGATTCCCTCCCTGCACATCCCTTCTCTGGTTTCTTTTTTCTTTTACAGCCCTTCTTATTCCTCTCCTTCCCTCTCATTTTTCTTCTTTGCTTTTCATCCAGAATGAGGGACGATTGGTAGAACACATCTCTGTTTCTCTTTTACTCATATTCCTGCTCAACGTCCCTGCAAGCTCTGAGAAACGTCTTGTTTCTTGGTCTCCTTTTTCTGGAAGCCATTATTTGTTTAATTTTTTTATGGCTTAATGTGGTTCCCATTCTTCTGTGGAATATTCCTACGGACAGAATTTCAGAGCCTGCTGTGTAGAAGCCCTATTGTTTCCTTTTCTTCTGTCACCAAACAGTTGCCAGCTGCCTTCACATAGCAAAAGTGGGAAAAAAATACCAGCATGGCAAACCCACATCAAACCCACAAACCCCTATCTTTGGGCTTGTACCTTGATGGCCACAGTGCAAGAGTGCTTTTAAAACTTAAAAAAAAATTTACCTGAGGTATTATTATTCTTGTTAGTTATAGCCTGTATATAAACAGATGTCTCCATTTTCTTTTTTTTGCTGAGGAAGATTCACCCTGAGCTAGCATCCATGCCAATCTTCCTCTATTTTTTAGTATGTGGGCCGCCAGCACAGCATGGCTACTAACAGAACAATGTAGGTCCGTGCCTGGGAACCGAACCTGGGCCACTGAAGCAGAGCACGCTGGACTTAACCACTAGGCCACTGGGCCTGGCCCCAGATGTCTCCATTTTAATAAATATAAGATGAATTAGAGTCCAGCTGGTTCCCAGTAATAAGGGCCGACATGGATTATACTTTTAAGATGATTTATAGCCCATCAGTGCCTGTGGCTTTGAATTATTGATGCTGTGATAATTACAGTCGGTGAGACAAAGCCCTTCCCAGAAGGCAGTGGCACTATTAGCAGCTGGAGAACTCAAGGCTGGCTTGATCCAGCTCCCCAAACTTTCTGGGGCAGGAGAGCAGCATTGTGCTGTCTTCAACACAGGTCTTCTCTGGGAGAGGCACTTGTACAACGAGCTGCTAAAGGGTTGTTCTGTTTCTTTTGACAGAAGAGTATTCATGCCGAGCTTTGCTATTAACTAGGTGTAACATTTTGGGCAAGTAACTTAACCTGTCTCAACACCAGTATTCTCTTCTCTCAAACACAGAAAGAATACTTATATGAAAAGTTGCAAGGAATAACAGAGACAACATACATAAGTATGGAGCTCAGTGCTGGCACCTAGAAAATGTTGAATAAATAGCAGCTATGCAACAGGTGGAAAATATTTGAAGCCACAGCCTACATCCAGCCCCGGTCTATGTAAGTGTTCCTAAGATTGTACTCTTCCATGTTTCCTGAGAAATGAGAGAACTTTGAGGTTTGCGCCTGGTGGCTGAAGAGGCTCTTGCTGGCCCAGAGGCAGAGTGATCAACGTCTCAGTAGTGAGAGTGGGCACTGCTCCTGGAGCAGTAGGTGACACGCAGCCCAACCTCTAAACCACAGAATGGG
Organism: Tapirus indicus; assembly: GCA_031878705.1. Taxonomy (NCBI): domain Eukaryota; kingdom Metazoa; phylum Chordata; class Mammalia; order Perissodactyla; family Tapiridae; genus Tapirus; species Tapirus indicus. The sequence continues at coordinate 77,269,337 of CM062917.1, forward strand.
GTGACGAAATGCGTAATCACTGAGATCCGTGTAGACTCGGCTTTTCCTCCTGTCCCGCTACCTCCTGCATTAGGTCATTCATCAAGTCCTGCCTCTTTGTTCTCCTTTCAAAACATCACCTGTATTTCCTTTTTCATACTGTTCTTGCTTTGGCCCAAGCCCTCATCTCATGCCTGAGTTATTGTCAAAGCCTTTCTCCACCTTGCCCCACACTGAATCTATAAAAAAATTAGAAGTAACTTCAGTTGCTTTTTATTACAGAAACAGACATTCATTGTAGAAAAGTAGGAAAATAAAGAGAAGTTAAAAGGAAGGATGCTATTAATCTCTCTACCTAGAGATAGCATATCTGTGATTTTTCTACATATAGACGGATACATTTTAAAGAAAAAAGGAATCATAGTGTGCATGTTTTGCCACTTGCTTTTTCACTTAATATGTCTATTGCTCTGTAACAAATTACTCCAAAACTTAGCATCTTAGAGCAACAAACACTTATCATCTCACGTGGTCTGAAGGTCAGGAAGCAGCAGGAAGAGCTTAGCTGGGGGTTCTGGCTCAGGGCATCTCATGAGATTACAGTCAAGATGTTAGCTGGGGCTGCAGGCATCTGAAGGCCTGGCCAGGATGGAAGGATCTGCTTTTAAGAGACCCACTCACATGGCTGTTCACTGGAGGCCTCAGTTCCTCACCATGTGGACTTTTTTCCAACATGGCAGCTGGCTTCCCCCAGAGTGAGCGATCCAGAAGAGAGGAGGAGGAAGTCAGAGGCCACATTATCTTTATTTTAGACAGCTTTTTGAGATATGATTCATGTACCATACAATTCACCCATTTAAAGTGTACAGTTCAGTGTCTTATAGTACATTCATAGGGTTGTGCAACTATCACCACTATCTAGTTCCAGAACTCTTCAATACTCCAATGGAAAGCAGTCGCTCTCCATTCCCTCCTCCTTCTACCCCCTGGCAACCACTAATCTTTCTGTCTCTATAAATTTGCCTATTCTGGACATTTCGTATAAATGGAATCATGCAATATGTGGCTTTTGTGTCTGACCTCTTTCACTTAGCATAAAGTTTTCAAGGGTCATCTGTGTTGTAGCATGTATCAATACTTTCTTTTTATTGCTGAATAATATTTCATTGTATGGATAACATTTTGTTCATCCATTCATCAGCTGATGAATGTTGGGTTGTTTCCACTTCTTTGCTAATATTAATAATTCTGCTATGAACATTTTGTGTGGAAATTTGTTTTCATTTCTCTTGTATGTTTACTTAGGAGAGAAATTGCTGGGTCATATGGTAACTCTACATTTAAGGTTTCGAGGATCTGTCTGACTGTTTTCCAAAGAGGCTGGACCATTTTACAGTCCCATCAGCAGTGTATGAGGGTTCCAATTTTTCCACATGCTCACGAACCTTGTTAGCTGTCTTTTTTATTATAGCCATTCTAGTGAGTGTGAAGCAGGGTCTCATTGTGGTTTTGATTTGCATTTCCTTAATGGCTAGTGATGCTGAACAACTTTTAATGTGCTTATTGGTCATTTGTATATCTTCTTTTGAGGAATGTTTGTTCAAATTTTTTGCCTATTTACAAAATTGTGTTGCCTTTTTATTTTTGAGTTGTATGAGTTCTTTGTATATTCTGGATACAAGTTGCCTATCTGATACATGATTTGCAAATATTTTATCTCACTCTGCATGTTGTCTTTTCACATTCTTGATGGTATTGTTTGCAGCAAGGAAAGTTCTGAACTTTGATGTCTGAAGGGGATGGTGGGGATCAAGTTCTATCTTTTTTTTTTTTGGTGAGGAAGATTGTCCCTGAGCTAACATCTGTGCCCATCTTCCCCTATTTTGTACGTGGGCCACCACCACAGCATAGCTTGATGAGTGGTGTGTAGGTCTGTGCCTGGGATCTGAACCTGTGAACCCTGGGCCACCAAAGTGGAGTGCACAAACTCAACCCCCATGCCACCGGTCTGGCCCCTCAAGTTCTACCTTTTGAAGGGAGGGGAATCAAAGAATTTGAGGACATATTTAAAAACTACCACATATGTTAATATTCATTTAAAATATCATACTGGCTACAAAGTAGTCTATCAGAAGGCAAAATCTGCAGTCAAAGTGGGTTTAAATTGTGGCTTCATCATGTAATTGCTGTGTGATCTTGGGAAGATTGCTTAATTCTTGGTGCCTCAGTTTTCTTAGCTGTGAAGTGGGAGTGATGATGACATATGTTTCTGCCATTATATGATGTACCATCCACTGCCTCCTGAACAAGCACATGTTCTGCAAAATCAGCACGAAAAGTAACCGGGCTGATGGGAGAAATAGAGTTGGGACACACCAAATAAATCTATGGAAGCCTGTAGTCAGAGCGCCAACAACAGCAGTGACAGTCCTGTAAAAGTAGGAGCATGGTTTTCTACAGGGATTGGCACCTAGACTCAGTCAGTCAATCCTCTGCAGCCTTTATACTTGGGCTTGTGTGTCTGCCTTCAAGTTGTGGGTCCTTGTTTCTATTCTTCATTAATGCACCATTTTAATAAAGAAGATATATTTTCACAACTTTTTCATCAGCACTCGTAGCTTTGCAAAATGGATTAGCATAGTGGAAAATCCAGTGGTTCTTGAAGCTTTTAAACTAGGCTTCACTCGCACTAAACAAAGGCGCTTTGATACATTTTTTTTCCTTTTTTCTTGAAGTCTTCATTTATTGTTAAGCCTGCTCTTTCATTGTGAGAAAGCTTGTCTCTGATCATTTAAAAACATTTGGGGCTGGCCCCGTGGCGTAGCGGTTAAGTTCGCATCCTCTGCTTCAGTGGCCCGGGGTTTGCAGATTCGGATCCTGGGCTTGGACCGATGCACTGCTTGTCAAGCCATGCTGTGGCAGCATCCCATATAAAGTAGAGGAAGATGGGCATGGATGTTAGCCCAGGGCCAGTTTTCCTCAGCAAAAAAAGAGGAGGATTGGCAACGGATGTTAGCTCAGGGCTAGTCTTCCTCACAAAAAACAAAAAAATCCCCTACAAAACCTCCCCCCAAAACATTGAAGTGCTGGGAGGGGCCAGCCTGGTGGCATAGTGGTTAAGTTCAGTGCTCTCTGCTTTGGCGGCCTGGGTTCGTGGGTTTGGATCCTGGGCGCAGACCTACACCACTTGTGAGCCGTGCTGTGGTGGTGCCCACATACAAAATAGGGGAAGATTGGCACAGATGTTAGCTCAGGGCTAATCTTCCTCAAGCAAAAAGAGGAGGATTGGCAACAGGTGTTAGCTCAGGGTTGATCTTCCTCACCAACAACAACAACAACCAAAAACATTAAAGTGCTGTGACAAATCTGGTAAGAAGCAGCATGATGTGTTATAAACATCACTCACCTATTACCTATTGTGTATGAGGTAATTTGTGACACAGAATCAGAAGAATCAGGTGTGTAACAACCTCATGAGGTGGTTGTGAAGATTGAATGAGACAACTCATGTTAAATACTAAGAACAGTGCTGGGCAGATACTAAATACCCAACAGCTAGTTATTTTGATTATATCTGTATTTGTTTAACCAATTCCCTCTTTAAAAAAAATTTTTTTGGGGGGGGAAGATTGGCCCTGACCTAACATCTTTGCCAAAATCCTTTTTTTTCTCCCCCAAACCCCAGTAGATAGCTGTATGTCATAGTTGTGCATCCTTCTAGTTGCTCTATGTGGGACGCCACCTCAGCATGGCTTCAGCAGTGTGTCAGTCCATGTCCAGGATCTGAACTGGCAAACCCTGGGCTGCCGAAGCGGAGCCCACGAACTTAACCGCTATGCCACAGGGCTGGCCCCTAACCAATTCCCTCTTAGTTTTCCCGATCCATTTAGAACATATACCCCTGAAGAACTTATTTTTCAGAAGATGTGATTCCCATCATCCAATAGCTCAGAGCTCTCATGAGTTTCATTCAGGCCTTGAGGCCTTGGGGTAGGTTATATGTGAGAATTTGCAAATATGTTTTCATTTATAAAGTGCGCTCTTGATGATATGGTCTGACTTTAATTAATAGAAATGTTTTTCTGCCCTCAGTTTGAGGAAAAAGTATAATGATAAAACACAAATGTCAGCTTTTAAGGTACGCCCTGAGTTCTGGGTGGGTGTTTGCCTTCTGTATACACACTTTTATTTTCAGAATGATAACTTCAAGGTCCCACAGTAATTCTGAAACCATCAAAGCTTCTATTATTTTTCGTATTTTCTCAGGAAGGGATGGGCACTAACATCCCTATTTTATAGGAATATTCTAAAATACAAAAAGAAACCAACTCGATGTTAGGTTATCCCTTTGTTACAGATAAGTTCAATTAGGGAGAGCTTGCCTTTCCTTAAGCATTTTGACTACTCAGGGCATTATCTCTTTAATAATAAACACTATATTTGTTAGATTTTCAAGTAACTATTATCTGTGCCTCATAAAAGGCAATTCATTGATGATTTGAAAAAGCTACTATATCTTAGACAGTACAAATTCTCTTCAATTCCCCTCTTTTGAGTTCTTTTGGTAATAACAACCATGACAATGGCTTGCTTTGGTGGTTACCGTGTGCCCTGTGATTCACTGAGTGAATGGCAATGCTAACGTCGTCCTTTAATCTATGAGAACTTGATACTGTGTTAATCAGACTTTTGTGTAGTTAGGACTTTTAAAAAGAAATTTATAACGGTATTTTTCATTTTGTTGGCTAAAAGAGTGATTAGAGTAGTTAGCACCAGGTGGCGCTAAAGGACTGAACTTGGAAATAGACTATTGGGCGCTCCTACCTGCGAGCTGGGACAGGTGCGACGCTCTTTATTTAAGGAGTGGGTTAAAGGAAAGAAGGGCAAGCGTTGCCCTCACTGTTCGCTGGTTCCAGCTGACTCTTAGGACTGCCCCGTCAGATTGTTTGGGTTCCTTCCTTGGGGAATTGACACTCCCTAAAGGTATGGATCACACAGTAACTTTACTGAGGTCTCAAGTGGCAAAAAATTATTCACAGTTTTTCTAAAGGAAGATGGAAACAAATCTCACATGAAATTGCTTTTTGGGGTGGATTCAGTCTTGCTCTCACCACTGTAGGTACCATTGGACAAGGGTAGCAAGAGAAGAAAATAACATCCCCTGAACTTCCTTTCCCCAGGAGTAGACTGCACAAGTGGCTGTCACCACCCCATGCCCACACGCTACAGGGCGACTGGCATCAGAATTCCCACCAGCCTGAGTCTTATTATTTAATGCAATCCCCTCTCCTAGAAGTCTCAAATGTGCTCAGAAGTGTTTTTCTCCAGGGCTGTTAACAGGAAAATAAAATCTCAAAAGAGAGACTATAGATTTAAAAATGAAAACAAATTCCTTCCATTGGGCTTCCAGGAGCACAGAAAGGGTGAGAGCAGGAGGTGAAGTAAAAAAGTCTGCTACAAGGGACCTGAAAAAAACGGAGGCTATCAAGTTAAAGAGTGACAAAGTTTCCTGGAAGGAGTCAGGCACAGGGCCGGCTGCTTCCTCTGGCAGAGGTACTGGAACATTGAGAGGGAGGGTCTGTTGGGGTGGGATGGGGAAGGAAGGATGTTTTTAAAAGTGTCTGAAATCTCTTCCATCAGCTCTTCCTTTTCTGAAGTCAAGTCCACTAAAAAAGCAGGCCGAGAGTTAAGCATCTTGCCTTACATTTAATTTACATGAATCTCTTGCAGAGTGGTTATGGGCACTCCTTTAGCGGAATAGTACACGTCACCAAGGGACATTTTTGCTACAACTTTTGAACCAAGCAATTCATTCTATATCAGTAATTCACCATCTTGTCTAGCCTGATCTGACCTGGCATCCACATAAAGTGGGTTGTCGCTGTCATTCTCTGTTCACATTATTCTCCTGCTGTCAGAGGGAGGCTGAGCATGGCACCTTCTGAGTGGGGTGAACCCCGTACACAGTAGCACCAGGAATTGGGTTGCTGACTTAAAATGAAATGATTTATTCCTCTGTCCCCACTCCATTCCCTCCCTGTTTCAAGATCCTTTATAATATAAAGGAGAGGAGAACGTGGTAGGGAGGGTTAACTATATCGGTGTCTTTAACTAAATTCTGTTATTTTTGCTTGACATAACCTGGAGAGCAGTGTGGCCAACAGGGAATAACTTTTTCTCTTAGGTCTTCTGTACTTGTTCCATTTATTTCAACATTCTCTTTTGGAACCATTAATAGACATTTTTCTGCTAATTGAACCTCATTCAGCCTATGAGGGCAATAGGACCAAAGAAGGGATATTATTAGCTTTTTTAAGAGTTGATTCTAAGGTTAGAAATGTGGTTAAGATAATCTATTCCCACAGATAACCAAGGATTCCATAAGAAAACATACATTATTCTACATTTCAATGATATCTTTCCTTTAAGGCCTCGAAAGGATTCTGTAAACCTGTGCTCATATAGGCTGAAGTACAAGATAGGTTTAAGATGGGAGAATCATATAGAAAAATGAACACAGTATTTGGAGACCAAAGTGTGAGTCTTGGCATCATCAATAATTTGCTGTGGTGCAAACTCTTTGGGCCTCAATTTCTCATCAGCAAAATGGGTGTCCAAGGGAGGGCCAAGGGAAAGAGGAGCAACAGCCTTTACTTCCCTGTTCTCAGATCCTTTCTAAGATGACAGGAAGATGTTCCACTCACCATTTGGCATGTGTTACCCCAACTCACTGGGGCTGGTGTGTCCAGTCATTCTGCTTCTCACAATAGAGTCCCCGTTTCTCCAACAAGAGAGCCAGGGGCTCTCCGGGCCCTACAGAGAGGAGCTCACAGGTCTCCTCTCAGGGCGAATTTTCAAGGACAGTCATTCTTAATATAGAGGGGCCTGAACATATACAAGAATCCTTTCCTAACTGCCCTGACAATAGGCAAAGCCACTTCTCTCACGGTGGCTGTGATACCTCAGGTGCTTTTTTAGCAGAGTTAGTCCTTTCATGCTTCCACACAATGGTTTCTGTTGACACAAGTTACTATGTGGTGATTACAAAGAGACACCATTCCTCTAGGCAGCAGGGCAGAAAAAGCACCGTGTGGTTACGAGCAGCCACCTTCTTTAAGTGTACGCCGCTAAGGAACCACGGTGTGGGCACAGGCATGCCACACTGTCAGCCAGGAAAGGCGATGTGACCCGCACTTGTGTGGTGTCTGGGCAAAGCCACTGCAGACTGGGTTGAGAGGAATGTCTTTTGTTCTCCTTTCAAAGATGACTTCCTTCTGTGTCAGTAAACTCTGACAAATGCTTGATGCTTTTGGGGGCTTCTCCCTGGGTAGATTTCGGTAAAGATGTGGGACCCATCATATGAATCAGTATTGTAGTATAAAACCACCTCTATCCAGGAGGATATTTGGGGCTAAAAATTGGGCAAAGACATACCAGGATCCCCAGGACGTCAGTCTCCCTTCCGTACGCTCAGAGTCCAACAGAGCAGAAGCCCCTACTGTTCTCGGTGGATGGTACCAGGCAGCACCGTGCATTTTGGATTAGAGAGTACCTACAAAACATTTAAGACATTTGTTATAGTTTAAAGTGGCATTTTGATGGTTCATATATATCATCAAGGTCTGTTAATAGCCATAGCCTTAAACATAATGCACTATTAAAACTCTCCCCTTTCAAGCTACTCGTGTGTGTGTGTGTGTGTGTGTGTGTGTGTGTGCAGGCACATGCTTAATGCTCACTTATTGTCAAGCTGTTTGTATTTTAATGAATGGACCTGTACTGGCAGGGGGTATATTACAGATGCATTTTTTTTCTTCGGTCACTGAAAGCTTTTAAGGAGTCAGAACGTTTGAACTAAAAGAGATAATGTTTGACGTAGTCCCTGAGTGCATCTGTTGAACATGTAGTCAAAGGAGTTCATTGAAATAAATGCTGCGGTTGAATTTTTAACAATGGCTGTATAAATATGTGACCATCTCTAACCTTTATGCCTGTGGGAGCCAGAAAATGATCTGTATAATTAACCCTTTGATTGATCTGGTCTTTCAGCTGTCAGGATGGAAAGTCTGATTTCCCACATAGAGAAGGATGTCCTCATGAACCTCAAGGTGGCTGAATATTTTTGTAGGAGAAAGCTTCTTTTGAAGGATAAAGTAAACATTTATTCAACAGAATTCTTAAGTGATTACATCTCCTTAAATTTCTCAATCTATGCTAAAGAGTTGGGAGGCATGGGGAAATCATCTGGGATCTCAGATTGGTTACTCTGATTCAATTGGTGTGGCAGGTAGAATTCTGAGATGGCCCTAAAGATTCCCAGCTGCTGTGTCATCCCCTCTTCTTGAGTCTGGGCAGGGCCTGTGAATATGGTGGGCTGTCACTCCCTTGACTAGGGTATGTTACATGGCAAAGGTGATGAGATAATCTTCATGACATTACATTATCTATGGCTTTGTCTTAGCAGACTGGAAAGATTCAAAGCATGAGAGATCTCCTGCTGGCCATGAAGAAGGAAACTGCCATGGTGTGGAGAAGGCTACATGGCAGGGAACAGGAAGCAGCCTCTAGTTGCTGAATGGCCCCCAGCTGACAGTCAGCAAGAAAGCAGCCTCAGTCCTACAACCACAAGGAACTGAATTTTTCTAACAACCAGAGAACATGGAAAAGGAACCAAGCTTCCAGTGAGATCACAGCCTGAGGGAACACCTTGATTTCAGCCTGGTAAGACCCAAGGACCCAGTAACCTGTCCCTGACTCCTGATTCGTGAAAACATGAGGTAATACATGTGTTGTTTTAAGCTGCTGAATTTGTGGTAATTTGTTATGCAGAGATAGAAAAGTAAAACAATAGGTCTGGAGGCATGCAGCTGAGAATTTGCATTTGTAATAAGTTCTCAGGTGATGCCCAGGCTGCTGGTCCAGGAGCCACTCTTTGAGAACCACTGTTTAGTTCAACTTTCCCTGGCAGTTGATTTTAGTAATGATGTCATGAATGGACACTCACTGTACACTTTTGGAATATAACAAATGTTAACCAGAAGGGATTTAGCAGTAGGTTTTGAGCCACAAATAAACATAAGCAATATAGTTGAGCCTTTAAAAATAATTTAAATGTGGCCAACAACAATAAATATAACATATAGTATTAGAGAAGCAATTAGGATCAGGGCTCAGGAAATGAGGGTAGGAAAAATAATGTACAGTGAGGTGTGAGGTTGGCATGCAAAATGCATACATCACTGTTAGTTCTCACTTATGTGGCAAGGGAGACTTAACTCTTAATTCTTGTTTCTCTGTCTGAGAATCAAACCTTATCTATACTGCTTATGAATAAACTTCGTGTTATGACTTTACCTCAATTAAAAATTAAGTGAAGATTTATAACAACACATAAGCTTTCCAACTTCCATCATGATAGAGAATATGAAAGATGGAGCACCTTTTTTTAATTCTCCAGAACACTGGCAAATTCTCTGGCATCGCTGAATATGTGTGGGTAACAAGAGCACCTCCTTAGAGGTAGAAAAATGGATTCAGTGTCTCTGACTCTGTGCGCCAACTATCTTCAGTTAGTTTCCAACACTTTCTGTGACCAAATTCCCCCTCCTGCCCCTGTCTCTCTCATCTCCACTTGTTTTTGTTGAGTAATTTTTGAAGTTAAGAACATTCAGCTCCATTGAGGTTTTCCTGGTAGAAAACAGCTAGAGCCTTGCTTAATCCTGAGGCGTTTTACTTTGCTCTTAGTAATCTCAGTCCCCCCTGGTATAGTACAGGCTTACTGCTGTGACTCTGTTAGCTGAACCATTTGGATTGATGGTGGTGTTTTCTTTAATACTGTACCTATCACCCAAATATGAAGGCTCTGCTCTCTCCAGGCATTTCTATAGCATAAGATGTTTTATAGAGCCCTGCCAAGGGACCCCAAGAAAAAATATTAAACTTGATTTTGAAGCTAGTTTGAATGTTGCCTGGTATGATGACTGCCTTGCCTAGGTCTGCTGGAATAGGATGTAGGAGTGTGAGTGTGAGTGTGTGAGAGTAGTGTTGTGAGTGGATGTGAGCGTGAATGGGGGCGAGTGTGCCTGTGTGTGTGGTGGGCGGGGGGGGCAGCGAGGGGGTGCAGGGTGACAGTGATCATGTGTGATGGGGGAGAGGGCCTGAGCAGCACAGTGGGGTTGTTTATACTTCTGGGATCTATATCACATCCTTTTATTCAGAGCCAAAGGCAGCCTACCTAGCTAGGATATTTTGTTTGGTCTTCTTGAAATGGTAACTTTATTTTTATAACTTTTTTTTCTTTTTGGAGATATACAGATTCTTTTCTGTAGTCAGACACCAGCCAGAAGGTAAGCGTCTCCAGGCCTTCGACCCCACTGTGACACCGTGCTAGATTTTGGTTCATTGGAAAATGCAACTTAACATGCAACAGCAGCCTTTTCAGAGCCCCATGGCTTAGTCCCTGTGCTAGGCTAGTAACTGAATGTTTTTTCTGCGTAAGATAGGAGGTAGGGAAGAAAGAAACGTTATGTATCTTCCTTCCATTTTAACTTTCATTGTGTTCCCCCGTTAGTAAATCTTTATAAAGAAATAAAAATATTGTGTTTAGGACAACTCCTAGGGACTGGGGAATCATATACAAACTTGTCAAACATGAGTGAGATTCTTACGTACCGACCTGTAAGGTGGTGGGAACACTTGTGAAGCTCTGTTTTCTAGATTAGGAAGTGGAGGTACAGAGGGATTGTCAGCTTCCCATGTCAGTGATGGGGACGCAGGTCCACATGGCGTCTGTAGACATGCAGCCACTTTAGACAAGATTATAACCCAAATAAACAGGATGAAAGACTTAGCCTGATATTTATGGTTTCAGATATTTCAAACTTGGGAAGCTGAATTCCATTTCCACTCTGGAGCAATTATGAGTCCTAATAATCATGCTCTTTGACAGAGAAATTTATCTAGAAAATCTATATGCAAATTTAAAAATATATGTGTCCTAACAAATTTATTTGTTTAACAATGGTGATTTGAAAGCAAGTAGTGTTAGATCCGTAGGTGGTGGTTAATAGAGATTGGAAACTACTGAGAAGTTTTGGGTCCTGGTAAGTCCAACTCCTCTCACGGACGTATTCTCTGTAGGAGTAACTTCTCTGACAATGCTCCTTGTCAGCACTGCTCCAGGCTTGCCAAGCTGTTGCCACTGGAAATATATTATCAGCTGACTAAGAAGGATGATAGGATATCCGAACTGTGACTTGGCTTTGGAGCATAGATCTCAAGTTGGTGATGTTTGAATTTATTTGTTAATTAATCTCATAAATGGTCCATTCATCCATGGGCACACTCTGTTTTTAACCTTAAGCCTGGTTTTAAGTGATCTTAGACATTTATCCAGGAATGGCTTTAAGAGCTTCCCTGTGAGGAAACTGCCACTGGCTTGGCTAGGGTTCAGCCCAGAGACAAACACTATCTAGAATATGTAAGCTCCTTCAGAATGAGTATTTGACAACGTGGAGTAAAAGAAGCCAGCTCAGTGATTGCTAGGTGGACACAGATGTGATCCAGCCTGGGCAAATCAGCTGAGAACCAAGGGGAGAGAAATGGTTGGTATCCAGGAAGAAGACCGCAGCAGGGAGGAGATTTAACTTCATGAAACCAGCTGGGAGGTTCAACTCATAGCCCATGATGGTGCTGATGGTGCTGATTAAAGTGTGGGGAGACTACGTAGGAGAACTAATATCTCATTTTAATCTCTCTAGGGCAAGATTTCTTGAACTGTGTTGTGCCAAACGTTAGGGTTTCTCAAGAGGTCAGGACTTCCAACATCAAGTAAGTTTGACAAACACTCCATTTAATGTTCCCATGATGAAATTCATAATGCATATCGGCTTAGTAATGATTCTAGTCAAAATTCTGCAGAGTAGAAACCTAATTACTTTAATTGACCATTTACTACACTTATTTGACCATGAAAATGCCTTTAGCTCTTAGTTGATTTGTACAGCGAGAAGATCTGTAGAAAGTCAACAGGTCTTTCCCGGTTCAGGTTTATAATCTTGTGTTTTTCCTCTCATTGTCTTTAGATGATTCTGGGAACCACAGGAATGAAGGCTAATTTATACAAGAGCTAAAATACCTAAAATATGCATTAATAGTGACAGTCACTGTTTTCTCTTTACTCTTCCAAGCTTACCATGACTTAAATTTTTACCAATCCCTTCAGGCTCCATCAATTAAGGGGAGATGAGTGGACTATTCCAAAATCCTGGAAACCTGGATCTTTGCTATCAGATGTTATTCTAAGATGCTGAATAAGTGCTTCAGGAAGATATTATAAAGACCGTTGTATACATCAAGAAAGAACATTTTAGTTGGGGAAGAAAGCAATTTCTCTAAACTGTTACATAAAATACAATCTAAATATGGCCTGTCTGTAATAGGGATGTCTAATGCTCACCCAGATCCAATTTTCTTCTTTCGAGCTCACAGATGGATCTTTCTCTCTTTGCAGTTAGGTGGGTCTATGTGACTAATTCTGGCCAATGTATTGTGAGTAGAAGTGATATGAGTAATTTTCCAACCAAATCATTTAATTGCTTGTGTGAACGCCTCCAGCTCTCTTCCTTTTCTGCTATGTCTTTTGAGGCATTATGTTCCAGATGATGCCTGGATCTTTGAGTCTCTGTGTGGAGGACAGTGGCCTTGGAGAGTCACCTGGGTCCACAGCTGACTCTGAATGGGAACAACACTGTGTGAAGCCAGTGAGCTTTGTGGGTTCTACTGTTACAAAACCTGGCCTCTCCTGAGTTATTGTGAGACTAAATAAAGTAATCCATGTGAACTTTTCTGAAACTTATTTTCGCATTTGTAAAGTGTGGTAAATATTTCCCAACTTATAGGGTTGTGAGGATTAAATGCCCTAGAGCATGTAAAACATTTAGGACCATGTCTGTCCCTAAAACGTCTCAATGACTATTAGCTGTTAAGGTATTGTTATCTATTGGCATATTTTTTGGATACAAGTCCTTTATCAGGTACAACATTTGCAAATATTTTCTCTCAGTTTGTGACTTGTCTTTTTCTCTCAGCAGTGTCTTCCAAAGAGCAGAAATTTTAAATTTTGATGAAATCCAACTTAGCTACTTGTTTTTTATGGATTGTGCTTTTGGCGCCATAATTTAAAAAGCCTTGCCTAACCCAAGCTCACAAAGGTTTTCTCCTATGTTTTCTTTTAGAAGATTTATTGTTTTAAATTTTACATTTAGGTCTATGATTCATTTTGAGTTAATATTTTTTTTAATATAATGTGAGGTGTGGATCTAGGTTCATTTCTCCTTTCTCTTTTTTTTTAATTTAAACTTTTTTTTGGTGAGGAAGACCAGCCCTGAGCTAACATCCTCCTCTTTTTGCTGAGGAAGACTGGTCCTGGGCTAACATCTGTGCCCATCTTCCTCTACTTTATATGGGACGCCGCCACAGCATGGCTGACAAGCAGTGTGTTGATGGGTGCCCGGGATCTGAACCTGCGAACCCCGGGCTGCCAAGCGTGAACTAAACTGCTGCGCCACTGGGCCGGCCCCATCCTTTCTCTTTTTTTTTTTTGCATATGGATATTCAGTTGTTCCAGAACCATTTGTTGAAAGGCTATTGTTTCTCCACCAATTACCTTTACATGTTTGTAAAAAAATCAATTGTCCATATATGTGAGAGTCTATTTCTTGGCTCTTTATTCTGTTCCATTGATCTATTTGATGATCTTAATGCCAATGCCACACTGTGTTGATTACTGTAGCTATATAATAAGTCTTGAAATCAGCTAGTATTAGGATTCCAAATTGTTCATGTCTTTCAAAGTTGTTTTGGCTATTCTAGATGATCCTTTGCACTTCCATGTGAGTATCAGAATCAGTTTGTCAATTTCTACAAAAAAAGTTTGCTGAGATTTTGATTGGAATTGCCTAGAATCAATAGATCTACTGGGGGAGACTTGACATCTTAATAATATTTAGTCTTCTGACCTATGAACATATTTTAACTCTCCATTTCTTTAGGTCTTTAATTTTTCTCAGTAGTGTTTTGTAGTTTTCAGTGTATTAGTCTTTTAAAGCTTTTGTCCAGTTTACCCTTAAGTATTTCATATCTTTTGATGTTATTATAAATGATATTATTTTTTAAATTTCAATTCTGACTGTTCATGGATAGTATATAGAAATGCAATTTATTTTTATATATTAATATGGTATCCCACAACCTTCTTAAACTCATTTGTTAATTCTAGTAGCTTTTTTTGTAGATTCCATAGGGTATTCTACATGATGATCACACTATCTGTAAATAAAGGAAGTTTTACTTATTCTTTTCCAAACTGTATGCCTTTTTCCTCCTCTTGACTTATTGCTCTGGCTAGAACCTCCAGTACGATGTTGAATAGAAGTGGTGAGAGTGGACATTCTTGTCTTGTTGCTGAGTTAGAGGGAAAGCATTCAGTCTTCATCATTAAGTATGTGTTAGCCATAGGATTTTCACAGGTGTCCTTTATCAGGATGAGGAAGTTCCTTTCTATTCCTAGTTTGCTGCATTTGTTTTTAAATCAGGAACAGATGTTGGATTTGGTCAAATACTTTTTCTGCATCTGTTGTTTTTCTTCAAGCCAATAGTCAGAAAGATAAAGACAGTTTTCCTTTCTGGCCTGAATAAATAAAAATGGTACTCAGTTCTTTATATAAATGCCTATTTTCAGTTGCAAAGGACATTGTTTGGAGTCAATCAGTATTGTTTATTGAGTGTTTCTTATGTCTAGATCATTGTGACAAATAAAAAATAAAATTATATAACTTCCTGGAATTCATGATCCTTTCTTACCCCATCCCAAACTGCTTCTTATTCTGATTCTCTTATTTTTGTTAACAGAATTACTAGTCTTCCAGTTAGTTAGAATGACATATTAGTTATTCTCTGACTAAAACAGGAATTCTGGCAATTAAGGGTTTTGTTTTAGTCTAGTAAGCAATTAGTTTTGTGATCTTAGATAAGTGATGTTACCTCCTGCCTGATAATTTAGCTGGGTTCTCTAAGGAGTAGATGCCAAGATGGAATTAGATCTGTAAGAGACTGACTGTAGGAAATGACTATTAGTCAACTCATGCTGCCATAACAAAATATCATAGACTGGCTGGTTTGAACAACAAAAATTTATTTCTTACAGTTCTAGAGACTGGGAAGTCCAAGATCAAGGTGCTGGCTGGTTTGGTTCCTGGTGAAGACCGGCTTCCTAGCTTGTAGATGACCACCTTCTCTCTGTGTCCTCACATAGTGGAGAAAGAAAGAGAGTGAGCTCTCTGGTGGCTGTCCTTACAAGAACACTAATACCATAGAATCTGGGCCCCACCCTTATGACCTCATTTAACTCTAATTACCTCCTTATAGGCCCTATCTCCAAATACAGTCACATTGGGGGTTAGACCTTCAACATAAAAATTTTAGGGGGACATTATTCAGTTCATAGCAGAGGAGAAGGAACAGGAGAAGATGAAGAGAGCCTTCAGAGTATGATACAGGTTTGACATTTCTGAAGGAGGGGGGAAGGAAGGATGATTGTGTAGGAAGAGTGTCAGACTATAATATAGTTCTAAGAAAGTTCTGGTCAGCCTGATGGGGAGTCCTTGAGCCAAAGTCACCCGTTAAAGGAGCCTTATTTACAAGGAGTGGGCCTAATTACTGTGCTCAGTCATTGGTTGGGAGCAGCTTGTGGGAAATTTGGCCTCACTGTGAACTTGGCAATGGATCCAGAAGGGCAGCAGCTGGAAACATTGGTCAATTTTGTTCCTTGTGACAGAAGATCCAAGAAGTCTATTTGCATTGCCATCACACCTTATTTGATCATTTGCAAAAGTGACAGTGTTGGACTTCAGTGTTTAAACTAATGGCTTACAAACATGTTTTATTTTGGAGTACAGTTGGACATTAAAAAAAATTAGTTTCCAACATCTAAAAATCTTGAAATTTCACCTAAAGTTTGCATGTCTGGATTTTGGTTACACTGGGCCACATTCCTGCATGGCCACAATTAGTGGGAGCTGCATAGAGTTTGTGCCTTTAGATGGGCCTTTTTATTTTGTCACTATCTCTACCCAGTAGCTTCCTTCATTTACAGGTACTAGCCAGGGCCCTGTGGTCAAATGATAGGATCTATCTCAAAAGATGAACTTGAAAACCAATTTGAAAAGAGGTATTGGGAATTTTATAGACTGTTCCAATTAGAAGGGGAACAGTAAAAAATGATCAAAGGACATGAATAGACAGTTCACAAAAGAAATATAAATGGCCACATTATAAACTACATAATTTTATGATTAAATTTTGCACTTACCCTTAATTATTTTCTTAAGATAAATTTCTAAAAGTTGACTTGTACATCTTTAAAAAATATTGATGGTTATATCAATTTATACTCCTAACAGCAATATATAAGGATATAATTTCCTTGAGACAGTGCAAACCCCGAATCATACTTTCCCCCCCATTTTTTTTCAAATTTGATATGGGAAAAAGGTACCTTGTTATTGTTTTAATCTGCATTTATTCTATTACTAAAGGTCTTCTGTCAGTTGCAATGAACCTTATTTGCAGTATCTCTTTCTCCAGAATAGTGATTGCTGGTTTATTTTTTCATTAGTTGGGAGTTTCGAATTCACGACATTGTGATGCTTCCCCTAACTGATAGATATTACACTTCTGTCACTCAATATTTAGTAGTGCAGCAGACTGTGTTAGTCTAAGGTCCTATGAGAAGCAGATGTCAAGACAGAATTAAAAGTATAATAACTTATTAGGGGAAACCCCTGTGTGAGATAAAACAGGAAAGGATCTGGATAAAGATGGGAGAGGGATGAGACCACAAAGCATGTCTGATCCCGTATGAGGAGGAGAAGGAAGGAAGTTTGGGTGGAAATGTCCTAGACTGCCTTGCAGTCTAAGGAAAGTTTAACATGGCTGTTTGGGTGTCCTTGAGCCAAAGTTGTTCGTTAGAGGAGCCCTGCCTCTCCCGGCAGTAGGCCTGCCTTAGTATCCCTGCTGTGCTAAGTTGCTGGCTGGAGCACCTGTGGGAGGCACAGCCTAGGCAAACACCATGATGGATTTCAGAGAACAGCAGTTGGGGTCCTTGGGTACATGTGCTCCTTGTAGTGAAGATTTGTGAGATACTTCCCAACTTGTGCCTAAGTTCCCTTCACAAATGGGAGTTCTATTCTAGTGGAACAGGCTTGCTAGAATATTATTCGTGGGTGGGACTAAAGGGCCTTATGGAGAAGAACTCAGCCTAAAGGAAGAGATGATCAGAATCAATGAGCTGAGCATAGACACAAAACTTTACTTGTGATGGGAAAACAATTCTGAATAGGACCTCCTGCCTAGCTCTTGACTCTGCTTCCTAGCCCAGTCCCATGGAGGGGCAAGGAGCAGGGAAAGCTACAAGTAACAACCAAAAGAGCTGGTCCAACTAAAATTCCTGAAAGACGCAGGACACCCTGTTCTCATATTCTTCTAATAGAGTTTAGCACAAAAAGAGAGAGGTATTCTTCCCACCTGTGTCTCAAAACTCTAAACAATAGCTGATATGCAGGGCCTGGTGGGAAGTGGTAGAAGTGGGAAGCTGCAGTGGTGCCCAGGGAGGATGGCTTCCCTCGGACAGAAGGGTTCTGTCAGAAGAGTCTGACAGAAGGAGTCTAGGAGAAAGAGAGAGAGAGAAGAGAGAAAGAGGAAACTAACTCATTATAGACTCCTTGATGGACCACATGCGGTATTCCCTGGGAAGTCTCAGATAGTTGTGGCTGGGTGCGTGTGTGGGGAGTTCTGAGGGGCCAGTTCGGTAACTACTTTTATTTAGAACTGGAGTCAGTTTGGGGTATTGCTCAAGGACTCTATATCAGTTATGCTGGGCAAAGTTGTGCCGCAATAACAAATAACCCCTAAATAGAGTGGTTAAAACAACAGAAGTTTACTTCTTGCTCATATTACTTTCACAGTAGGTTGGCTAAGAGCTTTGCTCTGCATCATTGCCTCTTCATTCCTGGACCCAGTCTAATAGAATGGTCATTTTCTAGAACACTGCTGGTGACCTGGCAGAGGGGAAAGAGAAGGACACGATGAAGTGCAATTTGCCTGGAAGTGATGCACATCACACATCATTGACTAAAACAAGTCACATGACTGCACCTGAGTTCCTTCAGGTGGGTAGCATAGCCCCTCCATAGGGTGCAGATAACATTGACAAAGAGTAATAAGGTCTACTACAGCCCCTCTTTTGGGGGCTCCACCTCAGCTGTGTTCAGGCTTCAGGGCATTGTTACGAGGAGGTAAAAGGAGGCAGTTCTACAAATGACTTCCAGGCATTTCTCTTTTCTTCTGCTACATAAGTACAATTATGCTAAGCTTGTTTTCACTTTAGGTATGTTGCTCTAGCTGTTGTCTTTTCCTAGAAAATCTCTCTCTCAGATGTTTGCAGGACTAGCTTTCTCTTGTCATTTAAATATCACCTTTAAAGTCACCTTCTCAGAAATGTCTTTCCTGACTGCTGAATCCACATGACCCTGGTCCTCCGCCCCTACTGGCTCTCCTTTTCACTTCACCATCTTGTTTTCTTTGTGACACTATGTCAATCAGAAAGCCCACTCTATCTGATAATTTTGGTTTACTGCTTATTTATTCATTGTTTGTATTCTTTTACTAGGACATAGGTTCATATTTACTACTCTATGCTATTTTTGCCAGCCGTGTTCACAGACTTTTATGATGGGGTAGAAAGAAATCAGACTAGTGGTGGAAGGAATGGGGGAAGAGAACAAAAGCCAAAGCCTGCATGGATGGGGGTACGTGCCAAGAAGATCTGGGACACAGAGTTGAGAGAAGGAGGTTTATAGAGTGAGCAGTTTTGAAGGTCCATGAGATGAGAGAAAATAAGAGGGAAAAAGAACAGGACTTTTAAAGTGCCATTGAGTGTTTATCTTCCATGAGAGATTCAAGAAAAGGTTAAACCACTTTTTAATTATTTTGATTGCTGTAATGTGTGTATTTGATCATGACACCTTATATAAAAAGCAGCCTGGATTTCACAACCTAAGAGCTAGGCATTGGTAGAACATCATCCTCTGCTGAAATTCTGGTTGTGTGTATCACCATCCATAAAGGTTAGTCACTAGAATAACCCAGAATGACTTTTGGGTCTCTGTAACTGGACCAGGGTTTGAGGATTCTGGAACAATCCTTAACTCATGCTGCCAATGGGGCCAGAACAGCACTCAGCACATGATGAGCACTGAGGAAATGTCAGCTCCTACGAAATCTGTGGTGTTCACGAGTCAGGTAGGGAGAGGGTAGTATCAGGTGACACTCTCCTCCATTCCCTCAATATTAGGTCAATGGGGAAATGCTGAAGAGAGAGAGAGAGAGAGAGCTAGTGCACTCTTATTTCTTGGACTTGTCCTTCTGAGAGAGTACATTGAGAAGAGCACATTCTAGAAAGAGACTGTTGAAATAGCAGCAGAAGACCTGGTACCACCCTTTCACTACTTTTTAATTTGTAAAGTCACAGGTTAATATGCTAGCCTATGAATTGTGAGTTTACCAGGGCGTTTCAGTAGTTAAGTAAAATGCCTTGAAGATCTACAAATGGGGTCTTTAAGAGAGGGCCTGGCTGAATAGATAGATCTCAGTCTGATAGTCTGATGATGAGGGAGCATCTGCCTTGGCAGATGGCCAGGGGAAAAGTGTTCCAAGTCTCAGTGTCCTTGATGACAGCATCTCATTATTTGAGACTAAAACTCTAAGGACCAAAACTCCTTGGTGCCCCCATTGGTGTTCCTTGTTGGAATGGGCCTAAAGAAGAGGGGCTTTGTCGAACCCACTTAAGCCTCAGCCTACCTTTCCAAGTGATCTTGACCAGGAATGGCACACGCACACCCTTGCAGACACTTGTAGACCACTTTTGAATAAGGAAATTGGGGTTGGGGGTGACAAACTCTGATATTGTTTTCAAGATATGACTGGGCATGAAAATAACATGCAGATAAATGTAACATGTTGAATAGGTGAAAGAAAATTTTATTTCAAATTCTTTTTGAATAATAGCAAATCCTCGAGACTTCCCTAGAATTAAGTATTTTTGTCAATTATTTAGTAAGTGCCTAATTTGCTCTTGCTAGGAAAGAAAATTACATGGTTGTTCCTAAATTATTAAACAATATTTTGATGGCATTGACAGAGCAAGTAGCAAGGTATTGACCAGTCATGCTGCTATGGGAAAACTTTAGTGCAGCTCTGTTTTATCTTGCTAGGTGAAATTGAAGAGAAAAAAAAGTCATTAACTTCTGCGAACTACATCTGCAAACTCTGATGGAAAGTCACACATAAAGTTCATTGTCCTTTATCAGACAAAGTGGAAAAGCCTACAAACTAATTCTTTTAAGAAATGCCTAAGTGAACTTCAAAACTGAAATCTGATTGTTGTTCAAAGTTTCATTTTTCTGGCTTCTGCAGGGAAATTTAGTTTGGTGGTAAGGTCTTACTTAAGTTTTTCTTTATGGGATTTCATAATCCAGCCTATCTTTTTTGCCTTTGTAAATTCATCTCTATATCCTATCTCTATATCCAGAATGATCCTTCTGGAAAGTTTTTCTTAAGGTTGCCTTCCTTGCTGCATCCTCTAATGAGGATGAATTTGGGGAGAAGAGAAAGAGAGATATTGGAATTAATGCTAAATCCTGAAATTAACTGTCTTTTGACTCAATGAATTACTCCAGCAGTTTAGTTTGGACTGTTGTAAGCTTTGTTAAGTCAATCTCCTCTGGGTCAGGGGCCTTCAGTTTCAATGGGTGAGGGGACATGATATTTGGGGGGAATTTTTGACCAAAAACTGGAAGACTGAATCCTATCCCTCTTGGCATTGAGGGCCAGGGAGAAGCATTATCTAGATACAGCCTATCAGAGTGAAAGAACGTTTATTAGTAGAAAGATGGTTGTTTTATTGAACACCTACCAAGCACCCGTGATGTGCTAGGTACTTGTGTCATTGGTTCTCACATCAACCCTGTGAGATGATTGCTATTTCAGCTCCACTTCATGATGTAGTTGGGAACTTCAAGAGACCCAATAACGTGTTCAAACTTTCACAGGTAGAGAGGGCAATGGTGGATGGGGGAACTTGGATTTGAACTTATTTTTTTGGTGAGTAAGATTATCCCTAAGCTAACATCTGTTGCCAATCCTCCTCTTATTGCTGAGGAAGATTGGCCCTGAGCTAACGTCTGTGCCCATCTTCCTCTACTTTACATGGGATGCCACCACAGCACTTGACAAGCGGTGTGTCGGTCCATGCCCCGGATCTGAACCTGTGAACCCCGGACCTCCAGAAGCGGAGCGCGTGAATTTAACCGCTAAGCCACTGGGCCAGCCCTGTTATTTTTAACTTCAAATCACACTGTGCTACCTTAGAAGGGCCTAGTAAGAGAAATGGTCACTTCATTTGAGGAGCTCACAGAATAGTTGGAAAGACAAGGAGTATGCACACGGAGAAGGGTCCAAAGTCCAGGGGAGGGGTAAGGATGTATTGAGCATCTACAAAGAATCAGTGCTCAAGTCCATTCTTTCGAATCAAGACCTCTTAGGTGGCTAACAGGCCAGGAAGTTAGGCTAAGCAAGCTTAAGTAATTTTCCTAAGGATCTCTCAATCAAATCTTGATCCCAGTTCTGTTTGATTCCAAATCTTATGCCTCCCTAGTGCTTCATGCTTCCACTTAGAGCAAAGACCTCCAGAAAATATTGTCAAGGAAAAATGGATGTCAGTGTGCCTGGTAAGTGCTATTGAGATGGGAGGAAGGGAAAGGACACTGAACTGGGTCAGTTAGGAAAGGTAGAACTATATAAGCCAAAGTAGAAGTGAGAGTGATGTGGCAGGGATGGGACAGGCCTGGAATTCAGCTCTGATGCCAGTGGCATAACTATGCTTTGCACAGCTGAGAAAACATCTCAGAATTGGTGTGTGTGTGTGTGTGTGTGTGTGTGTGTGTGTGTGTGTGTGTGTGTTTGGGTAGTCTCTGGTGCGCCTAGAGTGGGCTCTGTGGCGGCCCTGCTTCACAGCTCTCTAGCGGCTTCTATGACCCCCAGCCATCTGAGTGTGGTCAAGACAAAGGAAAGATGGGCAAGTGGATGGGTTCTCCTCATGGAGTTCTGGGCTCTGCTATTCTGCCTGTGCTCACCTTTTAGGGGTTACATTTCTGTAACCCTCATAAAACAATACTTAAGATGAAACGTGCCAGGCCATAAAATGTGATTCAAATAAATTAGGGACTTTTTCAGAGGACATATATGAACAGTACTTAAGAGTGGGCAAGGGCTTTCTCCAGAAACATCTTTTTACCTTACTAGCCCTAAAAATTCCACATTCTCACTATATAGTTTGGGGACAATAACCAAGAATTCTCTCCTTTTAGAATGTTTGAGGAGACTCTTTTGAATTAGTTGCATACCTTCTTGAATACCTTCTTTCCCTTTCAACAGGGTTTCAAGGCTGGTTTGCTTCAGGTTATCTGAGTATAAACAAAGGAAATGCCCACACACTGTTATTTAAGCTCTGTCAACAAACATTATTAGTCCATCAAGAGTTTTGGCATCAAATTGCCTTAGAGCTGAAAAAGTCAGAGGGGATCTAATCATTGTTTTGGGTAATCATTTACCTTTCAAGATTGATCATGTTTGGAGACTCCACAGGATTTACTTCTAATATCTCTTGCTCAATGCATATACAAATGCCACAGCTTCGTTGCCTGTGTGTATGGAAACACCTCTTCTTCAATGTGTCTGCAAAAGGGCATACCAGGATTTCTGAGGACATGATCTACGATCTTCCCAATTATCTGTGGTTTAGAAAAGTCCTGTACTTTGTAGAAGACCCTAGAATTCTGGGGCTAGTGGATGGCGCAGCTAAAGAATCCAGGTTTCCAGATTCCGTATTCAGTGTTCCAGTCCCTACATTTTGCTCTGACAAGGCTGGATATGTTTCTAGTGTATGGGAGGGTGGTGGTCTAAAGTAGAAATAAAAGAGAGACTTTTAGCTACTGAGCCCTAATATTTAAGATCCTTGTATGAAAGTGGAAATATTTTGGTGTAATCAATTGTAATGCCAACTTCTTTAATCTTCATTTACTTGGGGAAAGATTTCAGGGATTGTGGTCTTAATTTCAGTTGAAACTATTCTTTCCTGTCTAGAGGGGGCTGAATTTTAACAGTTCTCTTTCCATCTGTTCAGAAATCTTATTTTTATTTTATGATAGTCCTAACAATATCTACAACCATGCAAGAGAATAAACAAGATTATTATGTGTTACTAGAACATATTGGTGTTTAATGTGACTTTCCTCTTCCCATCTGCAGGCAAATGGGAGGAAACCTTCTCATATAATATTTTTTCAGTTGTCTAATTTATTTATTTAGTTTTACAATAATCTACACTTTTTTAAAGTGTGAAGATTCATGTGATCATAATTGTACCCTGGGGTCACAATTCAGGTGCCTAAGGGACTCAGGCTGCTCTAGCAAATTGAAATATGGGAACTAGATGCCCTATGTTGGACCGCCGGCTAGTGTGCCATCCATTGGGTGCTGGCATCTGTTTTCTTCTCTAAGGTCCTGTTTTTCTCTGAATGTTGAATATTATCAACACAAACTATAGTCCAGAGGGTGAGCCATTAAGCTGGGATAACAAGGAGCTCTTGGGATCATCTGGGGCACCAGAGCCTACACAGCAGTTTTGAAGCTTTTCTTTTTTAAATGCAGGTTTCAAGACAATCTCCTGCCATCGCAATTTACTCCTGAGTAAGAGGATTCTAATGAAGTCACCATGGGAGACGAGGCTCAGTCCCGTGGCCCTCTCCTGCGGGGACTGTTTCTGCTGCCTGGTTGTTAGCTGTGTGACTGCTGTCTTTGTCTTTGGGATCTGCAGGGAAAGGCGCTGAAAGAAGGAGGTGAGCTTCACCTTGGCGATTCCTCTCCCAGTGAAATGAATACAAACATCTGATGTCATGACCCCCCTCCTGTTAGCAGCCATAGCGCAGGCCCAGAGTACGTCAGCAAGTAGATTCAAATGTCCTTTTGCACCAGGAGATGAGGCCTGTCTCTTGGTGGGCAGGGCCGCGAAGCTTTGGTGGAGATGCTGCAGAAGCAGTCCTTCAGAAGGTGTCTGTGGATACGTGAATTACTGGCATATTCAGTGGGTTTTTGTCTTCCTTTAATTTCCCTGTCCCATTCCAAAAACCTAGCCAGGAATTTGTGCTGTCTTGCCTTCGGAACAGAAGGCTTGGTTGTTTGAAAACAACCCCTTTTCCTTGTGTTGGTTTTTGCAATGATGAACTTATTGAGGAGGCTCAAGGAGGAGAGAGAGGTGCATGTCTTTTAGGGAAGATGACAGAAAGCAGGGAGGAGAGGGAAGCCCGATCCTTGGCACCGGAACACCAAGGTTGGCAAGGTTTTCTGTGCCTGAGTGAGACAGGACCACCAGCTTACAAATGACCGTGCAGGCATGGACTCTGAGGCTATCGGTGGTGCCTGGTATGGACAGAAGAACAGAAGGGCGTCCCTGAACGTCAGCTCTGTCAAAGCTCCTGGGACCTTTTCATCACCTTGGGGATAGAGAAACATTCCTAATGAGGACTGGTGGCTTCAGAATCAGACTTAACTTGATTGAAAGGAAATAAATCGAGGGACATTTACATGTATTACAGTCTGTGGAATGAAATTCATCCCTACCGCAAATCTAACCACACGTCAGGGAAGGCCCCGAAGATGGAGGACATCAGCACAAGTGAAGAGCTGAAACTTGCCTTTTGCAAAAGTTTTTAGTTGAAGAAAACTAACAGGCAGGAGTGGGAGGAGTGTTACTTTATATATGACAAAGACATTACATTGTCATTAATATTGCAGTTCACTGCTTTGGGGGCAAAATTCTTGTTTTATTTTAAGATTTTTAGTAGGGTTTATTCTGAGGCTTAGAAAACTCAGGAGAGTCGGGCCTTCCAGACAAATGCATTTGCCTTGACGAAACACATTTGCAGCAACTCTCCAACAATGGCCTGGAGACTACTCCCAATTCACATTGGACTTTAAAAAAATATTTTTTTTTATCCTGTTTTGAAAATGGACCAGGTTTGGGGCACTAATTCACATAGCTACCACACCCACTCTTTCTACCCAGAGAGTGAGGAGAATGAATGGGTCAATCAGCTGACATATTTCCATCCAATTTCAAGGATAGAATGTGTTCATTTTCTGACTAATGGCATGTCATTTTGCAGAAACCTTTGGTCGCGAATTAATCCTGGAATCAAAACAGATTTTCCGGGGAGCAATCTTCCATCAAGTATTGATTTTTTTACACTCATGGAGTCTGTACTCCCTAATTTAACCTGACAATGATTCTGCACAATGGCCTGGGAGCACCTTGGCAGCTCGCTGAAGGAACTTTTACTGTCTTTTCTTTCTGCAAAGTAGAACAGAAAAAACCCCATACCAGCCAGCCCAGTCAGTCACTGGGGGACGTTTATGACTTGATACTTCACTTCTGGTGATTTGGAATGGGCAGAAAGCCGCTTTCTAACTTTTAAAGCAGTGCTGGGAGAGAGAGCTTTGCCTTGCTGAGACTGTTCAAAGGAACATTTTTTTTTTAAACTGCCAATATTAAACAAATCTGTAATGTATTGTTCAGTCATGGCCAATATTTTCAAATGATGCCACCTTGCTGTGCCCACCAAACATGAGAATATGAGGAAGCGTTTTCCAAAGGGAAGCTTTTGCTTCTGAATTTCAATCAACTTTGCTGCCCTTTTTTCCTCTCTGTTTTCTCAAAGGTGCTTTTGGATTCCAACACTCCTTGGTCCCTATCTGATATTTGTGAACTCAGCAAAGATGCTCGAGCTGTGCTGGGTTTTAAAAAGGGCCATAAGGAGCTGAATATGACATAGCTCCCTACTTCAAGGAGCTTAGGGTTCAGAAAGTGTGGATAAAGCAAGCACATTCCATTTATGGCAGAGAATAAATCTGTGGATGGCCCAGACATGGATCTGGGCCAACAGGGCATTGGGAATTTGGAGCAAAGATGAGACCACACTTATCTGGGGAAGATTACAGAGGAAAAGACATTTGAGTCGGGCCTTGAAGGATGGTGTGTCATAGACTATTAACAAATGCTTGCTGAATGTCTATGTGCTTCCTTACATTTCCTAGCTTCCCTTGCTAGTGTGTTGAGACTATGTGACCAGTTCTGACCAGTGAACTATAAGTAGAAGAGACATGAGTCACTTTTAGGTGGAGGCAATTGTCCCCCCTCCATCTGTTGTCTTCCCCTGCCATAGTGACTGGATGGAGGAGAACTTTGCTCTCCAAAGCAGAGACTTGTGTGAGCAAAACCTAAACTTTCATGTTACAAAACCACCAAGAAATGTGGGTTTATTTGATATCACAGCATTGGTTAGCTGAACTAATACAGATGGGTAGAATTTCTTAATGAGAAATGATGTCAAAATCCAGAGTAATGTAATTAAGAAGGTTTATTCATAGACAAGAATTTTGATGGACCCAGGAACTCTGAGCTCATAAAATGTAAGTGCTTAAACAGCTCATAGAAACCAGTGGCAGGTTTTGAGTGAAGTGAATTATCTTATACGTACTGAGATATTGTTTGGGAAGAGAGCATGTACATCTAATACAGATGGAAAATGGAATCAATAAAGTAGCTGACTAATGCATTAAGCAGTCTTAGTGAGTCCCTGAGTCATAGGTATCTAATAGATTAGTGTGGTGTAGAAGTCATATCCTCTGCATTCAACATCTTTAACCTAAAGAAGAATAAAATTGTCATTAGTACATTAATTTAACAGGACCTGGAAAGACAGAAGAAGTAGAAGTAGAATTTTGGCCCTTGAAGAACTTACAGTCTGGTTGGGGAAGCAAGATTCCAAGCACTGTGTGGAGTGATGGAAGCAAGAAATGATGAGTGATCAGCATGGAGAGTAGCAGATGAGAGAAGGCTTTCTAGAATCTGAGAGCTGGGTCCTGGAGGAAGTGAGAATTATAGATTGGTGGAGTGGAGGTGAACAGATAGCCCCACTGGAGTGAGTGAAGGACTGAATGGCCTGAAGTTGCTGATGGACAGAACTCATGGAAAGTTTGTGTGAAAGTAATCCCAAATGTCCTAATCAAAGAGGAAGGAGTGGATCTAAGTAAGGGAAGGGTGGGAAACTTTCTCTCCCAGTATTTTCCCAGTATTAGTTGTTTCTCACTGACCTGGAGATCTTATGAAATGTGACACACGGTTGGCCATGATCATGCTGCACTTTGAAGAGTGGCTATGCTGCCCATTGGATATGAACCTTCTTTCTTTCTTCCCATTGGTTATGCTTCAGGTTATTGTTGGCTGTGGCAGCCATAAAATTGCTCCATTAGGCCAACTACACATTTTAAATGACCAAAAAGATGGCCTTACCAACACTTTGTGTTGCTTCCTGGTATTGTGACCCTCATAAGCAATAGTTTCTTTATATGTAAAGTGAGAATTAAATTGAATGAGATAATTTATGTAGTGCATTTAGTAGAGTATTGGAATATGGTAGATTCTTAATCATTGATGACATTATTATTACTAATCAATTGTTTTCATCATTAAATCAGAATGCATTTGTGATCATAGAGAAAGTTCTTTTGGTTGATGATAAAAAATGAAAATTGACATTGTCTTAAACTATTTCAGATCATGTTATTTTTGTCCTATTGGAAATCCAAAGTTCCAAACTGTTGAGAACAAATCCCATTACTTATATTGGCTTTTAACAATTCAGTTTCTTTGCTTTTTTCGTTTCTTCTGTCATCAAAGTAAAGAAGTTGTTTCCATGTGTTCCACAAATGAGAAATGAGTAAACGAATTCATGTTTAATAACTTTTTGAAAGTTATGAATTTTCACAAATGGGCAAAATACATCAGTTACTATTTTGGAAATTCTTAGAGACTCTCTTCCTGTCTTAGTGCCTTAGGGTGGGAGGTTGTCCCACTTTCACCTCTGCTTTGTTCTGTAATGAAGAAAAGCTGCAATTATTATGCCTAATTCTCTTGTCCTTTTTATTTCAGTTTGTAACAAAACGTTCAATTAAGAAAAATAGATCAAATGTCAGTTGAACAAGTGAATAATATAGAATGAGTTTTGAGGAGGTTAAACTATAGGTTATAACAAATGGTTGTACAAAATCTCTTGTGTTTGAAACTGTGATTGAAATAGCATATTTCAACAACTTTACACAGATGTCGTTTTATGAAAGAACTATTTTTTTTTCTTTTCTCAAATTAAAGAAAACTTCTGCTCAGTTGAAAGAGTGCCACCTTTTTTCTTCCTTAAAAAATTTTTTTTAAATCAAAGTGGATCTGTACATTAGTGAAGTGCTTTAATGACTTCACTGGGCACAATCACAAAGTGCTCTATTATATGCAAGTGCATGGAGGGAAACAGCACTTTTCATAACTAGAAATTTCAAACTTTACCGCTTTAAAAAACACATCAGTGATTCCACTGCAATAAAGATATTTAGATTTGAGTGAAACCACTTTCTGATTTTCAAAAGATGGTAACATTTTATTATATCTGTGGCTTGAGCCGTGTTTTGGAACCGATCTTCAAAGCAGCGAGAGCAGCTAATTATTTCTCTGAGCCTACAAGGTGAGGGAAGTTTCAGGGAGGTAAACACTGGTTATTATTATTTTATTTATTTTCCCCTGACTCCCAGGTATGAGCAACTGTTAGAGGACACATACCACGTGCCATCTTCATTGCCCATGCAGGTTGGGAAGTTCTAGAAGCCTCTGAAAGCTCAAAAGTTGGATAAGTTTTGCTCTGGGTTTCCAGTAGACTGGAGACCTTACACCAATGATTCTAGGGCTGGAGGCCCATGTTCTTGGATGAGAAGCACTTTAGAAATGAGGAGTGTACAACAAATATGATATGGGTCTTTGGGGAGAGATTCAGGGAACGGACTATTAATCAGATAGGCATGGGTTTAATTTCTACCTCTGACATTTTCTTGAGTAAGTTACTCAAACTTTCTAAGCTTTATGTTTCTTACCCATACAATGGAGATAATGAAATCTCCATCATGGGGTCGTTTGTGAAAATTAAATACACACAAGCACACGCATGTGCCTATGCACGCACATGCAAACACACACACACACAATTTTTTGGTGAAGTACTTAGTTCAGTTCCTGGCAGGAAGAGTTTAATAAGTAGCAGTTATCATTCTTATTAAAGCTAAATAGCTTTGTCTGAACTTCTATGGTGGCACATAGGAGGAAGTGTTGTTTCAGATAAAATACAAAAGTCCAAAAAGAGAAACGTGATTGCCTAAGATCTATTCCTCAGTTAAAGTGAAAGGGAGAAAAAGAATGTTTCAGATCCTCTTGGCCAGGCCCTTCTGCGGGCATTACAGAGTACAGGCTGCTTTGTCTTCCCTATCTGGGCATTTAGGACAGAGACAACTTGGGGGGAGAATTATTTCCCACCCCACCCACCTCAAGACCTGACTCTAGAATAGTTTTCTTAATATTTTTTTTTCTTTCCAAACATCTGCATTAAGTACTCCTCATTAGTCACTGGTAGAATCTAGTGGCATTTAGATTGCTGAATAAAACCAGAGAAAAATAATGACATTCTGTATGAAAGTTTGGGATCAATTGGATTGTGTGTGTTTCAAAGAGTATAATCCCATTGTCAGAAGAATGAGTGAAGGGTTTAAGTTTGGGTTTCAAGACCTGAAAAGCCATTTAAAAGTGCATTAACACATAGAATTGATTTGCATAGTTTACAAACAGGGAAAAAAGGAAGAATTAAAGCTTTGTATTTTATTCTGATTTGGCTATTTATTTTTATGGTTTGAAAAGAATTTTAAAATGCAGGGGTTTTTTTTTATATCCTTGGAGTCTATTTTATTCACTTTTACCTAAAAGAGTCTCTTATGCTCACTAAATGGTAGGTAATGATCATTTGAAACAATGATATTTAAAATCCCACATAAAAAATATGTAACCATGCAATAGTAAAGAACATTAAAAATTTTTTGTGGAGGTTCATATTGGAACAAGGAGAGATGTGAACCCAGAAAATACACTTTAAGAGAAGAAAAAGACCAATAGATCAGGTTTTCATCTTATCAATATGTACAAAGCCCTATAGTAATTACACAATAAAACACCTGACAGTTGGCATGTCCCTAAGATGTTTGCATTTTAATTTGGGGATTTTGGATCCTGTCTTATCAAATAAAATTTTCCTAACAAAATTTGTTTGACTTGAGAAAATTTCTAATGTGCAGTGGGAAAACAAGAATCTCAGTTAGAAAGCAAATCATCTTTGTGGATTTAATTGCCATTGACAGAAAAAGGCCATTGGGCTGGAAAGATAATCATTGTTCAGCCAAAAGGCATTATATAGTTTGAAATAAAGAAAAAAAATTCTATTAAGTTAAAACAGCTGGAAAATGAAATCTAATAAAAATATTTAATTTAAATGGTTTGCTTTATTTTTTAATTTTATTTTTTTGGTCAGTGAACTTTTTCACTGCAAATGTGACATGTATAACTAAATATCACATGTCTAGGCCAGATATAAACTGATATTTATTGATAAATGTCAATCTTGAGAGAAAAAATACTGGACCCACTGCTTTTAAGTTTATTGCATTTCCATACCAGCCAATTTTTTTTTTTTGCCATGGCTTAAGAATAGCCCTGGTTCATCTGACCTACTGGCCCAGGAAAGCCATTCCCTGGGAGGCCATTTTCATCCAACAGTTCACCTCTAAAGGGATTCGGACAGGATCACAGCAGGTGGACCTCCCTCTCCCTTCCTGAGTTGGACCTCAGCTCAGATGAAGGCATTTGTCTTCCCCAACTGAAGATGCCACGATGGTTTGGTTTTGTGTTTATGAAGCCTGCTGTTTCTTCTGTTTTCTTTGCTTCTTCTCACTTTGCTAGCTTTGTAAGTGTCTTTTTAAAGCCCTGTCCACTGCCCATTTCAGACCACTCCCTCCAAACCCTCAACCCTCCCGTTGGAGGACCGTGGCAAGCAAGGCTTTTCCAGGTTGGTCATGTGATTAAAAAACATTGTAAAGTATTGATGTAGCCATGGTCTGGATTTGAGTGAGTTTTTCCTCCTTCCCCAGAGTCTGAGCCTCTGCACTGAAGACAGGCAGCATCTCTCGTATCCATATTCGTAGATTTAAATGAGGTCCCCAGGCCAATATTATTTCAGCTATTAAGTCTATCTTTCTCAAATCTCTTTTCTCTAGGAGACATCAAGTCATCATAGCTAGGGGATTCATTAATTCATATACTTGTTCATTCATTTATTCATCTTGCTTTTACTTGGTGACAGTCATTGGAAATACAAAGATTATTAAGAAGGAACTATTGTTAAAGGAAGACAATGGTACTATAGAATGAAGTTTAGGTTTTCTTTCACAATTTCCCTAAGAGAAAACCCTGAGTTCATCCATCATAGACTCAGATTTGCTCACTCTACTTTTGCTCCTTCTCATCAACACTCCCTCCAGCCCCTGATGAGTGGTGCTCTAGCATGTTCTTTCTCTCTCATTCCTGTCACAGGAACGCAGGTCAAGAATTTGGGCTTAGTATTTGGAGGTGAGGTAAGAAATTGTGGAAGACTATATCTCATTGTCTTTATTTTCTCAGTGAAGTGGGAAGCAAATTCAGTGCCCAGAGACAGGGTAAAGATTAAGAGCAGCAAAGTATGACCCAGGTCACTCTAGCTCTGATCTCCTTTTTCACAAGGTACAGCAGCCCCTCAAAGAGCCCCACAAGTATTTCAGGAGTTACCAGAGTGTCTTTCATATGCTCAAGGCCACGTTCACTCCCTGCTGTCAGTGTTTCCCTAATGCCCACTGGGCACCATGGATTTCCTACCAGTGGCTCCAGTGAGTGGCTGCTGCTGTATGGCCAGGAGACCATGCACGGCAGAGACCACTTCTTTGACCTGTTCACTTCTTCTCCTGACTTGGCAGTTTCTCGTTTCTGGCCCCTCTGAGTGCTCTATGTTAGCATGCTCTAAAGTTGTGTTACCTAGGCCTTCATGGGCTTCAGTATGAAGAGAAAAATTTCTTTCATTTTTGTCTTCTCCATTGTATACAGACAAGTACCCAAGGGCTGGTGTAGGCATACGTTTGAGTAATAGTCACCTCGCTGTCCTCAGAATCCCTACTATGCCCAATGATTAAGTCTCTCTTCCTAGGTCAACATCACTGTGCCTTACAAGAATTCTGTATTGAAAGCATTTATAGATTCCATCATCTCCCACCTGGCCCCACTACATAGTCTAAAACTTAGCTATAGACAAAACCTAAATCCTCATGTCAGCAGACTTCAGAGGATCCTCTCTTGAAAGCTCTCCCAACATATCCAGACAGGCCAGAACATGACAGCAGTAAACTAAGACTTAAGTTAAACTGCATGCCGGGAAAGTTTTAGAACAGCTACCTAGGGGATGGAAATGTACCAGAGTACAAAAAGTTACAAAATTGTGAACTCCACTCATTGCTCCATGGAGACTAGAGACCTTCGATTGAAATGGTACCATCCAGCAGTCCAGGAAGCACAGAGAGATTTGAACTGAATCAGGGTTGAGGATGAGCAGGGCTGGTAGGGCATGGTAATGCAGAGCGTGAGGGGATTGAGCAGGTTTGTAAAATTTTTGTTGGAATGATTGATTAGGCAGCTCAGCTGGGTGGAGCAGAGAAGGAAGGGGAATCTGGGGAGCTGATGGAGTCATTTGTTCAGCAAGCATTTATTGATCACTGACAATGTGCCAGGCAGGTACAGGCACAGGTTCTGGGAAAACTGCCCTTGAGAAGTTTACAGGTTAGCTGGAGAGGTAGATAAGTACATAGTATAGCGTGCTAACTGCTACAATGAACCAGGAGCTGTAGGAGTACAGAGAAGGAGCATCTAACTTTGTCTTGAAAGATTGGTTGGAGAAAATTACACCTACATGGAGACCTGGTAGAAGAAATTGCCAGGAGGAGAGAGGGGAAAGTTTGCTCCCAGGCAGAAGGACAAGCTGGGCTGAAGCCTTGGAGATAAGAGAGAAAGAGGATGACAAGATCAGTGCAGGATGGCTGGGGGCATAAAGGACTGCAGAGAAGTCACAAGGGGTGAGGTTAGAGAAGCAGTCAGGGACCACATCAGTCAGGGACGACACCAGGAAGGGTCGTGGGGCCTTGTAGAATACTTTCAGGGCTGTCTACCCAGTCTAGTCCCTTCCACCTCCACCCTGACCACCACCAAACTGCCTCATCATCAAGAGTAGAGTCCAGAATTCAAGTTTGTGTCATGTTGACTGTGCTCAGTCACAGCCGATTAAACCAGGGTGGACGCTTAAGGATCATAGTCCAGCATATTCACAGAGGAACATAGAAAGCTGGTTTATATAGAGAGAAACAAATCAGAATGTGCAGAGAGAAGTGGGGAGGGGAGGAGAGAGAGAGAGAGAGAGAGATTTATTGAGTAGCTGGCTGCCTGGTTTTCCAAGAGCTTGTAATTAATAACAAAGCTTCTGCCCTTGTAATTAATTCCCCCTTTCTGCACTCAGTCTAGCTCAAGTGGGTTACTGTTTCTTGCAACAAAGGAGTTTTGACTAGGCTCACGAGGGAGAGAATATAAAATGAGAGGAAAGAGCCTAGGACAGAACTCTGTGGAAAAGCAATATTGGTAGAGTAATCTTATGTTTCAAATAGTCACAGGCTTTTCTAATCTAGGCAGTGATTTCCCTGGCTGTACAAGTGACTTCAAAGCTTACTGGGATTTTAATCTAGTTCAGGGGTCATCAAACCATGGCCCATAGGCCAAGTCAAGGGCACCACTTATTTTTGTAAATAAAATTTTATTGGAACACAGAGATGTCCATTCATTCACATGTTGTCTATGGCTGTGGCTCTACAATGGCAGAATTGAGTGGTTGCAGTAGAGACGATATGGCCTGCAAGACCTAAAATATTTACTCTATGTTCCTTATAGAAAAAGTTTTCTGACCCTTGATCCAGTTGATTCTTCTCAGTTTCATGTAGCCATGCCTATAATTCTTGTCTAGTCACATTGTTTAGATTTTCTATAATTCTTTGCATTCTATCCCCATGCCAACTCTTTCTTTTCTCATGCTAATTGTCCAGTACCTCGAGCTTGTCAGGTTTAGATGGAAAATTCACACTTTAAGTCTCTATTGACTGAGATATTTCTTCCAATAGAAAGGATTTTCTGGGCATCACATCCTTAGTTGAACCTCTACTCTGAGGCACATTAATCCACTCAAAAGTTGTAACAATGGGTTGACAGCAGTGGTCTTGCATTGGCCCTTATCTGAAGGCTGAGTTTTATTTGTCCCTCATTGCTAAGAAGTCTTCTGAGTTTTATCTTTTCCCAGTTGGAGTTGAATAGCTTTCTTCCTTCAGCCTACAAGTCCCTGAATTTCCAGACTTTCTTTTCTCTCTCCTTCTTACTTGTATGCCTGCAGATACTTTTCTGACCTTATCCTTTCCTTGTGATACCTTGTCAATAGCAGCCAACAAAGCCATCATATCTACTAATGTTGTTTTCCAACCATTTCCCTAGAGCTACTAGTTCATTAAGTACACTATTTACCTTCCAAGTAATCAGAGGTGACAGTTTTACCCATGTTTCACCACTTCATGATGTATATCATCATCTTCTTAGTCTACAATAATTGATTCCTCAATGCACTAATTGCCTACTTAGCCAATGCCACATATTATAGGTATTTGTTTTTGAGGCACCTCCCTTCTAGGTACCATTGAAGCCTATCTATCAAAAGCCGCCAGAAACATACCTATAGTCAAACAAAATTAGATGTATTAACTTGCTGCAGCAAGGGAAATTGCACACCAGGGGAACCACAGGCGGGTGTCTTGGGAAGAGGATTCAGGAGAGACTTGTTATAGGACTTGGGCTTGTGCTGGGTGATGTAGGGGAGCGTTTAAGGAAGTGGGTGCTTTCAGGAATTGAGGACAATTCAGCAATTGGGAATATTACTAATTTTTGTCTAGGAGATGGGAGAAACAAAGTGGGGCTAAGGCTGTCATTGGTAAGGAGGCAGTGGTCACTCTTGTAGGGGTAGTCCTGAGTCCTGTCCATTAGGGCATCCAGGAAGGACAATGGGACCAAAACAAGATGAGCTGGTGCTGAACAGCTGCTGCCCTGGGCTGAGGAAGGAATCAAAGCACCCTCCTGGAACAGAGATGCATCACCTTGGTTAGGGGAACTGCAGAGAGAGGGGCTCAGAGGAGAGTTTCCCACAGGGCCATGAGGGTAGGCCACACAAGAGAGTCTGCTCGAACCCCATCAGGCCCAAAGCCATATAGCCAAGTGAGAACTATCCTGTTTCTCATTTCTCCTTCCTTCTCCTGCCCCACCCCAGGCAGGGTGCAATACAGGAACCAGCAGGTGGAGGAGAAGGGAGCAGAAGGACCATCTTCCTTCTTAACTGAAGTCTCCCAGTCTGAGGAAGACCTGAGCTGGGGAAGAGAGAAGACTTAATGCTAAGTTAGTTACTGAATTGACACTGTGCTTAGAGTGTAAAGGGACCATTGGATGATTGCCCAGCAGGAGAGGGAATTAAGGGGTCTCCAGAGTGCAGAGGGAGACTATGCCCATTGGAAATGGTGGTAAGGATGTGTTTGGCACAAATAGCACTTGTTCACCATCCTGTTGACTCTTTTGTTTACTGTCTTTAGGGTCCCACCAGAACGTGAGCCCTGTGAGGATAAAGATCTGGTCTTTCTTGTGTAACACTATATTCTCAGCAAATGTAATGTTGTGTGGAAAGTAGTGGGCAATAAGTAAACATTTCCAGAATGAATGAATGAATGAATGAATTGTTCCCCTAGCCTCTTCTTATTTGTATTATAGTCACAGTTGGTTGTATCTTTGGCTGTAGCAGGC
The DNA here is from genome assembly GCA_031878705.1 of Tapirus indicus. NCBI lineage: Eukaryota > Metazoa > Chordata > Mammalia > Perissodactyla > Tapiridae > Tapirus > Tapirus indicus. Next base: position 77,305,365 of record CM062917.1, read on the forward strand.
CACGCCTCGGCCAGATTTCCACCAAGAAAGAGATGCTGTTTTGCTTATTGGAGGAGCCAAGATGCTCTGTTCACTTAGAGCTGGGCTTGGGTCATCAACAACCTTTGCTAGTCATTGACCTGAGAGGGTTACACAGAGGGAGTTCCTGGTCTTGAGCCCAATTACTCTATGGATTACCCACGGAGACTTGGCTATGTTTGTTCCTGAAGTTAATTAGGTCCAACCTGCACCTTTTAACTAAATATTTCTCTAACTATGTTGCATGTTTCTTAATCTTGGCTACCTATTAACGTCATCTAGGGGTTTTAAAAAATATCCATACCTGGGGCCCACTCAAGACCTGTTAAATCAGAGTTTCTGGAGGTGGAGCCCAGGAGTATTTTACTCATCTCTTTGTAAAGAGTATAAACCATTTCAGGTGTTGTCAAACTTATGTAATGAGTCTATGTGGTGTAAGCTGTTTTCTGGTCGTGTATAGTAGGACTACATGTTGGCCCATGAGTACAGTTGCCAGATAAAATACAGGAAGCCCAGTTAAATTTGAATTTCAGATAAAAATAAATAATGTTTATTATGATGTTAATGCTATTAATGTTGTTAATGCTATTAATGTTGTTAATTAATGTTGTTAATGCTATTAATGTTGTTGCTATTATGTTGTTAATGCTATTGCAACAGGCATACTTAATCAACATTATTTATAGTTTATCTGAAATTCAAATTTAACTGGGCTTCCGTATTTTTATTTTCTAAATCTGATAATCTGGCAGAAGGGGTTGGGGAAACATCATAACCGTCCTTCACTGCAGATTGCTTGGGGGGCCCTGGGTTTAAACACCCAAATGCTGGTCAGTGCTAATTAGGGAGGGGGTTCCAGTCAGGGTTGTTGGCTGCAAATAGCAGAAACCTGATCTGGCTAGTTTAAGCAGAAAAGAAATTTGTAGGAAGGATCTAAGGTAACTCACAGAATCAGTGGGAATGGTGTAGAACCAGGTGAAGAAAAGGTAGGAACTAAGGTGGCTGGGAAGCCAAGAGCACAGCCAAGGCCATGCTGCAGTAGGGTCTGGTTAGGGAGGTGCCTCTGGAGCCACCAGCTCTTTGCATGTCCTTTGCTGGCTCTCAGCTCTGCCTCCATTAAAGTCTCTAATGGTCTCTGCACTCTAAGCTCAAGGTTCAAAGTTCCAGGTGGGAGCATCAGAGCTGGGCCATGCAACCATACCCTCTGGCTGCCAGGGAGTGGGGAGAGGGAGTAATCTTTAGCCTTTCTAGGGAGGCTTTGCCTCCCACCAAGACTCTACATAGTGGGAAGAAATTTCCCAAAGGGGAAAAAGTTTTGAATTGGGGTAGCAAAAAATGACAAATACCCACTACTGAGGGCTGAAGTGGATTTCTCAGAACGCTGGCGGGTAGGAGGAGGCAGTGTGGAGTCATGGAATTTTGGTCTACCTTTTCATCCGTTCTGTACCATTAACTGTCTGGGGCCCTTAGAGGTCACTCAGCTTCTAAGCCTCAATTTTCTCATCTGCAAAATCCATGTTTTCCAGATTTTGAATGTCATTGACCAGTAAAATTTCAAAGGGAATTTTGGGGATGAACATAGGCATGTTGCCAACTTTTTGCTTTGTCAAGCAAAGATATTATTGAAAACATCTATCAATTACTATCACCATCATTTTATAAAATGAAGTATATTTTAATGCCAAAATTAGGAAGGACATCATCTCAGAATACCGATTAGTTCTTTAAACTGAGTTAGTTTGCAGGAAAACTTACTACATTGGCTTTTTTTTTCCTACCTTCACTTGGACCAGTGAAAGACTGGCTCTACACCACGGGTTAGTGTGGGAACCGTCAGTCTTAATGGCTTTTCCGAGATTATGATTCTGGAATTTCTGAGGGCTACAGAGTGGGCTTTTTGTCTAGGCTTGTTTTTGGCATTGCATACTTTTTCCTTTTGATCTCTGAGCAAACTTTGTTTGGATAACCTTCAGTGCATGGCATAAATTCTACCTTTTAATGTGCATTAAAAAAACTCTTGAATGGCAAGGGGAATCCTTTGGGACAAGGAACATCTACCTCTTTATATTGCTTAATGTTACTGTCATGGAGGTGCCCAGAGACCGTGCATTTCTATAAATCTTAAAAATCAATCAACTGTTCAATATGTAGGGAGGGCTGCCCTCCCTACTTGCCCACTTAGAGGACTAAATGCCTGGTCCAGCTTGGCCTTTCTCATTATTGAGAGGACATTGATGAACGGGATATGCAAAGGATCATAAAGATGACCGTTGTCTCTCTCTCCTTCCCACTCTTTTCAAAATCATGCATTTTGAAGGCAGCTGGGACTGAGGGAATTGAATATGCACATTTTGAAGGAAAGAAACCACTGATGCATCTATAAATACTGAACAATAATAATGGAAGGAAAAGGGACAAGTTATTGACTGTGGTTAAAAGTAGAGCAAAGAATAAGGGGCCTCATCAGAAGAGGGAAAACTTTTCAGCTATAAGCACCCAACTTTCTAACAATGGGGAGTGGGGAGATGTCTGTAGACAGAGGCCCCTCTCTGGGTGTTCAGAGCCAAGTAGATGAAAAACGAAAGGGTTTAGAGCAGCGAACAGTACTGCCTTCACCAGGAGCTTTATGGGGCCCTAGTGGTTTGTTTTTTCAGCCCTAAGATCTATAATTCTGTTTTTCTTTGTAGATTTTGTGTTGACTCATTTTGATTCCTCCATTTCTTCCCCCCCTTGCCCTCCTGTGCCTGTGGTTGTCTCTTTTTAAAATTTTATCTTGTGAGTCCAGTTTGCTTTCCTCTTTGTGCTGAGCCTTTGGTTTATTGAATGCACGCCCATGTTATTCATTCTGATGTTTTTCCTTGCAAGTCTCTCTTGCTGGCGTGGATGCTGGGCTATTTGAACACAGTAACTAGCCTTTAAAAGGAATCTTTCTTTTACTCACTTTCTTACCTCAAGTTGCCTATTGCTGCTCTTTGCAAGGTTAGTGACTAAGAACAGTTGGTCGGTCATATTGTCTTTGTACATAAAGGATGTTGTTTATATGTGGGTACGTTTATCCTGGGACTGTAAGGTAAGAAGACTGATTCCAAAACAAGTACCCTAGCATTTACGTACAAAAACAGAAACAAACAAAAATCCTGGCCCTCACCCTAGCCTCCTTATTCCAGTGCTACTGCCAAAGATCAAACCCTTCTGGACTGTTCTTTTGGAATTGCCCTTAAAGCTTGTCTATAAATCACAGCAGAAAAATGGTCTTATTGCTTAATAATCACATCTTTTTATTTGACCCCAAATTATATTACCTAACATTTTCACCCATCTTGTTTAATTAAATCTGCTTCATATGGCTTTATATACAGGATGACATTCAAAATATTTGACAATGCAGGCCAATCAGAACAGATGTTGCTGTGACCAACAGTTATATCTGTAGCCATATATATCCTCTGAATATCAGTTCTGCTGTATGTTATTCCAAAACATTCTTTAAAATAAAAATACCCCATTTATGACAAACTTTGATATTTTTTGACTTTTCAGTGTCCAATTCTAGCTGCTGCATTGGGGGAATTCCCCATTGTGTGTGGTCTTCATGATATAGTAGGTGGTGCCTGGCCTCTCACTACTGATGGTAAAAGGCCCGAAGTTTTCCCCTCCCCACTCCCTGGCTTCCAGGAATGTGGCAGAGTCTTGGCTAATTAGGTACTCTCTTGAGCAAATCCAAACAAGGCAAAGGTATTTTAGTGTTCTTTCAAGATGGAGGCAGGAACATTATCCTAGGTGATGGCAATGGTGTCGGTGGTGGTGAAGGAAGTATCTTAAATAGACTATTTCTGCTAAAAGATCATTGTGCTTCCTGCTTCTCTGCCCACAAGAGATGGTTCCTGTACATTTTCCTAGCCTGATCACTCGGGTACATTTTGATTCTCTAAAGTCCTAATTCCCTCTTGATAAATCCTCTATTTTATCGAGGAAAGGCAGAGATGATTTCTATAACTTGTGGCTGAAGGCATCCATTTAGGATTTCCGAAGAGGTGGCCTCAGACTTTGAGAAAAAGCAGATGTTTTTATTAAATGACAGAATCATTACGAGAAACACCTTGGTGGGCTAGGAGGTAGGCCCAAACCAACGAGATGAAACTAAGCAGGAATACATGCAAAAATCTGCATTTGGATTAAAAATATAAATAAATTTCACAAGTCAGAAATCTGACTGAGTGGCAGTCCACATGACAGTGTTCTGTGGTTTCATCTTGACCTAAAGCTCAATGTGGGAGTCCTGAGAGGTGTCATGACTACCATCCTCAGGGATAAGAAGGTGTCCTTAGGAGCCGTGTATTTGGTTCTGTGTATTTTTTCTTGTGAACCCAAGTTAATTTTTAGAAAGTTCAATCAAATATCTCCCCTTCTATGATTTTTCTAGCTCTATAACCTATGCAAAATTAAAAAATTTTTTTTTGAAAATAGAACTATTTAAATCTCTTAAGATTATTTAATAATGTTGTGTACACCTTCCTTTGTGAAATTAAAGAGATATTATGGTATAAAAACAGACACATAGATCAATGGAACAGAATAGAGAGCTCAGAAATAGACCCACACATATATGGTCAATTAATTTATGACAAAGGAGCCAAGAATATACAATGGGAAAGGAGAGTCTCTTCAATAAATGGTGTTGGGAAAACTGGACAGCCAAATGCAAAACAATGAAACTGGACTACTATGTTACACCATACACAAAAAATAACTCAAAATGTATTAAAGACTTGAACATAAAACCTGAATGGACATAAGACCTGAAACCATAAAACTCCTAGAAGAAAACAGCGGCTAAGCTCCTTGACACTGGTCCTTGACAATGATTTTTTGGATTTGACACCAAAGCAAAGGCAACAGAAGCAAAAATAAACAAGTGGGACTATATCAAACTAAAAAGCTTCTGCACACCTAGGAAACTGTCAACAAAATGAAAAGACAACCTACAGAATGGGAGAAAATATTTGCAAATCATGTATCTGATAAGAGGCTAATATCCAAAATATATAAAGAACTCATATAACTCAACACCAAAACACCCAAACAATCCTATTAAAAAATGGGCAGACGATCTGAATAGACATTTTTCCAAGGAAGATATACAGATGGCCAACAGGTACGTGAAAAGATACTCAGCATCACTAATCATCAGGGACATGCAAATCAAAACAACAATGAGATATCACCTCACACCTGTCAGAATGGCTATTACCAAAAATACAAGAAATAACAAGTGTTGGTAAGGCTGCGGAGAGAAGGAAGCTCTTGTGCACCTTTGGTAGGAATGTAAATTGGTGCAGCCACTGTGGAAAACAGTATAGAGTTTCCCTAAAAAATTAAAAATAGAACTACCAGATGACCCAGCAATTCCACTTCTGGGTATTTATCCAAAGGAAATGATAATGCTAACTTGAAAAGATAAATGCACCCCCATGTTCATTGCGGCATTATTTACAATAGCCAAGATATGGAAACAACCAAAGTATCCATCAATAGATGAATGGATAAAGAAAATGTGGAATAATATATACAATGGAATATTATTTGGCCATTAAAAGAAGGAAATCCTGCCATTTGCAACAACATGGATGGATGTTGAGGGCATTATGCTGAGTGAAATAAATCAGACAGAGAGATATACAGTATAATCTCACTTATATGTGGAACCTAAAAAGAAAACAAAACCAAACACACAGATACAGAGAATATATTGGTGGTTGCCAGAGGTGGGGGGGGGTGGTGAAGGGGGGTGACGGTGTGAGTGAAATGGGTGAAGGTGGTCAAAAGGTACAAACTTCCAGGGGGCCGCCCGGTGGCGCAGCGGTTTAGTCCGCGCTTGGCAGCCTGGGGTTCACGAGTTCGGATCCCGGTCGCCTGCAGACTCACTGCCTGTCAGCCATGCCGTGGTGGCGCCCCATATAAAGTGGAGGAAGATGGGCACGGATGTTAGCTCAGGGCCAGTCTTCCTCAGCAAAAAGGGGAGGATTGGCAACAGATGTTAGCTCAGGGCTGGTCTTCCCCACAAAAAAAAAAAAAAAAAAAAAAAAAAAAAAAGGTACAAACTTCCAGTTGTAAAATAAATAAGTTCTGAGGATGTAATGCACAGCATGGTGACTATAGTTAATAATACTGTATTGTATATTTGAAAATTGCTAAGACAGTAGATCTTCAAAATTCTCATCACAAGGAAAAAAATTTGTAACTATGTGTGATGATGTTAGCTAGACTTATTGTGGTGATCATTTTGTAATATATACATAAGTTGAATCATTATGTTGTACACCTGAAATTAATAAATTAATATAATGTTATATGTCAACTATATCTCAATAAAAATGGTAAGAGACACATATGATGAGCAATGAAACACTGAAGCATGAGGCTGTGAAATATAATCCTCAAGGAACTAAATATATATATTTGTTCCCTCTTCCCATTCCTCTACTATCCTTTTCCCTTTATTATATTTATATGTGTGTGTATATATATATATATATATACACACATATGAGACATTATATATATATATGTCTCATATATATATATGAGACATTACAAAGAGGATTACAAATAAGGAAGAAAACTCCTTGTTTGTATTAATTAGATGTCCAGAGAATTGTACTTCATCATTTGCAAATCAATTTTGTATGAATTTCATTATTTTACCCTCCAAATATATATATACACAAACACACTATAATTTATCTCAGCTCCTTATTTGCTCTACTTCACAGATGGGGAAATAAACTCAGAGAGGTAGGTAAGTTGCTCAAGGTAAAACAGTTAGCATGTGACAGAGCTAGGATTTGAACTCTAACTTCACCTCGTACTGTCCCACAATATCATTCCTTGATTGAAATTAAGTATATGTATAAACCATATGGGATTTATTGAACTTGAGATTTTGATGTTTGAATACTGAATGTTGTCAAGGAAATGCATATATTTGAAATGGTATAAGTTGATGTCAAAATAGAGTCCTGGAATCTGAAATTTCTACCCACTTTTAATAACAAATGTACTGACTTCCGGTTTCCAGTTCACTATGTAAAGAGCTTAGAAGTCATCACTCTCATCTTCACAACAACAATAAAAAGCTGAACAAACTGAAAATCCACAACTCTTCTTCGATTCATTAGAGAACTGAGGTCAACAGGGTAAACTGTTGCCTCAAAACTGGACAGACTGACAGGTGGTTGCAGAGAAACACAACTTACCAGAGCAGAAGCCTGCAGCTGGAAGCAGTATCAGCAGGAACACTTTAAACTGTAATTGATGAACTGCTAGAAGCTCAGTGTGGACAAGTTTGAGAGTCAAAAACTCTAGGGGGCCTAAACTTAGGGGGTGTCCCTATACTTTCTTGAGTTTCACCTCCAGGAGCCCCATCAAGATCTTACTGTGAAGATAAGAGAAAAATTATCTCAGGCTTCTTGCAGGGGAGGGGGAAGTAACTCTTTTGAAATAGCCCAGAGCTTTCTGTTCTCTTTAGCAATGATTACAGTTTTACCAGGGCCTAACCATCCTGGGGGAGGAGAAATACCCAACTCCAGCTCCCTCTAGCCTGAGATGTGGGAGAAGGGAAATACCCAACTCAGGGTCACTAAAAGACCCAGGCCTAATCATAGGATTATAGGGCACTTTCTCTACCTCCACACCATACCACTGCATCCACAGGGCTCCTGTATAATAATGGGGGTTACAACAGAAAGAACTACACAGCTCAGACCTTATTTAAGGAGAAATCTCTAGGGAAACTCAAAGACAATAGGAGAGACAAAAACAAGGACACTAGAGGAAACTTTAGCCTCTGATACCACAGCTACAGCAAGCAGTAAAAGCTGCCTAATTCCTAGCCAGAAAACAAAACCTCACAGAAAAGGCCTATTTAGCTCAGTTTCTTTTATCTGATACATCATGTCTGGCTTTCAGCAAAAGAATACAAGGCATGCTAGAAGGCAAAAAAAGAGTCTGAAGGGACAAAGTGAGCATCAGAACCAGACTTAGATATGGCAGACAGTTTGGAATTATTGGACCTGGAATTTAAAATAACTGTGAGTAATATGCTAAGGGTGCTAATGGAAAAAGTAGACAGCATGAAAGAAGACATGGATAATGTAAGCAGAGAGAGAGAAACACTATGAAAGAATCAAAGGGAAATGATAGATAAAAAAATATTGTAACACATGAATAATGCCTTTGATGGGCTCATCAGTAGAATGGACATGGCTAAGGAAGAATAAGTGAGTTTGAAGACATGTCAACAGAAACTTCTTAGCTTAAAAAACAAAGAGAAAAAAGAACAAAAAAGATGGAACAGAATATCCAAGAACTGTGGGACAATTACAAAAGATGTAACATGTGTAATGAAATGTCAGAAGGAAAGAGAGAAAGGAACAGAAGAAATATTTGAAGCAATAATGGCTGAAAATTTTCCTAAATTAATGACAGGAACAAAACCTCAGATCCAGGAAGCTCAGAGAACAAGCAGGAAAAATGCCAAAAAATCTACACCAGGGCATAACCAATCATCCCTAATACTGAGGCCATAATCATATTCAAACTGCAGAAAAATCAAAGAGACAATCTTGAAAGAAGCCAGAAGAAAAAAGAAACACCTTACCTATAGAGGAGCAAAGATCAGAATTATATTGGACTTCTCTTCAGAAATGGTACAAGCAAGAAGAGAGTGGAGTGAAATATTTAAAGGGTTAAAAGAAAGAAGCCACCAACTTAGAATTTTGTATCCAGGAAATTATCCTTCAAAAGTGAAGAAGAAATAAAGACTTTCTCAGACAAACAAAAATTGATGGAATTTGTTGCCAGTAGACCTGCCTTGCAAGAAATGTTGAAATAATTCTTCAGAGAGAAGGAATATAATATAGGTCAGAAGCTCGAACCTACATAAAGAAAGAGCATTAGAGAAGGAAAAAATGATGGCAAATAAAATATTTTATTTTTCTTATTCTTAATTGATCTAACAGATAATAATTCAAAATAATATTAACAGCAATGTAGTTGATCATTACAGCTTATGTATAAGTGAAATGAATGACAGCAATATTATAAGGGACAGAGGGAAGGATTGGGAATATTCTGTCATAGGGTACTTGGGCTACCTGGGAAGCAGTACAATGTGATTTGAAAATGGACTTGGATTAATTGTAAATATATATTGCAAATGCTATGGCAACCACTAAAAAAATTACACAAAGAAGTATGATTGATATGCTAAGACAGGAGAGAAAATGAAATCATATGAAATGCTCAATTAAAACCAGAGAAGGCAGAAAAAGAGTGGAAGACAAGAAAAGAAACAGAGAACAAGGGAAATGAATAGAAGACAGCTACAAATATGGTAAATATTAATCTAACTATGTCAATAATCACTTTAAATGTGAATGGTCTAAACACACTAAAAAGTGTATTAATAAATGTTTTTAATTTGTCAATAATAAAATGTCCAGATCCTCACTTCTCCTTTTCCTGATAAAGGCGTTGATTACTATTTGCAATGCTGACGGCACTGGTATTAGAAGTTGGGGGTAGGGGGACTGAATTGGGAGAGAATTAGAGAAGATTTTGAGCTGGGCTTGAGATGCCACTTGAGCTACTCTCAGGTGCTGGTAAGCATCATGAGGTCAACAGATTTTCCCACATGTCCCAAGTCCAGGCTTATCTGTTTTTCCTGTTACCTGGGGGTTGCCAAGGACCATAGCCACTGAAGGGTCAACCCTGGTGGTGGTACCGAATTTCAACTCAGTGTTTGGTGATCACTTAGTATATACCCAGTGTAGGTGCTGGACACTCAAAAATGACTGAGCCACAGTTCCTGCAATCACAGTGCTGGACAGAAGGACACATAAACAAATTACCTAAAGGATGGGCAGTAAGTTGCTGGGCTTTATGATTTATGAATTGTCTAGTTTTTACACTCAGAGGTCAAAAACCAGTGTTTTGATAGATTTTGATTGGTCTGCATATATTTAAACTTAAAAGAATTGTTGCCAACATTTATAAATTAGGAGAATTCACATAAATAGAAGGATTTTCAGCTTTTTTGGAAAAAAAAAAGAAAATCTGACAATACTAGCCCTGCCTTCCCATACAGTGACAATAGGCCAGAGCTAAGGCAAGGTTATGTCCTTTGGGTAAAGTGTGCATTCTCCAGTTTACCACACTCTCTACCACTCCCTATTGTCCCTGACATTGAGGCCAAGTGTCAGTTGCTTTTCATCTTTGTGCTTATACTGTTCTCCTGGGTCCATTTTACCCATAGAATTATCTCCCAGCCCTGTAAGCATTTGAGTTTATGACCTCTATTCCAACTTTAATTCTCATGGAAAACAATATGTAAATAAGATGAGTAGTATTTTATATAATGACCAATATTTAAGGGAAGTCTCAGTTTATGCTTGTTGTCCTTAACAGCACTCCTTCCAGAGTGTCCTGATGATGCATAACCAAAGCAGACATTTATTCTCGAACAGAGGGCCTCCAAATCACAGACAAGGGATCAACCTTTCCATCTCTCTCTGCTCTGGTCTGGAGAGGAAGGTGGGACCATTTTGATATGATTTATCATAGTTTTTTTGGACAAAGTTCAATAGCCTTTGGATTCTGGACATTCATCATCTCTCAAGCTGGCCATGTGCCTCCTTTCTCTTAGGCGTCTGGGGTGGGGACTGGTGGGGACCGTCTGTAGCTGAAGGAATGTCAGCTCCACGGTTTCCACCTGCAGTTTGCGTGATCATGCTTTGCTCTGTCAGGATCAGACCAGAAGGGTAAAAAGGCACAGTGGCAGGTGCTGGGAGGGACACAGTCATGTGCACAGGAGGAGTGCCTGTGCAATGCCGTGGCATCTAGGTTAGGGGGAACCTGCATCTTGTCGGTGGGCATGGAGGGTAAGGCAGTGTGGTCTTGCGATTTGGCACGTAGGCCTGGAGTCCAGACAGACCTGGGCTCTTATCTTCATTCTCCCACTGACTAACTGTGAGGCTCTGGACTAGAGACTTAGGATCTCTCTGCTTCAGTTTCCTCTTCTTCAAAAGGAAGAAACTAGGCAGTATCTTATAGGGTTATTGTAAAGATTATACGTGAGTAAAATCCTTAACACAGTGCCCGGCACATTGTAATTGTTCAATCAACAAATAGAAATTTTATTGTTTCACTGTAATTGGTATAGAGTTGTCAGATAAAATACAGGATGCCCCGTTAAATTTGAATTTCAGATAGACAATGAATATATGTATATATATTTTTAAATATGAGAATATCCCATGCAATATTTGGGACACTTATTCTAAAAAATTTTTGTTGTTTATCTGAAATTCAAATTTACTGGTGTCCTGTATTTTATTCGCTATGTCTGGCAACCCTAAATCAGTAGGCTCCCAGACCGCATTCATTCATTTGTTCATTCAGGCAACACGTATTTATTGAGTACCTGCTATATGTCAGGTACTGTTCTTGGGGCTGACGGGAAGCAAACCAAACAAGGACTGCTGACCTTGAGGAGGTTACATTCTAGGAGGAAGGGGCAGATAACAAACAGCAGACGTATTAACTAATTATACTAGGTAGTATATGAGGTGATTACCAGTGTTATGGAAAAAAGAGAAAGTAGAATAGGTGATAGGATGCTACGAGGAGGCGGTGCAGGTAGAGATATTCATTAAGGTGGTCCCTGAAAGCCACTTAAAAGATGAGATTGAACAAAGACTGGAAGAAGGTGAAGGGGCAGGAGCTTGTACAGTGTCTACAGTTTAAGTAAGGGTGCTGAGTCAGGGAGAGTGCCTGGCACATTCCAGAAACAGCTAGGAGTCTGAGTCTACTTGCATCCCTTGTAGAGCATGACCTCAAAGCTCGAGTAGCTGCCTCGGCTGTTGCTTTAAAGCTGCCATTTTCCACCAGGCAGCTGACCTCCAAAGTTCTTCTTTGGCCAGCAGGAACTCTCCTTCTGCTTCTTGGGACCAGCCCTTCTAGAAGGCCATGATAAGAGTGAGGCCAATGAGGCACCAGGATGTAAAATTTCAGGAGGTGCTTACTCTCAGGGGCATGCCCCGAGTGCCTCCTTGAATTTTGTGCCCTAGGGACCTCACTTGCGTCACCCTAGTCCTGGCCCTGCTTCTAGAGGCGGGGAGCCATTTAACCCCAAAGCCTCTTCCCTTCTGGCGGGGCACACAGGATCTCTGCCTCACCCCATACTGGGAACCGCTGCTCCGGGCTGCACTAACTCAGGCTGGTCCTCTCTGCTGGACCCTTCCACACTCACAGCCGTCTCCTCTCCAGGGCCTGCTCTCTCTCCCTCCGATCTGGGTCTCTGTGGAAACCCTAGTCTCTCAGGTGTTCTGCATATGTTTGAACCTCAACTGTGGGTTGGGTTTAAGGTCTTGCCCACAGGGCTTCTGGGCTCCATGCAAATCTAGGGATGTCTGAGCATCGTTCCAGGGTCAGCAAACCTTTCATGGAGACAAGAAGTTCCTGGAACATTTTGAAAGAGTGCTTGAGGTCAGGTTCCCCAGAGATGAGGATTTGGGTTTAAGTAATTTATCAAGGGAGGGCTTCCAGGAAAAACTGGTAAGGGAGAGAAGAAGCAGGACAGGCTAGGGAGAAATTTCAGGCAGATCCCCTAGGAGGGCAGCTGCAGCCGGATCCCTCAATCTGAATGAATCTGGAACATGCAGGAGCCTCAGAGGTGTCCAGACCAGAGGCAGGGGGCTGACAGTCATCCTCCTGCACCCATCAGTTGTGGTTAAGGGCTGCCCCAGGCTGGTGGCTTGGGGGGCATACACTTCCAGGCAGTTGGGGCTCTGTGTTCCTGCAGACAAAAGTGACTCCAGTAGCCTGAGGAAGTCGTCTAGAAGAAGACTTTTTGAGGACAAAGGCTTTTGAAGCAGATGGAGAGATGCATAGAAAACAGGTGAAAGGATCTTAGGGTGTCTGGGTGGAGCAGAAGGTGGGTACATGCTAGAGTCCATGGGAGACTTACAGGGACTCTGTGGCCCCCAAACCAACTTAACCTAATAGATCCGGGTGGGCAAACCTCAGGCCGCTGGCCAAACCCAGCTGCTGCCTATTTTTGTTAAAAAAGTTTTACTGAAATGCACCCATTCCCATTCGTTTCCATACCACCTATGGCTGCTTTTGTTCTATAAGAGCAGAGTATGGCTCTCAAAGCTAAAGTATCTGATATCTCTGACCGTGTACAGGAAATGCTTGCCCCGCCCTGTGATGAATCCTGATCTTGACCTCAGCTCCACATATTCGGTTCCACTGTTATTATCTTTTCAAATCTTAGGGCCTTTCGTCTGGACTGTGGAGGCTCATCAGGGTTTGGATGTGAGGATAGGGAAGGAGCGACAGGCCAAGAGAACACATACTGTAAGGAGAGTCTCCGGTTGAGAAAGTTGAGGCACTGTGTGCAAGAAACAGTCAACTGGCTTGTCTGGTTAAACTGGTGATGCTTCTCACCCTTTCAGTTTTTTTTTAAATTTTTTATTATTTATTTATTTTGACTTCTGTGCAGACTGCGTCATGTTCACCACCACAAGTCTAGTTGCCATCCGTGACCATACACACGTGTCCCTTTACCCCTTTCGCCCTTCCCCCAGCCCTCTTCCTCTCTGGTAAAAGCAGAAAGCAAAGGTCTAGGGAGAGGGGAAGAAGCAGAGTTGGTGGCTGCTCTGCCAAGGGGAGGTCAAGTGTCTCCCCCAGTTCTTTACTCTCTGCAGGAGGTATAAATAATCCCCTTCAGAGATCAATGCTTCCTGAAAAGGGAGAAACTAGAGAAATCTCCTGTTGTTATCCTCTTTGGAGCCTTCAGATACATTCATTTATTCCCTCTTTTTGTTCCTCCTGAAGAGTCTGATAGTTCTAGAAGCAAAAAGAAAGAATACACACATATATGGCAAGTACTTGAGCCCCCATTACCTTTTGGAAAGACTGGTTGTATTGTAACGTTCCAGGGCAGAGCAGGACCCTGGAGACTTTCTCCTTCTTTTCAAAGCAAAAGTAGGGATTTGAACATTGACCACACAATGTGAGCATGTTAGAAAGTAAGTGTGAAGCTTGTGTTATTGGAAAGAAACAATTAAAAATATTTGATGTGTGTGTGTTGGGGGGTGTGTTAAATTAGATAGCAGGGAATGATTTTGATGGATTTATCTTCCCATGCTGTCATATCCTAGACTGGCTCCTCATTAGGTGCGTGTGTATAATGCTCAGTGTGGCTTTGATATGGTTTAGACTTATATGAAGAAAAAAACCATCTTTTAATGTAAAGTGGAGGGTCTCACCTTAAGAAAGAGTTCATGATGTCAACCACCACAGTCCTGCCAATACCTGGGGATGCACGTCTCCATGATTGAAACCTACTTTTCTTCACTAGTGCCTCTTGGTTGGTTAGCAAATCCTGCGTGGAAACAGTCTCTGACATTGTGTCTCCTCCCAGACAACCACGGGCTGTTGTGCTTTCCTCCAAGATGGGCTGCTTGATGGGTCTAGTTAGGATTCTGGGTAAATAATTACTGAGTTTGGCCAACTCATATAGCTGTGGTGTTTCATAGAGATGGGATTTCCAGATACATGAGTTCCATTTTTGATTTCCCAATTTACCCTCTCTCTCTGTAGTTTAAGACAATCATTTGAAATAGCCCATAAATGTTAAAATAGAGCAATATAAAGTTAAACAGTTAAACTATAATATGCTTACAATAGAAATCTCTTTGTTTCTTTGTATTTTCTAATTTTTCTACAACAAATGTAGTTTACTTGTATAATACAAGATATCAACAACACCAAAAGCTGGGAGGAGGGGCTGGCCCGGTGGTGTAGTGGTTAAGTTCGCCCATTCTTCTTTGGCGGCCTGGGGTTCGCCAGTTGGGATCCTGGGCGAGGACCTGCTCACTGCTCATCAAGCCATGCTGAAGCAGCGTCCCACATAGAAGAGCTACAGCTCTACAACTATGATACACAACTATGTACTGTATCTATGTATGGGGAGAAAAAAGAAAAAGAGGAAGATTGGCAACAGGTGTTCGCTCAGGGCCAATCTTCCTCAAAAAAAAAAAACTGGAAGGAAAAACAAACAAAAATGTTTCCTAATTGATATCTTTTCCTTCATTTGTAGTCATAATGTGGTCCAGGTGGTGACCAGAACCACGGGATTCAAAGTGGGCTCATCTAAGGCCCAGTGATCCGCTTCAATGATGCATTAGTTAAAAAATTTAGTCGGTCTAGATGAAGTCAGTCTTAATAAATCTTCCTCTATGAGAAACTTAGTAGCATAAGTATGTCTAAGCAGGCCTCAAATCTCAGATAAGAGTGCAAGATTTGGAAATGAGGACAGTAATATCTATATATAGTAGGAATCTAAGCAAAGCCAATCTCTTTTCTGCTTTTATCCAGCATCTTAGTAAGAGCATCTGCAAAGAACTTCAATATTACGGTTCACCATGAATGCTGTTACTGCATAGAAGCTCCATCCTCTTTGACTGAAGTTCAGTTTTTGGAGCTACTCCAGTTCTGGATTGGTGTGGTTATATTGGGTCTCCTACCATTGCATATGTGCAAATAGCCAAATACCCCGGAAACATCTCCACTTTCAGAGATGATGCTCCAGTGACTTCAATAATGAGGCCCATTAACACATAGAGAGCTGCCATGCAGATACCAGATTTCAGTGGTGCAAATAAAGCAATGGGAAGAGTGTGACTTGTTCCTAAATGACATCTCAGCAGGTCTGGTAAAGTTAGAAGCCTTTAACAGATAGGAGCACAACTAAAATTCTTAAAAGTGATATGAGAGTTTCAAAGAATGTTCTGGAGTAGACCTGCCAGTCTAGGTCCCAGGTCAGCTTCCTGTTTCTGCACACATTGCATGTTCTTCACTTGCTGCTGGGATTAGTCAAATAACCTGTAGGATTCACTGACTTTCTCTTCACTCTTCAATTGATTTCAACTCATTTGCCTTTGGAATGATTGGAACTCCCTGTATTCTTATCTGGAGCCCCTAACTCTCAGTGATAATGAAATGGCACAACTTGTAGAGGCATTTCTAATTTACCTTTATGTATCTTTTACTATTTCTGCCAAGCACTAATCATTTGGGCTATGTTCACCTAAATCATAGTGGACTTGGTAATTAGACAATTGGAATTTATCAGCAACAACTGTAAGCCTTTCCTGAACTGTACCACACATCAGACACTGTACTTTACACTGGTGATTCAAAGAGGTGGTATCAGACAGCATTTCCCTGGGGTTCATTGTGTATCCACCTTGGTGAATATTATAATTCCTAATGTATTCAAATGCCAGCTCTACTCATGAACTATGGGGTCTTGGTCAAACCTATTAACTTTTATGATTCTTAGTTCTCATCTATAAAATAGAAATTATCACACTTCCAAGGGATTATATTAGGAGCAAATGAAACAATGTATATGAAAGAGCTTAGAAAACTATATAAATAAGAGATTATTGTTACTCTTATTAGACAAAGAAGATCTGTCACATATAAATGACAACTAGTTAAAAGAATATATTGCCAAACTACACTTATCTGTAAGCCAATTCCATAGGTTGTTCAGGGATCTCTGGCAGTGATTTTCTAACCTGTGAGTGGTGGCTGGTAAATATGCAAACTTGATAAATGCTGCAAAGAAGGCAGCCGAATGCCTGGTGCATAGTAGGAGTCCAACCACTCTTTGTGGAATTGAACAGAATTGAGTCCTAAAGACTGAGTAGAAATTGGATAGGCACCAAAAGTGCTTTGGGCATTGGAGAAATTTTAGGAAGTTTGGTGAGGCTAAGACACAACTGTATGAACTGGGAGTTGATGAGAGATGAGACTGAAGAAGTAAGCAAGGGCCAAAGTTATGAAAGATGCTCTTTGCTATGCTGAAGTTTGTTTTTCATTCTGAAGGCAATGGTTTAACATTGGAAAGATTTCAAGTAAAAGAGAGCTATGTTTATATTGGCCTTTTAGAATGAATTCTCTGGTGGCGAGTGTATGGCAGGTAGACAGACCAGGAGGAGCATATCATTGTGGTCCAGGCCAGGGGCAGGTGGGTTTGAACTCAGTGGTGGCAGTAGGGGATAGAGACCAGGAGACCGAGTCAAAAGGAGTTCATGAGGCACAATTGACAGGACTTTCGGTGACTTGGTGTCTATGAGGGTACAGGGATCGGGATGACTCCCAGAGTTCTGCTTTGGATGGCTGACGGATGGAGCCATTAACAAGGATAAAACAAACAGAATGAGAAAGTCCATCAAGAAGAGGGTAAATTACATCTGTAATCTGCTTTAAGAAAACACAGAAATGCATCATATGTTTTAGACAGATTTTTATCCAGTATACTGAAAACCTCCTCAGGTGTCATCTTCTTCCCCTGACCATGGCTTTCCTCAGGGTACAGCAGATGAGCCAAATAAATCAGAAGGGCTGTTTACTGGACTCTTTCAAAGGCAGAACAGTGGATGAGGAGCCCAGCCCTGCGTGTGTTAGTAAGGAGCTGGTTTCATCTGCTTTGTGACAGACTGCTTCTGAATTCTTTCCAACCATGGATTTTTGATTAAACTCATTAACCATTGCCCTGCTGCACTTGCCACTGAATAGATTATGTATATATGGTTGGTTTAGTGGAAAATTCTTATTGGAACAGCTTTTGGAATCATTTAAAACAGATACTGGTGATTGATTGTCTTCTAAGCCCAGGCTATTTCTGCCCATTCATTTACTGTTTCAAAGTCAGCCTCAGAATTGCTTTTCATTATTTTCTTTCTGAAATTTATTTTATTTGTGAAATATTGTGGTACAAGAAACATGGGACGACTTTAATTTCTGAAGAAATATTACTGGGTTTTGTATAATGAATATGAGTTTCTTGAAGGCAAGGATTAGTTTTGTTTATTTCTGAGTCCCCAGCACACAAAAGTTTCCAGCACGTATGAAGTGCTTAGCAGATATTTGTGGACTATGGAACGAATGAAGTTAAATGATGGTTGTCTTTTTAAAGAAGACATTTTAGAGTTTCCTAAATTAAACATATTTCATAATAGTAGGTATAATCATAGGCGGGACCTTTGCCCAGAATACTTTTAGAGTACTTTAGATGGAAAGAAAGCTTGAAAATGACTTTCTTTTGTCTTTCTCCACCCATGAGAACAGAAGCATCAGGATTTTTTTGCTTCTCTTAAAGTCAGTCCTGGAGCTTCCTGGCCACATTCCTTGCCCGTTTATAATGTATGGGCACTCAGATTTTTGGTTCTGTTGCTTGCCCCAAAGCACTTATCAACCACAACATGTAGTTGATATATGGATCTCCATGTAGCATAAGAAATGTTTGCTAAAGGTCACTAAGGTATGCCGATTGTGATTCTAATTTAAAAAAAAATTTACTGGTATTTTTTGCAAGATGTTCCTGTCTTCCTTTTGAATTAGTTTCTGTAACAACACTAACTCACACCTCCTACTCACATTAAACTTCAAGCAGGAGTATATTCTAAATGCTTAAATTTTCCAGAATATACAATGACAGGCATTGTTTAAGAGCAGCAAAAACTCTTTCCCAGCATCATATGTGTGTTAGTACACATCATATGTGTACCCCTGGTACACAGCTGGGTGTTAGTGGTGGACTGTGGTGGCTCTGGGTTTTGTCTGCCTACTATGGTGTCTCATCTTCTGTCTTCTGGTTCTTATGGAGACTTCCTCCTTCATCCTTGCGGTCCTGCAGGATTGTTATTACAAGGCCCCACCCCTCCCACCATAGACAAGCGTGGGTCTATGACCCTGAGTGGCTGATTCAAGGTACACCATCCCCCAACACAGTGCCCAGTCTACAGACAGGAGCATGACTCAACATCTGGGGTCTCCACCTGAGAAGGAAACCAAGCAGGACGGGCTGATGCCATTGTTTGAACCACAGTATCCGGCTGTGCTTGAGGTCCACAACAGGACTGCCCAGTCAAGTCAGACAGCAGAGTCTCTTTGTTTAAGTGAGTTTGAGCTGGATTTCTGTACCTTCTAACCGCAGAAGTCCCAATTCCTAGAGTATTTCATTTGAAAAGTTAGAATAATCACGATGTTAACCAGTCTGTCTTGAATCTCCTCCTTTTCTTAACATTTGGTGTTGTGATGTATGCTTATTTACATGCTTCCAATTGAAATGACATACCTGAGTTCAAGACACGCTTAGCCTAGAAGCTCATGTCAAACAATTCTTTATTTTTTATGGTACAAATTAAAAGTGACAGATCTGAAGCTGTTAAGAAATACACAAAGTGCAGCTTTACTGACCATACAGATATTGCTCTAGATTAAGTACAGTTTTGTCAGTTTTTTTTTTTAAACGTTAAGCAACCTGTGCAGATAAATCAGCTTTGGTTTCAATGTCAGAGCAAGTAAGGAGCTTTTAAATATCCAGTTTGGCTTCTTGGTCACAAGTCCATCATGTCAACTTCTCGTCATGATGAGTTTTTTGGAACAACCCAGTCCGTTTTCCTGCCCTCCTTCCCGCTGCCCGCTCCTGGCACGGAGCAGCAGCTCTCTTTGTGGGGCCTCATCAGTGACCCTGGTGACCAGTCGAGATCACAGCACGTAGGACAAAAAAAAAAAATCACTTTCTTAACAAGAAATCAACAAATGTGCCTCACACAATTTCAAGTTGAAGACAAGCAAATTACATGACAAAAAGCTTATTATAAAATGTTATCCGAACAGATTTTACAGTCAAACATTGAAATGAAAATCAATTTCCTTTTTCTCCATTTTTTAAGCTTGGTCATTAACTGGGTACAAGTAGAGTGCTGAGGTAAAACACTGATGAACAGTTTGTATTTCTTTTTTTTTCTCTTAAAATAGGAACAGTTTAGTATTGCAAGATTGTCAGCAACATTTAGCCGTATCTATACAATGTGCATATACCTACAAACATTGAGCTTTGGTCCAGCGTAGAGAAGGTGAGCAAAGGCATTTTACAATTTCTTTTTGGTTATAGCTTGAGTTCTTTGTTACGCCTCTACTTGGTTTTTTTTTTTTTCCTAGCTCCTTTTGCTTTTTGTTCTCTCTTTTGTGGTGCGTGAGAGTGTGTGTTTGTGTGTTATGCGTGTGTATTCGCGTGATTACAATATAAAGAAACCAAAACCTTGCAATGCAATTAAAACTCTCAGCTGTTCAAATGGTTTTTGGTTGAAAAAGAAAAAAAAAAAACCCACAAACAAGTGTAAAATATAACATCAGTCATTTTTCTTTTTCATCAAACAACGAAAAAAATGAAGATGGCAACAATTTAAAAATATGTAAAAAAAATAGTGAAGCTTGAAATACAATCACATATGCCCGAAGTGGCTTTTATTTTTTGTTCGTGGCAACCTTAACCTTCAGTTCACGTAAACATAAAAGACACTTAAATACTGTTGGCATATGAAATTGTTCACAAGTGAAAATAAGAAATGTCATAATAAAATTAAGCAATAGGTGTGGTCCCAAAGACTTACAAGTTACACAGTATAATTTATATTCCTAAGAATCTGTTCAGGCACCTTTTTATGCCTTGTAGCAAAAAATTTATCTGTAAAAAATTAATAGAAGCATTACAACACCTTATAAATAATTTATAAAACAATACAAAATTATAAAACTATAAAAAAAACACTGCATATGAATGGTTTGACGACTGTGGGATGAATATTTTTTTATTCCACTCTGGAGGATCACTCTTATTTTATGTGTTCACTGTCCTAGTTATACCTTCCCAATCATAGATCTCCGAACTGAGCAGGCCTTATGTAACTGCTGTTGGCATATGTTTAAACATTTAGCATCCATCATATGTTATCTTGTTAGCTTCTCTTCTTGGGGAGATTTCTTGATGGAATTTGGAGCAGGTCCTAGGAGAATACAAAATCTGTTTAATCAATATATTTTTGGATTTCTGGGTCGTTGGTATTTGTATAGTTTTTGAGGTGGCAAAATGGGTACCACGATGTCCTTGGCATTGAAGATCAAGTTAGCTGTGGTCCAATTATCGTCAGACTGGTGAAATGGAAACATGTTTATAAGTGACTGGTTCCACTTCCAGAATTTCTTTCAGAGTTTCCTTGCTGGTGGTCTCCTGATTGCTGCATGAATCATTTGGGAGGGTGGCAACAATTATACCATTGCACTGACACAACCAGCAAAGAGGCTGACCAAGGAAGAAACCCAAACCCCCACAGGGGAGGGAGTGTGTTAGGGGAAGAAGATGGCATTTCCAATCAGTTGGGCAACTTGAGGATTTTTTCTTTTACAATTTACTTCTCGATAGGACATGAGTGTGATTATTAATTAATTGTTCAGGAATATTTACTTTTAGACAGCAGGCAAATTGATGGTTCTCTTTTGCCCATTTGTTTAACTGAGCACCTTTTCCCTATACCTGGGGAAAGCATCAACTGCAGGTTTCAAATGCTGCCCAGCCATCCTTGAATCTCAGCTTTTCTTCCTGGCTTATTAGGTTATTTTGACCCACAGGTCTTTTAAGTAGGTTACTTTGAAAAATGAAATAACCCCCTAGTTCTAACAGAGAAGGCTGGTCTGATGTGTTAGATCAGCCGCTTCTATATTTTTCCTTTTAGTGGATGGAGGCACTTCATTGTTAAGACTTCCTTTCCCCTCAAGAACCCAGCCCCCAATTCCAACGGTTTAAATTTACCCGCCAACTTTCTGCTCCATTTATATGTCCCAAGAACAATTGCTCCCCCCCTAAAAAAGTCTGCCATCGCTATTGGAATGAAAGCAGTAGCAGAAAAGATGGGATTTACAGGACACACGATGGCCTTGAACTATCCAATCACCATCCCTTTCCTTTTTGCCTGTTTCCTTCGTGTGTGTGTATGAGTGTGTGCATGCTGTGTGTGTATTTTGACTGAAATCTTGAGACATTTCTTTGGCTATCAGACTTCTGAGAGAAATTGCTTTGCACAGAAGCATAACATAGATGTAAGTATTGAACCAAATGTGCAGCTTATGTTTATATTACAAAATTAGTTTTGGTCAGCTCTCCATGTACGTGGCCAACAGACTGAGAAAAATCCCAAGCTCTGGTGTGGACAGTGAGCACAATTACAGCTTATGCCAGTGTTGACAGTTCATTGAGCAAAGCCCTAGTTATTTTGGAGTCTCTCCTGCATTTCACTGGGATCTGAGTGGAAAAGACACCCGTTCCCATTCTGTGGCCTTCCAGCAGACACCGGAGGCCACGCGTGAGGGAGACGGAAAAATGGAGGAAAAAAGAAATGCGAGCTCCGTTTTCTTTTCTCAAACCCACAAGTCATAGTGAGAAGAAAGCAAGGAACGCTTTGGCACACGATCCAGGATGCCCCCACTCAAAACAAAGGCAAAAAAAGAACCCCCTCACCCAAAATAAAAACCAATAGTGAGCCTCACAGAATGGCTTCAACCATGGCAGCCACCCCAAAGGCAGTGACAATAGATGGGAAAGGTGGGAGAAATCAGGCTTCCTATTTTTCTGTTAAGTACAAATGTAAAAATTGGTAGCACAACTTTACACGCAGAGAAGACTAATGATCACGTTTGCAATGCCATGTTTCTGACTTTGGTTAATAGGTTTCATAGTGAATCAGCACTTAGAACCTGAAAGAATGCAGTCGCTCCTCCAGGTGGCAGGCTTGTATTCGCTTTGAACAGATAAAAGTTTTTGTTGTTGATTTTTTTTTTGGTTTAGTTGTTTTCTTTTTCCTTAAAATGTGTTCACATTTTCATAATATACAGAAAAAAGTATGTGGTTATTTGGTTTGCTTTAAGTCCATTAAAAAACTGGCTTTGGGGAGACAGGTGGGGGAGGGAACTATCCTACCACACACACCTGCAGGGTGGTGTATTCCTTGTCTAAAAATTTTCAAAAAAAATTTTTTTTTCTTTTTGGAAAACCAACGGACACGTGTAAACCATTCTGTCCACTTGGTCGTTTTCTTAGTCTTTTTCTTACAAGGGTAATGACTGGGGCTATTTTTAAATTATATTTTAAATTAAAAAATTTTTTTTTGTGGAGTCCCAAGGGTGGAGTTTAGTTTCTGTGGATTTTGTTTTTGATTCTGGGTGGGCGTCTCTTTAGGAGTTTTCTTCCAGAGAGTCTGTTAAGGGCTCCAGAGGGACAGCCGTGGCTGGCTCGTGCTGTTTCAAGCGTTTGATTGTGTTCTTCAGGGCTTGCCTCTTATTGCAGAACCAAACTCTAACTACTTCCCGGTCATAGTTCAGCTTCTCGGCAATTTCCGTCATTTCCTGCCCCGAGGGGTGTGTGTTCTTCTCAAAGTGGGCATTGAGGATCTCAAGGGCCTGGGGTGTGAAGGAGGTGCGCCGCTTGCGCTTTTTGGACGGTTCACTCCCGATAAACTCGGTCAGGTTCTGCATACCTGCTCGATGGCGGGCCTCAGCCTCAGCCATCCACCGCTCAAGCACCGGCTTGATCTTCTGGGCACTTTTAGGGGTGATGTCCAGCTTTTCAAACCTGGCAGGATACAAAAGGCCAGGGTTCAGTTTGGCTGTCAGACTGCTAGCTATAGTGTTCTCTTGGGCTTCCTGTGGTAGGAAAAAGTGGCTTCTCAGGATGGTGTGTCTGGGGGGAGAATTGAGAAAGAACAGTCTTACACTGAGTCCTCTGCCAGGGTGGGCCTCCTGCCTGCCTGCCTGACTGACTGGCAGAGCGAATTCACTCCAGATTAACAGCCAGCTGCAAGGTAGCCGCCCCCGCTCAAGCCAGCGCCCACCCTCCCCGCATGCTTCATGCCCGCGCATGCAGCCCGCGCACGCGCACGCAGACAAGCGTGAGGACAGGGGGGACGGCAGGACGCGCGAGCCAGCTCAGTGGAAACAAAAACAACTCGCGGATCTTTTTCCTGTACGCTCTTGAGATCTAAGCTTTTATTTTAATCAGACCAGCACCATTTCCCCAATCTTCAGAATCCTTAAGGCAAAAATTAGCACCAGCAAGTGACATCAAAGACGACAGCTGTCATGTTCTTCCGCTTAAAATGATTCTTTTTATGTTTTACATTTGTTTTTTCCTTAAATTTCCCCCCTTGGGTTGGTTATGAAAATGTTATTTCTATTAAAATAGCCGGGGATGGTAACTGTGACAAATTTCTTTTATGGTTCTCCTCTCATCTCTGTTTTGCTTCTCATTTTAATCTCTCTTTCTCCCTCTCTGTTTCTCTCCTTCCCCACCCCCCTCTTTTTTTTCTCTCTCTCCCTCTGTTTCTCTCTCTCTCTCTGGTGACAAACAATTTTCGCCATATGTAAGTTAACAACATGCCCCCTTTCAGGTAAAACTTAGCCCGTTGCTGGTTTACTGTTGGACTCCAACAGCTGGACACATTGTAATGACTGTGAACAGCCCCCTCCCTGGATGTGCTAAGGCCACCTCATGCCTTCCAAACACTGTCTAGTGTAATGGTGTATTTTTGCACCAGGGCATCAAGCTGTGTTTAATGTGTGATATCTGCAAACTGTACTTGAATGATACCATTTTCTGTAAATGAGGTCTTCTGTATATCAATTGCCATCAGCGATTCTTTGCTACACTGACTTTAAAAAATATGAAGCATCTTGGATGAAATTATATAGAATGTTTTAAGAGGTCATCCTGGTATCAAATTCAGACTTACTCTCAATGAAATACAAAACAGTACCAATTCTTTTTATTCGTTTGTGTGTTTATTTTAAATCCAAATTCACAACCCTCCAGTATGACAACTTTGGATGCATAGAATTCTCCGCTCTCTTTCAAAGTTCAGGGCTGTTAAAAAACAGCCGTCTGACTGCAGAGTGCATCTTATTACAATGGTCTGTTCTCATAGAGCCAAAGTGAATCTGCTTTAGTTAGAACATGTTTTATAAGGATTCTTGCAAAAGGGCACAAAAGGCTAGGCTTCCTTCATGTGCCACAATCTTATTTTTGGCACTGCATTTTAGATACCTTCTGTTGTGATAGGCAGTGCAAATAGTATCAAATTTTCATGTGATTCCCATGGCATTCCCTTCCATGTATAGTTCAAGGAGTTGTTTATTTAAAAAAAAAAAAACCCAACTTCTAGTACTGCTCAAAAAGGGAAGAAGCATATTTTGCTTTCAACACAAAATGAACTAATCATTTAATGTCATTTAATGAGCTTGTCCCTTGTGGCAAGCTCTCTCAAAGCTCTCATTGTCCTGTTAATTTGCCACACACCACATTTTTACCATCATTCACCATAAAAGTCCCAAAGCTTAAACTATTGATGGGATGACAATAGGCTTTACAGCGCCATGGCATGGGGTGGGGCACAAAGCTGGTGATAGGGGTGTCCATGGATTGGTGGTGCTTTTCCTCTGTGTCTCTGATAAGGAGGGACTGGTCAAAGCAGTGCCTGCAGCTGATTAGAGAGAAGTGACCCCTGGGTGTGCAGCTCAAATGCAGGTTCCTTCCGCCCTTTAAATTAACTTGCATTGTTCCAATGTCAGACCTCAGTCTCTTTCAAGACTTTCATTGTTTTTCTTGGTAGTTAGCTCCTAAGACTACCTCACAGAAGCACTAGAAGCTAGAGAAAGGCCAAAAAGACATGTTCTCTTATACGGTGAATTCCCGAGGTTTCTTTTCATTTCAGCCATAGGTTTTTTGGCTTTCCCTGGGGAAGACTTTAGAAACTGACATATTTGATTGGGAACGCCCAAGAAACACTGCGTGTATTAGTGGAAACATTAGAGAGCACTTAAACCAATAAAAGGAAATCATGTTTTAGGACTAAAAATAAGCCAAAGAGGACTTTAGCAACAATAGCAAATTGAAAACAACTTAAAAACCTGTGGCTGCCTTTATCACAAGGCTGTCAAGATGAAACAAAATTAATGTTTCCCAACAGGGAGCCACCGTATTCATATCATTGATGCCGCTTGTTAGTGTTGGTGCTTCTGTACGTGTTGTTTGGAATAACATATACAAGCCCGGAAACAAATTTCCCAGCAGTAGTATCCTTGTATAGACTGAATAAAGGTTATTTTCTACAGGGAGGTATCTTATAAGAAAAAACAGTAGGGGAGGCCATAGAAGTGAGAGGATCCTATGGCGCTTTTTGTATTTAACAACAATCAATGGGTTTTATGGAAAATCATTGAGCAAAATGTGAGCTGCAAGCTACTACCCCATACTGATGTTATTTATAACCTTAGTCTTAAACTGCAGGAAAAGTACACTTCCGTCCTTTGGGGAATACATTAAAAGTATAAAGAGCAGATAAAAAGACAGCATTTCATGGATCACCAAGAACAAAATCCACTTAAATGAGTTTAGAGTTGGTTTCTTGGCTTTTCCTGATGGAGGAGGACTCATAAGGCATTGCCCAAGAGGAAAAAGCTCTTGCCGAAGTGCCTTTGTTATCTCATGCATAAACATGGGATTAGTGCAACACACACATGCATGCGCGGGGTCGGCTTCTGGTGGCTTGACCCAGATCAACTTGAGAACAACCAAGGCTGGATTCTGTCATTTATTTATTTAATTTTGGTGGGGTGGCAAGGTTAGGCCAGATTCTCCTACCCTTTCCTGAGCCATGTAAAAGCAGCTGCTTCTTTTTAAAAATGTGCTTTTAATGTTGTGTCTAGGAAGGCAAGTTAAAATATGCCTTTGAGGTCACGAGATGTTTAAGGTGTGTTTTCTTGGAAAATCCTGATAGCCATCCCTGGGTAGAAATGGTGGGAGTGTTAACACCAGTTGGGACTGGCAGCTTTATAATATTTGCTCAGGACACCTGTCTGCAGACAGGAGACAGTGGCTCTCAGCTGCACAGGAGGGTGGGTCCAGAAGGAAACCCCCGGGTGGTGTATTTCCAATGAGATCGCCTTGGAAGTTCTTTGTGAGTTGACAGGAGTTATCAAGCCAGGACCCCAAATCTGCTTTAGCACCTTTATTTCCATCAATATCATCAATTCCAACAGATAGCTACCCCAAACTTTGTTCCCGCGATCTACCCCTCCAGCTTTGCCCACCCGAAGAAGAAAGCTGAGCCGCAAGGACAAACGAGGCCCAGGCCGACCAGGAGAGGTGACAGCATGCGGGCGCGGGTTACCTGCAGATGGCTGACTGGCTGTACGCAGGCCCCTCTGTAGCACTGAGAGCCTGTCCCACCTGAGTCTGGGTCAGGCCAAGGGACAGGCGCCGGATTTTAAAAGCTTTGGCAAATTCTCGGATCTCCTCCAGATTAACCCCATCCACCTCACCCGCTGCCGTTTGAGGATCTGTGGAGATGTTTTTAAAAATAGGATCAATACGTCAACACACATCCGAATAATATCTGCTTATTACAGTTTATAAGAAAGTGGCTCTCTTTAATAGCAGAGCGGTGGGGAAACGGACATTGCAGAATGTTCTCTTTGTCTCCTAGGCGAGGCACCAAGGCCCCCACTCTCAATTTATTACACCCCCACAAATCATCCTTCGAGATATTTCTATCCTGGAAAAAACCATAGGTAGCTCACACTGCCACTTCCACAATATAACAGTGTGCTCCTTTGGGCTTGACAAATAACAGCCAATGCAGGAAGGCCCTTGCTATGGGGGATGCAATTCTGTTTTGCGCATCGATATTTTCAAATGTTGTGCAAAAATACAAAAACGGAAAGGTTTCAACTTGCAGTGTCTTAATTGGACTCTTTAGTGCTAAAAATTGCCCTTGAAGAAAACAGTATTTTGTGCTTTTCCTTTAACGGATCACCAATGCAGCCGGGCTAACAGATGATAATGTTACCTAATTTCTTATGTTCACATTTGTCCCTCAGAAGAGCATGCTTATGAAGCTGTGAGAATAATATTGTCTTTTTTTCCCCCTGATAACAGTTTACTGACACAGACGCCTTTGTCCCCTGAAAGGGCACGTAATAAAAAATGCCTACCGCAGGAAGGCTCCTTTGGTGCTGGATAACGCGGTCAATTTAGGACTTATCAAGGGAAATGACACAACAGCTGGAGAATGAAACTCCCCCCGCTCCTTGGCTACTGATCCTGGATAAATGAAAGCTACACCAAGCTGGAGACAGCATGGGTTGGGGATGGTGGAAGATTTCAAAGTGCTGCTCGATCCTGCCTGGAGTGAAGCCATTCTCCCTGCAAGCTGACTCTATTGTTCTTCACCTCACTCCTCCTCGATTTAGGTGAAAAGTTTTCTCTTTCTCTTTCTGCACAATAACTCATCAATTTCAGTAAATTCGAGGACTTGTCTAAGGACTGTGGTAGACTATATTACTCTTCTGGGCTCAAGGCTATAGAAACTCCTGTAATCATGAAAAGAAATAAATATTCGCATCCCAAGGGCCAATTTTTTAAGGACTTTTAAATAAAGATGTTAGTATCTGTGGGGGGCTTGGAGTTTCATGTATAGATTCTCCCATTACAGGAGAAAGGGACTCTTGTCAATAGAATCAGCAACACAGGTGTATGCTGTACCTTTATCTTCACATTAAAAAAAAGTCCTGTAGAATTTTTACATGTCATTAGTCATAATTTCATTGAGGAAAGATTAAAAAGTGGTCCAACCACTGCAATCAATCTATAAATATTTCTTAAGCGACTCCTGGGAGTCCGAATGAGTGGAGAGAGGGGGCAAGAGAAATAGCAGAGCAGTTCCAGCCTCTGTGGAGTTTACAGTCTATAGGGGACTGGGGCCCAATACTATGAATGAGAAACAATTAGAGAAAAATATCAAGCAGAGTATAATCAAGAACTAATGGTGTGACACCCACACTGGAATTTATGGAGAAGGAAGAGGTGACAGGAGGGAGAATTCTTCTGGGTCTTACCCAATGGGCATCTTTCAGAGAACGGAGGGGCCGTGTTCCAGCCGGTGGGAGCAGCGTGCAGGCAGACGGAGATGCAAGGAGGCGCGCAGCACTGTGAGGGCCTGCGAGGGTTTTGGAGGGTGGAGGGAGGAGCGAGGGCCAGAAGTGGTGAATATTTCAGTGAAGGACATTGAGAATCTGTGTCCACGGGTAGAGGCAGAGGGTGACTATAAAACTGGTTTGGCTGTTAAGATGAATGAAAATCCTACTTTTTCTCCCCCAATTCCCTCAGAAGGCTGGCAACATTGGTTAATTAAAGACTTGTTTGGGTTGTCCCTGGGGGAGGCTGCCCTCCAGATCTGAAATTCCACCAATACAGCAGCCTGGAGCAGCTTGAAGTGTTTGCTAAGGATTCCAGAAGGTCACGTCCTTGCACATAGTGGCCTTGAGCCCCTTCTCACGTTTATTCCTTTAAAAATTTCTAGAGCAGAAGTTGCAAATGAGCATCTTGAAAATAAAGCTCAGCTTTCCCAGTGTTTACATTTTTTGAATTACTTGTCAACATTTAAACATTGGGAGATTTCTAAAGAAAAATCTAGATTTTTCATGTTCTTTTGAAATGTTAGAAGAATTGGCTGCACTGGGTCTACGTTTGTATTTGGGAAGAATCAGTCAGCTGGACCTGATTCTGGCTACCCCTTCAGCTCCCCATCACCCTCGTCCCCAGCCCTCCTCAGACCTGCTGCATTGCTGAGCCTGTTTTGTGACCTGCATTCCTAGCATGCATTCCCTAGGGGGGCGCAATTTGTTCTGGGGTTTGGGGGGAAAGGTGGAAAAGCCCCAGAGAGTGCAATGTTGTGGTCCCCCAAAGGGCCACAGTACATAAACAGAACAGATGTACAGTATATCTGTGGTGTTAACATTTCATGGGGGAAAAGAGGGCAATTAGGATAAAAAAGTCTAAAAAGGCTCCTTGTTGGGAGGTGGAGGATGGTAGGAGGAGGGCGACGATAAAATAATAGTTGAAACACTCTGGTTTAGAACAGAGGGGGACACTTGGTACAGCGGAAGAGGGGCCTGGCCTCTCTCCAAGAGAGGGGGAAGAGGCGCTTGGCAGACTCGAAAGCATGGGCAGTGAAGGTTCAAAACAGGGTGAAAAAATGGGAGCTGGAGACTTTCCTTGTAAGAATATGGCTTCTTGGATGGTGATTTTCTTAATTTGGCAGGTAAGAGTCACCTGGCGGGGCCCAGGGATGTGTATTTTTAACAAGTATCACAGATGTTTCTAATGCAGGGCATCTTCTAACCCCACTCCCAGAGGCCTTCTCTCTGGCTCTGGCCTGACTGAGTCTGGGCGTGGCATCCTCTGCATGCCGCTGTCTTTTCTCGACCCTTTACCATTATTATCCACTAGGTTTCATTACACACAAAGCATGCTGTACCACCTGGGTAAGCCCTAGAAAGGCCCTGTGAGTGGGGGCTCCTGGGCAGGCACCCCATGCTTCCCCTTCACCCTCCCCCAACACCACCATTTATGGCAAATGGCAAACATATGGGTGTCAGCAGGCTGGGGTAGTCAGTGTAGTCTGGAGTTGGGGCAGGGTGTGGGGGAAGTTTTTCTCTGAGCAAAGCTAAGTAGCCCCTGTGAGAAGTAAATTTGTTGCCTTATATTAGCCTCATCTCTAGACCAACGGGAATCAATTGAGTTTACCAGCATAGGAGGGATGGGTCTTTAATTGGAAGGATTTCTGTGGTCTACCCCAGTCCCAGGGTGTGTGCTGCCACCAGATTTAGCAGTGCAGTACCAGGCAGGTTTATGGGTACTGCAATTTTGTGTAAATCTGTTCTGATTTCTTTCACTTCTCCGGCTGCCTTTATTGTTTGTCTTCTTACTAGTTCTTTCAGACCGGGAACTCAACCTGTGTGTGTGATTGAGCAGGTTGCTTTATGTCAGATCACTGACAATAACCAGAGTTGACAAGAAAGCTGTGGACTCTTACCCCCATGCACTGAGCAGTGTCCTTATCGAACTTTCACTCTGGAGCTCAGAGAGGTGAGCGCCTGCCCCACTGAGTCCAGTGTCTTCTCTGAGGCCCCAAACGTTCAGTACACCAAGAAGCTGAATTCCTCCTTCCTCCTCTCATGCATTTCCCGCTCTTGTCTTTTTCCTGGTTCTACTTTTAGAGTTGATAAGATAGGAATTCTTGGGAAATTTAAACAGGGTGATGGTCTATTGGAAAATCAGTATCTCTTTGGACAATTTGTTGATTGCTGGAGATGAGCTGCCTGGCTTTCTTTATATTAGTGTTCTTATCCATAAAGTCAGATGGCAAAATGTATTAGCATAGTTTTGCTACATGAGTCCCAAGACTACAAAAGTCTCCCCATCCAAAGAAGGGGCCCATCCGTGGACAAATATTAGTTTTACCCTGATTACCACATGTGGGACTTGCCTTCACACGTTGGGAACATTCATTAGGTGGTGTCTATAATATATTTTGAATAAAAAAACTGATGCTATTTTTTTTTTGATCTTGAAGTTTCTGTCTTAAACTCTTGAGGTTTTTTTCCCCATTGTTGGAACAGTTCTCCTGCCTTTAGGGATATATGCTTTTCTGGTTGAGTAGGGGAAGCAAGAGGTGAATGTTGTAAGTGGAAGCTTCCCTAGAATGTCACTTTAGCTCTCAATGCACCTCAAGGTTGACATTCCACCTTGGGATAGGTCAATCTGGCTTTCTGTCATCCATTCTCCTGGATGTGGGGAGGTTGGGTTAATCTTAAGGATGAATCTGAGGCCACCTTGATGGGGCCCTCAGAGGAAGCCCTCAAATCCCCCACAAGGTGGATCTGGCACATTTAATGACTTCTAGGGCAACCTCAGTCTCTGCACTGAGGAGGAAGAGGTACATTTTATAGAAGTTTGCACCAGATTAAGTCAGCCCAATATATTAAGTACAGGGTCAGAAAGCAGTAACAATGACTGCCAGGGTCCACACTGAATCTGACTCTTGCTAGAGGAGTCAGAAGATCAACCAAAGAGATTAACCAGCCTGGAGATTTAAAATAAACTGGCATTGAGAATTGGCAATGATTCAGAAGTATAAAGATGATGTCTCCCAAATCAAATCTGGAATGTGTGGACTGAAAGGAAAACGATTTTTATGGGAGCTGGGCCCATATGGAACAGGGTGCTCAGGATGGGTCAGGAGAGACGTTTTGTTTCATTTTTAAAATTTAGCTCCTTCCAACTGTTAGCCTGAGCATCAGTGTAAGGGGCTGCTAAATGAGTGGAACAGTCACCATCCATCAACATCACCCTCCCACAACCTCTGCTTGTGGGATTGTTATAGGAGAAATACGCATCTTTAAAGAAGCTGCCAAGTATGAATTAACTGCCTTATGTAAACATTCATCTGCTTTTTAGTGCTAGTCTCACAGCAAATAATGGGCATATTTACCAAATATTTCTGAGAAATAAGAAACCATTTGGAAACACGCAATGCAGTTTGGGACTCACTTGCAATATGGTGACTTCACCGAGTTGTGGAAACTGGCGTGAACTGTGATCACGTGTCATGAGCTGTCACCAGTATCCTTATGTTCACTTCACAGTTTTGGTTTTTGTGGTATTAACTATCCATCCTTTGCTGTCTAAGAATCAAGTTTACAGGCCAGGGGTTTAAAAAAAGTTGTACTGAACAACAAAACAAACCAAACCCAGCAAACAATAAAACATCCCAAATCTACCTATTTTGAAACAGTACTGTGTAAGTCTTAAGCCAAGTTGAGACATTTGTTAAGTCATTTGTTTGACTCTTCTAGACTTTCTAAAAACCCTGATTATAGAAACTACATCTCGCTCTGATGACTGTGGAGACTGAGCAAGGTTTACCCAGGGCAGGCTGGGTAGGTGCTATGAATAGGTGCTGTGAAGATGCTCTAACAAGTGTGCATATTTGGTCATTCTGAGCCCAGATGTGATGTTCTTTGCACATGAAGATTCCATTGTGTTCCTTTTTGGATGATCCACCCACTCTAGTTCATCTGGAACAATGGCAGGTTGCTCAAGGCTAAGGTGAGAGTCTGACCATGAGCTGGGAGGATTCATTGACCAAGGTTTTGACTACAGGTTCAAATCCAGTTTGACCTGGTTCAAACTTATGGCCTTGGCCTATTGGAGGCATTTGTTGGTCTATTAACCATCCAACTCAATTCAAGGATTATTTACTCTAGCAAGTCCTGCTCTGTCCCAACCTCTAAAACGGAGATAACCAGATACTGTATTGCCAGAGTCCCTATTCATATGTTGATCACAGCATTTATTTTCCTTTATCATAACATGTTTCTTTATTACCAGTTCCCCCAGGGCAGGGACCACATCTTGCTTATTTTTGCTTTCTTACTTTCTATCCTTGTGTCATATACATGGTGCTCAATAAATGTTTTTTCTTTCTGATTTGACAACCTCTGACTAAAACATCCTTTCTCCCTCTGTAATTTAACTTGCATTACAACCACATCTGAAGTATGGGGTTGGGTCTCCCCACTTTAGCCTATTTGAAGATTTGGTGAAGTTTAATCTCAGACAAAAGTAATTTTAAATGCATATTTCATGCTTGAATATAAATTTCAAAATATGCAAGATGTCTAGTTTTTCTCTTCATATTGGCTCAGAGAAAAGCCCATTTTAAGGCATAGGTCCAGACTTTTAAAAAATTATTCAAAGAGGGCAAAGGGGTGATTAGACACATGTATACGGTGGTGGATGGTAATTAGTCTTTGGGTGGTGAACATGATGTAGTCTACACAGAAATTGAAACATAATGATGTACACCTGAAATTTATATAAAGTTATAAAGCAATCTTACCTCAATAAAAAAAATGAAAAATAAAAAAAATTATTTGAAGACTATTTAGGTGATTTGATACATTTTTGTCATTCAGGTTTCACTGGAAAAAATTTATATGTAAGCATCCTGTCTTTTAACACAGCTGTGGTGGATAGAATATTTACAACCCATTGAATCAGACTACTTGGGTTATCATACTGGCTGTGTCACCCAGTAGATTTGTCATACAGGGTGTCACAGTCTCTCAACTAAGACTGAATCTGGTCACTCTGACATAAGATGGTCAAGATGGGTTGTACTTTTCAGGATCTGTTTAATGCTAGCTTCAATATCTGAAAATGAGGATTTATATTATTTTGTTGTGAGTAGTAAAATATTGAAAGTGCTTTGAAAACCCTACTTTATCCTACTTTCGAAAGCTCAGACAGAGGTTTGTGGGGGTAATCAACATCAGACAATGCTCTAAGTATTATTCATTCTATAGTTGGGCTTTAAGACAGAAGGGAATTAACTAAACAATGTGTTCAAAATCTATAGCAATTCAGCCCAGCAAAAGGCTAGTGGAAAGGCTGACTCCTGGTGGTACTGCTGGACCTTCTTATATCTGCTAGAGAAGGTGCCTCATTCAGGCTCTGCATGTGAGTTTGGAGTTTCCTGCTTTAAGCACATGTGGTAGAGGAATCTGTCTCCCCCAGTTCTTTATATTTCACATCAAGGATATGTAATATGGTTCACTCAGTATATTCCTAGGACTTAGGTGTCCCATTGGCCACTGTATAATTGAAACTCCATCTGGCCCATTAAGTAGTTCTATTACTAATTTCTGAAAAAGGCAAAATCTTCCCTGCCCAGCTTGAGACAAGTGAGTAGAGACAGCCCAGTTCCATCCACCCATCTGTCTGTCCGTTCATCCGCGCATTCACCTCTATCCATCCACATTTATTGCGCGTTTACCTTGTATAAATACTGAATTCGTGGGGTGGGTTGTACTTTTACTTCATATTTAACTTATCTCTTCTGTATAAGATGTTTAATCTCGGTTCCTTTTCTTTCAGGACCAAAGCTTAACAGCTTATCCTAAATTTATGAACTTGCTGCTATATATAAATAGAGTATTTTGTAGCAACTTATGCAGAGTATCAAATTGGAACAAAGTTTGAATCTTTTCCCACAATGACTCTATGAGGAGTTCCTTTGTTGGGGAAAACCTGGCTATAATTAAATTCATTTTAATCCATGACTGTATTCAAGTAAGACTAGAGATCCTGGCCCAAATGAGAGGGGTTGTATATCTAAATAACCTGAAATAACAGATGGTGACAAACTCCATATGTATCCTGAAACTCTGTTTGTTGTTGACCCAAATTTAAGATCAAAAGCATACAGGCCCGTTGACTGAAGGGAGTACTTGGGCATTTTAATATCTTTCCACAATCCTTCATTCTCTTCTCCATTCCACAAGTATCCTTCTTGCCTGAATTATCCATATACTTGAATATATATGTATACGTATGTATGTATAGTCATGCACCGTATAATGATATTTTGATCAATGACAGACTGCATATACAACAGTGGTGCCATAAAATTAGTACCATACAGCCTAGGTATGCAGTAGGCTATACCATTTAGGTTTGTGTAAGTACACTCTATGATGTTTGTACAGTGACAAAATCGCCTAATGATGCATTTCTCAGAACATATCCCCATCGTTAAGTGATATATGACTGTATATATGTACACACATATACATTCTTTTGAGGGGGGTTGCTCATGGAGACAGGCACATGCAACCCTCCATTTTGCTTTGCATTACCGTACTTGCTCCATGATGTGTAAGGATCCCTACTGTTCCTGTTCTAACAGGTCATTCATGACACTTGACCAAACGTAGATACTCACGTGTGTCCTTGTTTTATGGCACAGATGCCTACGCACTGCTTTAGCCCTTTAAACCTATAACGACTGGATTTTTGGTCCCTGGAGAATTACAATCTATGCACACGTTCTGTGATTTTATATAAAAGTAAAAATCACACTAAAGGTGAATAACATTAAGTTAGACCATTGTCCCATTCATCTTAACATGCATCTATTTGCATGTGATACATATGTTGTCTTCATCTAGGGCCAAATTCGATTTCTAAAAATTATATATATATATATATATATATATATATATATATTTGGCCTACTCAGGGAAGCAGACTTGCAGGCTCATTTTATTTTATGAATGGTTGTTCAGAGATTTCTTGTTGGATTCCAGCCCATGCAGCCTCCCCCACATGCCACTGGAGGCAGTTCATTGTGCACACACACCCATCCACCCACAGGCACGCTCTCTTTTATTTCCTCTGACACCTACAAATAGAACGGCAGGGGACTTCAAACACACAGAAAAGCAGCTTGACCTGCCGACTGAGTGCCTGTTGTTGGTTATTTCAGTGCTGAGCTACGTGGCTCATGCCCTGCAAGCTGATCAGTTTCTCCCTTCTGAAGTGGCAGGACTGACTCAGCACATCAGAAAGCACTTGAGATAGAAAGCAGCCCCTCCACGCACTCATCAAAGTGGGTGTGCTTTGAAGGCCTGCTTCCCTGAGGAACTGTCTAGCCCTGGGCATGGACTTCATCCCAGTATTGGCCTAGGAGGGCCAGGAAATTCCTCTTCAAGATTGAGAGAATGAAAGAGACAGAGAAAGGGAGGGTAAGGGAGGGAAGGAGGGGGGGAGGAGAGAGAGAGAGGGAGAAAGGGAAGGCATTGCACATAGGCAACAGGAAGGCCACCTGAGTTAACCGAGCCAGAAGGGATACTTACTGCTGACTAACTGGCCCACGCTCAAAGCTGAAGAAGAGGAGGATGAGGAGGAAGACGAGGAAGCCTGCCGGATGGGACTTTGAGACATGGATGCTTGGCTGTGAGCCAGGTGCAGAAGGCTGCTTTGGGAGGCTGCTTGACCCACTGACGTCTGGGAGGGTTGGTGGAGCTACATGGGGGGATGTAAAAAATACACAAGTGAATGAAAAATTAGGCAGAAAATGCCAGGGAACAGAAGTTTCATCTGGGGTTGAATCATTTTGTTTCCAAGAATATACACGTCTCAGGAAGACTGCACACTCTACCCAACAGGCAGGATGTTTTTTTGGTATAAAATGTGTTGCTGCTTGCTTGACAGGCGTTTGATTAGTAATTGTAAATATATTATTAATTCCCTACTTGGCTTGCTGGAGTACCCAATTTTCTACATTTCTTGACCACCGTGTGTGGCTTGACTCTTTCCGCCTGTTCATACAATTACAGCGCACTTGACAGGCTTCTCAAGTATGTATAGATAAAATATGAAGTTTACAATCAACTTGGAATGCAAAACTCAATCTTAAAGGTGTAGCAGTGCACAACCATTTTGTCTTACATAACTAGTATTTTTAGGGAAGTTCCAATTTAGGCTGAGTGTATATGGGGACTTTCTGCTCTCCCAGATCAAAGAGTCTGGGTGGATTACCGTGCAGTTGGGGAAAACGCTCTCTGATATCCTATAGAAAATTGAAAGAAAAGTCAGGAAAAAAGTATTCAGGAATATTTGTAGCTCTCAGTTGTCACTCTCTTACTCTGTGTTAAGGACTTTCACGCCTTTCCTCATTTAATTCTCATGTCAGCCTGTGAGGTGGGTTTTATTTTGAACCCTCTTTTGCAAACACAGAAGCCGAGGCAAGAGAGTTTAAAGGATTTTGTAGGTTCATCTGGTGGCTGTGGAGGAGGTGGTCTCTGGACATCTGAGGTCTAACCCTGGAGCTTGAGTTCTTAGTCACAGGCCACAAGTAAGAATTAATTTTTAAAATTTAGTGTGCCTTTATGTCTATTTATCCATGATTCCTTTATAGGTTATCAAAGGATTGTTGTTCTGAGAGGTGAGAGGTACTCAGCTGAGGAGAGGAAAGAGAGAGGAAAGGGAAATGATTGCAGGTGCCGGGTCCACTTGGAGGCCACGGGAGGGATCTCTCGATCTGTGTGTTGCCCCCCAAGAAAGCTGACACAAAGGGCAGCCCCAGACTCTGAACAGGTGCGTGATTAGCCTCAGCCATGGCCACCTTTGTTGATCGGGTATAGTACTTTTTGGGTTACCAAGTGCTTCCATAGCCCTACTCACAGACGGATAGCAAAGTTTTTATAAAAGGAAGTCAGCCTGGGAGTAGAATCAGGTCAGGCCCTGAATTGGTGGGAGAACCAACTACAAAACAGGCACCAATCTTTGACCACCTTCTCAGTGTCTGAGAGCCAGCCAGGGATGTTTCAACTCCACATTTGTCACTGCTTTCCCAACGTGTGTGTGTGTGTGTGCACACACACACACACGTGCATGTGTTCACTTTTTTCATTCAACTTTATCGAGATATAATTTACACATAATAAAATACACCCATTTCAAGCGTATAGTTTGATGAGTTTTGTCAAATGTATACATCTGCGAAATCACCATCACGATCAAGATATAGAAACTTCTCATTATTCCACGAAGTTCCCTAATCCCCTTTGCAATCAGTTTGTCCCCAATGCCCAGCCCCAGACAATGGATTCATTTGGCATGACTTCTAGAAATGGAATCACACAGTATATACTCTTTTTTTATCTGTTTTTTTTTGCTCAGATACTGTTTTGATTCATCTATTATGTTGCATGTATCAGTAGCTCATTCTTTTTTATTGTTGAATAGTATAGACTGTATATACCTATAGTGTATCTATCTGTATTTATGCCAGAGATGGTTTATCCATTCATCTGTTGATGGACATTTGGGTTATTTCCAATTTGGGGCTATTATAAATAAAGCTGTTATAAACATTTATATATGTTTTTGTGTATACCTGTGTTTTCATTTCTTTTATGTAAAAAACCCAGGAGTGGAATTGTGGAATTACTGCATCATACTATAAATGCATGTTTAACTTTTTAAGAAACTACCAAACTGACTTCCAAAGTGGTTGTAGCATTATATTCCCACCAGCAATGTATGAGAATTCCAGCTGTTCCACATCCTTACCAACACGTGGGATTGGCAGTCTTTTTAACTCCCTAAAGTGTTTTTAACCACCAATTAACATTTTACCTTCAAACAATTGTTAGTAAGGTGCTACTTTGGAAATGTGCTTAAGGAGCTATTTCCCCTTCTGGTCCCTCATGGCAACACATCTGCTCCCTGGATTCACGTGATATTCTTGTGTGGCGGATGTGCCTAGCACGATTATGAGAAGTAAATGATGGGCCCAAGACTGCGTGGTCTGGTGAACATTAGAATCCGGGCTCCCACTCCGCAGTTCAGGGCTCTCTCCGGGATGCCTTGCTGTCCCCCCTCAAAATTGCTTGCAGCTACATTTCAAGTGAACATCCTTGTTGTTACTCAGCCGTGCTAAGTGGAGGCTAGATTGTGAACCAAAGATTGTTATAATTGACATGGAGCCCAAATTAATATGCATTGAGCATATGCCTAAAGTAATTAACCAATCTGCTGAGCACATAATCAACAACTGAAGCCAGTAAATTTTATTCAGCAGGGACACATATTAAAGATTAAATCTATTTTTAATTTGCTTAATAAAATGTGATGGATATTTGCATGTCAGTCTACCCCCTTGAACTTATTGAGTTGTCCTTCTGAATACTGTTACTTGACAAAAGCTTTTCACAGTTTTGAGTTACTGAGTCATGAGATAGTCTTCAGTTTTACCGTTCCATCAATATTTTATTGGCCCTGGGTGTGGTAAAGTACTATCAAGGAACTGGGTAAGACAATGATCAATTTAAATTTTTCTTCTTCAGACACAACTCAGTAAAGAAAAAATTACTAGGCTCCATCTCACTTAGGAGTCACTAGAGCAAGTTAGGGCTTATGTGTTAAACTTTGCAGGAGAAGAAATTCAAGAAGAAAATAAAATAGTTCTTTTAAGAGCTTGTTCTTTGTCTACATGATCAAAGAGAGAGAAGAATCTAAGATATCTAAGAATCTAAGAAAGATATATCTCTGCCAAAGTAAAGAAGCATTTTTTTAGGACATTGGGGTCTTGCTTACCCTCCAGAGTTCAACCAGACAGTTCAGAAAAGCCAACAAAAATTCTGAAAGGTTCTAATTTGTTAAGAATCAAGATTATATAAGCAGTAACATCCTGATGGAGCGCATATATCTCACTCCAGTTGCCAGTGTAGACATGTATCTGTTAATTCCAGAATCACTTGTAAGCCCAGATGGACTAGCTTATTGTTCATATGAAAATAATCCCAGAGATTGGCCTCTGTTTCATAACTTCTTCCCTCAGAAAAAGAGGACATTAGAGGTACCACTTCTTTTACCTCCCATCCCTAACACTGCAATTCATTCAGATAAATTATAAGGATAGCCTTATCTTTGATATTCTTAGTTTAGTGATTTTGGTGCATTAATCTTTAGAAATTTTGTGCCTAAAAAATTATATATATATATATAACAAATGTGAAAAGGGATTTAAGCTACTCCATGAAATATTACATTAGGGTGGGCCCTAATCCAATATGACTGGTGTCCTTATAAGAAGAGATTAGGATACAGACAAGAACAGAGGAAAGACCATGTAAGACAGGGAGAAGACGGCCAGCTGAAGCCAAGAGGAGAGGCCTCAGAAGGAAACAACCCTGCTGACTCATTGATCTCAGACTTCTAGCCTCCAGAACTGTGAGACAATAAATATTGGTTGTTTAAACCACCTGGTCTGTGGTATTTTGTTATGGCAGCCTAGCAGATTAATACATGGAGCATGGAGAGTCAACAAAAATGAGAGAGGGAAGGGGCAGCTCCTGCTAGCCTGTGGCTTTGCTTTATCCAGAGAAGGAGGGAACGATGTCCACCCATACAGGGAATGAGAAACAGGAAAGAACAGGATTCGGAGTCTGAAAAGCTTTATATTTCCTGCTGCCTCTCTTAGGCTGGCTTCGTTGGGCTGTTTGTGTTGGTTGGCATTGCCGGGGGTGTTTATCAAATTCAACAAAAATAGATTCAAGTACAAGCACACTTTAAAGGCTTTCTTGATTTTCTGTACCACTGCTCCCCATATATCTTCCAAGTGTAACACAGTACATCCTTAATAATGTTTTAGTTTCTGGAATAAACATCTTCTAATTAAATTCATGATTGATACAAAAATAAGTGAGGGTGACAAGTGTCTTGGAAAATGGAATGAAATGCAGAACATGCTAGACAAGTTGGAAAAGTGAGTGCATATAAACAGTAAAATTCAAATGGGATTAAATCTAGAGAAATTCAGTTGGGGAGGAAAAACCTCTCCAAATATGCAAAGACAAAATGGAAGAGATCTGGCTTTTTACAAATATGTCAGGTAGCCATAACGACCGGGCTAAATTCCCACGTGGTGCAATGGAGAAAGTGAACATACCTCCGAGAGGTCTAGCAGAAGCGGAAGCATGCGGGAGGACATCGTGACTCTCCCTCTCTCCCTCCCTGTACTGGCTGGCATTTTTCTGTGTACTGTGTACCTTACAATAACTTGAAGAGAAATCAAATCAGGAGTTCTCAAGATTTAGCGTTTGTCAGAATCACTTGCGGGGGAGGGGGTGTTAAAACATAGATCCCTGGGCCCCACCCCCAGAGTTTCTGATGCAAGTAGGTCTGGGGTGGGCTCAAGCATTTGTGTTTCTAACATTTCCAGGTGATGTTGATACTGCTGGTTGCGGGACCATACAAGGTTTCGGAAGGAGCTGCTCTTAGAAAAAAGGTAAAGAAAGTGGACTTATTATGTCTAGACAAGAGAAGCCAGAGCCCAGATTTAATAAGAACCTTTAATAATTAGGAGGACATAGTGATTGCCTGAGCGTTATTGAGGAGTTCCTTCTACTGGGACCAGGACAAGAGTGCAGGTGTTAGATTCGCTGTAAGATTTAGGGTTGACATCGGGACAGTCTAACTTGAAAAACTTTGAGGACCTGGAACATGACATCCAGAGGAGGTTTTAGTTATCTTTGCGGAAAGTTTGAAAAAGCAAGGAGGGAGTCCTCCTTTGGTCAGGGTTCAGGAGACTTACTGGGTTTTCCTTCTAGCTCTCTTCCGTGACTCTGAAACATTTCTTTAACCGAAGCTGGAGGAAGAGCCTCAAATATCAGCCTCCATTTCAGACACCTCCTGTCTGCAGGGGAGTAAGTATGGCAGAAGTGCCCGTGGTCTCAAGAAAGAGAGCTGACAGCAGTGTCGCTCCTGCCAGGCACTGTGAGGACATGAGGAAGGGAGGAGAGTGAGCGTGAGAGCAGGATTCAGGGAAGCTGCCCAGACACAGGCAGGGAAGGCCCAGACAGTCATAAAACAGGTTTGGGACGTGCAACCAGGGCTCAGCAGGGACAATGATGGGAGGGGAGTCAGATTTTACTGCAGAGCAGAAAACAAGGGATTAAATGTAGTTGAGATATTAGGTGGGAGAGGGCTGTGAGAGGAAGGGGTTGGCATTCAGAAAAAAGATAGAGAAGACAGTGCTATGCGGAAGGTCTTCCCAAGCTGCCTGCAGGAGCTAATGTGGAACATACTGGAAAATGACAGAAGACACAGAATGGGAAAGCCACAGAAGAGCCTGAGCTGGGCTTCTCTGGAAGCACGGGTCTGGGATGCTGGTGCCCTGGACAGGGAAACACTACAATTTGGCAGCAATTAAATTGAATGCAATTGACTGAGCACCCACCATGGTCCTGAACAGGGTTGAATTAATCTGGTCCTAGGTGTAGACTCCTAATAACAATACAGTTTGATAAACATGAATAGAGCACAAGGAATGCAGAGGAGATGAGGGAGCGATGCAGGGAAGCTTCATGGAAGAGGGATCCAGGACAGCAGAGGGACAGTGGATTTGGATGCCAAAGGCTGGATGAATAGGAGTTTGCCAGACTGAGAAGGTGGGAAAGGCATTCCAGGCCAGGGGCACAGAATGTGCAGAGAGCATGCACCCCGTCAGCTGGGCATGGCAGAGAGTGACAAGGGGAGACCAGAGAGGTGACGCGCCCAGGTGCGTAGCTGGAAGGTCAAAGGAATGTTTTGTACTGGGGTCACTGATATACATTTCATCTATCTAGGGAAACCCCTATACCATTTTAGATTCCTTGTGGGTGGAAACAACTCATTTATGTCTCATTCTGGGTGGTTGAAGAAAAAATTGGGAACCAATTCAGGCAAGGGCTGGGAAGGGAAGTTGATTTTTTTTCTCAGCTGAGGAAGAGTTGCCCTGAGCTAACATCTGTTGCCAATCTTCCTCTTTTTGCGCTTGAGGAAGATTAGCCCTGAGCTAACATCTTGCCAATCTTCCTCTATTTTGTATGTGGGTCACTGCCACAGCACAGCTGATGAGTGGTGTAGGTCTGCACCCTGGATCTGAACCTGTGAACCTGGGCTGCCAAAGTGGAGCGTGCTGAACTTAATCACTAGGCCACCGGGGATGGCCCTGGAAGTTGATTTTTAAAAACAGGTAAATGGTACCTTGTTGTATTTACTTGAAAAAATACAAAGGTTGAATGTGGATAATCACATGGCATTTTAGAGAGCTAATTTAAATAAACCACCTTCCTTTGGCTTCCTATTAGCACCAAAATTACTTTTGGAAAAAAACACTGAGTGCCTTCATGGATGGTAGTCTTCAAGCATTATAGCTATGGTATCTAAATTCTGAAAAATTTCAATGCTTTGATTTTACAAATTGCAACATTTTTCCTTTCAAATGTCCCTACCCCCTTAATGACACTAAAAACTCTGGCTAACTTTTGTTGGGATTTAGTCAAAGGAAGAATAAATACACACAAAAATGATGTTTATGCCACTCATGAAGAAATCATTAATTCACAGTCACAGGACAGTAAAGGAAGACCAAGGGGGATCTGGGGCCCTCTGACTTTGGTGGGGAGTTCACCGTAACCCACAGCAGTCCAGAATCCCAGGGAGGGAACAAAAGTTTATTTTCGAGCTCCACCAAATATTTCTGTATTAAGTAATTTTTTTTTTATGTTCAAAAAGATACTTCTTTCTCTCTCTCTCTTTTTTATCTAGTCCTTTTCTGACTTTTATTTTCTTGCATTGCTCACCAAGGATCTCTGATGTGATACTGTAGAAGTCATATCTAGGGCTATTGGATCTTGGTGTATTTTGTTTTAATATTGTTTAT
Source organism: Tapirus indicus (assembly GCA_031878705.1). Lineage (NCBI taxonomy): Eukaryota > Metazoa > Chordata > Mammalia > Perissodactyla > Tapiridae > Tapirus > Tapirus indicus. Next base: position 77,349,251 of record CM062917.1, read on the forward strand.
ATTTCAGATGATAACTTTGCAAGTTCTCAATCTTTCATTGTTGCAATAAATCATCATCAAGAGTAGTTGACACTTCACTTGATTTTATTCAGGCTCTTTTAACCAGTGATAGGCAGATGTAAAAGTTAAATTAAATATGTAATTATTTTTGTTAAATTAAAACAAATCACCCCAGGTGGTCTGGTCTGAGAGCCCTGTGTGTCACTCCATGAAAAAGGACTTCCTTCTGAGAGTGGGTTAGGGAACTCCCTGCTTCTGTAATTTATGACCTATTTTAGTGTTGGAACTATACTCTTGTGAGATCAAGCATTCATCATAAATCACATGAAAAAATAAATTGAGAAACTTCCCTACTGTACGATAGAAATCCTTTATTTTTTAGTGGTTGTCCATGTTATATTTCTTCAGTGTAAAGGATAATATTTAAAGGAAAAAATTGAAGACCACTATCCTTATGCCTCTAGCTCTGAGCTTTTTACTTTTTGACTCTGGGCATTTTATGATCCACTATCCTCAGAATCACAGCTTTTATGTCTGGGACTCAGACTTGTGCATCTCCTGTCAATTCATCTAACTTGTTAACTTTACTACTTGTCGCAAGGTGTTTCAACTAGAGATAATGCCAAGAAATAGCAATGGTCATTCATCTATTTCCACCATTTCCCTGATATTTCTGATCAGGTTCACCATTGGTTCCCTTGATCTTTCTGGGACTAGGATAGATCACTGGCACATGTCTTGAACAAGAGGGATGGGCTTGTTGGTGCCTGCTGTGACTTGGGGATTCAGAAAAGTTCACATGTCACTCTTTAAGCTGGGCTCACATATTCTCTTAGCATGCACATGCATGAGAAGTACATGCACATACTCAGTGAGGGGAGTCCCGCTCTCTGGGATTTTGGTTGTAGCTAACATGAATTGGATTTGCAGGGCACATCCCCAAGAAGCTGGCTTCCTAGTTGCTAGATCTCCAATTCTATGGTGAGGAGGATGGTGGTGGTGGTTAGACCAGCAGAGGATCGGATGTTCCCGCAGTGGTAATGAGGTTTCATTCCAGAAGCCAATAGGTGTGGTGTGAGAAAACTTCTGAGGTGTGTCTGTGCTTGTTAAAGAGACTATGGAAATGGACTAATGATGTGTACCGCGGGCAAGGAGTTGAGGAGTGGCACAATACCTGCCTTTTATGTGCCAGTTCTTGGGTGGGGCCTTCTCCTGGATCAAAACTGTGCTACCTCAAATCTAGAGCTGTAATTTATGTAACAGCAATAGTCTATCACCCATATACTCTCCTTTGGAATTCAAGTCAGAGTGAGAGCTACTTTGTATTAAATGTTGATGGTTTCTAATTCATCACCTTTTTGGCAATTTACAACTTGGCTTTGTTGACAGAAATAGTTTTTAGCAGATTATGTGAAAAGAGGCCAATCTCTTCATTTTTCCCACTAGGGTTAATTTTGAACGTAAGTTTGAACAGACAGAACTAGGGTTTAAAAGCCAATGAAAGATAGAGAATCTTGCCTTCTTTGGGGAGCTATTTAGAAGGTAGAGAATCCAATGGAACCTTATAAATAGTAAAAGAAATAAACCATCTGAGAGACAGGGCTGCCTGTGATAAAGCTGAGGAAGAAGAGGGTGGCTGGGAACCTTGGCTCCCCAGGCTAGAGAGTGGCTTCTGTGATTTAGATTTAGAGGGAGAATTTAGAGGGAGTAAGACAGAGGTCTCTGTCTCTGGGAAGTGTGTTCAGACCTGGCTAGGTTCTTCCCAGTGTTTTGACCCTCTCCCTGGAGGAGGTCCTCTTGCTGGACACTCTCATGGATCCCCTCACTTCTCCCTCATGGCACTTACTGCAGATCTTAGGTACATATTTGTGTAAGTCCTTGATGAATGTGCATCTCTCTCTCTAGACTGTAAACTCCAAGAAGGAAGGGCTCATAGTATCTGTCTTGCCCACCTGCCTAGCTTCCCGGTATAGTGCCTGACAAACAGTAGGCAGTCAACAAGTATTTCTATTAAACAGATTTTTTATATTGATTGAACAAGCAAATGGATTTTCCAAGCATAACCTTTGAGTGCCTCCAAGAATGGGATCTTTTCATGGTTGGATCAGAAGCCAAATGGAGGAAATGGCTGAGGTCTCTGGAAGGATACTTCTGTTTTGTTGTAGATGAATGAGGTATCGATGCATTCTTCCTTCCCTTTCCTTTGTATTTTATTTCCTTGCTAAGTGTTTTACATTATGCAGTTTCCCAAAAATTCATAGAGCCTTTGTTAGTGCACCATCCAACTGTAAATCTGGGTCTTAGCCTTGCCCATCTCTTGCTTCTTAACTTACACAATTAATGGGACTACTTGTTTCAAACAGAGACAATCTAGACTTTAAAACATTACAACAAAGAAATAGAGGAACTGATGTTTCTCCATTGCTTTACCTGATTTCATCTCTGCAGCATTTGACACTCTTGTCCACTTCCTACTATTTGAAAACTCTTGGATGCTAGGTCATTACACTCTGGGCTCCTCTCCTACTTAAACAACCGTGTCTTCTGTCTCTCCCTTCCTCTTCCATTCCTTAAAAGCTGGCGTTTCCCAAGATGGCTCCTTCGTCTTCCATCCTTCCATTGCTCCTCATGCTTTCTCTGATCCTCCTTTCTTCTCTTGCTCCTCATGCGTTCTCTGAATGTCTCATTCGTTTTCAGCTACAATGTATGTACTCCTGACTCTCAGATCTAGCTCTTCTCTCCTGAGCTCTACTACACTTCTAGGCCCTTAGTTTCAACTGTCTAGCACATGTCCTCATGAATTCCTATTTGTGATTTGCTGTAGTCTCCTAAATGGTTTGTATACAATGGATGTTTCACCACTTCAGTTCAACCGCCATCTACTACAGGAGTTGTTTTCTTGAAAAATAAAGCTGAGCACGCCATTCCCCTCCTTAAATACCTCTTGTAGATTCCGAGGGCTGCAGGGTAAATCATCAGCATCATCGCCATCATCATGACTCTATAAGTGCTTACTGTGTGCCAGGCATTGTTCTAACCACTTCATATATACATTAGCTCATTTAATCCTCACAACTGCTCTGTGGGGTAGGTTCTGGTGTATCCCCATTTTATAGACAAGAAAACTGGACCACAAAGATGATGCTTATTGTATTCATGATCACACAGAGACAAGGTCCACCCTTTTCAGCTTGATTATGGAGCCTTTTCCATGACTATCCTCAGCCTCCCTCTATGCTCCAATCACATGAACCTTTCTCTTGTTTCTCAACACCCCATCCTCCTTCACAGTTCCCTGCCTTTGTGTCTGCTGTTCCCACTGCCTGGAACATTGTTAATCCGTCTCTTCCCTGGTTAACTCTCATTCATCTAGCAAGACTCAGTCCCCAAACCATTTTCTTGCGAGGACTCACTCAAAACTCTCTGGACAAAGTCAGTCACCCCCATTTCTATGATGATACTAAACTTTGTGCACACCTGTTCTGTTATAGGACCTTTTCTGCTTTATTGCACAAAAGGGCTCTGCTGATGTATCTGTATTCTCTACAAGACTATGAGTTCCTTAAAATCAGGAAGCATCGCTCTTTCATCCCTGTTTCTTAGCATTTAGCAGGGGCCTGCTATGCAGTGGGTTATCAAAAAAGATTTGTTGGAGGAACCAATTGACCAGAAGCTCTGTGAGGTCAGGGACCACGTCTTTTTCTTCAGTGCTGTGTACCCAGCCTCTAGGATAACACATAGGAAGTGCCTGATTGATACTGGAATGAAAAAATGAACTGGATTGTCATGGTTTTAATGAAATTCAACCAAGCGGAACTTCCTATTTTTCATTCCCTAATTTGTAGGCAGCAGTCTCAGCAGCATCAAGTTGGGATCTCTTGGTATTTAATAATTTGTTTTCATTTACAGTTAAGACATTAGTGGTTTTAGTTTCTTCTTGACTCCATCTTAAAAATTGTCTGGAAGTTAAGTATCATAAGCACAGATAAATAAGAACACATCCCTATTGAATTTTAAGCCACTATCTCTGTTCATCATTTAACATATGGATATTTTTAGACTAGAGAGCTATTTAGTTATCACCCGTATTCACTAAGAATGAAATATAAAAAGCTACTTGCCTTTTTAGAGTGTTGATATGTTAGGATTCCTGGGATTAAATATTTTGAAATTAAAACATTACTTTTCATCGACTGAGACCAAACAGAAGAAAGGCAGTAAGGAGAGGGGTCCAGGTAGCTGTGCTGCCTGAACATGGAGCCTTTACCTGCTGGCCGGGCTTGATGGGTGAGAGTGTGATGCCCTGGGTGTTGATCACTGGCAAGATCTGGTTCCCGATGACTGTGGCGATGATCTGGCCTTGGGCATTTGTCAGGAGCTGGGGTGTGATTGGCTGCACTTGAAGGCCCTGAGTGCCGCTCGCTGCTTGGCTCGATGGCCCCGGATTCGGCATCAGAGGAATGGTCCCAATAATCTGCAAGAGACAGGCCCAAAGGTGAGGCTCCAGGCTCTGGCCAGGGTCCGCACACAACAGAAGACCACTCATGCCCTGGTCTCTGTGGGAGGCTCCCTGAGAGCTGATTCAGAATCCGTGAACAGACCTGGAGATGTGGGTGTGGAAAAAAGTGGCAAAGGATGAACATCTGGAGGAGAGATAAGCACACACTGACCCAGTGCACAGAGGGAAGGAGAAAACACCTTATTTAAAAATAAAAGTGGGGCCAGTCCCGTGGCATAGTAGTTGAGTTTGTGTGCTCCGCTTTGGCAGATGGGCACGGATGTTAGCCCAGGACCAATCTTCCTCAGCAAAAAGAGGAGGACTGGCCACAGTGAGGCAGAAACACATTATTTCTGCCAGGGCAGGAGGACGGACTTCTCACGGTACTCAAGGCCCCTCCCTTCCCCGCAGGAGCTCCTCAGACACAATGAGCTCCCTTACATCCTTTTTTCCGCCTGGTTCTCTGCTCTCTCCATCCCTTCACGGATATCCTGCTCCTGTCAAGGTCAGGGGCAGCTCCCTGACATCCCAGCAGGGTTAGGGGCCCCGCGCCCTCGTGCTCCGGGTGGTCGAGGGCCCAGGATCCGGGGTCGGGGAGGCAGGATTCCATTTCCAGCTGTGCCACCTGCTGGTTTGGCAGCATTAGTCAAGGAGCCTAAGCGTTTCCAAGGCTTGAGAGAATTGGCCTCATAAACAGATGTTTGAAACTCTTAAAATAGAGGTGAAATGACTGTTGAGGTGAAATTAAATTTTAAAAAAGTGCATTTTAAATGATGTGTGTTAAACTGGGGCCTAAACATTAGAGGTTCAAAGCTTCTGCGGCAAGTGGCAAGAGAAGGTTCTTCTTTGCATCTAGTAGCCTCTGGCTTCAATGAAGGGATTGTGTGAGCATCGCGGGAGGGGGCTGGCTGGATCCAATCACTGTGCTGAGGAGAAAGGGAGCATGCGCAGAGCAGCAAATGCACAGGGCGCCTAGGAGATCTAGAAACATAGACCATATTCATACGCTGTTAGGGACCAACTTAATTTGTAAAAAACGAAAATCTGATCTACATTTCCCAATGTTATGGAGTCTCCCGGGGGAGTCATGGAGCTTGCGTTTGAATGCTTTCCCCTCTGCACACCACAGGATAGTTATGTAGCTTTGCTCTGCTGGTCATCTTCCGAGGCCACCTCCCAGATGTGATCTGTGGTAACGTGACCTGGGGGCCACCAAGACATATTAATAATTCTCTCTCAGGCAGTCCTTTTATATATATGGTTTCATTTCATTTCCCATTCTTACAACAGCTCCGTGAAGTGGGCATTGGTCCCGCCCCCACTTAGTAGGTAAGGAGGCTCAGTTGTCATTTGATGGAGGAGTGTAAGTGACAGAGCTGGGGTGAGTCCAGGTCTGGCTGACCCCCAAATGCTTGCTTTTGCGTTATGTCACCCAACTCCCACCACATGGAGGACATTGGAGAGGACTCGCTCTTAGAAAAGACACTGTATCCTGTTGGCAATTTCCCACCAGACGAGAAGCTGCTTGTGGACTGAGGTTGTAAATGATTCTGTGTTCTACTCCCACAGGACTCCAAACAGGGCTTTGAACATAGTTTCTCAGTAAATGTCTTTTGAATGAATGGTTTCCAGACTCAGGTACCACTGGGATTCCAGATGCAACTGGGACTGCAGAACCGCAGGACCACACCATTCCGTGACAAAGATCATGACGGAGGAATCGTCCCCTCCTCACTTGACCGCTGCTTCCACCACAAAAGCCCCTGTGGGATGGCACTAATGGAGGAGCTGTGTGAATATCAAGTATCAATGGCAGTTGTCAATGGATGCCGATAAAGGTCAAGTAATTACTGTGAGAGTGGCCAGCAGTCCCTTTGGGAGTTTGCAGCTCTGCAGTCTCACTGAGCAAGCCTGCAATGTCCGTCCTGCAGCATCAGCAACGAGCACGTCCCATCGGTGCCAGCAAGGTCAGGAGGAGTCCACATCAATAGATCAGAGCACATAAGTACTTTATTGATGAGTGGTCTTGCATTAAGCAGCTCAGGATTCAAAGGCTGTTCCTATGACCCCACAGGCAATGTGGAGAGGCCTGGGGAACAGGCTCCTTGTCCTGCGCCCATGCTGGATACTTCCCCTTAGCACACTTGCACTGTGAAATGTACAATCCCCAAGTCCACACTTGCACTGTGAAATGTACACTTCCCCTTTCTCCAATGCACTATGAAATCTAGGTGGCTGACCCATCAACTCTGGCTTTCCAGTGCTTTAGGCCTGAGAAGTCCAGCTCCATCTGACTGGCCTGAGTTGAAAACCTATGGAGGCTGGATTCATTTAGGTGGCAGGCTGTGGGTTCTATTTTAGGCAGGATGTCAGTGTGTTTAGGAGCCAGAGTGAATAAGTAGCCTGGGAGAAGGCTTCAGAGTGAGGCACAGCACCTGACAGCTACAGAACACACTGTGATGTAGAGAGAGGCATTCTGCTCCAAGAAGACTGACACAAGTCTGTGCTTGCCTCACAGTAATGAGATGCTCTGCCTGCCTTCCAGGTGGAAAGAAGAAGAAAGGCAAACACACACGACTCACCAGCCTCTTCTGTATGTGCAGCCTCGCTTCCAAACAATGTGGGTGACATCACTAAAACATGGTGCCACTATGTCCCTCCCCACCTGCTCCTCTCTTCTTTCATGAGCCTTAGCATCACTTACTAGGGGTAGGATTAGTGTCAGCACTAGTGTCAGAGCCAGAGGGATCTGGAATGGCACGACTGAATGAGCCCTTAATAAGGAGAGTTTGCCTGAGAGGTGGGGGTGGGGCCTAGGGTGGTTCTAAAGTCAGGAAGCCTTCTGTGAAGTTACCCACTTCTCATTTTTGTTCCTCTTTCAGGGGAGTTGGGATCACCATCTCAGCATGTCAAAAACATTGCAGTGCATTGGGGGGAATTTTCTAATATTCGCCCATGTGACAGATCGATTTTAATTTGTTCCCATTGATCGAAGGGTAGAGATGATCACACACTGTGTTGTCTAAAAATTCTCAGATATGCCTATTTTACTGAGGCTGGCTCTGATTCCTCTCAGCACTTCCACAGATTTCACCAGAACTCCTTCTGAGAGTCTGACTTCAGAGATCACGACAAGGAAACGAGAGGAGCTGCGGCAGCCAAGGTGGAGGCTCTTGGCATTCATGAAAAGTTGGCAGTTTTACCTGTGGAAATTGTATTTTCAATGAAAGATCTTTTGATATTCAAGGGAAGTATTTGCATCTACACATACTTCAACTAAATCAGGAAATTAAAACCCAGGGTTGACAAGGTGTTAGGGGAACTGATTTGAGGGCAAAGGTAGAAAGATGATGCTTTTGAGACATGTGTAGTCCTAAGACTAGCTTTTGGAGCTTGAGTTTCTGGCTCCCAGAGCTAAAGATTTACTGGTAGGAGATGTCCTGAGGGAAGGACATATCACTGAGCAAACAAGGCCACTAAGCTGTGACTCGCGCTCAAGGCATTAACTGCACAAGACAAATTCCAGCTCTCCTAAGATGCTGAGGACTCTGGCAGAGCAGCCCAGTACCTTCAGATCCTTCTCTATGTAAGGACGGCATCATATGCCATGGAGGACACCAAGAAGATGGAACTAGGGCAAAGGAGGGTGCAATACGACAGGCACATGACATGCAAAGATTCTAACAATCCAACAGAGAAATGATATGCATCAAATGAGTGGCAAGGACTGTCCAATAAGAATCTCGATACCCACATTGTGGGTGCTCAAAAGAAGATTGGGAATGAATGCATGATTTCAGAGGAAGAAAGATGAGGATGGTTAGAAAGACTTCATAGAAGAAATAGGGGGCAGAACAGGGCCTTGCAGGTTGGGTGGGATTTGGCAAGGCAGAGAAACCATTCTAGACTAGCCCAGAGGTTAGAAACATGGGGGATGGTGTGTTGACCAATTTGGATGCAAAAGAGGGTTGAGAGAGGGAAGCAGTGACAGGTTAGCCTGGAAGGGTCAAATTCCATCCAGGCAAGGGGTTTCAATGAGTGGTTTTTGAGGGAGTGTTGGGGAGGAGTACTGAAATGGAACCATTTCAGTTGTGAATGTGACAGTGCGGATAGAACGGACGGAGGTGGCGAGAGACTACGGACCAAGAGATCAGTTGCTAGGATGCTATTGTAGTCATCCAAGTGTGAAAAAAATGCCTCAAGGAATCCTTGACATAGGGGTTGCTTGATTCGTTGACTTCCACTTCAATTCAAAAAACATGGCCTACTATATGCCTAGGTTGCTACCTGAGAAATTTTTGAGTGAAGTTATTGCCCCATCAATCCCACAGCAAATAGCTCAGTCATCGTTTGCAATGATCCTGCATGTTTTTGCCCAACTCGAACGGTAATGATTCATCTCTGATGAATGCTTTAACCAGGCTGAGGCCCATACTGGTATTGTAATGGTAATTTGTGACCTAATAGAGCTATAGGCTCTCTGATAGGGGACTTATCTGGTTGTTGCAGTTCACGTCCACTTGTCTTTTTCCTTAGAGGAATTAAGAGCATAAACCACAACTGAGAATAAAGTTCATATTGCAAGAGCAACTAAAAAAAAGCTGTTAAAATGACTACTAGTATTCATTAGCACTTGTATGCCTATTTTCATAAGAATTTGGGTAGCTTACACATAAACATTACTGTCATTAATTCAGCAGCAATTATAATTTAAGCCATCATATAGATTATCTTGTGATTGTAGCAAATTTCAGCAATTCAGGGCTGTGTAACTCCTTTGGGTCACCAGCTTTATCATTCCAATGCTCTTATGGACCTCAGTCTAGTTGAGGTATTCAGTAGGGATGAATTATGACTGATGGAGGGTAACGTGCACTGAGTTTATTCACTGCCAACATGTAGGTGTCATCAGCAGCAGTTGAGGGTGGTATCACAGAAGCCCAGGCATCCAGACAAGTTGTCTGATGGGCCACATGTTGTAATAGTCTATGACATGCTGTTAAACTCTGCTACAGAGAATGTGATTGCAAATGTCAAATTGACAAGTAATTTTGTTGCACATATCTTTAAGAAAAGGAAACCGCCAATGCTATAAATCGGTGACTTTCTCAGGTCTTTCAATCCATCAGCAGAGACAATTCTTTGCCAAATATTTGTGTAACCTCAGCACTTTTTGGTCAAGAGGCTTTTGTTAACACTAGTGTCACTTTGTCCGTTCTTGAACAAAGAGCTTATAGCATTTGAGAGCCGAGGAACTGGTGGTGTGCAATCATCAGAATGGAAACAGCCAATAACCTTCCCCTTCCTTTCTCATCTGGCCATAGACACTTCTCTCTTCCTCCAAGGGATGGATGATTTTTGTCTCCTTTATGTAATGCATTCATTCTAGTCTCATGATGCTCCCAGGTTTAAGGTTAAGCTCAGAGTTATTTTGGCAGCTCTGATTAGGATGTTGATTCCAGGAAGAGTAAGAGAATACAATTATTTCCCAAACAAAATTTATTTTTCCAAGATGCAATCTAGTGTCTTCTTCCATTTGGCTATGTTCAAGATGGGGAACAAGAGAAGTGTGAATATTGAGAGGGGCTCTAGTAGAGAATATGAACCAGAGAAAGGTAAAGGCATAAAGATAAGCAGATAAAGGAGTTCACTTAAAGGAAGACACTCAACCACAGACAATTAGGTTTAATCTTGCAGGCAATGCCAATCAGTTGGCTGTGGCTCCCTGGAGCTCTGGAAGCTCCAGGGTTCAGAAGAAACAGTGGCACGATTGATTAACAATGTCTGGTATGGGTGTGGGCATAGGAATGTCATTTAGTGTGCCTGAAGGTGGCATCACTGAAGCCCAGGATATGAGACAAATTATCTTAGACCAACTTGCAAGAAATGGATGGCACACATTTCTTTAATGAGCAACTGTGAGAAAGAATTTTTCAAGGTGTGCACTTTAATGCTTTAATATTATGGGTATTGATAGGTACTCTACCCTTGGGAATACCTACCTACTCAGTGTTTTCCATTGTCAGTCACAGTTAAGATCCCTGCTGTGTGCCCTACTATTTAGTTTCAACTTTAGAAACATACTCACAGACAAGAGGAAAGAATTGGAAGTGTCACATCTTAAAAATGTCACCTTTAGTCACATTATGAGAAGAAGAATTTGCATGAAAACTGAGTTGTAAAAACAGCAATAACAACAATGAAAACAATCCTCTCCCCTAAAAAGCCGTTAAAGGTAATTCTCCTTTATAGAGTGTAAGATGCATATAGAGAAAAAGATTCTCCACTGGCTGGGTTCAAGCCCAGGCTTTGCTACTAATTTGTGGGAGATTGTTGGTGAATTACTTTATCTTTTAGAATCTCAGTCTCCTCATCTGTAAAATGGGGATAATAATGTCCACTTCAGAAGGTTATTGTGAGGATTAAATAAAATAATGTATGTAAAGCACCCAACACAGTACTTTACCAACCAAATAGCTGTTCAATAAATGTTTGTAATTTAACTTTGCTTACTTGCTTTTGTGGTTACTCCTGGGCTTTGGCATGAAGTTGCAAAAGCTCTTTTAAATTTCTCTAAATGTTAGAATTTCACCATGAATATAGTTTACCTGAAAGAACAGAAAACACTAGTTTACCATGAAAAAAAATCAAATCTTCCTTGCCTTGTAATAGAAGGCTAAGTTGGAAGCTTCCATGGAGGCACCGAAATTCAATAGGTGCTGCATTCCAAAGGAAGGACTAGTCCATTATGCCAAATTTTCGGAGGAGGCTTCTGAAAACCAGTTAGACAACTTCTGAACTCAGACCCTCACAACAAGGGTAGACACAGAACATTTTTGAAATTCTGTGCCTCTTCCTCACTCCCGGGGATGGGGCATGGGGGCTTTCTTCTCACCTCAAGGTTAATGTAAGTGGTATTTCATTAAGGGGAAATATTGTCCCCTCAAATTTGGGGAACATACACCTGAGGAATCTAAGGGTAAGAGGTTGTGGCTTTTGAGCTGAGAAGGGAGGAGGGAGAAAGGCAGGGAGAGGAAGAAGGAGAAGGGAAAGGAGAGGAAAAGGAAGAAGAAGAAGAAGAAGGAAGAGGAGGATAGGGAGGAGGAGGAGGAGAAGGAGGAGGAGGAGAAGAAGGAGAAGAAAGAGAGAGAGAGAACTGCTCTGCATCAGTACTAGTAACACTCCCACTGACATCAGGGCAAGGATGGGTGAGCATTTCCCTGGACTCATTATCAGGGGTCTGAGCCATTTACAATCCTGTCCCAGAGGACCCCCTGGGGAATGGGCACTGGTGGGGGGGCATCATAGAGAGAGCCATGAGGAGTGAATCTGCAGAAAACCCAGCCCTGAGAGGGGAGTGAGCAGCTGGAAGAAAACACATTGCCCAAAACAATGAGCCATGGGAAGGTCCCAGCTGGTCCTCGAAAGACCTCATGAAAAGTGCCCACAAGAGTTGGCTTGAGCCGTCTGGTCTGCTGGCTTAGAAAGCGGAAGACATCTTGTGACAGTTCAGCAAAGTGGGGCCATTCTTATCCTCCATCTGTCCTCTCTCCACCTCAATCTGCCCTGTCAGAAACAGAGTTAGCAAGCTGAGGAAAGGAGAATCATTCCAACAGGGAGAGAAAGAGGGACCGGGCTACCCTTTCCCATAGTAACAAGTAGTAAGAAGGAGGCTCCGGTTGGGGCTGATGGTGGTGGTGGTGGAAGGCTTGTTAGGTTCACAGTTTTGATTATTATCAGGGAACTTGGCATCTTATTTGCACTTTAAAGTGACCATAGAAGACTATATTCCCTGAGAGTGCCTAAGAGAAGTTGTGGGGCAGGATTCTCAGCTTTTATCCAGGGGGAGGGGAAGGCCTATGGCCATGGAGAAGGTGGAAAGGGACTGTGGGAGGCTTTGATGATTAACCCCCAAGAACCAATTCTGTCCTCTTCCCCACTTCTATGGGAAGGGGTTTGATAATCATAAATTACTAGACAAAGAAATTCAAATCTGCAGTTCTCTCCTAGTCTCCCACCCCCTCTAGGCCATCTCACCATTATACATGGAAGTGGGTCAAGTGTGAGAGTAATGTACTATCTTTCTATTTTTAATCTAATTTTAGCGATTTGGGCCTATAATTAAGTAGTTTGTATAAATTGAACATGATTTACTAATGAATATTAGTGAGTATTTTCTAAGCCATCGCTATTTGTAATTTTAAAAACAGATAAAGATAGGGACTGCCTTTACCTTAATTATTAAGGTCAATAACACTGAAAAAGGAGATTTTGTGGGTCACACTGTCAGGACTTTGTTAACTAAGAATGCTTGAAAAATAGTGGAGAAAGGAAGGTAAGAAGGAGACATGGAGGAGAAGAGAGAATTTAACAAACTACCCCCAGAGGCAGAGAACTTAAAATTGTGAACAGAATATACATTTTCCCACAAACTATGAATTGGGTTTATTTTTGAGAGGTAGTTGCTGCTATTTATAATACCGATGGTTGAAGTTTCAGTCCACTTAGAAATGGATACTATTCAGATGCCTTAGTTGCTAAAGTTCCTCTGAAGATTTTGAAAACCTGAAAATTATAACAGGGAAAGCCAGTGCCCACCAAAGGAGAAAACAGTGACGAGATCTAAGAAAAGGGAAGGTTGGAAGAGTCAGGAGAAATTTTGACATGGTCATTTGGCAATTATGTCAGCAAGATCATTCTCATTAGTAATCAGCAATATTCATAAAGTATAATAAAGATGTGCCTTTATGGGTCTCCATTTCCTTTCTTGTCTGTAATTAAACACAAGACTACTCCAAACTCCCAAACATACTACTGAACACAGTCTTTTGTTTAATTGTTGGGAAAGAAGAAATCTAATGTGTGTGCCTTAGTTTGCTAACTACAAATGATGAGGCGGGAGTGAAAGGATCCTACTAGATCTTAATGGTGTAAGACAGGATGAAAAATGTCATTTCCAAAGGTGTTTTACAAGAACGATTTTTTTATACAGCATGGCCTGAGCCCTAGTTATGCAGCCCATTAGCAGCAAATATCGTGGAAGAAACGCCACATCTCGGGGAACTGACAGGCCTCCCAGGTAAGAGTCAACTCAATTTTTACAATGATCATTCTTATTGGACCTGAATCTTTCTTGAGTCTTTTGGCAAAATGAAGTTAGCAGCTGCGGCCCTGTTCTAAACTGTTGACAGTTCCTGCTACAATAATACTACAACTGAATCTGGCAGTCTCTATACTCTAGAGGCAAGGGTTGGTTTTTTTTTTAACTTTTAATTTAAAGATGCATCTTCATATCTGTTCTTACATATTTTACTGTAATTGTGAGGTTTGCTATTTTCTCTTTTATTTGAGTTACCATGCACGAATTAGGAAACATTGATAGAATGAAAGTTTTGATCCAGAGTATAATCAAAAGGTTAAATTAAATTTACACAAGATGATATTACATTGAGATGAGAATTAAACGAGGAGTCATTGTAACTGCCTGCATGGCTTATTCCTGGAGTCCAGGTGGGCAGGGATCAATGACCAGGAAATAAATCCTTTACTTGAACACAGTTTAGGTGCTCGCCATCAACACAAATTTTAAAATTACATCTGAATTATATATTTACTATATTGAAAAACATATTGGTAAGCTCTGGATTATTTAGGAGTTCTTGATTTCTCTATAGAGCTGTTTTCCTCTACTGCTTTGCTTATTTTTTACTCAACTGGAAGGTGAGATGAGGAAGACAGAAGAGGGGAGAGTCAATTTTGCAAAATGTTAGCTCAAGGTTTGGTTGGGCATGATGTTGGAATCAAAGGTTGACTGGTTTCATCTGTGACTGGGAAGAAATACTCAATGATACCAAGTGGGTTCTCCTAGCAAAGGTCAATAAGCAAGACTCACCACTAGATGCAATTGTCTTTAGGCAAGGGAAGCGGAAGAGATCCTTCTGGAAATGGACAGAGAACTTGCCACTTTGTTCTATTTCTTCCCCTTGGAAATTTATTGCTATGGCTATTAGATACTTAAAGGCTTGGAGTACATGAGTTTGGTTGTTTATATAAATATTAATCCTTTACATATTAAAAGTATGCCTACGTGGATAGATAATACAGACATGCTGGCAGTATTTTTGTTGTCAGGAGTGGAGGATTGAGGTAACTGTAAAGATAAGTCTAGCAAAGGAAAAAAAACCTCTTCAACTTTGCCTGGAAAAGACAGGCAATTGTCTGAACCTCTCTGCTTTATTCTGAATGACTTCAAAATTAAGAGTGTTGTTTTATTCATGCATTTACTCATGCACAGATTGATCACTCACCTACTCACTTACACACTCATTCACGCAGCAAATCCTTTCTGGTGGCCTGCTGTGTACCCAGCACTGGCCATACCACATTGCTCTCACTCCCACAATAGAAGACTGGGAAATTATCCAGCCATCAGAATTGATGAAAATCCTTTCTTTTGGATTAATAGGGGCCTTCTGTAAATCTTGTTGTCTATGGCGTATTTCAGCAACATGCCAATGAAGAAGAAAGTCTAGGCTCCTACTAGGTGGGACAGTCAAGACAGCCACAGCTTACACAAAGCTAAAACCCCTGCTGTTGACCCCTGCTCTTTTCTCCTGGGACAGTGCTGCTATTGTCAATGACTTGAGGTGATCTCCCGAGCTCCCTCCTTTTGAGGACTGGCTGTTAATATGGTTAGATGTGTTATTGGACAGCTGAATTTACCCTTCATTGAAATCAGTTCTTATAGTCTCTTGAAAAGTGGTAGCTTTAAAAAAAATCTTTGAAGAAGACCAATATTATTCAAATTCGATTTCTGCATTCCATTTATTGAGCGCTCACTATGTGTCGCGCCTAGATTTTGGGAGTCTGAGAAATATCTGATGACCCTAAATTTTGTTTTTAAATCACTTTGATTGTAAAAAAGAAAAAGGCTAAAATGCCTGCAGAACTCAGATGGCAATCAAGGCTGGGTTACTTTATGGGGGACAGGTGGGAGGTTGATCCCTTGGGACCTCTTGTCCCCAAGAACACGAATTGAAACTGCTGGTGTCCCACTGGAGAGTAGAAATGACAGGCACACAGTAGGGGTTGCCCTTCAGTTTTCACTGAACAATGTTCCTCCTCAGCAGCCACACCGCAGTCATATCCTCTGCCATCTTGATCCCACCACAAGGATCCATATGAATTCATTACGTGTTTACAAGGGCTCAGTTCCACCCTTCTTTCACAAAGCCTCCCCCTTCATCTGTGAATATATTATAATTTCTCTATCTATTGAATCCTAATTGGAATAAAAACAAATGTATATTTCAATCCATAGTTATTTATAACAGGGGCATGTGTGACATCTCATACCAAAGCAAATTCCTTCAAGCCATCATGGCCTTGGTTTCAATTTGTATCTTCTCACTTTATTTTCAATGGGAAGAAATAAAAATATTTGTAAATATGATCTAATGCTTCAATTTCCAACTCTCTTCAGAGATTTCACATTTTCATTATAATATTCATTTTATTTGTCCAGTAGGATGTTCCATGTACCCCAAAACAAATTCTTAAGGATGAACTGGAAACATTTCTATTCATCATCTCTTTCCTCTTTTCCCCAATGATACAAATTAAACTATGAGTACTTTTCATTTTCTTTGCAATTGCCAACACTGTGGAATTGCCAAAACATTTTTTTTCTTTCAAAAGAGAAATACAACTGTGGGGAAGCCAACATTTTGCAGAAAGACCAAATTTGTAAGCCTTTACATGGCTTTGCCTAAGACTTTAAGTTTTAATGCTAGTAAAAAAATATCTAGAATTTGGGGAAGTATTTCTGCTTCTGCCTGCTGATACCAGATTAAGTGACTAAATCAGATTAAAGTTATTTATTGCTTGGGAGAACACCTTTTAATTTGACTCAGCCTTGGTCCTTGGAAGCTTTGGTAAACATTCCTAAATGAAGCCCTGGACCTATGAACTGTTTATTTTATATTTCTTCCCAAATGAGAGAAAAAAGAGCTACAGTAATGACAGCAAAAACCCCCTAAATCAGGGACCAGAGATCTCCAATATTTCAAATTCTTTGGAGCACTGGGAACCGGTGAGAGAAATGTTTGGCAATTGCTCGAGAAAGTGCTGCACATGTTTAGCATCACCTGGTGCTCTGAGAGCATTCAGGCTGTAAAGCTGAATTTAAATTAGTACAAACAACAAAACCAGCCTCTAAGAAAAAAAAGGGTGGGGAATGAAGCCACACTAGGTGTCATTAAAGATGCATCTGTTTATCACAACCCAATTTCATGAGTCCAAGACGATGCATATGCTTTTTGTGAAGAGAATATCCATTGTTGTGGCAAAATTAAATGTATTTTGATACTTGCATGCAATATTTATCTATCTATTCAATCAGAAAAAAGTTGTCCTCATCACTGTAACATATGTTACTTTTTCAATTTCCTCTGAGTAATTTTTTTTAATGTTCTTTAAGGGTGAGACCACAGAATTTCTCATTTCTCACAACAAAGACCATAACTCATTAGAATTATGCTGATGAGTTTTTCTCATAAAATTGCATCCTCATTTTTTTCATAGGTGACCAATCTGTACTCTTACCCCTAACCGTCTGATAGATGTAAGTAAAGACGGCCGCCATACTCTCCCAATTGTGGTTTTTCGTAGTTTTCTGGTTCCTATTTTAAATGCCCCTCTCTATATAAATTATATAATATTTATATTATATAATTTACATTTATATAAATATGTGTGTATATATGTGTGTGTGTATATACATATATATACATGTATATATGTATATATATATGTACACTTAACTACTCTGGTACTTCAAATTTGGTCCTGGGAAAATGTAAAATTTATCATTACTAATAAACCACTATTGTAATGATTTTCTAGCTGTTCTGTTCTAAGCTCAATACTTTATAATTTATGTCAATAGCATGAATTTTAGAATTTTAAATTTCAAAAGCTACTTTTGAAGTACAGCCTTATCAGAAATATGTTTCACAGTCTTGCTAGATGAAATCATTCACAAATAGACCTATATATTGTTAAATAGCGTAAAGTTGGTATAATGATACTTACCTTGAAGGACAGTTAAGATGTTTAGTCACAAAACTATTAAATTAATCCATAATCCATAACTCAGAGTCAAAAAATAATCTGCCTAACCTCTCTAAAACATTTGGGGCATTTCTAGCAACGTTTGTGGTATCTGATTTGGTTTCTGAGAAGGCTAAGTTCTTAGCACTTCCTGATTCATCTGGGTTCCGGATTGCAGGAACTAGTCTAATATGCAAAACCACTGATCTTTTCCTTATTTCTACTGTCTTATCTCCATGTGAGCTGAGAGGGGCACAAATTCTACTTTTTAAATACTTTTAAATGTATGTGAATTTGTGATCTCAAAAAATCACAATGAGTTCTCAGAATCCTGAGTAGCCCTGAGTAGCCCACCGTGTCACTCCCTTTTGTGTTAATCTCAGTAATTTGTATATCACATAAATGATTTAGTATCCTTTTTCTTAAGGAAGTCACCCTTTATATTAAAAAACCTAAACAGTTCTTTTCTAACCCAATGATACTGAGAAGATCATCACATTAAAATCCATTTTTAACTTGCAACCAAATCCTCAAATTCCATGTGAATTTAAAAGTGGGTTTTGTTTTTCTAGCTGTACACATCACTAACCTCTTCCTTTCGGTTGCCTGGGAGAGCTTGCTAACATCACCTGCAGATTTACTGAAGGCAGATGGAAATGTTTTTATTCTAGAGCATCAGAGGAAACCCACAGTAGTTA
Source organism: Tapirus indicus (assembly GCA_031878705.1). Lineage (NCBI taxonomy): Eukaryota > Metazoa > Chordata > Mammalia > Perissodactyla > Tapiridae > Tapirus > Tapirus indicus. The sequence continues at coordinate 77,367,557 of CM062917.1, forward strand.
AATGAACCTGCCCTCTCTTTTGATTAAATAAAGTACGACATTTGTTATGGAGAAAAGTGGATGCTGTCACATCCAGCAGCCATATAGCCATGTTACGGAGGCAAGCTAGACATCACCCAGCCTCCTGCTGCCAATAATCTGGAGAAAACAAGGTAGGCCAGCTTACCCTGTTAATAATGGCTTGGGCAGCAGACTCAAAATCATCAAACTGGCCCTCTCTGCATGCTGGAGTGACCAGGGGTTCAAGGCCAAGGTGGTCAGGGGAACAAGGTGGGAGGCAGGACTTGCTTGTCCTCACTATGTGCTGGGCAGTACCAAGCATTTAATGTCTTTTATTTTAGTCTGAAACGTCAGTAGTTAAAAAAATTGAAGAAAGTTAAGTAAATAGACAAATGCCATTTGCATCAGACACGGTAATGCCGGATGGCATTATGCTTAAAAGCATTTCCACATAAAACCTCAATACATTAAATAGACCTTACTTAGATCAGCCACCCTAAGTGGATTAAAATGTGTGTGGGTGAAGAGAGCACGATATTTATGGAATGCCTGTTACACAGCAGGCGCGGTGTTAGGCACAAATACTGGTAATGCTGAAAGCGGCTGCACTCACAGGAAGGCTGGGCTTTACACAGCCAGATCCCGGCTCAAATCCAGGCTCTGTCACTTACTAACTGTGCGGCCCTGGGAAGCTGTCAACTTTGCTGAGCTTCCGTTTCCTCAGCTGTAAATTAGAGATAATAGTCTAAGATCATTGTCAGACTGAAATAAAATGATGAATTTATGCAAAATGCTTACCGAATAGCATATTAGCAGATCTGAAATACTCCATTCATTTAGTTCACAGATTTTATTACTATATTTATGCTTACTATGTGCCAGGTGCTATTCTAGCCACTTAGGATACATCGGGGAACAAAACAACGTTTTACATTATTAGCAGAGTACAGTGATTAAGAGCCATCTCCGATCTCAGACAAAACTGAGCTTGAATCCTGCCGTTTCCAGCTAGGTGACCTTGGAAGTTAATCTGTACGATGGGGATAAACCATATTCTGTGGTTGTAGCAAAGGTGAAATGAAATAACATATCAAATGTTAAGCACTCTTTGGCATGTAGAAAGTGCTCAATAAATGGCAGCAGTTTACTAATTTTATTATTGTTAGAACTAATCCTCCTAACAACCCTGAGAGGAGGGTATTGTCATTTGTGGAAGAGAAAACTGCAGCCGAGTAAGATGAGCTGGCTGGGGTCACAGAGCTGCTCAGGCCTGGGGTCTGACCGGAAAGCCTGTGTTCTTTACCCTGGGCTGCCTGCCACGCGAGCAGGTGGACATTTGCACGGTCCGCCTCCGTTACTCCGACAAGATTGGTTTATTGTGAATATCTGTAGGAAAGTGTCAGATCTAGGGAGTGTGTAATGTGTTTTCTTTGTGTGTGTGTTGCTTTTTACTTATTAGTATAAAGCCGTATCTTGACTGTCATATTCTGAACCCTCCACCTTATGACATCTGAGGATCTACTAACATTGTTGTTTTTATGAGGTGGAAACGGTTAGCTGATGAGACGAATAGCGATTTGGAGCAATGTCCTATGGCTAATGCATTAAATTCAATTGGACAGTGCAAAGGCCTACTTGTGCACATTTGAACTTGAACCTGCTTCCTCTCACTGCTCTGAGTTCTGACTTTTCCATTTTTACCTATCTCTGATCTATTTCTGATTTCTCTCTTATTGGCCCAAGAGTTGATGACACGATGCCTACATCTTTAAGAAGAATGCATCATGTCAACAACTCACAGGCCAACAAGAAAGCTGTGTGCATTGTTGGGCATATGTGTAGTAAATGGTACAATGAACATTTATTTGGAGGTTGAATGCATCTCACATGTGAATTTAATGTTTTCCCCTCTCTGATAATGCTCTACTTAACCATAAAAATCATTTGCAGAAAAAGCTGATGCTAAAAAAGGGATGATAAATCAAAATTCAGCACTTCCTCTCTGTCCTTGCCCCTAGAGCCAAATCAAGTTTGATTTTCATTCTCTAGTTGGAAAAACTGAGGCATAAATAGCTTCTACTTCCATCCCCGACTTTTCACTAAAAACTACATACTAAAAAGAGCCATCATAAACAGCTCAGTGTACAGTCTTTCTGCTACTGGATTTGGTTAAGGCTAGTTATCAAATAAATAACATATTCCCCCAATTATAAGACCCCTACATTTTTTACATTTTTAACATGTGTGAAATTAGGCTGCCCTTAACAATTGATATATTTGTTTAATGTGGTAGTATGTTCTTTCATTCCAAAAAAACTGTTATAAAATTGATGGTGTAACTTAAAATCAGTGGTTTCTTAGACTCATAATACAGTATTAGATATTTCTCTTTTTCTTGGGAAGGCCTTATTACATTAGAAGGGCAGCTTCCAAAGGGAAGGATCTAGAATTGTCTGGGGCCTTGCCACTTTCGGAGCTTAATCAATTCTAAAATCATTTTGCTGTGTGATATTACAAAAAGCCCAACAGAGATTCACTGGGATAGAATTTCCTATCTAGCTCAGAAAGGCTTACTCTGGTGAGCACCTATATGAAGTGCATACCAGGTACTTCTTTCCTCATGACTGGGATGCTTACTGGAAGGCAGGAGACCTGAAAGGCAGGGTCCCCCAAATCCTGACACCTTGAGACTGTTTTTCTCTGGCAAGATGAAATGGAGATCTGAGGGCAACTTTTCAGGATTATCTCATTGCTTTAGAGACTTCCCTGAACCTTCTTCTCCAGTTCCTTTGATCAGCAAAACAGTAGTGATGAGAATATTGATTAAAATGCCCTGCACATATTTATTTTGGCATGGTTTACAGCTCTTCACAGTTTTCAAGTGTGTGTGTTTATACACCTTCAAAAGAAATCTGTGAGGTTGATAGGGCAAGAATTATAGTTCCCATTTGCAGATGGAATGGTGAAGGTTCTAGGGTTTGTGACACATCTCTGGAGCATCCAGGAAATGAACTAGGTCTTTGAATTCAAGAAAGTGAGGGTGGTACTGGAGGATGGGTGTGGGCTTTGGGCTCAGATTTCAGTTCTGCCACTTACTAAAGATAGCATCCTGGGGAGCCAACTTAACTCAGCATCCTAAGAGTTTGCTCATCTGCACAGCTGGGATAATCAAACCTACAGATTACAGGTAATCAAACCTGTGCTCCCGCAGGATCATAGATGATACCAGCCCCATGGTGAAGGCTCAGTGCATGGGAGATATCATTATTTCCATTATTCTTTTCTAGAAATCACTTAGCTTGAAGGAACATTCAGCTAAAACCTAGTGCCTCTCTAAGATATAAGACTGTTAAAGAGCTTTGCACACTGAAATGAGCCACGTGAACATTAGTAAGTGATATTATTTTGACATAAGGGTGCACTCACTGGAACGTAAACTATGCTAGGGAAACGAAGATCTGTGAAGCCAAACTAGCTCTGAGGGTGCAGTCTGTAAATGGTGGCTTGTAATTTATTTCTTGTTTAGAATTGTAGCTGTCAGTTAGGTTGCTCCATTTGTTAATTGGCCCCTCTCCTATTTTTCAGCCAGAAGGGCGGTGCCAACAGTTTTGATCCAGGAGCCTACACAAGAAAACATTTTCCTATTCCCAGGAAAATGAAATACTCATGGATGAAGAATTAAAAAAAAATAAAGTAAAAAAGCTCTGGCCAGAGAAAAAAAATGTGACTGCAATCCAAGTTCTGCTTTAGATGAGGGAGACCTTGGTTCTCTCTGGCTCAATCTAGGGGAATCCCCCAAACTAGATTTTGTTGTTGTTGTTGCATATTTCTGCCTACCCCTTTAATTGTACACTACAGGTCGCACTGCTGAGTTTTGCTGGGAGAGGAGGGTAGAAAGATATTAGAGGGTGCGTTCTTCTCCGTTCTTTGAGTTGGCCAGCTTTTTGGGCTGATGACACTAATGCGATTAACCCTTTCACTTCAGAATTGGGGGCCCTATGGAGGGAGAGGGAGAGGGAGGGGGGAGGGGCGATCTTTGGCAGGGCAGCGAAGGTCTGGGCAGAACAATTCGCTGTCGTAATGAGGGACAGCGTCGCGCTTCTGCTGATGGCGCTGATCCGCTCTGAGACCTGATTACGTCCCTCGTGTCATCAGCTGAGCCACTGCAGAAGCAAGGCTCCCATCAAATCCATCTCCGCGTAATCACCGCAGAACCAAGGGCCCTCAGGGCTCATTTAGCGCCATTTACCATCAAGGGCGCCCTGCTCCTCAGAATGGGAGGACCGAGAGCCAGGCCCGGTCTCACTCCGCCCATCCGCCCTCTCCACCGTGCCTCTGACCAGTCACTGCAGAGGACAAAGCTCCAGAGGGCGCGCTTCAGCGGGGGGGCCTCGGCACTGCCACGCATTTATCTGCCCTCGGGGTTCCTATTACGGTCTGTGGTGTGAGATCCTTTCTTTCTGCAAAGGTGCTACGTAGGTCTGTGCACTCAAAACAGTAGCACAGGAGCCGCCGCAAGGCGCCGTTGCAAAGCAGAACCCCCTTGGAGGTGGTTCCTTTCCGATTTAAACCATCATTTCACATTGAAAAACGTGGATAGAAACGAATGTAAATTACCTCCTGAAGCATTTCCTAAAGTGTGCTCTGCCGGCGTAAATTCTATGCAATGTTGAGTGGACAGTAAGTTTGGAAAAAGCGGGCTTAAAAAAGTTAAAGAGGTTTGTGGTGCGTCACCTCCACATGCATCAGCCGCGCGAGTCCCCGGCCATGCGGGACACGCGTCCTCGGAGGGCGGCCGGGATCGCCCCGCGTCTCACCGGGGACCCTTGTTTGTGTAGTGTCTTCAGGGGCTCGTTTCCCGCCCCCGCCCCGCCCCGCGAGGCGCACACTTAGGGAAACTGCTTTAACGCAATGGCCTCTCCCGAAATGAGGAAATAAAGCTCTCAACTGGGCTCAAAGGGGAGATTTGGTATGTTAGTAGAAAGATTGAGGTTGTTTATTGTTGTTATTATTTTATCTTTATTACTCGGATGAAGCCAGGGTAAAATTCTTATAATGTTACTAACCCCGTGAACATATATTTCCCAGTCTCTAGAAAGAACTGATTTTAACAATGTCATTCTATTGAAAAATGCTATTTGATATGTATTTCACTGAATGGGATTGAATTTCTACACCTTTTAAAAACTTCACTTAATAATATTTGCAAATGAGAAAATAAAATCTTTTGTCAGACTGTCTTGAATTTTGGTTTAGAAAATACAGCCAAACCTGTTAGATCGGCATATTACATAAACAGATGTTCTGTTCATAATATTTTGGGGAAATATACAGACACCAACTCTGAATTTTTAGATACCTCCTCTGAATTTTCAACAAACATGTTTGATTCTTATTTATGCAAATGTCTAAACAATATATTCTTTTTATTGTTAACAAATGTTATTCTGTACATATGGTTTTGTAGTCTTTTTTTTCCCAATCAATATTTTGTAGTAAAAATGTAAAACTTGCATGAAAAGGAATCACCAATGTTATCATCGCAGTCACCTTGGGAAGGGAAGAAGAATGAGAGAAAGAGGATAAGGCCTTAGCTGTATCAGTAATATTTTATTTCTTTTAAAAATAAGCAAGAAAACTGAAGCCAATATGGAAAAATGTTAACGTCTAGGTGGTTTTTTAACAAGGGTGTCTTTTGTATTATTTTTTTGAAAAAAATTCTTTTTTCTTTATTTGTAGTGTGTTTCATTATTAAAAATGGAATAAAAGAGTATATGCGAAACTCCCTAAATTCCTGATCTGGCTTTAGCTGGATCCGTCTAATGCACTCATTTGCTCTAGTCACATTGTCAAAGTCACACTTTATCTCCCTTGCACAGGGTTTGAAATGAGTTTTACAAACGCGGACAGCTATGGCTATGTTAGTTCTCCAGCACAGACCTAATAAAACCCACAGAGGGGCTCCATGACACTTATTGAATAAATTTATTATATCTCAATCCTTAGGCTGAGATTTGCATTTATTATAACTTTATCTTCATTCACCTTGTAGTGATTTTCTCTAAAAGATTCTCATCTTTCTATTTAAATTGTGTTGAATTATTTTAGCAACCCATAGTTCAGGGCCAATTACTGGTTTTTCATCCTAAAAAGAATAGCTATAACTTATTAATAAATTAATATAATTTATGAAATGCTTAAGACGCATCAGGCACCATGCTAAGCACTGTCCCTGCTATCATCAAGTTTAACCCACAACAAAAATATGTGAGAAGTCTTATCACTCTCATTTTACTGATGAGGAAACAGAGGCCCAGAAAAGTTCTATAATTTATCCAAGGCCACACAGCTAGAAATGTTTTCTGATCAGACCTGTTTCCTTCAAATCTTATGCTCTTAACTATTCTATTGCCTTCTAGAGATGTTATTTAGCTTATTATTATTATATTTCAGAGGAACATCCTGGTGTAAGCATCATGTTTCTTCAATTCTAAGACATATATTTTTAACCACATTTGAAAGTTATGATACTAGAATGATCTTCCAGTTGGTGTGTACAAATGTGGTGCTGGTAGTGCTCCAGCTTCTCCATCCACCCCTCTCCAGCCCACAGATGTTGCATAGAGGTGCCTCGCCATCAGTGGTTTTGTACAATCAAGGGTGTATCCTCTAAGCCACAATGCATAGGCTACTGTTAATATCAGTAGATTGTTTTCCTTTAATCATGGCCTTGTGGTCATTTTAGAAGGCAGCCACTCTCCTACCCTGTGGCAGCAAATCCTTCTGTCTCACCAAACCGTCTTGGCTCAGTCCTCATTTATTCATATAATGGTGTGTGTATTCTTGGGTAGCCTGAATGGGTAAATCCCTTTAATTTTTTTTTTCTTTGCAGGGAAAGATTAGCCCTGAGCTAACATCTGTTGCCAGTCTTCCTCTCTCTTTTTTTTCCCCCCAAAGCCCCAGTGCATGGTTGTATATCCTAGTTGTGAGTCCTTCTAGTTCTTCTATGTGAGTTGCTGCCATAGCATGGCAACTGACAGATGGGTGGTGTGGTTCCACGACTGGGAAATGAACCTGGGCTGCTGAAGCGGTGAAAGCACCAAACTTTAACCACTAGGCCATCAGGGCTGGCTCCCTTTAATTCTTTCTTCTTTTTATATATTACAAAACAGAATGTTACATAGGTGAAGGGAGTCAAAAGGTACCAACTTCTAGGTATAAAATAAATAAGTCATGGGGATATAATGTACAGCATGGTGACTAAGGTTAATAATACTGTATTGCATATTTGAAAGTTGTCAAGAGAGTAGATCTTAAAAGTTCTCATCACAAGAAAAAAATTTTTGTAACTATGTATGGTGATGGATGTTAACTAGACTTATTGTGGTGATCATTTCACAATATATACAAATATCGAATCATGTCTCATACCTGAAACTACTATAATGCTATATGTCAATTACACCTAGTAAAAAATTTAAAAAATAATGTTTAGTTGATTTTTTTTTTTTTACTTGACTGGCTCTTTAAAGACCGAAGGGAGGGTCTTTGACTTGATTTGCTGCCACTTAAGAAAATTTCACAGTGGTTGAGAACTAATTTCATCAGGAAACATTCTGAGCTTCAGTTAAAATGTAAAGTGCTTTTTCTAGCCCCAGGATAAAATAAAATTTCATTTGCTTTTACTTTTCTGCAATAATGCCAATAAGGAGATATTGCCAGGGGTGCAAAGGAAGCCAATTCTATAGCTGAACAAATCGATGGTAAATCTACTTGCCAAATCTTGAACATACCCACTGAATGAGTGTTAGGAACACACACACATACACACACACACGCCCCCCTACTGAACTGTCCAGGGTATGGATGAGATTTCCCTAAAATAACTTAATATCTTACTACTAAGATTCTCACATTCTCAAACTCCTCACACGCAGACAGCTTTGTGCACAGTTATGAACTGACAGCACACAGCATCTTGACTAATAATAACAGATAGCATTTATTGAGTGATAACTATGTGCCTGACCCTGTTCTAAGCACTTTAATCCTAGGAACTGGTGCTAAAAAATTATCCTCAGTTTTCAGATGAAGAAACTGAGGCACAGAAAGGGTAAGTCAATTGCCCAAGGTCTCACAGCTGGTGAATGACAGGCTGGTTCCAGAGCCCATTCTCTTTGCCTATATGCTGTGCTGCCAAATATAGGTTTCCAGAAAATGCTAGACAAAACTCTAAACTATGATGGTGACGATGATGATGTTAATTACGGCAACCATTTATTGAGTCTTTAATTGTGTACTCAGTCACTATGGTAGGCTTTTTTCACATGTTATCTCATTCAATCTTCATAATCTAGGGGCCTAGATTTTATTGTCCTTATTTTATAATGAAACTGAAGCTCAGAGAGCTCAAGTAATTTGCCCAAGGTCACAGAGCTAGTTATTGGGCAACCTGGGATTCAAACAAGTCTATAGCTTAGTACTCATTCCATTGCCTAGCTTCCACACTTGCACGAGTTCCTGATCTGAAAAGAGAACTAGAATGTTCTCAGCAATGCCACAGCCATTATCAATTTCATGATCACTTATTACCAGTAAAATATTTGCTACCTCCTCATTTCAGAGTGAAGTTTTGGGTAGAATATATGTTAAAAATACTTTAACATCCCTGGGTAAGTTATGTGCTTTGTGGCTTTAGAATGTAGTATTAATTACTCTTTGGAACAATGTCTGACTTCTGAACTAACTGCAAATGAATGGCAGGGTCAGAAAGGTGACAGAAATTTTTTCTCTATATTTGCTTATAACTACTGGTTGGAAAAAAAACAGAAAAAAGTCCTTAGATATATTGAGGATTCCCATCCCTTTAGATTACTGAGATCTGGTAAATGGAAACAGATTCCAAGACGGGGAAGCAAAACTGCAGTCCTTGGTGGTGGGATTTCTTCTTGTTGAGAGTGGAAGGCCAAGAGCCTGCAGGAAGATTTGGGCATGGCTCCCTACGTGGGGTGGGCATCTGCCCAGCCGAGGAGGCAGACCTAGGACCACTTGCCCAGCGAGCGTGAGCCAGGGGCCCAGGCTGCCTCACAGAGGTTCTGTCAGAACTCTGAGGATGAGTCTCTGGCTTCCATAGGTTAAGTCATTGCCCCAAGGTCATAAGACTAGAAACAGGTGGAGCCTAAACCCAATCCCAGGAGGGTCTGAATTCAGTCAGGGCTCTTACCTACCGGGTAATCCCACCGTGGTTTCCAGGCAGCCAAGAGAATCTCAGCAGTGGGGAGCAAGGATCACAGCATTTCTGGTACCAGAATGCCTTCTCAGCAGACTTACCCACCAAATTATCCGAGGAGTAAAACATGCTTTTCCAAGTTAGGTTTAGATTTGAATGTTATTGCTCCCAGGTGAACTTCCAAATGTGAAAAATAGTTGATGTCAAGAACTCAGATGAAAGAAACTCTAAATATATTGAGTTTTCTTTTTGAACCTTTTCTGGGAAAGCTCTGTGGAGATTTTTAAGGAATTGAAAATGGGCTGGGTGTAGTAACCCTAGTTTACACGGTATTTTGAGCAAGGCTAATTGTATTAACCTCATTCCAATGTATTCTTACCTTTTGTACCACATTAATACAAGCCAAAAGAATACACACACACACACAAGAAAGAATTTTGCCTTCCTTTGGTGTAATTTGACTACTTCATAAGGCTCAAACAAGTATCTTTGCTTCAAGGTGCAGGGCATGCACCTTTTTCTTGGAAGCTGATTGTGTTTATATTACAAAGATTAAAAAATAAAAACATAGTGCTATGTGAATGTGGCCAATTCATCTACTTTGGGAATGTGAGTATCTTGGTCTCTTCTTGCACTAGGAGGGGGACCTGATGCCACTGGGCATGTGTCTAAAACTCTCAGACAAGATTTCATGAGTGGGCATTATTGATTTCTCTGTAAATGTAATTTTTTTTTCACTTTAGGAGGTTTGTGTACCATATCAAATCAACTATCATAACACAGCTTCTAAAATAAAAGAAAATTAAAGCCAACTCTCACTCAATATATGCAGAGTACCAATCAAGCTTCTACTTTGAAGCCTATTTTCTTATGGGTACTTGTGGGCGGGGAGAGCTACCCCTGGGGTGGTGGCCGGCAAAGGCCACACAAAACAAAGGCTGTAACTCGAGCCCCTGAGAAGGGGGAAGATTTGTAACTGGCAAAACAATCAGCCATTAAATCATCAGAAGAATAAACTCTGAATAATTCCTTCTAAACAATAAAGTATTTTCTTCATCACAAATGCTCAAGTGGTGGGGCATAGTGGTACATTTTACTTGGACATTGGAACAGAAAAATCAGAGGGAAGTACATGTCAATGGTTATGATGTCTATCTTGAACTCTTAAAATTTGCATCTCAAGGGCCAGTCACCTGGCAGGAATGAATCGGGGTGTTCTATTTTGAGCGTAACTCTAGGAAATAGCTTCCAGGATCGACCTGATCTGAGCATGAGTTATGGGTATTATAACTAACTTTTCCTCCACACCAATGCCCCATCCCTCCAGAAATCTTAATAGGCTTTTGAGAGCCTCCATTTAGAGCTGGCTGCATAAAATGATCCTTTGATGAAAAGGGATTGGAACAAGGGTTAAAGCCGACATTGAAAGGTGACTGTGGAGGGCACGGTGTTCATACAACCCTCCTTTAATATGTGTGGTGTGCACCTGTGATAAGATGATTCATTACCTGGGGCTGCTCTTTGACAAGCTCCATCGTTCAGCCCTCGGGGTTCTGACGGGACAATCCTGCACCCGCCCAGGAAATATAACAAGGTCAGCTTTTTTTCCCTGGGACGTAGATGGAGACGGTTTATCTTATAATGCATTTCTGTTTACACTTTATGTAAAATAAAAACAGGGTTCAAGACATTGCAATTCCTGTTCTCCACAGAGCAGGCCAAGCAGAGGGTGTAAACTCACTGTGGGGTAAACGACTCTGGGAGGAAAAATCTTGGCAAGGATGCAGGGTCCTTCTCTCTTGTGTTTCATCATCAGAAACAACCGAATTTGAGAATGAGGCGCCCTAACCACTGAGGCTGGGCTCTGTGTCGGGCCTTCGAATGAGGGCACCCCAGACACCATCAGCTTCAACTCTTGTTTGTTTTTCATGCAGCTTTTATTTTATTTAGGTTTATTGGGGTCTTGAAGAGGGAGCCACCCTCATCTGAAGCTCTGTCAGTGTCTTGGTGATGGCCATGTGGGCACACTAGCGGCGTAAGGGAACGGCACGCTGCCCACGATATGAGGAAGGTTTGCTGGCCCTGGAGGACTGACGTAAACCTACATGCATACAAGAGACCGCCAAGCTTCTGTGAGAATCGACAAGAGGCCAGGCTCATGCGGCCCACTGGGGTAGGCTTCATGCACTCACCGGTTTTCTTTCTGTTTTTACAGAACTTTTTCAATTGTTTCCCATCACCCTCCCATACATTCAGAAATTGGTTTTATTAAGGCTAATTTAGAAATCTTAGAGCAAATAGGAAAGGAAACTTGCCAGTTTCCTCCATTATCCAAGTTTTAAAAAAAGCGAAAAAAAAAAAAACCTGAAATTTTATTTTAAAAATATAACCTTTTTTTTTAAGAGTGCCCCAGGCTTGAAAAGTAATTTCTTCAATTAAGGTCATTACATGAGCCATCGTATAGAAACAAAACCAAAATAAAACTTAGACATTCTAGGGGAAAGAAAAAAAACTTGCTTCTAAAATGTAGAAACACCTCCCAACCCTTCTCCTATTCTTGACATTGCTAGTAAACATTATTTATTTGCCTCGAATGGATGCGGTTACATATCACTGTCATGCAAAAGAAATTCATTTCCTTTCCGAGTTCAATCTGCCATAAAAATTCACTCTTGTCCCCATCTCCCACTCACCTGTCCTTGTGCATTAGTAACTAGTTGACCCGTGACCCCCTGAAGACTGGAGAGGGCATTGCCAAAGGCCTGTGAGCTTGCTATGGAGCCCATGGCTGCTGCTGCTGCAGCCGCTGCAGCCTGACTTGCTAGTGGATTATTAACCAGCTGCAAAGAGAGAAAAGATCAGGGTGAAACCACCGAGAGAGGCACAGACACAGCACAGGATACAACATTCACTCTGGAGGATGTTCTCACCCCATTTCGCTCATGCAAAGGGCCCCAAACCTGCCAGAGGGTCCTGGTGAACATTTCCTCTGAAGCTGTGGGGTTTGGGGGAGGTTGGAAGTGAGTCTGGAAGGAAAATACTTTCCACCGACACTGGGCTGCTTAATGGAGCCTGGATTTAGGACTAGCCCCAGGAGAGAGTGAGCTGGGCCCCAGGGGTGAGGTGGGGTGTTAGGATCTTCCCAGGTGGAAAAAGGATTTTGAAGTCCTTGGATTTTTGTCTTCTAGACTAAATAAAACTCTGAGGAAATGTCGACTTTCCTTGTAACCAGACAGAATGTGGGATTAAAAAGGATGGGGTAGGAGTGGAGGAGAGGAATAAATTTTAAGGATTTCTGCAAATGAATTTATCATTTCTATTTGTGAATTGCAGTTTCTTTTAGGGTCATTGGGTGTGGCAGGTGCTTCCCTCCACTTCCTTCTCCAAGAAAGAAGGAAATCAAAGTTAGTAGAAATGGAAAACTCCAGCCTCTCTGCTCTGAGGGTGTCTAGGGCTGGGACTTTTGTGGGGCTCATCTGGACCATGGGATTCAAAGCCAATGAGAAAGGTCCTTTGGTGCACGGTCAGGTTGACATCTGCTTGCTGTTTTAGCTAACATATGGCCTTCCCTTGGCCTCTTTCCTGGGACAAGAGTGAAACAGGGAGGAGAATTTGACTGCTGGGGGGGAACTTGTTCTCGGAGGAGGTTATGGCTGCCAAAATCTGTTTTTCCATGGAGACCAATTCAATATTCTTTATCCTGCCAATTTTCCACGCCACAGGTTTTCAGGCCTTCTGACCATGAGGCAGAAGTGTGGCTTGAACTAAAATCTGCATTTAGGTTAATGACTAGATATAAATTCAAGAAACATTTAAACTATTTTCACAGTATTGGTTTTGATACATGAATTTCATTTGTATTTATTCTAGGGTGTTATTTTTTCCCATACAGTTTCTCTCAAGTACAACAATTGTTGTGTATAATAATGCATTTTCCATCACCAGTTTCCACATCCATGAAATTCCTGCATTTTAGCAGAAACCTGCCAAGACTAAGACTTGGTGGAAAAAAAATTAATGCCATAACTTAATTCAAGTCCTGGAAGCTCTTTTAAAGATGCCTCTTTTTTTTACTTTCTTTTTTACTTTCTCCATTCTCTGTCTCAGTCTCTTTACCTTTCTCTATTTTCCCTTTCCCCTCTTTCTTTCTTTTCCTCAAAACACATTTTATTACTTAATTCCTTTGGAAATTTGCCTAGAGTTTATATCATCTGATGAGGAAGGAAATACTAACTATCAGAGGAAACATCAAAAATGGCAGGAATTTAATAATTCTTTTTTCATTAACGTGATATCCTTATCTGACTGGGTTGTCTATTCATTTATAACCAAATCTCACATAACAAGTTCTGTTGTAATTCCCTGGACCCAGGACATTTTTTTTAGAAATGAAAACCCATTTTAATCTCATGACTAGATGTGTCTTTTGCCTTTATCTCTCTCCTAAAAGACAATAATGATTTTTTTTAAGGAGAAAAAATTCTCATTCATCGGCCTAAAGAGAAACCCTGTCTTATCCCAGATTACCACCATGGGATTGAAAATTCAGGTTGGCCTTGATCTTGGTTTTCTGACTATGTTTTTAGTGTATGTGGAGCAAGTCATGGTATATGTTGAGAGAAAACTCTCCTTGGTTTTGGCTTGACCGCCTAAAGTGAAAGAGTTCATATTGTGTTCTTTTTTTCACTCCTAAAGTGAGAGGACCCCTAAGGAACATCTTCCCCAAACCTCCAGGACAGACGTTGTCCCTCAGTACACCGTTCTCAGGTCATCTGCCAGCTGCGATGTTTACATTTTGTTATGCAATACGAGTTGAAATCATAATGAAATTCTCGAGTTTCAGGGAGATCTCACAATAAGCTTCTTAATCCTCAGAGAAATACTAAATTATGTGCAGTTTGGTTTTAGTGTTGAATTTTTCCATGAATTTTGGGTGAAAAATATAAATCTGTACATACAGAATGCTCTCTGAAGAAGATAGCCAGTGATTCCTATTTAATGAAGAGAAAATATTTTTGGAAATTGTAGGACATTTCTCTAATATCTAGGTCAATCAATGGTTTATATAGGGAATTATGGACTTACTCTCTGGATACAATTCAATAGTGTAGATTGAGAATTTCCTACATTTAGGACACTAGTGTATTGTTCAGCTATAGCCATGTATTTGCTGTAAATTCGGGCATTATATGAAGGATTACTATTATAAAACAAAGTGTCTACTTAAAAGTGGGCTTCTGAGCCTTTGTGTTATGGGGCCAGAAATGGGTGCACTTGTCTTGCTTTGGGAGATTGCTTCAGCAACCAAAAATGTACAGATTTTATTTATTTTTAATGTTTATTTCCCCTATATCCTGGTCCTAGGTTAAAATACAATTTGTTCCTCTTTTTGCTGCTTTTCCCTCTTAATGGAGCAAATGCCAACTCGATGACTCTCTTATTTCCTATCCCGCATCCCTAGGTCTTTGTGAAAGGCATACAGGCTCTGGGGAGGTGCTGCCTTACTGGCTCCTGGAAGTGGAGCTAGAAGTAAAGGTGAGGGAGTGTGGTATATACAGACAGCCGGTACAAGTCAGTCTGCAAGCTGACAGTATTCAGGTGGACCGTTGGTATTGTTGATGAGTGCAGCTTCATAAATACCTTTTGGCTTTTCTGTCTGTGACTGCCAAGGCAGGGATGTAATATGCATTAAGATATGTGGCAGGGATGGGGGAGGGGATGGTCAAGAAACCATACATGTTCTCTTCATCACCTCAGGTCATGTCACTCTGTATTGTCCCCAGTCGTGTCATATTAGCAGTGTTCCTATCAATACTTCTTGATTGGAGACTCAGGGTAGATTTGGACAGTGGAGAGCCAAGGCACAATAAATGCACATAATGAGCATGTTAACATTCTAGGACCAACTGGATATTTTGAAGTTGCTGCCAAGTTTATGCCTTCAGATCTTTCATTGCCAATGTACCTAACCAGCAAAGGATGGCCCAAATGAAGTCTGACTGAATTACATACTTGTATTTTCAACAGATCAACTTGAAAGACATGTTGAATCCTGGTGCATGCTTATTTATAAATGTGGAAGCTCTCAAAACAAGGCTAGAATTCTCATGTTACATCCAAATGGATTCTAGGCCTTGAATACATCAAGTTCTGGAATCCTCAGATACTCTAAAAACCTACTAATAGAAACAATAATTTCTTAAGACAGTTCCCTGCCCCTCACCCCCGAATTTTAGAGAATAAAATAACAGAATAACTTTAAAAAATAGTTTTGTACCAGTGAGGAAGAGCTCTAAACCTCACAGAACCCTGTCCATCCATTCGTATAGTTGAGGGCATCAGCTCTGAAAGCAGACTGCCTTGGCATGTGACTTTAAGTAAACCAAGTCTCATTTGCAAGGGTTCCCATGCAAATCCTAAAGGAATGTTTTTTACAATGGTTTATGTCTATATTCACATAAGCACACAATATGGATATTGGGTGCTCATCTCATCATGAGAATAAATATTTATTTCCAAATCTAAAGTGCTCTGTACATGTCCTTGTTATCTGAAGACACTAAATGGTGATAAGAAAAAAAAGCTTTGATAAAGTTTCTTCAAGGAGCACTCTTAGATGATGCCGTATGTATGATACTACATAAGTGTCACCATGGATGATGTCACTACATGATGGAGGGGTGTCTTTCTCCAAGTCTTGCCCCATCTTCTCTTTATTTGAAAGATTCACATCCTACAGCTTGATAAAGAATTCAGGTTTCTTGAATCTGAGCACTAGTAGTCACAATACTTTTCATGAAAATTTGCTGATTACATTATTCTATTATTACAAATCTTATTCACAAAAATATGGCAGAATGTTGAGGCAATTTAGCTATGGTACCATATTCCTATGTTTCTGCTTTATTCCAAGAGGGCCTTATGAATGCAGCAGGCTCAAAACCTTTCTTTGGAGCATAATTGCCCATGATCTATAGTTTTATCATTCTCCTCATGAACTATGTGGATTTTTATAGAGTATGGATTTTGGAGCCGCTCTTTTGCTACTAACTTTTCAATTTAGAATCCTGAAACTGTGGTGCCATTTGTTTTTAAATGAGGATGTTCACAAATCCATTCATCACAATTCACTCCTCATTTAATGACTTGCAGTGGCTGCTTAGAAATAGGAGGGCAAGTGTGGCTTTTTAAGTTCATTTACATACATTAGGTCCTTGACTTTTCTTATACTGTACATGTGAAAACTGTGCCTCTTGGTTCCTTGGAACTCTTTCAACCAAATCAGTACTTCCACTTCTTACCCTCAAATTTTCTCTAAAATGGTCAAGGAAATGCCAGTAGACAAATTCTGGAAGGGTGGCCATATTCATCGCAATGACCTACTTGATGTGTGTTTTATCCTGCTAGGCTTTTCCCCTTGGTCTCATGATTCTTATGTGTTATAAGACCCTCAGAACAGTTAGAAATCGGCTTTGTGAGGTTTAATATTGAGCTGAGCTTTGTCGCTTGCTCTCTGCCCACGTCCCTGCAGAGATGGCAACATGCTGGATGTCGACCACCCAACTTTCTGCCAACAGAAGTCTCCGTTACCGTTGCTGAGAAGTCTCAGGCTGGAGTGCCTGAGATTTGCAATGATGACTCTGAGGCACTGCAATATCCAAAAATGTCATTGATTCATCAATACAAAAATCACATTGATTTCAGTATAGTTTTAGAATTAATTATATTTTATGGTAAAACTGTAAGTACAGCAACTTTCTATTAATGCTCTGACATCCAGCCATATTGGCTAATGGAGGAATTTTTGAGATGACCTAATGTCTGAGGTTGGGTTCTCCAGAAACGGGATGGAGAGCAGTTCCACCCTGCAGGGGCTCTGGAGTGTGAGTTAAGCCTCAGAGCAGTCTGAGCCCAAGGCAAGGAAGCTCCGCCTTCACACTCCACACATGACAGTTCCAGTTAACAGCCTCTGGGGGCAAGGTGAGGGCTGGAAATCAAATCCCTGGGCACTGTTGGCTCTTTGCTCTTGGGGTAAAGTGGAGTCCTTGAAAGAAGAGCTGCAGGTGCTGGTTGTTGAAAGCCCCCCAAAGGGGTGGGGGCAACTCACAGAAAAGAGGGATTCCAGGGGATCTGGGTGGAACATTAACATTGCCCGCTACAGTGCAAATGTCACTTCCTTTCACTCATTAATGTCTTCATCCCACAAGTGTTTATTCAGTCCCCACTGTGTTCTGGGCACTGTGTGAGGAGAGACGGTGTGAATGACATGTTCCCTACCCTCGCGGGGCTTATAGTCAAACAGGGAAAGAGATTTTGGTGGGAAGGGAAGAGAAATGGGAGAAGATGAGCTGGGAGTCAGTGAGAGAGGAGGTGGTGGGTTCAAAGAGACCTGGGAGGGGCAGCTCTGAGTCTGTGCACCTGTACTTGCTTGGAGTTGCATGTAAATGTGACTGGCAGTGAATGAGCCATTCTGCCTGAAAGAGGAAGCGGCACAGTGCAAGGATTAAGAGCTTGAATTCGGGAACCAGACTGCCTGAGTTCTAGTTTCAAGGCTGCCAGTAACTAGCTGTACCTTTCTACTATGGCCTGAATGTTTTCCCCCCTTAATCCTCCAATTTCATATGTTGAAATCCTAACTCCCAAAGATGATGGTATCAGGAGGTGGGGTCTTTGGGAAGTGCTTAAGTTGCGAGGGTGGAGCTTCATGAATAGGATTAGTGCCCTCATAAAAGAGACCCCATGAAAATCCCTACTCCCTCTACCATGTGAGGACATAGCAAGATGGCACTGGGAACCAGGAAGGGGGCTTGCCAGAACTCAACCGTGCTGGTGCCTTGCTCTTAGACTTCCAGCCTCCAGAACTGTGAGAAATAAATTTCTGTCGTTTATAAGCCACCCAGTCTGTGGCATTTTGTTATAGCAGTCCCAACAGACTAAGACACTTTCTGTATCCTAGTTTCTTCAGTTTTAGTAAGATGGGAATATTCATAGTGGTAACGATTTCCTAGGATTGTTGTGAAAACTACATGTGAAAAACACTAGAAGAGTTCCTGGCATACAGTAAGCACTATATAAGTTTTACTATAATAATTTTTGTTCCTTCTAGGAACTTCTGGTCATACTATTGTTTTAGAACTGAGTCCCCTCTGCCCTTCACTGGTAGTTACAGTGGACTTCTGGCGAATCCTCAACTTCATCAGGATATTTGCATTTGCTGGTTCAACATCTGCAACTCTCTTCCCCTTCACACCTCTCTTCCCCTGGTCACCTCCTTAGAGACACCTTCCTCGACTACTCTATCTAAATAGCACTCTCTTTCTTTTAGAGATTCATGCCAAAATATGTATAAGGAAACAATAGGATTTCTGGGATTCATTTCAAAATAATCCGTGGTGGGGTGGGGAGAATGGGTAGGGATAGAGAAGAGGGCCTTGGGTTGATCATTCTAGAAGCAAGGTGGTGGATATATACAGTTCATTATACTGTTTTTTCTACTTTTATATATACTTGGAATTTTCCGAATAAAAAGTTTTTTAAAATTCCCCTTCACTCTCCATCTAGTCGTCTCACTTATTTCGCAGCACCTACAGAGTCTGATATTATATTAGTCATCTCTTTATTCTCTTCATCCCTCTCTGTAGAATGCCCATTTTGGTTCACTGCTATATCTTCAGCTCCTTCAACAGTACCATGCACCCAGTAGGCCCTCAATCCACATTTATTGAATGGACATATGAAGGAGTGAGTCGAAAATATCTAGGCCTGACTGGGAACTTGGTGGGAGTTTGATCCTTCAATATTTACAGAAAAGAATAAAAATTTTGGAGGCAAATTTGTCTAAACTCTTCTTTCTTTAAATATATCACCACATTTTACTGTCTTTCACACCATGGTGGACTGACTGGTCAGAGCCTCAGACATGGGTGACTCAGGCCTGAGGGTTCTTGAATAATCCTGATGAGTCTATTTATCCTGTGAAGTCAGCACCAGCACTTATAGCCTTCCTCTCAGGTGCCCAGGCAGAATCCCACAAGGTGAAAATGGGCACCAAACAGTCTTTCTGACCAGTTGGGGATACTCCAGGATGTAAAACTCAACAATAGCAGCATCTAAAGATGAAGGCCCAGCAAGGCCCTGGACATCATGGACCAGAAGCCCCCTGACATCCCTAGAAATTGCACAGCTGGAATTGAGTGGGTACAGGGCTGGGTGGAGGGCTTAATCTCTGGGTTGATGTTATTTGGGAGCTGGGAGATAAGGTGGCAGTGAGTGAGGCCTTTTATATTTTTATCCTTGGGCTGTGGTGGTGGAGATGGAGTTGGGCTGTGGAGCCTATACCTGCAGCCTATCCTCGTGGACTAGAGCAAAGCCCATGTAGACAGAAGCATGGGATGGAGCAGAAGGGGCTGTTTTCCCCAGATAAGGATGGACTTCTGTGCCTCTGGGCAGAAGCAATGCTGCTCTAAGGCCAGGTGATGGAGTGTGACATCAGCTAAGGAGCGGGCATGCTCTCCTTTCGTGCAGCCTCACTGTGGTGGGACTTCCGGGGGTGTCGGGGCACTTGGACGTTTAGATGGTTTGTAGCTCCTGAAGGTCACTGGATGCAGGGTCAAAAGTGAGGCTCTACTCAGATGGCTTTACAAATCCTGGATGTCATTGCAGGTGGACAGAAGGGACTCTATGAGCACATGTGGACGCTCTAGAGAGTGTTATAGAAGCACACTGGAGAGA
This sequence comes from Tapirus indicus, assembly GCA_031878705.1. Classification (NCBI taxonomy): domain Eukaryota; kingdom Metazoa; phylum Chordata; class Mammalia; order Perissodactyla; family Tapiridae; genus Tapirus; species Tapirus indicus. The sequence continues at coordinate 77,387,517 of CM062917.1, forward strand.
GAGGTAAATCCTGCAGGGGGCCCAGGTCCAGGTTATGCAGGATGATCAATGAGATCTGCACTGAGGGATCAGGGAACGCTTGAGGAAGGGGAAGGAAATAAACAAGTCTGGCCAGCACACTATGATTTGGTGGCAAACTATTAGAAAGCTCTCCAAAGAGATGCATTTCTTTTTTATTTTTAAATTTACTGACAAAACAGTCAAGTCCAGAGTTGAGGGGAAAAAACTAGCTTTTAACTTAACCTAATACATTTGATTTTGAAGCAGAGAGGTCAGCATTATGGAAACACACCAACCCTAAATCAGATTTCATCCAAGTTATATGTAGACAAATACTGTGTTACCACAAGCCTCCACATCTCATTTCCTTTTCTGTCTAGTCCTCCACTTAATAGCCTGAAAATCTATCTTTTTATGGAGTTTCATGCTATTTTCTTACATACAATGGTTGTACTCTTACCAATTGCCTATTGTCATGGCACATTAGTTAGGTGAATTTGTTGATATTTCAAAATTACTCTTTCTGTATTTTTTATTCTATCATCCAGTTTAAACAAGTGATTGGGAGCACTCCTGTGATGAAAGAAAAAATGCTATACTTTTTTTTTTTAAAGAAATAAATAGCTCCCACGGTACAGTAGTTGGTATCATTCTAGCTTCTAGCTATGGGAAGCAAAGCACACTCTTTCTCTACCCATGCCTAATTTACTCAAGTTCCTCCCCAACACTTGTTGAGTCCCTGCAGGGAGAATAGGTGCTATAGAGGGAAGAAGAAAGATAAGAAAGGATGAGGGGCTCAAAGAAAGACAGGACACGGCCTGCCCTATGGAGCCTCAGGACAATTTAGTACATTAGATTCATCCTGATAACCATGGTGCAGGCTCTGAGCCAGGCAGGAGACAGGTGAATGAGGCAGGTGCCTCTTACCTTGGGGCGCTTCCAGTCTAATTGATTAACTGCCGATTCCCACGCCATGTAGCCAGTGCTGTAAGAAAGGGGCCGTCATCAGGCCTCAGGAAACATGGGAGGAACTGAGTCTTCAAGGATGATTAGGAGTTGATTGGGGAGGATGTGGAAAGAGGAGAGAAAAGGCTTCTCAACCAGGAATGGTGTGGTGGAAGCGTGGAAGCAAGAGACAGCACTTTGTGGGTGTGGAGCCACTACTCTGGCACTTGGACATTTTGGGAACATGAAGTGGAAGGAGGAAAGTGGCAGATGATGAGGTAAGGCGTGAGCTTATGGAGGGAGGACTTTGTATGTCACTTTACGGAGCTCGTCCTTCATTCTACAGGCAAGATCAGATCTGAAGTTTAGAATGGTCACTTTGTCGACTGAGTTGGACTGGGGTAGGGGTTGGTCAGACTGGAGGCAAAGAAGAGGAGGCCACTGGAGCAAAGAAAGAGGCAGAGGGCTGCTCTTCACTAGGAGAAGAGGTGTGACTTGGGGTAACTTTGCACATGGAAGCACGTTGATTCAACAAACATTGAGCATCAGCTATATGTCAGGTAAAGAGATGTGGTCTCTTCCCCGAAGAACTTCCAGAGTGTGTGGGAGACAGATACGTAGACAGATAAATTAAGAGCCAACAGGTACAAGCAGGGTAGGAGGTGCTCAGTGAGCTGTGGGAACACTGCGGAACTGGCTAGCTCACAGGGGGGAGAGGAGTTGTGTCAGGGAAGCTTCACGAAGTAATTGACAGGAACTCAATCCTGAAAGCATGGCAGACTGAGCAGATGGGAAAAGGGCAGTTAGAGCTGAAGAAAGAATACATATAAAATTATGGGAACATCAGAATGCCTAATGTGTTCTGAATGTCCAGAGGACAATTAGGGCAGGAGATGGCACTAGGAAAATTCTGAGCTGGTTCTGAAGGGTAAAGAAAGAAGGTGGGAAAATACAAATTAGGAAAGACGTGTGTGAATGGCATGCATGTGTTCACATGGTATTGAGCGTCTCCTGAGCGATTTCCCTGCGAGCTGTTGCTATGAAAGCACCTAAATATTCATATCCTTTTGTAATATTATGGAGATAGCCTTAACAGCTTTGCAGCTCGGGAAACAACACTAATTGAGAGTCATCAAGTCATAAAATACTTTCATTTATTTTATATAAAGGGAAATCTAAACTGCTGACTGACCGAAAATTAACACTTGAATTTTGAATAATAAAAACAAAGCCACTATCTTTTAAAATACAGAATGTTCTCTGTTACGAAAAATTACAAAGATGGATTATGAAGGACCACCATTGTATCCATGATCGTGTCCACGTGTGAAGACTGAGCTGTGATTTTATAAATTATAATTACATAAATTAATTATGAGTTGTATTAATTTACAATAAGATTTCAGGTCTCTGAGAATCTGCCCAGAGAAGATGGAAGTCTTTTATTTACTTTTGGGCTATTTTACTCCTGAATTTGTATATTTTCAGTAGATACAAACTTTACCATTGAAACTCAAGAAGCTTTTCATAAGTCCTACCAGTTCAATTTATCACTTATGGAGAACAAAACATATACTTCTTCTTCCTTCCGTCCCAATAACCACATTGGTTATTAAAATGTGCTTGGAACAAATATTATGCATAATATCTTGGTTTTATCCACCCATGGGCAAACGGAGAGCCTTGTTTAAGCTGTTACTGAATTTTATTATTATGCAGAATGGCTTGCTTGCCTCATAAAATTTATTCACTGAATAGCTGTTGTAGAAGAAAACCAGTCAGAAGATATGCTATTCTTCCCACAAAACAATTCTACATTTGGGTCATACATTACTTTTTCCCAAGGGCCAGCAGAAATCAACTCATTTACTGTTGGTGTGCAATTGAACCTTAGAACATCTACTTTCTTGAATTCACAATAAGGATCAAATTTACCATTTAGACTATAGGGAGAAGAAAATGCCATTTCTGGTCATGTCACACCCATCTTTAGGTGAGTGTCCATATGCAGCCCTGGGTTAACACCTGTTATGGCTCCTTCATTGTGAGGACTAAAGGGGTGTTTTGGGCAGAGGGCTTGAGAAATGACTCCACATGTTACAGGAGCAGCTGCCCCACCCATGTCAGATGCACTGCAGCCTCAGTGCCCAGAAGATAACTTTGCCATTAGGAAAAACAAATGGTCCAAATTATTAGAGAAAATACAACTCTGTAGAAAGGGGAAGATAAGTACACAAAAGAGCAAGCAAAAACCACGTCCAGAACGCTCAGAGGTAAATAAAACCGTTCTGCGCGCACAAAGTGTATTGGTTATAGGTTGTGCTAAAAACATTAAGCTAACAGTAAGAACCACTACCTGTAGGAGCCGTAAGTCAAGAAAATATAAAAACTTGTTGTGTAGATCGTTTGGGAAGTTTCCTTTAATAAAACCAAACATAGGTTAAAAAATACAAAGCTTAATCTCACCAAAAGCCAAAGCAGGGATGTGTTGGAATTTTCCACATTTAGGGAGTAGAGAGCAGAAAGTCACTGAAGAAACCAATCTCCCCAATCAGCAAAGAGAAAAATCTGTTTAAAATTTTCTTGCCAATACTGGTAACTGTTGAGAAAAGACTGGCTGTACATTTATAGGCAGAAACTAGGTGAGTAGCGGTGGAGGAGGGCATGTGAAATCGCTGAAGTCAGGGCACCTGGGCTCTCTTCCTGAGTCAGCAGCTAACTGGGCCTGCCGTCTTGCCCCGCCCGAGCTGCATTTCCTTCTCTGTAAAATGAAAAGGTTGCACTAGATCAGTGGTTCTCAAAATGTAGTCCCCGACGGGAAGTTAAGCCACAGCAGTTGTAGGGACGTGTGTGACGGAGTTAGCTCGCCTGATGAATACCCCTGGTAAACACTGAGGTCCATCCATCATCCCTCGTGCTGCTCCAAGACCTGGAGAAATCACAATTTCCTCCCTTCCCTGAAAGCTCTGCAGTGTTTGGGTTGAAGGCCAGCTCCAGGAATGCTCAGGTTCTCGGGAGTAGGCTGGAAGAAAGGGCTTTCTACTGCTGTAGTTCTCAACCCGGGGTCCTGGGACTAGCAACATCAGCATCACCTGGGAACTAATAAGAATGCAAATTCCCAGTCTCCACCCCAGACCTGCTGAATCAGAAACTCTGGGGTGGGAGCAGCAGTCGTGTTTTAACAGCTCTTCATGTGAGGCCGATGCACACTGGCGCCTGAGAACCCTGAACTTGATGATCTCGAAGCTCCTTCAAACAGTAAAATTCTATGATGATGCTACAATGGTGGAATAAAATTTGGAACAGTGCTATAATGTTTTGAGTTCTATTCCTGTAAGAGTTACTAAATAAATGTTAAATAAAAATGTTTTCTAACTCTGCTTTAGCAAGCAGGGACATTAGGCTGGAAAGAAGTGTTTAGGTCAGGGCTTATAGCAAGTTTTTAAAACAACTGTGCTGTTCATTGCCTTCTGGGCTGGCTTCCAGCAGCCACTGGGCAGCAGCCTTGTCCGTGAACATCCTGGGCTGAGATTCGGGCTACAGACCTTTCCAACATGATCAGAGTTTTCACAATGTTCTCTCATAGGGGACAACAATAGAATTTGAAATCCATAATAGATTTTTAATGAAAAACTAATAACATGATGTTAAAAGATAAATTACTGCAAGTCAACCAAGCAAAGGCTTTCAAGGACAATAGCAAAGGCTAAGAACTGGTATATCCCAGTTTTGCCCAAATACTGAAGAAAACCACTACAGAAAGGAGGAAAGAGGGCTGGCCATCACTGCAAAACCAGACAGAAATACAGCTGCTGGGGGTTTGCATGAGTGTAACTTTAGTATGAAACTCCAGAATTATCTGGGTTTTGGGGGGATATATTCCTGTGCCTGGATGGTAGAAAGTTTTACTCGTGCTTTATTTGATTTTTCGGATTCGCATGGACACAGTATGGTTCTTGTTTGGTATATCACTTAAAAAAAATGAGCACATTTTATTATTCTTCATGCCTTTATGCTTCTCCATTGTAGTGCATGGAGGAAAAATAAGACAAAATGGCCAAGTGTAAAAAAGGAAGAAAAGAAAATACACAACCTTAGAGGTAATCCTATAATCATTTTATAGAAAACATTATTTAAATAAAATAAAATATAGAAATAGAAATATTAAATATTTAATAGAAATATTAAATAAGCAAGTTTACTTTCCCAAGACTTTTGTTTCAAGAACTTGGGCAATTGACCAGGATGGCTTTTTAAGAAAAAAGCCGTCAAGTAACAAAGGAAATGTAATTTCTAAGAATTTTATCAAAATAAATTGGAAGTTCATAATGTCTTTAGACCAAGTACTTTTAGCTTGTAGCTGTACATGCTACAAGCAATGATATTTTGGTAAACTCTTGAGAATTACAGCAATTCCCAAAGTGTGTTTAGTGGAACCCTGGTGCCAGGATTAGCGCTGGAATAAAAGGTTTGGGAGTCAAATAAGTTTGGGAAACACTGCCTGAAGCGTCTACCTTTTGGTGAGTTACAGTGCATCTCGGCATGTTAAAGGTTCTGGAAGTTGTCTACAGCTAAGGAAACCTGCTCAGCTTGTTTAACTCTGTACTTCCCAATAATATTTGATCATAGCCCTTTGCATGTAGCACCACTAACATCCCTGGAACTTGTGTTCTATGAGAAAAGTTGATGATGTATTATTTTGTTATCCACAGATTTAACAAATGGGCTAATGGAATAAATTTGTGATCCACCTTGGCTATTCTCATCAACTATATCTAAAGGAAGAACTTTATATTCCAAACCTAGATGCTCCACAAACCATCTAGGTCTGAACAAAATTCCCTCTGGTGCTTTTGTTAATGTTCATGCAAATTGGTTAAGATAAGATTTATTGATTTAAATAGAATCCTGGAGACCACACAAGCTTTGAGATTCATGAACACATCTGCATTACCATTAAGTGAGCACGATGGCAATATTTCCACATTACTATTGGGTGAAATATCACCGTTAAGTGAGCACGGTGTCCTTATTACTACCACCCGAGGTAGCACATTTCACAGCCCAGAAAGAGAAGAAGTTGGAACGGAACAGAATGCAATGGAAATCAAGCACACGTGTTAGAGAAGAAACCTTTAAGAAGGGAAAACTGGAAGATGGTTCTCTGTACTGGTACGTGGGGATTTGGAATAGGGCCACATCTGTCCACGTGTGTCTATTTTAAAGGCTGTAGATTTCGAACTCAATCTGTGGCTGACTCGCCTAATTCTAGCTTGAGAATAATACTCTATTATTTTCTATTGTATGTGACATAGTAGGTAATTGCTAAAGAGAGGGAAAAAAATGGCCACTAAGGGTTTTATTTTGTTTTTAAAACTTCAAGGTTAACAAAACCAAGAAACACATATTCTCGTATATCTAGGATATTACAATCAAGAAAAAAATGTTTTCGTATAAAGAAGTAAATTTACAAATTCACCTTTAGTCCTCTATTTTCCTTAGTCTCTGTAACTACAGCATTTTTTTTAACCTTAGAAATATTGGTGGCTAAATTTATTTGCACCTATAGATCAGTTTTATCTCACAATTTTTATCTCGCAAGTTTTATCAGCTTTATCTCACAATTACAATAAACGCAAGTTACTCAAAGATTCTGGTTTGGCTATTTCCTAAGTTCAAAAAAAAAAAGTTTCCTTAATGCAAAATATAGTCATTGTAAATTATAATTAAATCTTACAATTAAAAGCCTGGCTCTAAAATAAATACATTTTATATTTTAGGACTTGTCATTGACAAGGTTGTTTCGAAGCATATAGAATAAAACTAAAGCATGCAGAATTATTGTTCTGGGAAATAAATTTATTCAAAACATGATATAATCAGGTAATACTGTCTTTTTTATTAATTTTCACTTACATATTTAGAAAAGTTATATGGTACAGTGGCTTGTATATTTCTAAAAATGAATGACACTATTTTTCTTTTTTATAGCCATTGTTACTAACACTATGACCACTACAGATATAGTTCTCTGTGACAAACATCTTCTCCAGAAGGTGGGGAGAGTCAACAAACTGATGTACATAAATGTCCATAAATTGCCAAAGTAAAACAATAAAACTATGGTAAATAAACCCAGGCAATGTAGTGAAAATTGCATTCCATTTCAGAAAATTTTTGAAACAATCCTATAATTTTCTAAACATTTTTTAATGCATTTCCCTCTCATGAACTTTGTCACCTAGTATTCAAATAGTAATCACGGAAGGCATTATAAAGTAGGTTACCTCAAGTAGAAATGATTTCAAATATGAAATGGGGTTAATGTACTAGCCATTAATTTAACAGGATAGTTAGAAAATGAACTTGGAAGCAATATAAGGACTTTCCTCCCCTTTCTGATTTTTGTGTTTCTTAAAAGAAGTCCAGGGGATTCAATTCACCATTAAAAGAGTCATTCACAGCCAACTTTTCTGTTTAAAAATCATTCTGAGGGGCTGGCCCGGTGGTGTAGTGGTTAAGTTTGAGCGCTCTGCTTCAGTGGCCCAGGGTTCAAGGGTTTGGATCCCGGGTGCGGACCTACACACCACTTATCAAGCCATGCTGTGGCAGGCATCCCACATAGAAAGTAGAGGAAGATGGGCATGGAGGTTAGCCCAGGGCTGGTCTTCCTCAGCAAAAAAAGGAGGATTGGCAACAGACGTTAGCTCAGGGCTGGTCTTCCCCACCAAAAAAAAAAAAAAATCATTTTGATAATCAAACAAGGATACCAATAGGACATTCAAACAACAGAGGTGAGGAGATGACTTTTGTTGATTGGGGGTCTGTGATAACTCCTGCACAAGTTCCCTCCTCTGATCCTGGGGTGGCTGTTTTCCACATGAGCTCTGCACCAAACAGAGAAACACTGCACTGTGAGAACAGAGATGTGGTCAGTCCTTGCTTTCACCCAAATGCTTCTCCATTCTCTTTCTTATAAAGGTTGAAAAACATCTACTCTGCTTCTTCCTTGAAAGGTCATAGCCTGAGGTATGACCCCGCTTCTGGTGTCCCTTTATTTTTATTTTATGAGTAAATGATATGAAGTGGCTTTTAGATGGATTAAATGACTGCTCTTGATGCAGAAGGCCTGACTTTCCTCTAAGAACTAGGAGCAAGCTCAGGAGCTCGATGAATGAGTTAGATTGTGCATTTAGGGGCAGTTGCTGAATTTTAGATTCCTTCCGTGACTTCTCTATGTAGCTTAGTGCCTGACATCCAGAGGACTCCATCAATGTTCGATTAAAGCATGATGCTTGATTATTATCAAGACAGCAGTTCAAAAGCAGTTGTATCAAATGACGACAATGGCTTTTAGCAGAAATTCTTTTCTATGCAAATGGACAAAGCTAAGTAATCACACCCAGATGATGGGTTCTGTCTTTTGGAGGGAGGAGCCTCTACATTGCTGAGGTTCGTATGGAGATAGAATGTGTCCCCTGACATACTGACCTAGTCCCAGCATTCCAGTGCAGTCCCCTGTTCTTTAAAGGGGAACAGTAGTGTACTTGTCAGAGACACAGTGAAACTGTAGAAAGTATATGAAACAAATATCCGGTGTCTATGAGTTCTGCCATTGTGGCATATGTTCAAAGAGGGAAAGATGGACAATAAAATAAGAATTAAGAGCACCTTCTCATGGAGACAACCACTGCGGGGACACAGGCAAGATGTCCATTGAGTGACCAAAGGTTCCTGGTGATGAGTTGCTTGGATCCAATGACTTCCCATTCCCCCAGCAGGAGGTGCTCCATGTGGGCCCAACCTGCCACAGGGCCTCTCGGTACAATAGGTCCTGGGCAGCCCTTGCTCCCAGCTGGTACACAGCTCCTCTGGCAATTGGTGCTCAGGCTTAGATTGTTTCTGCCCCACTTTCAAGGCTGAAGTCATGAGCCCAATAAAGGGGAGAAGCAGGGAGAGCACGGCACCGACTGTTACAATCATCCAACTGGCCCGTGGGCCATATAGTCAAAGGCCTTTTTGTGTTGCAGACAGACTGGAAGTCAACCATCTAAGGGTTTATACACAGGATAAGTTTGCTCATAATTGTATCCCACCACTATTTGGTCCAACTTATTTTTGTTTTCTTTTGCATTATTTTCAGAAAGTTAAAGAAGGGATTGTAAATAAAATGAGAGACTTTGACCCAAACATTATGAAGCTAAGGTGACTTTTCCCCTCATAGTCCAGTCCCTGTGCTGTTGCCAGAGCGACCGTCCTGAAATATTTGCTGTTGTCACCCTCTCATTTAAAATCCTTGCTGGTTCTCCCTTGGACGCAGAATAACATCTCACCTCTTTGGGATGACACAAAAGGGCATTCACATTTGGCCCAAATTTACAATTCCAACCTCATCTTCACTCTGCCTCAGGTGTCAGAGAGCCAGACTGAAAGCTCCAGAGTCATACTGGGTTCTAAACAAGGCTCCACCACCCTGTCACCTTGACCGAGTTACGGGTGGGTTCCACCAGAAGCTGACTTGGACAGTTTGGGGGTAGGCTGTTAACGAAGGAAGGACTGCCTTTGGGACAGAGCCCTGAGGGCGGGCGGGGGTGGAAGCAGGAGTGAGCAGAGGAGAAGTCCAGCTGCGAGGTAGGCCCGACGTCTCTGCCAAACCCTCGGGGAAGCTTTGGAGCCTGAGCTGGGCCTTTAAACCCCCACAGCAGCAGGTCATTGGCTGTGGGGCATTCTGGAAAAGGGTGTGGCCTTGAGTGAGGCTTTGCATGAGGAGGTTTCTCTGCGACAGAGGCCATCCTGACCGCTGCAGTCTGTGTGACAAGAGCGCTCCCAGGCAGCTGGGCGACATGTCCTCAAATTCCCTTCCATTGAAGGGGGATCTGGGGGGACTTCACAGAGTCTGCCACACCCAGCCTCCCTAAGCCTCAGTTTCCTCCAGCATCAATGGGGGGTAATAAGAGCATTCACCTTGTGGCAGCTGTCTGAAGTTCAATGCCCAGGCATACAGTGAACGCTCAAAAAACACGTCATTATACAATTATCGCCGGGCTCCTAATGCTCCAGCCACTCTGAATAACTTGCTGCTCCTAGAACCCAGCATGTTCTCCCACCTCCGAGCCTCTGACTAGAACACTCTCTCTCAGGTGAGTGCCTTCCCAATCCAGAGCCAACATAACCTGATCTCCCTTCCAAGGCTTAACCCCAGGCAGAATGAAGACTCCCTCCTCTGCTGTTCCCATAGCACTTTGCATGGGATTCTAATATAGTAGTTATCACATTATGATTCATTATAGCCATGTCTGATCCCCTTCTGTTCCCCAAGGCCGGTGAGAAAATCTAGAGCAGAGGCAGGTCTTACTTCTCTTTACTGCCTCCCTCCACTCCTGGTTGTGTTTGTTGAATGAATACATGAAAGAGAGGAGTCATCATTTGTGATGCACCGATATTCTTCCTATTGCAAGGATTTGAGATTTACAGAACCTATCATTTCCTCTTTTAATTTCACCCCAAGGAAGTCCCAGATTAAGTTTAAGGAGCGTTTGTAGACATGATATTAACCTAGGCGTTTGTTGTATTATTTTCCTTTCACACTGCATGGATTAGGGTGTTTGTTTTATTGACTCTGTTTATAAGTATTACATGTTTTGATCTCAGGTCACTTTTGGAAGTGGGCAGGTTATAAACCACATATATTTAAACAACATCTTCTAAATTCTAGGCTTCAAAAACCCTTAGGTATTACTATCTGGTCAGAATTCATCCCTCAGCTTATAAGGGTTTGTTTCTACAAGGCAAAGCTTCCAAATGTGTTCTGAATCACCTTGACCCAGTATAGTTTGCTCCCATTCTATGTTTACGGGGATATAGCTAAGACATGGGAGGGATCTTGCCTAACTGTAGCCCACAGGGCAGAAACAGATGCTGAGACAAAGGGGAAAATAAGTGCAATCATTCATTCAGCTTATATTTACTGAGTGCCTGTCACTGTTCTAGGTACTGGGGGTAAAGTAGGGAGCAAGATTGACATGGGGGACAAGGAGCCTGCCATCTAGTGTTGGGGGGAGACAGACAGTAAAAGGGGAAGCAACAGACAAGATAATTTTAGGTAGTGGGAAGTTGCTCAGAAGAAACAGGCAAGTGTGATAGACTGGTGGGCATAGAGGGAACAAAAGTTTTAGACAGTGTGGTCAGGAGAGAGCTTTCTGAGAAGGTGAGATGTGAGGTGAGAGTTTAGCGATGAGAAGAAGCCAGCCACGTAAATATCTGGTTACAGAACTGTACAGAGGGGGACAGGAAGTGCAAAGGCCCTGAGGCAGAAACAAGCAAGACTTGTTGACAAGCCCGAGGCTTGAAAAACATTTGTAATTATTTGGATATTGGTTATTTGAATTTATATCCAATACACAGGATAGATTATTTTTACCTTGGTAAAGAATCACAAAACAACTGTAGACTCCAACTGACTTTTCAGTTTTCAAGCCATTTGTTACCCTACATTTTTATAGACTTCAGACAGTCACCAATATAAGCATGCTTTGAGTTGCAGTATATTGTGTTAAAACTTAAAAAAGTTTTTTACAAGGTTTTTAACATGGTGATCTGTCACTGCTATTGCCAAAAGGAAATAGTCCAGCCAGGATGTCTGGTCCAAGCCCCAGAGCATTTGATCCGAACAAATTGCAAGTATTTCTAAAGATGGAGTATCTACTATTTTATGAGCCACAACCAACAAAATTCCTTTCTCTAGACGTTATTGGAACAAATGAGAACCACTGGGGCTGGTGTGGTTTATCCCCCACCCCTGACCTTCAACTGGGCAGTGCTTTAGATGATGGAATCAGCCTTTCCATCAAAGATTTTTCAGTGCCTAATGTGTGAATGATTCGTTATTTACCACATATTTTAAGACCCCTATCTGCGGGGCGGAGGGGGGGGCTCATTTATCATATTCAAATTGAGCATCTTGGGAGAAGCTAGAATTAAATCATTCTGCCCGTGTAGAAGTTGGTGAGATAGGACAGCAAAACCTGAAGATGCATCTCCATGATCTCGCGCAGCAGGAATGCTGAGAGGGAGGCAACTGACAGACGGAGAAACTGAAGCTCAGAGAAATACCCCAGGTCCTTCTGGTGCAGAAAGCCCTGACTACATAAAACACGTGCAGCTTTCCAGCGTGTTGGGTAATCGCTGTGGCTTGGGTAGGTAGAAATGGTGACGAGTGTTCAGGGGCCTGGGTTCCAGCACCCTGAGCACTGGTGTGCGTTGTGACTGTAGAAACCTTCATGTAACCCCTCTGGGTTTTGGTCGGAGGATAAGCATCCCTGAGTGACTTCCGTGGACTCAATGCCGATTTCGCTACTCTATTGGTGAAGACAAAAGAGATCAAAGATATAGCCCTGGATGCTGAAGAGTTCACAGCACTGGCTTGATCCAATTGGGGGTCTTTCATCTCCTGATCAAAGGAAATTTAACATTTTTCTTATAAGAATAGGCTAAAATACTGCAGGAGATAGCAGTATAGCAAGTTCCTGTTTTTGGTGGTTTAGATTGAGGTTCTCATTTCAAAGATGAAGGAAAATCTCACTGTCTGGGGTTCCCAGAGGTGTGAATCATGTCAGATCACCAAGACTTCTGGCTGAGGGTTTTCAAAGGCAGTTTTAATCTTGTACAAAGAAATATTAAAAAACGTATTGCCGATTTTACTACCTTCTTTTACCCTTTATCACTTTTATTACACACAAGGTACCTGTTTCTTGTAGAAAATTGTAAAATAGAGACAAGCAAATAAGACATAAATTAAAACTTCCCTCATCCCAGAGGTAACAAGGCCAACAGCTTGGTGTCTGTCCTCTTGTACTTCTCCCTGGTGACGCATCTATTAACAATAACAGGAGCACAATATAGGTATTTTGGGGGTGAAAGTAATCCTTTTTATTCACTTTTTTTACTGCATTATATATAATTCATAATTTTCCATACCAATAACTTTTCATGCCTTCCTAAGCCTAATGGAATTTCTCTTTCCTGATGACTCAAGAAAATTATTATGAAAATCAATTAGTGTAGTGGGCCCTGCCTGGCTGTCTGCCCCCGTCCTGTCCTCACAGGGGGTTTAAGGATCTTGGTTTGGGGAACTCAGCCCTTCCAGAACAACTGCACGCTTAGAGCCACTCTGACTTGTGCCCTATTCCAGCCTCTTCTAACAGGGTCATGATCACGTTGTCTCTTGCTTCAGGTCTTCCTGTGACACGTGCAAGGTGCTGTTCCTTCCAGTCTGGGCCCCGCTCTATTCTCCCCAGCCTCCCAAGGGAGCACGGCTCTGTCCTGAACCCTCGGGGGGCTCTGTCTCTTCGGCCTGGGATCTGGGGCTCGGGTCTGTTCCAGTCACCTGCCCCACCCCATCTCCTCTCCTGCCTTGGTTCCTCCTGCTGGCCCAGCCCTGGGACTCCGCGCGGGTGCCGCCCTCCCAGCTATTGGATGACTTGCATCCTTTGCCTCCACCCCACCCAGGCCCAGAGGGCTGTGCTTCCCGAGTTCTGTTTCTGTATCTTCCCGTCCTGATAGGCGGTGCCATTTTTCTCAGCTGTCCTCAGGCCTGCTTCTAGGAGCATCTCTTCCCTTCTTACTTGTTACTTACAATCTGCTGTGGCTTTTGCAACCAGATAGCCAATATGGTTGGATGGAGGGGAGAACTTAAGTGTCTTTTCTTTCCTCTAAATAATGTACATGGATATTTTGACAAAGATTTTACAAGTTTTACATTATTATTATTATTTTCTGCTTGTCTCTTGGTTGTCCACTGTTTCAAAGAGTCAAGTCGCTGGAGAGAGGAGTTTCCAATAGGTGAGTTGCTACCCTGAAAAAATTTGTTTTTCTTACCCTTTGTCTGAAATTACACAGCTATTAGTTCAAGAGATTTCTTAAAGATATAAACAGGTTCTAGAAGAGTTTGTGTAACTTTAGTAAAGACATAAACTGGGTTAATAAACGAAAATCAGGAATCTAATCAACTGATTATGAGACTCCATTTTATAATTAGGTCACTTTTCTGTTTAAATTGGAACAGGGGCATGGTCCCCTGCAATCATGCAAATATCCTGAGGGAGAGAAACACTTATACATACAAATCAGTCTTTTGCAACCCATAACAAAAGACTTTATTAGGGTTCTCTTGAAAGAATCTTTGGATGGGCTGGTGAGAGGTGACTTGAGGTGAAACACCATCTGTCTGGGGAGGAGAAGGAGAGAGGCCACCAAGTTCATGAAAATGGGAAGAGACAGGGGGCTGGATTGCTGATCACGTTTTTCCTGCATCAAGTATGTGCCGTGGGCTCCCCCATGGGTGACTCTCTCCCTTACCTGGGGGATGAGGTAACAGAAGGCATCGAGCCCACCCTCCCCCTGAATGTTACAAGGTGCTTTTCGGGGCGGGGGGCCACTGGAGAAACTAGTGGTCCGAGTATGAGTAGAATTTCTGGTGGATATGGCACCACAAAGCAGGATTTTGGGAACTTTTGTGAAATCTTTGTTACCAAAGACATTTCTAAATATCACAGTGAAGTGAGCCCAGAAAAGGAAGACTTCTAGGAGCAAAAAGGTAGGAGGCAGCTCTTCAGCAACCTTTAATTGCTTTGCCTCTGTACAGATAGTTATCACAGAAGCAGATAAATGCTAATACAATAATAAAAAATAGTTTATGTACAATAGGATTCAATTTATAATGAAGTGATTCTTTTTTATAAGATTTTTTTGTTAAATCAATACTCTTTTGTTTTTCTTTTGCTGAGGAAGATTTGCCCTGAGCTAACATCTGTGCCAATCTTCCTCTATTTTGTATGTGGGTTGCTGCCACAGCATGGCTGCTGCCGAGTGGTGTAGGTCTGTGCCCAGGAATCTAACCCGGGCAGCCAAAGCAGAACATGCCAAACTTAACCACTAGGCCACAGGGCTGGCCTTGAAGTGATTTTTTTTTTTGCCAGCATCTAGCACTCTCACATTTACAATGTTCTTACTTTATTGTAGTTTAAAAATCTCCTGCAATTTGCAATACAAACAGTGCTGAGTTGAGAATAAAGATACGAAACAGAGTGTCCTCCCCATGAGGTTAGCAGAGTGACATACACCAACAATACTGGAGATGCAAAAAGATTCCTGCAAAATATGACTTCATACATGTGATAATATTCACCACAAAACATAGTATGCGTCAGATGGTTGACATCTCATTTAATTGAAAAATAGATTCTATTATCCTTGAAGTTCAATACCTTGTCCAAGGGGATGGGAGCAGCTGCAATTAGAACCTGGGTCTCACTCACTTCAGGGATTATGCTGCCTTCTTAGAGTATAACAAACAAAAGAGAACTTTGTAGGCTAGGTTTATACAGCCCAAATTAAATGGAACCATGAAAATATTCAGTGGGAGCATCCATACTCCTCGTGTGAATAATATGGCAATTTTTTTCCTGAGTTATCTATATTTCTTCAGTTGGCTTGGGATGAATAGATCATTTCTAAATAAAACAGGAGAGCATAAAAAAATGAAATGAATGGGCTCAATCCCAGTTGAAGCAAGAAGAGTAAAATACATTGCCCTGCTTGAAAGAAAACGATTCATCTGTTTGAGGTTCTATAAATGCTCTCTTTCAGAAAGTCATACAGCTCTGTCTAGGAGGGCATTTTACCTCAAAATGATGAGGGCTTTCATTGCGAGAGGGAATGTCCTCTCACGCACTGACCCAGGTGCACAGTTTGCTCTGAAAACCAGAGGAGTTAGTATTGGTGATGTGGAGGGGAGGCAGGAGGCGAGAACCAAGAGGAGAAACTGGCCCTGGGTTTCTTGTTTAAAAAAATTTTAAAAGAGAAAAGGAGAACAAATAGTAAGCATTGTGGGAAATAGCAGAACTTGTAAGCTGTCTGGCGCCAGTGCCAGATTACAGGAACCAGGTAGAATTTTCCCTGAAGAGCGTTTAGTAATGGATCATGCAAAAGAGGAAGATAAACAATTTATATATGCTCCTTGACATCTAAGTTAGGAGGGTCGGAACCCATGGAAAGGAGCTGAAATGATGCTGAAAGGAAGTGGTGCGGGGCGAAGAGGGGTGGTAGTTGGAAGACAGAGGGGAAGTGGCTAGCTAAGTGGCCACGCGCACTTTCAAAATGTAATAGTGACTGTAAGACCAAGAGTCCAAAAGCAGGGCAGTGATTGCTGGAAGAAAAGCAGGGTAGCAAAGGGCATGTTCACTCCAGGAGAGGATTTTAGCAGCTATGATTCCATATGAAATTCTATGATTCTGACTTTGGCCTACTTCCCCACAAATCCCAAAGGTCTGCTGTGTGTTTCCGTGTGATAATGCCCAGCACATAAAACTCAGGCTGTTCAAAACAGAATTCAACGTCCTCCCTCCAGAGCCCCTCCGCCCTAACTCCTGGGGCACTCCTCCCTGGCTCCTCTCTCTCCTCACTTCTAAGATTCAATCAATGACTAAATCTTATTTTAATGTTGAAGATCTGTCCACTTCTCCTTCTTTCCACTGCGGATGGCCTAAGTTAAGGTCCCCATCTCTTCTCATTTGGACGATTGCAAGATCATCCTCTTTGATCTGCCTCTAGCATTTTCCATGGTTAATTAATCTTCCCCACAGGAGAAAATCTTAACTATGCAATTCAGCCACAGTATGAACATCGGATATTTCTGTGCTTACATTAATTGCCAAGAATGTCTTATTTAGTCTTTCAAATTATCAGAAATAATCTAATAAGGATCTTACACTGGTCCTTCTAGAATTTGAAGAGTTTCTGCCACTTTTTGAACGACCCAGGTTGCAAGAAAGACAAGCCACGTTTCCTTGGATAAATGTCACCATGCTGGAGAAAGAAGAGCTCTTACAGATGAGGTATGGGTGGGCTCATTTTTAAGAAGTAGAAACTGAGGCTCAGTGATGGCAACAGGTTTATAAGGCACAGGGTGAGAGGCAGAGTCAGGACTTGCTTGAATTCTGTCTTCTGACTCTTTGGGTTCATGCACTTTCATGCCACATCGTGCCACTTCACACTATGTAATGCCACTCCATGGCATGTCATGGCACCAACAAGAACTGACCATTGCTCACGTTTCAGGAAGTTTGGCTTGGTCTGTAGGACGGGTTGGGAGGAGCCTTGGGGATGCACAGAGACGGAGACTGAGAAGAAGGTCAAGAGCTATTACCTCCTAAACGTAACCTAGGATGGTGGCAGTGGGGACAGAGAGAAGGAAATAAATTCAAGAAAAAGAATATGACTCTGCACCCACGAACCCCTATTTTTGTTTGAAGATGTTCCTGGGACAGAGACTGTCTCTTCAAACATGTTCTCATCATTCTAAGAGGTGGATTGTCTCTCAAGGTAGCGGTGGGTAAGTCACTCATGAGATACCAGCAAGCCTGGGTCAGAGGACGTCTCCATGCACTCACTTGTATTATGACCGATTAGCGGCACAAAATATCTCGAGGGATGCAGATTCCTTGAGGGACGTGTTGCTGGCAGAAATTTAGCAAAGAGATCCCTCCAAGCAAGAGTGAGAAGGAAGAGTTTGAGGAGAAGGAAAAGTCCCTCTCCTAAATCAGCTCTTCTTAGAGGCACTGACCTGTCACAGCTTTAATGCCGGTTGTTAAAAACTTAACTAATTTTATATGTTATAAGGTTTTTGTGTCTTTGCTTGCTTTCTCACAAGTCTCCATCTTTCTATCAAGCCCTCCTCCCAAATCTACCCCTAGTTCCTTGGGGAATCGCTGGAATCACACCCGCATTTTCAGGTCTTGAAGCTGTCTTTGGACACACACGGCAATGCAAGTATATTTGCCTCAAGGTTGATGCAGCGAGGCGGTGCAGGCAGCTGGTTACTGACATTTGAACCATAAGTTGGAGCCATTAAATGAACCTCTGAAAGTCCCTCCTGTAAAGCTGCCAATGCGGATGTGCCTCAGCAAATTGTGGTGACGTGGGCCTGGGAGGAGAATCCTCGAACTGGTCTCTTAAGTATGGCAAACATTTCTATTTACTAATAAAATTGTATATTTTATATATAATTAAATATGTAAGTATAAATGTATTCATATATAATTAAATAAATATATTAATATACAACACACAACCATAAATATATTTTATATAATTAAATATACAAGTATATATACACAGTAAATATACTAAATATTGGATATATAAGTATAAAAATACTAAATAAATGTTAAACTATACCAACATTAAGACATACTAAAATGCTATTAAAATAGAATTTAAAAAATGCCAAAAATAATACAGCTATGTCCACTATAGATAATCATACATTTAAAGTGTCATTTTGAGTTCTGTATATGTATTCTAGGACATGGAGTCTTCTAGTACTGTGGCTATTTTAAAGAGCAAATGATATGCAAGTAGATCATAAATTTAGAGTTGGAAGAGTCCTTAGAGATCATCTACTTACTGGGCACATGTGGCCTGAGGTATGTTTCCTAAACGCTCTGGGTCTTCCTCTCCTAATCTGAGAAATGAGGGGGCGTGAGGACGCCATCCAAGGAGAGGTTCCAGGTGAGACCAAGTCCCTTTCAGCAGAAAGCTCAATATTGAGCTGGTGACAGAGCAAGCACTGAAATGCCCATCTGGAGACCCCGAGACCACGGGGCTTCCCTCATCTGCCACTCGCTAGCCTGGGTGACCCCTCCTTTGTGCCTCCTCCTGTGAATTCCCCTCTTGACCACCTACTCGTCTAACACTTAGGTCATCCGTCTGTTTTAACACTTAGTTTTAGTCCTCACTGTTATATCTCCTGTAAGGTTCAGGCAGAACTATAGTCCAGAAAAAAAGAAAGTTTCAGACCCAAACCACATCTCTCTTCATTTGCCGTCCTGAGGTGGGCATCCAATGGCACCTTTCTATAGCACACACCACTGGGTGGATTAATAGTGGAGTCTTGCATGATATCATAAGGCAAATTAATCACCAATTTACAATATACTTAGAAAGGACAGAATTGAGTTAATAATACAAGCTACAGTTCACTGAGGGCACACAGTAGGAATCATGCTAAGTGTTTTTTTTTTTTTTCTCCTTCAAATGAAAAAGCCTTGTGAGGTAGGTAATATTATAGCTCCATGTTATAGATGAGGAAACTGAGGTTCAGAGAGTTTAAGGAGCTTGCCCAAGGTCACACAGCTAGCGAGTGACAGTAGGATTTAAATTCGGTAGTCATGATGCTCTCCTGCCTGCCTGAAAGAGGGCATGGATGGAATTTGAGGTGGGGGGAGAGGAGCTACAAAACACCTCTCCACCCCAATAAATTACACTCTGCCAAAGTGTCTCTGGGAGATGAATCCTGCCCAGAACTCTTAGGCAAAGGACAGCTCAGGGTATGTCTCCTGGGATTAAGTTTCTCCTTTAGGGCTAATTGCTTCTCTTGGGGTATGTGTGGGGGGCTGTATTAAATTTTACCTTCTGCACTCCCTTCTAGGGAGTTTTTACATTTCCACAGTTAAATAGAAACCTTAAATATTTGAAAAAATCAAGGAGGAAGCATTGGCCTTGGCCCGAGAGCTCATTTACCCTGCTATCCCGGCAAAGGGACAGGTGAGTGGTGAGCAAGGGGCCAGGTAGAAGTAACCAGAAAGGAGCATGGTTCGGCTGGCTCATGGGGGAGCCCACTGGAAGGTCCAGAAGGCTGGGGGTACCCCAAGGGCACCAGAGACTAGGGGGCACGGCCTAAACGAAGGTTGAATTTCCCCACCCTCCTGCTCATCACCTGACTAAGGGCTGGAGAGTAAATGAAAATAGCCATCCCTAGGAGAAAAATATTTATTCATTTAATGGCAGAAACAAAATGCCATCTCTGTTGTGATAACAAAAGGCTTAAAGTGCATTACTGTTGTTTCTCAATACACTTGTGGTCTGGCTCCCGGGTCATATAGAGCAACAGTCCATGTAATCCCCTGAATGAAAAAAAATTAGGCCCCAAGTGCCAAATGGACACCCATAACATAATATCAGGTAAAACAAGCATATTCTCCCCCCCCCTTCCCAAACCTCCCCAAATGTTAGAGAAATAGAGAGAAATTCCAGTCATTTCTCATTACTGTGAAGGTCAGCCTGGCTGGGAAAATTGTTTCTGCTTTACAATTCCCCAAACTGTAGAAAGCAGTTAGACTTCTGGACAAAAACTAATGTTGCATTCAAAGGGAAAAGAGGCTGAGACGGCACTGCTGCAGTAATAAGAGAATTTTTTACTCTTTCCACTTCCCTGTGAACCTAATCAACTGTGACATGAGAAAATATACTGGGCTCACCCAGCCAGAATCTGACTGCCACCTGAAAATGTCCTCAATATTCCACTGTTTGGGACTTTGCAATGATCCTTCCGACATCAATTTTGTGCGTGTACATCAAAATGCCATTAGAAATGCCTACACTCTCCTCTGTTCATAGGCCGGTCCTGGGCCTCCAATCGGAGTCTCCCAGTAAAGACCCTCATCATCGACTAATGGTTCCTTTCTGTGACTCATCTGAAATCATTTGCTTATATGGAAAGTATCTGGAGGAAAACAGGGGATCTAAGGATCTCTCTGCTGACCTCTCCCCAAAAGCACTCTTGAAAATCATCAGATAGGGACTTGAAGAAAATCTGCCTTAAACCCTTGATTAGTATTCGTTGACTTATTGAGTTCCAAGGCTTTCCTCCAAATCCAGACAGTTGGTCAGCATCCCAGTGTAGACTGGCGTTCAAGAAAAAGTAAACCCAAATGTGTTTGCGTACAGGGTCTGCCTGCATAATCCCAGCAGCGGTCAGGCGCTGCGCCGCGTCGGCCCAGGGCAGGTGGATAGGCGCACGGGTTGTCTTCACTCTGTTCTCCTCCCTATCGCATGCATGTGCATGTTTTCTGGGATCATCCACAGACACATATACATGCATAAATGATGTGCAGCAGTTTTTGACAAGTGCTTGGCATATATAATGAAATTCTCGATGACAGTTTTATTATTTCTCAGTTATGTAAAGTTGAACAAATCTGATGTGACTCTTCACAGTGGCATTATCATCTTTTCCCTTTGCCCTAATATTTACAGGAAATATTACAAGTGTTTGACATATAAATTCAGCATTTGACTGACTTTAATAACCATGTGATCAATAAGAAGTGATATTTTTATAGTCCACGTTCAATATTTAAAGGGTCATGGGTGGCAAATCTTCATCAAAGCAATAAGGCTAGATCTTTTCATTTTTCAGAATCCACTATTTTTTTTTTAAAAAATCTTTTCTTTTGAATGAGTACAATTAAGGGTTAAGATCTATAAAAAGCTGGCCACATTACAAAGGTGTGGGCATTAGAGGGGCACAGACATAGATACATTTGCTTTCTCAGTGGTTTGATTTGGATACTAAGAGGAAATTCAACATGATGAAGAGAGATAGAAACTGGATAGAAAATCAATGGATGTAAATCTGGGAGCTTATTCTTTATTCAGTAAGGACACCAATTCCCAGCCTCTTCGTAAAATTATGGCTTCTCCAGTAAACTCAAAGTTAGCTAAGACTAGGTAGGCAGGTCTCGTCTCCTGTGTGCTGGGTTCTGAATCATTTCCGAAGGTAAGTATCGAAATTCTTCCACACCCCTTCTCCCCCAGGCCATACTCCTCCTAGGCTGTTGGGTCTTCAGAGTAAAAGAAACATGAATAATCTTGATGGTTGGGCTACAACACAAGACCAGGACTCTTGCTTGGAATGCAAGAGTACGTCCCCCATTTGAGTTGCCAGTCGGGTTGGTCAGTCTCAGAAGTCAGTCAATCAGTTTTCTAGCAGCATTCCCAACCTGTGGACACCACTCAGTGTCCTGGCATGGGAAGGACCTATTTCCTGTCTTCTTTATCCTCCTCCCTCTTCTTCCACCTCCTGTCATTGGCATGATGGCTGCCATCATCATTGCATCTGAGACTTATATAGCACTTGCTATGTACCAGGCATTTTTCTAAGAACTTTACAGATACTAACTAGTTTAATCTCCATAGGAGACTATGAGGTTGATACTTTTATTTTCATTTTACAAAGGAGGAAACTGAAGCATAGAAGAGCTAAACAACATGCCTAAGATCATCAACTATTAAGTGAGAGAGTCAGAATTTTAACCCAAGCAGTAAGCTTCAGCCTCCTTTCCTAACTATGCACTATATTGACTCTAATTATCTTTATTGTTAGGGGCATTACTATCATTATTATCAAGAGATGATTCTATAGCAAAGGTTGGCAAACTACTGCTCACGGGAGAAATCTGGCTCACAGGTGTTTTCCATGGCCCATGAGCTAAGAATGGTTTTTACAGATGAACATTTGCAATTGATCTGATGGTGAGGACCACCAATTCTGAACTCCAACTGAGTGAAATGTTTCTCTCTGCGATGGCTAATTTCATATGTCAGCTTGACTAGGCCATGGGGTGCCCAGATATGTAATCAAATGTTATTCTGGATGTTTCTGTGAGGGTGTTTTTAGATGAGATTTATATTTAAATCAGGGGACTTTGTGTAAAGCAGATTGCTCTCCATAATGTGGGTGGGCCTCATCCAATCAGTTGAAGGCCTGAATAGAACAAAAGACTGACCCTCCCCCAAGAGAAAGGGAATTCTCTTGCCTGTTGACCTTTGGACTTGAACTGGGACATTGGCTCTGCAGATTTTGGACTCACCAGCCTCCATAGTCACATGAGCCAATA
The DNA here is from genome assembly GCA_031878705.1 of Tapirus indicus. Classification (NCBI taxonomy): domain Eukaryota; kingdom Metazoa; phylum Chordata; class Mammalia; order Perissodactyla; family Tapiridae; genus Tapirus; species Tapirus indicus. The sequence continues at coordinate 77,410,199 of CM062917.1, forward strand.
TCTTATATCTCTTTATATATATACATATAAAATAAATATATATATAAAATATATGTGTATATATATATCTATACACACACACACACACACATATATATATATACAACCTATTGGTTCTGTTTCTCTGACTAATATATCCCCCCCAAAAGAATTTCATTCTTCCCATTAGTAAGCTGTATTATAAAAAATTCTACTCAGTTACTATTATGATATTTTGAATTTCATCAATACAAAATTTATGAAAATTTGTTTTCTCTGATTATATATAGAATAGCCTCGATTTTGCGTCACCTCTCAAAGACTCAAATATATACTATTTGGTCCTTTACATAAAATGTTTGCCAACTCCTGCACTATAGCAATGAGCCTGTGATTGAATCTAAACCAGCCAGTTAGTTCGATCAACTGTCCACCTTGATTGTTCGGCAGAATTATCAGTGGGGTCGAATGACAGAGAGCAACCGCAGTGTGTCCGCACAGTTCTCCCCGTGGGTGGTGCTGGGGGAAACCACAGAGCCGGCTCCAGGGAAAAGCTGTAGAGGTGACCTGACAACTGGAGAACTGGCCCTGAGCAGGGCAGTGAGGGGTGAAAGATGGGCCCTCTCACGCTCTGGGCCTGGGTTCCTCCCAGACTGAGCTCTGAGAACCACCCCCCGAGTCTGGCTTCTTCTGGCACAGGAACATCCTTGATCCTATTGACTTTTTGGGTTAGCATTCTTCCTTTTGCCCACCGCACAGGTCCATACACTGCAGAGGAGAATTGTATCCCTTTCGTCTTTCTGAATATAATCCATGAGAAAGGGACAGTACCGGTCAGGGTTCTTCAGAAAAGTGGAACCAATAGGATGTGTATATATGTAGAGGGAGAGATTTATTTTAAGGAATTGGTTCATGTGAATATGGAGGCTGGCAAGTCCAAAATTTGCAGGGTGGGCTGGCAGGCTGGAGACCCAGGGAAGAGCTGATGTTGAAGTTCAGATCTGAAGGCTGTCTGCTGCAGAATTCCCTGTTGCTCAGGGGAGGTCAGCCTTTTGTTCTATTCAGGCCTTCAACTGATTAGATGTGGTCCACCCACATTGTGGAGGGAAAACTGCTTTACTGATTTAAATGTAAATCTCCTCCAAAAAACATCCATAACAATGTTTGACCACATATCTGGACACCATGGCCCAGTCAAGTAGACACATAAAATTAGCCATCATAAGGACTAATTTAAGAGGGAGGGAGAGTGGTGGGGAGGAGGCACAATTGACCAAGGCAGTGGTACCCATTTGCAGCAAAATAGAGATCATCCAAGTGAATAACTACTCGTGATCCAGGATAACTACAAACATCCAGGAGCACACTTACTGCGTCTTCCTCCGGCTCTTCCTGTCCTTCTAAATTCTCCTAGAACTTTAGAGCCTTGGTCAAGTTCCACCACCTCCAGAAAGTATTCTCAGACATTCCAGTTCTCAGTGGGCTCCTCTTTGGGTCTCTAAGAGCAGTTGCTGCCTGCTCACACAGTTTGATCCTTCATCAGGTTCTCTAATATCGCATGTCAGTCTTGCCTTCCGGGAACTTCCTTATAATCTTTATTGACAATAATGACCTAAAGTCTTCAGGAAGTTTCAGTTATGTTCCCTTTCATCTACAGTGGGCAATTCACACCCCTGTGACTGTCCATCCCACCAATTTGTCAAATCTGTGAAATGCTTACTTTAGCTGTTGTAAGTAAGATGTTGGAAGATAATATGAGATAATGTTTGTGAAAGTACTTTGTAAACCACAAGCATGATACAAACAGAAGATTTTTATTACTATGATCTGTTTAAGAAGGCAGGGCATGGGAGTAAAATGTTTTTAAATGATTTACATTTTACAAGTTTTACAGTTCTACACTAAAAGGTTTAACCCTTAGCTCTTCTGGGAAAACTCAGCTATCAAAAGGAACTCATTTCTTTGAGGGTGATGGATAGCCAAGATTTTCCTGTGCTATCTGGATATTCTTCCATTCTGTATTTTTTAAAGAACACGTCTTCTCGGATTTTAAAATTACATTTATTTTCATGGCATGGGTGTCTATTAGATAAATGGCTTCCCAGGTTCACTGTATATTTGAATATTTAAGTTTAAAATTAAAAATTCAAATTTAAACGTATCTGAATATTCTAATTTATCAACTTTTTTTGACAAATGACTTATATCAAATGATTGTTCACCATGAATGAATAGGGCCTGAAAGCCTCCTTGTGATTCTCAAAATATTGCCCCTCTCCTAGTCTCCACCTCCATCTTAGGGAGTGAAGATGAGCTCCAAAACTTCATGCTTCTGGAAAAATCCACAATTCCTCTCTTCTGGGTTCTCAAAGCCCCCACCATAGTCTGCCATCAGGAGTAAGCCATCATATCCTGTATCCTTGTTTGTCTTGGTCACCTAAGGAAGCCCAAGAATCCCAGGCCAGCCCTCGTCATCTGGACACTCTTCCTCATCTGGCTCTGCATATCCCATCTCCCTCACCTCCCTATACCCGAGACCTTTCCACTGTGGCCTCTTGAATCCATGGTCTTTCATCAGCCGAATCGCCTATCTCTTCAACATCTTGTACTATTCTCTGCATCTTTTTGCCCCGACAGAAACCTGACTCGCCCCTGAGGCCACTGCTTCCCTGAAGACTTATTATGTGGTGGCTGTTATCTATCCATTCCTAGTGTCTCAGGGCCTAGAGGTGGGGTGTCCTGCTTGCCGGTCATTGGGGCTCTCAGGGCATTCTCCCTTCCATCTCCCTGAAAACCCCAGCATTGAAGCTCATGCTCCCGGACCACACCACTTGCTACCCGCAGTTGCAATAATCTGTAGATCTTTAAGTCATCCCACCTCATTCCTTGAAGCTTTTGCTCCTGGTTCTCTGTCACTCTCTGTGGAATTAAAATTGCTGTGTTAAGTGTGTGTGTGTGTGTGATTTTTATATCCTTCTGATACTCTGGCCTCTTAGTTGTTTAGCCTGCTCTCCTCTAATGTGTATGTCTTTCACTCTACCTCAGCATCCCTCTGAAGGTCATGCTCTAGTGTTGTCAGTAACCACACCCCTTCCATCATCTCACTTACAAGCATCTCACCTAGCTGCTCTAGCCTCCCCCTCCTATATTTCCAGCTCATTCCCTCCGGCACTTCAAATTCCAACAATTCTTGAATCCCACTGGAACCTATAAGCCATGAATCCTACTACCTTTCTACTGTCCCTCACTTCCCCAACTTCTTTCCTTACCCAGCTTAGATTTCATGATCTGACCCTCTATCTACTCTGCGCCTACACCAGGCTGAACCTGGCTGGAGAAAACCTCACAACTGGCAGTCTCACCTTAAACACAAAGCCATTAACCTCAAGTGGACGGACCCGTGGTACCACCTAGCAACCCGATGACATTTTCCTTGTCGGATCTCTCTCCTACCCCCTAGAAGGATCATTTGACATCTTCTCATTTCTCTTCAGACCTCCAGCACCTCTTTTCCCATTCTCATTCTCAGCTGTTGACCTTCATCCTTATTTCACTGAGCAAATAGAGTCAATCAGAAAAGAACTTCTACACCTTTTCGTTGCTGCAAATACCCGCCCACAGCATCTGTCTGTGTTTATCTAGGTGTGTTTTGTTCCTATAGATGAGCACACTGAGCTCCTTTCTAAAGAAACCCCCCACTAGTGCAAAAGATCCTGTACCTCAAGAACACCCTTGATTTGTTTCATCAAACAAATCGGCCCACTACCATATGCATATAAATATAAAGTTTCAGTTTCCATCTTAAAAAAAATACCTAACCCTACATCCTTCCAGCTACTGCATCCTTGTCTGCTTCCTTTCAGAACAAAATGACCGGAAAGAGTTGTCTATTCTTGATGTCTCCAATTCTTTTATTCTTTTTGAATCCACCTTAATCCCTCCCATTCATCGCCACCACTCCACTGAAGTAGTGTCAAGGGCACCACCACTCCGTTGAAGCTGTTGTCAAGGGCACTACTTACCTCCAGGTGCTAGCTCCCGTGTTAACTCTCAGCTCTCCTCTTACTTCATCTACCAAAACCAGTTGACACAGTGAATCACTCCTTCCTTGAAGCACCTGATTTACTTTGGCCTCTGGGCACCCCCTTTTCCTACCTCACTGGCCCTTCTTCTTAGTCTCTTTGGCTAACTTCTCTTCTTCCACAGGAATTCTTAATGTTGGGGTGCTCCAGGGCCCAGTGCTTGAACCTCTTTTCTGTCTATGCTCACTCTCTGAGTGATTTTAACCAGGCTTAGGTCTTTAAAAACCAGCAGCACACTGATGAACTCCCAAATTTATATCCCTAGCAGGGACCTTTCTTCAGAACTTGGTTAGCCAGTTGCTTCCTCAACATTTCCTCTCAAACATTTAGTGGTCTCTTAAATATAACCTGTCCCAAACTGACATGCTAAAAACAAAACATGTTCCCAAAACTGCTCTTTGCATAGCCCCCCCAACAATAAATGGGGAACTTCATATCCCCAGCTGCAAAGGTCAAAATCAATGGAAACAATTTTGATTCCTCTCCTTTTCTTATACCCCAAAGCCAATCCATCAGCAAATCCTGTCAGCTTTTCCTTCAAAATATATGCAGAGTCTGATGACTTCTCACCGTCTCCACCACACCCAACCTGGTAGAAGCCATCACCACCCCGTCTGAATTATTGCAGTAGCCTCCTAACTGGACTTCTGCTTCTGCTCTTGACCCCTGACAGTCTATTCTCTTCATAGCATTCATGGGGTTTCCTGTTTCATTCAAAGTGATCTGAAGTCTTGACAGTGGGCTACAAGACCCAGGATGGTCTGGCCCCCTCTTCCTCTATAACCCATCTGAGGCTGCTCTGTCCCTCACCCACTCCACTCCAGTCCTGCTGCCCTTTCTGTTCCTCTCTGAACCTGCCCAGCATCCTCCTACCTCAGGACTTTGCACTTGTGCCCTCCCCTGGAGTGTGCTGTCTCCATATGTTGGCAGGTTCTCTCCTCATAGATCTCTGTTCCAATAGAGATGCCTTCTCTGGTCAGCCTATGTCAAATAGTAACCATCTTCTCTGGCACCTTCTTTCCCTTTGACTTCATTTATTATCCCCCCATAGCAATTATCAATGTTTGATATACTATATGTTTAAGTGTTTATTTGATTTTTCATTTGTGTGCACCCCTGATTCCTGCTCTAGCTTCAAGAATAGTGCTTGTCATCTGTAGATGCTCAATACCTAGCTGTTGAACGAATGAATGCATGACTCAAAGGATTAAAATGGCATCAGAAACCTAACGGAACCTGAAAAAAGCTCCCCAGATGAGAAGGTCCAGGTCAATTTGCCACAGAATCCTCTGTGAATCTCAGTATCCCATGAACACTTCTGGTTTTGCTTTTCTTCTAAGCAGACATGCCCAGAAAGGAAGGCCTATCAAAGGGACCCTGGCAGGTTCTCCCTTGGGCTACTCAACCCTTACATGCGTTAGAGTAACGTTGCATTTCTTCCCCTCCTCCCTCCCTTTTTTTCCTAGAAGTTGACAGCTTTCAATAGGAAATAAAAAGGCATTGCCTAAATGTATGCTCTCTGAATTTTGGTCGGGACTGGAAACTTTGAGATTGTATTGGAACTTTGGATTTTATTGGAGATGTATTCCGATTTTGTTGGAAACTTTGTATTTTAGTGGAAGGCGTTTTTCGAGCAATTTAAGGCTAGATTATAATTTTGTTTGGATTCGCTGAAATAGCAGCTCCATGTTTCCCCCCGACAAGGGACGGCAGGGACTGCTGTAGAAACGTAGGCTGAGTGACCGAAGACACTGCCACCAGGTGATGGCGCTGAAAGGGGGTCTGGCACTGTCCTGCGTGGCTGGGCGCTTTGTCCACTGGCAGCTTGTGAAGGACACGCTCTCTCTATGTGACAGAGACACTTTCTGTGGGCCCTTCCCATTGTCTGACCCACTTGCTTCTGCAAATAACCTCAGGTCCTCTCTAAAACCAGAGCTCAAACATTTGTGGGTGTTCTTTCTTCAGACTCAAGAGCTTGCAATTTCACGGTGACCTCTTCAAACTGTGTGAGTAGGGCAAAGTGGTGAGAGCAACACGTCTTTTAGTGCTGTTTCCTGGCTCTTAAAGTAAGTTACATAAAAAGGGAAAGAATAAACTTTAAAATGTTTTGTGAACTGTCATTTGGTGATGTGTTCTGCAATCTTCAGAAAATAGGTACATGTTACCACCACATTAGGGAGAAAATAAGTTAAATAAAAATTTCCAGCAGCAAGCCCAAAGGCTATCATATTGTCACTCAGTAATCTTTCCGAAAATCCCCAAATGCATTTTAGTAGGTCTGCAAGCTTTCAACTTTCTTGATCACATGCCATATGTGGTACACCCAAAAGAAACAGAGGCAGTCAAACTGACAGATTCTAATTTAGAAACCGAAAAGTGAATCTTCTATTGTTTTTGAAGGTAAAAAAATGACAGTCTTGCCTCTTCTCCTGAAAACTTATCTATAATTATGCTTTGTGGTGGAAAGAAAGCAGCATACTTGCCGTGCACAACACTTCAGTTTTAAAAGCTCCTTTTGATTAATTAATTCCTATTTTTATCGGTAGGTCAAGAAGTCTGCTTTTCAGAGCTCACATCTACATTTATGCAGCGAATCTTGATCTAGAGACGAATCAGGGCTGAGCACAGTTGAACACAGGGAACTTGCCACATTCATATAGAAAGTAAGTTTTACAGGGAGGGCTTCATTAGATTAAAATCTTTTGCCTCTTTGTGGTATGTTTTTTCTCTCTCGTCGAAATGCTGAGTTCCCTCAGGCCAAGAGAAAAACCCAGACTCTCCAGCCCTTCAAACTACTCTCACATCTCAGGAATGCTGAGGGGTTAGAGCTGGTCAGGCTCTCTGTGCACACTCAGAACACAGAATTGGATGCCCTGGCAGGGTCTCCAAACGCACCAGCCTCCCTGAGAACAGACATGTGAGGCGTCAGCTTGAACACAGTCAGCAGAGGAAAGGGGAGAAAGGGAGCAAAATGAATACTCACTGAGTGACTATTATGTCCTAGGTAAGGACTAGCACGTCCTAGGTGAAGGGTGATTTATCTGTTGAAGCTTCCTGATAAATGAGTCCGCCGTGAAATACTTCACAGTTGTAGAAAGTCGCAGAAAGTTTATGTGTGACTTCAAAGTTTCTACTCTTTCTACTTTAAACTATGTACCTGAAGTTTACAGAAACTGTTTACATTCAATGCTCTATTTTCTTTGTTTTAGCAACTGTGTGTAGCTTGTATCTCATCTCTATATAAGAATACATTCAGTATATTAGTTAGAAAGCTTTTATCTAATACGAAGTAACTAATACTAATTAACAAAATCCAAATTAGTAGATACTTGTGTTGAGGGCAGTATATCTCAAAAGGGACATTTTACCTTGGTTAATATTTCACATGCACTTTATCAGTAGGAAGATATTATCTGAAAATACAATTCTAAATAAGGATGTTAACTACCCCCTTGAAACGTACATACCTGACCACTTCACCGCAAACAAATCTTGCACATAAAATACAAAAATCGTCTGTGTTGCATCTGAAATCTGATAAATATTTATTATCAATGCTGTTTGCTTTTAATCTGTTCAGGATATCATTTCTCCAGCTTCTTAGTAGTTAAACAAAAGTGGCATTTACATTACAATATTGCTTGCCAACAATCTCATTTTCTGGTTTAGTCAGCAGCCCTTCATGCTTGATTAGTCTTTAATTATACAAATACCTACATATTAAAAAAAGTTTTCTTTTTTCCATACTTTGAGCATGTAATTATTTTCTCTTGCAAGCGATAACCTTTAATTTTAGGATTAAGCAACTGATTCTTTTTAGTATGGATGGGCCTTTTCAAGTGTTAAAGCAAATTTGGTTATTGTATTATGGGAAAAATTAACTTTGGGAAACCTCTCATCAGTGCGTTTGACACCCTGATCAGCTGTTACAGAAAGCACTAGGTATTCAGAAGATAAAACAAGACTTCATTCCTCCAGTTTTTTCCTATTTCTCCCTGTCTCTTTGGTCTAGAAATGTGATAATTTAAGCAATTAAAACCTACCTACACCTGTTTTCCTATTTCTACAAACTAGGGCTGAGAGCAGATGTTTTACATAAAAAAATATTTTAATACAAAGGCTGTTTATAGTTCTAGTAGGAAAACCCACAAATTGTAAACCTTTATAGTCAAATATTTTTCTATAATAAATCCACAGAAAAACATACTAGTGTCTTGTTGAGTTAGATGGTATTTCTTTCTGTACCCCATGCCTAATACTTGGGGTCAATGAGAAGGCCAAACAGCAATGAGACTTAGAAGGGGTACCTCCGTTTCCAAAACCAAAGTGTATAGATGGGGGAAATCCTTTTGATGCTGCCTGACACACTGTTGACACTTATTCCATAATAGTTTCCTTCTCTCTCCTCTCATACCAAACCCAGAAAAAACATCATCTATTTCCTTGTGGGAGTCATCTCAAGGAGCAAACTAATCTGAGAACGTCACAGCATTCAACTGGCCACATTAAATATGTACCATGTTCAAGTTTCTGTATTAGGTTTGAAGGACAGAGAGGTGACTAAGACTCACAGATGCATTCAACCCAGCCTGTGCAGTTAAGACTTGAGTCTGTGTTTAAAGAGCTGCCAAGAAGATATTTTAACTTTCCTCCATCATCTATTCCACAGTTCAATTCAGCTAGTGATAAAAGCGTCTTCCCCTCATGCCCAGTTTTTATACAGAAGTACAACATTTCCTTTTGTTCTATCCTCAGAGTTGACCGCAGAATCTGAGTTGGATGGAACCGTCAAGCTCATCTGGCCCAATATCTCTACACTATAAGAGAACCACTAAAGTGGTTCCTTATTTCCCCGGAGGGGCATCTTGCCGGCTCACCTAATAGCACATCCGATCTTTGCACACATCTCCTGTTTTATGGAGTTTGTACCCACTTGTCCTAGTTCTACCACTGTGGGCACTTTATTGTTGCTGGGATACAGCAATAAACAAGGCAAAGTCCCTGCGATTATGAAATTTACATTCTGGTTGGAGGGAAAAATAAATAAGCAAAAAAACCTCCATAATATGTCAGTTAGTGATAAGTACTCTGAAGAAAGACAGAGGAAAGTAGGAAGAAAGATTAAGGAACAGAGGTGCCATATGTACAATTTTATACAAGATGGTGAGGGAGGGACTCTGATGAGGAAAAATAAGCCAAGACCTGAATGAAGTGAGGAAGCAAGCTAGATATCTAAGGAAAGGTGTCCAGGCAGAGGGAACAGTAGGCACAAAGGCCTTGGTATAGAAAGTCAAACATAGAAATAGTATAAACTTATATAACTCAAGTCTCTTTACCCCTAAGACTCCTCTCCAAATTCTCCAAATTCCCTTAGATGTTTCTCTTGGTATTTACCGGCATATTTCTAAATAATATGCTTAAATCATTTTTCTCGATTTGCCAATTTTGGGTATTATCTATTGACTTCCAACGTGAAAGATGTGAATTGAACACTCTCAACATCCCCGCTCTCTTTTCCCTCCTCCAACTTTCCTTCATTCTCCCAACAGAGTTCCTGATTTGATCAGAATTTCTTTTTGTAACTATGTAACTTTTGTTTACTGCTGAGCCTGTTAGTAACTGTGACTATCCTTCGTTTCTTATAAAAGTTTTTGTTCTTACCAAAGTTCCTTATTGCTTTTCTGTTTGCTTAGTTTTTTTTTTGTTTCTATCGATGATTCTCCACAAACTCATCACAAGAATGCTAAAACCTCTCTAAACACTGTTTCCATAAGGTCAACCATACCAGGCATTCTCTTATGTTCCTTTGCCTTCCCTTCCCTTGCCTCTTCTCCAGGGACATGCCTCCTGGAGTCCTCCATATTCCTGCCCCAAGATGGACTGGTTGCTTTCTAAGTCCACTGTGTAACTGTCAGCCTGGGGTTCCTTTTTGCCCCTTTCTTCTGATAAACCTCCAGTCTTCTTCTCTTTTTGGTTTACTCTCTTGTTTTGGTGGAATACTTCCCTCAGTAGAGTTGATGAAGGATGCATGACTGATCAATTTGAGATTGATTGATCAATTTTCTAGAGACTCTGCATCTGAATCTTTAGTTTGCCCTCACAGTTGATAGATAGCTTGGCAGTATATAAAATGTAAGTTGAAAACCATTTTCCCTCAGAATTTTGTAGGTATTGTTGCATTGTCTTCCAGCTTCGAGTTTTGCTGTGGAAACCCAATGCTATTCTGATTCCTGCTTCCTTGTATTTTACCTGTTTTTTGTCCCCCTCTAGAAAATGTTCACAATGATGCATTTGAGGTGGGTCTTTTTTCTACTTATTAGGTTGTGCATTCAGTGGGACTTTCAAGGAAGTAACACCCCTTAAGTCTGGAAATTTTTCTTTAATTATTTCTTCAATAATTTCATCTTTTTTTTTTGGTCTATTGGTTAGAAGTGGGACCTCCTGGACTGACCTGCTTTTCTCTCCCTGTTTTACTTATTTGTGTTCTTTTTCTCCCTCTTCTCTGTCCTTTTGTTCTACATTCTGAGGGCTTTTCTTTACTTTGTTTTCTAAACCTTCTATTGAACTTTTTCTTTCTGGTGTAATTATTTTAACTGTTATCCAAATGTTCTCTGAATTGTTTTCTAAATGTTTCTTGTGTAGAGCACCTATTAATGTGTTTTGTGGATGCATAGTCTTTTCTATGGATATTCTCTAGGATATTAATTTTTAAGTTTTATAAAGTTTTCCTCCTTCCTGTGTTGTCTCTATTTCCTATGAATTCCTTTTACACCACCCCCACCCCCGCCAGTTTGTTTTGGTTTCTGATTTCAGACGAAGGCATTTCTCAAATATCTAGTCATTCTTCGTTGCCTTTTTATGCATAAGAATAAGGCAGAGACCTGGCTATGTTATTGGAGATTCCAAATATTGATAACTGAGTCTTTTATTTCTGATTAGCTGGGCAGTTTCTCCAGAGAGGAACCCAACAATTACTTGGGGGTGGTGGTGAGGTAGGGAGGTGGTGGGATGCCTGCATCCTCGAATACCTGTGTATAATGTGAGTGGCCCAATGAGGCCAGGTCTAATCATTCCAGATGGAGACTTTCCCTCGATGCCCTGGTCATCAGTAAGCAGCTCTCCCCAGCATACAGCCAGAGCTTGTGTCTCCAGGTCTAGAGTCTCTTCCATTTCTTATGCATAAAACTGCTGGAGAGGTAGTTGCCCATCTGCTTGGATTAGGGAGGAAACTTTGGTCTAACTGTTCATTATGCAGTCACTAATCAATCCTCCCTTTTCAGCAACATGCCTCCCATCCCCATCTTTCACAGCAGCTGGGGTCTCCAACCCCCAAGGCTTTTGGGGGCTGCAGAGTCACCTTGCTTCTCTTTGTGTCTCTCTCTCAGGCCCTTTATCTTTCTCAGCTTGGTTAACTCTTCCACCTGCTTTTCCAAAATTTTGTTGACATTGCTTGTCCACTGTTATCTTTTGGCCACTTCTCTTTGCCCTTTTGGATTTATACCATTTACAAAAAATTCTGTTAATATCATTTTAGTGGGGTTTCAGAAGGGCATAGAGATAAATGTACATATTCAATCTACCCCACTTCATAGGAAGTCCTATTTTTTTATTTTTGAGAATTGGAAAGATCGTTTCTATTTTTAGTTTTCTAGTATCTTTTCCATTCTTTACAATTCCTCAAATATAACAACCATTTTCAGCTATTTAATCTTTTAGGTGAAAACCCTTGGTTTCTTAAGATACTGTGTCTCAACCCATTAACCATTTTTTGTGTATTGCTCCTGAGTCTTAAGTAACCTATCTTGATCTAATAAATTATTTACAGTTCTATAGAGTAGGCATTCTTAAACCTCATTGATTATCAAAATCACTGGCTCCACCCCAGAGATTCTGATTTTGTAGTTCTTGGGTTGGATAAGAAGAATCTATATTATTAAAGAATTCCCAGGTGATTAAAACTTTTTTCTTATGGACAATTATAAACACATCTAAAAGAAGTCACAATAGTATAATTAACTCCCATGGACATATCACTCAGCTTCAATAATTACCAACTCACAGCCAATCTTCTTTTGTCTGTACCCCACTCAATCACCCATACTCATATTAGTTTTTTTCCTCCCATGCATGTCATTTTAGAAAAAAATCCCAGATATCCTATTATTTCATTTGTATTTCAGTATGTATCTTCAAAAGACACTCTTAAAAAATAACTACATACCACCATCACATCTAAAAATATTAAAAATAATCCCTTAACATCATCAGATATCCAGTCAGTGGCTACATTTCCCATTGTCTCATAAATGTCATCCTTTTTCCTTTTTACAGTTTGCTTGAATTGTAATCTAAATAAGGTCCACACAATGAAATGAGTCTCTGTGTCTTCCCCCAGCCCTTCTTCTCCCTCTCTGTCTCTCTCTTTTTCTCACAATTTATTTGTTGAAGAAACCTCCCCATGTGGTTTTGATATGTGGCCAATCTGGGAATCATGACTGCTCTGAAGCACCCTCAGGGGCCACGTAGAAGGAGAGAGGCCGAGCAGTCAGTCCTTTGGAGCCCCTACCCTTATTTATGAAACTTTGTACCCCTTCCCCTCCAAATCACATGCAAACCTTTTAATAACAGTGCATTTTCGGCTCTCGTTCACTCTGAGGTATAAAAAAAGCATTAGTTCTATTTTCATATGTATGTGTGCGATTTCTTTTCCTCACCTTACAATATACATGTTTATCCTTATTGAGCATCATCTTTTGGGGGAGGGGACCTATCTGTTGTAAATTATAATTTTGCTACCATGATATTGGTCACCTCAGCCAGGATCTGAGAACTACCCCCATTAGGTTTTTCCAAATCATTTGGAAGAAGAAAGTGTCTCCTATGGCCCTTTATTCAAGGATTCTCTTGTCTCAAGTAGGACCACATTTTGAAAAATTATTATTTAAGCTGTCCACTAGGGAGAACACAACATATTAATAAGAATCACTATTTCCATCTTTTCACTAAGTTAAGAAGACATCTTAGCTTTTGTGGAGAATAATGGAGTGAAATCAGGAGGAGGCATTGGGATAAATGTTGGAGGTGGCATGTTGAGTGTGGGCTTGAGATAAGGTGCCCAAATAATTTGTCATCCAAACCAGGACAGTTCTGAGAGTGAAATGGGTGCTCTTAGTAATTACACTGGACAACAGGCAAACACAGAGACTGTCCTGGTTAGAAGCGCATGTGAGGTCCCCCAGGTTGGAGTGAGACAGCCTGGGCTCAAATCCCAGCACCACCTCTTACAAGCTGTGGGCTTTTGGTGCACTACCAGCTTCTCTGAGCCTTCGTTTCCTTACTCCTACAAGTGATTGCAGGTGTAAGGAAGAAAACATATAGAAAACGCCTAGCACAGTGCCTGGGATGGGTTAAATGCTCAACAGTGCTTTTATTTTTTAAACTGGATCATCATTCTTCTACTGGGAGAGTCTGTATGTGTTTGTCCATTTTACCAGTGAGGTTTGGGGCAGCCAGAGTGTGTCACGTGACAGTCTCCAGTCTCCACTGGTGGGGGCCTGAGGTACACCCGCAGTGGGAGATCCACTTTCATTTTCTTGGGTCTTTCTATCTGCTTTATAATACTTTTATGCTTTGGAAAATATGACAACTCACAGATCAATAAAATATTAAGAAGACCTGCTCCTCTGCCTATTATATTGTGAATATCAAGTCCCACCATGTGTTGTTGATGGTGGGGAAAAGTAAACAGAAGATTGACTAGAAAATGATGGTCCTTGCTTTAATGTATATTTCCTCCCAAATGAAAGAGCCTGATTTAAAGAAGTCTAAAGTAAGCCTGCATTCCCAAAGACCATTAAGAAGATAGTGTAAAGAACAATGGGGTTAAAACAATTTCAAAGGAATCATAATCATAACAAGATCTAAGGTTTTTATAGTCCTTACTACTTAGGCATTGTTCTAAATATGAAAATAAATAGGTGACGTTTCTTTCATCAGTAATTATCTTCATTGAGTAATTTTGCAAATAAATTTAAGATAGTCTGATAAACAGGCACTTACCTATTTATGAAATGAATAGCTATTACATGAGAAACAGTACTGACAACAATTATTGACAGTCCTGGGATATACAGAGGCTTGAGACATAGTGTTTCTTTTTAATGGGCTTATAATTCAGGTAAGATAACAAACATGTCCATAAAAAAGATGAAAAAAAATGACTCAGATTGCGCATACTGAGTGCCCAGGGTGAGAGTTCAGCGAGCAGAGCATTTACTGAGGGCTGGACAACCCTGGGCACTTCGTGGAAGGAGCAGGCGGCGAAGGGTGCCACAAGGGACCGCTGGGGAGGAGAAGAGCGGGCACTCCTGCCAATGGGCATGGCATCAGCAGAGCCAGGATGGTGGACGGCACAGGGCACATCATGCACAGGGAGAGGCGGAGTCCAGTGGAGGGAGGTGGGCGACGGGGTGGAGAGCAGGCCCAGGGTGCCCAGGCTTAAAGGCCAAAAGAAAGGCTTTGAGCATGAGAGTGATGTGAACAAAGTGTTCTTTCAGGAAGGTTAGCTTGGCAGTGGTTTGCAAGGTGGATTGTATCAGGGAGAAAACAGAAGGACGAAGACCAGCCTGGGGAAGACAGTGCCGGCTCTGCCCTGGGGCCGGACCAGGTGGAAGAACTGAGGAAAGTTCCAGGTACCTTAGATGTGGTGCTCTACAGCGCATGATTTCTCTGACTGGGGCCTGTCCACCTGGCTCCTGACTTGCGCTCGGTGACAAGGCTTTTTCCCTTGATAAATTTTCCAGGAACCTAAATTAGTCAATTAATCAGCACAGGGCCTTATGCTTCCTTCCTACAATTTTCTCTCTCCCCTTTCACTTTCTCTTTAGAATTATGTGTTCATTTTTGGTGGTACTACTTTGCCATCTTTTATATATTATTTGATTTCTCAATTTAATAGGTTTGTTAAACTATTAATTTTATGTGAGTTTTTAACCACACGGGTAGTGGTATCATGTTGAATCTTGAAGTTCCCTGCAACGTGTGTGTGTGTGGGGGGGGGGGGGGGTGGGGCTGGGGTGGGTGTGGCGGCAAAACTTTTCTTGACTTTTTGGTCTTTTGTGACTGTTGGGGAGGGTGCTTAGTGTTTAGGAGTTCGTCATCACATTCAATACGTTGAAACACAGATAAACCTGCTTCCAGAGCTGTTACATGTCTAAGAATTTCCACCTCTGCCTCCCTGAAGAGCTAGGTCTTTTGGAGTAGGGTTTTTCAAATTCTTCTGACCCTGTCCCGTAGTAAGAAATACAGTTTACAACTCAAGCCAACACATACATACATACAAAAAAAATATATATGCACAAATCTCTCTCTCTCTCCATATATATTTATGTCTCTTTATATGTAACTATACATGTATGTCTATATGTACATAACTTAAACAGAAACTTTTACTATTTTCTTTAAAAAATGCTGGTTGTAAACCACTAAACCAATATAATAACTACTGACAATGTGGTTATTATATCCTTCCCCAGTCTGGGCACGTAGTCCTACCTAAATCTTCATAAGGAGTTATAGAAGGTCCAGGAGGCATAGCCTCTTGAGTGCCAAGGCCACCTTGTCTTCTATGACTGCCTATTGCCCTCATTTTCAAAATGTACCAGATTCATTCCTGGTGGGATGGAGAGATGACGGGGGCCTTTTCAGACTGGGGATAAAAGGGTATAAACACCCAGTCCAGGGATGAATAAATGGGATGTGGGCCATGGTCAAAAAAGAAAGGTCTTATTGCCCCAGAATCATCTGATAACTATTGATTGGGAGGGAGGCCTCCTTCCCCTGTTCCTTCCCAGTCACCTCTGTTTTAAGATGATTCCCCCCCAGGTAGGCTTATCTAGTTCCCTGATAAAGCAGAACTGGTTGGAGAGACTGGTTCTCTCCAACTAGTTGGGCTTTAGGGCCCCTTCTCTGTGTTGCTAATGGGGAGATGTCTTTTGTAAACACTGAATAAATGTGTCAGGGCTACACATTGAAAAGAATCTGGACTCTGATATGTTTTCTTAAAAAATAAAAACAGTATACTCCACTCACCTCACCCCAACAACACATGGTATGGTACAAAGTGGTGTTTATTTACAAGTTAGGACATCAGGACCATATCCTCGTGGGGAAAATCAGCTCTGAGAGCTTAGGTTCCTTCCTGCTCTGTTATGACACTTGAGATTATTTCAATCCAGGCTCTAGTTGTAGAACCATGTTGGCAAGGAGATTTTTCTAAAGGTTTTTCTCATTGCTTAGAGCCAAAGGTTTTGTCCTCTGACCTTTTGATTCCCGTTCTGCATCTGATCAATGTCAGGTCACCAGGAGTAAAACTAAAAGGAAGTTAAGTGGAAAAACCAAAAGCAAAAAGCCCAGGAAGCACAAAGCCGCATGCCTGCCTGGCCGAGTTTTAGAAGCTCACCATTTTGAAATAGTACTATCGCTTGGAGAAGAGAATATTTCTCGTTTACCATCCACCCCCACCCCCCCAATTTGTTTGGTGCCTGATTTGTTTCTAGTTGCAGCAGGGAGGTCAGAGCAAGCCAGGAAAATGAATGGAATCAGCCTCCTGCCGGGCTGCCTGGAGCGGGCGGGTGTTACGGATCAGCGTAAAGCCAGCTCCCTTTCCCGGGCCGGGCCGATGTAACTCACTGGAGTGGCAAATTACATCAGACCTACAGCTGTAACCCGACATTATGATTAATTTGATCAGTAATTTCTCCTGTTTTTCATTTTAATCGGTGTGACTATTCTGCTGTGGCAGGTCTTTCAGATCTAATTAAGATAAATTTCCGAGTAAAAGACTTGGCAGACTTCCTGAGTCAAATCCAGGCATCAAGTGTGAACATCTGCAGCCCCAGTCAATCACCTTCGGGGAGGCCGCGCGCTCTCAGCAATCGGCCATTCACACGTAAGCAAATTCATAGCCTCCAGCACTGCTTAGTCATTCTCTCAAAACGTCCCAGGCAGGAAAGGAAAGAAAGGAAAGCCCCAGACAATGTCATTTCTCCCCCTGTGCTCACACCCCACTGATTTGCCCAGACTACACGGATAACCCTGTAAGTGGACACTTTACAGAATCCCTGAGTTGGTGTTTCTAATAAAGATTTTAAATATATATACGTGCATATGTATGTATCAAATAAACACAAATATGTATACACACAAATATGGAACATATATACATACAACCGTGAAGATTTAAAGTCTACATACACACATACAGCCTAACCCTTTAATGCAAGCACACAGCCATCCACGAATTGGATTTGCATTGGCAGGGTTCAAGAGTTTATTTTCCCAATTTGTTTTCCTTTAGGTCCACTCATGCATTCATTGATGCATCCTAAGGCTAGTGACTGATATTTGAACAAGTTCTTCTAGGTTTCTGTTTTTTGAGGATGGAAGTGTTAATGAGATTTTTTTTCCCCAAAGCCATTTAATCAGCAGGACTTACCTGTCCAATGTATAGGCAGACATTGGGCAAGTGTCAAGGATATGCCTGGGTTACTGGATCTGTATGCCCACTTACAGGAACTACAAAACGACAGGACGAGAACTTCAAAAGGGCGGATGTTTTTGAAGACTTTTCTTGCATTTTATGAAGAAAACATTGTTTTGCAATGATGGCACCACTCCCAATTATCATAAAGCAAGTTCTCCATTCTAATAGGAGTGGCCATTTTGGAAAACAAATATGTGACTGGAGTAAAGATGCTTAATTTGAATGTCATTTTGTACACAGTACTCACACCCCTGATTAAGAGGGTAAATAATTTCTACAAACTACACTATAGGCTCTTTCATCAGGTAAAAAGAACTACATTCTGACTCTGTGTGTGGCCTCTACATTAGAGGATGATTTTGCTACTGGTTTGCATGGATCTTGGCTTTTGCTCCTGAAAAAGTGTTGACATGACCGTGTGGTATAAGAGGAGACTCCCTCGCCTCCCTGCTGAGGCAGACAGTCTCGAATGCACTTTCATTGCTGCGGGAAAGATGGTGGGAACGCAGGAAGGTGGGATCATCACAGTCATATAGCTAGGCGTTCTTGGACCTAAAAATTGGAATGGGACCTTCTGACTTCTCACAGAGATCCTGTTGGCCATCTCAGCTCTAATTCAGTTAGTGGTCGCGGACCACTTTAATCTCTTTGTACTTGCGTTTTATTTGGTAGAAACGGTCTCAACAAAACTAGGACATTTACTAAATAAAGAGAAGAATGTGTGGCTGCATCCTCACCCCAACCTCAGAGTTACTGGTTCTTTTTTTTCTTTTGTGGGGAAGACCAGCCCTGAGCTAACGTCCATCGCCAATCCTCCCTTTTTTGCTGAGGAAGACTGGCCCTGGGCTAACATCCGTGCCCATCTTCCTCCACTTTATATGGGACGCCACCACGGCGTGGCTGACAAGCAGTGCGTCGGCGGGCGCCCGGGATCCGAACTCGCGAACCCCGGGCTGCCAAGCGCGAACTAAACCGCTGCGCTACTGGGCAGCCCCAAGAATTACTGGTTCTTGAGCAATGATAAGATTGAGTTTTAGACCAGGAGCTATAAGAAAGACCAGATGGGGAAAGTGAGTCTTTCTGCTAACAGTGCAATTATCTCCATCTTCATCTATGTGGAAAAAAGTCATTAGGTGATTTAAATGAGATCTCATTAAAAAGATGGAAATCCCACAATGAAAAAAGACTAAAAAGAGGCATATTAGCACAACGGACAAGGTTTTATGTTGGGTAAACCGTGGTTTGCATCTTGCCTTCTTGTAGGTTGTTATGCCTAACTTCCTCATCGGTGAAATAGAGCCACTGGGACATTGAAGGTTCATTGAGTAGCGCTTTGCTACTCAAGATGTGGGCAGAGGATCACCTGCTACTCAAGATGTGGGCAGCATCAGCATCACCTGTGAGCTGGTTAAAAATGCAGAATCTGGGGTTGGCCTTCTACCCCAGAGCTAGTGAATCAGAATCTACATTTACCAAGGTCCCGGAGGGATTCATATACAAATAAAAACTTGAAAAGCCCTAGTATAGATTAGATGAGACGATATCTAGCAGCAGTCCGGGCATGTAATAAACTCTCAGTCAGTACCAGTTATTCTTGTTTGGAGAGGATGTTAGAGTCTGAAAGGATTATTTATTTCACTTATTATATTTTGAGTATCAGATGTGAATCACCAGGTCTCAGATTTTTCTGCAAATATTGGCTAATAACCCAACTTCAGAGTTTGGGAGAGGCTCAAGTGGATAATAAAGTACAGATATGGTTGTTTTCATTCTCTGATGGCCTGTGAATCTGGGGGAGCAGTAGGGTAGAAGTAACATCAGCTCATTCTTTTTAGAAATGAAGACCTAGTTTTATATAATAGAGGTAAAGTTAGCACCAACTCGTGCAACCAACACTTCAGGTGAAAAGCGTTTTGTATAAACAAGAGGCAGTAATTTGCTCTTTTAGAAATGAATAATTGGTAGCCTATTCACAAGACCATAGGTAGTTGTCCTTAACCCTGGGTCCACATTGAAATCATCCGGGAAGCTTAAAAAACAGGTTGATGCCCATGCTTTGCCCCACTTGGGTTAAATCAGAATCTCTGGGTGGGTCCCAGGCATTAGTATTTTTTTTTTCATTTTTATTGATGTCTTAATAGTTTATAACATTGTGGGGTTTTAGTTGTACATTATTATTTGTCCATCACCATGTAGATGTATCCCTTCACCCCTTGTGCTCACCCCCCTTCCCCTTGGTAACCACCAACCAGTTCTCTCTGTCTGTGTGTTCATTTATATTCCACATATGAGTGAAACCATGTGGTGTTTGTCCTTCTCTCTCTGGCTAATTTCACTTAACATAATACCCTCTAGGTCCATCTATGTTGCTGCAAATGGGACAGTTCTGCCTTTTTTTTTGGCTGAGCAGGCATTAGTATTTTTTGAAAACCCCCCAGGTGATCCCAATGTGCAGCCAATGATGAGAACTACTGCCCTTGAGTTTGGAAGTTTTCTCTTGTTGGGGCCCAGGACAGGCTACCCCAAACTATCCCACAAAGGCCTATTGGTTATTTTGAATGAAAGTTACTTGAGAAGCAAAAAGGGCATGTGACCCTCCTGTCTCTGTTCCCCCTGAAAGCAGGATATAAATCTCCCATGTGAAAGGTGTTCTCCCTGCATCCTTATCACCAGAGCTAGGGGATTCAGGGCCAAGAAGCCTGTATTAACAAACCCTGTTACTTTTACTAATTTACTACTTCAAGCTACATACCCCAAAGATAAGTTTCTTTTCCTGTCATTCCTCACAAATTTATTGTTTCTTTGTGTAAATGATACATATACTGCCTGCTTTGTTCACTCTCTGAGCATCATTTCTCTATGATCTCCAGTATGTACATATTAAATTGGGTTTTCTCCTGTTAATCTGGTCTTATGTCAGTTTTTTTTATTAGTCCAGTCATAAGAACACAAGAAGGGTAGAAAGGGGAATTAACCCTTCCTGACAGTTTGGTTGAGCCAGCCAGGAGAACTTACTGGCTGAAAAACTGCTTTCTCCCTTGGACTGCTACAAATAAAGAGATCCTGGGATCTGACATAGAAGCCAGCAAAAAAAAGGTAAGCTTTCCTACCATGTAGAAATCTCTGTCTTACCAGACCTCTGTCTGCAGAGTTCATGAGAATGAAAGTGGCAAGAATTTCTTTTTTTCTCTCTCTCTAAATTTAGATTAGCTGGAGAAAATATTTGTTAAACTAGTTTCTTGGGGAAAAGCGCCTCTAGTAAAGATTGGATGAGTACTCTTGTTTGCCGTTGATCCTGTTCCTCCCAGAGATGGTCTTTCATCTCTGCCAGCCAGTGGATGCATATGCATCTGGCAGGCTGCCAAGTAGTAGGCTGTGGATCTGAGCTTAGGAAATCTAAAAAAATTGGGTGAACTTTTATCTTGGTAAGTCACCCTATTCTGTTCAAAAGTGGGGGAAACACATGATTCCCTGTATTTTGGAACAGCTGTTTAAAAAGAGGGTCTCCATAGTTACTTTCTTAGGCTTACTCTGGGGGTGAACTTTTTGGATCTTGCGAAGGCTGCATTGTTTTGCACTCTCCTTTGGGGACACCTCTTGCGTCCATGGTTAAGTCATAAAAAGCCTTATTGGTTTGAGTTGCTATTAAGATCCTACTTGTCAATGACCAGGCAATGAATCCTTTAAATGGAAAAACTTCTAAATTGGAAAAAATTTTTAGAAAGCTCTCATATCGGTATAATGGCTAGCCATTAAGACTCCCTTAATAAGATGGAAAGACAGAAACTAGAACAAAAATTGAAGTCTGCTCAGACCCCTCCCTATTTCCCTTTAGACATTTTTCAGATATTGTAAAAAAAAACAAAAAAATCAGGACATTGGAAGTACAATTGTCCAGCACTTAAGAAGAAAAAGGAAAAAAATATATATAACAGCTAGACTTAGGGACTCCCTAACAAGATGAGAAAACAAAAAATTTATACTTAAAACAAAAATCCAGTGTAAAACCTCATTCTTAAAATCCAACCCCATCTGCCTGTTTCAGCTTCCCTTTTCCTACAGGATTTACAGAGAGCACTCTAGCCTAATTTCTGTGAGTATACGGTTACTTATGCAAATGCTGAAAGCCAGAAAATGAATTTAACAGAAGCACCTGGGACAAGCAGTAAGCCTTGCTTTGCTGGGCTCTATAATCAGGCTCTGCCAGCTTCAGGCTTTCCTATACAACACTCTTTGTAGACATATCCTAGAACCTCCTCCCAGGGAATTCATGTTCCCTGGACAATGGCCTTTTTTTCTCCACTCAGTGGCCATTCTATAATGCCCAGTCAAGAGAAAAAAAAATTTTCACATTGTCCCTTCCTTTCCAAATCCAGACCATTAGTCATTGACCCTTTCTTTCCCAGGGATAGCTATTATCTTCTTGCTTGTCTCATTTTGTGTCCTAAGGGCTTGGCTTAACTTTCTGCCTGCCTGGGACATGCAAGCTATACGGTTCTTTCTTTTGGCTATCTATCTTGGGAGTGACTCTGGATCTTGGGAAACTAATAACCTTTGAGGATGCCTTTTGGGTCCACAGAGTTGTTTAACACTGACGGAAATATTTACTGTCCGTCCTGGCTGAAAACTGACAAGATATTTAGAAGGATTTTTTTAGTAGCTCTATGGTCAAAAATTGGCCAGATTGGAAGTTGATATTCAGAGCCTGATAGGAATTTTTTGTAGGCCTTCTTCCCTAAGTTACAATAAAACTATGTACCCAGAGGGGAAAACGCAATTTAGAGATAATGTAATTGGACAGGTAAATTAACTTATGATGTCATTTAAGTTACAACCCAATTTCTGAGGAATTGAGAGCAACTATCCTTATTTTACAAATCTTTGCAAAACTGGAAATGCAGCTCTAGAGGCAGTTCAGATTCCACTCACTCCCTTTCACCAAACCCAAAACCTTCCCTGTTTATCTCAAAAGGCTTATAACCTCTCTGGGAACTCTTATCTAGACCATCCCCAATTCCTAAGACTGAAGGAAAAATTTAAATAGCAATTACCCCAAACTCCTAGGAAAAAACTTGGCATTTTCCCCTCTGTCCTGTGAAGTTGTAAATATCACCATGTCTTTAGAATGTAAGCACCCCAGAGATAACAGCCCACAATTGTAGACACTAAACCTGGCTAACTCAGTCGGTAAAGCCTAAAGCTAAAAGAAAAGGAAAGTATTTCATTTTAAAATGTAAGTTGCTAAAGAGGCTCTCTTACCCAAGATCTAGTTCCTTAGGATTGCTTGTCTAGTACAAATATAAATCTTAAAAGTCTTCTCCACAGGGCCGGCCCAGTGACATAGTGGTTAAGTTTGTGCACTCCTCTTTGGTGGCCTGGGGTATGCAGGTTTGGATCCCAGGCTTATCAAGCCATGCAGTGGCAGGCGTCCCACATATAAAGTAGAGGAAGATGGGCACAGATGTTAGCCCAGGGCCAGTCTTCCTCAGCAAAAAGAGGAAGATTGGCAACAGATGTTAGCTCAAGGCTAATCTTCCTCACCAAAAAAAAAAGTATTCTTCACAAATATTAACAACAACAAAAGCAGGTTTTAACTTGTTCCAGCTGCTAGAGACACAATTTTTTATAAACTAGCAAGTTTTGTATTGTACCTGATTCATGGCTGACATTTTTAAAATAAAAGCTGTAAGATCTCTGTTTGTATCTGTCTATATATATGAATGTATGTTATAAATATGGCATTTTTCTACTTCCAAATGGTATTATCAAAATTCATTTCTAAAGAGCTCTATTTAATTAAAGTGCTTATATAAATTACTTCTAAATATAACAGAAAATAATCCAAATGTTTTTAAGTTAGTATGATATAAAATAATCTTTGTAAATAAAAGCTTGTTTAAATTTGTTGGTTTAATTAAAATAGGCACGTCTTCAGAGTTATCAGCACTGGGTATAATGCAAACATACAACTTTTATTCTATCTGGATTATTAGTAAAATAAGCTCATGTCATCTCTGTTACAAAACTTGTCAGCAAGAAAAAATAACTTAAGGTGATGGCTAACTCTTTAATGTCTCATGAAATTTTCATGAATAATCCATAATCTATTTAATATCTATAATGATTGTTAAGTACAAATAAATTATATAGGTGTTAAATGAAATAAGAATTTTTAGGTGCAATAATTATGTTTTGTGGTATCTGTACTTAAAAATAACTTTCCCAAATCTTTTGGTAACTTAAAACTTACAGAGTTTTACTAAATGAAATTAAATGATGGATAATTCGTTGACTATCTAGATCATTTCCAGATAAGATAAAATAGTGAAAAATTAATTACTGAAGAGAGGTTTATCTACTTTTGGCTTCTTATTACAGAAAAACTAAGAGATAAATTTGGGTCTGTTAATAAACATGTTTTGGGCTTTATTGAAAGATTGCACTATGAAGAAACATATGTTTCTAGAAATTATAAAATGTATTCATAAACTTGCCAATCTAAAGAATATGGGTATAACATACAATTCACAATTGCTTGCTTCTTAGTTTTTACTAGAAATGAAGGTTTCTAAAGGTTAATAATTCTAATATATGTAATTAAAGCTACTAAAAATAATAAGGGAAAAATCTCTATATGCAAGGAAAATAAGATCTGTTTTTGATTAAAAAAAATGTATCAAGATTGGAGATACATTTTTGTTGAGGAAAAAACATAATTTTGTCCCAAAATAAAGCTGGCTACTTCTAAATAAAAAAGAGAACAAGGGACAAACTAAAATGGACATAGAAAGTTACAGAAGGTTTATGAAAAAGGAATCTTTGGAAAGGGATTTTATGCATGGTTAGGGCTAACTAAGATTGGAATGAATTTAATTAAGAAAATGAGTTTTAATATCAAAAATAAGCTGGTACAAAATTAAAATTTGATTTTCTTTCTCTGTTAAAAGGAAAAAAAAGAGAGAGAGAGAAAAAAATCTTACCTTATGTGGTCAAGTTAGCTAAAATTAAATTGTTATTTTAAGAATTCTAAAAATAAGCTTTAATATCTATAGTGTATTTATATAAAACTGGAACTTAATTTTCCTTTCATCTCTTAAAAGAACAAAGTATTCTTGGAATATTGGTCTGCTCCTGATGAGAGATTATGAGAGGGTTTTCTTTACCTTTTTGTGTTTTATCAGAACAATTTCCTGTACTTTATGTTAAATCTGAGTCTTTTCTACTAAAAGATCTAAGGTTTTGCAGCTATGTAACCTTCTATATTTGTCTCTGAAATCTTTTTGTCACTTTGGTTGGTAATTAAATACTAAGTTTCATAATCATCTGTGATCCTATTTAGGAAAGTGTTTTAAAACCTCTGATACTTTTGACCAACTTCCCAAAATCAAATTCTAAATGAAGTCTTTTCTGACTTCTAGCTAATTTTGGGATTTTTCAGAGGAGCCCTGAAACATCTCAAAAAATTTGTTCTCTCTCCTTGTAAAAAGAAGGATATTAAACTAATTAGGTTTATTTGATACATTAAGTTACATGGAAAGTGTTGTCAAATAAGAAATAATATTAAGCCTTCTTTATGTTGTATCTGTATATGTTATAAGAGTTCCAGAAATTATGTGAAATTCCTGGAAGTCTAATATGTTCTGGTATAAAATGCTGTCTGTCACTAAAATTACAGCTCACACCAAAAGGACGGAATTTGAATATCAGGAAAGCGCCTTAGCTGACTTTCATGCAAAGGCACCAACAACAGAATCTATAAAGATGATATAGATGAAGTCCATTCAGCTTCTGCCAGAAAAATGACCCCTCATTGCCAGACTTCTGTCATCCTGATGTCCTTGTAATATGGCAACAGCCTGTTCCTGAATCAGAGAAATTAAGATGGATAAACAATGGTTGAAAATTAAACAAACAGTGGGGGCAATGGGAAACCTGAGGTAGCTGCTTGGCTCTTCCTGGCTCCCTGGTAAACCTTATTTTTCAGTTTTTACATTCCTTAACCCACTATAGAGAAAACTATTTCTGTCCCCAGAGGCCTGAGAACTCCTCCGTCTTGGTCCTGCAGCTGGACTTCATTTACTGACAGTTAGTATGGGTTATCAATTTGTTCTTGTTATTGTATGTATGTTTTCCAGATGTGATAAAGCCTTCCCTTGCCACAAAGCTGATGTCCTCATAATGGAAAAGAAGAACTATTAGAAAATATGTTTCCCACTTGGGTATACCTTCCACAATCTTCAGTGATCAAGGCACCCACTTCACGGGGAAAATCACACAAGCCTTAACAAAAACCTTGCAAATATCTTGGAATTACTACTGTTCCTATCATTCTCAATCATCAGGCAAATTTGAGAGAACTAATGGAAAAACTGGATTCAAGCAGAACAAGAATTAATTACATGGGATTAAATGAACTGATGAGGATGATTATAATTTTTATGACTTTTCATCTGAAATACTACTTTTATTTAATCTTTGTTTTTCCAGATTTAAGAAAACCTTTTTTTCCTACTCTCTTAAGCTATTTATGACTGATAGCAATTTGGTGAATTATACCTTTGTAAACAGAATTGAAACATTTACTTTTTCTCCCTACCTGATCCCTCTAGAATTCAGAAACTCTTAGTGAGTATTCTTATTTTCATGACAATATATTTATTTGCAGAAGTTCAATAAGAATCTGTTCTCCTTGTAACTGGACACAATTGGAAACATTGCTTATATTACCAAGGCTTTGACTGAAATTTCATGTTTGAGAGAGTCATGCATAAACTCAGATATGACCAAGAAGGTTTAAGGAATTAAGGTTGACTCTACAAAGCCAATAAAGCCCCTTGGAAAAAACAGCCTGTTATCTCACTTACAGAATTCCCAATAGCCTAACTAGGTGAGTAAAGAAGGTCACTTCCTGGTAGACGCAAGAACCTCAAGATACATTGGGAGTCTCAAGAAGAGAGGAATTCACTCAAATCTATATGTATTGCAGGTGGAATATTTGGCTTGGTTTCTCAGACTTGAGAGGCTATTAAAAGTTCAATCTGGAAATTCCTTATGAAAAGTTCCAGCAAAACAAATTTAAAAGAGCCTATATGATCAATTGCTATTCTTGCTGTACTTATGTAAATAATGAAGCCAAGTATATTGAAACTAGACTCATTTTGCAAACAAATAGTCTTAATTTGACTATCTTTGATAAAAATAAGGGTGATTTTAGAGAGAAAAATTGTTTCAGTAAAAACTATAATACACACTTGTGGATATTAGATTCTAGTGCTATTAATTTTCCTTGAAGTTTTGTCATTTACCTAGAAACTGGAGTGGATCCTAAATTCTTTGAGTTTCTTCAAATATTTGGCTACAACTCTCCAAACTAACATTTCCAATTTTTCTCCCGTTTTTTACTTGGAATCATTAAGAACTAAAGCTGCCCTTTTCCCTGAAGCCCTGCAGACTGAAGCTGAACAACTTGATTTAAACTTCAGAGATATTGCCACAATAGTTTGTGTTTAAACAATCTTCATGCCTGTCACTATATGAATCACTCAGGAAGTATACCTGAACACCCAGTGACATCGTCAGAGACATTTCAAACTGCAAAAGATGCTTTGACCCTGACATCTAGAAATCTTCTTGACTGGTTGCCCCCTAGGCTCAGAAACTGGTTTATAATTTGCTCCAACCATTAATCTTTGTTTCCATAGAAATGCATCTTTTATTTTTTTTATTTTTATTATTTTTTTTTGTGGGGAAGACCAGCCCTGAGCTAACATCTGTTGCCACTCCTCCCCCCTTTTTTTTTGCCGAGGAAGACTGGCCCTGGGCTAACATCTGTGCCCATCTTCCTCTACTTTATATGGGACACCGCCACGGCGTGGCTGACAGGCAGTGCGTCGGCAGGCGCCCGGGATCCGAACTCACGAACCCCGGGCTGCCAAGTGCGGACTAAACCGCTGCGCCACCGGGCGGCCCCAGAAATGCATCTTTTAAATGCCTGATTGCTTACACCATAGCCCTAACTTTGGGAACCCACATGCATCTTTGCTTTCTGAAATGAGACACAACTGTTTAAGTGAACTGACCTATTTTCAAGACTAAGAAATTAATTCAAGGAAATAAAAAGCAATCTACCAGCTCAGCTTTTAATATGTGAAACTTCCAGAGAAATTTCAGAGGAGGAACTGATGGGGCCCAGGACAGACCACGCCAAAATATCCCACAGTAGCATATTGATGATTTTGAATTAAAATTTACTTGAGAAGCAAAAAGGGCATGTGACCCTCCTGTTTTGGTCCCCCCTGAAAGCAGGAAATCTCATTTGTGAAAGGTGCTCTCCCTGCAACCTTATCACCAGAGATAGGGAACTCAGGATCCAGAAGCCTGTATAAAAAAACCCTGTTAATTTACTTATTTACTATTCAAGCCTAAACTCTGTTTAATTTCCTCTCTTATTACATACCCCAAACCTAAGTTTCTTTGTCTTGTCATTCTTCACAAATTTATTGTGTCTTTGTGTAAGAGATATATATATGTATATATACTGCTTGCTTTGTGATACTCTCTGAGCATCATTTCTATATGATCTCAAGTATGTACCTATTAAATTGGGTTTTATCCTGTTAATCTGGTCTTATGTCAGTTTTTTATTAGTCCAGTCATAAGAACACAAGAAGGGTAGAGGGGGGAATTTCCCCCTTCCCAACATTCTTGAAAAAGAAAGCCAAAGATTGAACAAAATATAGTGGCAGGATTGTGGGCATGGCCTCAGCTGTTTGGAGATGGTGTGGCTTGGGTGAGTCAAGAAGCAGCAGGGAGGTCAGGCAAGGCAGTGAGGTGAGGGGCCCTGCCTTGAGTGATTACATGAAGGTCTTCCTTTCTGGTATGACACCCACTTTGTCACTTAATGAGGTTCCTTGGCAATGAAAATGATATGCAGCTTGTGCCATGAAGATTCTTAAAATGAGTTCAATGTGATTGTTACATGCAGGGAGCTTGGAAAATACTCTATCTTTGTATTCTGCTTTCTAACTTTCTGCCTTGTCCAGGTTGGTTTCAAGGACCATTTGGTTTTAGCTCTAGATTGGCCAAATTTCTTCCATGGAGTGCAGAGCACTGGAGGTGGTAACTACTCTAAGGAATGTTAAATTGTAGAACCTTAGATACGAGTACAAGATTATTTTCCCTCTGATGTAAAAAAATAGAAGTTTCCAAGCCAACCAGCCTCAGGAGAGCTTTCCTTGGGGGAAGCGAGAGAGTTTCTCTGAAATCTTCTCTCTGAACCCTTCAACATTACTTTGTTCTCTTTAAATGCTGCATTTGTAACCTCACAATGCAAGGATGGAGAGCTCAACTCTGGAAAGAACAGCCAGCCTCTGGAAGGATATGGAGTCTAGCTGAGAAAAGAAGGAGATCCCTAATTTTACTTCTTTTTAGGACAGTTAAATATCTTTGGTGTTGAAACTAAGTGATGGTGCCGGGCTGATCTCTGTCAAATGACAGTTCAGACAAAATGTGTCAGGTTGGAAAGGTTGCATTGATTGGATCCCAACTGGGCCTTCAGACACAGAACCACTAGTTCCCAGAAAAGAGCTGTCAGCATACAAATGCAGAGTGTTCCCTCCATCTCTGCGATCCTCTGTGGCCTCACAGGCATCCCCACTGAGTGGCCAAGGATACAGAATTGCCCTTTCTAGTTGATGGCCACTCCGAGGAGCAACTTGAACCTTTGCCATGAGAGTTCTCTTATGCATGAAAGAAGAGACTCTAGAATAGGTATTCTCAACACGGCACCTTTCTCTGTCTTATCTCTGCATTCACAGGGCCCCAGGATTGGCATTTTAAGCCAGAATGCCCAATTTAGTTCTCAACAGTGGAGGATGAAAGAGAAGAAAAACACTAGTGTCTCTGAGGGTCTTTTTTTTTTTTTAATAGGAAATGGAAAAAAGAGCCAGGACATGAGCATTGTAAGTACGAGAATGCCCCACAGATGGAGTTTTGACAGCTTGATCCTCTAGAGGACTTATCCTTGGCTTGCCATACAGCTTTCAGACTGACTCGACATGTTGTTTGGAATCCAACCTCTCTTAAAACACAGGGGTGGAGATGAGGTTGCCAGGGTATTGGGGAATCTCCTGACTACTGGAAAGTCCTCAGTCAAAAGACAAGAGGGTGGAGGTGAGGTGAGGAGAGGGCATGCCCCTTCTCAATCCTGTTGATTGCATGGGTTTGCCAGGGGCTATGTGGTGGTTGGTGCCCTGCTATCACTTCTCCATGCCCTGGCCTGGGAAGGCATGACTCCAGGTGCAGTGGTGTGTGAACAGGAGAAACAATGGGCAGAGAAGAGGAGGAGAGGGGAGGAAGGATCATCCAAAGGAGAAGATCTCTAAGACCTCAACTGCCATGAGGGGCAACCTAACTAGACTGTCCTTTATTTTTTTGACTAAGTGATTTTGCTCATTGCCACCTGTAAGGAGTATCCTTAGTTTTGGCTTTCCCTGTTCTTGCTTTAGTTTTTCCTTCTCTTCTTTCCCCATCCTTCTGTGCTCTCTTTTCTCCACTGTCTAGTCCATTGGATTCAGTCTGTGGATTTTTGCATGGTGTTCTAGGTAAGGAAATGGAAGATTATTTCAGTTGTGCAGACGCTATAATACTTAGAGAAGGAAGCCTTAGAGCAGTGGTTCCTGAAGGATTTTCCGTGGGATATTAATTAGCATTGTATGGAAAAAAAAGGTTCACTGGTTACATAAGTTTGTGAATTTCTTGGTTAAATAATGTTAATTAGACATCTCTACTGCAGTATGTCTTTCAGCTTTCAGTATTCTAACGTTCATTGAAAAATATCTAGGAGGGGCATACAATGGCAGCGTCTCTCTCTCTCTCTCTCTCTCTCTGTCTATCTACCTACCCACCTACCTATCATCTATCTACCTACCTATCTGTTTTCAATAAAATTTCTTTGTACTAGTGTTTTGTGGAAGACACTTTGAGAAATGTTGCCTTAGAAAATGTTGACAGCCAAATAAGGAAATAAGAATGTATATTTCATCAACAACACAAATGAACATTGTAGAGGCAGTAAAATATAAACGAGACACTTTGAAGTCTGACTGTGATGTTGAGGAAGTTGCCTCAGCTTTCTGACACTCAGTTTCCTTGGATCTGAATGAAGATAATTTTGACCTCTTCTGGATTGTTGTGAATTAAAAAATGAGAGGTTGAAGTACTTAGAGAGTATATGATACGTAGATATAGTCGATAAATGATAATGATTATCCAGTTAGAACTGCAAACCTATGAGGCCAATGCATGAAATAATGTATATAAAAATGCACTTTGTAAATTTCAAAACACACTGCAAATGTTAGCCAAATACTATCAGGAGTATTTATTGAGTATTGCATATGCGTTGTGGGTTATGGTGTTGTATATATACAGTTCTTTCTTTCCGTGTAATTCAAGCCACCTTATTTGTGTTATTTTAGAAATAGAATGTGGAGCTGGAAAGGACTTAAAGATCATCTAAAATAAACTTTTCATGTAATAAGTGACACAACTGAGTTCCAGAGATTAGGCGACTTGCCTAAGGCCACACAGCTAGTTAGCAGCAGAACTGGGATCACCAAGACTCTCCCTGTTTACCTGCACAATAAAAACCACAACTCTGGGAAGTTAGAAGGAAAAAATAATTTTTGGTTCCTAATAATATGGATGGAGAAACCAAGGTTCTGTGGGTTGAAGTGAGAATTCTTCAAGTTTACACGAGCACATGGCTACAATTCTCTTTCTTCCTGCCCTCCACACCTCTCTGAGCACTTGGTGCAGGCTTGCCCTGTGCTGCATGTGCTCCATCCTCCCTTTGTGAAGTGTCCTCGTCAGAAATCCTCCTAACCTCTCTAACTCAACACTACAAAACTCATGTGTGATTATTAGCCTCATTCTAGCTTCTATGGGTTTTTCTGTAGTGCACAGTGTACAATTTACTATGTACACGTGCATTTTTATATTCCCATGACTATTTGCTTTTTACTCCACTTTGAGTGGGTCTGTCTCATATTCCTCCTTAGATTATAATATCTGTAATCTAGGAAGGAGAAAAGGCAGGCAGGATACTGATATTTTTCGAGTGCCAGTTACTATCAGGAAGTGAATTAGATACTCTCTACATTAGTCATCTTATTTAATCCCCATATAACCCTCCAACCAATAAGGAAACAGGTTCAGAAGGATGGGCTGACCTCACCCAAGTGCCCAGCAGAGCCAGCATTTGAGCCCAGGCCTGTTGGCTTCTAAAGATCATGCTTTCTCTATGGCACCACATTGTCTGTTCTGCAAACCTTCCCTAGGGCCACAATGCACCTCACAGGGGCTTGATAAATGTTTTCAGATAGTGACAAAAGTGCTTTCTTTGTGACCTGGAGAATATTCACTTGCGAGCCTATACTTTGGAAGTTAATTTAAATGCCCGTGGAAAATTTACCCCAGACCTATGGAAAACAAATTGAGCCTAAAATATGAGGAGTAACACTCGATCGTGAAAGCACAAGAATATTGCATTAGGTTAACATAAATACTGGCTATATTTGACTCATTCAGAGCGAAGTGCTAGCCAGCACATTTTGGGTGTCTCAGATTGCCACTAAAACCTGTATCTATGCACATGGAAGCAAAAGTGTTTCAAAAGCATTCTGAACTAGACTTTGGGATTCACTTATCAGCTACATCAGACAGTGATGGGACTGGACGGAGTGTGTGGCTCCAGGCTCTTTGCTGAGCTCACTGCAGACAGGCCAAGGATCTGCCCCACTGCCATAATCAGAGCGGTACCGTTTTCCTTGAGAAGTTGTAACTTGCCCTGTTCAAATGCCACGGGAATCTTCCCACCCATCTTTGAATCTGGCACTCTTGCCACCTACTGCTACTTGATGCGAGCTTCCATAGTTAGTGGCGTGAACATGCCGCCTGCTTTGTTAAACCCCTTTCTACATGATTTGACTAATCTGCAGGGCAGTACCCAGGAATGGTAAATCTAGACAATGACAAAGAAGCACTGCAGTATATAAGTATATTCTTGGTAAACTAATTTTTCCCCCTGCCACTCTCAAAGCAATATAAACTTTGTTGTTCCTCCTGGATCTCAAATGCTTGTAATAAATTCTTTGAAATGTCAGTAATGTGGAACCGAGGGGTTTTTTAAGGAGATTTTCTTTCTTTCATAAAAGAAAAAAATTGTTCCTTGCAGAGAATGTGGGCAAATATGTTTTGTTTATTTTATTCAGCGCTGAGTACAGTTGGGTAAAGGGACTCCCATTTCCCACCCAACCTCTTGCTGAATGAGTGAATCATGAATGAAGCCCTCATTTTACTGGATGGTAGTATAAATAAATTCATACTCTTTCAGGTCTGTAGTATAATCAACATTTGCTTCACAAATTTACAGCATACAAAGCATTTTCATCAGTATGCTATATTTAACCTTCATGATAACTCTCTGGGTTTGGATGAATTTTCTCATCCATAATAACGAAGTTTCCTTTGGTTCTTTACCCTAAGAGGAAGGCTTACTCACTCTGTGCAGACTCTTCTAGTTTTTAAAAAGTCCTCATGGCCTGGATTGCTCTGGGAGAATGTTGCCTACATAGTGATATTTCTATCATTTTCACCAAATTTACTTAATTTCATAAAACCATCAATTAGTTCAGTGACAAATGTCAGCCAAAAAGTTATTTGATTGTCATAACATTTCAATTCAATCATAAATGATTGGTTTATTAGACCTGTGCAATACACAATTAGGATGGATTTCCACCCCACCTTCCTGCCCCAACCCATCACTCAACATGCACTTGTTTTTCTACTGTGCAGAATTTGGTGCAATTTTCAAGTTCAACTAGAAAGTGGCATCTAAGACCAGGCTGAAATTTACAGTGGACAGAATGCCATTGACCTTGGAGAATATTTGCTGACTAAATCATTTACACAGCTGGTAGCCAAGATGGGAGGGACTAGGGCAAGGCAAGTGAGGCACTCATCTCAGGCACAAAATTTAAATGTGTACCCCAAAACACAGTAATCAAGATGAATAACATCTAATGTGATATTTTTATTTTTATTTTTTGTGGGGAAGACCAGCCCTGAGCTAACATCTGTTGCCAATCCTCCCCTTTTTGCTGAGGAAGACTGGCCCTGGGCTAACATCCGTGCCCATCTTCCTCCACTTTATATGGGACACCGCCACGGCATGGCTGACAAGCAGTGCGTCAGCGGGCGCCCGGGATCCGAGCTCACGAACACCGGGCTGCCAAGCGCGGACTAAACCGCTGCGCCACCGGGCGGCCCCCAAAATAAAAAAAGAATGCAAAAAATTCATAATCAACAAAATCAGTATTACCGATTTTTGCTTTTGCCTGAGATTCCAACATGGCTCAGTACTGTTACTGAGCCTATATTTAAACATTTGATATTTATTTCATCACAGATTTTGGCTTGTTTTGGCCCAGGCTAGGAGAATTCTACACAGTGATCAGCCCTGTGTAGGTGTGGAGATGTCTGAGTTAAAATTGGAATTTACAGTGGCCACAAAGGGGTTATATAATATGCCTGCAAAAAAAAAAAAAAAAAAAGGATGCCACCCCAAAATGTGCTGCTTTGGAATGAGGATTATTTTGAGCTGAAAGCAATTGAGAAGAAGCAGATGGAAGAAAAGCTCTCTGCTATCCCCCTATTTGCCTATAAGCAGGACATAAATTTGTAAAGTTGTCCCCCCTCCCCTCTCTACCAGAAAGGACAGAAATTAATTACTGGAGACAACTCTGGACCCTTATCAGCCCAGAGATGGCACCAGAGAAATCTGTGTAACAAATCTTGCTAAAACTAGCCCTTATCTGCTATTAGTTTCCCCATACATTTGCCTTCCCACAATTTGCTGCCCCTGGAAGCTCACAGTCCTTGTCCTTTGTCTTGTCACTTCTCTAAAAATGTGTCCTTCTCTTGTTAAGATGCTATATAAGCCCAAATTCTCACCACCAGCTGTGAGTTACTCATCACTGAGTGTTCCCATGTGCATGCGCGACGCTCATGATAACAAACTTCTGTTTGTTTTTCTCTAGTTATCTGTCTTTCGTTAGTCTAATTTACAGGGCCCCAGCCTGAGAAGCCAGGATGAGTAGAGGAAAAAGATTTTTTTTTTCTCTCTTGTACCTGCACAGGTCACCTAACACAGTTTCAGAGGTTTGTAACATAAAACTTCAAATAGAATGCAAGGAGTTTTAGAACGTATTCAATTTTACCCCCTCCTTTTATAGATGAGAAAACTTAGACCCACAAAGCTTTGACTATCATGTTAAACTGATCAAGACTAACGGCTGGGGAGAAAGCGGGTTGGCCCAGGGTATTGGGCCTTTTCTTTGGGGGGAGCCATGATTGGAGACCATTTGCTTTAAATAGGATGAAAGTTATGTAGGTTTAATTACTTCTCAAGAGTTTGGGTTCTTTGTTTTAAAAAGTGATAATGTACCACCTTCTCCATTATTCACACACTTGACACTTAGTACTGAAAGTTTGCCAGTGGGAAAATGTCTCAAATGAGAAGATTGGGAGGCTGCATCCACTGCAGAGCAGAAGTGGAATTCGGATGCAATTTTACTCCTGGGCGCCCGAGTTGTAACAAGACCTTTACATCAGGAAATGCACGTGGTCGAGAACAATTTTACCCTATCTCTCAAGAAACTTTACCTCTGAGAAGGTGACCATGACCCTCATTCCTCATACAAGCATAGATAGCTTTCTCTCCCCTAACTGCTTCCACCGATCTCTCTCTCCCTGTTATTTATTAAAATGTGCAATACAACAAGAAAAGGAAAAGATTATCTTGCTTCCTGCCATGCGAGATGGTATGCAGAAGGCCAAGGTTAAATGTAGCATTTGGTTTCTTAAGCTTCTCTAATGTATAGGTGTGGAAAAGCAATCTGGGACCAGAGTTTACTGCGGTGACTCTCTGAGGATAAAAACTTGACTTTAATTTGGACTCTCTGGCTAAGATAAAATCTGCTTCTGCTATCATTATCTCACTTAGGTTTGTCCCCACTCTCTTTCCACTCTGCCACCCAGCTGAGTGGGAAGAAATTAACCTGACCTTGAAGAATACTCAGAGAATCTTCAGGACCATCGGGCTTTCATAGCCAATAAAACTCTAGAGGCCTACCAACATTTAGATCAGACTCACAGGCCTGAAAGGGATCTTAAAAATCATATAGCCTGCACGTTTAATAAATGAAGAAAATGAAGTCCAAAGAAATGAGATGACTTGTCCAAAGTTGTGAGCTAGTTGGAAGCAGGGTCAGAACTAGAATGAGGCCTCAAGCCCTCAAGCTCCCTCTTCCCGTGACACCATGACTAGGCTCCAACCACGCCCAGCTCATCTCCAGATCACTCATGCAGGAACACACACACATTAGGGCTTTTACACAATGTTTCTAATTTCCCTAGTGCAAATGAAAACTCCCACGGAACAGTTTGGGAACAGTCATGGAACTCCAGAAAAGCCATCTCCAAGGTCATAGAGAGGAGATATTTCAACACTCTTACGTTCATGGGGTTTTTATCTAGATCAAAATTATATTGTATATATTACGTATATATTACATTATATGAAAGTAGAATCGTACATTGTTTCTTCTACCCTGGCATGATTAGAACATATCTTTCCCCCCAAAAAGTTGCCTTCATTTGTGTTTCTGATCAGCTCCTATCCAACACACTCTTAAATTTCTAGTTTTAGATTCTGGCACAGCCTGTGACCGGCGGGTTAGAATAAAAATATGGAGTATGGATTGATATCCATCCTGGAACCTAAGGGTTAAATTCAACTCACAGAGGCATTTTGTTTGAGCCACGCCCTGTTTTCAAAATTCGACTTTGGGTTTTATACCCAAGTCTGCTTTACTTATTTATACTGACTGCCTGCCTCCTGAAGACCTTCTCGCTTACGATCCCCATTTAGAACGTCTCTCCTCATCCCTCTGGAGAACGAAGTTGTGAGTAGGTGGGTCTTGAGTCTCAGTGAAGATTCTAAAGGGACCAGAGGGGCCAGCTGCTGGCAACCACACTAGACCACCAGCTCTCCTGTAACCCTGAGCAATCAAAATTAGTTCTCTGAAGCAGTAATACTTTAGATTTCTGTCTTCAAACAACAACCAGGTTTGTAAATGCAATCCATTTCACGGAATTGAGTAAAAGAGTGAAAAAAAAATTATATTGCAATATTAGAGAAAAACCTGACAAGAACTATTTGGAGAATTTTAGTCTAGAGTGTTACTACCTGCCAGCACTATGAATTTTTTTTTTTTCATCTAGAGAAATTACATCATCCAAATATACCTACACAAGCCACTTCCCTTTATTATTTTTTTCGGAAGACATGACAGCATCTGTACAGTTTAAAAATAACTATTATCCTTCAAAGATTTTGTTTTTGACAAAAAAACCTTTTGATTTACTGACTTTCCCTGACAATCTAAGTTGCATAGTTCTAAACTAATGTTTTTCAGATTTTGAATAAGGTAAAAAGACAAAGCTCACAGAAAAATAAAGAATTGTAGAATAGAATCAAGCTGTCATATATGAATTTAGTTGATCTTTATTCCCTTAATAATCTTAAAACAAAAACACTTTTATTCTAATACATAAAGATTATTACCTTTGAGAGTTAAATGTCTTTGTAGTTCCTTTTAAATAGGGTTCTTTTTAAAAAGTTTAAGCATTCCATGTTCCACAAACTCAAAAATCCTTCAGCTAGTATGGGAAAAAACAATATTTCAAAACCATGGAATTCTTCATTTCCTTTACACAAGTCTGTAGTAAAGGAATAAAATCCTTTTATTCCTACTGACATAGATTTATTCAAAATTAGTTCTCTATCTACTTGATAATATTTTTAAAAGTTTTACCATATCACTCCTTCAGTGGTCCTCCATTAGATCCACAGAAGAAAGAGTATTATCTTACCAATGCATTTATTAAATTTATAAGTTAAAACTCCAACAGTGAAAAATTAGGATATTCTCTCAGGGTTGTAAAGAAAGAAAAGTGGCTCTGAGTTTTCACTTGTTGCAAAAACCAAACCAAACAAAATAAAATAGCCCCTGGATTTCCATGGGAAATCATTAGAACTTTTGGAAATTCTCCTAACAGAATTTATTTCCATGAGGTTGAGTGGTCGCCTCATCTAAAGTGCTGTCAGCAACCACTCAAATGGGTTGTCTACACTTGGCTTTCACGGCCCGAAGAGATTTATAAGATGTTGACTGTTCAGGGAAGGCTGGTGTCTACAGAGCTCAAAGCTTTCATTTAACTGTAAAGAATACTAGACCACATACAACAACTGGGACAGAGCTAAGAAATCTCATCCTCAGAGCAGGACAACTTTTTTCTTTGGTAATTTCACCCATTTTGGTGGCTTGGCTAGAGGAAGTGTTTAATCATATGGTGTATAGGTACATCTAATTTAACTTCTCTTAAAAAGCATTAAACCAATTCTTTGGAACAATAGAGTTGAATTCCAAATGCTGAAAACATTAGGATTGCTGTAATCATGCATTTCATAAATTCGATTATACCTACTCTTTCTACAAATGTCAAGTGTACAACGAAGACTTTTTCAGCATGTGTTCATTTCAGTCCCACGTCAAACGCACTCATTGTCTTCTACTTGTAAGATTTTAAAAAATACGTCTTCAAACCCGAGTCAGAAAAAGGTTCACCTCAAAAGTAGCCATGACCCAAGTGCCAGGGAAGACACAATTACTCGTCTCATCCAAATGTTGTCATTGCCAGGAAAACGGGCCACCACCGAGAATCCAAGTCGACAGAAACAAAATTGTGGGACAACAAACTAAGACAATTCTAAAATACGGAGTCTCTCACCCACTCGCCTTGCTGTCTGTGTGTCAGTCTATTGCGACTTCGCATACTTTGCTATTTAGGACCTAAGGATGCCATCGCCATCGCCATCGGCAGGCAGGGAGGGCTGGTGCTGCACCATCATGGAGGGGTGAGCTGGCAACTGAAATGAGGGCAGAGGCTGCTCACCCTGCTGGTCTTTGTCACCGTGCTACAAAGGTACTAAACCACCTGAAATCTCGCTGGGGAAACAGCATGTAAATCAAAAACTGAGCTATTAGTTTCTGGATCTGATGTGTCGACATCACAATCACGTTTTGAAGCCACTTTATTCTAAAGGCCTCTCAGTTAAGAATGGTTTTCTGAAATTCAAAGTTATATATTCCTGAATGCTTCTATCCATTGCTCCTCAATGATAGTAAAGATGAGCTTTCATGATTAGCCTGAAATATCTATTTTGGATGCCCTCAGTCTCAGAGGAATAAAGTAAATATCCAGAAGCTTTATTGTTTTATAAAGATGCATATTTCTTGAGGCTCTTGGCATGAATTTAGAGTACTTGTGAGTCCATGGAGTGATGGTTGGAATCTGGGACATAAGACTGGGAGTAAATTTCTTTACCCTCCTAACCCCAGAGAGTCTTTAGAAAAATAGAAACAAAAGAGCACAAAGTACTTAAGGTAAGACACTGTTGTATTCATAATATAGAGAAATAACCACCATGCCTCCTGGACAGGAGAGGCAGTTCTCCACAGGGCTACAAAAACTGGGCTAGTAATAATTTTAATTGGATGCTATCTTTGCTGCCTTCAAAAAGTATCATAAAATGGAATTATTACAGGCTACAAGTGCACTTACAGTGCTGGCCTCTCACAGGAGGAAACAGATAACATTTATCCTTTGGAGGGCAACATCAATGGGCTTCTATTTGTTTCCTTTACATGCATCCCCAGTTGCCTGCTATTTGCTTCCTCTTCCCTCTGTCTAAGAGATCAATTTGAATTAGACGCTGCAGAACTGGACGCTAAGTTTTGCTGGCTCTCTGCCTTTGGGGATGGCACAACCCCATGGAAAGGTCCCTTGTGCTCACGGGGCCAGACCGACGGGGAGCATACCTGTAGAGGATTGGGTGGCGTGAGCGGCGACGGAAGGCCATGTCCTGGAGACTGACTGGGTTTCTGAGGGGGGCTTGCACTCTGCTGAGTTGGAGATGGTTGGTTCTGGTTCTGGGGGTGGGGGTGGGATTGAGGCTGCTGGGGCTGCGATGGAGGAGCTGGCAGCTGCTGGGAGGTGGGCGGTGGCTGCTGGGGCGGGGTGGGCTGGGGTTGAGGATGCTGGGGCTGCGAGGGCGCCTGCGGGGCTGGCTGCGGGTGCTGGCTGGCTGGCGGCGGCGGCGGCGGCGGCTGCTGCTGGAGCTGCTGGAGTTGCTGGAGCTGCTGAAGTTGGGAGTTCAGGGATGAGGTAGCTGCAAGGAAAGAAAGGGAACATGGAGTTGAAGCAAACACGACAAAACATCTTGGTGTGTCTGACAGCTTGTCCTGTGCCAGTTGAGAAGGCTCTCCCTTAGAAAAAGTTGACCCTCTCACCCTGAAGCTCTTTGCTACTTAGGGGGGTTGTGGGGCACTGGGACAAAGAGTCGCTTCTTGGGGAAATTATCAAATTTAGGGAGGACCAGAATGTAACACATCACCCATTACATTCAAAGGCATTGAGCAGTACCTAGAAATGGAGGTAATGTTGAAGTGCTTTCTCTCTTCCTTTCTACACAGCTTGGGAAATACACTTATGCTTTCAAGACTTGATTTAGATTTTTAAAGTTCAACCAGTTTAATTCTCTTGGTAAATGCTCGACTGGAGTTAAGAACAGAAAACGAAATTGTTTGTAATCTCCTTTTCATCATCAATCCCATTAATGGTGTCATTTTCACTTGCTACTTCAGACCTCCGCCAGTTTGCTTAGACATGTTAGTTTCAAGTTTCTGCAGTTTTTTTTTTTTTTTTGATATTTAAAGATAGTACATGCTTCTCAGTTTTGCAGAGTCAAAAGCCTGAATCTGAATTTTTTGGCTGCTGATCCAAGAGACAGAGCCCCCCAAACTGGAAGGAATGGTGCACTGTGGTGACTAGACATGTCAGCACCTCAAGGACAGGCAAGGAACCGAAAGAATGAAATCATCTCGCAAGATTTTCTTGTTGTATGAAAAGTAAGAGTTGATAGGACAAGCTGTCTTAACACTGAGCACACTAAATTTGTTCTCATATGCCCATCCAGCACTGAGCAATTTCTGCAGCAGGAAGACAGTTTGGCTAAAGAATGATCTAGAGAAAATTATTGCTACAAGTTCACTTCCTTCTTTGCCTGAGAGCTTTCTAACAAGCCTACAAATATATATATGGATTGATGTTGAAACTGCAGGCCTTGGCTGCAATGTTTTCCTGCTCCTCCCCTACCTAGAATTAGTCAACATTTCCAAAGGTAATAACTCCTGTTTGCAACATTAAACTAGTCCATATTTTTTAAAAAATGCCTCTTTTTAAAAATCTAGTGGTTCTGTAAAGTGATGTATCATATACCTGCCTTTATACAACACATATTTCTTGAAAAATATGTGTACATTAAGCCATATGTTGAGGATATCTGTAGAACTTTTTCTGTAAGGAAGTCAACCAGTGACAATTTTTTGTATAGTTAAAAGAATCACTTTATAAAATTTATTGAGCATCACCTAGGCACTAGTACTGTGCTGGGTAATATGAAGGATTTAAAAAGGAGATATATCCTGTCTTCAAGGAGTTTATAGTCTATTTGTGGAGATAAGATTAACTCATAAGAAACAATGAGGTTTGGGGGTACCTGTTATAGAGTCCTGCTAATGGTAGATGCTTGTTACATAGCAGTTAATTGATTAGATGGTCAACAAGGTGGAAACTGACCAAAAGGGCCAGGAGAGTCAGGAGAGGGTGTCTTCTGTGGGCTGAGAGACCAAGGCAGCATTCACGGAGGATGTGGAATGAGAGCAGAGAGGGTTCAGGAGAGTGAGGCTCATACCTTGAAAGGAAGGAGGAGAAGATATTCAAGACTGGAGAAACACCCAGGAGACAGCATGGCTTGGGTGTCACCTCTGAAGGACAATGTGGAGAATGGACTCCCTGGAATACAGGCTCTGGGAAGTCTTGAATGACTTTAGATCTTAGAGAAGGTGGAGAGCCTAGCTTGTAAAAGTGGTAGGAAGATGGATCACTCCCAGCTAACCTCTGGGCAAGTCAGATTTTAAATATACAATCAGATTTGTTTAAAGCAAGGCATAGCTAGCTGGGTTGGTGAAATGATAGCTTGACACTTCCCAGGGACACCAAATACCAATACTGTGCTCTCAGGTGCCATGTAGGGCTTCCACGTTGGACCAGTTGGGATGGCAAGTCCTCACTGGATCAACACATTGCTTTAGGTCTGTTCAAACAATCAGTCCAGAGTGTGTCCTGCCTTGCACATCAATCCAGAGTGCTCTGGGACTCCAGAGGTAGAGATGGCATATGTGAATGAGGACTGGAAAATACCCATTCAATGGGAAGTCTCTGGACCTTCTGCTCAGTTTTGCTGTGAACCTAAAACTGCCCTAAAAAAAATAAAGTATATGTATAAAAAAATACCCAGTCATCATCCGATTTATTGGAACTTTAAGAGGATGGTCTAGTTTTGCCTCCTCACCCCCACCCCCCCGCATTGTACAAAATCACATTTTATTAAAGTTCTGGAAGCCTGGCTCAGTTCTGACCTCCCAGGGTCTTCTGCAGTCTGGAGGGTCCTGGGGAGGGGGCTTGATTCTCCTTTTGGTGGAGTTACAGACTTTGGGAACCTGATTGCATCTGGCCTCCTGCCTGATTCAAATCAAGCCTGTCCTGATTTCTTCCAGGTGGGGGCACAGATGTCAGGGCTTATTTTCATGGTTTAGTTACATACCATACTGTTTCATTTTGGTTAGAAAAGCTTTTATCTAAATCAGGATTTAAAACCAGAAAAGACGGGAATATTGGCAGGTAGATATTGGCAGATGGATAGGTGCAGCAGACCTTAACCTACTAATGAGACACAGTCCCAAGTGTGTCTTCGTTCCTTTATGTTAGTGAGTTCATGTTGCTTGGCTATTTGTTTCCCATAACTTGCAACTTGCCTGGAAAGGCATTAACCTAAACTAAACCTCTTCGAGTTACATAAACCAATTTGACATCTGCAAGCAAACAATGATGGACAATAAAATGTCCAGTTCAGGTATGTACTGGATGCAAAGAAAAGCATGAGGGAGTTGTACAAGAATGTAACTCTGGACTGGAAAACACCAAAGCCACCTACACAATAATATGAAAACAAAAGTAAAAAAATGCTAAAATATGGAGTCTCTTGATAGGTCATTGTTTATAAAGCATACGAACATATGGACACAAGTTAGGAAGCTTCAAGGACAGATTTGAACCACAGAGAATATTTGTGGATAAAATGATGATTGTTCAGGGTAAAACTCTGACCCTATCGTGGAAGATTAAAGATTCTACTTTCTTCCCTGGTATTTTTGTCCTTTTATGATTGTTTCTTCTACGTCCGGTTACTATACGCTACACAGGTCAATGTTAAGTGTAAATTTTAACTACAATAACAGTGGATATGAAAGGAAAAGAAATGCACAGAAATTTACATTGGGACATTTGAAAATTTAAAAACTTACAATTTTGAAAAAGAAACACAAAACCAAATTCCATCAAACTCTGAATTTCCTAGAGGGAAGAGAGCACTAGGTAAAACCAGTGGCTTGGAACTTCCCAAATAAATAATTTAATATGGCAAAGGAGTAGCCAAGAATCTTGCATTTCTTCATGTGTTCAATTTCTATATATCAACTGTAAATCAGAAAAAAATTTCTTCTTTTGGATCTTTGTTAAAGGTTTTCTCAGGAAACCACACATATAAATAGAGCCACACCCACTAGAGGTATCAGAACGGTATTTAATGGAATTTACATAAAATTACTCCAAAGGCAGGGAAATAAAAAGTAAAAGCACTATATATATACCCACATCTGAAGAGCCAGTCCATGAAAGATTCTGGAGAAATACAAATGCATCTTATACTTAGCAAGGTATTTGAATACCTTAGAATTCACAGAAAGCAAAATGGTACTCACATGCTAAAGGAAGTGTGATTCTTGGAAACACCCTCACCATTGTTAACACAAAACATAACACTACTCTATTGTAATCACTCTAGTCAGGATCTCAACTTCAGCGTTTTCTTGGACTTTTCGGGTTCAGGCACATGTGGGTATGGTTAGCTACTGGTGGTTTGGGTTTGAGACTCTGCTGGGAAGGAGCACAAGCAATTATTCACTGCTGATGTTTCCACACCTCTGGGCATGTCTGGGGACTAGAGTAGCCTCACAGAAATATATTTACAGAGGGGAGAGGACCCGTGCTAAGGAGGAGGGAAGTGGGCAGGGGTTTATCACTGAAAGTGACCAGGAATCCTGAAAAGACCATGAAGGTAACGGCTATTGAAACCCAGCCTTTGCCCAGTCCCCTGGTGCAAGCCTCGTCCTTGGGAGAGAAAGAGCACCGAGTGAAAACAGAAAGGGCAACCTTGAAAAGATGATGCCAAGGCTACTCACATATTGTGTGATTCCGTTTATATGAAATGTGCAGGATAGGCAAATCCACAGAGACAGGGAGCAGATTAGTGGTTGCCAGGGGCTGGGGGGAGGGAGGAATGGGGAGTAACTGCTAATGGGTGTGGGGTTTCTGGTTGGGGTGGTGAAAAAGTTCTGGAACTAGATGATGGTGATGGTTGGACAACATTGTGAATGTACTTAATGCTACTGAATTGTACACTTAAAATGATTAAAATAGCAAATTTTATGTCATGTGTATTTAGTAATAATAATAATAATAGCTGTTTCTCTATATTCACGTACTGAGGACCAAGCCACACTGCTTTGGGACACCACAAGGGAAGAAGAGAGCAATCCTTCTCCACTCCACATGGTGTGTGGTCCCAAGAGCTCAGGGCAGCCATTAGCAAGGCTGTGCCTGGTGGAGCAGAGACGTGGGCAAGGGCCGCAGCATGCCGGCGGCACAGGGAAGGGGAGAGGCACAGGTCTGGCAAAGCAGAGCATTGGGATTACTACCAAAGTGGACTGTGGACTCGCCCCTGTGACTTCTAGAAATACTGGAGAAGACTTGGAAGCTGGACAGTCTGTGTGAGGAGGCAGAGAACAGTGATGGCCATTTGGGTTCAAAATAAGGCTGTGCTTCATAGTTTGGAAAGTATTTTCATTTATTATGAATGAATTAGCTTTTCAAGAAATCGATTTAGATAGATGATATCACTGCCATGTTATACATATAGAGCTTGGGCTCAGGAAGGTTGAGCGACTTC
Source organism: Tapirus indicus (assembly GCA_031878705.1). Taxonomy (NCBI): domain Eukaryota; kingdom Metazoa; phylum Chordata; class Mammalia; order Perissodactyla; family Tapiridae; genus Tapirus; species Tapirus indicus. The sequence continues at coordinate 77,455,119 of CM062917.1, forward strand.
CCAAGTTCACACAGCTAGTGGGTGCTATGGAGGACTCAGTCTTAGGTCTGCCACCTCCCAAAGCCTCTTAACATAACAGAATCACTGTACAGACCAGGCAACCTATTTCCCCCCGAGGGTGGGAACAAAGATCACTGCTCACTCCTACAGGGATGCCCTCCACAGCACTGCTTTTGAGAAGAGGTGGCACAGGCACCCAGCTACAGAGGCTAATCTGAAGGTGTCTGCTCAGGGATGAATCTTCAGCTCCTGGGAAAGTGTGTACAGTTGTCCCTCTGTCCTGCTGCAGGCAAAACATTTCTTAAGGCCTGCTGATAGAATATGTAAATGTGCATTTTGAGGATTAAGATGCTAATTTGAGTGTGAGTCATGGGTTATAAAGAACAGAGACAGGGGGTTGCAGGAAGGGAGGTAGGAGGTATGAGTGAGGAGAGGTGAGGAAGGGCCATGGTACACTTTGCTCATGTCGCGTTTGCCTTGATGGTAAGAGAACGTTTCCTCTACACTTGGACATAGGGTGACAACAGCACTGTGCTCAGGCTTGGTGACATTTTAAGGAAAGTGAGGGCATCAGCTTGCATTGTCCATAGAACTCTATGACCCGTTTTCTCTAGTGCTGGGTGGCAGCTACAAGTTCTCCAGATGGATTTATCCTGAACAGAGGACAGTGACTCCCAGGTCAGCCCCACTCTTATGGATCACTGGCTCACGGGCTGCCGAAAAGGAAAACCACGCGCCCTGACGTAGACTTTGCCTCTCTAACTCTGTACTTACTGTTCATTGTTGTTGCTCACTAAAATCTCTAGAGGGAAAAATGGAACCGGCAATGACCCAGCCCGAGGAATTTGAGTTAGTAAAATTGGACATCTGCATACCCCCCACCCAAGTCATACCACCTAAGGTAGCTGAAGGAAGGGTGCAGGTCAGGAACCCTTTCTGTGCCCTCCCTAAGGGCATCCCCAGCCTACACTGGCAGACAGAAGCTTTGCAAATGGAAAATGGCATGTTGGGGACTTGGAAAAAGTACAGAAGGTGAAAACTTTCTGGGAATTTGCCTTTATTTTTGGCAACAATGTCAAAAACCAAGCAAAATCAGCTCTGCCTCAAAGATTATGATGGGTAACCATCTCACATGTGGTCAGTGTTATCAGCTTCAGAAATATTGCCACATATATCTTGAATCTGTCATTGCATTTAAAGCAGAGATCTAAGTATCTCTGGAGGTGTCAGGAGAAAACAAGGAGAAAAATTCTTCCAATTAAAACATCCCTACAAATTTCATGTCCTGCCTGAACCACTCAAGCTTCTTTCTTAGGTCGGTTGCTTTCACCAACTCCAGCAGCCTACCTCAAACTGTGGACCAGATCACCTGGGGAGCTTGTTAGAAAAATGGATTCCGGAGAGTAGGACAAAAATCTGCATTTTAAAGAACCACCCAGGGGATCAGGAGTCATTGCCCCTGGGGTTCCTAGCAGCCCATACAGGGGTCGGGGGCTCTTCCCTTGGCCTTCAACCAAGAAGCTTGCTTATCCATCTCCAGGACTTTGAGAATATTTCTTTTCAAAAAATTAATCTGTGCTTCCATTAGTGAAAAAACATTGAAGCAAAATCACTGGTTGGAAAGAAGAGAAAACAGGCACCTGGGAATTTTCCAGAGTTCTTTAGCACCTTCTTTTAGATATTAGGGCAATTTGCCACACATTACTCCTTGTTGACATTTGGGGAGCATTCTTGTTGGAGTATCTTAAGTTTGAGACAAAGTATTAGTTCTTAGATGCCCCATTAAATAGGGAAGATGAAAAGCAAGGATGAGGGCCCACTGTAGAACAAAGGGAAGAAGCCTTGACCTGGGCCACCCCAAGGAAGCTGCACCTGCCCAGCAGTGAGTCAGAGCGGTTGAGGACTTGGAGATGACAAGTCCCCCCTGAATTCCCAGGGGCATTTGCTGGGGCCTTTCTAAGGAACAGCTGACGTCCCACCATCTCCACCTGCAGAACAGCTCACAGCTAGGCCTAAACTCTCGGGAAAATAATGGGGAGCCTCTCCTCTAAAGAAATTGAAAAAACCATCTGGGGGAAGAATTAGGCTTTCTAATGTGAATGTGGGAACCCCAAAGTAAAGTCCTTTTCTTGTCACTCACCCGAAGAAAGCCAGTCAGTTCACAGTCTCATCCCAATACACTGAGCTCTCAATCACTCTTCCAAGTCCTTAGGAAATCCTTCCAGTTTCTGACTGAGTGCCAACCAGGGTGAAAGGGAAAAGGCCCACACCCTGATACTTCCCCCATGGAATTGCAGAACACCAAAGATAAAGGTGTTTTAGACTACTAAAAGATTTCAGAGAGACAAATAAAAGGCCGCCTACAAAGAAACATAAATCAAACTGGCATCAAACCTCTTAGTAGCAAAACTATCTAGCTAAAATCAGTGGAGCAATGCCTTCAAAGTTCTGAAGGAAAATGATCCCCAGCTAAGAATTCTGTTGCTGGCTAAACGATCTGCAAAGAGCAAGAGCAGAGTAAGGCCCATTTTGAAACTTACAAAGCTTAGACATCTTGTCTTTACACACTTTTTCTTAGGAAATTGAATAGGTACTTCAGCAAAAAAGGTGATGAACCAAGAAAGAGGAAGATTTAAGATCCAGGAAGCAGTGTGTGTCACCCAGGAGAGCAATACAAGAGAGGCCCACTATGACAGTTGTCCAGAAGTTCTAGAGAGTACCCAGTCCAGACTACAGCATAAAGACAAAGCTTTAAGTGAAATAGGTCCAGGAAAAAAAGGGGGCTTCTAGAGAAGTGATAAAATATTTGAGCTTTTGGAAGGATTTGAGAATATGAAAAAAAGAAAAGAAACTGGAAACTTCAGGAAAAACAGAAGCTGTCTGGGAAAGTCACAATCCAGAAATAAAGCAGCTGTTCCAAATAAGAACAAGAAGTCATTGAACTCCAAGAAGAAAAACTGAGCAGATTCAATGCTATAGAAAAATAAGAAGCTAGAAGATGGTAGCCACTTTCCAAAATGTATACATTTCTTTTCACAATTAAAAAAAAAAAATAGATGGGTAATAAGATCCTTCAGGCAAAACAAACAATACAAGAAAAAATGTAGGGTTTTATAAGAAACAGACAACATGACCCAATTGTACAATACGATGTGGCATGATTTTGAGCACTTGGTGGAGTATGAAAGGACAATCTATTTGAATACTTCTGTGAGTGGCACTAAAATTCAGACTGAGAAGGACATCTGATCACAGTACATTTCTTGACTCTGCAGGAAATAATCAGGCAGCCATGTTAAAGTTGAGTGTTAACTGGCTTTCAATTTTTGAAACAACCTGTAAACAAGGCATGAAAGATTTAGTGAGAACATAAATGCTACCACCCTTGACATTGTAGAAGTGAAAGGTTGATGGGAGGGAGGAGGGGAGATGAGGACCAGAGCACTGAGTGGGGAATCCAGAGACATCTTCATAGTTGACAGAACAAATGGGGATTTAAATATGCTATTTAAACTTACAAAGTTAACTAAAAGTAGCCCTATAATTCTATTAGGAGAAGGGAGGAAGAGAAAGTGGGAGATGCTGTAAGTGAGCTAAACCCTCATACACCAACTATAGCAGGAAATGAACAGATGACACATAAAACGAATAAATCAAGAGACAGAAGTAAATGGGAAGTATTTCTAAATGCAGGTAACCCGTAAGACCTGAAAACAGAAATGGTTAAATGTGATTGCCTTGGGGGAGTAATCCTGAGGGTGGAGAGGAGTGTAGCTTGAGAACTGGGTATTTCTTCATAAGCTCTCTGTTCTGAAATGATTTTTAACCACATGCATGCATTACACTTACAAGTATTTTTAAAAATCATACCCCAAATTTTGGCTGTATCTTGTATGATAATAGCTAATTCTTATTTGCCAGGCGCTGTTCTCTGCCCTCGACATTCATTTCCTCATCAGCCCGCTCGATAACCTTATAAAGTCAGTCTCCTAAATTGGATTTTCCCAGATGTAGACCCTGAGCCAAGGATTTGAGGGCAAGTGATTTATTGAGGAAGGACTTCCAGAAGACACCAGGAAAGGAGTAAGGAAAACAAGATAGGGAAGGGCAAGAAGCAAAGCAGGGGTGAGATGTCAGGTGAAGTCCTGTCTCATCCTCACCGCCAGGTGCTCTGAAGCATATACCGCTCCTCAGAGATGTCTTGTCCTGAAGACCTCTTTCTCTTCCTTTCTACTCCAGTCAGTCATTGGTTCTAGGTGGGTATGGAGCATAAACTCTAGGAACTTCCAGTTTGTAAGGGGGAAGTGACTTCTGTGCCCAAGAATCAAAGAATGTCCTAAGAATCAAAGTACAGTATTTAAAAATTACTATCAGAGGTGAGTCTACTATGTAGCAGGCCCAATAAGGTCCTCAGAAATGCCTCAGAGTGACAGAGTATTTCCATAGAGCTTGTCTATGATGGGTTGGTCAAAGCACAATCATATCCAGTCTCCTTGACTCTCTCTCTATATAGAGAAGGTTATATTTATCTATATCTATAACACCATATCTATATATAATGCTGTATCTATTTATATTACCTCTTCTCTACTTCTACATCTACATCTATACCTATACTTAACACCAAGGCAAATTAAAGAGATAGATAGTTCCCAAGCTCCAAAATCTTGGTCAATTAATTAGTGAACAGAGTGCTGGTGATATAGGATAGACCAAAACAGAAACAATTCTTGCTCTCATAGTGCTTTGGGTTCAGTTCCATTGAAGGCCTTGAACTGATGCAAGTTTTAACATATTGAAAGAAAGTAACTGTCCATCAGTTAGTCATTACTGGAAGCACAGAAAGAGACACGCTACAGAAGCCAATTCTGGGGTTGCAATGGTGGTCTGAGGCCATGACCTAACTAGTCCAAGTGGCAGGTATGTCCCATTGTGGAGATATACATGGCCATTTTATCTTTGAATAATTGACATGCCTAGTTCTGTATCCACATTCATCTGGAAATCTGCCAAGATAAGGATTTTCATGGAATTGGCCTTCTACAAGCAGAGAAAGTGTCGGCCAAAGGACCGACAATTGTCAAGGTCCCTTGACAATTATATTTCTCATTGTAAATTAAAACAGGCCCTCTGGTTTCATAAAGTTGTCTCTTTCAGTGTGAGTCAGCATCGTGATATCCTGATCCATTCCAGGATATCAAGTAGATTGAGTTTCTTGAGCTCCCTAGGCTGAGATCCACACCCTGGGTGGGACCGAATTTAAACGGGCTCCATTGCTGACACCAACTGTGGTGTAAACCTTCTTTTGAAAAGTCCACAGTAGACATTTGCTCCTGACAGTCTGAGAAATGATCCCAAATATCATTCCACAGGATGCTAGTTCCCAGACATGTCCCATGAAAAAAAAGTATTCCACAGTCAAATAATTTGGGAGACACTACATATTGTATTCTATTTTTAGAAATCCATAGTGAGCATTAGAATATTAATGACTTACAATTTCAGCATTAAAGAAACCTGATTAACAGTTTCCCTCCAACACTAACCAAACTCATTTGACCTTGAAACTCCAGCATCTCGCTTTTTTTGACCCAAGTTTGTGTATATATGTGGAACTAATATTGTGAGGGGCCCATTTAAGAGTGACCTGAAGGTGTCTCTGTTTGTTTTGTCAAACACAACTATTTTATAGATGGAGAAATTATATATATATATATATATATATGTACACACACAATGTATATACATATAATGTATATATATACACACAATGCACAAATATACAATGTATATATATGCACATTGTACATATATACAATATACACACATTGTGCATATATACAATATGTATACACACAATGTACATATACACTATACACACACAATGTATATATACAGTACATATACACACAATGCACATATATACAATGTATATGTACATACCTACATATATAATTTTATACGTATGATTTATATATTTATATATCAAGGTCTCTGGAGAAAGGAATGAGCTATTTTCAATACAAAATAAGCTAATGAAATTCTCTTTTTTGAGATGTAATTGATACATAACATATACAATATTGTATTAGTTCTAGGTGTACAACATAATGATTTGATATAGGTATATCTTGCAAAATGATTATCCCAATAAGTTTTAGTTAATATCCATCACCACATATAGTTAATTTTTGTTTTCTTTGCAATGAGAACTTTTAAGGTCTACTCTCTTAGCAACTTTCAAATATATTTGAAATTTATTCATCAGCGAATCCTAAACCTCCCATAATAATTGGTTTCCTTCTCTTACGGAGTTTGGCAGAGGCTTGGTGAAGAATTCGGCTGAAACCATGAGACCCTTTTTGGATGTCAGTTCTTTACGCTCTGCTCGTTCTCCCATGCTTGGATAATCAGGGGTACTTTTTGTTGTTTTTGTTTTGTTTTGAGAGGTTTGAGATTCACAGTATGTCACTGACTATGCCACCCTCCATTCTTAATACCATGAGTTTTAATGAAGAAAATACGTTGGGGTGAAATAGGAAGCAGATCAAAGAAGCGCTCATGTAACATTCAATTCCATTATTTTTCCTCCATAAATGTGAAAAACAATTCTTTACATCCTTAGTGACCTCTTCTCAGAAGGCCAATCCACCTTTTAGCTGGAGGTTAAAAGGTTTAAAATTATAGCTAACATTTATTGAGCATGGTTTTTCCAGGGAAATGTTTAAATTATTAGGGTAGAAGTGAAGCCATATTCACTAAAAATAAAGCTATGGATATGGGGGAAAAGGAAGAAGTATGCTCCTTTTACATTCTTATGATAAAATAATAACATAATTCTTTAAGTTTATCAGACAAAGCAAGCTGTCCCCTGGCTTTCAAAGCATCAGCACGTGCCTTTCTCTTCAAATGGACATTTGCAGGAGAAAATATTACAGGCAATTCACTGGATACTGCTCCTGGTTTAAACACGGCACTATGTTCACTCAAATTTCTTTCAGGCTATAGACACATGGGCCAGTGCTTATTTTCATGGTTGATTTAATCCCTCCCCTCTGCCAGTGTGGGGATTATTCCCTACAGTTATTCTCCAGTGATCTGTCAGTTTGGATTAAAAAAAGTTAAGTGACAAAGACGCGGTGGCTGATTCTTTTAAAGGCTGTGGATGCTAGACTGTGTAGCAAGAGATTTCTTTTTAAGAATCTGACTATGTTCTCCTCTTTTTAATTTCCTCCGTATCACCACAAGCCTTCCTTGTCTAGGCTGAACTTTAAACTCTCTAAACAGGTAATTCAATTTTGTTCCTAGACAACTTCAGGGTTGCCAAAAATCTATACAGATCTTACCTCATTGGTTCCTGCTTATTTTTCGAGAAGAGGAGGTAGCGTATATTTCCTCTCACTTTACACGTGAAAAAACCTAAACTCAGACGTGATTCTAGGACCACATGTATCCTAGCTTTTCTTGGCCTGCACAATAAGTGTTAAGTCTTAAGCTACATTTATTTTTATATTTTGAAACATAGGAATTAAAAATATACCCTTGCCAGATTTGCAGTTCCATTCCACATTCATTGAAAAGAGACCTGTTAGAAAATGACTTTAATTGTGTAGCAAAATGTTTATTATATAAAAGTTACTCATATTACATCATAAATATTCTTATTCTCATTTTTATTTTCTCTTTCCATCTCTACAGTAGAATTCTTTACGAGAATAACGAATATACTGCATGGCTAATTTGGTTATGTTGTATTGATGTGCAAATTAGCCATTCAGTTCGCACAGTTCATTTTAAGCATTCATATGTAATAAGTTAAAAAGAAGACAACTAATAGTTTTAATGAAATAATTAATTACATTAATGATAACCCTACTGGGAGAAAAGAGTCATCAAAGAAAGAAACTTGGGAAAATTCATAAAAAGCAATAGACACTGGAAAATTAATGAGGTTAGAATGTAATGTGGTCATATTATTTATACGGGTACAAATGTTTTTGCAAATATCTCATGGATTTCTGCCAGGCTGGTTGATCTTGCTTATGGGAAGTAAAATAGCATTAGTTTTACTTTGTTAATGCAGTGTGGGCACAAGAGGTAAACACAAATGTATTAGTAAGGATACTTTAGGTTGTATCATGTTAACAAGTAGCCCTAAAATCTCAGTGGTTTAACCCAACGAAGTTTATTTCCTTTCATGTTATCATAAGTTGGCAGGGGGTCTTAGCTCATTGTATTCACTTAGGTGCCCAAGCTGATGGAGCAGTCACTATCTTGAACATTGCCAGGATGATGCCAGAAGGAAAAAGCTTTCCAGGGTGGGAATTAAATCCTCTGGCTCAGAAGTAACCCTGTCACTTTCCCTCACAACTCATTGGCCAGCACTAGTAGCATGGCACCACTAAAACGCAAGGGGACCAGGAAGTGCCATACTGTCAACCCCCAGAGAGAAGGAGAACCAGAAAAATTTGGCAAACAGCATAAATGACGTCCACAAAGGCATCACTCTGCCTCTGAGATAGTTTCTGCATTTATACTTCCTTTCCATTTTCATTGTCCTAAATTTAACCTCCTTATGCCTTGTCTGGATCATTGAAAGAGCCCATTAACTGGCCTCTAATCTCTCACCTTCCCTCTTCTCTCTCTCTCATTCATGAATTCAACAAATGTTATCAAGTCATATGTCAAGTGCCCATTGCCACCAGAATTATCCTTCTAAAACGCAGGTATGATTATACCACTAATTTTCAAAAAAAGAATGCACGATAAATCCCATAGTCCAGAGAATGAAACCACAGTGCTCAGCCCATATTGGACAATGACTGCCCTCTGGCTCCAGCCCACCTTTCCAGACACATTTCCAGTCCTAACCCCCTCTGAGAACTCTCACTTCTAGTTCAGAGGTAGAAGCTGGTGGTATGTGACTCACACAGTTTATGGAAACAGGGGCTTTAACAAAGTTTGAATTGGTTGACAAGATTAAAAAATCAGAAGAGTCTGCATAAAATATGCACTGTCCATTTTTCTTAAAAAAAACATCCAGAAGGTCTGGCAACATGACTCTTGTTCCTGTATGGGGACTGGAGCTGAGTAGCAGCTGTCTGGCCAGGTAGGGCTGGTCTCCACAAGCCACAGTGAATTGCTCTCTTCTGCACTCCCACAAAGGGACATCACGTGGTGCCCTGCACTGCAATGAGTAATGGGCACCCAGTTGCCTTTTTTACCAAATAGTTTCCTAGAGAAGGTAACCAGGTTTTAGCCAGGATTTTTTTTTCTCTTAATCTTCCTGCCTCCTCTCAGCAACCTGCGTACAGTAGATGTTCACTCAAAAATTGAGAAATGATAATTGTAGGGAACTGTAATTTGACTTGCCACTTAACTTTATCTTATTCTTCTTTCCCTGTGTCACATAGGCTCGCTCTGGCTTGCTCACATGAGATATCAAGGGAGAATTCCTGAGGTTACAGAGATCCACTGCTCAGATTTCTAGGAGACTCATGCAAGTTACATGACCTCTGAGCATGCTGGGATCTATCATTAACTTTGGGACATGTTATAGATTTATAAAAAAACATTGTCAAACTTCTGTGTTCCTTTTTTATAACTATAACTATACAAAGGCAGCTACCCTGACACATCCAGGGCCGTGTCCTAAAAATTCTGTAGAATAATTTTGTTTGTGAACTAGAAAGTTCATAAAGGAAGTGAATGAACATTTAAGAATTCAGGATTTGAAGGTGTGCCATAGAAATTCAACATGAAATATGTATATAAAATGTGGTCAAAGAGGAAATGACAAGCTCAGATGGCCCTAAAAGGTTATCTGGAAAAACAGAAAAGTGCTTCAGGTGAGTCCGAGATGGAGAGATTAAATCATAATCTTAGAAGAGTGAAAAATGTCATCACAACCCAGAGCTGACCCAAATTCCACCCAATCTGGAGAGAAACATCCTAGAGCGTATGGATTAAGAGGGTTTGAGTGGAAGGTCAGGTTTCTAGCACGTCTGGGCCAGCAGGATGTGAGAGTCAGCCGGGCATAACAAACAGGCTGCCTTGGTGAGTGAGCAGGCAGAATCACAGTGGAGACGTGGGGACACCCTGGGTCAGTTACTATCTCCTCTTTCCATGGGCACCCTCTACTCCTCGCCATCAGCAAATGCATGCTCTGTTCATCAGGGAAAGTGGGCAAAAGTGTAGGACGGATGAGCACAAATTCATGAACAGTATTGGTTAAAACAACACTTATAGATCCTTTCTACTTACAATGAATTAAAACATTAAATATAAATCCTAAACAGGTTATAGAAAAGCTTTTTAGAGGAAGATGAGAATTCGAATTTTATGGCAACACAGCATCTCGTAAATACAAGTTACTTCACTCCCTTCATGTAGCTTCTCTCATTGAGCTTGCCTGGAGCAATGTAATAGTCTTCTGTTTTCTCTTCCAATGTATACATACTTTTAAAGTACAGTTCCCCAGCTCCCTCTATCTGCCTCTCCTTCTCCCTTTTCCTCTCCCTTCCTCCTTTCTTTCTCCCCAACTTTCCTCCTTTCCTTCCTTTCCGCCCATCTTCCCTCCTTACTCTAAAAAGTTATTAAGCACCTACCATGTGCCAGGGAATGCGCAGGAAGTATAAACATGAATTAGCCTCTGATTCTGCTTTCCCACAGTTCATTCACATTCTATCTGGGAAAAAAGACATGCAAATGGCTAATGGTGATACAATGTGATATGTTAATAATTCTTCTTTTTCACCTTTTTCCTTCTTTTCCAAAATAAGTGTAAGTCCTCACTCTTCACATCAAAACCATTCACAACTTAGCCCCAATCCCACTTTCTGGAGTTAGCACCCACCATTCTACATGTAACCTTCATTCCAGTTGAACTACTTGCACATCACTTCCCACACACACTTGGCTTTCCTGTGTCTGTGCTCTTGTTCATGCTTGTTCCACTTTCTGAAATGGTCTTTCCCCCTATTTTTCCTCTGCCTTGACCCTATACTTCTTTCAAAGGCCGGCTCATCTTTCTGTGCAGCCTCTTCTGCTCCCACTTAGCACATAGTCGGTGCAATGAAATGACACCCTGGTTATGGTATAGATGTATCTCTTTTATAGTTGCTAGACATACTGTATTGTATTGTCAGAAAGACAGTGTTGTCTTTGTTGAGACTCTAAGGCTGAGATAAGCCTTTTGGGATCATGAACCCCCTTGAGAATGTGATAAAAATGTATACCCTTCCCTAGGAGACATATTTATATTTTTAAATTTAACATAACTTTTCAGGGGGTTCCAGACCCCTCTGAAGCCCATCCATAGGTATCTGCCCAAGGCTAAGAAATTCTGTTGGGGGAGCAGGCTACAGATTAGGGTGAAGGGCATCTGGCCTTCTCTGAAACATGGGGCCCTTGAAGGTGTCCATTGATGGGGAGAGGTAGGTCTTCAGATAGACATTTGGAACTTGGAAGGTGGGCCACGGGTGGTTGAGGGAACTCTAGCCCCTTGAGGGTTTTTACTCTCTTGAGTCAGGTCTTGACAATTCTTAACTGTGCTCTGGACCTCCCAGGTGGGAAGAGTTAATGGCCGTCTCTGCCACACGAGGATTCATTCTGAGTGCGCTCAAAGCGTTAAGGCAGACTATCTAGTGACAGGTTACTCTGAGCTTTCGCTAAAGTCATGTGTAAATATCCTGGTGCAGTCTCATTCTGTTTTGGGGGCTTAAGGTGATCCCATGGTGGCAGATATCAGACACTAAGTGGATGCTGGACCAAAGTGCAGATTTTTAAAGAAGCTGTCTTAGAATTAGATGGACACCTCTTAACTCTTCATCTATGTTACAAAAAATATGATTTTAAATAGTATCTTTAGAAAGAGGTATTGGAGTTCTGTGAGTCCCACCCCCTCCTGGAAGTAGGGACTCTTTCTCCTTCACCTCAGGTCAAGAAAGAGGGGTTTCCACAGGAGGACACGAACAGCTTGTGTCCCGGCATTAGGGGCACATATTGGACTTGTGTAAGGCTTTTGCTTGTAAAATGCAAAAGGTGAATGACAAGCTAGTCAGTTGCTCTAATGGGGAAGCTAAGGAGAGATGGCGGCTCCAGTGGCTGGCACTTCAGGTTTGTGTGAGCATTTCTTAGGGACCAGATGTGGGCCACGGGCATGAGTAAGCACTGGTGGACCATCTCAGATCCTGTCTGAGAGAGGTCCGTGGAGGGGGAACGGATGTCAGCGCAGAGCAGAGGTAGTGCTTCACTCACATCAAGGGACCTATATTTGAGAGGCCAGGACTGGGAGGTTTCAAAAAAAACCCAAAATTACCCCTCAGGAAAAGAGTCAACTGTAAATACCTTCAAGTCTGAGGAGCATGAAGCCAGCTGACAGAGGGCCAGTCAAGTCAAAACATCCCTGCTTTCCTCACCTCTGAAGGTGTGAGAAACTGCAGATAGTCAGGGGAGGAGGAGCTGAAACTTGAGGTGGGAACAAAGAGGGAGAGAGCTGACAAATGCCCTTCCCCATCTGCAGGCTTGCTGCTCACAACCCCGTTGAGAGAGAGGACGTGGGAGGTGAGGAGAGCCGAAACTTCAAATCAATCAATTTTCACTATTACCTACATCTGTACATTGTTCTTATTAAAGTGAAGTGTTTTTGTGTCACCTAGGAGTGAGCAGAGAAGCTGTGGGGCCTCCTTGAGTTGTCATTTGGGGGTGGGGGTAGAACCAGCCCTAGTCAATGAACTTAGAGTGACAGTAGGGTCCAAATAAAATTGATCCAGTCCTGCTTGTTCAGTATATGGTTACACTAACCTTAGAGAAACCGAGCCTTGATTTGTTTTTTTCCTAAGAGGGCAGACAGTTTCCTTTGCAGCAGATACCTAATAACTGCAGGTGTAAGTGCATGGTACTTTTTTCTGTGTCTTTTCTCCTTTTCTCCCTGATGTTGCCCTTGTGAGTCTAAGACCTTTGTTGGGGGAAAGGGTAAGTTTCCCTTTCTTTGGAAACATTCATACAGCACTGACACATATTTATTGACTGTATATTACAGAGGCTGCCAAATTTCAGGGTGCAGAGGGATCACCGAGGGTGCTTGTAAAAACGCTGATTCCGGGGCTCCGCTTCCACAGATTTTGATTAAGTAGATCTCCATGGACCTTCTAAAGAAGCTTCTGATGTCGGAGGTAAGTGGTCCATGCTTGAGCAGCACTGGTCTCTGCTGAGTTCCAGGAACTGTGCTGGGTGCCTATGACACCACAAACAACCAGGCATATTTCTTACCCTCTGAAATCTAAGTTTGGTGGCATAGGCAGATAGCCTGCAAATTTTTGACATACGTGAGCATGTATTTCTTTGGAGGGATTTACAAACCACGGGATAGCAATAGGACTAGTGTAGGAAAAGAGAGAGAAAACCCTATGTAAATGCCAAGAAAGAAAGGTGTTTCTACTGGTGTGAGTCACATTGATGAGAAAGGGAAAAGAAAGGGCAAAGTCTTTAAGAGGCCAACCACAGTGAGAAAGCGACTTATTGAGGATTCCTCTGCCAGGATTCTGCCAGATAAGAATCAGAGCTGGCAGGGTCCTTAGGACTCATAAAACCCAATCTCATCCTTGAGAAATAAGGAAAATGAGACCCAGAGACCTTAAATGATTTGCTTAAGGTGCACACAGAGGAAAAGGTAAGATTGTTGATCTGTATATTTTGGATATATTTTGAACCAATAGCCACTTATACCAAGGGGAGTCTTTTATTAGCTTAGACTTCTAGACGCAGTTCTAACCTAATAGTTAATATCCCCATAAGTATATGATTAAATGAGTGAAATAATTAGAAAGGCCTCCAAAAGTTTCTTTTTAAAGAACTATTTTATCTAAAATAATATAAATAAGTGAAAAAATCCCCATGGTAATTTATTATTTCTTAGCTTTTGACCATAAATGATTAAATTTGAAAAATATCATTGGCACAAAAACTGAACTGTGTATACATCTTCATTTGTTCAGGCAACACATATTTACTGAGTGCCCACTGTGCTCCAGGCACAGCAATTGCTCCCAAGCAAATCTGGAGTATTAAAGAAGGAGGCACTCACATTAGAAGGATCACAGTTCTCTCTGGGTGTGTGCTGGCTTTCACACACCGTCAGTAAGTGCCAGCCAATTTCCAGGTCCAGATGACTGGGAGTCAGTTTTATATGCTACTGAATTAGGGGGTCCTCTGGGAAATATGGCCCCTCCATTTTGCATTCAAGGCCAGGTAAAGCATCTCAGTGATGTCTACTTCCTCCTAGCCTAAAGGATGGCTGACTGCAGAGGAGAAGGGATTCAAGAAAGAGAAATTCCTGCTCTGGAATACAGTGTCTCACTTATCTTGGGAAGGAGAGTGAGCTCCTGATTCTTCCTTTGGGAGGATATCAGAGCTGGCCCTCTCAGACTGAGATAACCCCATATCATGGGAAGCTTCCGTCATCTTGGGCCGGGCTTGTATAGGTACCCTCTGGTCTGCCCTTCACTTTTCAAGTGGAAGAATTTAAACAGAATGGATATTTGAAAAGACTCAAATTCACATTAGTAAGTTTTTTCTTTTATTTTTGGGTAAGGAATAGAATCAATTTCTATTCTGAAAGTCATAATTGCAACAAGATTTTATCTTCCTTCAACCACAGCAAAGTAGAGCAATAGGATGGAGGAACCTGCTGCTTGCCTTAGAAGTATATCCTTGGAAAGTATGCACATCCAAACTTAGGAAGGTGGTTAAGAAAGCCAAAGTCTTTCAGATGATACTATACACAGAGCACTGTGTACTAGACTGACTTAGGTGCTCCCAAGTCATAAGTCTTCATGGAAAAGAAGACTGAGAACTTTGCAGAGGTGGGGACTGCTTGGTTCCCCCCACGCCCAGCCCTGATTCACCCCTCACCCTGTGGCACAACTCCCCACACTGCAGCCAGTGGGCACTGGCCAGGAACTCAAAGGGGCCTCAGGGCAAGCTCTGTTCCTAGGTACTTCTCAGCACATTGCCTAACATCCTAACCCTTTGTTGTCAAGTCTTCTTCTTTGAGTCCCTAGATTCAGTGGGGACGATTGTCAAATGCAGCTCCGATTACGATCACAATCGCACTTTATTAGTATTAGAGTTAAAAATGGAAAGCAAAACACCACGTCCCCACTAGTGTTCAGAGGGTCCCTGGCAACAAGATAAATTTGAATCTGTAAGATCACAGACCTGAATGGTACCGTTTGAGCATCTAAAACAGAAATGCTGGAAAGAAAGCAAGTTGGATATTGAACCCTGTCAATAAATCAAGAGGTATACTACTTCTAAGATTTCTACTACTACCATTACCACTGTTACTACTATTATTACTATTACTACTCTCATTGTTGTTACTTGGAGTGTCACCATTATTATTATTAGAACACAGTGTTAAATAGAACTTGAACTCAAGGAAGACCTCCTCAACTTGTGGACCTCCTCAATCCTCCTCTTCGACCAACTTCTCCCACGTTAACTGGCAGGATTTCCTCACAGGACAAGTGTATCAAACGGATGAAATAATTAATTTGGGGCAAATTGTTTATCTAAATCTTAGGTCTACTGTCTATAAAGTTAGAAAAATTAGTGACTCCACATGGATGTTATAAAGCTAAAATGATAGGTGCGTGTAAAGCCCCCAGTTCAGTGGCAGCCATGAAGTAGGAACATCGAAAGTGTTCATTCTTTCCTTTCTTTTCTTCCTAACTCACCATTGTTCCTGCTACTGGAGTCCTGGAGACTCCAACCTGGACTAAAGTAAGAAATCTGTGAGATAGGTGGGGAGTTTGAAGGAGAAAGAGGAATGGGCTAGAGAGGAATAAAGGGAAGGTAGTCACCTAGAAAAGCAGGGCTGCATTGCTCCCATAGCTCTGATTAGAGGCCATTGGTCCAGGAAGGCTGCCTGCCAGGAGGATGGAGGAGAGCGGGAACAGTCCGAGAACTAGTGGACATTTATTTTTCTAACAATACAGAGTTATCAACCTGAAAACACCAACTAACACAATCAAAAACTTTACTGATCATTCCTTGAGAGCTTATTATGTGCCACAATCAACCGCCTATAACCCTTATAAAAACCCATAGTGGTTAACTTGCACATATGGCTTAAAGACCTGTGAAAATGACCACTCACAAGTTAGACCAGGAAAGTCCTTCTTGCACTGATCCCAGCATCTGTATGCTTCTCTGAAAAAATTAGCATTATAAACTGCTAAGGAAACGTTTACAAATGGGAAGAAGATTCTCTCAGATAGCTTATAGAATTAGAAGAGTGAGCCTTCCTCAGAAATCCTAACCTGCACATAGCCATCCCCCACTCAGCAACGAATGGGAAACACAGACCTTTCTTTCTGTGGCTTTAAAGCAGGATAGTAAAACTGACAGGACCGTAAATCTCAGTCATGGAAATGCCATGAAACACAGTGAAGTGTTGTACATAAGACCACAGAGGATTGGGGTTTTGCTATGTTTTAATTTTGATCACCTGAAGCTACATCCAGACCATCTTTAGGAAGGTTATCACTTGGTTCCATGGCCAAGAGAGATTTGGAAGTTGCCTCCTTTAAAGCTCAGGAGGCTGACTGCCATCATTTGGGCTCAAGAAGGTACATTTTTGAAGAACTAATGGGAATAATCTTTTTTTCCCAGAGCCCCAGAACTCTAATGTTTTTGCTACAATTTAGTTCATGTATCCTATAAAATAAAATCATCATTAATTTAGCTTCCAACTTTCCAGTCCAAATAAGTATTTTTTTATATAGGAATAAGAGTTTTAAATTTCAACTGTTGCAATGCATGTTACTGTGAATTTCAAGTCTTGTCAACCAGACTCAGAAATAGCAAAAGCCACACAAAACATGATTATTAAGAAAATGATAACAACAAAAGTCAAAAGCAAGCAAACAAAAACATTTGTTTCATGTTCTCCCCTCCGATAGCCCAGCAAGAATATGCCCTCTCACCAAAATGCCTGGAACAGACCCAACTCCCTTTACAATCTTTAGCTCCTTCTCATAAGATCTTTTATCTTTACTGCAGGGAAATGTAGAACCTTGCTTCAACCTAGGCCTATGGCTAGCTTGGAGGAATTGCCTGGAGGTCATATTAATATAGTCAAAAGAATTCTTCAAAAGAAATAGGAGGTGACCTGCTTACTCAATTACACTGAATGGATTTCTCCTGTTGGAATTACAGCTGAACTGTAAATCTCTTCAAGAAACTATGCTGGGCTCCTACCCGCTGTGACCACTGCGATTCATAGTGCAGCCAGTAGGAAGCACGTGAAGCAGCTGGGGACCTGCAGTGAGGAGTATAGTTTGGTCCTCAAATGTAAACATCTGCAAAACACTGTCACACACAATAGAACAGTGAAAACTGTGTGTACCACGTGTGCACAGCATCATGACGTCAGAGCGGAGGAGAACTAAGGGGCTATCTCTAAAGGAGTAGCACTAAACTCCTTTACATGGTGGGAATTTCTGCCATAGAGTCTGGGTCAGAAAACATCCAATATCTGTTCCACAATCTCCACTGGCAGAGAAGCTTAGTGTTTATGAGGAGGCCAATTCCATCGTTCACTCCGACTGTAAGGCGATTTTCTTGGAAAACTGAAAACCTACCTCTCTGTAAGTATAATAAATTGGATTTCTGCAGCAATACCTGACAAGACTCCTTTGACATTCCTTCTAAGACATTTACAGTCAATTAACACAAAGGTTAAGTATTCATTCGTTATCCTAACAAAATTTGGTTTTCAGACTCCTCAGTGCACTGCTCACTACCTTCTGGTTCCAAAATTTTAAGGAGATGGATGGGAATGGATGGACTTGTATCCCAGGGGGTTTATTCATCCATTCAGTAAATATCTGAGTGCCTACTGTGTCCCAGGCACTGTTCTAGGGATAAAGGAATAGACAAAACAGAAAACAATTTGTGTCCTTAGGGAACTTATATTCTACAGGGAAGGGACAGATAAGAAACAAGATACATAAAGAAAGTAGGGTACGGTAGGTGGTGATGATTGCTAAGGAGGAAAATCAAGCAGAGAAGAGAAAAGGAGGGTGTCAGGAGGTATTGAAATTTTAGATAAGAGTAGCAAGGAAGGCCTCACCAGACAGGTGAGGGAACAAGACATTCAGAAGTGTGGCAAGAACCCTGCGGGCAGAGGGCATGATGCAAAGCCAGCAGTGTGGCTGATGTGTTTAGGGATCGGTGAGGAGGTGAGTGAAGCTGGCGTGCATGGGGTGAGAGGGAAGGCGGTGGATAACAGGGTTAGAAAGGTCAGGGAAAGCAGAAAATGTGGGATCTTGTAAACCATTGTAAGATCTTCAGATTTTACTCCGTGTGAAGTGGATCCTCCACCCACCTCTTTGTTGAATGGGTTTTCAATAGTGCCATGTTCCCTGGGCTCTAACATAGTTGTGATTTTAATGCTGGGTGACTGCTTGGCTTGCTACAAAGTGCTTAGGCCACTCTTCTCTCAAAGCTTTATTGACTTGGCCCCATCATCTCCTGGAATTATTTCTGTGGAGAAGCTGGAGTCCAGCATACTACTTATCCTTCCTAGATAACTTCCTTTTGATACCTATGTGCCTGAATAATTAACCTTTATGTTCAGTAACAGTACCAAAATATGCCACAGAGCCAGCATTCTGCATTCATTTTTTTTCTGAACATATTTTTCATGCTGGTTCAACTCTTTCTTCATATCCAGATATTTTTTCTATTACATCTTCCATTTTCTTTGGAAAATCCATTATATTTATGTTGGATCATCATTGTTTATCCTCTATATCTTCTTCCCTTCTAGTTGCTTTAATCTAGGAGTCCTTTTCTTTTATTCTCACTGCAGAGAGATTTAGGGCCCTTCTGTTTTCAGCAATGTGTATTCTGTTCATTGATATTTCTGGTTTATTCATCCATTCTTTAATTGTATTATTCTGATCCATATTGTGTTTCCATAGCTCTTAAATTCTTTCTTTATAAATTTCATTCAATGTTACCATTGTCTTTTTGAGATCTTCTTTCCTTAATTTCATGTTCTCTTTCATTTCTTTTATTGAGTAATTTTTTTATTTTTATTTTTTTATTTTATTTCTTCCAGGCTATATTCATCACTTGGCTTTTGCATACTCTGTTCCTTTATTTACATCTACCCATATGTGTCTCTATCTATCTCTTCCTTTACATGAGGCTTGATCTACAACTATAGCCATTTCCATCTATATCTTTATACATACACCCACATAGCTACATCATTGAATTATTTCTGTCTTGTTTAATTCTGTAACATTATCCATCCATCCATGGATAATTAATTAACTAATTAATTAATCAACAAGTAATTATTGAGCACCTAGTAAGTGCCAGGTACTATTTTAGATACTAAAGAAAAATCAGGAATAAAAGCAGATAAATATCTCTGCCCTTGTAGAGTTTACATACTAATGGAGAGAGAAACTTAATATGCATAAGTAGGTACATTACATAACATGTGAAAAAATGGTAAGTGTTATGGGGAAACCAGAAGAAGGGTAAGGTGACCGGGAGTGAAATGGGTAATGAGTAGAGGGTTTTGAGTGGAGGAGTTACATGATTTGATATACATAATAAAATAGGTACCCTGGCTGCTTTTTAACATTTATAATATGTGCCCCACCTGTCCACTATTTCCTCCTGTGTAGTGAGTGGATTCTCCTTGATCCTTTTCTTTCCTTATCAGAGAGTGTTTGCCCCTCAGAGCTCAGTGGAAGGCTGAGGTTTTTCTTTTCTTTCTTTTTTGTTGTTGAGGTAACATTGGTTTATAACATTATATAGATTTCAGGTGGGCATCATTATAATAAGACTTCTGCATACACTATATCATGTTCACCATCAAAAGTCAGGTTTCCATCCGTCACCGTACAAATGTTTTTCACTGATTAAGGGAATGAGGAGTTGAAAAGAGGTCAGCTGGAACCTTGGACGGACACTTGGTAATCTACCCCCTGTTCTGCTTTCCTGAGATATTGTTAAAAACCGCGTACCAGGATGGTCCTACCCAAACAGGGATGTATCCTGCTTCCCTGGAGGCTTTTCCTCCAGATTGTTCTCCAGTTCAGGTTGAAGTCCCTTTCACTGGAAACAAAGCAGCTCAATTCCGGGTGTTCACTTCTCTGCTTCCTGTCTTCACGCTCCCTTCCCAGTAGCTCTCCTCACTCATCTCTTAGACAGAAAATGGGAAAAGGCAGAGGATGGTGGGGGCCCCCGGGTGGAGGTGGGGCAGGGACTTCCACGAGGGCTCACTCTCTGGTGGCTCTTGACTCATGTATTTTCTTTTTTGTCTTTCAATCAGCCAAATCCATGTTTTTAGCTCTGGGTTATTATAACAGTTCTTCTTCCTGGCTGGGAGAGCAAAACTAGTGTGCTGTACACATGTAATCAAACATTACCCTTCAGCATCACCATGTATAAACTGATGTGTGGTGGTGTTCTCTTAATCTTAAAAAGAATCAGTCCTGTTTTAAGGAGACTGCATCTCCATTTTGATACTTAAGGCCAGGACAGATGTTTTTCATCAACACTTGAGCATTTGGATTTCTTTCTCAAAACTAGTTGTGGGAATGAGGGTCTTTTATGAATAAATCTGTGCTTATGATGACAACCTCCTGTGCGTTCCTGAGTCTTATGAAATGAAGATGTAAATAGACATTTGTGTATAAACCAATAAGGACACTTATCTCTTCTGCACCTTATACATAAAGCTGTTATTTTCCTAAATGTGTGTAGCATGTTGAAACTTACTTCAGCTACTTTTCAACCTTGGAAAGTTATTTAAAAAAAATTAGATCCAGTGCACAGATCTGAAAGGTCTCCCATCCTTTACAAGATTTTTTCTTTTCTTTCTCTGCTCATTGTAAAACACTGTGAAGTACTGCGCTGTGGGGCTATATACTCTGGATTGCCCTAGATTCCGGGAATTCAGAGTTAAGGCTCCAACAGTAACCTTAACATTGCCTTCTCACAGGGTTACAGCAGCCTTTTGTTATGTGATCACATCGTCCAAAAGAGCTAAATTCTCCGCCGCTTATCTGCCATTCCACCTGCAAACCTCTCTTTGAAGTCAGTGGGGCTCTGGGTGCAGAGGGGCCAGACATACTACAGGAGAATTGGGGCCTATGCATTCACAACTACAAAATGACACATATATGTGCATTTCTTATCTGTGAGGAAAGGTTTAAAAGGCCACAGTTTAGCTACTTGATGGTGCCTTCTGGAGGAGCTATAGCAGAAAAAAAAGTGTGGGCTCTTCTATTTATGTAAGTCACATTCTATGTCATGTCACCAACTCATATATAGTCGTTGGATAAAAGCCTCCATTGTACAGGAAAGGTAACCTTGTAAAAATGACAAGCGTAGGCTTTCTTGGTGTTTTATGCAATTAAAATGTTAACCTTGACATCATACTAGCCCTTCAGTTTTCTTTAAATGTCCTTCAGTTTGCAAACTTGAGGAAAATTAAAAAAAAAAAGGTGTAGACTATCTATAGCTAGGCAATCTCTTCTTGCCTATGTTCTCCTTACAGAGAGCCATGGGGAGGGGCTGTCCCACCCAGTGGCCATGGCAACTATTCGGGATTTCCTTCGCCATCTCCAGTCTCTCATTTCCTCCAGGAACTAACTTTCTCACCCTGTCCTGCCTCCCCTGCTATTCAGGACTAGAGAGCTGGAGGAGGGAAGGGAGAGGAGAGACAGCGAAAGTCATCCCATCCACCTTGTTCCTCCCCAGTGGGGACACTGGTAGGCAGGATCCTTTGTACCATCTTCTCACTCATGGAGAGTCCTGGATTGCTCCTTGGATGTTCTCCAAGTCCTGATTTTCCCGAAATGCAGTTGATTCTTTTTCAGTTCTCTCTCTCTCTGTTCTGTGCCCCTCCCTCCTCTTTGTTCTTATTTATAACGAGACATGCCTTGTTATTATCTACACAGGGAAAAAACAAATGGGGTGGAGGTGACACAGAAGCGGCCTTTTAATGGCTGCTTGCAAGCAGTAACATCCTCTTAGAAAAACCTCATAAAGGTAGTGAGTGTATAGGTGTGTGTTTGAGCCACAGAACACAAGGGGAGAAGCTGTGAGACGCTTCCAAAACAGCTATCAAAACCCTGGCTGCAATGAGGAGATGTGGACGGGGAAGCAGGTGGATCCACTCCTGGGGCCTTCGAGGGAGGGAAATGAGTTAATGGTAGGCAGTGGACTGTATTTTCTGGGGTGGAGTATGGATACCTGGGCCCGTGGTGCCCACTTCCCGCCACGCCTCAGACCTGACTTGGCAGAGCAGAATTGCTCCCTTTTTGGCTGTCCTAGGGAGCCACCACCAGCAGTTTGGAGCTGGGTGATGTTCTGCTGCTTCTGCCTGGTATGGGGTTGGGGGGAAGCAAGGGAACCCACAATCTTACTGTTTTTGAGGAAAGTGTTCTGATAGTCCAGTAGGAATTATGATGCTATTTTACATAGAAACATGGGCTAAATTCTCATTCGTGTCTGTAGTCCAAACCCAATTTTGGGTGGGTTCTGAATTATGAAGCTTGTAGGGGCAGACTGGCAGGCAATCTTTCCCTTTTCCATGAAACAAAGGAAGCTTAAGCCCCAGGCATCCCATTGGCACAGACCCCTCCAAAGCCCCTGGGGGAGGGCCTGGCACCATGTTCATCTGAAGACATGCTTTACTGAGGTACTTCAACTGCAATTGGCTACGTCTGTTGAGTCTTTCCACTTCGATCCCCATCCCTCCGCCTACCACTTCCTCTTGGTCAGGTGGCATTTGGAGTGGTGGTGGGCATTTGTAGGGAAGTTGAGTTGGGGATATATTTAATATTGGTTAAGTGGGATGTCTTTATGTGGTTTGCAGTTACTTCTATGAATAGTTCAGTTACTGCTAGATGTCTTGGAGTAGGCAAGGCTTTGAGCAATATTCCTACCATATGTCTTTGTGACATGGATATGCACCAACATAGGAATTTGTTCAACGGTGCCTGGCACCGGAGGTATGTGGGTAGTGGAGGCAACAAATGAAATGTGCAAAGCCAAAAGCTAGGCCATGAAAAATTCTTCCCAATCTCATAACTCTTATAACGAAAATAACTTGACAGAGATTTTTCTCAAATTTGACAACAATCCTAAAACTTTACATTACTAACAACAAATGAAGCTCTAAGAAACTTTTCTAAAGTATCAATAATTTTTTTTAAAAAAAAAAGATTAACCATGACAGGGGAAACACTGAGTTATCTTTCACTAATCTCCATTGAAATTTATATTACAAAATTTTTGTCATTTGAGGAGGCAATTAAAAGATATGAACCAAAAAATGTAGGAGATATTACAGAGTATGATAGATTATATTTGTGGATTTGTGATATTTATGATCTTTTCCAACTTTTACATTTGTAATGTGCTGTGATTTCTTTCTCCATTCTAAAAAATGTTAACTTTAATATATAATTTTATATTCTTAACTTTATATTCTTATTCTTAAAGAGGGCTCCAAAAATTATATACGCTTTAGGCTCTACAACCCAAGACCTGCCCCTGTAGAAAGAATATTCTGATTTGTTCAATATTGACCTAGCAAAAAGATGTTTGCTTTTAAAGTGGTGGCTGTTGTCAATTACTTTATATGTATAATATGAACTGCAGAAACAGTCTCCTGAGAGCTTTTTAGAATTCAAATCAACACCTCTTGAGCCACTATTTGGTGGGTCTCTTGGACATCTGAACAATCAATCCAATGCCCTCAAACATCTCATTCATGACTGACTCCTTCTGAATTTCTTCTAATGGGTCCTCCCAAATCCTGACCCCAAATCAGAACTGAAAGTTTATAATGTTAAAGCTGATTAAAAACAGGAGCAAAGAAGTCAAGGAACGATCTAAATTCCAACTCTGATGGAAGTAACCAATAAACAGTGCCCTCTGGCACAGGAAATAAAAACCATCAACTCCAGTTTGGACAGAAGTCCCTAATTCAGGGATTAACATTAAAAAAAGGATGTTTAATGCACACCGAGAATATACACAAATAGCAAGCCTTTCTATTGGCAAGGAAGCCCTTAGGCTTTAGGTGTCTGCAGGAAATTCTAAATTCCTGACCAGTTTTTCTGAATTTAGCTAAATATTCACATTATGTAGTGCCCCAAAAGTGAGCCTAGAGCTAAAAACCCTGAAGCAATGATTATAACAGATGCCAGAGTGTGATAATAAATTCTAGAAAGTGGGATCACGTGGAAGAGTTTCAACTGGCATCTCTGTGGTGATATAAGGTGGCATAGTGGGGGAAGCATGGGTTTTGCCTGGGTTTAAGCCTCTAATACTTATTAAGTGACCCTGGCTATGTTACTTAATCTCTCTGAACCTCGGTTTCCTCATCCATAAAGCTAGCTTAGTCATACCCACCTGCAAAGATGTTTGGAAGAATAAATACAGCGCTGCGGGTAAAGTGTCTGGATACTGGTAGATACTCAATGAACCACAGCTATTATTTCCTTTGTGAGTTTATGCCACCACTGTTGTTCGAAGGTCAAAGTCTTAGCCTCATCAATAATAGCTGCTTTTATAAGCAAGCATGACTTTATTTTCATCAATGCTAATTTATTGACTGCTGACAGGCTGGCAGTTCTGGTTGATTTAATGGGTTGGGATCTCTTGATTTGTGAACTTGGTTTCTGTTTGTTAGAAGCCCAGAAATTTTCAATATTGTTCACATATATAGAATTTCATGGACTGAATTTGCAAATATGATGTCTCTCCCTACAGTTCAGTAACAACAGATAAAAGAGAAAAGACTAAAAAGAGAAAGAAACAATAACATTCTCAAAGGAAAGGAAATTGAGTCATATTCCAGAGTGGTTAAATTTAAGCCAGCCTTTCCTCTTCAGGTCGTATTTGTGTATTCTCATCAGAATTGCACAGCAGGGGAAAAGCCTCTATGGGAGTCCTCACATGTAAATATGATGCCTGAAAACCTGCAAGTTTCTACCTTGAGGACTGTAACCACAAAGAAAAGCCACCATCACTTCCTGCACATCTGTATAAACATGCTGATTGTGGCATGAACACTTGTGATCAACCCGATTCATACTGGTCTCGTGTTAACGAACCCAATATAAACTTAGAGTGTCATTCTGATTTTTTTTACCCATTAACAGTTATGAGAGAGGCACTTTTGAGTTAAACCCATTTTAGGAAACAACTGGCTAGGCATTTGTCATGGATTATAGAGTAAGAAGTACATGATTAGTGACATTATTTTTACTAATTGTATGCCCTTGGGCAAGTTGTTTGATTTCATTAAGCATTAGCTCCTTCAAGAATAAAATGGGGGAAGAATACCTTCTTAATAAAGTTACCGTGAAGATGAAATAATGTATCTAAAGAGTTTATCTCAGCACTAAATGTTCAACAATGGTAATTATTATTATTTTGGCCTATTAAGACATATTGATTTTTGGAATCAAACATGCTAACTTGTGAATTTGGATATTATATATAGTTTTTTTTTAAAGATAGGCTATGAACTTAGCAGGGCAAGAATTGGCCTGAAGGTATAAATCTTGCCTCTTATAACATAACTTACTTAACTGAAAGCCTTAACTAAATGATGGTCTGTATGATTCCACTTCCTAGAATTTATTGTCACCCTCTGGAATCCATAGCAGTCATTGTCTCAGGGATTTTAGCCATAGACTCACATTTGGCATCACTACCTAATCAAAGTATCTGACTGAATTCCAATAAAACTGTCCAGGAATTTAGAATTTTCTGCAGAATACCAAAAACCTGGGGACTTCCTTTCTAAATAGAAAGGCATACCTTTTGTGTCTATTTTCAGCTTGAGGGAGCATCATTTTTATGTTCATCTTTGAATAAAGAATTCTGAGGTGATGGTTTTCATTTCCTGTTCCAGGGAACCCTATTCTTTGGTTGTTTCCATTGGGATTGGAGTTAAGATGGTGCCTTGATTTCTTTCCTCCTGTTTTTAATTGGCTTTGTTTTACTAAATCTCCTGGCTCTGATTTGGGATCAGAATTTTGGAGAGATCCTGTGATACATGTACTTCTAATACAGAGACTAGTGAGAAGAGGTTCAGTAGGAACCAGGCATGGTGAAACATCTGAGGTCACTGGATTGTTAAGAAGTCCAAGAGACCCACCAAATGTTGGCCCAAGAGATGCTGATTTGAATTCTAAAAAAGCTCTCTGTAGACTTGTTTCTGTAGTTAGTACATTTTCCCTTTTGTGTCCTTGCCCATTTTTTCCTGTAAGGCATTCATCCTTTTATTATTGATTTGTAAAATCTTTATATATTAAAAGTACTTCCTTCTGTCATATATGTCACAAATATATTTTTCTCAGTTTGTCATTTAGTTTTTCATTTTGGGTTTTTTTTAAATATATGGATCTTTTGCATTTTTATACAGTCATGTGCCACAAACGATGTTTTGGTCAATGACGGACCGCGTATATGGTGGGGGTTCCATAAGATTAGTACCATATAGCCCAGGTGTGTAGTAGGCTGTACTATCTAGGTTTGTGTAAGTACACTCTATGATGTTTGCACAATGACGAAATGGCCTAATCACGCATTTCCCAGAACGTATCCCTGTTGTTAAGCAACACATGACTATATCAAGTCTTTGAATATTTCCTTATTGGATTTTTTCCTTTGCTTTTATTTCTAGAAATTCCTAATCTCATTTGAGATGAGATAAATATCACTGAAGGGTGTTTGTGCAAGGGGTGACATGATAAGGACTGTGGTTCAGTGAACTAGTCTGACACCGTATCTGGGATAGTTAGGAGTGGACTGAGGTGGAAGATGAGGAGTGCTGAGTGGAACAGTCTCGGTAAGAAATAATAAAGGTCTGAACTAGGTGGTCTTTCACGAATTATGTTTCCTAACTGCTCTTTTTCTCTAAAAGGAATAATGAGACTATTTCTTAGGATTTATGTCATTCTTCTTTCCTTCCCTCCTTTCCTTTTCTATGACTACACAGAACACATGGTCGTTCCCAAGCTTGATGGGATCTGGCCATGGCGGGGTGTGTTGTGACATCATCACGTAGGATGTAGTTGGCACCAACGTTTTGCTCCCATGGTTACTGCAGGAAAGGAAGTCAATCTAACCTTCAGAGCATCACCCACCCAAACCAGTCCACAAGATCAACTCCTTTTGTACCTTCCAACAATTGTAAGGACGAGAATATTGTGAAAAGTAGAGGATAAAAGCAATTACAATCTGAGAATGTGAGGTGTTTCCACACACCCATATAAAATAAGCAAGCAGAGGAACTAAAACATAAAGGAGTATATGTAGTAAAGGTGGTGTGGTATCTGTGCTGTAAGAGCTGTTGTCTTTTCAAGTGCATTGTCAACAGCAGTGGTTCCCAAGTGTGGTCCTTCATCCAGCAGCTTCAGCACCACTTACAAACTTGTTAGAAATATAAAGTCTCAGGCCCCACCGCAGACCAACTGATAGAAAACTCTGGGTGGAACCCAGCAATCTGTGCTTTAACAAGTCCTGCAGGTGACTGTCATGCACATTCCAGTTTGAGAACCACTGGACTAGATTAGACCTCAGGTCTAGATCTCTGATAGTCACCCATCACTCGATAAACATTAAATGCCTACTATGTGTTCAGTTCTGCAAGCACTTATCATGCTCTGTCTGTAACTGGCTATATGATGGATGCTCAGGCTACAAAGAAAGAAAAGATGCAGGTGCACATGTCACTTAATGAAATATGTAATTTTGATTTTACTGCAGTTTCTTTGCTCTCATCGATTGTTTCATTCAAGCCCAGACAACTAGTATGTATTGAAATTCTGTACATCTTGTGCTGTGCTTGTCACTGTGGAGGCTCCTAAAGAAAGATCAGACATAACCCCTGCCCTCGAGGAACTTATCATTTCATGGGGACCAATCAAACATGCAGGAAAGAAGCAGTGTCAAGACAACGTGTGGATTAGGCACTCCATTCAGCGGAACAAACCTGGAGTACTTAGAGCTTTTCCTTCTCCACTCTATTAATCTTCAAATGACTGTTTCACCCAAACATTTTGGCTTTGGAGAGAAATCCACAAGAGCATGGAGTGTGAGGGAAATAAATATCACCCCAGAAGCCTGTATTTTTGGTATTGGGTCCTTCGGTTTCGATCTTTATTCCTGGAGGGGGATAGATTGTCCCTGTACTCCTTTATTCTCTTTTTGGTGGGTTCTTAGGTTACACTGGTTCAAAGCTTATTTGAATAAAACTTGCCTCATAACTTTGGAATTTGCATAGGAGAATGGGGTGTGAAATTGAGAAAATGTGAAAATTTTCCAAAGAGGGAAGAAGGTGGTTTCTGAAAACTATAGACTGGAGAAATTGACTTTATTCTCATGCAAAACTCACAGTTAATGCATTAAATAAGTGGTTTGTAACTGCTTAAAAGGGACAGTGATGACAACTGAGAGCTGGCACACATTAACCATGAACAAATTAAAAGGAAGAATTCTTTGTGTTTTCCCCCCAAAAAACTTATTAGCTTTGTAGATTTGGGGGAAGCTATAAACAAATTACTATTTTTTATTTGGATTTAGGCAGAATAGTCAACGTAGTCTCTCATATGTCCGTGTGAATAAGTCAGAAAAATGTAAGTTACTGATGGCTTCTTGAAGTTCATAAATCACTGATCAAGCAAATCCGGAGGACTTTTTAATGGGGCTGCGTCAACCCAGAGAGAGCTCTCTCATGCGCTGCCTCAAAGATCTGTCCCTGGCCCTTTCCCATTTAACATTTTCATTAGTGACTGGACTAAGGGCATAGAGGGAATGACTGCCAAGGTGATGACTGACAGAATGAGGGTCCAAAAAGTTCATGACAGGTTAGAATGATGAAACAAACCTGACAAAATAAAATGTAAGAAAGAGAAAGTTAAGAATCTATGTGGTGGTTTAAAATACACACACACACACAGGCACATGCATACACACACACGTGCACACACAGGCATACACATGCACACATGTGCCTCTGCAGAAGTGCTAGAGTGGGGACCCACGGGTAACAGCAGCAACTGTAAAAATGCTTACAGGTTCTGGATGACAATGAGCAAGAACATTCAACAGAATGATGTGGTTGCCCAAAGTGGATGGGATTGATAAAAGAACAGAGCCCGGAATAAAGGCTGTAAAATCCCCCTACATGAAGGGTTGGCAGATCCTACCAGGGAATATTATGTTCTATTCTGGATGCCATGATTTACAAGGGGACTGGGAAGAATTCCATAATTTTTGGATGATGCTGGAAGAACCTGAAATAAACAAAACTGAAATGTCTAGAAACATGTCAATTCTAATTTCATAGGATAACCAAGAAAAGGAGTTGAAAAACTATTAAATAGCCCTGAAAAACACTTTTGAACTTCTAGTCAGCCTTTCCCTATCATAGAGGACTGAAATGTAAAAATTCTGAGAATAAAAAAAGGCAAAATTACAGTATTTCATCAAAATACAAATGGGGTACAATTTTTCCTGTAAAAGTAAAGCCAGCATTCCAAGGAAAATGACTTCAAAAATGGGCAAACTTTCCTGTGAGAAGGCTGTTATGGGCTGAATTGTGTCACCTCAAAAATTCATATGTTGAAGTCCCCCCACATTATGACTGTGTCTGGAGATGGGGTCTTTAAAGAGGACATTAAGCTAAAATGAGCTCATTAGGGTCAGCCCTAATCGAATATGACTGATGTTCTAATAAGAAGAGAAAATTTGGATTCTGACACAGAGAAAAGATGATGTGAAGACACAGGAAGAAGATGGCCATCTACAAGCCAAGGAGAGAGGTCTGGAGCAGATCCTTCCCTCATGGCTCTCAACAGGAACCGACTCTGACAACACCTTGATCCTGGACTTCCAGCCTCCAGAACTGTGAGAAAATAAACTACTGTTATTTAAGCCACCCAGTCTGTGGTAGTTTGTTATGGCAACCCTAACAGACCAACACAGAAGTTAAGTGAGGGCTGAAGATAGTGGCTGTCCTCCAGCTCCAGTATTTGTCACCTGCCATGGGGCCAGGCCTGAGTCATAAGCCCCACCCCCAGCACTTTACATTCCTTGTGTGGCCCTCAGCATTTTGAAGCACATTCCTAAGATCTCTGTCACTCCTCTACTAGCTTTCCATTTTCTCCCTGGAATTTTGGCATAGCCACTATTATTTGGGACACCTCCATTCCACACTTAACTGAATTCTGGCTTCCACTTTGTTTCTGGTTATTTATTACAATGTTTAGTTGAGTCATGTAGAAGTTTTAAAGCTTTTCATCTTTTTTCCTTACAACCACTTTTTGAAGGATACACTTTTCTACATCTGGGCTTGAGGATTATATTAGTGACCAAAGGCCACCATTTTTGGGAACTGTACCAGGTCACAGGTCTTCCCTGTTTGGCTTGCCTTGTGGGGGGAACAAGTGCTTTGGCTCCCTGGTCAGAAGTCAGGGATGCCTCTTTGGGATTGCTGGAAAAGACAGGCAGGATGCTGAGAAGGAGCCTTTGCCTGCTGGCTGGGGAATGAAAGAAAAGTGGCTGTCTGGCAGCAAAAAAGCATGGCCTGAAGGAAGCTGCCTAGAGCAAATGCCTGGGTGCTAAGTTAATCAAGTTGTGGCTCACCTCACTGAGAATTCTCCCGAGCCTCACCTGCCTGAGGGACCTTGACATCAGCAAAGGCCCTTTTGGAGTTGAATGAGGACCCACATGCAGAAACAGCACAAATGCCAGTGAGATGGGGGAATTTCTGAGCGCTGTTTGGTTTCTAAGCAAATGCTCCTTAAATCCGGTGTATTTAATTCTTGCAACTTTTAGATTTCAACATTCAGTTATGAATGATGCCTATACCAAATTTGAAACTTTACTGTAAGAAGGTTGTTATGTTATTCCAGCTTCTCATTACCTATTTAGCAGTAGTTTTCTGCTGGGCAGGGAGGGTTGTTTTCCTGGCCTGCTGTGAAATTGACACACTGCTAGCTGTTCTTGTTTTGTTTATTTTCAGTGTCCATCAGAAGTACCAATGCTGTGGGCACAATTCAGAGAATGGGGTTTATTAATTATTAGGGCTCCCTCTCCAAGTGGACCCAAACAGATCTTTACGAGATAGATGAAATAACAGCAGGAGCCAACAGGGTCAACAGATACGATTGTCTGTTTGTTCAAAAAAGATGAAAACAAACATGTGAAGTAAGCGATGAAAAATAAGACTGCAAGTATCTGATGGGCCAGACATAGGAAGCAGGTGAGGGGTGGTTTAATCTGACTATGTTGGATCCCAGCCCACACTGCCAGCGACATTTCACAGATGCGACTGGCCCAGACTCGCAGCGATTTTGTAGCAATTTACAGCAGGACACCTACTTTTATTGAAGACTAGAATTAAGAGGAGGAAATGTATGTCACAATGGTCTCCCAAATGAATTCAGGCAATGATCATAAATGCTAAAGCAATGGATTTCTGGTCCCCCGACTTTCTGGCTTTAGGAATGGTCAGATAAGAGATTGGTCTGACACAGAACTATCTACTTAACCAACTCTTTCTTGTATTGTAACAACATGGCCCAAGTCATCACTTGTTAAACGTGAGTTTCAAGTGATTTTTGTCTTATAGTGAAGGTAAAATGCCAACAGCAAACTGGTGATGGGATGGTGTAACACTGCAAAGTTCTAGACTTTCTACAGGAATGCTTCATTCACTCCAAGGAATAACATGTGTGTGCATGTGAGTGTGTGTGTGTGCACGTGTGTAGAAACCCCTACTAAAATAATTAAGCACAAACATTAAAAAATACAATCGAAACAGAGTTTTTATTAGCGATTTTACTCTAATCATTAACTATTCTTAATTTCTCTTTAATTTAACTCATTCCTCTCCCGGGCATAAACAGAGCTAGGCTTTTAAATGATTTTAGAATCAAAAACTCCCCAGGATTTAGATATTGTTGTGATACCTGTGGGTTTCAGAGCACTTTCGTGTGAAAAACTCCTGTGCCGTTCAACAAGATCAATTCACTGAGTCTTTATTGAGCAGTTAAACTCATTCATTCATTCATCTATTCATTTATTCGTTGCCAGACATGGGCCGGGCACTGGGGAAACAACAGTGAGCAAAACCAGATATACAGCCTGTTGTTACAGAACTCTGGGGCTCTGACTTTCCAGAGTGGAAAACACACATCAGACGCATAACCACACATGCGAATGCAAAATGACTCTTTGTCTTCCTCTGGGAGTGGTGCAGGCAAGAGGGCCAGCTGCCCTGAGGGTGAGTCTGTGCCCATGAGGTGGGGAGGAAGGAGCTTCCAGGTAGGGAACAACATCTGTGAAGACTCTGAACAGGAGGGAGTGGGCATAATTGGAGTTGGAACTGGAGAAAGAGGCCTTGTGTCTCTGTTTAGGGATTTGGGATTTTATTCCAAGAGCTGTAGGGGTGCAATGTGCTAAGATTAGCATTTTGAAAAGACCACTCTGTTTGCAACATGGAGAACAGATTGGTTTTGGGGAGGGGAGAGGAGAGAGGACAATAACTTATTTAAGTGCATTTATGACTAAGACATAGTATCTTGCTCTCCAGAGTGCTTAGTAGAGGAGAGAAAAATTAAGATTTAAAATTTGTTGGGGAAAATGAGAAATTTTAGAGTTCTCATAATTAATGAGCATCAAATAACTCTCTTCCATTTTCTTGTGTTCCCACAAAAGATAGAAATCCAGAGAATTCTCAGCAACAATTTATGTGGGAAAACTGGGCTCCACTCTGAAATTACTAAATAGAAAATTATAAGCTTAATATCCCCAGGTTTCAATTTCCTTAAATCTATGATGTGACTTTGTTTTCATTAAGCTATTACAGAAGACAATTATGTGATAAATTAATTCACATTAAGGTGTGAAGGGCTGATAACAGTGTGATGCAGCTCTGTGGAGGCAGGGATCAGGGTCCCTCTTTTTAGCTTCAGGTCTAGTTTAGTGTCCAGTACATAGTTGGCGATATGGACTGAAACTGAGTCAATTGTTCCAAGTTGCTTGTGTTTTGAAAGAATGTGTTTAATAATAAATAGGGGATAAATTTCTAGTGGATGAATTTTTAGGCAATTTGGCATAAAGATTATAGAGATCATTTTAAGTAATACGGCCTTCCTAATACTTATCAAGACACAACAACACACAGGACTACTCTATGTCTAGGCTTGGGCTGCCATTTTTCTCCCCCGTATCCAATTTACTGTCGCCTCATAATTCTCCCATTAGTCTCCAGAAAGCAAAGAGACTTATTTTCTTGCATTGCTTATAGAACTCAGTCCCACATACACTCCAGGTTTTCAATTCAGGAATCTGGCAACTGTATACTGTACTGGAACTGTGCAAAAGATAATTCAGATTAAATGTTTTGGGGAAAAAAAGGAAAACTCTTAAACTAATCTTGCTTAGGACTATAAGAATTCAAACCTATAAATGGAGTCTTTTGACCCCAGGGTAATTAGTAGCATGATCCACAGATGAGACTGCATTAACAATCCTTTCTCAGAATCGATGCTGTGGGGGGCCCTGATTCACCCCCAGACTGAAGGACTCTTTTTCCCTGGATTCACCCCTGGTCTCACTGCAGAGCATTTGCTGATGCAAGTCCCAGATCTGACTCTGGAATGTCTCATGTCATGGGCTCAATCCAGTAAGCTCCCGAAAGAGATTTTCCTGGAGTCAAATACAAGTCAGCCTTGAGAGGGGAGGAGGTCAAATGACACAGCTGACACATGCCGATCAGGCTGGATAAATATCAGTCACCCATGTTGGCTAAACTACAGGTCCTGCAGTCTCTTGGCAATCAGGCTTTACCAAGATCGGCCAGTCTCTTTCAGCCCGGGAATGAATCAGGATGCCTTTGGTGGACCCCAGAGGTACAGCAACTAGTCAAACAAACAACATTTTTAATCCATAAGATTCAAGGGTAAGATGAACTTTTTTTTCCTTTAAATCAAATTGACGTAAACTTTGTTCTGGAGTCAGATAGACTTGGACCACTTGCTACTTCATAGCTCTTCGGGTCTAGGTAGGCAGAGAAAAAAGTAGTGTGTTTTATTTTTGTTTTCTTATCTGAGATAACTCCTTTTATTTTTCCCTTTCTCCAGTGAATTTTGAAGTACTTTTATTAGGAAAAATTATACACAATGCATCTTGTTAATAATTTGGCTGGGAAAACCTACTTTTAATATTTCTGATTGACAAGTAATGCTGACTCAGAGTAAAAACTAAGACACCTGCCTTCATCATGGTGATGGGTTTCTGAACAGACATTTGCTTTTCCCTCAGGGAAATGATCTCTTTAGACCAAATTCTCATAATTTAAAAACAGGCAGTATTTTATTCCCTGTTAATCAACTTAGTCTGTTACTAGTTTTTACAGCTAATAAATTCTATTAGCAAACTGTCTCCTCATTTTAATACCAGAAATGGTTGAGCTTATCTTTTTTTCTTCTTCCCTTTCACTTCTCAAATTTTTTGCTCCATTCTTGGTTAGCCCAAGCTGTACATCCCCATCAAGTCTTCCCTGATTACTTGAGCCACAGTGATTTTATACCAGACACAAGATGATTTACCCCCACTTCATAGAGTTATGTAAAAAGAGATGTCACCATTCACTGGAATTTAAAGGACATTGTACTTTTTTTTTTCATGTGGACTATAATCTTTATTATAAAACGATCCTTTGACTCATTTAATGCTTTGTACCCATGATATATACATTTGATGATAATATTGCTACCTATGCTTTCATTTTTTAAAATTAAACTATAGATGACATATAATATTATATTAGTTTCAGGTGTACATCACAGTGATTCAACATTTATATACATTATGAAGTGATCACCACAATAAGTCCAGTTACCATCTGTCACCATACAAAGTTATTACAATATTGTTGACTATATTCCCTATGCTGTACATTACATCTCCGTGACTTATTTTTTATAACTGGAAGTTTGCACCTCTTAACCCCCTTACTTATTTCTCCCATCCCCTCTCTGGCAACCACCAGTTGATTCTTTGTACCTATGAATTTGTTTCTATTTTGTTTTGTTTGTTCATTTGTTTTGTTGTTTAGATTTCAAATATAAGTGACATCATATGGTATTTTTCTCTCTCTGTCTGACTTATTTCACTTAACAGAATACCCTTTTGTTCCATCCTTGTTGTCCCAAATGGCAAGATTTCATTCCCTTTTATGACTGAGTAATATTCCATTGTGTGTATACATATATGTATACCTCATCTTCTTTATCCATTCATTTATTGATGGACACTTAGGTTGCTTCCATATCTTGATGACCGTAGATAATGCTGCAATTAACATTGGGGTGCATATATCTTTTCAAATTAGTGTTTTTGTTTTCTTCAGGTAAATACCCAGAAGTGGAATTGCTGGGTCATATGGCAGTTCATTTTTAATTTGTTGAGGAACCTCCACACTATTTTCCATAGTGGCTGCACCAATTTATATTCCCACCAACAGTGCACGAGGCTTCCCTTTTCTCTACATCCTCACTGACACTCGCTATTTGTTGTCTTTTTGGTAACAGCCATTTTGCCAAGTGTGAGGTGATATCTCAATGTAGTTTTGATTTGCATTTCCCTGATGATTAGTGATGTTGAGCATCTTTTCATGTGTCTGTTGGCAATATATGACAAACACACAGCTAACATGATACTCAATGGTGAAAAAACATGAAAGCTTTTCGTCTAAGATCAGGAACAAGACAAGGATGCCCACTCTTGCTACTTTTATTCAGCGTAGTATTGGAAGTCCTAGCCACAGCAATCAGACAAGAAAAAGAAATAAAAGGCATCCAAATTGGAAAGGAAGAAATAAAACTGTCACTATTTTCAGATGACATGATACTATATATAGAAAACCCTAAAGCCTCCACCAAAAAAATATTAGAACTAATAGATGGATTCAGTAAAGTTGCAGGATACAAAATCAATGTATAGAAATCTGTTGCATTTCTATACACTAAAAACAAACTATCAGAAAGATAAGCTAAGAAATGATCCCACTTATGACTGCATCAAAAAGAATAAAATACCTGGGAATAAACTTAACCAAGGAGATGAAAGATCTGCACCCTGAAAACTATAAGACATTGATGAAAGAAATTGAAGACAACACAAATAAATGAAAAGATATACTGTGCTTATGGACTGAAAGAATTAAAATTGTTAAAATGTCCGTACTACGCAAAGCAATCTACAGATTCAATGCAATCCCTATCAAAATACTAATGGCATTTTTCACAGAACTAGAACAAATAATCCTAAAATATGTATGGAACCACAAAAGACCAAAAAAGCCAAAGCAATCTTAAGAAAGAAGAACAAAGCTGGAGGTATCACACTCCCTGATTCCAAACTATACTACAAAGCTATAGTAATCAAAACAGCATGGTTCTGGCACAACAACTGACACATAGATCAGTGGAACAGAATATAGAGCCCAGAAATAAATTCATGCTTCTATGGCCAATTCATCTATGACAAAGGAGGGAAGAATATACAATGGGGAAAAGACAGTCTTTTCAATAAATGGTGCTGGAAAAACTGGATAGCTACATGCAAAAGAATGAAACTGGATCACTATCTTACACCATACACAAAAATATACTCAAAATGGATTAAAGACTTAAATGTAAGACCTGAAACCATAAAACTCCCAGAAGAAAACATAGGCAGTAAACTCTTTGACATTGATGTTAGCAATGTATTTTTGGATTTGTTTCGTCAGGCAAGGGCAACAAAAGCAAAAATAAACAAATGGGACTACATCAAACTAAAAAGCTTTTGCACAGAGAAGGAAACCATCAACAAAACAAAAAGGCAACCTACTTAATGAGAGAAGATATTTGCAAATGATATATCTGACAAGGAGTTCATATCCAAAATATATAAAGAACTCATACAACTAAATATCAAAAAACCCAAACAATTCCATTAAAAAATGGGCAGAAGACCTGAAAAGGACACTGGACTTTAAAAAGAAACTGTAAGAAGTTTCCCACTTTAAGCTGAAAACTTTAGCTTGGTCTTAAGATGCTGCCAATGTGATACCATATTTAGATTTCATGCAAAACTTGACCCAAGGACTTGCCCCACACAACTCTCCCTTGTTACCACAGTTGACACACAGCCCAGACAGCAGGCCCACTAACCCTTATGAGGAAGTGCATCCATTTACTTCAGCTACAACGGCGTTCAAAGTGATCATAGTTCTATGTGGATCAGAAAGGGAGCCCAAGGAAAAGCCAGTCAACAAAAAGGAATGAAGAGAAGAAAGCAAATTCAAGGGGAGTAACGACGGGCCTCCCGTGGCCTTATTATATGAATCGACTGCAGATAACTCCATCTTTCTACCGCAGCCCCTCATAAATTCTGTCGTCTTGTTAGGACTGTCAGAAGCACTGACCTCACTTCCTTCATTAAAGAGCTCGCCCTATTTTGAGGAGAGATTCTTTCCCAACACACAGCCCAGAAACACCTCATAAACAGCTTGTCAGCTTTGTGATTCTGGAAGTGAGGAACACGCCAGGGAGAGGGAGGGTGGCACCTGGGAGACCAGCTGACCAGCGGACCAGGTGGCAGAGATGCGCCTGGCACAGTCACTGCAGGAGACAGCAGGCGCAGGACTGGGTTTGGGAAGCGGCTACAGGCAAAGTGTAATCCCTGTTTACCCAGAGAGGTGTCAGTGACAGATTGGGGGCTTTTCAGACAATAACCAGGGTTCTTTTTATTTGCCTGGATGCTTTCTCTCTTCAGTAGGACAGAGGCAGCCAGAGCACACGATTCGGGTTTGGAAATGTGCTACCAAAAGGGCCGATTTGTGTACAGTGCACTCTCATGTTTTGTTTTTGTTTTGGAGAGCCACTGCAAGACTCCATCCATCGCCCCATCACCCAACCTGGTTCTCTTCTTTCAGGCTAGATGAGGAAAACTGCTCTGCGTTCCCAGTGATCTGGGATGGATTAAATGGCCAAAAATTGCATTCCGCTTCTAGGAGACTGAGTTTGTGCTGAAGTCTCCAGGATAGTCATGAAAAAGAATCTCGACTCTATAAAGGCAAGAAGAAGTCCCCACGGCCAGCTTATGCACCGGGCCAGCTCCATAAAGTTGCTCTCGCTGACGAGTCTGGGTTTGAATGTCTCGAAACAAAATGCGTCAAATTATATATAAAACAAAGCACCTTGGATGCCAAAGAGGAGCTTCTCTCTCATTCCTGAGGTGTCTCCTCTCCCTCCCCAGTGAGATACTTTTCACCCCTGCTGATTTATGCTCCCTCGGTGGACACAAGTGTGGAGAGAGCACACACTGCTTAGTGCTTGCATCAGTGCCGTTAACAAGTAATGAAAACAGCTCGGTGGCCTGGACCCAGTGCTCTTTCTTTCCTGTAATGATGGCACAGAAACCCTTCACAGCACACACTGTAATCAGAGCCTGCGGACAGGGAATGGATTCATCAAAATTCATTTGATGCCTTTGGGGGTGGGTGGAGGTGGGGAGCAGAGCCGGGCTGGGCTGGAAGGAAGCCTTAGATCTTAGAAGAAACCCACTCTTCCGGGTTTCACATCTAGACCAGGTGTATGGGGTCATCAGTTATTTCCAATTGCTATTTTGGTCAGTCACATAAAAAATATCCCTGACAATTCTGAATTGCATGTATAAACCATTTTATGGCTGTTGGTCTTGTTGCTCTCTCCTCTCTTTCTCAGTTTTTTTCCCCTTCTGAGTATCCCATATTTCCTCCTCTCTGCTATATACAACATAAACATTTATCTTCTCGGACCACGTATTCAAAAAAAAAAAAAGGGTAAAGGGAATAGTAAAAATCCAGAGTCAAATGTGAGTGGCAGAGCTATAATTCTTTATGAAGTAGCAGGTAAGATTGATCGCCAAGGGTCAAAAGGCTAGGTCAAACTCCGCTCATTCGTCAGCTGAATGTCATTTTTGTTTTCCCTGTCACCAGATAGCTTTAAAAAAAATTGCAACTCCTTCCTCATTATCTGGGACTTGGCTCCTTTTCTGCCATCCAGTATTAATGAAACCGTGCTTCAAGCCTGGCCCTCATCTTCTGAGGTTCTTCTTCATGTGCTGCCTTCCTTTCTTAAGCACTACAGAGAAAGCACTATTTCAAAGGCCATTTTCTCCCACAGCCGCATTGGGAAATTGCCACTAGAGTGAGAATGATTTGAAAACACACACGAGGTATAAAGGTTTGAATGAACAAAAATGTAATTAAATCATAGCAGGTGTAAAGCTTGTGATCCAGTGTAATTGGATGGTGGCAATATCTTTGCATCTCATAAAGAGGAAAACAAAATGAGATGTAATATCTGGAAGGCATCTAAAATTATGTGTCATACATATAAAAAAATTCCATATAATTACAGCTGGTCACAACAACATAACGTGAAATCTAAAATAGTGCATTGATTTTGCTGGGACTCTAACATGCCATCCCCAGAAGGTCAAATGTAGGTTAACACTGTCAAATAATTTCACCTTCAAAAGGCTCACTTAATTAGCTTATGTTTAATTTTCCTAAGTGAAAGAGAATGATGATTAGTTAGAGGGGAATTAATTTGTGAATTTTTAAGCATAGATCTGCCAAGTGCCATAAGTTATTGGCTAAGAGAGGTAACTCATGAAACACAAATTTATATCCATGGCTAGACAACAGCTTAAAGTTGAAACCTGAAGCAATGATGATGAGCTCCTTATTTCGTAACCCTGTGCTGTTTTGTTTTCTATCCTCTTTGCCTCTAAATATTGTTAGCACAAAGACCTGGACCAAAGTGGATTGATAAATCTAGGTTAGAATTTTCCTTACAGTGGTGACGTTATTTGGACCAATCATCTAATCTTCTCTACAAGTATTTGTAATTTTCATTTGCCCAGCTCATTCCTATTGGTTGGCAACTGTATGGTGTGACCAACGTCTTGCACGGGCCAGTAAGTTTCACTTTGTTTCTATTTCATGATCACAGGTCTGCAGTCACCACAGAAAGTCCTGCTGAGTATGTCAGGAGGTTGGAAAGAGAGGGCATGGCTGGATCTGTGCAAGATGCACACATGATCTCCTTCTTAGTGAAAACAACAAACAAAAACCTTCAGTGAAATTCTAGGCTAATTTCAATTTAGCAGAAATGATAATTAACTTTGAATATAGCATCTATTGATTTTGTAGCAAAATATGTTTGCTCCTTGAAAAATGGCACTTGCAAAGCCATTCACCAGGTTCAGCTTGAAGAAGCTGATTAAAAGGAATATGGCACAGCCATGTTTAGAATCTGGAATATAAGAGCAGAAAGCTCAGAGAAAAAAATTCTATATGGGAGTGGCTTGGTGCAGAGACATGTCCAGGAAGGCTGAAGCTTTTGAGCCTGCTCCAGGGAGATGCCCCAGGTGAAAGCTGAATAGGCTGCAGCAATAAGAATCCTGGGAGTGAGATTTGGATTCTGAAAGAGGATAAGCGGGGATGAGCGATCCTGGGGGCGAGGAGTTGTGAAGAGCAATTCAGGTAGTTCTCCAATGAGGAGACAGACTGATATGAGAGGAAGCCGATAACCCAAAATGTGAAATGAATTTTAAAAAGCTCAAAATTCATGTATACAAGAAAGGATCTAAAATAAACTTGTCAAAATGTTATGTTAAAAAATATACTTTTCCTTAAGTCACATTTTTTTCTAACTTTGGATGGTGTTTTGCTTGATAATTTCTGATAAAAAGAAATGGCTTTGCATTTTGTTATTATGAATCTATCTTATTCTTTTTAAGTGTCACTGGGACTTCAGTGGTCAGTATGAAGGCCCAAGTCCATGTTGTTGAGCTAAGATACTTTAACAGCAACACTGCTCATATTGCTGACAGCAAATATGAGCAACACAGTCCAGGGATGACAAAATAAGCCCCATGAAGATTGTCCCAAACTACAAATAATAATGGAAATGTAGCCTCTCTAACTGTAAATGACCTAGATTCTATCCTATGATGCTAGGGTGTTTATTCTAATGGAGTATCAAAAAGCAGGGTCAACTATTTCAAATCATAAATTCAGATTATTGGAGAAAACTGTTAAAAACTGACCATACACATTTTCCTTTAAAAGACCATTTTAATGTTATTGAATGACTGACAGCCACACTAGATCTGCAAACAGCCAGGAACCAGATCACTGACAGACATTATCAGTGAAAGATTATAGCTAATATTTTCCACAATTGAACCAAAATGCTAACAGACCTTGACAGTTTTTAATGTGGGCATCAATGGAAAAAAAAATATGAAATCTTATTTATAGATTTAAAAAAATCTCTACAATTATAAGACCAGGAAAACTTAGCTTAATAGCAGTGCATATGAAACAAACAAAAGCTTTTGGTTGGTTATAACCCAACAATCTGACATGGCTATAAAATGGTCATATGGTGGGTGGTTTCATGGCTGGAACGGTGTCTAAATCAAGGATACACCAGGCCTTCTGGGCTTTGCTGTCTAGTTTCCAGCGCTGGGGCTGGGTGGCCCGAGGAAGTTTAGCCTGTGTAGGGTAATGTTAGAGTGGGAGGACCTAGCTCTAATTCAGGGCAAGATCAGGAACAATGTTTGGAAGCTGGAGGAAGGTGAGCTTTGGGCTCAAAATAAAGATAAAGGCCTAATACTTTGATTATAAAGATGGAATGTACTATTTTGAGAAGCATAGAGCACCTACTTCTGGGGCCCTATAGGCAGAGACTGGGTGACCACCCATATGGAAGAATACCTGAATTGGATAGGGCCTTGGACTAGATGTCCTCTAAGGCTGTATACAGTTAATCAATTTTATTGACCAATTGATAAATAAATTTGAAAACACTGATTGAGCATCTTCTATGTGCCAGGCACTAAATTCTATGAAGTACAGTCATGTACCACTTAATGATGGGGATACATTCTGAGAAATGTGTTAGGTGATTTTGTTGTTGTCTGAATATCATAGAGTGTGCTTACACAAACCCAGATAGTATAGCCTAATACACACCTGGGTTATGTGGTACTAATATTACGGGACCACTGTCTTATATGCTATCCATCATTGACCAAAATGTTGCTATGTGGCACATGACTATCTGGTGTTAGCATCCGCATGATATGCTGACTCAACTGGTTTTTCATCATGTGGCCTCTATTGAGGGTATTGGAGAATGGATTGAAAACTTGTCCCTCTTCTCACTACGATGACTGTGGCACTATAGGACAGATGGTTCACAGTCCATGCTTCAACAATGGGCTTGCAAACCAATGAACTGTGTGGCTGTATGTCTAAAAGCATTTTGATTTTCCCCTTCATCATGGTTTTCTTGAAGAGAAAGTTGGGATGTGGTGAAGAAGGAAGGAACCCATATTTGTTGAGTGCCGACTACATGTGAGTCACTATGCTAGAAACTCTACATGCATTATATTAGTTTATCCTTCCTTGCCTTATTAGATAGCCATTATTATGCCCCTGTTACAGAGGAGGATGTTGAAGCTCAGAGTGGTGAGGTGATTAGCCCAGTGTCACATAGTTGATAAGAGGTGGAACTAAACTTTGAACTCAGGTCTGTCTCAATACAAAGAACATGGTCTTGACAGTACATCTTATTGCCTCTAAGGGTAGATAGTCCACTGAATGTTAACATTATCTCTCACAATTTAAAGCTTTGATTATAATCAAAAGAAGATTAAGTAATTAAAAAGTGATTAAAAAGAAAAGATAATTCAGAAGCTGGGTCCTTACTTTTTGTGTTTAAAACTGTATCTGCTCTTTGATCTTCTTTAGGAAAACTGTAGTAATTGCTATGAGGCAAGCCCCTTCTCATAGAGCCTATGGATGCCTTTGACTCCAAAATTTCCCAGTCAGCAATCCCCCCTACTAACAGGTTTCATATAGGTTCAGTTAATAAACACTAACGTGAGAAAGCCCCATTGAGCCCCTGGGGGATAGAAATGTGTGCACCCTTTAGGCTAGTGCTTCTCAATTCAGGTGCCCACAAATCTCCTGGAAATCTTGAGAAAATGCAGGTTCTGATTCAGTAGATCTGGGCTGGGGTCTGATAGTCTCTATTTCTAACCAGCTCCCAGGTGATTTTGGAGTACCCAGGCTCTTAGAAACCAAAGAATGAG
The DNA here is from genome assembly GCA_031878705.1 of Tapirus indicus. Lineage (NCBI taxonomy): Eukaryota > Metazoa > Chordata > Mammalia > Perissodactyla > Tapiridae > Tapirus > Tapirus indicus. The sequence goes on from CM062917.1 coordinate 77,498,391, forward strand.
TATGGATGGGTAAGATTTAGATCAATAGATGATTGACCCAACATTTTCTCTGTGTGTGTCTTCTGGAATCTGAATGTAAAAGGCAAGCCCAGAACATATTTAAGAGGGAATAGGCCCTAAACAGAAGAAAAGATAGAAATACAGCACATGGCTGACACTTACGTAGTACTTTACGTACATTAACATATTTAATCTTCAAAATGACTCAGTGAATTTGGTAGATTATGACTTTTTCCATTTTTCAGATGAAGAAACTGACACGGAGAGGATGAGTAACAGCCAGCAGCAACTACAAATTCGGAGTTCTGCTTTAACATGTTCTGTGGTGGAAGAGGTATAACGTATTGAGAGAAGAATCTAGGGGAGAGGGTCCAGGATGTTGAGAAGATCCAAGAACTTTGTCATAGGCACAATCCTTTATGGAACTAGGATATCTAGCTTAGAGTTGTAACTTACATTCCTTAGAATTTTCTTCAGATATTTGGAGAGATGTTTGTGGAAGGAAAGTAGATTTATTTTATGTTTATGTGGATAAGTATTTACAAACATTTCTTGTTGGGTTATTAACCTTGAGAAATGCTCTGCAGAAAAAAGTGACGCCGTGGTCATGAGAATGCCTTGCGCCCACTCCTCACGGAGATTCACAGCATCCATTAGTCTATTCAAGGCTCTGAGAAGTCCCCGGGCAAGCAGACTCTTTTGACATCTTTTATGTTAGGATTTTCATTCTTATTTGACTACAACACGCTCTTTCCCTGTTTTAAAAATAATACATCTTGATATCCCATGGAACTAATTAGTATCCTCAGGACACACTTTGGAAAATGCTGATGTCGACAGATGAGTTAGGGCCAATAAGTAAAATTTCCAGGGAAGCAGATTTCAGAGTAACATAAAGGAGAACTTTCTAACAATCTGACCTGTCCAAAGGAATAAACTCCCCATCACCAGGAGCGTTCAGGGGAGGCTAGAACATTGTCTTTGAGAGGAAGTTGAGCAGACCTGGAAAGACATGCCGTTTTATGGAACGTGTGGTTGGTGTTATAATACAATCTGTGTTTTGGGTGGTTTTGTCCTGAGAGTTGACAGTAAGATTAAACCATACTCTGGTACTAAAACAATCACATTAGGAAACAATGTTACAAAAAGACTGTAAATAATTAAATTATTTTAGATCCACTGATGAGTCAGGGTTTTTTCTACTTATAACCCATATGTGCCCCAGCCATCCTCTTATAAGATTACTTCTGTAATTGTTGGCCTGGGGAGCAGCTCTGGAGTCTTTGAGATAATGTAATGTGGCACAGAGACCTATGCTGTAGGTAAGTAGGATAGATGTGCGCCTGTATAAACCACAATTAACATATTTAATCTTCAAATCCTCACCGCCACTGCTTACTTCCCAGGTAACTCCCTCAAAGACTCTGGGGGCTAAAGTACCTTTGACAAGAGAAAAGCTGTACAGTCAACAGGTAGAGACGAAACTTCAAGTACAAATGCTGGTGGGAGAAGGAACTCATTGATTCCTATTCACTCAGTCATTCATTCATTCACTCCGTCAGTTGACATTTATGAGAATCAACATATGCCACGCACTAGGAATACAGAGCCACGTGTTTCCACCCATCAGGGAATAAATGCTGAGAGTAGATACATTCCTGAAAACAGGTTTAGATGTGAGGATGGGGATGAGGGCTCTGGGTGGGGGAAGGGGTCTGAGGCACTGCACGGAGGGGAGAACAGGAGTTCCTGGGGGGTATTGAGAAACTTCTGCATCTCATGTAGGAGGCGAGGACCAGTACTATTAGGGCATTTTAGATAATTTCAGATTTCTTTCCTCTACTGCTGATTATGATATATATATTTTTCAAAATCTAACTCACAATATTAAACAAAAGCTTTTAGTTCCTTAACAGGGGAGTGTTTTATTTTGCAACATGTTAAGATTCATACATTTGACATCCAAGTTTTAGAAACACAGCATAGAAATTGGGTCCTCCACAAAAGTCATCTTTTGAAACAAGCCAGTAATTCTGCCTACACTCCCAGGCAGAGATTCCAGAACCTTTGCTACTGGCTATGCAAACAAGCCTCATGTTCAAAAGGACTTTTTGCTAATTGATGTTGGTCAAAAAACTATGGGTGACTAGTACACCAGGTATGATGGACACAGTGGCCATACACCCTAGGTATCTGGAGCTGTCTCATTGTCAGTCTGTGCATCGTACACGCAACCAACCACGGCATCCAAGTTTTCAGCAGAATATTTGATATCTGCAGTGAGGGGGTACGTCACAGGGGGTTGAAGATGAATAACAATTCTCGCAGGAGGAAAAACCCAACAAATACAGCTGTGACAAAGTAGAAAGAATTGTTGATTTGGGATCTGAAGATGTGGGAGTGAAATCCAGGCTTCACCACATTCTCTAAGACCAAGGCAGGTCACTACAACAGCTGGGTTTCCTTGTCTGTAAGATGGGAGGTTGTCCCCTGTGAGGGCCCCACACCAAGCACTGTGGGCTCAAGAGCTATGTGGAGATGCCCACGGATGAACCTGGCACAGGGGGAGAGAAGACTTCAGGCTTCACTTTATGTAGACCCCACAGGCCTAGTGGAGAATCTATGGCCGCCAAGAAAACCCCTGACTGAGGACACAGGCCATCTGGGTATTGAGGGCTACATATACCCAGGGATCTTCTATGGTCAGAGGAGCAGGAGACAGCCCCTGAAATGACTACTATCATATTCTTGCCAACCTTGATTGAGTTTAACTTAACTTAGAGGAAAAAATGCCATTTCTTATTGCTTGAGTGGCATGGAGAAAACCAAACCTGTTATGATTTTAACGTTGAGCACTGCCCAAACAGAAAGCACTTGAAAGCTAGCACACAGAAAAAGAGATGTGTATTTCTCCAAAGGATATAGTATCTTACTCCCACTCAGAAGGCGCTATCACTATTTTAAAGAACAAAGATGAAATTAAATGTTTAGCACTACAATGTGCAGTTGCCAAGTATGTCAGTATATTTATGAACAATTTATAATTTGAACTGTTTTCCAGACAGCTGGTCATATGTACGTTAAAGCAGTCATAATAACCTGTCAGGAGAAATTTCCTACAGCACATTCATTGGAAAAAATACTGGTAAGTGTGGCAGCCTTTTCAAACTCTACCAGATCCCTTTATCTTGTGAACGGCTACCAGCACAGCTGCAAACCCCACAGAAAGCCCAGAGCTCACAAGGTTTATTGTATCCCCGCCCTGTAAATTTGCTCCCCATAGTGAAGACTTTGGGCTACAAATATGCATTTATATACACAGAGTTGCACCAGCCCTGCCTGGGATGTGTTAAATGGAGTCAACCAGATCTCCAACACACATACTAAGGATTTATCTTAATCGCGTGCATGCAGGGAAAATTAATCTGACTCCCAAGTCTCTTTTACAAAGGAATTTCTTGGCTTCTTGAGACTGTAGGATCTTGATACTGAGGGTAGGGCTTGGATGGTGGCGTAGGAAGAAAGGCTTGGATTGGGAGGCAGACAGACAGGATTTGCATCACTTACTAGATGTGTGCTTGGGCAAGCCACTTAGAAGGTCTAAACTTTTGTATCCTCATCTGCAATAATCGCAATAATAATGCATGTCTCACATTTTGAGAGGGCTTGGGTGCTAAAGTTTTCAGAAGTTAGGAAAGAAAATGAGTTTAGCATCTTTTGGCTGGGCTATTCCAAAGCAGTGTTTCTCTGCCATGTTCAGTGGCCAAAATCTGTGGGTTTTAGGAATAAGTTAAATTAAAGCAAGTTTAAAAACTCAGAATTTGCATAATTGCCAAAAGGTGGAAACAACCCAAGTGTCCATTGATGCGTAAATGGATAAACAAAATGTAATATATACATATAATGAAATATTATTTGGCCTGAAAAAGGAAGGAAATTCTGACACACGTTACAACATGGACGAACCTTGGAGACATTATGTTAAGTGAAATAAGCCAGACACAAAAGGACAAACTCTGTATTTATATGACGTACCTAGAGTAGTCACATTCATAAAGGCAGAAATTCATAGAGACAGAGAGTGAGATGGTGGTTGCTGGGGGCTGTGGGGAGGGAGAGATGGGAAGTGAATGTTTAATGGGTACAGAGTCTCAGTTTGGGGAACATGAAAAGTTCTGGAGATGAGTAGTGGTGATGGTTGCTCACCAGTGTGAATGTACTTAATGCCACTGAAGTGTATGCTTAATAATGGTTAAAATGGTAAATTTTATGTTATGTATATGTTATCACAATTTAAAAAAGAAACTAAAAATTAAAAAGCCATGATTTGTAAGTGAACCTGGTTTCGTATGTTTTGCATTTTCTGTTTATTTCCCTGGTGTTTTCCATTAGTAAATACTAAAACTTTTAGAAGATGCATTTATCTTGCAAAGTGTCCTTTAGTGTAACCCTAAGAGATTTTGCATCAGGGTGCCCTGGATTCTAGCGAGATCATGAATGTCTGGGAATTCACTGGTGTCTGCCAACTTGTGTCATGTTTTAGTGACCTAAGCTGGTATTTGACTATCACTTTGTAGGCAGAAGATTTTTTACTCATGGATCTTTCCTGGTGCTTCAGTTGTGAGAGTCTAGTGAAATCCCCAAGCAATCAGCCTGTTCACTTATTTTCTCTTGGTTGCATTATCTTATGCTCACTTATGTAGTTTTCTTCCTCCATTATGTTGTTCAATTATCTAGTGTGAGCTTTCAGTGAACGAACCTACCTATCCCACTTCACTGCCCCCTTAAATTACCTATGAGAAATATATCGAATACATAATTTCAGAAAGTAGTCATAATTATTTCCATTACCAACACGCAGCTGTAATTGCCTCTTCAGCAATTTTCAGAAGCAATTGAAAAGAGAGTAAGTTCCAGAGACATGGTCCATTTGAATCTTTATCTTTGGGCTTGTATTATACCTTAGTGGCATAGTTTCTGATTCTGGGGCTCCTGAAGGTCAGCTGTGAACGCTTGCAGGACAGGGAAGGAAAGGAAGCAGCATCAATTGTCTTTCCTTTATTGAACATGTGTGTTTAATTGCCTGTCCTGGACCCAGGGGTTGTCTCTGAGAGTGGAGAGACAAGCCATCTGAACACACTGTGGGAGATCATAGGCTTAGCACACACCCAAACTTAGTATTTATTATTTCTCATAGGTCGAATTAAGTTCCCCCAAACAGATATGGTAAAGTCCTTACCATCAGTACCTCAGAATGTGACCTCTCTTGGACGTAATGTCTTTACAGGAGTAATCAAGTTAAAATGAGGTCATAAGGGGGCCATAATCCAATGTGACTTGTGTCATAATAAAAGGGGAAATTTGGACACAGACACAGACACACACAGAGGGAAGATGGCCAGGTGAAGATGGAGGATTGTAGTGACGCCTCTCTAACCAGGAATGCCAAAGAGTGCCAGCAAACCACCAAAAGCTAGGAAGAGGCAAGGAAGGACTCCCCTACAGTTGCCAGAGGGAGCAAGGCCCTGTCAACACCTTGATTTTGGATTCCTAGTCTCCAGAACTGTGAGACAACGAATCTGTTGTTTTAAGCCACCCAGTTGGTGGTACTGTGTTGGGACAGCCCTAGGAAACAGATACATTATTTCATTTCATTTCTATAAGCACCCTATCGGACATGTTCTTTTTCTCTCTCCCATTTCCAGATGTGGAAACTGAAGCTCAGAAAGGTAAGGACTCGAACAAAAGTCATACAAGTGTCATGCAAATCCCTAGGCAGAAGCTGCTTAGGGTGTCTGGGAAGGTTGGCTGGTGGCGTCTGAGCTGTAACACGAGCAGAGTTTGCTCGGTGGAAACGGGAGTGCATTCCAGGGTGATGTGAAGGAAGAGGATGCTGGGGATGAAGAGAAGTTCTGGATGACTAGAATACAGAATGTGTGGCATGGAGGGGCATGAGATATGATTGGCTATGTATGTTGTGCCAGGCAGTTTGGGGGGATTAGAGTCAGGGGGAGATTAGAGTCAGGGGGAGCAGTTGGGAGGCTGGGTGCTTCCTAATCCCAGTTAGAAACAATGAAGGTTGGGATTAAGGCTATGAGAGTGAGGTTAGGGAGCAGGCAGTGAATTTGGGTGCTATTTCAGAGACAGAATCTAGACTGTGGGGGCTCATGGGGTTGGAAGTGGTTGGTAAGGAGAGAGAAGGAGGTTTGAGACAGTTCTCCAGCCTGAGGGACCTTGGATGGTGATGCCTTGACTGAGTAAGGTAATACACAGGACGAAATGCACAAAAATGCCTCTTGGCTGAGTCGCAAGCTTGATTTGATGACAGGCTCATATCACTTGTTCATGCCCGTGTAGCCCACCGTAACTGGTGTGAAGAACGGGCATAGACATAGAGCCCTTCAGTGAAGGGGCTTTCCTGAGATGAACAAACAAAGGATTATCAATGATCAGAAAGAAGGACCCTGAAGCAGTCACGGAGATTCTGCCACCTAGAACAGAATGGGACAAGTGCAAGGTGGGCGTCCAGACTGAGCCACCTGCAAGCTAGTCATACTTAGGAGGAAGATCTGGAAACCAGTATCAGAATCCACTGAGCATCCTTTGTTCACTGCCTCCTCCTCTAGGTGGTGAGTGGTAAAGCATTCTCGACAGAGAGTGTAGGCTCGGCCATTCTCTACTAACTGCTTTTCATGAAGGACAGAGCTAAAAAATATTGGAACCTGGGCCATGTGGACTCTGCCTGACAGCTGTGGAGAATAAGCAAAACAGGGTGAGCAAACTTCCCTCACTCCCAACTCCACACCAGGGCGGGCAATAAACAAGCTCAATGCCATTGGCTTGTGCTTCCTGGACCCAGATATATGGCGCTGATGTGCAGTGTCTGACACACTCTAATGCTGAAGGGTCCAGAGGTTCATATGTCCGGTGCCTTTCTGAAATACACTTCTCTGCCTTTTCCCAGAGTTCCTCTTGCACATGGTCCTCACCCACAGTCTCCCCAGCCCTGCCCTATGAGGCAGCTTGTGGTCAACAACTTCCCTAGAAGGATTTCTCCCCAACCATATTGGTGGCCACCCACTCATGGAAGTTTGTGAAGGAAATTTAACCAGGGCATCAATCTCTTCCCTTTTTCTGGGTCTGTTCATCTCAACTGATGTTGACAAAGGTTCTGAGATCCTAGACATTCCACATGCCCCCAGGGCTGAAATCAGGGCACCAGTGCCTGGAGGCTCAGTATTATGGGTTTTTCTGATTATGTTGATCTATTTGCTAGGGGATTTGAAAAACAGAACTTCCTATCTGCCTTTGTTTACTTGAAATTGTACCATTTCTTAACTCTTAGTTATTGTTTTTCCAATTGAAAGACACTGGTTCTCCAGAAGCACAATGCTGCTAGCTGTGTTTTGAAAGAGAATTTTATATATGGCTGGTTCAGATTAAATGCTAGTGGGCAACAATAAATATTTTGGTGAGTAGTTTGAAGGTGAAGTGAGGGGATCACAAAATGCTTGAACACAGTTGTTATTTACACTAAGCAAATTAAATTTGTTGGGAGTAAGCATGCAAAGTTGTCATATCCATATGGTTAGCATTTATATTTTTCTTCATTATTTTTCTCCTTACCCTTTACATTTTATAAATGAATTTCCAAAAAGTGCTTTAACTATATAATCTTTTACTCATTTACATTTTCCATTGTTTTATCACTACAATTTTGTTTCCCACATAGACTTTTTTTTTTATTCTGTATAAATTGTAAGAAGAATTCCCCCCATCTAGGAAATTAACACATCCATCACCTCACATATTTATCTTTGTGTGTAGGTGTGTGAGAACATTTAAGTTCTACTTTCTTAGCAAATTTCACTTGTACAATACAGTGTTATCAACTAGAGTCACCATGTTCTAAATTGGATCCTCAGACTTTATTCATCTCAGCATAGACTTCCATAAACTGAAATATTGTTTAACTTTTCTGAAGCAGCAAAGTGTTATACTGAGAAAGTAGCTGACAAGTTGTAATCTACTGGGATAATGGAATGAGAGAGCTAGTTAGTACTTATTTTTCCTCCGATGACACTCCTTTTTTCTCTTTTTAAGTAAACTCTAGACTTTATTTAGCCAGCTGTGTTTGTCTAGTGGTTAAGATTCGGTGCTCTCACCGCCGTGGCCTGGGCTCATTTCCCAGTCAGGGAACCACATCACCCACCTTTTGGTTGTCATACTGTGGCGGCTGCATGTTGCTGTGATGCTGAAAGCTATGTCACCGGTATTTCAAATACCAGCAGGGTCACCCATGGTAAACAGGTTTCAGCAGAGCTTCCAGACTAAGATAGACTAGGAAGAAGGACCTGGGTACCCACTTCTGAAAAAAATTGCCCATGAAAACCCTATGAAAAGCTGTGGAGCTTGTCTGATATAGGGCCGGAAGGTGAGAGGATGGCACAAAAAGACCGGGCAGGGCTCAGCTCTGCAATACACGGGGTCACCAGGAGTCGGAACAGGCTGCAGGACATTAACAACAACAAGCTTTTATTTGTCTTTCACTCGTTTTTCCATTGGTATCCTCTTTCTGTTTCAGGATCCAATCCAGGGTACCATGTTACATTTAGTTGGCATTTCCCCAGTCTCCTCTGGTCTGACAGATTCTCAGTCTTTCCATGTTTTTCATGACCTTAAAGTTCCAAAGAGTACTGGTTAGATATCCTACAGAATGTTTCCCAATTTAGGATTGCATGATGTTTTTACCTTGATTCAAGAGAGTTACGGTTTTTTGGAGAGAACAGAGGTGAAGTGACCTTCTCATCACATCGTATCAGGAGGCTCATGACATCCACATGGCATTATGGGGGATGTTGACGTTCAACACTTGGTTAAAGTAGTGCCTGCCAGGTTTGTTCACTGTATAGTCACTATTTTTCCCTTTTCATATTCTGTTCTATGGAAGTGAGTCACAAAGTCCAGCCCATTCTGGGGGTGGGGGGGAGAAGGGCAGAATTAAGCTCCACTTCCTGCAGCGAGGGGTATCTATATAGGTTATTTGGAATTCTTCTTTAAGAAAGATTTGAGACTCCTTTTTATCCTCTTATCTCTGACTTGCCTGAGTGAGTACTTAAGAGTTCTTGGTTAATATCCTGTAAAGTGCCATATTCCCATACTTTTCCACATCATCCCCTGTATTTTCAGTCCCTAAAATGTTTGTAGTTTGCTTAAAGTCATCTTTCATCATTATCATGGAATTCTGGAAGGAAGTCAGTGGCTCTAACTTTCTCACTGCTTGTGTTAACTAGTGTTGAGTTAACTGCCTGTTCAGTAACGTAATCTAAGTGCTCACTAATTCCTCTTCTATTCGTTTTAGAAGGGAAGAATTTGGGGAAGGAGGAATATTTTGTCACTAACTAAATCATCTTTATTTAATATTTGTCCTTTCTTTTTAAAAATAGGTCTTTCTAGAAACAAAAAATTATGAATCCAAAAGTAAAACATAGCTAATCGACTCGACTCATAGTTTTTGTTGATGTGCATCTAACCAATATTTGAGGAACTTGACCTTGAAATTTAGGTTTAAAGAATGTTTGGTGCTCTAATATTTATCATATTTATTTCCAGAGAGATCCAAACTCAACAAAAAGTTCCCCCTTCCCCCCAAGAGTTGAGCTAACTCAGTATTTGGTTTTTTTCAGCAAACATTTATTTATTGGGTCTCTCATGGCTCTGGCCCAGAGAACAGTCCTTGGATTCACTGAGGAATAAAACATGACCCTGGCCTCCAGGGGCTTCCAGGTTGGTAGGGAGGCACAGCAACAGAGATGTTCAATGCAGTCTGGTAAGTGCTGGATGGAGTGTGCCCCATGTGTTGTGGGAGCACAGGAGAGAGTCCCCCGGCCCAGAGGGAGGAGGATGCACAAAGCCAGCTGGGAAGACTCCAGCAGCTGGCCGTGATGGAAGTGAAGTAGGAGCTAGCCTGAACTCTGTACCTCTCTATGGTAGCTGGGAGGATGATGAATCAATTAGTTATTAACACATTGCTATTTGGTATTTATGACTCATCTCTTCCATGAAACTACTAAATGCTGTGTTTCCTAAAAACCATGGAATAGTTTCTTCCCTATAACCCCGGGTTATCTCTGGACTTCCCCCAAGATGTCTCTGTAGTCATCATAATATTTAAATTTATCTCCACATCTACCACCTAAATGATTTTCAGAAGCACTAGCTTTTTTGTAATCCGATCTAACAACAACCACACACACACAAACTCACCAATACTAGTTCCTCCTCTTCTTCATAACCCTATGGATCAAATCATTCCAGCCTCCTACTTGATCAGAAATAATCAAGTCTCTTTGTTATTTCTTCCACAGAAAATTGGTTTTTCTCAAAACATTTCCATTTCCAGGATTTTTAGTTTAAAAGAAGAAGAATAAATTAAATCGAATGACGGGTTGAACCACTCCTGGATTTCTCACCCCCCATTATCGCAAATTATCCCTCCTGGCAGAGACAATGTTTGAAAATGAGCATTTAGGCATGTTACTGATAGAAAGTTGTGGCACATCAAGCAGGCTCCCTCAGCCACCAGAGGGGAATTTTGAAATGCTTGCACTGCTGTGATAATCTGCCACTCCCCGTGGTCACGCAGCTGCCATGGCGACTTCTGCTGGCATAGTGCCAGCACTGGGGCTTTCTGTAATTTCTTGACTATAGGGACTGCTCCCTGGTCATAAGGGTTATTTGTCTCACTGACTGAACACAGGACAGTACCTGGATTTCCATTGCAAAAAACAAAAGCTAAATATAGCCAACCTGGAAAATGTCCCTCTTGCTGTTCATTAAGATCCAGGGTCAGCAAACTTTTTCTGTAAAGCACCAGACAGTAAAGGTTTTAGGCTTTGTGGCTTTATGGTCTCTGTGGTAACTACTCAGCTCTGTCATTGAGTGCAAAAACAGCCATGCACAATATGTAAATGAATTAGCAAGGCTGGGTTCCAATAAAACTTTATTTATGGACACCGAAATTTGAATTTCATATAATTTTCACATCAGGAAAGATTATTCTCCTTTTGATTTTTTTCAACTATTTAAAAGTAACGGTGGGCTGGGTGGTCACTAGCTGACACTTGATTTAGGTGAATACAGGATGCATTACCCAGCTGCCCTTGGGGCAACAGTGGCCCCCAGCTGCTGAGGGCATTGCTCTGTGCTCTGTGGGATGTGTGATGATACACTGGCCCAGGACTTAGAAAGAGAATCCTAGAATCCTCAAGAAGGAAGGGGTCTCAGAGAACAGTGAAATAAAACAGCCTCATTTTACAGGTGAGGAAAGTGAGTCCGGACAAGTTAATTAGCTGGCCTGAAGTTAGGTGACTAGTTAGGTGACCAGAATACTGGTGTTTTGACTCTCTAATCTAGAGTCTTTCTATTGTTCCACATTTTAGAGAATGTAGGATAATTTATAGAAAAGTGAAGTCTGAGTGTCACCATGACCCTCCAAGCCTCACCGTCACCTACAAGGATGAATGTTGCATCGACACCTAATTTACCACTGTACCAAGAGCCAGGTCTAGGCAGTGTAGGCTGTGAAGGCAAAAGCCCCGCTGACACTTCATTACTTGCAAAACTTGTGCCCCTCTGTTTACCCTCCACCCTGCAGGAGAAGGGAAAAGAAGAGGAACAGCAATAACAGGAATAACAGCTACCACTGACTAAATATATCTCCTAGAGGCAGTATAGCACACGCATTAAAAGCATGATCTCTGAAGTCAAACCACCTGGGTTCAAGTCCCATCTCTACCATATTCTCCCTATGGGGCCTTGGCAAGTTCTTTATCCTCTCTGTGCAAGTAAGTTCATATCTATAAGGTGCTTAAGATAGTACTTGGCTCATTGTAGGTGTTTATTCTTCCTTATCACCTGCAGAATGACCCTTAAAGGTAGGTATTAATCATGTGCCACTTACAAGGACACCAAGGCTTGGGCAAAAGTTCCCCCCACTGAAACTGAAAGCCAGGTCTGCTCATTCTCTTAACTGTGATGCCGTCCTCTCTCCCCTAAAGGGAAAGACAGGGAGAAACGAGCAGGGACTGCCATGGAATACCCCAAGAGCTCTCCTCTACTCAACCGAAGCTCCTCTCTTAATGATTATTGTTTCAACTACAATGCTGATAAAACTCTTTCCTGTTTTTGAAAAAATGTTGAGAGCTTATCTTGACTTTGTCCTGGCATTGAGATTCCAGCTTTGGTGAGTCTGGAATGTGGCAATGGGATTTCTTTTTATCTACTTTCCTTTATCTCTGATGGGCTTTACAAATGGCAACAAAAATATAGTCAATATGGCCCGTGACCCTACGACTCTCACCCTTTGCGGCCTCGTTTTTCCACACAAACAACACATAAAAGAGCACATCACGAGCTCCCAGTTTGCACCAAGAACTGAACAGAAAGCTGGAGCAGGCTGTGCTCCAACAGGCTCAGGGGGCCTCCCAAGGAGGAGTCGTGCAGGCAGCCAAGTCCCGCCTCAAACTCTAGAAGAGGAGACAACCTGAGCATGCAGATCCTAGGCCTGAGTTAAAAGGAACAGCTTGCTCCTGGCTGCAGACTTGCAGAGGCGGCCTCTGCGCCTGCAGACCATCTGCACCCATCAGGAGGCCTCTGTCACAGGGCTAGGGAGTGTCCTAGGGGGAACCTCGGCAGGGTCAAGGCCTCCCTCCCGATCCCTGAAGCAAATGCATCCCCACACTAGGAGGAGTCGCTCAGGAAAGTGGACATCATGCCCAAATGAGATAACTCCCCTGCCCTGGGGGCAGCGCCATGCCTGGCTCATCAAGAACACTGCACACCACGAGTTTTAGCCCTTCCTTCCCTCATGCTGGGCCAGGGCCGTGGTTCTCCACCCCTTCACACCTCCGCCCACTTCTTTGTTACAAATATTTTGTAACACCCCCCTTAGTAGCCTGAAATGAAACAGTATAACCTATATTATTTCTAAAAAAAATTAATCTCTCAACTATAACATAAAAGAAAAATAAAAGGAAGATAATTTATAAGAAAAAACCTAATATTTCCATCTGGAAGTGCCTAGCCATGACTATATTAAAGACACGGCGAAGTGTTTGGTTTTTATTCCTGTAGGTAGAATTCCACGAGGATTACGCTAATCAGAATGATATAGGAGCATGGGATTAGCGCTTTCAGTACCACCAGCAGGGAAAACTCTCAGTAAATTTGGTGGCAGATCTGAACAAAACAAAGTTCAGTCCTTCTTTGATGTCAACATCAAGTAGTTACATTCCCAGAAAATTCAATGTATATTAACTCTGTACAAAAGGTTATTTGGATTTATACGTAAAATGGATTTATGTTTAAGCTGAGATCATTATAAAAAGGTTTTTCATGAGCATGGATGTCTGGCAGGACACTTGAGAATCACGCTGATTAGGGTGACTCTTCATTGTGCAGGGCCGGCCCATGCGTTGTAGGACGTTGGCTCCTCTGTCCCCCACCTATTATTCTACGGAATATGAAGTGACAAAGGAGCTCTTTGTAAACACTGCCATTTGGAGTGCCCTGTAGACACTTCTGCTTGAGCAACTTAACAACAATCCTATTCCTCTGCTTAAAAACATCCACTAAAAGTCATCACGCACCTTTTGCCTCAGTGCTTTATGTACTTTCCTCCTTTCGCCGACGTGAGCCATCACCCTGACGTGATCGTCCCACAAGTACAAACACTCATAAAGATAACATCGGGCAGATCTAAACTGGCACCAATTAGTGTCCCCGCACTGAAATTCCAGCTCGGGTGGGTGTAGAACGGGCATGTGATTTTATTTTATCTACTTTCCATTATCTTTGATGGACTTTACAGCGGTAACAAAATCACAGTCCATCTGGCAAGTGATTCCATGACTTTCACACTCTGTTGCCACATCTCCCTATGCAGACAACACATAAAAACAAGGCATATTATCTCAGAGGCTGAAATTGAGAAAGTCACCAAGAGCTATTGCTTCTGTGGAATTAGGATATTTTAAAAAGAAGGCCAGCATTGCTGTAGGATGCACCTTAAGAATCAACCTCAATAACCCCTTGTATTAAACTCTACTCACAAGCCAGCTGTGTATTAGGTACAGCTGTGTACCTTTAAATAAGGTGACTAACCTGACAGATGGATGAAGGGCTTGGGCAGGGTAAACCTCATATTATATATAAATTAAATATTGAACAAAATGACAAGAAGAATTAGAGTGTCAGCAGACTGGCTATTTATAGTTAATGGTATGTGCTCGATTAGTCTTTTTATGAAAAGTCAACAGCTCTGAAAAGTTAACAGCTAGCTGATAAGCTAGTACTTATCAGTTAGATAAGTACATTTACAGAGGGCTGTCTTTTCTAAATCATGCAAATTGCAGAAAGTTCCCAGGATTCTCCCTATGTTAGACTGGTCACAGATTGGACCTTCACAGAATATGCAGTGACAGGCAACAGATGTGGGGCTCCTTGCTGCCTCCCCAGGGCCTGGCTCATGCCTTGCTCAGAAAAGGTACTCAGTGAACATTTATTGAATACATAGATGAATTAATTCACGAACAAATGAAAATAAGGGGTGCTCAAAGGATATAAAAACTACAGACAACGACATTGGATATTTGAAGAACAGAGAATCTGGGAGCCCAAGTCCTTTTGTTTTTTTCGACAACATACTTTTTTAAACAGATTTTATTTTCCAGAGCAGTTTTAGGTTCACAGGGGAAGGTATAGAGATTTCTCATATACCCCTGCCCCTACATGCATGGCCTCCCCCATTATCAACAGCTCCCACCAGTGGGTACATTTGTTACAACTGAAGAACCTACATTGATGCATCATAATCACCCAAAGTCCACAGTTTACATTAGGGTTTACTCTTGATGTTGTACATTGTATGGGTTTGGACAAACTTAGAATGATATGCATCCACCATCATAGTATTGTGCAGTGTATTTCACTGCCCTAAAAATCATCTGTGCTCCACCTTTCATCCTTCCCTCTCCCCAACCCCTGATAACCACTGATCTTTTTACTGTTTTTATAGTTTTGCCTTTTCAAGAATGTAATTAGTTGGAATCACACAGTATATAGCCTTTTCAGATTGGCTTCTTTCACTTAGTAATATGCATTTAAGATTCCTCCATGTCTTTTCATGAGTTGATAGCTCATTTCTTTTTAGTGCTGAATAGCATTCCATTGTCTGAATGTACCACAGTTTATCTACTCACTTACTGAAGGACATCTTGGTTGCTTCCAAGTACAATATCATTTTCGTGTGTGTTCTCTTTCTTATTCCCCATCCTCCTCACACCCTGCTATTCACCTCTTATTTTTGACTTGCTGCCTCTTCGGTTTCCATACTTCTGCCACTTTACTCTCTGATTATGCTATACGAGCAAGCACACCAGCCCCGGCATCCACCAAAATAATTCTTGGTTTCAAGCAGTTTGTTTTCAAGACATGGAATCTTTGTTTCAGAATCAGTACACAGGGAAATGCAAGAGCCATAGCCCAGGGCTGGTTGAGGACAATTCCTGAAGGCCAGATAAACAGCACAGGTGAGCAGGGCCATCTGTGATTTCCTGGGGAAATGAGCTCACAAAGGAGCTCTGACTTACTACACCCTTGCAGTCTGCTGCAAAATGATGTCTAGTGACCTTGAACCCTTCTTCCTGGTCAGCGCAGGCTTTTATCTGACCGTGCTCACATGGATATCCCCTCCCCCAATTGAAGTTATCTTTCTTGGACACTTTTTCACCATAAAAACTTCATTAAAGTCTCCCATGGATCTTTGCCAAGGGAACCCAGCTGATGGGTCAAACACAAACCCAGCTGGATTCTAACCCATGAAAAGGGCTTGGAGAATCACAGTGCCTTCATGGGAATTCTTCCTTCCCAGCGGGGTGAGGCACTTTGATACATCTGAAAACCTGCACTTGGAAGAAGGCAGACCAGCCTTTCTCTCCCATTATTACTTGATATTTTAACAACTAGAAAACGTACGGACTTTGAACATGAAGGGTTAAACAGACTTTAACTGATAAGGGAGAATTCTTCCTAGAAATTCCTTGGAGACACTTGTAATTAATTTGATCTTCTTCAGTCATTAACCCAGACCTACAGTGAGTCATCTGCAAGCTGCTCTATTAATTCACTAGAGATCACTTCCTGAGATTCATTTAGTTAAGCAGCACTGTTGGATTACATTTTAAAACCCTTAAAACTGGTTGTAATTGATGTCTGTTTATAGAAGCTTACTTTAATGGAGTCAAAGTGAGGTGGAACTCTCTCCTGCCAGCCTGAGATGCTGCCTTACTGCAGAAAGCCCAGCTCTGGGAGTACCAAGTTGAATAAAAAACACTGCCGATTAAAACAAGTTATTATTTAATTTTGATAATAGGTTCTAAAATAGGGAATATTTCAATTATAACCATATGGATAGCTTACTTAAAACTGAACCCTCCTCTTGAAATGCACATGTAAACACGTGTAAAGTATGTACTTTACTTTCAAATGGATTAAAGATAAGTAATAATTACACGGTGGCAGATCTGAACAGGTCTTATGAAGAAAAGCCTTGGGTCTGTGCTTTTGTGGCGCTCTGGTTTTCTCCCTGAAGGAAGTCACGGTGGAGGGGCAGTAACGCCCCATTGAGACTTTCCCGAGGGTGGCCAGGCTCCCCAAACACTCAACAGGCTGGGCTTGCTCTGGGTTGGTCATCACACACAGACTGAACACCCTGACCCCACAGGCCTGGGTTTCCTACCCCAATACTCAGAACCAGAGGGTCCCCGTGTTTTCACTAGACTGGGGAGGGGGGGGATGGAGGGAGGGGGGTATCTTTATTTTTTCTATAAAACAGCAAATCAAGAATTGCCTGAGGTACACAGTCTGACCTTTTCCATTTATCGCACCAGGCCAGCTTTTCTCTGCCTGGCCAAACTTTACTTTTCCTTCAAAGTTCACCTCAAGGCCTAACACCACTCTAATAATCCTTCTCTGGCCACACCTGACAATAAAAGCAAATGCTTTTTTGTTGTATAGATATTTGCAGTTTTTCCAATCAATTTTGGATACCTTCTTGGATTTAGTCTTTAGAACAATCCCTTGTGGTATGTAGGGAGTACATATGTATATACCCACATACATGTACACATTTATACATATACGTACACACTCTGAACACACAGATTATTTACTGCATGCGTTATTTATTTCTTTACTCATCCATTCAACATTTATTGAATCCTAGCAGGTGGCAGGCCTAAGCGACGTCCTGGGCCTATAGACATAACACAGGAGGGGAGCCAGATGGGTAATGACTGATGGCCTCACTGTCAGTCCCCTAGACCTGGCCAGGCTTGGTGGGATCACAAAGGTGTGCACAGATTAGGCACAAACTGGGACCCTCACCACATCCAAAAACAACACACTCGGAATAATTTTGTGGGCCACAAGCCCACACTTGGGATCAGAAAGGTATTCCCTGATCTTCACTATAATGCAGGGATTGAATTTCTAACCAGGCAATTCACTCGCTTTGAAAACTGACCAATTCCCCATGTCCAGGCCTCAATCCCCTACTCTCCAGGGGACACACACTCCAGCTTCCCTCTCTAGTCCAATGACATTTTCCTGGAAGAGACAGGCTAAATAATGAGCGGAGGTGATGACAAAAGCAG
Source organism: Tapirus indicus (assembly GCA_031878705.1). Classification (NCBI taxonomy): domain Eukaryota; kingdom Metazoa; phylum Chordata; class Mammalia; order Perissodactyla; family Tapiridae; genus Tapirus; species Tapirus indicus. Next base: position 77,516,105 of record CM062917.1, read on the forward strand.
GGGCCAGTCGGATGGCTAGGCGCCCAAGGCCATTGGAAAAATGAGTTCTCCTTCCTACTTCCTTGGTCTTCTCATTTCCTTTAATGACAACTGACACTAATAGAGCACCTCCTATGTGCCGGGCCTTTTCCTAGGAGCTTTATGGATAGTAAATAATTGAATGCTCACAGCGGCCAGAGGCTGATGTATGGCCCACGGCAGCAGGTAGGAAGTGGGCACAGGTAGGGAATGGGCAGGCTGGAGCTCAGACCCAGGGAGTCAGCTCTGGGGCCTGAGCTCCCGACCACTACACTGAGCACCTGGACTTCAGCTTTGATTTCCTGGAGACCTTGGGACTGTCGACAAGTACCTGCCAAAGCCAGTCCTTCTAGCCAGTGAGCAGAAATTCGGCAGATTGGCACCAGATGCCAGAACGAGGAGTGGAATGCAGGACAGGAGGTGGCCCTATGCATATCTTTATTCCACCAGCATTTGTTGAGGACCTACTATGCGTCAGGCTCTGTTCTAGGTTTCAGAGATACAAAGGTGAAGGAAATCAAATCCCTGCCCTCATGGAGGTTACATTTGGGCATGGGTGGTGGCGAGAGGGGGCAGGGAGGCATAGACAGTAAACAATGGTGTTCAATAACCTGTCAGGTTGTAATAAGGTCGATTAGGAAATGTGAAGCTGGGGCTTGTGACAGAATGCGTGTGTGTGGCGGAGAGTTGCTATTTTAGGAAGGGAGAACAAGACCTTTCTGAGGAGGTGAAACCTGACCTGAATAAAGTGAAGGATGAGCCATGTGAATATGTCAGAGCAGAAACTTCCAGGCAAAGGGAATAGTGAGTGCGAAGGCTCCAGCACACCTGTGTGTGCGAGCATGTGTGTAATTGGATGCATCTCTAGGAGGTTTCACAAGTCAAAGGTCAATATAAATTATATCAGAATTTCCACTTTTGACTCTGTGTTTCTTTATTCAGTACCTTGTATCCAAGAGATCGCCACATTATATAACCAGGTGAATCTTAATTAATCAAATATACAATCTTCTGCAAAGGTCCACTTACGTTCAAAGCCAAAGGTGCAGCTTGAGGAATACATTCGAAATAAGAAGCTAAATGAAAAAATCCTGACTACTATAGAGACTGTGATTTAAAAAATATAGATACAATATATATGATTAGATAAAACATTGGAAGGAAAAACACCAAAACATTGCCAGTGGTTAAGTGAGTTCTAAGACTGAGTGATTTCAAAACAATTTTTTTTATTTTAATAACACTGAAAAAAGAAAGAAGGAAACAAAACTTTCCCTAATCTCATGACAAATTAGAGGTGATTTTGGTTTTCTTTTTCATACTTTTCTGCACTTAAAAAATTTTCAAATTGTGCATATATGTCTTTATAATAATAAGAAGCACACTTTTGTGTTAGGTCTCTAAAAACGTGATTGCATTTCTGGGGACAGCATGTGGTTTCACAACAAGAGGAAACAAATTGCCACAATCATCTTGAACGTGATCTCATATCAGATGAGCTGAACACCATACCTTAGGAAACCTGTAGAAACTTGGCTGTTTTCAGTCAAATAAAAGTGAAGGGAAATGGTGATTTTCTGAGCAATAGCACTCTTATTGTCAGAAGAGAAGGGAAAGCGAGTTGGTACTATTCACAGAAAATGCACTGGGTAATTTTGTTAAGTATATGTTATAGGTTCCAATGCATTTTATACTAAAAAAAAGCCCGACTCCATGATGCACGTGGGTTGCAGAAAAAAAACCTAAAACTATGCTATAAATAAAATGTATACCATAAGATTTGAAAGTAAAGAAGTCTATGTTCTGATATGAGAAGTCTATACATTTAGGGGCTGATAACTCAAGTTTTCCCATTGTGGTGTTGATCAGCATATTATTATGCTTTTCTTAAGTATTAAAAAAAACCTCGTTATTTATTTTAAAAAAGGAGCACAAAATTGCCCTATGCAGCTGCATAACAGCCAATGTGGGTTTGGCATTTGTAGAATAAAGAGTTGCACAATGATCCAATGCGGATTCCATCATTGAACTTTTACTAACATCCAGACACCATGGGAAAAGAAAACGAGTCTAAAATTGAACTCAAACAAGCGTCTGTTGAGACTTGAGCTTGTTGGGGTCTTGACCACTGTGACTATGGGCACAATGCATTGGGGCAGTTCAGGGGCCACTCATTCCTGTCCTGTTAGGCTGTCTTTTCCGCAAATCTGACTGTTGGCAGTTGGGTCTCTTCCTGTTAATGTCCCACTGAGGCCTAAAAACAACCCTATTTTCTTATCACAAACAGGAATCTTTGGAGCCACTGTTTTTAACTTAGTTAAAAGCCCTGGGCATCTGGGCTCTGCATAGTTTATAACAAAGCTGGGAGTTGCGATAGGTGAACAGGCTGAAATGAGGACTCTGCAAATTTCCCTAAGGAGTTGGGGAGGCTGTGAGAGAGTAAGAGGAGACAAATAGACAAAATGTGGAGCAGCCTGGTGAAGGGCAGAAATTTTTAGTGCATACACAAGTATGCCCATGGCAGGGAAATGCCAGACGGGGTTGGCATTGAGATGGAGGGGATGGAAGGTAGTGGGTGGAGAAGAGAAAGGCTTCATTCAGAGAAACAAGGGGCAAGTGTGGGAGCGAAGCTGGTGCTCGGATGGGCTTCTCTGAATTCCACACTTCTGCTCTCACAGCCTGGGAAAACTGGGAATGCACAGGCCATGCTACTTGTGTGTCCCTGAGCCATCTGATCATCATTGACTTTACTTTTGTTTGTGTGAAGAAGACTAGCCCTGAGCTAACATCCGTTGCCAATCCTCCTCTTTTTTTGCTGAGGAAGACTGGCCCTGGGCTAACATCCATGCCCATCTTCCTCTGCTTTATATGGGACACTGCCTCAGCATGGCTTGACAGGTGGTGAGTCTATCTGCACCCAGAATCCGAACCAGTGAAGCCCGGGCCTCCGAAGCGGAACACACAAACTTAACAGCTATGCCACCAGGCCGGCCCCGTTGTTATTGACTTTAGAAGAGAAACACTGCCCTTGGGAAGTCCTCAAGGAGGAATTTGGCCCCAAGGGATGGGAGCTGGGCGCATCCCCAAGTTTGCTGTGCACTGCTGGACCACTCCCTGCCTGCTCTCTGGCTGGCCTCTTGCATTTGACCTCCCACACTATCTGAGTGGCCTTGTCCCCTCCCTACTAGGGCCCCGCAGGCCATTTTGTTTTTCTCTCCTCAAGGGCAAGCTGTGGTTTGTGCACATTTTAGAAGGATGGTCTATTTTCAAGGGCCAGGAAACTTCTCAACACAAAGTCAGGCTCAAGAATTTATCCAGGATTACACCTGGATAAATAGTTAATTGGCCAGTGTTTTAGTTTTTTCTAATTACAGGACAACATTGAAACTGGAAAACAAAAATCAGCTGCTCTGAAGTTCATAGACTATATTGTTATGAAGCCAGAGCTGGGTTTTTTTTTTTTTTTTCCATCCATCTGTGGTCTTTAAATGTCTCTACTTAACATGGCTTCTAGATAATCATCCAACTTTTGATAGAGTGATTACCAGGCAATGCTATCAAATAACAATCATGATTAAACAAGTTACATGAGCCCTCAGGCCCTGAAGCAATTTCTGTGAAGAATGAGTTTGTCCTTCAAATGGCATAATAAGAAAAAAATTAGGTGCAATTCACCCAGAACAGTATGTTATACTGGGAGAAGGGTAATATGTTTACCCATTCTTAACAGTTATAAATGTCCGACAATTAGCTTGCTTTCTTTTCTGCTTCCTTCCTTTCCATTTATGTTTTACATTCTTTGCCATGTGAAATGAGCAAGATGGTTTATGGCTGCCATTGGGATTTTCTGTCCATCTGGACCAGTTTACATCACAAATCCTGCCCCAATCTATCCCCCCAATTTTTTTTAACAGGTAGAGTAAAAATACACAAAGCAACCCCAAAACAATTTGTGGTTATTGGTGATTTTTACACCTGAGATGTCAACAAGATGTTAAACATAATTTGAGCCCAGTAAGAAATTAGCAAGCAACAATTTTGTTACCACACTACACACTGTCCTGGAAGGCTCTATGGGATGAAATGACCAGCAAAAAGATGGGTTGATGAATTTATTATATGCGAAATTAAGACATCAGATTCTTAAAAAATAAAACTTGGGGCTCCTGCCAGCTACCAGTGAGGACAGAACGACATGAAGCACAATTTAAAACCAATATGTAAATTCACTGGATAAAACCCAAAGCTCCAGAATAAAGATATTGTTAATATTCTATCCTACTTTTCTCATCTACACCCAGCAAATGTCTTCAAAAAGTAGAAGGCAGATCTGCCCCCTTCAAATCTTTCAGAGTACAGTGTAATGTTGTTGCCTCTGGATATTTTTTTCTATTTTGGGAGACATAAATGAAAATATGTAACTATTGTTTCTATTGTGAGTTACAATCATAACCAAGTCATCTACATGGTATCATCTGAAAGTTAATTCCACCACCCAAGGATATAAGAGCTAAGAATATTTGATGTCCTTACCTATGTTTAGTCTCAATTTACATTAAATTTCTTTTCCACAGCAAATCCAGCATCAGTATGAAACAAGGAGATACACAGGTGGACCTAATAATTTAGTTTCAAAATTGTAGATGTAAATAGTATTAAGCACTGATATTTTCTTTTAAGAATTTCTTGTTGCCTTTGAATAAAAGTTATAGATGTCTGAAAGCTTTTATGTGCATGAAAACATATCTATGGAAAAGAATAAAAATAGAATAAGCATGTGGGCACAGTGCACGGATAAATTTCCCCTGTGCTCACTCTGCCTCCTGGGCACACAAAGGTTCAGTAGTGTGTATTTTCTGGGTGGAATTTGTGATGTTGTGTGTGATTTTTATTCAGATGCATAAATATTATCTCTTTATATTTTAGGCTTGGGGTTGCAGTCTAAGGCTCTATTTTAAGCCCATTTCTCTTGTCTTCTTAGTTTTGCTCTTTATTTCACAGTGGGCATCTTCTCAAGCTTGATAGATACGTATGGAGCCCAAGGTTGTGCCTTTCACACCCACCTGTGGCTGGTTTGTGGGTGCGTAATCATGTGGAAACACTGTGTAGGCAGTTTAAAGAAGGTTGATTATGGTTTTTGTAACTGGATAACACAGAATGATTTTCAGATGGGCAGTAGAAAAAGAAAAACCAACACAAATAAGAATTTAAAATTTCATTGTGTTGGTAAGATGATTCCCCTTCAAAAGTTAAAAATTATATCTAAGTATAATAAATTATTTGAAATTCTAACTAGGCTTTACAACAGCTAATATTATCTAGGTTTTTCAGGACTTAAGTTCCTCCCGACACCAGGCACTTGTATTTACCCTAAAGTATTGGAAGTATGTCAGTCATGATACGAGAAAGTGGAAAGTCTCCACACATTCCTTCCCTTGAGTACCCATTCTCCTTTGTTATCCAGGCTAAATTTCCCCAAATATAAACCTATGTGGTTGGTGAGCTTAGCTTTGGCTTTTGGAAGCAAACAGATGTGACAACCTTCATTTGAGAGGGTCTGACAGGAGTTCCTCACAAGAGAGCTGGTCAAGTTTTAGGTGTAAATGTGCCATTTCATGACAGACTCCTACAGAGCGTATTAGTTTTCTATTTGCTGCTGTAACAAATGACCGCAAATTTAGCAGGATAAACAACACAAATTTATTATCTTAGATTTCTGGAGGTCAAAAGTGTGAAATGAGTTTTACTGGGCTAAAATAAGGTGTTGACAGAACAGCATTCTTTCTGGAGGCTCATGGGGAGAATCTATTTTCTAGCCTTGTCCAGCTTCTAGGGCCCCCCTACATTCCTTGGTTCGTGGCCCCCTTTCTCCATCTTCAAAGTCAGCAATGGCTTATCGAGTCTTTCTTACATTGCATCACCTTGACCTGCTTCTGTCATCACACATCCTTCTTTACCTCTGACTCCTTTTCCATCTCTGTCTTCTGCTTTTAAGGACCCTTTTGATTGCATCCACCCAGTAATCCAGGATATCTCCCTGTCTTAAAGTCAGCAGATTAACAACCTTAATTCCATCTGCAATCTTAATTCATCTTTGCAATGTAACATAACATATTAACAGGTTCCAGGGACTAGGACATGGACTTCTTAGCAGTGGAGGGCATTATTTTGCCTACCACATGGAGAGTTTAATATGGAATACATTCTATTCTGGTCTTCCTGACTCATCTCTTTTTTCCCCTAAAGAATTAGTAACCTCCCTCTTTTTTCCCTTAGCCCTATGCCATTCTCTTTTGGGGATTTTAATACCCAGGTCTTCCTTTGCTCCCCTGCCTTTGAGCATGTTGTTCTTTTGCTCTGTCAGATTCTGTCCTTCCTGTACTAAGTACTTGTTGAGGTCCTACTGTGTGCAAGGCCATGCACTTTATGAAACAGAAGTAGATACATACAAATAATAAGATGAGAGTGATGAAAGCTATGAAAGAGGAAAATGTCAAGGTCCAGAGAAGAAGAGTACACCAGATGATCTCAGTGCGGAACAAAGAAGCATCAATGGAGAACTCAAGGGACGTAGTTGGGAAGGGCAGGAATCATTCTTATATTTGTAGCCCTCTCAAATCCATCAATCCACTGAGACCCTGTTCTATGCTCCTAGGTGATTTTTAATTTTGTCCATGTATGGAGCAATCCACTCATTTGCAAACATGTACTAGGTACTGTGCAAAAGCAGAAAGATACAGTTGCTCCCCTGAAGGAGCTCACACAGTCCAAAAATTGGGAGGTAAGAGGGGAGCTGGCATTTTTTTGGTGAGGAAGTTTAGCCCTGGGCTAACATCTGTGCCAATCCTCCTCTATTTTATATGTGGGACGTGTGGTTTCATAAGTGGTGCATAGGTCTGCACCCAGGATCCGAACCTGCAAACCCTCGGCTGCTGAAGGGGAGCATGCAAACTTAACCACTACACCACTGGACTGGCCCAGAGTGGGGCTGTTTTTAAAGGAAAAAGAGAAGGAGGAGACAGACAGACACCAACTTCCTTAAATGAAGTCATCTGGGATCTCCCAGCATGCCCTCAGTTTTGGGGGGACGGCCTGCCTGAAATGCCTTTCCTTGTCCAGGACTGTGACCACCACTTCTATAGTTAGATAGGTTACAGGCTAACAAGGATTTATCTGGTGAATTGGTTAATCCAAACCAGTCATTTAGCTGGTTTAATTTTTAAATAAATTGAGCTAAAACCTTTTTACTTCTCAGAGTGGTTTACATTCTGCTCCATTTCCCCAAATATTAAGACCAGATTCATTCATTATTAATTCCCCAAACATTTATTGACCAGCAAATATGCATCAGATTCTGAGCTTGACACCAGACAAACAAAGATGAAGAAGGTATGCTTCTTGTCCTGAAATATATGTGGAGAATAAAGTGTTTCTTCCCATTAGGCATACCTAATAATTTAGTGGAGCTTATTCTCATCTACTCTGCGAAAAAATACATATAATTTAGCTTTTCTATTTTGGCCTTTTAAGATTTTCTTTTAATCTGATAGCTGTGATTTACTGATTTCCAATATATTATTCCCAATGAAATAATTTTACCAATAGTAAGTGTTCATCATTAAATGAGAAGGCCACTTGTACTTCAATTTAAAGAACCCACATTCATTTTCAAAAGTTGTAGTAGTTTCTTTAAAACCAAAGTTTCATTTTTTAGGAGTGTTTCAAACGATCTTTTCTATTTGTATACTCAATTACTAATCAAAGAATATGTTTACACTCTCAAAATTGTCTAAACATTTTATAAATTTACCATATTATTTACATTATTTGTAGATTAGTCTGTGTAGGTGTTCTTGGGCTACAAAATGACCTGAATGTGTTAAGTAGAATTAAAGATTTTGAAATACTCTATGTCTAGGGTTTATGCCCCTGCTGAAGCCCTGAACTGGGCCCACTTTCTTCCTGAAGCCTCCACGGTACTTCAGCTCACAATTAATTCTCTCTTAGAAGATGTATGTGTTGTGGCTCAAATGAATGAGCAGGGCCAATCATATTTCTCTCTGAAATTTGAAATTAGGAACTGAGAGATCTTTAGCCATGGTCCCGGAAGCTGAAGTTACAAAAAGGAGCCAGAAACCAGATGGAGGATGGTCAAAATGGCTGTAGAAGCCAAAGGTGTAGGAGAATTACGAATAATTGGAATCCCACAGTTTGTAGAGGGAGGGGAAGGGGCACATGCATGGAAAGAAGCTGAGATGCTGTGAGAAAGATCATGCAGGCCACCAGAAATGAGACATGGGTTCCCAATGGCTTCCCAAAGTTGGGTCCCTGAGACTCAATTGTTCTGAAGTTTCTTTCTTAGATTCTCAAGAGATCCTCATTAATATTTATAATGGACTGTTCTTCTTTGAAGCAGCTTGAGTGAGCCTCTGCTTCTCACACGAAAAGAGCCAGACTAGCCTGGAAAGGAGTGGACCTATTTAAGCTCATTCATTTTACAAACTGTAATTCTCCCATTTGCCAACTGTTGGTAATGCAAGAGCTGCCCTCTTTTTTTGAAGGAATGGTGCATGGAAGATCACAACTTGATGGATAGTAGGCTGTGGAAACATTTCAGTAAAAAATAAGAAAGAAGCGAATCTAATTGTTACTGGCTTCCAAATTATTCAGTCTTCTATATTTCCTGCCAATATTTGTGCAAGGGTCTTTGCCAGAGGTCACAAATCCAGAGACGAATAAACCAGTGCCTGGGAAAATGTTGGGGAGATTGCTCACAGTGAGAAAATTATGACGCAAAGTAGCATATGCAAAGACAGAAGGAAGTGTAGATTAATGAACACTTCCCTTGTCCTGATTTTCCGATGATCCTAAAGTGTGTCCTGGCTTTTGAATGGGCTCAGGGTACTTCTTGTAGTTTACCATCAGGTATTTACAATATGCATTCTAGGCAAGATAAATTTTAACAAATCAATGGAGAAGAATCCAGATACAAAGAGGCAGAATTTTGATAATGAGCAAATTCTAGAGAAAAAAATATTGGTTTGGTTATCTTTATGGAGAAGCATAATAGGAAACGGTTAAATAACTTCATCACAAACTTAGAAGAGAAGGGAAATAGAGGTTTCTTCGCAGTGCTCCATTTTCAGTGGTTGCTCCAGGCATCTCTGTGCCTCCTCTCCTTCCCCCTCCATGCCTTCCACCACTTTGCATGACACTGGGGTCCCCGGCTTCTCAATATTGTGACCTACATTACACGCTTCTCATTTAGGCGACCTGCAGTAGCTACCGGCAGTTGTTCTGGGTTTGGTAGCAATTCTGTAATTTCATTCCCTCATTAGAAGGTGTGTGTTTATTTATTAAAGCTGCACACTGCCCAAAGGCAATGTACAAAAAATATAGAAATACCGAAATTAAATAAAGGCTATTATTGCTGTTATTTTATAAAGCTTGTCTATCACAAGCCGCGGTGTACCTTTATAGAATAGAGGCTCTGTTGACCAGGTTCTCCAGGCACTTCAGTCAGCAAACTTGGCATCTCCTCTGCTTCCTGCCCTTGCGCTCACTTGGAGGGTCCCCTCATGGGGTTGTTCTGCAGAGCTCAAACACCCTGGAGCAACATCCTGGGGACTGAGGGACATTTTTGTTTCTAAAAGTGTTCTGTCCTCTACTGGGTGAGGAAACAGAGAGCCATTTGGGCTCCCTTCAGTGCACAGATGTTGATGGAATGCCCACAGAGGGAAATGTCTCAGGGGCTGGGAGGCCAGCAGAGAGCACACACAGTCGCTGCCCTGCTGGAGCTTACACTCCATGGGGGAGGCAGAAAATGGCAAATACTTAGGGAAATACACTGTCTGTCACATGGTGTTAAGAGTTATGGCTGAAAATAAAGTAGGGAGAGGGCAGAAGGTGTGTCTCCAAGAGGGTGCAAGGGTCCCCTCACGGGGTACTTCAGCTGAGCTCAAACACCCTGGAGCAGCATCCTGGAGACTGAAGTTAGAGAGACCAAAATGCAAATCCTGATTATGTCATTATCCGCCGAGAGACCCTGCCAAGTCCTTCCTCCAAATCTCAATTTTTCATTTGTAGAATAAAGAGAATGCTACTAACTCAGAAGGACTGTTACGAAGATTGGATTATACAGCATTTGTAAATGCCTAGCTCCCCGCCTGGCACTTAATAAATAGTCCCTCCTCCCCCCACCATCTCTTTTTCTCTCTTACACACACACACACACACACACACACACACACACAAGCCACCATCACCACCACCATCCAGTCAGATCTGGCATCAGAAGAGGTAGCTGTTTTGGCAGCATCCAATAACACCCATTCCTAAATACCCACAGGAGCTAGGAAAGTTCCAGTGCTGCTCAGAATTGTGTGTGAGTATGTATGTGTGTGTGTGTGTTTCTGGTGATTGTTTCTTGTTATAAAACCTATGGAGCTAAACTTTGCAACTGGTCTATAGACTTCTCCAGCCTCCTGAGGGCCCTCTTTGGCTCAGCGGGAATTGGGCCCACGTTCAGACTGAGGACCAGGGAAAGGGAAGCACGTGGAGGTATTTGCCTTGTGACCAGAAATCCTCCCACAGCTCTTGGGACAGACTCTGGCCATCAAGGCTTTAGTCTCCTTTCCCGTTACATGCTAATGTCTCCACAGAGACTTGAGGAGAATGAGAGCAACCACAAGGACAGCCACATACTCAGAAGGAGATCGAGCTGGCCATCACATTTCAAACAGGCCACTGAATGGACAGGAACAATTTTCAGACACAGGGATGGATTCGAGGCAACAGACACTGAAGTGACCGCTGCAGATTCCGCTACCAGCCCTTGTATGTCTGAGTCTCCTTGTTTTTCTCCCCGCGGTATAATCAAATTTCGTGGGGCAGTGGGGGGCGGGGCAGTGAAGGGGCAAAAAAAGAGAGAAAAGAGAAAAGAAAGAAAAGAAGGACCCCTGCTCGCCGCCCTGGTGGTCTGGTGAGCAGATTCTTGTTTCTGGGGGGCACGATCTTTGTGTAACATCTCCAGGATCCCAGGGTTGAGAATGCATTTCCTAAATTTCTTAAATTAGGCGAGGACCCTCAGAAGCGGGAGCTCAGCTGGACTGAGGAGCCATCTTCTCGTTTTTATTTCTTTTTATTTAACATTAAGGCGTTCTTATTTTGTCCAGTTGGTATTGGAGCCAATTTTAAGGGGAAGAGGCCATCAAATAAAGCATTAGCAAGAGAGTTGACTATATTTTCTCCACAGATTTTCAGTTTTCTATAAAGAACAAACAAACCAGGCCTCCCCCTCAAACTCCAGCCTGGAGTACAGGCTGCTCTCCAAGCTTAGGTTCACAAGTGTCATTTTGCTCATTCTCCTTGGCCAAAACTCATTTCAGAGAACACTGCTCGCCATAATAACTTTGGTTTTAAGTAGAAATATCTCCTGTGATGCCATCAACTGGAAATAAAAAGAATAATTTTCAAAATTCTTTTCAAACACCAAGCAGCATTGATGAAGCTGATCACAAAAGCAGGCAGCCACCTCTGGAAAGGGGAACTGTTACAAGAATTAAAGATGGTAGAGTCCACGTCTCCTTTCTGAGCAAATTCCGGGTGAATGAAGGACCATGTCTCTTTAAAAATAAATCATAGCATGTTTACATCTGCCATAAGCTAACGCTATGTATGTGTAAAGTTTATGTTCTTTATAAGACACAGAAGTTGGAAGTGCTTTATTCCGGCTTCAGCACCTGTCTTCCTCCAGGTTAGCAAGCCTCAAGGTGAACGTTATTATTGTTATTCCAAATGGCTACACAAAGGGAAAAAGTGGATGCATTTGTGATTACTCTTTAGAGCAAGTCCTGGCTTTGCACCAGGACTTTTATTCAAAAGAAAATGGTGACCTCCTTCTGGTTGACTCCATCTGGCCAACAGGGATCTTTTTTTTAATAGATAATTTCCCCCCCAGGCCAATTCAATGTAATCTTGAGAATTCTTCATATCATAATATACATTAATTACATGAAATCGCCCAAGTTCACGTGCCTGGGCAAGGTAGCCGTGACTGAGCGATTATGCCACCTGGGATAAGGTGATATCAAACACGTGGGAGTAGGATTATACTCGCCTCTGGTTTCCACTGGCAAAATCTCCTAACAGAATGATTGTACTGCACACAGAACATTTTAAATCATAAAGACATGAGATAAAGAACTATTAATGAATAAGGAGACCTCGAACAGGGCCAAGGCGGGTTAAATGGAATGTGGCGATTAAGGAGGGTTGGTTTTCCGCGTACCTGTGTATCAATGAGACACATCTTTGGATAAGGCTTTTTCAGCATGATACCAGATCTTATCAAATGTTGTTACACACTATTTAGTCTCCAGGGCCGACACAAAAGAAACGACATCAAGGACGGAGCACAACAAAACAACGTGGAGAGAACCAGAGGGCCGTGCGGTAAGCGGGGTCACTCATGATCACACTGACTCTCCAGAAAGCAGAGATGTACCTGGAGTGGGTGGAGATGATAAAATGCGTGCGAGTGAGTGTGTGTGTGTTGTGGGGGCTTTTAGAAAAGGAGATGTGAAAATACAGGAGGGAAGTAGAAAATAAAATTGCACGCAGGCTGCCAAGATGGAGATGATATTTGTTTTCTCTGGCACTGCACCGACAAGGCAGCACCCTCCCCATCCCAGCTTTTGTCCTTCAGAGCTGCAAGAGCCCACGCTTTAATGCCTGCAGGTTGACCAGGCATTGTTATTATACAGTCTTCATGTTCACATCATGTGTCATCTGACCAAAGGAGAGTCTACAAAGTGAAAGGCTCATGCAAAATTTATGCTTATATGGCTGTTTCAGTCAGTGGAAAAATCAATACTGCAGGCTTGATGCACAGAAATGACTGAGTGCTCTCTGACTGACACTAAAAGCACGAGGAGATTGAGAGCTGCGTTTGCTGTTCAAGGAATGGAGTGTATTAGACTCTTATAATAGTCTGCTCACCTTATATTAGCCTTTCCTTGGGATTATTTTTTGATAACAATTATGATTGTGGGGTTTAAGGCAATTACACTATTACAAAGAAAAAGCTGCTTTTTATGTCCTGTAAAGCTGTCATATATTTCACACCGCAACTGCCTTCCAATTATTTTGCTACAATGCACTTTGGAAGCAAAATGTCCTAACTGATATATATTAGTCCTTTATGTTTTATAAATAAAAATCAAAGCCGTAATGTAATCCTTCAAAAGGAGCTTCTCAGTTTCCCCAGACGTGACTTTCGAAAGAGCAGAAATGTAGTGGGTGCCGTACATTTTGAAAGAGACACATTACAGCATCTGTGGTTCCATGGGAAGATGCCCGCTCCAGGGGAGCTGCAGAAGATGAAGAGAGAGACCTGGTCCGAACCCTGGTTGAAAATGCTAATGGCATCTGTTAAGTGAAGGTTCAGGGAGGCTTACAAGCTGGAATTTAATGATGAAGCAGAAAAACAATCCCGAAATGAATTCAGTCAGAAAGGAACTCAAAGACATGTTGTGACAGTACATTAAGAAGTCAGCAACAACACGGATAAGATTTTTCTCTTGTTCTTCAAGCCCTGTTGCAATGAAGATTTTACAGCTACATTGGGGACCAGATGTCAGAGGGGTGGGCGGGTGGAATATGGAGACAGGCACGGAGAACCAGCTAGGAAAGAAAAGTCGTGGACCAAATGAGTCATCGTAACAGGGATCTGGAGGTTAAACTGTGGCGGGAGAGAGCTCCTTGTTGGTGAGCCGTGAAAAACTGTGCTTATGTGTGCTTGTCCCGGGGGACGGTGGGAAATGCTATTGTTTCCAACCCCGAAAACCCTTGAGCGAGGTGGGCAGTCAGCTCAGTGGGGACAGGAGGGCTCCTGTGTGGTGACTAACAAAGCCAGCCTGTCTCTTTTACCACATGACACACAACTACACGCTGGTGGCCGAGGCAAGTGAGTTCGGCCTCTAAATTAATGGCATGAAGGTTGCTTTATATCTGTGTTCCAAAAATAAACAACAAAATTGTTGAAAACTGCTGGAAGCACAATGGTTATTCTGATGATAAGGATTTAAAACGTGGATGTGGAATGTACTGTGGATGCATTTTACAAAAATTACCCACCAAAGAATTTTATCCATGCGTGCGTTCAGAAGGGCCTTTGGGGCTTAAGAACAATGCAGAAAGGATTTCCATGATCGCTGGGCTGCCGTGTCGCAGTGGAGCAGACACCTGGCAATCCTTGGAGCATCCTCACGCTGGAGTTTTATGAGGGGCTGAGGACAGGAGGGGCAAGGGAAGCAGCATGCCTGACCTGCCATCCTTCGCGCTTTCCTGAGCACACGTCCCCACTGTGAAATAGCTTTCCGTTAGCTCTCTGATGAGGATTCTTTCCTAAGTTTTGTTTTGTTTTTAAGTGGGAAGATACTATTTTAGCAACTTTCCCTTTGTTGATGCTTAGTCTGAAAGTGAGCTTATTGGCCAGAAAAACTATTTTAATCCCATATCCTGTTAACCGTCTTTCTGGCACTTGAAATGCCAACAATATCTCTTAATAAGTCAATATGTCCACTTCTCCCAGAGTGGTAATGCCACTGGGCGGTTTGTCCTCACTTATTGTGAGGTCTATCAGAATCAGCACACCAAATCCTATCTTTAAAACTGGCTATATTCTGAGGCTTCCACATGAGATACATACTAAGGAATTAAATGTACTTTATAATCCCTTGGGGAAAGGATCCATCTCAGACTGTGAGGAAATATCTAACCTCCACCCAGAAATGGCACTGTAAAATAAAAAGATTCTAGAGGTGCTCAGAAAACAGCAGAGGGCTTCCAGGCTCTGCACAGATATCACCTACTAGATCCCCAGAATATTGTGTCACAAGAGACCATTAACCTGAAAATCTATGATCGCTTGATTTTGGTTGAAGTAAACACTAGCCTGGGGAAGTGGGTGCTTTCTAAAATTCCTTCATGGTCTGTTATGGGAGTGAGATTGGTCATTAAATAGGACGTGAATCCTTCTCTGCCATTTATAAGCTGTGTGACACTAAGCAAACTTCTTGAGCCTCTTTGAGGCTCCATTTCCGCATCTGTACAGCAGAAATAATGATCCCTGACCAACAATGGTTGTGAATAAATGGTAACATTCTATGAGAAAACACCTAACACAGAGCTTGGACTTCTAGGAGGCAGTAAGAAAATGTTTGTTCTTTAACTTGTTTCTCAACCAGAGTGATTATTGGCTAAAAAAAGCTATCCTGGATTTGAGGTGAGCTGGAAAGTGTCTCAAAACTGAGCAGACAGACGACTTTCAATCTCTTCCTCCTTTTGGCTAAAAACATCCATGGAACAAATGGTTAAGGAAAAACTGAGTGAAAAAGATTGTCCTGATTCATGAGATTCCTTGGGTCTCAGGTTACTACTACGATTACTACCGGCAAGCACACCACTGATGACGGTGATGATAGCTGATGTTTATTTTATGGGAATTTGTACATTCTCAGAGAATCATCCCATCAACTTAATGAGATAGATAGGTTAACTTGTCATCCCAGTTTTACCTGAAGGAACCAAAGCTCACACAGGTTAAGTAACTTGCCCAAGGTAAAGTAACCATGGCTGGAGTTGAGACTCAATCCCAGGCAGCCTGGGTTAATCACTCTGTCACACTGCCTTCCATTGATGTTCCTTAAGTGTCACTTTCAGGAGGGGGTCGACCTGAACCATTTCAATCTAAATGACATCCCCCTTGTTTTCTCCATCTTGATGCAGAGTTTTCCCTCTACATACTGATAAGTAATGTGCGGTCTGTGCGTTTCTTTGGCTAAATGACCGCCCTCCCAGCAGAACGGCCCCTGGGAAACCAGGCCTTTTTTGGTCCCCTATTCCAGCCCCAGTGCCCCCCACAGTGCCTGGGACATAGGAGGGACTCAGTACACATTTGCCAATGGGAGGAAAACATGATTTCATTGACGGTGCTAAAGGCTGAGCAACATTAATCCAATGAGACATTTTTTTTTTGTGGGGAAGACCAGCCCTGAGCTAACATCTGTTGCCAATCCTCCTCTTTTTGCTGAGGAAGACTGGCCCTGGGCTAACATCCGTGCCCATCTTCCTCTACTTTATATGGGACGCCGCCATGGCATGTCTGACAGGCAGTGCGTCGGCGGGCTCCAGAGATCCGAACTCGCGCACCCAGGGCTGCGAAGCGCAGACTAAACTGCTGCGCCACCGGGCGGCCCCTCCAATGAGACATTTTAAAGAGTGTTATCAGGTGGCAAAAAAGCCTTGGATTCAGTTTTAATCATGTTGAAATCTATTTCTTTCTTTCTTTCTTTCTTTCTTTCTTAGCAGTTACCCCAAGACTCAGGGATATGCAGTTCCCTGAGACAGTCAGTGCAGGGAAAGGAAAGAAGCTGAGTCCTGGATAATATTTAAGTTCCTCCTATATATCCCTATTGCTTATCTCCAAATGCCTTCTTTGTCCGCTTCACCATGTTTGTAGGAAAAAGGTTGGAAATAGTGGGGAAGGCAGCAACAAAGACCAATGATATGCTTGGCCAAATTGTTTATTCTTCCTTCTACTTTTTAAGGATTGTTTCTTTCCCCACCAGTGCCTTCTACTAAAAATGTGGCTGGAACTATGTGCAGTGTCTTGTGTTTTACAGGGACAACCAAGGTTTTTACTGGGGATGACAACATGATTTCCTGCAAAAACTAAGCTCCTTCTACATGGAAAGAGACTTGCATTCATGTTCAATCCTAATCCAGAACGTAGAAATAAGAGACTGCCAAACAAAGAGGGATGTGTCAGGAACAGCAGTCTCTTGATAATAAGTTTAAGGGGAAGGTGAAAAATTGATCAAAAACCAGGTCATAAGGAAAGATTTTCTTTCAAAGTGGTAGATATTGCTACTGAGGCAAATTCTAGGGCTAATGATTTTGCTAATATTCTCCCAGTGGGTCTAAATGATAAACAGAATGGAGAGGCCCGATGACTTGGTGCAGAAATGGAGGGGTGGACAATGCACATCATTTGTACTTTTCAGAATTCAGAACTAGAGGAGAACTGGGCAGTCCTCAGGAAAATTCCACTTGGGTCAAGTTTTATGAAGCTGTCTTCTTGCTTTTGAATAAATTAATTTTAATATTATCTTCAACTCAAGATCCTAAAGCAGGGCCAGATATTTTCCCCAAGCAAGTTTAACTTTTAAAGATATTTATTTCCATGATTTATAGGACAAAAGCAGACTTTACCTCTGCTTGATAGTATTTCCTCAACAAAGTTCTTAACTTTGGCAATTCATTATGTAAGCCCCACGTTATTTCTATGAAATACCTACAAGGTTATAGAATTTGGATATCTTCAGAACACCTTTTTTCATGGGCTGCTGTTAAGTTCAGAGATTCCCAATATTCCTTTGGAAATATTAAAGGCTATTTGGAATATTTGTGGCTGCTACTGACTTCTGGCTCACTAAAACATAGAATTTTTATAAATCAAATCCTTTTCAATGAAAGAATCATTTCTGGGCAAAGGGCAGCCGTAAAGCAATACTGAGAAAGGAGCGACGGCAGTTTTAGGTCTTCTGACTTGGAGACGGTGATTCTGTTAATGGTAAGTATAAATGGGAACCACGATTTTAAATACTTAGCTTGGATATGGGGCCTTGATAGGTCGATAACCTTGGGCTACAATCTTTCCTATATTAACATTATACAGCTTGTTTGAAATTTGTGTGTGTGCGTGTGTGTGCATGTGCACACGCAGGAATGAATGATTGGTTCCCATGGGATTCCTTGGGATTTTATGATATAATTTTAGGAAAAGGAACCATCAATAAGTTAGTGACTACTCTGTTCCAGGTATTTCACACACATTAATGATTTTAATCCTCACGCCCACCCTAAATATAAATATTCTTATGCCCACTTTATAGATGAGGAAATCTGGTCTCAGAGAAGGAAAATCGTCATGGCCACATAGGGAGTGAGTGGGTTATTACCAAAGCCCAGCTTTTGCCACAGAATCAGACTTTCCCACAGTTAACCAAGAGGTGTATGTGTGAGATTTTCCACAGTATGGGCATGTACTAGGGGGTAAGATGTTGTTTTCTGTCTTCCTTTCAGAAGCAATTTAAAATATGACTATGACTCAGAGAGACACGCACAATCTAAAGTTAACAATAGTAGTTGAGACTTATTTTAATGTCTCATCATAAATTTTTTTTTTTTGCTGAGGAAGATTCAGCCTGAGCTAACATCTTCCTTTATTTTGTAGGTGAGTTGCCACCACAGCATGACTGATGAGTGGTGCAGGTCTGCACCTGGGATCCAAACCCATGAACTCAGACCACTGAAGCACAGCACACCAAACTTAACCACTATGCCATGGGGCTGACCCCCATAAATTATTTTTTAAATATGAGGTTTTCAGGGGCTTATGTTTTTCCACTTTATAGTCCTTCTTCATCTGCAAATATAGTAAACCAAAATTTTTCCCTTGAGAAAATTTATCTCTGATCTCATAATGGATATTACTAAGAAAAGATTGTCAATTAATGGAAATTTATCAAATGCTGTTACCTTTTTGATTAAAAAATTTCTGCAAATCTTGTCTCTCAATAGCATCTCATTTAAAAAAGTTGAAGACTGATATTGTGAGTCTTCAACTGTCAACTGACTGAAAACTTTCTGGCAGCAAAAA
Source organism: Tapirus indicus (assembly GCA_031878705.1). NCBI lineage: Eukaryota > Metazoa > Chordata > Mammalia > Perissodactyla > Tapiridae > Tapirus > Tapirus indicus. The sequence goes on from CM062917.1 coordinate 77,534,847, forward strand.
TAGGCCTAACATTTCTGTATAAGCCACCCTCCCCAACTTCATTGTCCACATATGAATCTTTGCTACAGTACAGTATTAAAAACCTGTTTCAAAGAAGCTTCCCAGTAAAAAAAAGCAAATTCTCAATTTCCTGACTGATTGAGAGACAAGTCAGATGGATTCTGGGGACTTCATTTCTGGGGATTAATGTACTGTCCTGACGAAGCTGGGCTTTTCACACTCTTACGATATAAAAATCTCTAAAAATATGTCCATTTTGATTGAGCAGCACAAATTGCCCTGGTCCCTACACTAAATTATTGATACCACAATTAGCACTTCTTATCTCTTCTTGGGAGACTCAGTGAAATAACTCCCCTATAGCTGAGCCAAGGAATGAGAAAGGATAAAAGGGATTTTTGTTGTATTTTTTGTTTGTTTTCCCTCATCCTTCTGGCTCTGTAGACGTGGTTTCAAAGTGGGGTGCTGCCATGCTCTCGAGGGGCATAAGTGTTCCCAAACAGTGATGCTGGTCTTCCACTGGGGCATGGTGTGGAGAGAGAGCACATCCGGAGAGTGAGAAAATGGCTCAAATATGCACTGGCTAAGTAGGGCAAGGGATGTCTCCCCTTTTTGTCAGCAGGAGGACAGATTTGAGATAGAATCACAGAAAATTGATAAAGAACCCTACAGTCTGCTAAGTTCGGGGACCACCACTCTTGATCCAGTTGGCTAAGTGAGGAAGAGCACTGTCATTACTACTGTCCAAATAGCATGGCATGTGTGCTGTACATCATTGAGAAGAGTTACGCTTGATGTCTTTGTCACACCGGTCTTGATGATAAGTAGGTACGACTGGTGATTTCTGATAGTTTATTAATTTGGTTAGTTCAACAAACATTAATGGAGGTGCTTCTAGGAGGGCAGTATCACGTGGTGGGCACAGAGGCAGACTATCAGCGTTCAAATCCCCCAGCAGCCACTTACTGGTTGTATGATTTTAAGTGAGTGATTTTGCTCTCTGTACCTCAGTTTCCTCAGATGTAAAACAGGGGCGAGAACTAGAACCCCATGGTGGTGTGAAGATTAAATGAGCTCACACTTGTGAAGTGTATGCGTGTGCCCACGTGTGTCTAGAGCATCATAAATGGTGGTCATCTTTATTTTCACTGTACTGGCAGGCACAGTGCAAAGCACTTTCAATGTTTGGTATCTGTTTGTTAGGACCAATATACCAGTTAGTCGGAGATATACTGCCCTTCTCATCACCTCTCATTTGGCTTCAGTATTAGCCTCCAACTGATTTATCCATCCCCTCCTTCCACACTCAGATTTGTCTTTCTAAAGATTTGCTTTTACCATGTTATGATCTAAAGAGAAAAAAATTAAAATCTTTCTAATCAAACACTTTACTGAAGAAGATATATGCAAGCGCATGAAAAGATGTTCAGCATTATTAGTTATTAGAGAAATGAAAATTAAAGCCATAATGAGACACCACTACACACTTGTTAGAATGGCTAAACTAAAAAAAAAGAAAGGAAAAAATCCCCCAAACTGACAATGCTGCGTGCCAACAAGGACGTGGAGTAACATTGCTGGCAGGATTATAAAACAGCAAAGTCACTTTCGAAAACCGTTTGGCAGTTTCTTATAAAGTTCAACATACACTTACCATACAATCGGTAACCCCACTCCTAAATATTTACCAAAGCAAAATGAAAGCTCATGTTCACAGAAAACCTGTATGCAAATGTTTATAGTGGCTTTATTCATAATTGCCAAAAAACAAGAAACCATCCAAGTATCTTCAAGTGGCAAATGGATAAACAAACCGTGGTATATCCATACAATGAAATTCCACTCAGATAGAAAGGAACTAACTACTGCCACACAGCGTGGGTGAACCTCAGATGGATGTGCTAAGGGAAAGGAGCCAGACTCAAAAGGGCACATGTGACATCCAGGAAGTGGCAAAACTATCAAGACAAAAAACAGATCAGTGGTTGCTGGGGCCTGGGGGTCAAGGATGGGTTAATTACAAAGGGACATGAGGGAAAGATTTGGGAACTATTCTGTATCCCAGTTGTGGTGGTAGTTACACTGACTGTATGTATTTATCAAAATTCACAGAACTGTATACTAAAAAGGATGAATTTTACTTCATGTAAAGTGTAACTCAATAAACCTGACTTAAAAAGAAATTCTCCTGCTACTGATAAAAAATGCCTAGCCAATTAGCTGAGTGATAAAATCTATTCTTCCAAATTGATCCTTAATTACTGTCCCCTACTGAACCTTCCTATCCTCATTGAATGTCCCCCTTGCCCTAATATGTGTTACATGTGTTTCTACTTTCCCACATTGGGTCAAACTGTTCCCACAAATGAAATGACGTCACGAGCCCTGGAGCCATACCAAACCACCCAAGTTCAGGCCACGAGCCATTATCTTAGTGGTCCCTTCCCGCTCACACGCGTCCACAGTGAGGTTTCAGAAAATTACTCTGGCACTTATTCTTTGGATCGCTCATTTGGCATTTTGACATTTGGCTCTTTACCTTGACGGCATTTGTTTCTCCATTCATTCATTTATTCTTTTATTCATTGGTCACGTATTTACTACACAGATATTTAATCCTGGGGCAGTCACTATTGATTGACAATGTAAATCTAGTCCAGTACTTCCTTCTGTCCAAGAGACCCTGATTTTGTTCAGGGAAGATAACAATCTCCTCTAACTTATCTGAGACAGCATGAATCCCAGTCCTCTTGCCAGGGATAGGGTAAGGGTAGGCATGCCACCTAATTCTGGCCAGTAAGAAATGAGATGACGTCTGCTGGGATCTTCTGGAAAAAGTGACACCTGGAAATGCAGCAGCTACTCTGTAACCAGAGGTGAGCCAGCTGCAAAAAAGCTAACATGCCAAAGGCAGCGGAGCAGAACATGGAAGAAACCTGGGTCTTTGATGACCCTCTGGAGCCCCGAAGAAGCCAATAAACATGCTGTCTACCTCTTGAATTCTTATTATATGAGACAAGAACTTTTCCTTGTAAATCACTTTTAGTTGTGTTTTTCTGTATGGCTAAAAATATTTAATCCATTATTTGTAAGAATCATTAGATAATATAAACTTCGTTAGTATTTATTTATCAAAGAAACTACTGCTGCCTCAATAACAGATCTATCACTAAAGTAATCATTCATTCATTCAATATTTTTGAGTACTGCTTTGTGTCAGGCAGTATTTTAGACACTGGGGAACAAAACTGTTTGAAAACAACAGTTTTGTTAGGTTCCTCATGTCTGTCGATCCTCAGGTCATGTCCTATGTAGGATTTTGAAGTCATTGGTAAGAACTAGTTTCCAGCCGTCCAAAATTGAGACAATCAGAATTCACAGCATTGGGAGTAATATTAGAAATTAACTTCAATCTACAAGATCCCTTCAATTTACAAATGAGGAAACTGAAGCACAAAGAGCGCAGGTGGCTCATCCAAGGTTGCCCAGCGAGTAGTGGCAGAAGCCAGAACTGGAATTTGTACGCAGAGCCACCACCCCTTCCACTAAAGCGGGGGCCTCTTTGGTTATTTCCAGGTACTGAAAATCCTTCTGAAGCATCATTTATGCAATTTGCTTCTCTGGTTAATTTTTCCTTCCTTTGTTATGATTTGAGGGGATTTCCTTGCTCACTGCCACCTTAATCCCAGCACAAGCAAAGATGTCAGGGACAGTGGAGCCCTTTCAGTGGAATGTATCAAATATTCACAGTCCAGCCGGAACACTGGAAATGGTGTAGTTTTTAAACTCAGGCAGAATCAGCACTAGACAAAACTCTCTCCTGGTCCTTCAGAGAAACCCTCATGCCCAGTTCAAGGACACTTAACAATTTCTGTCTTAGTGGAAGAAGTAGCTACTTGGAGATGTGGTAGAAAATAGCCTTTTTTGAGAGAATCCCACTTGTGAAGTTTTCCTGATGACAATTCAGGGCTTTGCCCCTCTAAGAGTTTTCCACCTCTTTCTCATAAAGTTTGCTCAAAGGAAAGTTTATAGACTGTGGTGTTTGGAGATTGGGCTCATGATGGTTTTTCATAATTGGTGTCAACTGGCCCTATGGAAAACAACAGTCACAAGCTTTCTTGGAATAGAGCAGAGATGACAATTAATGATAATATTAATCTTTGTTGACTGTTTGCATGGGACATTGTTCTAAGTGTTCTATAAGTGTTACTTTATTTAATCTCACAAACTCCATGAGGCAGGTATAAGTCCATAATCCCTTAGGTGAAATCCTAGGGGCAGATATTTTAGAATTCAGAATTTTTTATATTTTAGAAATTAATATGGAAATATACACCATACATCACATAGCAACCTCAGTATGATCTAGGGCAGCATTCCATAATCAAACATGTTAATATTTCTGTAACAAAACCTTTTGCTTTTCACATTCAGTGGGATCGATAAAAACACAATATCCTGATGCTAGTTAAGCTCAGGTTTGCTGCTAAATGAATTATGAAGACACTTTTGCTTTTCAGAGATGTTTGGATTTTGGAATTGTAGATAAGGAAATTTAGACCTACGCAACTATTTGGCCATTTTACAGTTAGGAAATTGAGGTACCACAAAGACAACTGTCATAAGTCCCCAAACTAATTGGTGGTGGAATTGGGATTCGAACTTTGACAGCTCAGAGCATTCTCTTTTCTCTGTTTAGTCTCATTTCATTTCAGATATAGTGTACCAAGTACAGAAAGTGCACTGATTTTAAACATACAGCTCAACAGATTTTTACATATGTAACTATCGTCTTGAGCTACGTGATCAAGGTATAGAATGTTCAGCAGCCCAGAAGGTTTCCTTTGTACCCATTCCCAGGGACCGCCCTCTCCCTCACTACTCTGACTTGTTTCGCCTGATAGTAAATATTTTGGTTTTGAGAGCCATATAATCTTTCTTGCAACTACTCAATTCTGCCATTGAGGCACAAAAGCAGCCACAGGCAAGAACTAAACAGACAGGTGTGACTGTGTTCCAATAAAGTTTTATTTAGAAAGACAGGCGATGGGTCATATTTGGCTGAGCCCTGCTTTCCAGTGGATGACTTTGCTTCCTGATAAGTCAGTCAAAGAAAGGAAAGGAAAGGGACACTGACTAAGCAGCCACCGTGTGCCAGGCAAAGTTTGTCCTTGTAAACTCATTGTTTCCGCTAATCTCCACAACAACCCACTCAGGCAGGTACTATCTTTGTGCTCATTTTACAGATGCACAAACTGAGTTCGGAGAGGCTGAATCACTCGCCCCAATTTGTAGCTAGTGGTTTGAATCCGGTGCTCCTTCTGCTGCATTCAGGGATCTATGGGTGAACATCAGAGCATTTGTGCCCTTGGAATTATATGCAGACCGCGGGGTATCTCAGGGTACATGCATTTTTCTATGGAGAAGATCCATAGCTTTCATTAGCATCTCAAAGATTTTGTGACCCAAAGAGCAAGAAGAATCAAAACCTGGAGTTTTATTAACACGAGAAATGGAGAAAATCAAATGGTTTGTTGCCGTGTATCTACTCAAGGTGTTTTCTCAGTGGCTCAAAGTGATGTTTCATTTAAATTCTGCATCCCAATCCTATACTCCAGAAAGGGACAGTCTTTTTTATAAAATAATAAGTGAGTTTTCATCTGAGAGGCATCTCCCCTTTCATGTGGGCATCTCGTGCGAGGCAGGCCCGGCTGAGCCATATTGACGTGTAGATGAGTGAGCTCGCTGCTGGAACACACCGTGCACCACTACTGATTCTGAAGGACACCAGTCCTGTGTAAATAAGAACACCCGGGCCTTTCTCTATATTTACATCTGTCTATAAGTGCCCATAGCTCTGGTCTGTCCATGTGGGTTCTATTCAGCTGACGTACTTCCTAGACTGTAAAGAACAGGGAGACAGCGACCACATAATTGGTAGCTGTATTTCATGTCCACAATTCCTGTGAGAAAGGTCCCAATTAGTCTAAGCAGTGTTTAATGTAAATCAAGTTTCACTTTCAAAATTTCAAGGGCCTCATTCTGACAGAATGTAGATTTTTTATGCCACACATAAAACATGGGTGCTAGTAAAACCTGTAATGACAGGCAGAGGAAGAGCAGAAATCAATACATGAAAAGTTACTGAAATTAGGTAGGCCTGACCTCCTGCAGCAGCCTCAGAAAATAACCCTTTACAAAAAGACTTTCTAAGGTAGACGCTTGGAGCTTTGTTTTCCTTGCTTTCCATTCACAGATGTACACCTTCGCTCTCCAGCCTAATTCAAACTTCTCAGAATTTTGGTTCTGACTTACTTAAGTTTCCATCTTAGTTAACAGGAGGAAGTGCTGGGGCGCTTCCCCAGTGAGAATTGTGGCACCAGAGAGCCCTTGAAACACTGTTGAGATTCCCAATGCCCTGATTCGTTTCAGAATGTAATTCAATTATTGAAAACAGACAGCGTTTTCACATCTTCCAATTCTCAAATCACAAAAGCCAGATCCTTCCCATTAGTATTTGATAGTATGTGGTTAGCAGGGTTATAAAAAAATAAAAGGTACTTACAGGTTTAGTATAAACTATGATTAATTTTTATTAAGAGGATACATTTATATACCATAAACTGACAATTTATTTGAAAATCTTTTTTTTTCTTCTGTGAGTTGGGTAGTTCCCCTCTGTGCAGAATGCAGAATTGTATATGAGATATTTGAGTGTCTAAAACGATGTATGATAAATGAAGTAGCATGCTACTTATACGCTTATCATGTTCCCTGACTAGCAACAGGTTCAGCAAAGGGCACAGCCAGTAAATGAAATTTTCCACCAGGACAATATATCATCACAAGAAATGGATGCACTGGAAACTTACAAGCTTGCTCAAGATGCGGACAAGGTGTGAAATGGTAAAAAATGAAAAGCAGAAGCACCATACAGTAAATTTCAAATTCAACTGCATATTGGTGGGGGCTGATGCTTTAACTGTTTCAAACCACGAAGGTGAGAAAAAAATGCAAACACCATTTGAAGGCAGGAATAAGTTTCCATTATTACTGAGTTTATAAATTATTTTTATCCCAGGCCCCAGTGAAGCAGAAAAAAGGAGGGGTATGGAAATGTACGTGACTGCCACAATATTCATTTGAAAAAGAGACACTTTAGTTATAGTCTTTGAGGATTCTTCACCGCGTTTGACCTTGAGCAAGTCCCTGAATATTTCTGCACCTCAATTTCTTTAGTTGCTAAATAGAAGATGTGGACAAATAATTTCTAAAGTCTCTTCCATTTAAAGAAAAGTCTGTGGTTCTCTGATTCTTATCTTTGAGGATTCAAAGGAAATGGCCAGTGCAGTTGGTTTCCAATACATGTTATATTAAGAGTTTCTTGGGAGAATATTGCAGTTTCATTTTGCTACTTGACACAAGAATAAAAGATCTACTAGAGGGAAGTTCCAGACAACACAGATGTGCCTGTTTAGTATTTTATTTCAATAAAGATCATATCTTAGGAGTTAGTCCTCTCTTCTGGCTCCCAAGTCATCAAATGATGCTCTTGCTCAGAAAAAAAGACATCTGTGCCATCCAGGAGGTACAGGATCTTCTTCCCCCACGTATGTTTGCATCAGGTGACACCGAGGCCCTCTGCTGATAGGCACCATGCATATGATTTTCCTTTGCTAGCTACTTCTGGTGACAGTGGAAAGCGACAGTTTGCAAGGGTGAATTACCTGCAGCGTAGTGTCAATAGGTATAAATTACAAGACACCCAGCTGACAGCTATTCTAATGAAGGGCTCCCTGTATGTTAAAAGGCCCAGTGGAGCCAACGCACAGAGAATAAAGGGATAAACTGTAATCCGATCTAGACTGAGGTCTTGTCAACACCAAGGACCTCAGAGAGGAGACAGGCAGAAACTTTGACTCCTGGGGGAGAAAGTCCAGGGAACTGGAAGGAGAAGGGGCAGTGTGGTACAGTGGTTAAGGCAGGGAGACCTTAGTTTTTAATCTCGGGACCACCACTTACTTGCTGTGTGACCTTGACCAAGTAAAATGGAGATGATAATAACTACCTCACAAATCATTACGTGTATAAATGAGATAATAATGGAAAGTCCTGAGCACAGTATTTGATACTTGGGAGTTATTTTTATGATAATCTGCCCAGATACATCTATTACACTGCTTTTGTTGCTTCCTCCTTCTTTTACAAAAATGAGTGGCTATAGATCTGGGTCAGATAAAGGTAGGCTGCTAAGAGAGGTGAGCATGTGAGCAGCAGGTATTTATATAGCGAGGAAAGGAAAAGATGGCCTAGGAAGGTAAAAGCAGCAAGGATAGGATGTAAGAGGCTGACCAAAAACACCACCTTGGAGGTACAGAGTACAGCCTCAAAAAGACAGCAGAGTAGGATCTACAAGGCATTAGAAACGCATGAACTAAAAGTAGGAGGACAGATGTTTTGTTGGATTAGCATGAAAGAATCGGCTTCTGAACACAGTGAGAAAGCCAAGCCCAGGGAGTAATATGCAAGACAGCTTATATTCAGCTAGGAGTCTGGCAAAAAAGTGATTTTGTTGGCTGATGCCCTATCTGGATAGTTTTACTTCTAGAAAAATGTTATGTGTACCAGAAACACATGGAAACAATGGCATTAATGATGCATGGAAAATTCAATGTGTTGGCAAGAAAATTGACATTAGTAGAGAACAAATTGCTTGATAAGTCTTGATTAAATAGTAGTTTTGCTCATGTGAAAAAGAGGTGAGTGGCATCATTGGAACAAAACATGCTTTTGCATCTAGAGAGAGGCTGCATATGAGACAGCCAATAGACAAGCAAATACACAAGGAACTGTGAGTTTCCAAAGCATCACAGTGTGATCTCGTGCATTTACTGTCCGCCTCCTTTCCAGAGATGAACACACAGCAACATGGCTGCCTTTTGTGTTCACCTGAAAATATCACTAAGTCTGATCAAAATAATCTTCTGCCCATCAAAACTTATAGGAACAAAGGTTTAAGAGTACCTAGGCCACACCCTCGCACAACACCAGGGAGCACCACTTACACTGTGTTTTCTGGGATGGGGAGCATTCACTTAGAATACAGTGAGACCAGTGCTCAATGGGGCAGTGCTGAAAGCTCCCAAGCAGTAATCAGAGGCCCACAAAATATTTCCATTCAAATTCTTTTTTCCCTCAATAATCTAATTTCAATCGTACAGAATCCTTAGAGTACCATCCTATTCAATATTTGCCTGGACCAGTTTATCATTAAAAGGAAAACATCCATTTTATCTAACAGAGAAATTACAATATCTTTGGATTATTTTCCACAGGGTGGGTCCCTTGTGGTGGTGTATGCTTAGCATACACTAAAGCTGTATTTTCCATAAAATTTATACTAAAAAAGCAGGCCAGGAGGTCCACATATATAAGGGTAGCAGAACATTAAAGATTCAACACTGCCTTTCTGTGTGCTGAATACAATTTAATGAAAAGTCTCGGAGGAAACATCCACATGCTCTCATTTCACAACTGGGAGCCTGAAAAACACAAGTGGGGGACAACCAAGCAGATGGATTGATATAATTAAAGTTATCAGGTTGTATGTTTTTTTAAAGACTTGGCTGTGCAGGAGAAAATGAGTCATCAGAAGGTTCAGTAATGTAACCACATCGTGTGGGGTGACACTCACTTGCTCTCTTTCACTAATGTTCTCAGAACCCAGGCCACTGGCATTACTAGTGGGGCCAAGTGGAGGGACCCTGGGGCGGGACAAAGAGGCCCAGGTCCTTACTCCGGCTTTCCATAACCCAGCTCATCACCCAACCCCCTGGACATACTTCCTCCTTTGTGCAGAGAGGGAGGGAAGGAATATCATCTTTGGGATGGGCATTTCCTACAATCCCAGAGAATGGGAAAAAATAGTAGTGCAAGAAGATTTGCAGTAAGATATTTCTACAAAATTATTAATTAAATCACTGACAATATTGGCAACTTAATTAAGAAGGTAGTTAATGATAATTTTGAGAAAAACCAAATGCTAAATCCAGATTGGATACCACTTAATATGAATACTTTTTTGTAAGACATAAGACCACTACTATTTCTTTAGTTGCTATTTTATCTCCATATTCTATCAAATTATTTTGTAAATTACCTGTTTATATGCCTACCTTTCCCACTAAACTCTGAGCTCTGTTTTACTTGGGTTAGAATATTGTAATATTAAGAATTTGGTCAAGGTCCTGGATAACTGGTATCTCCTGAGCACAGCGTGGGGTGGGTAGTCAATAAAACGATGAAATAAATTGCACATAATTTGTAAGAAAACATCTTTATACAGTAAGCTACAATATGATCTACAATAAGGTAAAATATTATTAACAATAAGCTTAAAAGCTTAAAAACCAAAAAATAGTCCCTAAGAGGATGAAAATACTACATGCAGAGTGAAGAAATTTTGTAAATGTCCTTGGGAGAGCACACAACTTCTTTTCATGGGCAAGTCCTTAGTTTCATGTTGTGGAAATTGACACCACACCAGAAGAGTCCTCACCCTTAGCATGTGCATTATTTCAGGCAAATGGCATGGGCTATAACTACCTGTGATCTTAGCATGTTATGGCAACATAAAAGGATTGCTACTGCAATAATATTTGCTTGATATGTTGAGTTCTATTAAATCATTGGTAACAAGAAGTGAAAAGAAACCTACCAACAAATTCAGTATGTGTTCATTGTGTTTAGATCTTATATTTGTAATAATAGAGGCATATTCAGATTTATTCAATAGGTATTTGAATATCTACTATATGCTGGAGGAAGCTATACGTAGTCTCATAAAATTGCGTCTTTTCTATTATGGAGTTTCCAATCCAGTGACCATGGGTCATAGTCTTCTTAGAGGAATTCTCCTTTGTTCTCCAGCTTGGAAATGCAGTGTTTGTCTTCCTAGTTGATGGCCTTGACCATTCATCAAGAGCAGCATTTTAATTTGATTTGGAATAGGAACGGGTAAGCACATTTGGTTCTTCTAGTCTAGAAACAATTTCTGTCTTCCCTATATTTTTTTTCCTGAAATCTTTGTAATCTATTACCTGTGCTTTGTGCTTGGGAAGTGGAACAGCTAGTAGGCACCTACTTAATATCTGAAAAGCATGTCAAGAATAGTGTCTATTCATATGGTAATCATAAAATCATACATTTTAATCTGCTCCTAAAATTGTTGAACATTTATACACTCCAGGGACATATTTGTATCAATTTATAAATCTTCAAAATGAGAAAAATGCAATGATAATTATATCCGTTGACTTTTCTATCCAGAAGAAACACAAAGAAAATTATAGACATCTTTTTACATCTATTTCTTGGAAATGATTTGTACTTGTTTTGAAAAGGTTAATAATCATTTATTTGTAGCATAATGTAGTAGTCATGAACAGCGGCTTTGGGATCAGAAAAACATAGGTTCAAATTCCAGCTTACTTACAAGCTGCTTGAATTAATCATGGCACACCAAGTGCTCCAACAGATAACCCCAATTTCTTAGTGGCTGAATGCAATAAAGGTTTTTTTCTCTTTCACATTAAAGGGAAGTGGGGGCTCTGCTCCACACAGTCATTCAGGGATCCAGGTCATTCCCTGGGACCCCTAGAGTCCTCTACTGGACCCTCTGCATCTGGCCAGCAGCTGAAAAAAGAACAGGGGACTGCACAGGAGAAATTTTTAGGAGCCAGTCCTGGAAAAGCATCTCTCACTTTGCCCATATTCCCTTGGCCAGAATCAGTCACAGAGCCCCACTTAATTGCAAGAGATGATAGGCAATATGGTTTGTGTGTCCAGGAGGAAAAGGAAATGAGGTTTGGTGAATACAGAAATAAACATCTCTGCCACACCACTCAATCTCTTAGAGTCAAAATTTCATCATATATAAAAGGGTATCATTATATATACTTCATAGAGTTGTGATGATTAAATAAGATGTTTATGACCATATGATCCATCAATTTCACTCTGGGAATATATTCAAAGGAAATGAAAACACTAACTTGAAAAGATATCTGCAGCCCCATATTCATAGCAGCACTATTTACAATAGGCAAGACATGGAAACACTCTAAGTGTCCATCAATGGATGAATGGATAAAGAAGTTGTGGTATATACAGATAATGGAATATTATTCAGCCATAAAAATGAGGAAGTCCTATCATGTGTGATAACATGGATGAAACTTGAAGGCATTATGCTAAGTGAAATAAGTCAGACAAAGACAAATACTGTATGATCTCACTTACATGTGGAATCTGAAAAAAAAAAAACCTCATAGAAAAAGAGATCAGATTTGTGGTTACCAGAGGTGGAGGGTGGGGGAAAAGGGAATTGGAAAAACGTGGTCAAAAGATACAAACTTCCGGTTATAAGATAGATAAGTCTAGGGATGTAATGTACAACATGATGACCATAGCTAACACTGCCATACGATATATAGGAAAGTTGTTAAGAGAGTAAATCCTAAGAGTTTTCATCATGAGAACAGTTTTTCCGTTTTTTCTTTCTTTTCTTTTTATTATATCTATATGAGAAGACGGATGTTAGCTGAACTGATTGTGGTAATCATTTCACAAAACATATAAATCAAACCACCATGCTGTACATCTTAAACGTATACAGTGATGTATGTCAATTATTTCTCAATAAAACTTGGGAGAAAAACAAAACAAAATGAAGAAAGATATTTATAAAGCATAAAATAAATGCCTGGCATACATTAGGTGGTCAAAAAATGCTACTTATTGTCATTGCTGTGTTCCAGGAATTTAACTTCATCTCTGATTGAAATTTCTTATGAGGCTAATCCTATTAAACTATGAAGAATACTGAAAATAATTTTTCAGTCAAACTAACAACATTAAGACTCTTTTCTTATTGCAATTTCTAGCCAGAACACACTTTCTCATTGAGATTGTAAATTCAATCAGGTTTCTTTACCCTTTGTCATTTTTTCCCCCAACATTAATTCTCTAATCCAGGGTTTCTCAATCTTAGCACAATTGATATACAGGGCCCCATAATTCTTTGTTGTGGGGGTTGTCCTGTGCCCTATAGGATGTTTAGCAGCATCCGTGATCTCTACCCTTTAGATACCAGTGGCATCATCCCTCTCAGCTGTAACAACAAAAAATATTTCCAGACATTGCTAAATGTCCCCTGGGTTGGTAGGGCGGGAGGAATCCCTTCCAGCTGAGAACCACTGCTCTAATCCTTTGTCTAGCATCTTCTTACTCTAATTAGCACATAGACCTGTTTTGGGGGGATGCAGGCTAGAGTTCTAATTTTAAAATTTCAGCAATAATATTCATCAGACACAAAAAAGCCACATTAAGTATACTGACCAGTACTGACTGGCAGTCTTCCTTAGCTTATTTATTTTAAGAATGGCAGAAACTATTTGAATCAGTTCTGATACTTCGGTTGAAACTTTAATGATTTTCTCCCTTTCTGGAATTAATTGCAAATTCCTCCACTGCTGTGGGAAGAAGAAATGCTATATTAAGAGACATGAGATTGCTCCAGTTAATTCAATTCATTGTTTTATTGAGCACCTATGACTACCTCAGCACACCAGTATTATGTAATCAACCATGCTATCCTGAGCTTATTATAGAGCTTGTGGGAGTCATTTGAAATCTTCCAAACCAATGGCAAGTAAACATGACTCCCCAAGTCACTGTAGCATTAGAGTGGAAGGAACAAGGGAGTCACAGCAAGTTCAAATTTGAACTCTGCTGCTTCCTAGTTGTATTATTGTGGGAAAATCTCTGAATCACATTTGTGACTTGGTTAACTCCTGTGCACAGGGAGGAGAATAATGCCCATTTCACAGAGTACTGGTGAGAGCAAATTGAGATGAGTTTTGAGAATGCTCAGCATTTAGCATATGCTCAATAATGTGAACTGGATTTGAGTCAGAACACCAGCATTAAGATCCTCAAAATGTTTGAATTAATATCTCCTCTTTCCTCCCAATGTCTAGGATCACATGGATTTTTCAGGGCAAAGATTGCAACATAAATGGAGACATTTATTGCTATTTTAAAATGCCCACCTGTTTCCTTAAAACATACACTTGGAAAGGGTGAATATGGATGACATCCTTTGTGTAGATAATATTTGGATCATTGCTGAGGAAACTATTGATCAGCCAATCATTCTTCATACGTCAGTTTACACAATGAGTAAATTAATCAATGAATCAACAATGACATCAGGTTCTCAACAACTAATGTTTCCTTAGTGAAGTTAGTCAGGGTACAGGATGAGGATATGATTTCGAGAAGGGCTTTTCTCCCTTCCAAAATAATTCCTAAATCCAGTTAACTGATGCCTAGCTCATGTCTTTGCTTCCCTGTAAATGTTTCTGGAAGCATTATTGGGAAATTATAAGTCAGAATGTGCAAGTTCTTTGGGACCTTTGCCGCGAAGAGGTTTAGACTGGAAGAGGGGGCAGAGAGGCCTAATGGCCTGGACAGTTAACGTCCAGTGAGGAGAGGAGAGAGAGTGAGCATCACTGAGGAAAACTGAGGGCTTGGAAACAAACTAGGCCTTGTGCATAGCTTTGCCTATGGCTGACTCTTCAGACAAGAGTTTTGCCAGCTCTTAAAGATACTGCACTGAAGTAGGGCAGGAGGACAAACAAAAGCTGTCCAGTTATTTTTTTGCCCTCAAGCTCTTCATCTATGAATGTATAAACATTCATAGGCAAAGGTCAAGAGGTCTGCTGTCTTCCAACCAGAGCTATCAATCCACCGGAAGCAGCATATGTTTAAGGTTCTCTTTACTGAACAGGAATTTAGTGCTGAAATGGATCTCCTCATCCTGTTCTACAGCCACTGCTCACCACTTTGTGGTCTGTGGAGAGAGCTATCTGATCGCCAGGGATGTTCTTGTGGTTAGAAAAATATGGGGGCCAGGAGGCTTCTCAGTGCCTGAGCCCGGTCCCTGGGGTCTGTTTACCCCACCGACACTTTCTGCAGAGCCCAAAAGACATTCCCAGAACAGCAATTGTGAACACATCCATGCGCCTGGGAGCAAGGGTCCCAGGTTTAGCAGCTATTAATTAGGGTAATGATTCCCAGGGCTGCAATTACAAACCCAAAGATCCACTTAGCATCTCTTCTTGAATCTCTTGTTTCTGTAATGCTGATGGCCCTAAAAGATTCATTTGCAACCACTTACTGATTACATTTACTCCAGTATATTGTTTCAGATGGACAGGACGGAAAGCCAATACAGAATATTGACCTCAGCGGCACCCTGTGATTACGCAGGCTGCCCCAGCTATCATTAACCACCCCATTTTATTTTCTGAGTGCCACAAACACTGCTGGTGACAGATCAGTGACCTTTCCCCTAGAAATGTTATGAACGGAATGCACTGCAGAAATGACAGGAGGAATGGATGTCAAATGGTTGTTTAAATGCTACGTCAGCACCCACAGCTACAGTCTTGGGTTCTGAAGTTAGAGGACGTTTTGGTGGGGGGCTATTTGCTATCCATTTGAATGAAACAACTGAAAATCAAGCTAAAAGGATGTAAGCAATAGGCCATCCTCTGTCTACAAAAATAGACAATTCTAGCCAGCTCTCAAAAGAAAGTTTTGTTTTTTTAAATTTTATTTTAAATCAGAATAGAAATCTCAATTTAAGTCATCAAACATAAAAAATCAACAGACTCTATGTTTTGAATGTATGATTGAAAACGCAATTAGTTCTCTTATAATCTGATTGTATATGTATTTGGGTCAAATGCACAAATCCAGACACTGTGGGTCAAATAATGATTCCTGGAACAGAAGAACTGCACACAGGAAAAGAAGGAGGAGTTGTGTCCCTTGATAAATCAGGGGTGAATCCAGCTCCACCCCCCTCCCTGGTCCGCACCCACAAAACCAACAGTAACTTCATGAAGAGTCTCCCTCTAGCCTGTTCTTACAGAGCTGTGGTCGCCATCCTGCCTGCACGTCAAACTCAACCAGGGAATTTTTTAAAGGCACCAGTGTCAGCAGGTACCCTGGACCCATTAAATCAGAACTCTGATGGGGCCTGGGAAGCTTCTACAAAGCTTCCAGGTGATTCTAATGGGCAGCCCTGCTTGAGAGCCCCCACTGCAGTTACAGGGATAGAAAGTTACCATTCTGGTTGAAATATGACACTTTCAATCTATGGAAATAACTAGCTATTTTCTTGTCAGAGAAAATGAGAAAAATAAAAATGAGAGACTTCAAAAGCGAAAAATACTTGATGAAAATAATTTAAAATAAAAGAGGACAATCTGAACTAGCAATCCTAAAAGTAAGATTTCCCACAATTAGTGGGGTTGTTTAAATATAGTACAAGCAAGTATCAATTTAGCCAAAGACCTTAACCTTTAGAATGTTTTAGAAATTTTACCTATATTCAGCGGTGGTTCATGGAGGATGAGATGAAAGGAAAGAAAAGAAAAGAGACAGAAAATGGATTCCGAAATTCTAAGGCAAATAATTTCATGGCTTATGCTTTAGCACAGGGTCAAAGTATTTAAATAATATCAAATGTTTAAGGTACAGTAATTCAGAAATTAGATACTTTCAAAAACTCATGACCACCTGTCAAATACAGTCAATGTAAAAAGAAAAAGAATAACATACGGAATGAAGCCCACTCTGCATTCCCTCCTTTAAAATTCCCGTCAGCTAATTAATACTGAAATATGAGGGACATTTCTTATCAAACAGAAAAGGAAGAGTCTTCACCTTTCTTTACTAGAACAGAAACACTTCTCTGACCACAGAAACACTTGTGATTGCTTTTACAAAATTGGAATAAAAAGGAAGAAAGTGGACAACTTTTGAATGATCCATTTCTAGGAAGACATAAATTTACATTCTGCTAACACGCTCTAGGTTTTGGAGAGGTGTTAGTCATACTTTGGAGACAAAAAACAGGTTAAGGTAAAAGCTTGACATTCAGTGCACTTGCTTCTTTTGTGTGCATTTGAAGGTTCTCTCTTGGACATTACCTAAACAATGCAGAACGAAGGGGAGGCTGCCGTGTTGCTTTTAAATGTGTGGTTGGATTGTATTTGTGAGTGTCTGATGTTCTTCTTTAATAACCTCAAGTAAAAGGCTGAATGCATTCAACAACAGTCGCTGAAAAAAGTGCAATGAGTCATATTATGAGAAAATGGAGAAAAGGATACAGGACTCTCCACTGAACACAATCCTATATTGTAGGCAATCTGTGATAACACCCTTTTCATTTCAGTTCAGTCCCATAAAATTACCACTAACATTACAACTCATGCAGAACACAGATAAATGTAAAAATGTCACAGAATTCTTCCAGATGGGACTTTTAGTTCCACTAGATCACCATCTACTTTTTTACTTGCCTAATATTTCATTACAACCTTCCATAAGTTAATTTTCTTTCCACTGACCATGTAAATCACAAATCAATTTTCATTTAAAATGCCTGACTACAGATTGCTCCTGAAAGCTCAGAGCATACGCACCAGTGAACTTCTCCCAGATCCTTAATGTACGTTAGAAAAACGTTGTGTTTTTAAAAGTCTTTTTTTAAAGGAATTAATTTTACATTAAAATCTGGCATGAGACCTGGGACAACCCATTTTCCCCCCAAAATGCAGACGTATCTTTAAGGCATGAAATCACTTGTGGTCAAACATTTCTTATAACAAAATTAACAAATATAGCAACATTTTACACCAGCATGAAGTATAGCACATTTGCTGAAAAACACGCATGCATACACATCTATTGCATACACAGGCATGTGGCCAGATAGTCCAGTTTTTAAAAATAAAATTATAGTTCAAATTTTAGATAAGGTCTTTTATACCTGATAATTCTGAGAATGTCATAAATGTGGAAATTTTGCCTTGAAGAGAACACATTTTGGAATCTGGGCTTCTCTTTAGTGGAGAAGATGGAGTTCAATCTCAGTCCACTGAGATTTTCTAAGAAATATTCAGACAGAAAAGGTCATCTTATGCTTTTCTTATGAGAATGTGAAATATCCTGATTAAAACAATAATTTGGGAGAGAGTTGGGCAGTTATGAACCCAAAAAAATCATTTTAAACAGGGTTCCTTTTGAATTTTAGTTCCTTAATTAAAAGTTTATTTTAATGGTATTCTGAATTGAATAGATTTTTATGCTTGCTAATATTCCTGATTTCTCCCAAGAGCCTGTGAAATTCAAAGTAGTTGAAAGTTTTTTTTTTTTTTTAATTCATAAATGATATTTCTATGTGAATGCAGTATTGAAATATTTCAGGCGAGAAGTGCTTGGAGTTCCCATTTTTAAAATCCAGTAAATCATGTGGTCACATAATATTCTGGAACATTCAGGAGGCAAGAGCCAACAGGGAAGGCTGTCCCAGGTTTCAGAGAGAAAACTGCACTTACAGACTCAGTTGCATTTACGGAGGGACCCCCAGAATTTCTGAAAAGTGGTGATGGTG
The DNA here is from genome assembly GCA_031878705.1 of Tapirus indicus. NCBI lineage: Eukaryota > Metazoa > Chordata > Mammalia > Perissodactyla > Tapiridae > Tapirus > Tapirus indicus. The sequence continues at coordinate 77,553,376 of CM062917.1, forward strand.
GGCGAGCATGTCCTTTTTCTCTACTCACTTTGTGAGTGAATGTGTCATTACAGAGATTCTGGCATTTTCTCCCCCCCCGTAACAGTGATTGTTATTTTGGTTTGTAGTTCATAATATGACCACTCCTGTAACCAATAAATTATATTTTCAAGTTGCTGGTTGGGATAAGGTAAGGCAGTTATCTGTGCTCCACCATGTGTGTGCTGCGGAGAGCCTATGGGGCCCCAGCATACCCTCATTAGCACTCTGCCCTAACCACCTCCTCTTTACTTGCACGAAGTGGGGACTTTGGCTGCAGACACAACTGAGAACGAGCCCGGACAGAAGTGCTGAGAGGTTAGCGATTTCAGTACCTACTTTTCCTCTTTTTATTGTTTTTAAGTGAAGAAATGTAATAGCATTAGTGTCTTGAGCTGCAAATATTCTCAGAGCAAGGCTTTTGCAGTTGGAAAAGCGCTACCTAAGAGACACACAACTTTCTGACTGGAATTTGGCCAAAAACTTAATGCTATTTTATGACCCACTCATTAATCTCCTGAAAAAGTGTGCAATATGGTTTTATAGGCACAAATGACTTTATGATTTTGAGGGGCTTTCGTATGCCAGCTCTTTTCTTTGAGGCGACCTGCCTACCTTATCCTGCATTCTGCTCTCTCTCAGAGTCTAGGGTAGACTGTATAGGTTATGAAAAAGCAAAAAGAAACTTGCTGTAAAGTGTAGCTCTACTAACTGCGGTTCACACTTGACTTAAACAATACTATCTACTGCATATGAAAATGCACCAGAAATGTCTAATAAATATATTAGGCATATAGGATAGGACAGAAATGCTAAAGTAGAGAATCAACTTACTTTTTAAAATATTACTTCAAACTTAAGTGACAAAAATTTAGGCTAGAATAAAACAAGAACTAGAGGATAGCATTTACTAGAAAAGTAAATATCATACTCCAATTGATTAGAGAGTGGTCCCCACCAGACCAAAGCATGAACATGGTAGAAACATCCATGGCATTCAAAGCAGGAATTAAAGCAATACCCAGGCATGGGAGAAATTCTCATGATTCAGGAAGGGACTTAGATAGCTCTCAAAGGTCGGGAAGATTTTAAGATTGGAAAAAATAATCCTGCAAAGGAAAAGAGAACTATTACTTAGGTCCTGAATCTCTTCATAGAATACTTTTGTTGAATTCCAACAGTCAGCATTCCACCGAGCAGGCCACTATCTGAAAATCTTCTTCAAGAAAATTTTTCATTTTATCTAAAGTAATTTTTTTTTTTTTCTGTCCAGTGAAATCTTTAACTGTAATGTAAGTCAATAGGAAAAGAGCGTTTGCATTACAGGAATTTCTTTCAGGGCAAATATTGCTCATGTTCACCTGCATATATAACACATTTGTATATATCTGAAAATGTAAATCCAACTGCAATTATACAAATACTGTAACTATAATATTTACCATTTGAAGGACATGAAGCAGAAATAAGGCAATTTCTAAAGTGTACATTCTCCTTAGGGTTATTTTAAAATTTGGAATCATGCCTAAATGTGATTAAGCAATATCAGGAGAAGTTAGTAAGTAATTAATTGTTCTCTCAAAAATGCTCCTTCAATTACAATGAGATACCACTTTACACCTATTTGGATGGCTATTGTCAAAACACAAGACGCAAAAAACAGAAAATAACAAGTATTGGCAAGGATGTGGAAAACTGGAACCCTGTGCATTGTTGGTGAAAATGTAAAATGGTGCAGTCGCTATGAAAAATGTTTAATTCTATGCTTAAGGATAGAGAGCAGGGACAAATAGATTATTTGTACACCCATGTTCATGGCAGCATTATTCAAAGCAGTCAAAAGGTGAAAGCAACCCAAAAGTCCATCAATGGATGAATGGGTAAACAAAATGTGGCATAATACATACAATGGAGAATTATTCAGTCTTAAAAAGTAAGGAAATTCTGACACATGCTACAACATGTATGAATCTTGAAGACATTATGCTAAGTAAAATAAGCCAGTCACAAAAGGAGAAATACTGTATAACTCCACCTAAATGAGGTACTTAGGGTAGTCAAATTTATAGACACAAAGTAGAATGGTGGTTGCCAGGGGCTGGGGAGAGCTGGTAATGAGGAGTTTTTGTTTAGTGGATACAAAGTTTCAGTTGCAAAAGATGAAAAAGTTCTAGAGATGATGGTGGTGATGGTTGCACAACAATGTGAATGTACTTAATGCACTGAATTGTACACTGAAATGGTTAAAGTGGTAAATTTTATGTCATGCATATTTTACCATAACAAAAAAAAAAGAGCAAAAAAATGAGGGAGGGGAATGGGACATGGAAATGTTACAAATGGTGCTTCAACTGAATTTGTAATATTTTTTAAAGAAACAATATGAAGGAAGAAGGGCAAAATGTTAGAATTTGATAGAACAGTGTGGTAGATACGCAGGTGTTCCCTATGTTATTCACCGTACTCCTCTGTTACAGTTTAAATATTTCAAAATAAAAATGTTAAGAATTTTTTAAAATACAGAATTAATTCAGCATTAATTTCCACATGCTTAATAAATTAAAATTTTAAAATTAACAAATTAAAATTTATTTTACTTAAAATTAAATTGAAAAAATTAAAAAGTATCCTAAAAATTTAAAAATGTCCTATATGTTTTTTCTGAATTTGAAAAATTTCTTGACCTATTTGTGATCTCTGTTGGTTATTTATTTTCAAGACCAAGGTTAGTTGAATAACCTTGGGCATCCAAACAGAATTTGGTTTGTTTAATAAGAACCATAGATATACCTGTCACTCAAGAATACCGCCAAAGGGAATGCTAGAGCACAGTATCAGACATATTTGTAATGGGCCTGTTGCTGTCTCACTAAAAGTTTCCAGTAATTCCACAAAAATATTTGCAAATTTCTGAAAGTTCCAGAAAACATTCAATTTAGATGCATTACCAAATTCAACTGCATGTTTGAAATTTTTTTTTTGATTTGCTAAGGCTTAGTGATCCAGACTTGAGCTACCTAAAGAAACTGACAAAAGGGAGAAGAAGAGACTTTTCATGGCAAAATATTAGACTGACCTAATGTGGACATTCTTCCTGCTTCCAATATGTCAAAATGATGGATAAAATATACCAAAAATTTAAACATACAGGCAGAAAAGGAAATCTCCAGGCATCAGAAATCAAGAACAGCAAGACCACTAACTGATACCCTGAGCGCCAACATGGGTACAGGCTTGGCCAGCTTAGGGCTGCTGATTGGGGACCAACAAAGGGACAGGATCTGGGACCTTGGGCCCATGTAAAGAGAGATCTTCCAGAACACTGAAAGGGCTGCCCCAACGTGAACAGGATGAGACAAACCTCATTCACTAGCCCAGGGAATTAACAAAAATTTTTGTTTCTGTTAAAGGCTCTGGGAAGAGAAAAATGTCTCTGAGAAATTGAAACCCACATCTGAATATTTCATAGTGTAGAGTCTAAATTTATACTATATACATGGTGCTGCTACCTCTAAGCAGAGAAATCATTCAGTGAAACCTTTTGGACTTTTGGCAGAAACAAATGCAGAGCCTCTTATTAATAATACTTATGCAACCCAAAGGTTAAAGGATTTCATAGAAAAACAATCTCTGCTTAAAGAGAGTTCACAATAAAAAATTACTTACCACACAAGAAATATTCAATTCTGAAGAAGAGAGAGATAGCCATGATTAATTAGCTCCTCAAGTACTTAAGCCAAAAAGCAGTCTGAAGAAGATTATAAAATAAGCATATTTAAAGTTAATCACTAAGAGAACTAAGAAAAATAGAAACCATACAAAAAGAACCAAGTAAAACATCTAGAAATTAAAAATATACTCTTTAAAATGAAAATTTTAAGATTAAACATAACTGCAGAGAGAATTAGTAAACTGGATGATATATTGAAGGAAATCACAAACATGCAGTGCAAAATATAAAGAGAAAATATGTGGGGGAGACATGGAAGAGAGAAATATGTAAGAGACATGGAAGATAGAATCAGATGATTTAGTGTACATGTAATAAGAGTTCTTGGAGGAGAAAACTGAGAGAATGGGGGGAAGAGATAATGACTGAAAGGTCAGCAATCACAGGTTCCAAGTAGGATAAATAAAAATAAATCCATACCATGGTCTTTCACAGTAAAACTGGTGAACTGCGAAGACAGAAAAATCTTAAAATCAACCACAATTTAAAAAAGGCATTTTAGGGGCTGGCCCCATGGTCCAGTGGTTAAGTTTGGCATGCTCCACTTTGGCGGCCTGGATTCAGTTCCCCGGGGGCGAACCTACACCACTTGTCAGCAGCCATGCTGTGGTGGCGACCCACATACAAATTAGAGGAAGATTGGCACAGATGTTAGCTCAGGGCAAATCTTCCTCAGCAACAACAACAAAGACATTTTATCTATGAAAGAATGACAATTAAGTTGACAATACATTTATTATCAGCAAAAAATAGAGGCGAGAAGATAATTTCTTTATTGCTGAAAATAATAACTATTAACCTAGAATTCTAAGTCCAGCTAAACAGTAAAAAAATAAGGACAAAAGGAACATTTTCAAATGAATGAAACTCAGTTTGTCACTCAGAGACCTTCACTAAAAGAATCAGAGAGCCCCGAAAAGAAGGAATGGGATACAAGACATAATGATGATTAAGCAATTTTGCAAATGTAATAACAGCTAAATGAGCTTCTAAACACAACAATAAGAAGAATACTGATGACGGGCAGTAATAACATAGAAGATGGGAGGAGATGACTAAAAAGTTGCAACTGCCATTTGGAGGAAAAATGAAAATACTGATTTGACTCTTTAAAGCAAACACATGTTCAGAATACACAGGTAACAACTAAAAGAATAAAAAATAGATGTTTAACTTCTAATCCAACAGGTGGAAAAAAAGAAGGCTTGATAAATCCATTAGAATGCAAGAAAGGAGAAAAAAGGCAGAAAAAGCACAGTAAAAAAAGAAAACCCCACAAGATAAGAAGATTGAAATAAATTTAAATATCCCATTATCTACATATATGAACATGGATAAGCCTCAAAAGCAAAATATTGACTGAAAAGGGCAAAATACCAAAATATGTCCAGAGTGTGCTACCATTATGTAAAATTTTAATACTCCAAAGTAATACTATAATTTCATGTGTTCATATGTAGTCAATTTATGAACACATGCACTGAAAAGATAGTGGTTACTTTCTTTGCCATGGAATGACCGTGGGGAAAAGTAGAGGAGGATTTTAGCATTATTTCTGTTTCGTTTTTTAAGATAGAAGATCTTAAGCAAATGTGGCAAAATGTTAAAAGTTATTAATTCTAGGTCACTTTATTATATATATTTTCTCTATATTTCAAAGTATAAGTGTAATAATTTTTTAAAAAGAAAGGATTTTAGATTCTGATCAATGAAAGTTGCTCATAAAAATTGTATCCTTTTCTCTCTCTATAGATAAAAATCCCAGGCAGTTCCTAAGCTACAGCAGAGAACCTATAAAATGTGTTCTCTCTAATTTTTATTAACAAGGAGGCTTTTTTGTGATTTTCTGCTTGAGGGTCCAAAATTAATTGTATGCTAATTATTTTTATTTTTAATGAATCCAGCTTTTAACCACTGCCACATGGATGTGAGATTTAGGAAGATCTTCCAGGTCAGGCCAGTGCTATCCAATAGAAATATAATGAAAGCCACAAATGTGAGCCACACATATAATTAAAAATTTTCTAGTATCTATATTAAAAAAGTAAAAAGGAACAAGTGAAATTAATTTTAATGATATATTGTATTTGACCTATACTATACCAAACTACAGCCAAACTATCATTTCCACATGTTATGAAAATAAAAATATTAATGAGATACATTGCATTTGGGTGGATTTTACATTTACAGGATATAGCCATTTGGACTAGCCCCGTTTCAAATGCCCAGTAGCCACATGTGGTTCATGGTTACCAAATTGGACTTTGCAGCTCTAAGTAATAAAAGTAGATTTCATTAACTGTGCACTTCCTAAGTGTCAGGCACTACACTAGGCATGTTCCATACAGTATCACATTTTATCCTTAAAACAACTCCATAAAATATCCGATGAAAGCAAGTCTCAGAAATCAGAGTGTCTTGCCCAGGTCACACAGCTAGCAAGCTGTAGGGCTGAAATTGAACCTGGTCAGTGTGACTCACAGCTGACTCTATTACACACTGTGCTCAACAGTCGCCTATGGGCAGAGACTTTCTCCTAATTACTAATCCTCCCCGGACCATTTAGCTTCTATACTAACCAAGCACCTCAAATCTTATTCTCACCAGGCATTTGAGTTTTCAGTTGGGTAAACACCTTACCTGGGCCCAGAGATGGTGCTAAACACACCACTTTCTTTTGCCCGTCTCCTATCAAGGGGCTGGAAAATGAGATTCAATATTTGCTCTGACTACTCAGAAGCTCTTCAAAATGAGGTAAAACGCAGGAGAGCCAGAACTTGGAAAAGAAAGACTGGTACTCTCCAGCTCAGCGTGCTGTGGCCCTCTTCAATCCTTTTATCTGTATCCACTGTCCAACTATCTGGCAAACTTCTGTTTCTATCCTCTCCATAAAAGTCTCCCTAGTTGGGGAAGTTGTGTGCCTTTCATGGTTTCGTAATAAATTGGAGGTGAGACCAGTACAGAATCAAAGGAAATAAAACTCCAGTCGCTGCTGCTGCTGGGTTGCCTTTGGAACGTGGCTTATACAATATTTCAACTGTTCTGACACCTTTCACTCTCAATTATTTGGCTGCTGTCAAAACAAATCAATCAAATTATAGCACTGTGTCTTCATGTTACCATTCCACTGTAAGTTAGCAACATTAGCTTTGAAATATATGGAAGTATAAATTTTATCTCTATTATTTATTTAATGCAACTTTCTCCCATGTGAGTTATTTTCCAAACATAGCAAACTCAAATTATCTTATGTCAAATGTTGAATATATATATGTTCTGCTAAGAATTTCTAAAATAATGGCACACAGGGGAACCGAGATGCATAAGAATGTGTTAAGGGACCTGTATATTTGTGCTAATCCTAATCCAGTGACAAATGGCAAACATACTCAGGTTTTTTTTGTTGTTGTTTTTTTGTCCTTCAGTTTTGACTATGAACTTGGTGAGCACAGTAGATTAATATAATTTGGGAGAAGATGACACTATACTAAAAGAAAAGGTTAACATGGGGGCTAGCCCAGTGGTGTAGTGGTTGAGTTTGTGCGCTCTGCTGCAGCGGCTTGGGGTTTCGCAGGTTCAGATCCCAGGTGCAGACCTATGCACCATTTATCAAGCCATGCTGTGGCGGTGTCCCATGTAAAGTAGAGGAAGATGGGCACAGACGTTAGCTCAGGGCTCGTCTTCCTCAGCAAAAAGACGGGGATTGGCAGTGGATGTTAGATCAGGGCCAATCTTCCTCACACACACACACAAAGAAAAGGTCAACATGGAACTAAAAGTTTTTCAGAGATTAATTTTGTTTACAATAAAATAAAATTTTCCAAGAGAAATCATTTGAATAAATTAAAACTATACTATCTAAACTACAGTTTTCCCCAAGCACAGATATCCTCTTCTATTGCACCAGGGCCAAGCATAACACCCTGCTTCCACTGCCCTGCATGGCTAGGGCAGGCATGACCCAAAGGTACTTAAAAAAGAAGAAAGGAAGGAAAAAAAGGACTTGAACATTTTCATTTGAGATTTTTAGGCTACGATTATATTTTTAAATAATAGATTTAAATCAGTTGAGTTACTTTTCAGCAAAAGAGCAAACACAGTTGAAGCTTTTATGTACAAGTTCTTAAAATAGCTTCTTTCTACATGGAAACTTGGCATGTCTTTAGAAGATAAAAAGCAAACTGACAGATACATTTTTTTGGCTCCTTCTGTTGCACTCTGGCTGTATAAGGGGTAGGCAACAATCACAGACTCCAACAGGAATTATGGCCAATGGGAGGGAATCCAAACACAGCCTAACCCAGTGCGGACCAAACACGCAGGCTGGGAATTCTTCCTCAGTCTCCGTCGTGCCTGCATCTTTCCCTTCCAGTGGCTCGAATTGTAGTGTTCCTTCCCTAACCTCTTCTCCTCCAGGAATTTCTTCCCTTCTTGGCTTCGGTCACATATGGCGATCATTTCTACGTCAGGATCTCCAGCACTAATCCCATTCTGAGTTTTAGGTCCAGGTATTCCCAAACAGCTACTGGTATCTCCATTTAAATTTTCCACAGGAACCTTGAACTAATCACGTCAAACTGAACTAACGATCTCCCTCTCTTTCATCTCTCTACATTAACTCATCACTAAGTTTATCAAACCCACCTTGTTAATGTCCCCTAAATCAGCTGTCTACTCTTCATCATTGCCACAAGGACCCTTTCTCTCCTGGATTACTGCAATAGCCTCCTTCCTAACTAGACTGGAGAGCCTACCACAGTGCCTGCAAATAGCAGATGCTTAGTAAGTATTTGTGAACTCCATCTATCAATCTTTGTGCACAGTTCATGGGAGGAGATGAAGCTTAGCTTTTCCCTAGAGGGAGCTGAGAAATAATAGCTGTGACCTCTCACTGGGAGTCTACCCTGCAAGAATTACACACACAAGACAACACAGGACTCTCCTGGAGACCATTAGCTCTCCAACCTCTAAACAGGGGGCAGATGAGAATTGGGGACCATCTCCCATTTTCCTATTTTCAATACTTTCCCTCTTCCTGCCCCTACACTTTCCTCAGATACAGAAGTCCTCTTTATTTTGGTGCCAGAGGAAATTTGAACAAATAATCCCAGTTCCCTCTCATTCTTGGTAATGGAGTAAGATTGAGAAGCATTTCAAGCACAGTATTTTCTTATTTTAGGCATCAATGCCATTCTAGTGGCAGCCATCTTGGAAAGGAGCTCTGATGGCTGGCTTGGACTCTAATCCAGTTTGCACATCCTAGTGTAGACACATCACTAGATGCCATCAAGAGCCCTGATGGATTTACAGCATCATTATGTGCAAACTGGGGATCACATTACTTCCCTGCCTTTTGCTTTGAAAATAAATGCTTTGGCTTTGCTTTGACATTTATGTGGCAGCTGGAAACCATTATCCTTTGACAATGCTTTATTCCATTGACAGTATCTCTTAAATACACAGTATACTAGTCATACTCCTCATTCATGTGCTTCCAGTTTAATCCATGCCCCAGTGCCTCAGTGATGCCTGCTTCAAGGATAATGTACTGCAGAACGGGCTCTCCAGGTATTTTAAATAAAAAGTCTGAAGCCTCGGAGATATGGAGGTTTGAAAAACTGCCAAAGTAAGACACATTGCAACAACTTTTCATAACTTCTTTATGGTGGATTTGGTATTATTGTATGGTGTGTCATGTGGGGCTCTTCTGAATAACACTGCGAATATGAATTTATGCACTAGGGATTTTTAATATTGGGCTTTATGGCAGCAAGCCACATACCGGAGGCTGAGAATCACTGCATACTAAAAGCCAGAGCCCGTTCTCGTTTCTGTGCAGGTACTCCAGTGCCCTTTCCGTGAGTGGGATTAGACCTTTGCTGTTGTGTTCATGATGCCCCTAGGGATGCAGCTTTCTGAGAGTGGCATCACTAGAACAGCACAAAAGTAAATCAGAGGGGAAAGCAGCACACATGGCCCTCTACTTGTTTTCCTCTTCAAGAATGCTCAGTACATGCTCTCAGCCCCACCTACTCCCCACCAACAATTTCTCCTCTGAGAAACAAAATCAAGCACATTTAAAGGCAATTTTATGAATATTAAACATTGCTCATACATAATGAATGCACTGAGTTACTTTGTGGTTGTATTGTTTTTAATGTGAGGATTAATCCACTTCAAGTTGAGACATGCTTTTTCAAAGAGGTGGTTGGAAGGTCAAGACAACAGACCCATAGACCTCACCTTGTCAATGCTAGTAATGATGTTTTGGATATGACCTTTCACCTTAATGAATACAAAGTATTCCAATTTTTAAATAATACTTATTAATGTAGAAACTGAGTTCAGAAAATAAAAAGAAGGAAAGCAATTACCCATAATCTCACTGTCTAGATTCTACTAGTAATACTTTGTATATAGCATATAGTATTTTTCTTTTCCTCTTTCTGTGGGGGGTGTGTGTGTGTGTGTGTGTGTGTGTGTGTGTGTGTTTGGGCTTCTTTTAAACAATTGGGATCAAATTGTGTGCATCTGAAATCTTTATTATTTTAGCATTAGCTTTTGCATCTAAGAAACAGAGCCTTTAACACTTTCTTTAATGGGAGAAGTTGAGTCTCTCATTTCCCTGAAATTTTTCCTAGCTTTAATTCCATTAGAAGTTTTGTAATCATGCTTTTTTTTTTATATTTTAAAATAAGTTGGTATTTTACTGGTATTTTATAAGCAGCACAGCATCCACTTTTTCTTTTTGAAAAAATTGAGGCATTTTTTACATACAATAAAATTCACCCTTTCTAGTGTACAGTTTTACAAGTTTGACAAACACATATAGTTGTGTAACCACCACCACGATGAAGATAGAGAACAGTTGCACCAGCCCCGCAAATTCCCTTATGCTCCTTTATAGTCAACTTCTCCTCCCACCCCCTGCTTCTGGTCACTGATCTCTTTCTGTCCCTATAATTTTTCCTTTGCTTGAATGTTATGTAAATGGAGGCATACCTTTATATGTGCTCATTTGCTATTTTAAATAGTCCCCAATTGTTCCAAATATTTGTTAACCATTTTTATACTTATCTGTTGAATTCTACTACTTTAAGAAATTGTTAACGTGTTGTGTTCTAAGGAACCACACAGATAGTTCGTGCGACCTAATGGGTTCACCTAACGGAATTATAGAATCCCAGCATAGGAAGACATCTTAAAGGTCACCTAAGTCAAATATTCATGCAGTGCATCTTCAGTGCAGTGGCAGTTGAACAATGTAGCACCTTGTGATACGGTTTCCAATTATGTGCAGGAGGAGGCCCCTCCCCTTAGGAGGATCTTCATTCCCACTGGCAGCAGGCTTGACCAGGTGACTTGCCCGGCCAATAGGATGTGAGTAGAAGTGATGTGTGCCACTTCTGAGTCAAAGCTTTAAGACCGATTGGCATTCTGCCCATTCTCTTTTCCCCTTGTAATGAGAAAGGCCTGTCTCGGGAAAAGGCTGCTTCTTCAGACTGGATCCTAGAATGAATAAGTCCATGCCTGGGATGCGAACCTGCGAACCCTGGGCCACCGAAGCGGAGAGTGCAAATTTAACCACTACGCCACCAGGTCGGCCCCAATCCTACTAATTTTTAAAAATTCATTCATCCAGCCAGCCAGCCAGCCAGCCAAGCACTGCTGACCTGCAGCCAATATGTGTTATGAAATCAACAAAGAAACAATCCTTTGTTGTACCTCACTGAGATTTTGTGCTTGTTTGTTACTGTAGCACAACCTAGTGAAAGCTGAAAGATACAAATGTCCCATTCATCCGGTTGTTCAATATTTCTTCACTGACAATCTGTGTCACTAACTTTTCTTAGCACCAAGGACTTCTCCCCAGGACACTCTTCCCCCAGATATTGTACGGTTAATCCCTTGTGTCCTTTGGGTCTCTGTCCAGTGCAGAGACTGACACTGGTGACCTCGTATAAAATACATCATGCCCCTGCCATCCCTCACCCGTTCCATCTGCTCTACTGCTCGTGCTAGCATAGAAGTGGCTTCAGAGACTCTTTGGTTTTTTTAGTGCTATATCCCAAGTCAAGATCATGGCCTAGTATGCTATGAAAGCTCAATAAGTATTTGTTGAGAAATGAATAAAATTAATAAAAACAAAAGAAAAATAAATAAGCCTGTTTCTTGTTAAGCTGGTATGATTCTTCTTATTGTCAGATAATAAAAGCTATGTAACATGATATCTCTCCCTTTCACTGGTCCTCTAGTTCCAAAATTTGTCTAGGTTTCTTCTTTTTCTAATAAACAGCTTTTAGTCTTTCATGCTTCTTATATTACAAGGTGCTTTGAATCCTTGGAATTACACACGCATTTAACCAAGTAAATGCAAACATACATCCATAAAAATATCATAGCATAATTGCACTGTCTTTAAGTATGCTCATCTCTAACACATCAGGCCCTATGATGGCCGCTTGGTGTGCACAGGACAGGCCCTCCAGCACCACGCCTTCCTGCTCCTCCAGTCTGATTTCTTGCCACCTTAGATTCCTAACCTTCACTTCAACAACAACCAGAACTGTTCACAGGATGGGATTCTGTAGACTCCATGTTCCTCATGCTTTCTTCTCTACACCGAATGTTCTCTTTACTTCTCTTCACTTGACTAACTCCTACTAATTTTTTTTTTTTTTTGCTGAGGAAGATTGGCCCTAGGCTAATATCCATGCCCATCTTCCTCTACTATATATGTAGGATGCCTGCCACAGCATGGCTTGACAAACAGTGCATAGGTCTGTGCCCGGGATCTGAACCTGCGAACCAGGGGCCATTGAAGTGGAGAGCATGAACTTAACCACTATGCCACCGGGCTGGCCCCACTCCTACTTATTTTTAAAAATTCATCCATCCATCCACCCACCCATTCTTGAGCACCTATTATGAGCCAGCACTGTTCCAGCTCTTGGGCCACATCACTGAAGCAAACAAAGATGTCTATTACAGGGCTTACCTTCTAGAGGCAGAGCCAGACACAAATAATACAGATTATAAACACATTATGTGCAGATGTCCTCCTCTACAGCGCCAGGGCCCAGCGTCACGATGCTGCCTCGGCTGCCCTACGTGGCTACAGTAGGCATGACTCCTAGAACTTAAAAAGAAAGAAAGAGGAAAAAAAAAGACTCAACCATTTTTGAGATTTAAAGCTACACAGAAGGTAATAAGTCTTATGGACAAAGGAAATAAAGGAAAGCAAGTAGCGGGGACAGGAGTATTGGGGGCAAGGAGGGAAGCAGGTTTGAGGCTTTCTGGGGAAAGAGGACTTCAGGCAGAGGGAACAGCCTGTGCAAAGGCCTTTGGGTAGGAGTACATTTAAAGAACACCAAGGAGGCCAGAGTGTCCTCACAATGAGGCCGACTGAATTGAAAGAGAGGGCTGTGGGAGTGAGGAAGCAAAATAAACTAGACTGAAGATGTATGTCTTGGAAACATGGAACTGACCGAAAACAAAAAGATCAGAAGCATTCTCAGTTTCTGAGAGAACTGGATTCCCAAAGAAGCTACAAATCTTTAACTGTTGGAAACTTCAAGCAATCCTTTAGCCCCCAAGCTTCCATAAGCCATACGTGGACTGAGGAAGCCCCCAAAGAATTGGGGCTCCACTTTCTCCTTAGATGTAGCCAAGGAAGATAACAGAGAGAGAAGAATCTCCTGGAGGTATAGCCAAGGGCCAAGGAGAACAGTGGCCAAGGGTGCTTCCTAAGGGATGCTCAATGGAGGAACCTTTCCTTGCTCCAGGTAGGGGAAATTTCAAGACATCTGCCTACTGGGATGTCAGAATGGCTATGGATAAGCAAATTATGGCATATTCTTACAATGGAACACTACTCAGAAATGAAAAGAAAGGAGCTGTTGATATATACAACAACATGGATGAATCTCAAAAACATTATGCTGAATGAAAGAAGCCAGAAATGAAAGAATACGTACAGTATGAATCCATTTATACGAAGTTCTAGAACAGACAAAACTAACTGATAGTGATAGAAAGTGGATCAAGGTTGCCTGGTTGGAGGGAGGGGATTGACTACAAAGGAACACAAGGGAAACTTTTGGGGATAATGAAATGTTTTATGTATTGATTGTGGTGGGTGAAGTTTGCATGGGTGTACACAATTATCAAAACTCATTAAGCTGAGCACTTAAGATCCATGCATCTTATTGTATGTAAATGATATCAATGAAAACAACAACAACAAAACAAACAAAAAGGAAATGTAATGTAACTTGCACATGAAATTTCCTAACCCCAAAACTATTCCCACATACTTTCCCGGTAGACACTGTAATCTGGAGAGTCAGAGAAACCCAGGGAATTTCCAACCAGCACTAAGGGCAGGAAAATCATCTTTGGCCTTGATTTTTCAGCTTGTCTTGAACCTAATTGCTTTTCCATGTTCAGGTTAAGCAGCACTCTCTAATGTATTTTGGGTCATTAATTTAAATGTTATGCTTGACTTAACTGGAATGTTCACACTTTGATATAAATCTCCTATGTAGCACATTTATATTCTCCATTTGTGTTGCCCACAGAGATTAGTGGGTTATCTTGGCATGTGTGATGAGAACAAGTCACTAACCTGAATCATGTCCTGGATGTGGACCCACCTCTGCTGTCCCCTTAACCTTTTTGCTGCTTATTGTCATGTGTGTTGAGGCTGTTTTTATCTATATTTTCTGCCTAAATCTAAAAAAAGCAAAAAATCCAACACATTTGCCTGAGTTCCATAAGGGGGACTTGATTTTGCCACATCAAATAATAATCTAGTTCCCATCCTAGGACAATTGCAAATTATATTTTTAGTACAGCTGTGTTTCAAAATAATAAGTAAAATGAAAGACTTTTAAAGGAGTTTATAAAGTATATGACAGAGCAACCTTAGTCATTTTCTTTCTTTGAGGTTTATGAGTTATTAGTCTTATTTTAGTGATTATTAGTCTTATTTCACAGGTGTGGGTTTGCTGACAGTCACCTGAAACCAAATCCCTGTGAGCATAAGACAGACAAAAGACACAGGAATGGAGGGACCCAGAGTCATGATGGTGGGAGGTACTTGGAAAGGGAAAGGAGCTCTCAACAAACCTTTACCTACTTCATGCGGGGACACAGGGTATTGAGGAGTAGGTCATTTCTAGGTCTTATCTGAGTTTAGAGCACTTCTGGGTTTGAATCCCAACCAGAACTTCCACTGACTTCCCTTAACATAGTCAGAACCTAGACCCCACCTTTGGCATCTGTGAGTTCAGAGTTTATTTCAATCTCAGTTCATGCCCATAGGAGGTCCTACTAGTCTGTACAGTTATCCTAGTACATAGTCTGCCATACCCACTGCCCCTTCTGCTGATAAGGGAGGGCCTAGTGTGCTTCTTAAGCATGTTGCCATGTTCCACACCATATCATCCTGGCTTCCTCCTCCCACCCACATTAGAGCTGATTGGACAGGGGTGGACACCTCCACACGGGCAGTCAATCTATAGTCTGGCCAGTGATCAATGAGGTAGCCTAGTGTAAAAGGGCTCAGCCCAACAGGAATTTGAGTTTTGAGAAGTTTGAATTTTAGATAGATGTGGAGATAGGGATAAAGACAGAGATGATGGAAATAGAGACAGCAATGGAGAGTTTCTGAGAGGTACATGAGTTGGAAAGATGCATGTATTCAGAGGAGACAAAATGGAACCAAAATTATGGGTTAGCCAAAAGTCAACCACTCTGTAGAGAAAATTCATGAGGAGGGAGCAGGAGAAGATGGGAGATAGGCTTTTACTCACCCTGGGAGTGGGGGATAGATGCCTGCCTGCTCGGAGGGGAGAATGATACAGTCTACAGCCTAGTGGTTCACTGGATTCTCTAATCCCTAAACTTTATTCCAAGATCCCTGAGGCTGGGCTGCAGGGCTGTTCCTAGGATTCCACAAGATTTCTAACTCCTTACTCCTGTCCGTTTCCTTACAGGAAGACCCTATCATTGATTAGACAGGAGTGCGTCTCTTTCTTGCATGGAGAGATCCAAAGAGAAAGGAGAAACAATCCCTAGTCCATGAAGATGGGTTTTTTTGCACGGCAATATGGTCTCTTTTTCAGCAATGCAAAACTTTTGCTGGATAAAAATCTCAGAGCAAGATCTTCAACAATGCTTCAAGTATGCAAGAGAACTCCTCTTGGTCTTGGGGACATGAATATCCTAAGAGAAGCAAAAATGTTCCCAAGTAAGTTACTCCTTTCAGTCGTTAGCCTCATCTAGAGGCCAAGGAGTTGGGGGGCAGAGCAGGAGAATTAATGGGGGTACTTATCACAGTCACATGGCTCCCCATTACCCTAAGATGCTCAGAATTTGGAGGAGTCTTCTGGAGGTGGTGGGAGAGCTGCCAAATGAATTTTGAAAAAGCTCCTTAGACCAGTCTTTCTGAAGCTTTAATGTGCATAAGAATCACCTGAGAATCTTTTAAAACTGTAGATTCTCTTCAGGCGGTCTGGGGTGGAGCCTGAGAGATTCTGCATTTCTAAGGAGGGCCCATAAGATGCTGGTGCCACTGGTCTGGGGAACCTCCTTACAGAAGGAGATTGTGTGCAGAAAAGCCACTCTCAGTGTTACATCATGTCATTAGTGCTCATTAAAATACGTGCATAAATCACGGCCTCTGAGGCTCTGAGAGCTATTGCATGTCACTTGGTAGGGAACATAAATTAACCAACTCTCAATCGCTTTAGTAAAAAGAAAACTACTTGAAAATTTATCCCTGAAATCCAGACCATCAAGAAACTGATGTCAGTGATTCTTTTTTCTTCACAAATTTGTAGCTTTTGAGCTAGAAGAGCTAACAGGCTGGGCAAGAAGGTTGGAGAATAGTCAAGAGACAATTCCAGCTGGCTGAGTTGTTTCATGAATAAAACCTCAACACTGCGCAATGAGGTAAAGGAGAACCATCCAGAACTAAGCACGTCATATGGAAACAGGCCCTACTTCAGACTAGGTGTTTAACACTTAAATCCCTCCCCCTCACACCGACCAAACCAATCTGTTTTATAAAACCACCTGAGAAAGTGGGGTGTCTATTATAGATGGGCAGACTTACTAGTAGTTTCCAAAGACTCTTAAAAGCCTTGGGCTCAAGTTACTGTGCTCATTGTCTAGGGGCGGGCCATGGGGAGGGGGAAGAGCCTTATAGACACTACATAAATGTGTGTAAGATCTCATTCTGATCTATTATAGCCCATTTACAAGATCACCATATTGAGAGAGGATGAGACTGGAGGACATCGAGGATTGGCTCAGTCTCAAAGCCAACCAGGACCCCTGCAGACGACTTTCCGGCCTGCCAGTCATCCACCCACCATCCCCAGAATCTCACTACCTTCCATGATATTACCTGAGAAGTTACACAAGCCATAGACACTGCCTAGAGATTGCTGGGGGCTGCAGTAGGTTCCCTAAAAGTGGTGAGATCATCCTTGGGTTGGCTGCTGGCTAACAAGGTGACCAACTGGCATTGTCTTTCAGTGGTGGACATTGATCTTGGGCACCTTGGAGGTATACGACATTTCCCTGATTACCCTGATTATTACCCTTGGACTTCCCACAGGGTGACCAACTCTTTCTGGTTTGCCTGGGACTTTCCTAGTCTCAACAGTGAAAGTCTCATGCCCCAAGAAAACTCCCAGTCACCGGCAAACCAGAATGGTTGGTCACTTCTCAGACTAGTGAGGTCTGAGTGGTGAAGAAATCACGTGGGGAGATATGAAAGGAACAGAAAAGCCCAAGGAAACTGGAAGACAGAACTTTCCTGGATCCTAGCAATGATTTAGGAATTGGGATTCATTCATAAGGATATAAAAAAAAAAGGTTTTGGAGGAGGGACTGGGCTGTAAAGACCAACTAGGAAGCTTTTCCTGTAACTGGCAGAGTTGCAACTGGGAGGTGTTTGATTTTAATTATGTTGCCTCCTCCCCTCCAACATCACTGAAATTTCAAAGATGAAGACAAAGGGAGAAATGTTCCCTGTGCTTCTGTAGTAGACAAAAGCTTGACCATGAACTCCAATATGCTTCTGAGGATGAGGCCAATAGGAAAACTGTGAGAAGCACCAAGAGATAAAAAGAGTTGGCTCTCTTATTGAACCTACAGAATCCGGACACAAACATTAGGGTGTGTTTTCTGAAACCAAAGGTGCCCAAAAGAGCCAAATTCCAAACTATCAGCTGATACTAAATTTGATATGAAAAAAAAAAAGACAGCGAGAAAATCTTGTTGGAAGCCCACTTTGGACCGGGCACTAATTTTGAACCCTTAAAATAACCAGGTACTAAAATCTTGAGAATACCAAACCATAATAAGGATACAACAAGCCTGATTTTTTGGACTCTGGCTTCGGGGTCCATCTTAACCAAGCAGGATTAATTCATGACCTAGGAGCTCCGTGAGCTTATGTTTATTTATAATATTCAATATTCCCATAAGCACAAATGTTCCAAACGGAAGGCTGCATTTTGATAATGCCCATTTCTTCATTAAGATTTCATCATCCACCTACATTAAAAAGCCTCTCCCCACACTCTGTGGCTTTCACTTTCACCTTGTTTATTCCTGCCTTATTTGCTTAATCTTGAGATCCTGGCTTCCCAGGCACTCTCAAATTTGAAACGAGCAAAGTTTGTGCATTAGTGTTTCCTGGGCATGCATGATTTATGAAAGGCAGGTTTCTTGGCACAATTTAATGGTATAAAAGAGATTTTGTTTTAAACATTAAAGTGAAAGTCAAGAAGTGGCAACAATGGATGGGGTATTAGAACATATAGTTGTAAAGAAGTTTGGGTCAAGAGTTAACCAGTTCTTACTTGGTCTGTTTTTTAACCTATGTACTGATGCTCTGACCAATTTAATAGGTTATAAGAAGCCCTGACATTTGATCAACTAAAAAGTGCTTTATATTGTTATTCAGATAACTTACCCAACCAAATTCTCACTCTGTAAAAACAAAAATTAATCGCCAACATTTATATCAATGGAGAAAACAAACATCTTTGACCAATCTAAAATAAATTAGTTTTCTCTTTATTAGATGTCCTAATCATACGCAGGCAACTTTCACCATAAAATTCCTCCTTTTACAGAGTCTTTTGTAAATCACTCTATCAGTTAGTGTTATCAAATCTGTTAAAGTCAAAACTTGCATATTATCAAGAGAAATATCCTTCCTGAGTAAAATTAGATTCCAACTCTTGCTATATGCCCCACGTAATATAAAGGCTCAGTGCACAAGACTATTTTTCTCACTATAAAATATGACCTTAAATAATATAATTTTTGTTTAATACTTATAACTAAGATATACTTAGTAAGCAAAATAATAATTAATCATTTCAAATGATACCTTGTATCTGAGATGTTCCAACCACTTCACACAAAAACATGTCATGTCTAACATTTCTTCACAGATGGCTAAACTGAAGAACTCATGAGATGATAACTCAGGACCTCAAATAACAACACGATAGTTTTACCCCTAAGTTTTTGATGTGTCATGCAATGACTGCTCATAAATGCTTCCAGAAGACCTGAAAGTTTTCAGATAATTAGGAAATGAGGACTGATAAGCCTATGGCTTGAGCAAGCTCAGGATTCACAGGCAACTTGATACTTTGCTTTCTACTTAAGCCTTTCATGACCTTTACGGTGGAGGCAACTCTGAACCACATTCAACATTCAGAGTACCTGTCCACTTTACAGAACACTGGCCAGTGGATATGGCACATGGACACAATGGGTTACCTTGTAGATTTTGCAATGGCAGAGTCATAATGCCTCCAGCTGCAGCTGCTGCTACAAGCCCTTGGATGTTGGTGAGATTCGCAGTAGGCAGTGTGAGGACCAGTCCTTGTTGGCCTCCTAGCTGTCCGGCCATGTTGAAGGGGATGAGGATAGGCTGGTTGAGGGCTGGCGTGCCTCCCGGCATCACGCCAGCCACAGCAGAGGCCAACTGTTGTGCCGTCAGAAGTGGCTGCAAGGAAACAGAAAATCCTAGCTCACTTTCCAGTGGAACATTTCATTTACTTTTTTGGAAAATTTCATTTGGTTTGGATTTCCTCTGAGGAGCTCAAATACCTTTAAAAGTGATACCTTATACATATGTTATTCTTTCAATGAATTTTCATTTGATCCTACTCTTACATATTTGAAACTTTCTGCTAATTTATTCTATGTTGTTCCAGAAAGAACTCATTGGGATCAGGGGTTTTTCTTTGATTCAAAAATAGCAACAAAATTCTATTTCTATCCATTAAATTAGCAAAAATAATGTAAAAGATTTACTCATTGCTGATAAGTCTGTAGTGACACTATTATGCGGATTTAGGACATGTACCCTGGCATGAGCCTTTTAGAAATTCATATCGAGGGCTGCAAAAATATTCATCCCCTTTTGACTCAGAATATACTCCTGGGATATAGCCTGAAGATGTAATTTAACAGAAAAAAGATAAATGTATTAAAATATGCATTATATTTTAAAGTACATAAATGTTGAAAAATAGTTTGTTACAATACCAAACTTGATAAGTTATTACATAGTCTTTAAAATGGATCATTATGATACCTCCTTAGAAAAATAAAAAATGTTTATAATATGAGACTACATAAAATAAACTGGATAATAATTAAGCAAATGATAATGAAATCATTATTAAAATAGTAAATTATATATTATAACGAAAGATGTAAAAAGGAATATAAAAACACAAAAATATTTGATGTGGATAAATTTTTAAATCTTTTAAATATTTCTTTAGTTATCACTCTAACATTCTTTGCCCAGTTAAAATGGCATTAAAAATACATGTTTATTTCCACTATTTATCCAATAGCCATTGTTTGCTATGGAAAGGCAGCCTCACAGGTGTGTGCTTCGGGCACCAGACTATTTGAGCTTAGGTGTGGGGTCTTCATCGGGACGACGAAGGAAGGATTCCTGCCCTGGCCAGGCCAGATGACCAGACGGTCATCCATCTTGTCGTCCTCAATCCAGGACTTTCATTGCACCCCTGTGGGGGCTTTGTGAGACAAAACCCCATGTCCATTTTTCTCCTAGAGGAATCAATACAAAACTCTTATTGAGGGGTTTTAACTTTTTTGTTTTTAACACAGCATGATTCTATAAAGTAAAAGGTAATTAAATATAGACATAGTACAAAGCCCAGTATCTAATAGCCAGGCCCCATTCTAATGCTGCTGTATGTGTATTAGCTCTGTTATCCCAGCAATGAGACACAGAGAAGTTAGTATCTTGCCCAAAGTTTCATATCTAGTGGGGGTGGGGGGTTCGAGTCCAGGCAGGCTGCTCCAGAGCCCATGTTTCACCCCTTCTCGTCACACCCTCTCAATACATGGAACAGATTTAGAGAAGCGGGGCTGTTTACTTGAAGAATGGTGGGAGGAAGGCTGAGCCCATCTCTGGCCATTCCCTATGGTCTCCCTTCAAGGCCCCTTCCGGGAACCCTCTGAAGAAGCCCTGGGACTCCGTGCAATCTAGTTTTGGAACCACTGCTCTAGACTCTGGGGGCCTAGCTCCTAATACATTTGCTAGACTTTACCCAATTCTCACAAAGCAACTGTGCCTCTCTTTAAAAAAAATAATAAAGTTACCCTAAAACACAAAAATAAACATAGTTTTTAGGAATAAGTAGAAAATTATAAGCCGGTTCTCAGATTGCTAGTGTTATATCATTGCCAATAGTAATGTCATGATAAGAGGAAAGCAAACTGGTAGCCCTCAGACCGCACACAGGCCATAGATTTGGGGATTTTGGCCTGTAACATTTCTTTCAATTGAATTTGTGGGCCTAAAGCAGGGCATGCTCTCTCCAGTTTGTCATAGTGCCCACCACTTTTCACTCTCTGGGTCTGTCGTGCTACTTACATAAACCAGAGGCATTAGAGTTTGTCACCCCAGTATGATCACACACAAACACACGCGTGCGGGCACACACATACACACACATCACACACGATGTCACAAGCATGAAATTAGAAAGGGCATGGCTGGAAGAAGCCAGTTTTTGAGATTCCCAGCAAAACTCTCTCTAGGCTGCCGTAAGAGCAGATATTTCCCCAGATTTTCTGTCCTCGAGCACAGAGGCATCTGTGCTCTGAGACGGCTGCTGGGATCTAAGGCCATAGGGAGATCGGACATCAGCTGGAACAAGAAAGTCAAGACCAACCCAAGCTCTAAACTTGGATTTTTCAAGCTTTGAACTGGTGAGCCGTCAAAGTGCTGAAAGTGATTATTTTCCGGGAACGACAATGACAGCAAAAGAGAAAGGCCCAAGAATCAGCTTCTTTTTCTACAAAAGCGGAGCAAACTCTGCAAGTTCACACTAAATGACAGAAGTAAAAAAAAAACCAGCCCAGCCTTTTATAATTGTGTTCTACATCTCCATATAACCCCACCAGGCTGCAAAAAACAAATATTGGACTTTAAAAAATAATGAATGCATTTCTTTATTAATGCAGGAGCTGTATGTGATGTACAGTATTGTCAAACCCAATAAACTGAACTTGCATTAAAATTGCATTAACTTTTTTATATTAAATCACATCTTGTATTTCAAAAACGGCTATAGTAAGGTTGAAATAACTTAATTTTCTTCACACTTCAGTCATTAAAGTTTTACTTTCTAGAAAACTGCATGGTAACCAACAGCACAATTGTGATGGGTTTTAAAAAGAAAAAAAAAAAGCTTCCAAATGATTAAAACCAACATTTCCTTTAAAAAGAGGGAAAAGTTCTGCACACACATTTTTTCCTTGATGGTATTTAATAAATAATGTAGTCATCCAGCTTCACATACAAAAATTTATCACCCTCTTTGCTCTGTTGGAGTTAATTGGATTTAACTCATTATTATTTATTTGGTTGTTTATGTGGTTAAACCATCCTAAATGCAGCCTGATGGAAAGCAGTTGAGAGATACTGACCTGTGGCCCAACCGGGAATGGGGGGTGGGTCTGACTGGCCTGGTGTTGGTCAGGAGTGCCTGGGTCTGAGAGTGCTGGGTTTCCTCTGGCCCCTGGAATTCAAAAGAGAAGTGCTCCCTTAATATACGATCCAGCCCGGGAACTGCACATGTGATGTGCAGAACTGCACATTTTCCTGTGATGTCACATAACATTAAGGCACAGATGAAACACCAGAGTGGTTTATCAATAGCTCCAATGCTCAAATCACTTGTCAACTGCATAAATTATGCTAACGGACCTTCAGGATGGCAGAAGTCATTCCAGGAGGTAGAAGGCTATGACAGTGGGGGAAGTGACACTATCATCAGTCGCGCTAATAGACTTGCATTATACATCAGTTTGCATGGGGTATGCCACTGCGTCGCACGTGTGGGAAACTGCATCCTTTATGCACAGGCAGCAACAGCTAATCTAATTTCCCAAAAGTGATCTCAGACATGACCAAGTACATCTGCATTATCCCTTAATATGTGGCTTCACACCCTTAAGCCCTTTCTCCAAACACACTTCCGACACTGAATCTTATGAGTGTGTTTTCCTAAAAACAAAGCCCTCTTCAGTGTCGCCTTACATGATGTCCTAAAAACACTATGGGCCTCCTTAAGCAAGCTTCCTGGGTGCTAACTGAAACAGCAGGAACCCCACACTACCTCTAGGGAGCCCCACTATGCTAAGCATAGAATACAACTTCCTGCCTTTACTGGAATCCTGTTGGATGCCAATGCATGAAAAATGAAATTCCACCAAAACAGCAAATCTTTCAAACCTTCTTCAACGTCGTTTCTCCATGTGTGCATATGTGCTTTGTTTCAGGACAAATCAAAACTGGGAAGATAGTGGCAGTAACAATAAATACATGAACAAACAAACAAATAAATCAATCTAGCAGCAGTTTTGAGGGTTTTTAGTTGGCGGCTTTTGTTTTCTTGGTGGTTGAAATCTGATTCCAAGCCATTCCTAACAAGATCCTCTTTCCTAATGTTTGTCCTGTGAACAGCAAGTGGAAGACAATTCCAGCCCTGTTTACTGGCATGCCATGGACGACCAAGAAAAAAAGATAGGATTCTATCACACTTATCAATTTTAAAGCAGGTATTATTGGCTCATTTAAAACAAATTCTTCTATATATTCTCCAAAGGGACAGACTTATAAATAATGGAAATGTGGAAAAAAATACTTCAGCACATTAAGCTACAAATAAAATTGACTGCTACATATTATTCAATTGACTTCTATCTCCACAGTGATGTGTCAATCATAACAGCATTTTATAATAGGATTAAGCAATAAATGTGCAAAGCCGTTATGCACAAATCTGAAAATCTGATTAATTTGTAATATTTTTTTGTGCAGGAAGTCAGGAACGGACATTGCTTGGGGAATACTTACAAGCATTCTATTGAAATTTCTAAATTGATTTGGAACAAACTAATAAAAACACAGACTTGCTGACATTTTATGAAGTGAATTCTGTCAAAATATGTTTGGCATTTTAATGATCGCTGTCATTTAATAACAAGAGTAAGATGACCCATCATAAGATGCCAACAATTTCCCCATAATGTGCAGGAGACCTTTCTTCTAAAATTTTTATATGTGATTTACTTACTATGCTTGAGTAGCAGGGCACTTGAAACGAGAGGTGCATTATGCAGTATAAATCTCACAATATCTGCTTTTATATACCCAAGTCCTATTTTGCCTTAAAATTCTCAGCAGAGCTTTATATACTTTTATAGAGCCAACCAGGTCCCAAAGTGGTGCTTTTTGTCAAATATTCAGATTAGGTAAATTCTCAAATGGCTAAAAATCTACTTGGGTTTAGTTTTTGAAGATGTTTTAAAAATTTTGGTTGCTTCTCCATATTTGCCAGGCATGGATTTTTATACCAGAGTGTGAAAAGAGAGTTTTACGATGCATAGAGAAAGAGAAAAATCCTTTTACACAATTAAAAAATATATACCTTAATTTTTTAAAATCTCTATCCCATGCCATGCCCTTCTGTCCCATATTTCTTTCATGAGTACCAGGCCCACTTTTTGACTCTGTTCCTAATGACACCCCATGTAAGCAGTGCGTCAACAAGACTGTGTGTTTACCCTCAACTTTACACAGATTATATTTGCTTACATTTTATTCTGTTACTGGAGGTCTCTGACAGCACGCAGCAGCTTGTTTTGAGAGGCTGGTTATTCTCAAAAACCATGTTTGGTGCAGTACAGGCCAATTCCACACAATTTCATGTGTAAAATGAAGTCTTTCACAGGCTCTAGAGGAGATTATGTATGCTCTCCTGCCTGGATCAAAAAGTAATGTTTCTTCTTAATGCGCATCTCCATTTTCCCCAAATGCATGTATCACGCTTAACCTTGTAGGACCGTTAACTAATCTGTCTGGTCGTAAGGCGGCTTCCAAATCAGGGGCCTTCTCACAGCCAAAGGGGGAACCCAGCAGTCAGAATGGATAAATGACATTAGCTAAGGGCTTCGGAGAGGTTGGAAGGAACACTTAGCCTGCATTAGCAGAGAATCTGAGGTTAGAGATTTCCGTGGGCACAGATAGGAAAACATGAACTTAAATGGGTTGGGCAGGTTCCTCCTGACTAGGATCCTGGAAAACATGTTACCTCTCTGGAGATCAAGGAAGTCCAGAAAGCTCTCTGTGGCCTGTTCTGAATTTAATAGCCTGTGCTTTTCAGGCAGCAAGTGTGAGCTCCAGTAGGGCAGGGCCTGCGTTCACTGGTTCACACTTTCATGTGCCCAGACCCTAGCGTAGGCATTTCATTCACTTTGATCGAATATTCACTCTATAGAAGTAGAGGCTTGGCTTTTAATTTGGGAGTGGTATAATTCCTTTAAGATAAGTATTGGCATTCACTTGACTATTTACTGTTGTTGACCATAAACTTTGGAAACGTCTCAGAATTATTAGCTTATTGGCAACCCCTACCTCAATTCCAATTTAGATATTAAAAGCAGTTTGGTGTACAGGTTAAAATCAAGAACTCTTAAGTTTTAAACTCTGCCTGAATTTAAATTTAGCTGTACCCCTTAACTAGGTGTGTGAACTTGGGCTTGTTTTCCAGCTTCTTTAATGCATCAGCTTCCTCTCATACAATCCTGAGAAAATAACAGTACCTCCCTTACAGGGTTGCTGTTGTGAGGATTAAATGAGCAAATATGTTTGTAAATTTCTTGGAACAGTGGATGCTTGCCACGTAAGTGCTATTTCTCTTGACTATTATTATTTAATATGATTTAATTTGTATTTAATATAATATTTAATATTATTTAATTTGCCCATAATATTCACCTGCCCCAAGTCAACTCAATATGTACTCCCATCCCAACGTGTGCAGTCCACATTCCCTCACACACCACCCTAACTGCACACTCTGTACCATTTGATGAAATTTGGAACTGAACTAAATAGTCAGGCCTTTAAGGGGCTATGAAACGAGATGTTTACATATAGTGCTTCCTTTCGTCCACGGTAGCATGATCAGGAAATATGGCACAAAGATACTGGGAAATAGCTTTTAAATTCTCACACAGACCCATAGTTCTCACCTAGGCCTGTGAATCAGAATGGTACATGGAGCTTCCTGAACACACAGAGGTGTGCATCCCTCATGAAGCTATGACAGACCATCTAGGGGGTGGCTCACGTGGACGTTTTACAAAACTCCAGTGGTGACTGAAGACCACAGGGGGAAAGCAGTGGCTTAGATGCTGCCCAGGCAAGTGTGCATCTCCTTTGTGCTCAGGACGCCATACACAACTGGTTTTAAGACTAGCAGATGGGTCATCAGCTAGCGTTACCAGCTTGGCCTTCCAAGTTTCTTCACCTGGAGCGTTCCTCCATCGTGATCCTAGTTGACTCCCAGCTTAGCAAGAGTAAGAACCATCTCGGGTGCATCTATTTTGTAATTATAATGTTCACAGGTAATTCAAGGAGTGTGAAAACTGATTTTAGAGTGATCATAATATAAAATTTAAAATAGCCGTATAATAGGAGTCAATTCTCTGCAAATACGGGGACTCCTGACATAAGCCTGTTAAGGAGAGGATAGCTCATAAATGGTGAAGACGCTGACAGACTGATTAGGAGTTTGGCTGGTACACTAGGATAAAACTTATTTTTAATTTTAAAATGCCTGCTTGTCAGAACATTGGTTTGTTCAATACCCTCTTTCCAGTGTTGATCTCGCATCCAAAACCTGCAAAGGTGCCTGCAGATCTCTGCTCTGGTGGAGCTGGACTATCCGCAGAATGGAGAGGGGTGATACCCCAGGCCCTGCACTCCTCGCTTCACTGCCTTTCTGAGGAAGGAGCCTTTCAAGTTCCACCCTCTCCACCCAACTCAAGGTCAGAGTTCCTGAATGACCGTCACTCATTCCTCGTAGCAGTTAGTTTTCCTTTTACAAATTTTTTTTTTTTTGTATAATGGATTTTCATTAACTAAGGCAAATCAGGCTCAGCAGGTCCTTGTTACTCTAAAAGTAAAATAGGTGTGCACTTCAGAAGATGTTTTAAGTACCCCCTCACCCCCTTTTAGGAGTTGACTCCTTCACATAAGTCATTTTTAAAAACAAACATAAAATTTTTAATCCTGAGAGGATATACTCCTTTCTGGAGCCTGAACCCAGTGCCTTTATGAAGAAGATATGATGGCCAGGCAGATTGAGAAGGAAACAGAATTACAATACGAACTTTTCATCCCAAATAAACCAGTTCGACTTTCTCCCATTGTGGGCCATCCCTCCAGCGCTCAATGCACAAGATTCTCTTGTTAACGACCGATGCATTTTTAATGACTTGGGTACTTCAGAGGGAGAGTCAGGGTTTCTGTTCTCTATGCAGTAGCACAAACATAATCACACGAAGGTCACAGGGATCCCTCAGCCTTTGCTGGTATTCATTCCTTCCTCACCCACTGCTTGCAGTTTTCACGAGCGAGTGAGGTGATGCACAGGTTGCTTATTATAAGACGGACAGTTAAATGCATTATTATTTCATGTTGGGCACGTGACCCCAGCTAAGCAGGGCAGAAGGCCCCTCTAAATTAAACTTCCCTTCCTTTCAGTTTCTTCAAGATTACTAAATGCCAAGGAGGGAGTGGAGGTGACTATAAAAATCTTTTCAGAGACACTGCCACTGTCTGCCACTTTTTAATTGCCAGTTGGGATTACTTTATGATACTGGCCACACACATATTTATGTACAGAACACTATACAGACCCTCGGTGGAAGTGGAGACTCTAAAGTAACGCCACACTTGAAAATCAAACATTCATTCATTCATATAAGGGTTTGTGTGCTTTTGCAAGTTCTGTTGTCAAGTACTTGTAACTTTACCCAGTGAGTCCTGGAGAACAGAGAATTAATGTGAAAAATCGATTCCTTTATTCTTCTCACTTATCTGGCCTTTTGTGGAGGGAAATCCAGTTTTATCTGAGTGAGGGGTCTAGGTGCTCAGTAGTTCTAAATGCTGATATTTATTTAAAAGCTGCACATATGCGTGAAAAATCAAAGGGAGATTTGAGATATCTAGATAAAGCATAACAAGAAACCCTACAAATCTCTTGTTTGGACTTGATTATCTGAAGATGTTTTTAATATAATATCTACCAAAATTATTCAATAATTTCTTCAGTTCTACATGTAGACTTAGTCTATGTGTGCTCTAGAAGACTTTAAAAACATTTTTTTCTCTCTCAAAATTTACTAAATCTCCCTTCAGTCTTCCTCCAACAATTTTTTATCATTTATTTTCACATCCATCTAATAAAAGCAGAGCTGAACTCCTGTGACATCCAGGCCAATAAAGTTCTCAATTTCTGTAAATGCTGCCTCTCAGAAAAGAGATGAACCAAAAGAGAGTCATCAAACATACTTAAGGAAAACTCCATGCCACATGTGGGCATATAGAGAGCTTCGGGGGCTGGGTTATCCCCTGAGTGCTGCTGTCTGTAAAAGAGTCCAAGTTCTTTCAGGGCAGACTTTCTCACTCACCTTTGTGTCTCGTGCAGGCCAACTCTGGGTCTGAGCACGTGTGTATGTACATATGCGTGCGTGTGCATATGTGTGTGCGTGAATGTATGCATGCTGGTGTTTATGTAGGTTGTGGCGAGTTGGTATTCTTAAAATGATGGAGATATGTATCAAAGTGAGCTGAAACAATTTAGACAGATTTTAAACCACCTGAAAATGGTTTGTCTGATTCCTTTAATGCCTTTTTAAATCTAAGAAGCTTTGCTAATTTCAATACACTTATCCCAGGAAAAGGACACTTCCTCTGACAAGGTCATTGCCAGGGGCCATGCTCAACATTGCACTCTATCCAAGGATGAAGTCTTTGCTCTCAACTGATTGATGGGACTCTGGCATGGCCCCCTGGATGCGAAGGTCTTTTATGTCCTGTGCTTTTATTCCCATCTATGGAGCTTCCTTTCATGCTTCATCCATGCTCAACCCTACACCAGGGCCAGTTACATAAGTTGTGGGGCTCAGTACAAAATGAAAATGCAGGTCCTTGGCATGGAGCTTGGAAATCAATCTCCCTTCCCTGGGCTGTTGCCCCAATCCACAGCGGATGAATGAACCCAAGGAATTGCAACCTCCCTGCTAGGATGCTAGACACCTGTTTCCGGGGTGGGTGGGAAGCCCCCATTGAGTTGCACAGTGAGCATGTGACCCTCCCTGCACCCGACCTGGGCTCCTGAGAAGAGTAGAAGGGAGAAGGGGACAGCCACACTCGGGCTTCAGAGCTCCTCGGGCCCCAGGGGCAGGAAGCAGGTGGCTGAGAATTCACCCTGTCCTGGGCAGGTGAGGAGATAGAAGCTGGACTGCCAGAGGCTCGAAGACTTCCATCTACCCACATGCTCTCGTTGTCCCATCAGACTTTACTCACAAAAGGCAAATTCAAAGATTAATTATTAAGAATTGTAAGACAGTGAACTCAGAGTGTTAAACCTCAAATATGGGGCCCTGCTGGGTGGGGAGCCCCGTGTGCTTGCAGTGGTGGCCCACCCGTGAAGCGGGCCCTGCCCACGGCTGACTATTGACCTCCATTGACTCACTTTCCATATAATTTTGGGTTACTAGTTTTCTATGAAGGGACTGCCTCACAAAGTTCCTTGAATTTTGAGCATTCCACCTAAACCTACAACTCCTTTGAGTGTCATTTTTCCAAATCAGTGAAAAAAGTATTTGTGTCTACAGAGACATTCAGACATGATTTTTCCCCCAACAAGAGATCAAACCTACAAATCATCAATGCATCTATCATATCTCATTATAAATGACCACATAAACATACCATATGGTAGAAAATTAAGATAAAATATTGTTTTCTATCAATTCTCAGTTACCTATACTTATAATGAGGAGATGGGGCATGAATTCCTCAAAAGAGAAATCATATAGAAGATGTTACATGTTTTTTCTCAGTTGTAGACCTTTCCATCTAACAGTGTTACACTTCCACTAAAAATGGAGGTTTTCTCTCCTGACTGACTGCCAGATCATTGCCAAGCTTGACAACAAGGAGACACGACCTAGATACTCCAAGGCAATGTAATTGGCCTAGTTTTAAAGTTCTCCCAGGTTACCTACCCACGATAAAACAAGAATTACTAAAACCTGACCTCAAGTGTGCTTGAAAAATGGTCAAAGCTATTAAACAATCTGTTTTGAAATTTTGGTACTAGGTTAGATGAAGAGAGAGAGAGAGAGAGAGAGAGAGAGAGAGAGAGAGAGAGAGAGAGAGAGAGAGAGAGAGAGAGAGAGTGTATGTGTGTGTGTGTGTGTGTGTTTTGGGGTAGGGAGACGAGTGGAGCTGGTCCATTCTTTCTTACCTAACACCCATGTTGTGGTACTGTGGGGTTCAAGTGGTAGGGTCAGAGGTTGATGTAGTTCTTTTTGCAACACCCCATCCTCCACCCTCTTCCAGCAACATTCTGGTTTATTTTCTAATATCTGAAAGGCTCTCTTTGCAGTCCTACAGGCCTACAGGGCTGCCCCATCAAAAGTCTCATTATGAGTTTTTAAACTGTCTTCAGTTTATTGAGACTCTTAGCCAAACAGCCCCACATAGATACCTGGAAACCCAAGCGTGAAAGATGGTGGAGGTGAAATAGACAGAGCTGTGTCAGGGTAACACGAGCCCAAACTCCTGCCTCAGACTGAATGTCGGTGGGAACCACAGTGATGCATCATTCCCTTCTCCTCCAAGACCCTACATGCCTTCCAGAGGTCTGAACTCTGCACAACCCTTCAGCGTTATTTGGAATCTGACGTTTGGAATATGATTTAACCATGAGCTACAACAGAATAAATCATTATTTCAATTGGAAATGATAGCCGCTGGGAGCAGTCACTTCTGATAATACGCGTGGTGCAAGATCTCAGTGACCCCCAATGTGGAAAATTTGTGGTCCTCCATTGCAGTGGCTGCCTTTGTGACTAGAGCTAGTGATTAGATCATTGGCTCTCCCAGACTTTGGACCTCACAGGGCAGTCAAATTAAAGGAGCACATTAATAATTGTGTGAATAGAAAGCTTGACATTTAATTTTGCTAAGAAAAACATTTTTAAAAACTGCCATGCACTGGCATTGTTGCACAACAAAGTCATTTTAATGCCCTTCCCCCACCCCAAAGGACATGTTCTCCATTTAAAGGATAATTCTTTTGTGTGTGTGTGTGTGTGTGTGTGTGAGGAAGACCAGCCCTGAGCTAACATCCATTGCTGATCTTCCTCTTTTTTTTTTTTTTTTTTTTGCTGAGGAAGACTGGCCCTGGGCTAACATCCATGCCCATCTTCCTCCACTTTATATGGGACGCTGCCATGGCATGGCTGACAGGCAGTGCATTGGCGGGTGCCTGGGATCCGAACCGGCAAACCCCAGGCTGCCAAGCGCAAACTAAACCGCTGCACCACTGGGCCAGCCCCCTAAAGGATAATTCTTTAAATTGAAGAAATTTAGCCTATTGAAAAACTCACCATATTGGACTTTTTTTTTCTTCATTTTCCCTTTGACCAGGGTCTGTTTTGTCGTAGAGGGACAATAGTCTGTCACAGAGCATTTGGGAGCTTCTTGTCGACGTGGGACGATTTGAGGAACCAGCATGCTCTCTCCCTTTACCCCTCCGGGCACAGGAAATGTCTGACTAAACACTCCTAAAGTGTTTCTTCTTTCGAATAAATAATTCCTCTCCTTCAATCCTTCTTTTAGAGATATCGATATAATTTTCTTTATACATAAAGTTCTATGTGCCAAGTAAAACATTAATTACCTGATATATATTATCAACCCTTACAATAACCCTATATGGTGTTTATGATTATTATGTCCATTTATACAAGAAACTAAGCTTTACAGAGGTTAACTCACTGTCTATTACTCACATAACAAGTTAGTGACAAAGAGGTGACTGTACCCCAGTCTATCGGATCGATAGAAGGCCCACATCGTGTCAGCTAGATTATTCTACTGCTCAATTACTTTATAATAGCTATGTGGGCCAGATACTTTGCTCAGTGGTCTATATACATTCTATCATTTAATCTCCACAGAAGCCATGTGTTATCAGGATTATCATTCCCATTTTGCACATGTGGAAACTGAGGTTTAGACCTTAGTGGGTTACATAACTCACCTATGCTCGCACAGTGAGTGATAACATCAGAATTTGAACCCAGTTCCATTAGGCTCCAAGACTACACCACCCTATACATCAAACACGAATGTTTCAGAGAGACAGACACAATAAATCCCCACATCAGGAAAGAAATTGTGTTTTTCAGATATTTTCCTCTGTACCTTGTGGAACCTGGCTCCAGAGACATCTAGGTTCCGGGTCTGGGAAAGTGGGTGATGGAGAAGGGGAAATGGCACACAGTGGGAGAAGGTGAAGAGGGATCCCACCAAAGACATGCTTTTCCCGTGCCCATTTTTTCCCTGATAGATTCTGACAAATTCCTAAGAAATAAGCACCCTAATCTTCTTTAAAATAGTGTTTGTAATGAGCTAAACGACAGCTGCATTCTTACTTTAGGGTATCTAGACTCAAGATGTGATCTCTGGACCAGCAGCATCAGCATCACCTGGGACCTCGTTAGAAAGGCAGACCCACGGGTCCCAGCCCACCCAGGACTCAGACCCACTGAATCAGAATCTGCATTGGAACAAAATCCCCAGGTGATTCCAACCCACAGTAAAGTGTGAGAAGCACTGGTTTTGAGTTTATAACTCCCTCCCTCCAACCCTCTCTCCCTCCATCCCTCTCTCCTCTCCTTCCCTCATCCCTTTCTTGTTTCCTCTCTCTCTTTCCTTCCTTCCTTTGTTCCCTCCTTCATTCCCTCCTTCCTTCTTTCCTTCGTTCCCTCCTTCCTTTCTTTCTTCCCTCCTTCCTTCCCACCTTCTTTCGTTCCCTCCTTCCTTTACTTGTGTGGCATTTAAAGTATAAATGCACCCCAAATGCCCAACTTGATCAGACATTTGCAGTAGTCTGTTATATCCTATCTCACAGAAATCAGGGCAGGGGTGCGTGAGGATGTAGGAAGAGAAAATGTTCACGAGGAATACTCTCAATCACAGTAATAACCGTCGACCACTTCTCCCCCCATGCAACCTGGTGGGAGGACTCCCAGCGAAGAGGTTCACAGCAGGAAGAGCTGGTCCTACATTCTTAAAGGCAAGCATATTTATCCTTTTTAAAACAACAAAACTGATGCCAAATGTAGCCCAATATCCTTGCTCTGTGATTTATGGCAATTTTCCTGACACTTTCTCCTTCCATATCCATATCTTTGCTTTTCCATTTGTGAGGGTCCAATGAAGATAAGAGTCTGGCCAATTCATTTCAGTTATTTACTCTCAGAACACCACATTCTTTGCAAAAGTAGCCAGAGCACCACTTTAAAAAAGGGGAATAAAAATTTTAAATCCCTTAAAGCTGAAATAAAACTGCATTTCTACAGATACTCCAAAAGGGTAGCATTTGCAATCACTCTTGCGTGCAACTAAAGATTGGTGAAAGTGGGGTCATTTAGAACTCAGCAAAGGACAGGAAGGAAATACCCCCAGAGGAATTACATTGCATGAAATTGCAGCATCACACCTAGTTAGCAACCCTTTACGGTAATGGAGCTTCTATGACAGCACGACAACATAAAATTGTGCAGGAAGAGAAGGATGTCGCACAATTCACTATGAACAAATTACCAAGTGCTTCAAAATCTTCTTCGGAGATGGGGTAACAAAACATTGCCTCTGTAATAAGATTAAGTAGATCTAGAATATGAAAACTCAAATGAATGCCCCATCAATTGATTGTTGGTTAGATTTTTTCCCCCCTGAGAGTTGGTTATAAAAAACCAAGCAGCCAAACAACTAGTCCAATTCATGTGTCTCTGACCATTTTTCTCTCACTTAGTCTATTTATTTCTTAGCATTACTGTAATTGAAAAAGTATCTATTGCTAAAAGATGCTATTAACTTAAGTGCATTCATAGAGTGTTAGATCACTAATAGACTTGGGTCATATTCTTTTATCCTTTTAGCAAAGCACTATTTTGTCGTCCTATTGTTCTGAAGATTTTGTTCCACTTAGAGTCAAATAGAACAAAAGCTTCACAGAACTTGTTCAGATTGTTTCTATCATTATTTTAACTCCATTACATGACAGTGTCAAATGCATAGCGATTTCCATTCGTCACATTAACTTATTTTTGGATCTGTGTCAGAGCTCATATTATAAAAATATGCCTACTAAACATGACTTGGACTCAGATTATAACTGTAAGATTTTAAGTCCAAATACTTTTAAAATCTACTTCTTGAGTTTACATTTGACTTTAGAACAGTAGGATCAGAATTGAAATAAGAAACAGAGCAAATCGCTAACTACGACAGCGAAAAGGTGAAGTGAAAGAGATGTCCCATCATTTAAAAATACATACCATATTTCGTCAGATCTAGGATGCTGTTGATGTAAAACTCTTGAATATTTTATGTTTTACTAAGAAAGAAAAATGCTGCCAATTAAACCATGAGATGCCACTGATTATAAGATACATCCCACTTTTTATCCCCAAATCTTCCCTTTAAGATATCATATTAAAATATGAGGGGAAAAGATGTGTATCTCTAGATAAATAAAATACACTAGTACTCATTGGCCTTTAATATCTATGAATTTTGGCACAGAAAAAGGCAATAGAATAAACTGGAAATTTTACATACAATATCTAAATATCTTCAAGATTTGGTGGGTTAGAGTTTACGACTGGAATATGGTAGTTGGCTAAAATGTCTTTTTTAGAAGAAATAGATTCAATCAAGAAGGGATCAGGGGGAGAAGCTAACATTGTATGTAGACCATCAGCCGAGAGTCTGGAAACATACTAGAATATTCTACATATGTCACCTTATTCAATCTTCATACTAACCCCATGAAATTAGAATTCAGGCTCAGAAAATTTAAGTAACTGACCCAAATCCACAGCTTATTTTAGAAAAAAAAAGGAGGAGGAGCTGGTATTCAAACCCATGGCTAGTCAAGTTTTTGTGTTCTTTCAACCCAAGCCTCACTGTCAGCAGATATATGAATTACACGCAAATCTAAGAATGTGTATAATGGGGAGTGTTTAGGTATGTCAGCAGCATGCTTCAGCCAAAGACCACGATGTAGTTGAACTAATTTTGATTTATAGACTCATGGAAAGGAGGGAGAAGGCACACCACGGGGAATCCTGAGGGGTGGCAGTAAGAAGGTGTCAGAAGGGACGAGTTACAGGATTTGGGCTTGCATTTAGGCGATTTTGGAGAAGATTCAAGTTACTGGGACTTTGCTCTGGATTTGATGCCATCTGGAAAAGGGGGCAATTTTATGACTGAATATTTTAATAATTCTTCTGTAGAAGGCAGGAGAAAACGAAGTAAGGCTAATGCTATAACTGGTAACAGAACAGTATCCACTCACATTAGGGGGGCTATTAGGTCATTTGTGGTGTGGACAATGTTCTCACTCTTGTCCGTCTTCAGTCATGACTGTGGAGTGATCCCGGTTTTGTCCTGCTCCATCACGGCCAGAGTGGCCTCGTCTGACGTCGACATTCTGTGAAGCCGTTTGTGTTCAGGCTGTGTGGTGAGTGCCAGGCCAGCTCCCGGCTGTCAGGGAGGCCCTTCTCTTTCTCAGTTAAAAAGTACAACTTTCCATCTGAGGGCGTATGATAGGCCCCACATCAGACGGAAGATGATGCTGCTGTCTAATGCTAATTATGAAATCTTCATCAAGGAGAAGCGTTTGGTAATGAAGAGCTTCTCCTGGAAGTGTCTGCCAAAAGCAGAACGTCTGATAAGTTTCCAGTTGCCCTGACAGTTTCATCTCTCCAGAGGTTTAGAGAGCAGAGAGTGATATTCTCAGTCTAGACTTAATTCTGATCAACAGGGCCCGTTGAAGTGACAGGATCCTTGGGACAATGTGACTGTGTGTTTCTGGATGGTTTATTTATCAAGAAAGGGATTTGGGGGCAGAGCAAGATGTGTCTAGAAAATCGGATTCTGAAAAATGCAGGAAAATCATCTACAAGTTCCCATAACAAGAACTCATAAGAAGGGAACAGGAGCCTTTAAGAACAGTATTCTGGGGGCCGGCCCGGTGGCATAGTGGTTATTAAGTTCACGTGCTCCACTTTGGTGGCCTGGGGTTCACAGGTTTGAATCCTGGGCACAGATGTACGCACTGCTCATCAAGCCATGCTGTGGCGCCATCCCATATACAAAATAGAGGAAGATGGGCACAGATGTTAGCTCGGGGCCAATCTTCCTCAGCAAATAGAGGAAGGTTGGCAAGGGAGGTTAGCTCAGGGTGATCTTCCTCCCAAAAAATAAATAATAATAATTAGTAATAATAACAATAATAGAAGTCTGGAGCCAGCTCTGACAAACTAGTGGTTAAAGTTTTGTTTGCTCCACTTCGGCGGCCTTGGTTCAGTTCCCGGGTGTAGAACCACACCACTAGTCTGTCAGTAGCCATGCTGTGGTGGCGGCTCACATAGTAGAACTAGAAGAACATACAACTAGAATGTACAGCTATGTACTGGGGCTTTGGGGAGGAAAAAAAGAGAGGAAGATTGGCAACAGATATTAGCTCAGGGCGAATCTTTCCCAGCAAACAAATAATAATAATAATAATATTCTGATAATACAGTGTGGAGTCAGAATGATTTGTGCTTTCATCTTTGCTTCACATGTGCTGTCTGTGTGACTTTGGATAAGTTACTCAATCTCTCTGACCTTAAATTACCTCAACTGTAAAATAGAGGTAGTAATAGCATTATAGTTGTGAGAGTGAAACAGATTACTGGGTGAAAAGAGCCCAGGATTGTGCCTGGCATATAATTAATGCTGAACAATGTGGCTGTCGTTATCAATTATTATTGGAGTATTGTTACAAATGACATTGACATACGATGATCCAATCACAAATAACAAGACAGAAAGAGGAGAGCGTGTGGCCACAGGGGATACCTGTTGGTAAGGGGACACTTGAGAGGAGCCTGTAAAATCAGACACATGCAGCCAACCTCCAAGAATGAATTCAGGTACAGGGGAAAAATGCAGTAAGACTGGAGAAGGAGGATGATTTCTAAATCTGAATTGCTACATTGAAAAACTCCTCTGAGCTCCTGTCCAGGATTTCTAAACAGCACATCTCCCACAGGTCCAAAACCTCAGCGTCTCCCTCCCAAAGTCTCCAGCTCCTCCTGACTGCACTACCTCCATTCACTTTCATCCTTCTGATCACATGTGCTCGAAAGGCAAATCTCTGAATTAGCTTTCCTGGTCTCTCTGCCTCACCCCCAGAGATAGCCAACTACCAAACTCCAAATCTTGCACTCCAGTATTACTGGCAATCGTCCCCTTGTCCGCTTCAGCCGTCCCCATTGGCACTTACTCAGGTGGCAGGCATAGTCTGCCTATGGTCACTCCTGTCTCCCGTCCATCCTACACACCGATGGCAGCGAGACCTGTGAATGCTGTAAAGTCCCGTAAGTCCAGAAGATGCGTCTATCTTTGGCCCCTACCTCTCAGACAGAAAGCTGAGTCTGGCGATGGGAGTAGTAAGGGCTTGGGGTGGAGAGGGCGGGCAAGGAGACGGCCTCCATCAGGAGGCCTGTCAGTGGTAAAGGCCAGCCTCGGCGAGATCTAACAAGAGCATGATAGCCTTATGGCGAGCAGCCTGGGCTCTGAAGTCTGTGCCCATCTCCACCACTTACCAGATGTGGGACTTCAACAAGTGGCTTAATCTTTCTAGGCTCAGTTTTATGACCTGTAAAATTGAAATAAAAATGGTACCTCCCTCATAAAGTGAGCATTATGTACACTAATCCACATGAGGAAATTGCATGATCACAGCTTCTGGCACATAGTAAACACTCAATAAATGTGAGCTTTCCTACCATTACCTTTCTATTTCGAGGGAGACAGACCCGCAGCCAGAGGTCTGCATTGTTAGGGGCATCACCCAGTGGGGCTCCTGTACACAGAGCGGGGAGCACTCCAGGCGGCAGGCCTGGGAAACGTCACCGTAGCTATTTGATCTGACAAGATGCTGAGCATTAGTCTCAAACGTTGTCAATACTTCAAAGGCAAGGTAGAGCCCACAGGTGTGTCAGGAAAGGGACACAAAGACAGGATGGAGCAGAACCTCCTCTAGCGGTTTGCAAAACCTTTGTGAGTAGGGGGCAGGGATGACAGGCACTGCTCGCGGCTCAGACGCAAGGGAGATAGAGCTCAGGACAGGTGTGAACTGTAGTGGAAAAGAATGAAAGAAATTATACTTCCGGAGCACAAGGCATGATTATCAAGGCAATGTCTGGCAGTGATGGCTTTGGCCAAAATGGCTCAGTTGGTACCTAGGAATTTACACATGGGCTGGGGTGGTGTCTGAGTGTGAGTCCAAAAAAAGAACTCGGCTCCTACGTGGATCATAAATACAGATGTATATATAGGTGGACTCTCAAAATAAGGACTAGGTAGACAACAGCCACAAAGGAGGTGCTGACAGCTCTCATGGATAAGCAAACAGCAAAAGACTGCTCAGGGCCCAGCCTGGATTCTGTTAGTATTTTCTATTCTATTTTATTTTTCCTTATTGTGGTAAGAACTCTTAACATGAGATCTACCCTCAACAAATTTTTAAGTGCACAATACACTATTGTTAACTGTAGGTACAATGTTGTACCTATAGAACTTATTTATCTTGTATAATTGATACATTACACCCATTGAACAGCAACTCCCCTTTTCCCCCTCTCCACAACTCCTGGCAACCACCATTCAACTCCGTTTCTATAAGTTTGACTATTTTAGATACTTCATATAAGTGGAATCATGAAGTATTTGTCCATCGTGACTGGCTTATTTCACTTAGCATAACGTCCTCCAGCCTCATCCATGTTGCATGTGGCAGGACTGCCTTCTTTTTAAAGGCTGAATAGTATTCCATTCTATGTATATACCACATTTTCTTTATCTATTCGTCCATCGATGGACAGTCAGGTTGTTTCCATATCTCAGCTATTGTGAACAATGAGATATTATCTCACACCTGTTAGAATAGCCATTATCAAAAAACCAAAAGATAACAACTATTGACAAAGATGTGGAGAAATTGGAACCCTTGGACACCATTGGTGGGAATGCAAAATGGTGCAGCTGCTATGGAAAACAGTATAGAGTTTTCCCGAAAAGTTCAAAATAGAACTCCCATATGATCCAGCAATCTCACTGCTGGGTATACACCCAAAAGAACTGAAATCAAGACCTCGAAGAGACTCTGCACTTCCAGCTTCACTGCAGCATGATTCACAATAGCCAAGGTGTGTCTGTATTTTCCTGTAGCTGCCCTTTATCTGCTCTTGCTTCCAGGTGGCTCTCTGGTCCTTGCTCTGTAGACGGTGTTATTCTTGAGGGATTCTGAGTCCTAAGATCTGGGTCTGAGTTCCAAATCCACTACCAACTGTGAGCTCTAGCTACGTCATCCAAAACTTGGGATGCTAACACTACTCTTTGATCATTCATTCTTCATGATATTATTAAGTTCTTGCTAGGTGGAGGGTATTTTGCAAGATGCCAGGGGTGGGATACATAAAAATAGTACTATGCTCTCCCACTCCTCCTCATTACTTAATTAATTCACTCATTCCCAGCAACTATTTCCTAATAATGACCAGATATGGTTCCTGGGTCTTTGGGGCTTACAGTCTAGCAGGGAAGTTATGCATCAAAATAATAGTTAAGCAAAGAATTATTCCAGGAGACTCCTTGAACAAGGCTCTAGGGAACTAAGGGCAGCACCAGGATGTCCCTCTCCATTTCCGCCAATTGCCCCATCAACAGATCTTTGGGAACACTTGCTCCTATTCTCATAAAACTTCCTGTGAGACGTATCCTTCATGTTTGAAGAAACAAAGCCTTGAATATACTCCTAATTGCTTGTACAATTAAAATGGACGTTTAAAGCCCTGGATCCTTAAACCCAAAGGTCTCCGTTGACAGCTTTCCTGCTCTGGCAGGAGGGAGAACCAGTTCAGCAGCTCTGTCTGGGATCTGATTACCCCAGGATTGTTTACTGTATATCCTAGCTGGGCTTAGTTCATTCTTGCTCCTTTGCCCCCACTCCTTTCTTCTCCGGAGCCTATTGTAATGCTGTTCTAAGGACCCCACGGAGGTGTATGCGTAGCCATCACAACTTCCTTAGGTAACGATGGATAAACATCAGCTTGAGAAATCCCAGGTCTGTATTATTTATGAAGCTGCAATTCTCCTGTAAATAACCCAGTTGTTAAAATGATATGTATCTATGTAATTGAGTCTTCTGTATACAAATAAATAAGACTTTATTGCAATGTCAGAAGTTAACAGACCAGTCAATAAAATCAATAACTCACTTTTTCTTGCTTATATATCTAACTTTTCTCCACCTTTCCTATGTCCTCTGTTTGTTCTGGTTACATATTACTACTTCAGAGAAAATTCAGCTCTTGTGCTCCTGTTTATTAAATGGTAGGTGAGAGAGGAGGTGGCAAACAAAGGGAAAATGGAAACCATGAAAGCTTCCACCCAGGTGGGTGGTTCAAATTCCATGTACATTTATCTAAGGAAACCAAAGAGGGTAGAAAAATATCTTGTTCTGTAAGTCAGAGTGCACATGTTGTTAATATGAGTGTCCCATGGAAATCAAAAGTAAGTCGGGTCACAGCCACAGGCTTGGCGAGTGTCTCCAGGCTGGTGTTGGGTTGTCCCATAACTGCTGTCAAAACAGCCCTGCTGCATTAGAGCTGCACCCTTTGCTACCACGGCTGAGATGGCGTCGGCATTTCCCTTTTAAATCTCCAGTTTTGAGAAGTTGGTAATTCAGCTGGAAAAATCTGCTCTGCATAAAACTTGGCATATACTGTCTCTGAAGTAGGAAAGAGCTTTATTTGGAGCTGGTAGGTTATTTTTTAAAGCAATTTGCTTAATTGATTTGGCCCTTGTTGAGCTCACTAAAAAAAAACTTAAAAGAACTGCTTGCTATTTTTTGTGCTTATTTAAAAAAATCCAATTAAACACATTGGCATTGATCCAAATTTTCTGCACCTGAGGGGGGAAGATAACGGAAATAGAGAAAAAGAAAAATTAATAGATTGGGCCACTCCAATCTTCATGATGATTCTATTGCTATGCAAATAAGTCCATGATTTAATGGCCCATTCTCATGGATCAGCTTGACCTCTCCTATGGACTGCGGTCCTATGGACTACATAGACACATGAAATTATTCCTCTTCATTATCTATCAGAACAAGACTGGGACTTTTGGGAAAGGAGGACCCTGGCATTTACAAGACTTGACAAGGAATCCAGGTGTCAGCCTGGACTTATGGACCTTAATCAGGTGGGCAGAATACTGGCTTCTTAGTGGTTTTGTATCGAGAACATGGTAATGTTTGTACATTGGCTTAGAGCAGGAAATAATAATCCAGATTTGCATAGCATATTCTGTGTTATAATAATAAGGAATTATCTTCATCATTGTGGATCATGAATAGTAATGTCAATTTTTAAATTTACTCTTTGGCAAATGGAAGCTCTAGGAGGTCATCTACAAGAACTCTTGGCATCATCAAAGCTAAGAAAATGGGAGAA
The DNA here is from genome assembly GCA_031878705.1 of Tapirus indicus. Taxonomy (NCBI): domain Eukaryota; kingdom Metazoa; phylum Chordata; class Mammalia; order Perissodactyla; family Tapiridae; genus Tapirus; species Tapirus indicus. The sequence continues at coordinate 77,595,386 of CM062917.1, forward strand.
TTATTGGTCTAGAGAATTCTATCAACTGCTGCCAACCCAGGTTACAGAACCCATGATTTCCCTTACTGTATTTTTGCTAGAATAAAGAGTTCAAGTTTGGATGTATTGAGTGTAAAGTGCCCGTGGGACTCCAGTGGAGATGTTGACACTGCCAGATACTCAAGGAAGAGGGAGTAAGTGGAACACAGACTCAGGAACAATCAACAAACAGGTGGTATTTAAAACTATAGAGTGGATGAATTCTCAGGAAAAATGTATTAGAAGAGCAATGACTTAACTGACATAAACTGGGGAACACCACCAGTTTATGATTGCAGCAGAAAAGAGGAGCCTAGGAATTAACCGAGGAGAAACACTCCATGAGGTGGGATAAGAACTCAGAGTTTACAATCATCCAGAGGCCGAGGAATGAGAGATTTTGCAGGATGACAGTACAATTGGTCATCCCAAAGGGTTTAGAAGGATCAAGTAAGAAAAGAAAAGAAAGATATCCAGTAGACTTGTTAATATGTTAACACGTACTAGCTACTTAAAATATTATTTGGATGAATAAATGCTAGCATGAACAGTTTCATTGGAATAATGGAGATTGAGTCTGCATTTCAGTGAGTGGATGAATGCATAGGAAGTGAAGAAGTGTATCCATTTCTTTAAACAGGCAGGACAGGTTAGATCAGTAATTTTCAGACTATGAATTGCAGTCTATTAGCGGAATGTGAAGTAAGGTTAGTGAATTGCAACCAGCATTTAAAATAATAGACTAGTAAAGAATGTAACAGAATGGAGTAGAATAAAATAGGAAATAACAGAGTGCTTAGCACATATTAAGGACAAGTATTATCTCAAGAAGTTTTAGTTTCAGTTGTGCATCATATGTATGTGTATCCTGAGTCCCATTATGAAATATGTTTTGTTCTGTGGGTTGAAGTCAAAGTTTGAAATCCTCTGGATTAGAAAGCAAAAAAGATAGCATGGAGTAAAGGTTTTGTGTGTTTTTTAAAAGAGGTAGAGACTAGAGCCTGTTATAATCTGAGTAGAAGGAGATAGTTAAGAAGAAAAGGTTAAAAATATTAGTGAGAAAGTTTGTACTACTGATGGAATAAGGTCCCCAAAAGAAGTGGGAGGGATGGACTCAGAGCCTATGTGAGGAGATGGCTTTGAGCAAGAGGAAGGAAAGATCACTCTTTGGGACAGAAATGAAAGAGAATGTATGTCTGGAAGAAGCTGATGGAGAAGAAATCCGATGACTTTGCTTTCTGAGTGAAGGAGGATATCAGCTCCTCTGCTGTGAGAGAGGTAGGAATAGCTTGGTTTGAGAGGTGGTGATTGGTGATGTTTTAGACCGCCATTGAAAGGAGTGGGAACACGAGCTCTTTGTGAGTAACAGGACTGGCTAAAGAGGCTAGAGATATTTTGTGGCTCCAATCTGCAAAGTTGCATGATTCTGTGGAGTGAATCAAATGGTGGTCCCCCCAAAAGATACACAGCAATCCCTCCTTATCCACGGGGATACGTTCCAAGACACCCAGTGGATGTCTGAAACCATGGCTAGTAATGAACCCTATATACATTGTTTTTTCCTATACATACATACCTATGATAAAGTTTAATTTATAAATTAGGCACAGTAAGAGATTAACAACAATAGCTAATAATAAAATAGAACAATTATAACAATATACTGTAATAAAAGTTATGTGAATGTAGTCTCTCTTAAAATATCTTATTGTACTCCCTTCTTTTTGTGATGATGTGAGATGATACAATCCCTACGTGATGAGATGAAGTGAGGTGAATGACGCAGGCACTGTGACATAGAGTCAGGCTACTATTGACCTTCTGACGATACGTCAGAAGGATGATCATCTAGCCATGACAATATCAATGGTTGGATGTCAGAAGCAGATGATGTCTGCAGCTGATCGCAGGTAACTGAAACAGCGGAAAGCAAAACCACGGATAACAGGAGACTATACTATACACATCCTAATCCCCAGAACCTGTGAATGTTATGCTCTTTGGGATGGGAGACTAGGCCTGGTAGGAATAAGGGCTGAGAGATGATAGTGAGGCTGGGTTCAGCATATGATTTTCAAAGTGGAAGAGTTCTGGGTGACGACAGAGGTAAGTATGAGAATGCATGTCTACAGAGAGAAGGCAAAAACCACTGGAGTTGAGGTGGCCAAAGAACGTTGCCTTCAGTAACAGAAATGAAATAGTATTATATCGCAGAAGAGTAAGGTTCTCAAAGGAACACAGTAGAGAAGTAACGGTATGTTAGCAACATTTGGGGGATGTGACAATACTGACCTTCTGATACCATGGTGTGTAGAGTGGCCAAGAATGACCAGTTTCTACTTGAACAGACTGCAAAGAAAGCCAAGTCCAAAGGGAACAGCCGAGTTTCCATTAAAGCCAGGAGGTAGAGAATGTTTTCTGCAAACGGAACACTTATTCTCAACCCTGAAATGGAGTCACATGCATACCTTAACATAAACATGCATGCCTGGGCCCCAACTCTAGCAATTCTGGTCTGATTGTCAGGGGTGGAACTTAGATATTAGTATTATTTAAAATGCCTCAGGTGATACTGATGTGCAGACAATTGAGAACCATCGATGGGACAAATTAAAAGGTATTCTAGAAAGCAAAGGGGAAAGATTGGCAGGAAGGTCAGGAGTGGGTAGTTAATAAGGAGAGGAGAGAAACCAAAGCCAGAACTGGGGCCCAGTGCAAAATGAAAATGCATCATCCCTTTCTAAAAATTATTAGGAATTTCAAGACAGTGACAGAAAAGCATTAAACTAAACACAGGCCTTCTGGGTTAATATCCAAAATATATAAGGAACTCATACACCTCAACAATATATCAACAAACAACCCAATTAAAAAATGGGCAAAAGATCTGAACAGACATTTTTCCAAAGAAGATAGACAGATGGCCAACAGGCACATGAAAAGATGTTCAACATAACTAATTATTAGGAAAATGCAAATCAAAACTACAGTGAGATATCACCTCATGCCCATCAGAATGGCTGTAATTAACAAAACAAGAAATGACAAGTGTCGGGGCCGCCCAGTGGCGCAGCGGTTTAGTCCGCGCTTGGCAGCCCGGGGTTCGCAGGTTCGGATCCTGGGCGCCCGCCAATGCACTGCTCATCAGCCATGCCGTGGCGGCGTCCCGTATAAAGTAGAGGAAGATGGGCACAGCAAAAAGAGGAGGATTGGCGACGGATGTTAGCTCAGGGCTGGTCTTCCTCAGAAAAAAAACAAAAAAGAAATGACAAGTGTTGGAGAGGATGTGGAGAGAAGGGAACTCTCATATACTGCTGGTGGGAATGTAAACTAGGGCAGCCACTATGGAAAACAGTATGGAGATTCCTCAAAAAATTAAGAATAGAACTACCATATGATCCAGCTATTCTACTGCTGGATATCTATCCAAAGAACACAAAAACACGAATGTGTATAGATATATGCACCCGTATGTTCATGCAGCATTATTCACAATAGCCAAGATTTGGAAACAACCTAAGTGCCCATCAAGGGATGAATGGATAAAGAAGATGTGGTATATGCACAACAGAATACTACTCAGCTTTTAAAAAAAAGATGAAATCTTGCCATTTGCGATGGCAAACATGGATCGACCTTGAGGATATTATGCTAAGTGAAATAAGTCTGACGGAGAAAATCAAAAACCAAATGACCTCACTCATAAGAAGATAAAAACAACAACAAACAGATACATAGATACAGAGACCAGATTGGTGGTTACCAGAAGGGAAGTGGGGAGCGAGGAGGGTGAAAGTGGTGACAGGGCACATGTGTATGGTGATGGGTGGTAATTAGTCTTTGGGTGGTGAACATGATGTAGTCTACACAGAAATCGGAATATAATGATGTACACCCGCATGTATCTATAACATAAATATAATGTTATAAACCCATGTTACCTCAATGAAAAAAAACAACTCAGAAAAAAAATATAGTGTGCATTTTAGGTTTAAGAAAAAGTTTTAATAAAATGAATATTACTTAAATACGGTTATTAAAAAAAACACAGGCCCTTCTGAACGTGGGGTCCTGTGCAACTGCACAGATCACACGTCCACGAAGCTGGCCCTGACCAGAGCAGAAGGCAAATGATCAAGAGGGCAGAGACGTAAGGCTAGAGTCTCCCATACAATCCTGGGATCAAGCCTTTGGTGCAGACACAAGCTAATCCCTAGCAGCATCGAACCCTAGTAAACACAGTGATTAGCGACGAGGTGTGCAGGGGTTTCATCTGTACGATGTGCCTGGCGAATGGAGGGGGCCTGTTTGCAAAATGAGCAACACTGAAAGTGCTTTGTAAAATAATTCCTCTTTTGTCATTGGATCAACTCAAAAGGCTTCAACTGAGATTTCAGACGCCGTATTCCACCTCCTCTTTTTCTCTGACTACATTTTCTAAGATCTAACATCTCATCAATTTTTCAGGATGGACCCTCCATGAGGAAGCATGTGAGTGTGTTGTGGCTCTCGTGTGTGCATGGACATGCATACCTGGACTTTTCTGCTGCTGTCTTTGTGCCGTCTCCTCCATTAGCAGTTACTTCTCAATCGGAGTAACAGCGAATCAACCTCTCTCGCCGCCTCCTTCAAACCCAAGCTCAGGATGTACTCTTCTGGGGAGCTCTCCATTACCAGCCAAACATCAGCCCGCCCCTCCTTCTGCTACTATTGATCCCTTTACAATTGGGCAGCACTTTTAATTTTTCAAAGAGCTTTCACATACATTTTCTCATTTGACCCTTACAACAATCCTGTGAAGTAGGTAGAGCAAGTATTATTATCTCCATTTGGAAGATGGGGAAAATGAAACACAACGCACTTAAGTGGCGGGCCCTAAGTGATATGACATGCAACTGGTCAATGGCAGCATCTGGGCCAGAATTGAACCTCCCCGCTCCCTGCCAGCTTTGGGAACTTTCCAGTAGACAGGGAGCGATTATATCTTGGGCCACATTAATTTTCCAATCTTAATAATATTTTCTGTAAACACTGTTTTTCATCTGCTCTAGTCCTCTACTACTCAAAGTGTGGTCTGCGGGCCAGGAGTAACTGCAGAATTTCAGACCACCCCGGACCAGAATCTGTGGTTTAAGATCTCCAGGTATTTGCGACACCAGGGATGGATCTTGAGGGCATTACGCTAAGTGAAATAAGTCAGACAAAGAAAGACATATACTGTACCATCTCATTTATATGTGGAATAAAAAAAAAAAACCAAACTCACAGAAAAAGAGGTCAGATTTGTGGTTACCAGAGGCAGAGGGTGGGAGGAGGGGGAATTGGACGAAGGTGGTCAAAAGCTACAAACTTCCAGTTATAAGATAAGTACTAGGGATGTGATGCACAACATGATAAAATGTTACAGTTAACACCACTGTGTGGTATTTTTGAAAGTTGCTATGAGAACAGATCCTGAGTTCTCATCAAAAGGAAAAAAATTTTTTTTGCATTTTCTTTTTTTTGTATCTATATGAAATGATGGATATTAACTAAACTTATGCTAATCATTTCACAGTATACGTTAAGTCAAATCATTATGTTGTACACCTTAAACTTACACAGTGCTGTATGTATGTCAATTATATCTCAATAAAACTGGGGAAAAAAGATCCCCAGGTGGTTTCTATGTGTATCAAAGAATGAGAATCACTGCTGTAGATCATGTGTGTGTGTGTGTGTGTGTGTGTGTTGTCTGAATCCCACGGATAATAACAACAATAGCAAAGACTTGCACTGGGTTTATCAGGCCAGACTGAAACACTTGACATATACTAACCATTAATCCCCACGATAACCCTTGCCAGGGGAGTCTCGAGAGGGTACTGCTACAATCTACATCCTACGAACAGCCAGAACAAGGCACGGGGAGGTTAAGTAACTTTGCCCAACCTAGTAAAAGTGGCAGAATTGGAATCTGAACCCCGGCAGTATGGCACCAACATGTGTGCTCTCCAGCATTACACCATTGCACGTCACTGGGGAAGTGAAGGAGCGCCCTCCCTGGTCTTTAAGATCATTCCCCAGCACTACAGACAACAGTCTCGATACAGTGGCAGTGACGTAGGTTTTCTTCACTGACGAAGAATGCTGTAATAAAGTGGCATACAATCGTACTATCATGATGCAGTCAAAACTCCAGTTATCTGGAGACTAGAACCCTGGAAACTCAGGCTTCCAGAAGAGTTTCAAAGCAGACTGTATCACTCTTTAGTTATGAAAAGACAGCTTTTATTGCCCTAATAAAACTCAGCTGAGAATGCCACTCCCCCAGACACACACTTGGCCAGTTTGGCTTGGGGACAGAAAGAAATGCTCTGATGGGATGGAAATATCTGGAAAAGGACCTTCTTATACCATAGCCAACAAGGAGAAGGGAAACAAGCAGTAGACAGAGGACACAGATGTGTGTGTCCTGTCCAGAAGGGCCTCTCTAGATGACAGGCCACTAGAAAGGAGGCAGGCTGGTTTCCTGCCAAGCGGCCCCATCAGAGGCCCACCATTGGTGGGGTCGCTGCATCCAGGATCTGCTCCCGGCTTTGCCATCTCTGAACTTGTTTACTCTCATTCTGTTGATTCACAGGAAGGAGCTTTTGTCATGGACAGACACACATTTATCAAGCTCACAAGGTTTATAGACACCAAAAAAGGCAACATATTAAATTTAATTTAAAAACAATACCTTCTCTCCCAGCAGGCTATCCTTCTCCATTGAGAGAGTTTCTGTGTAGGGAATTTTAGAAGTATATTTAATATTATAATTTTTAAGGTAGTTTTTACTATACTTATAAAATATTACAATGTTTAGAAAATAAAAAATAATTACTTTTTATAATCAAACAATAGAATGTAAAACTCCATAAACTGTTCTTATTTAATGGAGATATATAGAAGAGAGAGACTCTCACAAAGGCAGGGGGAACAGGGAATGGGACATATAAAAATGAGGGATAGTTAACATTTTTATATTTAGAGAAATATAAAGTTTTAAAGCTTGAAAAAAATGATACAGGTCGAGCTACATAGAGTACAATTTACAATTATAAATCTGTTTGTAAACATAGATTTACAGCAAGGAGAGTAAGATGCATATCAGATTCACCCATTCAGACAAATCATTGATTTTAAAATATAACATCAGTGTAATAAATTCTAAGATAAAAATGCTCTATTGAAAGTGTAACTGATTGTGAGACAGCTCCTAATTTGAGAATGTTAAAAATCTTAAAAGAGGGGGCCGCCCGGTGGCGCAGCGGTTTAGTCCGCGCTTGGCAGCCCAGGGTTCGCGAGTTCAGATCCCAGGCGCCCGCCGATGCACTGCTTGTCAGCCATGCCGTGGCGGCGTCCCATATAAAGTGGAGGAAGATGGGCACGGATGTTAGCCCAGGGTCAGTCTTCCTCAGCAAAAAGAGGAGGATTGGCGATGGATGTTAGCTCAGGGCTGGTCTTCCTCACACACACACACAAAAAAATCTTAAAAGAAAAGAAAACTGGGAATCTCATATTTGATGGTGTCAGCTACAAGAGCTTAAGCTTACAGAGAGCTATAGGCCCCTTGGGTGGAGTTCTCAGGCTGGGTGCACTCCTACCCTGCAAAGCGCTTTGAAGAACCCGCCAACTTCCTCTGCTCCAGGGCTGAGCAACCCTACTTCTGATTAAACCAGGAGGCAAAGTCTGTTGAAAGTGATTTTGCCTCTGTTTGTTTCGTCTATTCTGTGTTGTTTTAAACTATACATCACAGAAGGCATTCTTATTTCTCTTCTTTCCAGAAGTAAGGATTGTCTCACCAGGGATTCTGGTCCAGAGATGGCCGTGAAGCACTTGAACGTCACTCCCTCTACAACTTCCCATGGCGGACATTGCTGGTCAATCCTGACTCTGCCTCAGAATCCTTCTAACACAGGCACTCCTGACTGATCACGGTTGGCATGAGAGTTGAAAGAGATTTTCCATCCCTGCCCTGAGCTCTGAATGAGGGCAGGACTCAGGAAGTCCTGAGGAGAGTCTTGTAGTTTCAGAATCATCTAAAGTTGGGGATGGAGCTGGGGTGAAGAAGAGGAAAGGCTGGTGTCTTAAGGATGAATAAATGAATGATGGACACTGAGTTATGCACGTGTGTCCCCCTATATTGCTCCGATGTTCATCAAAAAAATAAACTATTTTATGAGGAAACACAGGTAACTATACATTTTATTTGAAAAATGGTACAGGTGCCTAAAACTGAGACATAGTATAGAGAGCATAGATTGATTAAAGAGTAAATCATGAGCCTGCAGATGAATTTTGTGGCTTTCGATGACCATTTTTTTCCTGAATAAGGTCTATCCTTTTAATGTTAATGACATTGATGTGTTTCAGTTTTGCCCTTTAACTTTTATTCTGGTAGGCACCAATGTGTTCCTGGGTTTAACAGACTAAGGGCCTGCTGACTTATTTCTTATGCTTATGGTTATAAACAATTATATTATTATGTTCTAAATAGTATTTGGAAAACTTGAATGCCCTAGAATTTTAAAATGTGGTATCTGTTGCTAATGCAAGATGTGGGGTGTGTATTTGTATGTGTGTGTTCTTTTTTTACTTTTCCTTGGTTCTATGCTCATTTAGGGATGAAAGAACATTTCAGAACCTGGATAGCAAAGATATTATCAATTAGACATCTGTGATTGAGGAAGCATATTTTGGTAACAGAAAGCTTTGCCTGTCTTCCTGCCTCTGCTAGTGTTGCCTCATTCATCCAACCTATGGAGAGATGGTAATTCATCAGATAAAAATGTGATCATAGAGGGAAATTTGTGATGGTGTTGCATAACCATCCATGCAGGTCACGTCCAGGCCCTGTACAGAATTCTCATTCTCATTATTTGTAACATTAAAGATAAAACTAACATTCCCTGCAGCTGTAATTTCTCTCAAAATCAAACACTGAGGATAATCTAAAAAAATATGGGGCTGCTTAGGTAGTTAAGCCATGCTCATTCTCTCTGACAAAGAATTTATAGGCTTAGGGATAAATCCTCTAGCCCCAAACAGCATAGCATGAAGAGGTGGTGAGAGGTCTCCTCCTTCACACTCCGCTTGAGAGAGGAGACTGGGGCCTACAAGGGGAAGGGGCTGCGGGCCAGTGGTGGTTGTGTGGCAGAATAAGCACTTCATTGCTGGCCAATAAAAGGATCTGAAAGCTATGAAGGAGGGAGAGGAAAAAAAGCTCCAAGGAAGAGAAGAAGAAAAATGAGAAGACTTTTGGCAAAAGCGTACTCCTTGAGTTGCTAATTGACCTAAGATAAAGTCAGCCGTGGGACAGATCTCCCAGATGAAAACTGAACTCAGGGAATTGCTAAATTACAGGTAATCTTTCTGGTACGTGGTGGGAGCAGTGAAAGGATGGGATGGAGGGCAGGCAAGGATGATACCCAGGTTTCCAGCATTGTGTCTTTTGAGTGGATGATGAGGATGCCAGTCTGTGAGATGAAGAAATCAGGAAAGGAACAAAGGCCACATTATGATTTTAGAGACTTCTTAGACATGTTTGCCTTTGTCTATGGAGCCTCTTCCTCCATAAAAAAAAAAAATCAAAATTATTTTTTATGACTGTGTTAGTATAAAGATAGATATAATCCAGGCTGGATTCATTATTCTTTTTATTATATTCATTTATTATTATATTTGTTATTATATTTGTAAATGTGTTTGTTATTCTTTTATTGTGATTTTAAGCAAAATTCAAATTAAAACATTTTTGTGGGCCCCTAAAAGTATCATGGTCCCTGGGCACTGTGCCTGCTCTGCCTAGTGGAGAAGTCGGCCACAGACATGTGTGCTGAATTGCCTGGCACAGTTTCTGTTTATGCTTGTTCTTGTGGCTAAATTATTAGCAGTGTATCATTTTCACATTCAAAAGTGACCCAATTTGGTCACTAATATGGTCACTGTGATGCACTAAGTTTTGGACATGCTTAGTTTAAGGTGCCCATTGGGACATCTGAGTGAAAATGTCTAGTGGCAAATTGGAAGGATGGGCTTGAAGTCAGAATAAAGATTTGCAGTCAAAATACAGGGTGTAGAGTTATCAGTATTTAAATTCCATTATAGCCACGGGAGTGAATGCATGAGAAACATAGAGGATGGAAAAGCAGCCCAGGAGCTCCCATTCTAGGGATGGACAGAGGAAGAAGGCCTAGTAAACCAAAGAGGTAGGAGAAAAAAATCCCAGAAGATAGAGGTATCACAAACCAAGGGAAAAATAATTGGATGATGGAGGAAAACAGAGCAAACACTGAAGAGAAGTCACATGAGAAGAGGAATAAAACGTGTTTCCTGAATTTAGTGACAAGGAGCACATCCCTGACCCAGGCGAGGGACGTGTGATTGCAGTGGTCAGACGGGATCCAGATTATATGACTTGAGGAGTACGTGGGAGCAGGGAATGGATGCAGCAAGTAAGACCAGCTCTGCCAAGTGTCGGGGCCGTGTCAGGGAAGAGGGAGGTCAGACAATATCCGGAGACGATGAGGGGCCCAGGAAGGCTTTGTTTTTTGAAGATGGGAAGGCCTTGAGTAGACATAAGAACAGATATGAAGGAGCCAGTCGAGAACAACTGGGGTTGAAGACTGAGGAGAGAGGTGCAATCAACCGAGGAGATTTGACCAGAATAGGAACACCTCTTCCACTTGAACAGGAAAGAAGGACAGATGTGACTACAGGTAAGTTTCTAGGTGCTTTCAGCCCTAAATTCAACGAAAATAAAGAGATCACAGTGACATAAGAATGCAGCGAAAATCAGAGACAGCAGGTCATGGTTTTCTAATTACAGTCATGCTTAAAAACAGTCCTGATTACACTCACAATATAAAAATATTGTAGGCTAACACCCAATTTTCAGTACTCCAGATCAAATACAGAGATGCGGCAACCATCGTGAATTCACACTTTAGTGTGATCCCTGAGTTCAATAAGGGATTCTCAGCTATGTTTTTAAGTGCAATCTGCCTGGAGAGGGCATGCCTGTTGGTCAGCAAGAGTGTTGACCATTAACACTGCGTTATCCATCACCTTCTGTCACATTCTCTGGGTGCAAAGGGCATGTGATTGCAGCCAGGGTCCTTCTGCTTTAAGGAATCCAACCCATCTCCAGGGTCAACTGAAGGGAGCCTCCCCCATTCACATCTCCCATGTGGGCTCTCCCAGTACATCTCTCTCTTCATCTGGCAGGAGCACTGATGCACATATACTGGAATCAGCATATGAGGAAATTCTCTGGCTCAGAAATCTCTGCCAAACTCTTTTCAGTTGTCTCTGTTTCAGCTCCACGCTGGGGCTGGAATATTAGAAGTTGAGAAGAGAAGGCAGAATAGGCCTAACTCTTTCCTGAGTAACCCATGCAAACTACCACAGCAGCCACCAGGCAGGGTGGGTAGCCATGCTGAGAACCTGTGGTTCCATCTACATTCCCATCCACCACTTGGAGGAAGTGTGTCTGAAACATATTACCCAACAGGCCATGAGGAAATAGAGTGGACATCTGCTAGCAGAGGTCCAACATGAATCGTGGAGAAGGACTATCCTCAATCTATTACAATAATAAGGAGGGATAAGATTCATGTTGCTTTGGCTATCTAGGTTATGGGTGAAGTGCTAGTCCCTTCCTCCAAGAGCACGAGAGAAGTGATCATCTTCTAAATAATTCTTTCTTAGAGAAAACAGTGACAAGATTAAGAAGGAAAATCATAGGAGTCTGAAACTAATTGGTTAAGTTAGAGTAGGGTCACTAGCTATACTTTTTCTAGATTTCTATACAGGACATTTATTGAGTAGTTACTTCATGGGTTATCTCATCAATCCCCATATCAGTTCCACACAGTCATTACTATTGTGATTCCCATTTTACAGATAGGCAAGCTGAAGCATAGAGAAGTTAAATAACTTGCCTGAGGTTACTAATAAGTGACCGAGCCAGATCAAAGCCACCTTCTTATCTACTGCCTATACTATCTCTCTACAGTTGTGCTGTCCACTATGGTAGCCACTAGCTACGTGTAACTATTGAGCTCTTGAAATGTAGCTAGACAGAATAGAGATGTGCTGTAGGTATAAAATACACATCAAATTTCTAACACTGTGGCTTGTATATGTGGCTCATATATTTTTACTGGACAGGGCTTCTCTGTAGTTTAGAAAAGGGACCTGAAGGGACAGGCCTTTGGTGATTCTTATCTTCAATTTTCTGAAACACGCGGTGGGGTTGGGTTGTATAGCAAATGATCCTCAAATCATTTTCCGATGCTTCCTAGGTTCCTTGATAATAATAATATCCTGGTTAAGAATCCCCTTCAGAGCATTAAGTTCTATAGAGTAAGCTGGTTATGGCTATGGAAGCAAAGAATTAAACTAATGTAGAAGTTCAGATCTAAAACAATGTTTCATGAACAATTGGTAGCAGTCTAAATATCCAACAGTAGAGAACTGTTATGTAAATTAGGGAATATACATGAGATGGAATGTCAAATAAAATATTGAAAGCAATACTTCTAAACAATTTATTACAACACTGGAAAACGTTTGTGATCTAATGTCAAATGTACAGTATTATCTTAAATACGTGAACACATATGTACAAAGAAAAAGTAGAAGACAGTACACCAAAATGTTAACAATGACTGTCTCTTGGAGAGGATGACGTTTGGAGTGATTTTTCTTTTTAAACCGATCCCTTTACGCCTTTCCAATTTTTCTGATTTCTCTAAAAGGAGCAAGTCTTGCTTTTATCAAAATGATGCTTTAGCGAAGCCAACCACCTTTCCTTTCCCAGACTGTCTGCTCTCCTTCCCCACTCCCAATAAAAAACAAATAAGCAAATAAACAAGCAAACAAAAAACAACTGCAAAAATTGTCTGATGACCCTATTCCTTAACAATCATGAAACTGTTGAACAAGGAAGTAAGATAAATATAAGAAAGTCTCTCCTGACTTTAAAAGTTTCTCGTACTTCAACGTGTTAAAAGACTGAAGTGATTTTCAAAGAGAAGATTGAGTAGATGGTGCTGCTGCTTAAGACAGGGCCAAGGACAGGGTCCCACCTCTCCCCATCTAAGACTGCATGAGAAGAAACAATGATGGGTGTCCTAGGGCTAACTATTCTGAAATTTGGATTTCTTGCTGCAATCTATTAAGGACGGCCATTAACCAATTGAAGGATTATTTTTGTTTTATAGTTGAACGTCTTTTTTTTTAATCCAAAAGCCTCTTTTTCTCTCTTTTTGATTCAGTTTTTTTTTACAACATAGACAATGCTGAGAGATGCTTGCTAAAAATGTCTAAGAAAAATCCAAATCTAAATAATAGAAATCTTATAAATTACAGATTTGTTTCCCAAATTAAAATGTTCTCTAATACTTAAAAGTCAGATATTCTGTGTTTAAATATAACTACTAAAACATTTTGACTAAGGAAAAATTTCAATTTCTAGCTAGCAATTTTATAGCAGAACTCACGGCAGTATTATATAGCAGAACTTACAGGATAAATATATGTTATAAAATACATCTAAGATACATGTGATCTCCATTTCAATTCTGGCTTTCACTCCATATTTGCTGAAAAGTCATCTAAAATGGTTAATAATTTTATGGGAATATGTAGGTTCTTGAATTAATTAAATGAAGATCAGATCGGTCTTAATACATCTGTCTCTACTGTTCCCAGTTTATAATGAAGTACATATAAGGACATAGCAACATTGAAACTGCATGGTTATGCTGTTCAAAGCCAGGGAATTGGAAATTTTCAGTTCTGCTGGCCATAGGAACTCATTCATAGTAATAGGTCTAACTGTTTTAATAAAATTATTACAGTATATGCAGCATGTCATTTGCAAAAGATTCAGGGTATCTTTTAACTTTTACTTCATTTTTCCCTTTGAAGAAGATAGACAAAATATAAGGATATGCATTTTATCATTCTAACCCTTCACTATGCAAAGTTAAAATTATAGTAAGAAACAGAAATGTGCAGAGACTACACAAAAATATAACAATCAAAAGATATCAATTTTATATTCACAAAATGTGACATATTTTATAAAAAACATTTCATTGTAAAATATTTGCATATTTTATTCTGAGCATTCATTTTCATTTAATTAATTTATCCAGTCACTCAACAAATTGTTGTACCACGCTGGACTGTTTCCTGTGCTCTTACAGGTCAGATGTCAAGTGGGTGTGATGGAAGCTCCAGGTATATTTAGTCACAATCTGACCACGCGACTATAGTAGGCCCAAGAAGAGCAGAGAAGTTACACTTTCACGATGAAAAGTTTGAAACATTGTATGATTTGATGACACCTTATTCACCACAATGGATGTGTATCCATTACATGTTAATTCTCTGTTCTGTTCAGACAGATTTTTGTTGTTTTGTTGTAATCATTTGCTTATTTGTTTTTGGGGGGGCCCTGGCACTTTACAGTTCTCCCCAAAATTTTTATTCTCAAAGCATAATGACTTCTAAAAATTAAAGTAATAAAGGAGAGAAATTAAATGGGATTTCAAGTCAATTCTTTTTTAAAAAATAGGATTTTTCTCTGAGAATAAAAATCAGTGGGCATTAAGATAATGGTGTGAAAATTAGACGCTGGATCTAATCCAATCTAAAGAACAACTGTTTGAAGAAAATAAAACTCTTTCTTACTGTTCAAACTTCCTCTCTCCTAATTTGCATTCTTTTCCTAGTCTGCACTTTCTTTGGGGGATACTATTGAAATGTATACCTGAGTTAATACCACGATGCAGGACGGTTAAACATAAAATAGTGTACTGAGATAGAGCATCACGCCATCCATCACGACAGGCAAGTCGGAAAACAGAAAAGCACTGCATTTTCAGAGTAAAACGCAATATAATGACCATTGCTTTGAAATGGATCAATCCGGCCACGCTGGAGCAGCTGCACAGCATTTAAAGCGGCAATCATAGGTGGCTCTGGTGTGGTAGTTTTCTTCCCAATGTCATCTCATTTTATCCCCTCAGAAAATAGCAGTGGGAACAAAAAAGATGTAGGAGAGACACATCAGGTTTTCCTTCAGCGTCCTTTCTATTGTGTTAACAACTCTCAATTGTGCCAGCAATTTTCCACTGTCTCGTATTAGGAATTACACTGGCACAATTTGCACCTCTCCGGTTAAGCCTGCACCGGCCACCCACCCCAGGCTCATTTCCAACAGGTCTGTAACTCAGTCAGGACCATTTCTGTTAGGTCCTGAGATGGGGAGAAAAGGCCTGTGAGCAATGATTTTAACAAATCTATATTGCTTAACTTAAGTCTTTCACTTTATTATAGTCAAGATTTTCTGCCTTGGGATATTTTCCTAATGCAGAATAATGCCTGGTGCACAGGTTATAATTGTTATAATAGTGGAAAGAATAGTAGAAAAGTAAAGAGAACTGGTTGCTAGCATCAATACAACCATTAATTATCTTAGAGGCCTTGGACAAGTCATTTAAAACAGATAATATCATCTGCCTCATAAGGTCGCTATGACGCTGAAAAAGAGAACCCAGATACACAATTTTGGACAATTTTAAGGTTCTACACCAATGTGAAGCATTTTGTCATGTTATGACTCTTGAGAAAATAAACATGTTATAATTGATGCTTGACCAAAATATCTAATTTTATTTTTTCTAAGACCTTAAAAAAATCTTTTATAACATATAATAAATAATGTTACCATTGGTGATATGTTTTCTGTAGTATCCTTTTCAATTTGGAAATTCCTACCACATGCCATTCACAAAAATAAATTCCAAAAGGTTAAATTTCTATTTGTAAAAAGAACATTAAATATGAGAAAGTACCAAATGAAAATATGGGAATAGTTTTGTAGGCTTGAGTTAGAAAAAGCCTTACTAGCATGACACAAAATTTAAAGGCAAAAAGGAAAAAGTGTACCATATGTAACTATATAAAAATATATAACCTCCCTGGCACAAATGAATTTTGAAGACAAAGAAGAATTGGTATAAAATATTTCCACATATATAATAGTCAGAACATTAACATCCATAAAATATAACATTGCCTATAAACTACTAATAAAAAGATAAAAAACAACCTAATAGAAAAATAAGCAAAAGATATGAAGAAACACTTCATAAAGGAAATACAAATAGCTAAACAAACAAAGGAAAAGTTGCTAACATCACTAGTCATTGGAGAAGTGTGTAAAGTAGTACAGTCAGTTTAAAAGGAAAGTTTGTAGTATCCTTTAAAGTGAAAGATGTTCATATTTGGGACTCAGAAATTCCATTTCTAGCTTCCTTTTCTATAGTAATAGTCACACTAATACAAAGATGTTTACAGAAGGATATTCATGAAGACATTATCTTTACAGATAAATATTTTACAAATGACCCAAAGATAAACCAATCCAATAGGAGACTATTTAATTAAATTATGAATCATCCATAACATGGGATACTATGATACTGAGCAACTGTTAAAAAGTGAGCACTGCCATAGAAAGATGTTTTCTGGCGTAAAAAAGAAAAATGCTAACTAACGTGCACAGGATGAGCTTAGGTTGTAACAAAACTATATTTACCTATCTATATATATAGACACCTTCATATATATCAAATTTGTTTGAATATGCACAAAGTCTTGAAGAATTTAAACCAAACTATTCAAAATGTTTACCAGAGAATGGACTGTGAGGCAATGAGAAAAAATGTCTATATTGTTTGAATATGCTACAAAGAGCATGTATTATTTTATAATAAGTTAACAGCAAAAACCACAAAAATTTCCCAAGATCTTAAGTTTCTCTATCTCTATGCATAAAACTTATTGAGCTAACATTAGTCTGTAGGGAAATCCCACTCAAGGTTGGGACATGATTATTTGCTGAAATGTCTCCTTTATCCCCCAAGAAGTGAACCTTCTTGGAAAGAGGCTTTCTGCTTTCCCAGGGTAAGTCGAATATTCCCACACGATCTTCCATAGGTAGGTTTAACACTTCACCAGTCATAAGCATCAATTAGGGTAAACAAGAATCACTTGGTAAAGAAAAAGCTCCAGAGGGCCCAGGAGTGGGAGCAGGTAGGGACAAGTCCCAGTTCCTTTGGAGTGTGATTTTTCTAATCACTAGTGATATGATCCAGCTTTCACAGATGATGGGCAGGCAGACTGTGGGCTCTGCCAAAAATGTAGCCCGCTGCCCCTCTTCCTAAGCACATCCTCCTTCTCCAAAGAACTGTTTCCCAAACAGCACCTGGCAGAACATTAATTCCCTGGGAACAGTATGTTAGTGGAAGAATAAAGTTTCCTTGATCAAAGAAGTTTGGGAAATACTAGGTCAAGTCAAGTTTATCTTGGTGAGAATGTCTAACTGCCTTTAATATGTAAAATGTACCGTGACCATCTATAAGGGATTATGGTATACAGCTCTTTCCAAAGTTATTTTTAATTGTGGAATCAACCAAGTTTTCCACACTGTCTGCAGAATATTAGTTTAGAAAATGAGACGTAAAATGATAAAATGTCTTAGGTCTTGGGAACAAGACTCCTTCATTTTTTAAATTAATTCAACCACTATTGATGAAATACCTTGTTTTTGTTTGACACTACACTGGGTACTGAAATATCAAGAGATTTGACAGTCTGGTGGATGAGATACACACAAACTTGCACTGTAATATGGTTAGGCACAGTGACAGACATATGACAGAGACATGGCAAGAGTACAGAGAGGTGGCACAACGTGTCCTGGGTGAAGGGAAGGAATGAAAGAGGAGATGTCTTCTGTAGGTTGCTCATCACAAACCAAGAGTGATCACCTAGGAGTTGCAACATTTTACATGAATTCGGTGAGTTTGGATTGAGAAAAGTTTACTCTTTATGATTGGTCAATTCCTGAGTTTTATGTATTTATTTGCTAATTATTGGATCTTTATTCACCTTGACTCCCTATTTAGAAAACTCTTTTTTTTCCCCTCCATCTTCTTTCTCTTAGGTTCTCAAGTTTTTTCACCATCAAGAGCTCGATTAATCTTCTCTCCCAGGCATTCAGGTCTTCGAAAACTTTTATGCCAAATAAATTGCACTTATTTAACAATAATAATATGTTCATCTCATTTTTATTTACCAAAACACATATGACTACCCTTCAGAGTTACAGATCAACATATTAATCCACAAAAGTAATATAGTTTCAGCCTAACAAAAGAAATTTGCTATTTCAGTTACTTATTATGAGTAAATGTGTAATTCTTATTTGGCTTTTGAAACAATAAAAATGGTTAATGAATGTCATTATTGCCTTCAAAATATCTGGGGGTCATGGGACTCATGTAAAGTATCACTATTTTAGGCAATTAATTTTATAACTGGTCTAACTTCAACCTTTTATATTTTAGTGGAAATAAATTCCCTTGTATGGTTTTCAGATGGGACTGAGGGCAAAGACTAAGCAACTTTGGGGAGTTGAACATATTTATATTAAAAGGGGACATAAGTAACTTATTTTCTAGTCTTTTCTATACCCAATAATGTATTTTGGGGGAGTCTGAACTTTTTATAGATCTTGAACTAAAATTTCATATTTCATAATCACTAATATTACCAAGAATTCTTTCCATGTTGGGCCAAGACAGTGGCCTGCGAGTTATATTTATTTCTCAGAACTGTCACTATTTTCTGATTTAGTAGGCTTTTTACAGTGTGCAACACAGTATTTCTTAGTGGCGAAACTCAATCACAAACAAGTTTCTAGGAAACTTCATTTACATTCAGTCATCTCCGTAATCTTTTCATCCCAAGCTGGGAAACACAAACGTGATTGTGTCAGTCATTCCAGAACTCTCACTTTTATTCTTATCATCTGTCTGGTTATCACCTCTTTTTTTTCATGTTAAAAAACATGGAAAAGGTAATTCAAGTTAATTAGGAGCTTCTAATTTAAAGGAGCTTCTGCTTGTGGTTGAGCAGGGGCTGGGGAGTAGGCTTGACTTCTCCAAATTCTTGACATTACAACAGGGGAAGACTTAACAAAGTAGGTGGGAGGTGTTTCTCATCTGTAAAATGATGGATCTGATTAACTGTTCTCTAAATTTGGGATAACGGGTGTATGGTGGTGCCTCTTGTGACACAGGAACAACAGCAACCACAGAATCAACAGGAGGAAAAGGAGGCTGTGCAGAAAGATGATAGACATGTTGAGTTTGAGGTGTCTGTGGGATATCCAGGTGGAGAGAGTCTGGAGACAGTTAGATAGATGTGAGTCCCACACTCAAGAAAGAGATTGGAGATAGAAAAACTAGTATTGGGATCATTAGCATATATAGTAATGTAAACATGGGGCTAGAGACTATAGCCCAGGGAAAGTATGGTGGGGGCAAAACCCTCAAGAATGCCAGCATTTAAGTGGCAGGTGGAGGAAGGAAAATCAGTGAAGACAGAAGAAACTATAAAAAAAAAAATAGAAGAACTAGAATAGTCAAAAGACCAAAGGAGGAGAGAAAGACATGATTAAGAGAGCTTACTATGTCAGAGTCAAGAAGAAGACTGGGAATGGTCCATTGGATTTGGCAACAAGGGGGTCATCTCATAGTAACCCAATATGGTAAGTGTGGTAAAGATTGGTGACCTTGGGCTTTGGAGCTAGAGGCATCTTTGCTGGGGTTTGCGCTCTGTCAGCTGTGTGAACTTGAACTAGTTACATAACCTCCCCAAGTTTGAGAATCCTCATAAAGAGAAATTTCTGCATTTATATCAGACTTTCAAGATAATCTGTGGAATGAATGAACCAATGCAATTAAAGTTTTCATTACAGTGTGTGAAACTGTGTTTATAAAGTGGATTCTCAATAAATGTTGGGGTTCTCACTCACAACAGGAAAGTTTGAAACCTTGGAACCAGTTTTGATTCATTCCCTTCATCTCATATGTCTAACCAATCATTCCCGTTTGTTTTGTCTCTTTTAGCAACTTATCTCACACCCTTCCCATTCTATTCCCGCTGTCACCAACTATTCCAGATTTTCACTGGAGTTTTCACCTCAAGCTGGAAGTGCTATAATAGGCTCCTAACTGCTCTCTCTGCTGGCTCTAGTATCCCCTTGCTCCAGTGTCTCCTGCCCATTGCCCTCTCACTGACGTCCATCAAGCATCGTTGTCACTAAGCTTTTCACAACCCTTCAGTGCTCCTCACCACCCTCAGGATACAGTATAAACCTTCAAGGTGGTATCTGACTCCCCCGCCCCAGACTCTGGACCCGTCTTTCAAGGCGACCCTTACCTCCCAGAACTGCTCAAGTTGCAGAGTAAAGTTAGCCACAGCCTTTCCAATTTCTCCAGAGTCACCTGCATAGGCTCAGTTGGCTCTGTGCCTCTGTCTCTGCCTTCTCCAGACCTGGAATGCCCTCTTTCCGTTTGTCACAATCTAACACACCATTTGAGGTCCAATTCAAGCCCCTGTAACCCATAGATATTTTTCTCTTAACAACCCTGAGAGCGTTTACCATCCATGATGATTATTGTGCTTTCAGTTTATTAAACGATTTCACAGGAGTAAGTTTTATTTCACATAGGCTATAAGCTCCTTGAGGGCTAAGGCCACGGGTTACACCTCTTTTCTCCTTTCCGTAATGCTTAGAGTAGGCCTGGACACATTTTAGGTGCTTGATAAATACTTATTAAAATGAAATAAATTTTGAAAAAGTCAAAAGCAATCTAATAATATTTTACTGGTAGCTAGTTCACAAATATTGTTACTAATAAATAAAAGTCTTTCAAATCAATCAGTAATGCAGGAGCATAGTCTTAGTGCTAGAGATAAAAGAAGAAAAGACTAATCTCTCTGATACAGAAGAGAAATGTAACTACTAGGCACGTGGAGTCCAGTACAGGGATAGTATTAGGGTTGGGTAACTTGGCCTTCAATCTATCTCAACAGGTGTGCTGTGGTCTATGGGTGCGCTGCAACCCTTGTAGGTGGGCTGCCAAATTTTGCTGAATGTATATCATTTACTCATCCTACAACTGAGATATTTACTATGATGTCTGTAGACAGAACTTTGAGCAGAGGAGTTCAGAGATTTAATGTAAAATGGGATAGCTGCAAGTAAGGGGCGGCAGACAAACTGTAAAACCAGAATTCCTGTCTAATAGAATGTGCAAGAACGATACGTATCCAGAAGAGAGAGCATCGTTTGGGCACAGGGCCGCTCTGGTGAGACAGCAACACAATTTGCCAGAGGAATAGAGTGATCATTGTAGGAAAGCTGTTTGGGATTGGTTTTTTTTAATTCTTTTTTCATGGAAAGTGCATTTTTAAAATTAGTGAGCTATCAAAAATTTAGTATATTAAAACGTGGCAAGAACATAAAAAACCGAAAGGCTAAGGTACCACAGCTATAGACAGTGGAATGGGGCCAGGGAGATGGGGAGGTATGGGAGGAATATACTCTGAGCCAAACAGAAGGGGTTCAGTCAAATCCAGCCTCTCATAACTGACTGTGCAGACTTGTAAACTTGAGCAAGTTATCTTAGCTCTGTGGCCCTCAACTTTCTTATTTGCAAGGTAAGGCTACTAATTCCCTCCTGGTAGTATTATAGAAAATTAAACACAATAATATATAAAGCACCCAGACTGTGCTGGCCATACTGCAAAAGTTAATAAATGTTTGCATTCTCATTATTCTCACCTCCACTTTGGGAAGTCACTTCTCTCCATCCTCTCATGTGAAATGAGATGGAATGGGGTGGATTATATGATTTCTAAGGTCTCCTCGAGCCCTCAAGTTTGATGAGTTTTCATCTCATCAAACATACCCTACACCTAGCCAAAGCCTGGCTTAACAGGGTTAATGTATGAAGGAGGGGTTAGTCTCATCTGGGGTGCCACTTTATGAGGGGCTGGGGGGAGTGTGGCTGCCTTTTCATCAAGTACATTAGATTAGGGTCAGACTGGAAAAGCCTTGTGACAACTGGAGTGGGCCTGCCAGTCAGAGCAAGCTGTAATCCCCTGGGGAGCACGACATAATAATTGATCCTAGTGAAGTTGTAATCTTAGGAAATACAAACTCTTTGCATAATTTAAATAAATAGGCCAAGGATGACTTCAAAGAAAGAGAAATAATGGATGGCACCATGGTTAATATTAATGAGAAGGAAGAGCGGGACCGTACCTAAAGCAGAGTTGGAGACCGTACCTAAAGCAGAGTTGGAAAGTGAGCTAACTATGGGTGGAAAGCCTTACCCAGCTCACGGTAGGACCAACATCTCTTTGTAAATCCTCCCATAATGGAATAACTGGCAGACACAAAATCCTTGGTGGAAACTCACTTTTAACTTCAGGGGTAGACTGAGCTTATCCTTCTCGTCTTTACTCACCTCCTTTGTATAAATGTGTAAGGCCCACATGCCCCGTCCCTTCCTCCGCTACACTGGACGACACCTCCACATAACCCTCTGCGGACTCTGAGGCGGCATCAGTGCAAACCCCAATGGCCACCAGCAGCTTTGGACAGTGACTGCCTCCACAGTCCCCCTTCCCACCCGACCCTGCGCCCAGCCCCACTCGGGACTTAGTGAGCTCAGAGCCTGACTGCTGGTAGGGGCCTCAGAGAGCAATAGTGTTTATACCCTGGCCCTCACAGTCCTGCCCGGGGGTTCCAGGGGGCACATTAAGGGCTTCCCTGGGGGAATGATAGGGCGGTGGAGCAGTGGAACTCTGAGCCCCACTTCAATCTTACCACATATACTTTATCCATTTTGTAGAAATGATCTCATTTGAAAAAGCAAAGATGTGAGAAGGAGAAGACGGTGAAAACTGTCAGTGATTTAACTGCTGTGTGTTAAAGAAGAAACTGAGACCAAGAAAGGTTTTAAGGGATTTGTTCAAAGTCACCTTGTAAGTAAAGTGTCAAAGCAGGGACAAGACCCTGGATCTCCATCCCGAACTCCTCCCACTACAGACAGTGCCTTGTGATGCCTCCTTCTCTGTGCTGTCACTTCTACCACCACCACGTGCTGCTAGAAACTTCTCCACATTAGTCAGCTCCAATGGGCAGCTTCCTATCTCCACTAGAGACTCAAACAGGGGAATCGAAGCAGCTCCTTTAAGTCAATACTGACGGTTTAGACACGATTCTTGGGAGCTTTTCAGAAATGATGTAATTAATTGCCCAGGCAACTTCCCGAGGTAGACCAGAGCTTGATATTCACTTCAGCTCAGTCAGGTTCTATTGATCACACCCTCTCTGGCACACTGCATTTGTAATCATCTCTGAGGAGAAAATAAGAGTTAAACTCATCCTGGCAAAGGGTCACAAGCCAGTTGTCCAAAAGCTGAGCAAGGTGGGGCACAGTGGTGTACGGATCCTCCAGAGTGTGTGGGGAAACAGTAGGGACACACAGTTGCTAGGTTCTACCTTGTTCCTGCCCCATCTTCCCTCTAGTGATACGATGAATGGCGCCACAGACGTCAGGAAAACCTAGGCTCTATAATAGCATTTACCCAATGCCTTAGTTCTCCAAGAGATCTTAATGTAAGTTCTATGGAAAAGTGTTTTATTTATTAAAAAGTCTGGGATACACTGAATACTATCCCCCCTTAGAAATTTACCAAGAAGAATGGCATAATGGCTCTGAGAAAGCCAGACTGTTTAACTTTGCTTACACCAAACTTGTTCGACCACAGAGCTACAGTTTTGCATTATACCTATGAATATCCTGCTGAAGTGGTACTCCATGGTACACACTTTGGGAAACACCTCACCACGGGAGTGATAGCAGCTTGCATCATGGGGATTTATCTGACTTGCTAACTGCAGACTATCAGATCTTGGAAAAATTTAGGAATACCAGTAATAAAACCTTCCTGGGATGACATGCAACCAAGCCTGCTTGGAGAACTTGTACCACTCTTCCATAGAGCTTCCATTGTTAGAAATCAAAATGCAAAAAAAAAAAAAAAGTGTCAAGTACTTTCAGTGCTCCTCACTAAGTCTTATTTGCACACTCCCTGTCTCCTCCCCTCCCTATGCTCTTCCCATAATATTACATGGTTGTATTTACCAAGTTTCTCTATTGCTACATGCACGTAGCTTCTCCATGTTCTACACCCACAGACTGTACCCACAGCCTCTAACCATACGTCTTATAAAAACGCATTCTGGTCACCATGGAAACTTGATGACAGAGTATAAATGGATCAGCAGAAAGGCATCCCCACAAACAGAAAAAAACATCCAAAGCCTGTGTCATGATGAATGGTGGGTCAGGTGCATTATTTTCTCATCAAAGGACAGCATTACTGCACTATGCAGGTTAAATGAACATCAAAGAAGATGACCAGTATACAACATAGGTTGATTATACAAAAGAAGACACCAAATTCTTGGTCTTAAATACCACGGCAAAATGGATTTACGCAGAGGCAGAGCAGTTTATTTCCTGTCATGCATGATCTATTCATTTTTTTCCCTATTCTTCATCACTTCTTTCCTGATATTCCCTGATTTCCATAGTACTGCTCTTGTATCATGGAATTGTGGGGAGACAAGACACCTGTCACTGACCAATGGGACCAGAAGCCAAGCAATACCCACACGGCTTTGCTCTCAGGACTTGAAAGATACCTTATCAGTCTACACAGGCCATTCTCAAGCCAGCTACCTTGAGAAAATCACTTGACCTCTCTGGGCTCCTATTTTCTCATCTATAAAACAAAGACACCAATATGGATCTGCCTGGCAGGGCTAATACCTATACCAACACATCTGTCATACAGCTGTCTTTGGCAGATTGAAAACTAGGGAAATACTAAATTTTAGTACTACTTTTCTGCTGACCTTTGCAGAAATGAGAACAAGTTAGCACGAAGAAATATACTCAAGGCATTTTGAGACGACTCAAGTAGCATATCAGTTGCAATGAGATGCAGGTGCTGTTCTTTTGAAAACATAAAGTACTACATGAAGTGTAAGGTACTAAACCACCTCCCTATCAAAAGATTTGTGTTGATAAATCTCAGCGTAGAAGAGAGAAGAAAACGAGAAAAGAGTCTAGGAGATTGCATTTAGGACTAGATAGTGACTAGAATAGGTGATAGACTAGAATAGATAACTAAGATGTGGTGAATCTTCTCTCTAGTACTTAATACTTAGCATTTGCTTCTCCCAAGTTCTAGCAGTTCTGATAGTTTGACCCAGAAATTTCATCATCATTTATTACTACTTTGTGAACAAAGTGTGAAGACTTAAGGGTTAATAAAAGATATCAGTGATTGCCATGGATTAAATTCAATATATGTTTAATGAGCAACTATTATGTGCAAGACACTGTGTTAGGCACTAGAGGAGACATAAAGAAAGGTATTGTTCTCACTCAATAATTCTCTGATGAAAGTTATCCTCTGGGTACTTTCAACATGCCAGGCACTCCCCTCAAGGGGTTTAAATCTAGTGAGGAGAATTTTACAAGTTCATAACTATCACACAAGTTAAAATATTATAAGTGCTTTAAGAACAATGAAAGAAACCAATTCCAAAGAATCAGCAAAGTCTTCAAGAAATATGCTGATTTTAAAATAGAGCTTATGATATAGGCAGGATTTTGACTAACGGAGATGAAAATGGGCTTGAGCCAAAGTCAAAAGCAGGAAGATATGAGGCCCAGTTTTAGATGAATGTCAGGTACAAATAAAGAAACAATGTCCCAAGAGGCAGAACACAGATTGGCCCTCTCTTGTAGATAGCTGAGGAGTCTGTCATGGATTAGTGGTACTGGGGAATTGCTGAAAGTTTCTGAGCAAGCCAAGAGACCAGTTGGAGATACTAAGGTAGATGGAGAGTAACAGGAGACAAAAAAGTAAGGGAGGGACTGGAGGGAGTTTTCTCTTAAATTACTCTTACCTAAGCTCTAAAATAACCTTTCCACCACAAGTTTACTAAAATTATCAAATCCACTTGCATCTTCTGAGTCTTCATTTTACTGGATGCTCCATACAGAACTTATGAATGATTTAAATATTTAGCATTTATTAAGTGTGTACCATGTGCTAGGAGCTATGCCACATACTCTACACTAGCCACATCCTATTTTGGAAACTCTCTTTCTCAACTTTTGGGACATTGTCCTCTCCTGTGACTATCCCTCTGACTCCTACTTCCAAGTCTCCC
Source organism: Tapirus indicus (assembly GCA_031878705.1). NCBI lineage: Eukaryota > Metazoa > Chordata > Mammalia > Perissodactyla > Tapiridae > Tapirus > Tapirus indicus. The sequence goes on from CM062917.1 coordinate 77,621,622, forward strand.
TTACTGATTCCACTTCTATCCACATCATCAGAGACAGGGAATCAAAATGGTGGCCCTTTCATGTTATAGCAGAATCTCAGGAGTGGGGATTGGCTTATTTAAACTGCCCATGCCATCCAAAGGTTCTGAGAAGGCACATCTTTCTGGTTGAGAACCATTGGTCTACCTTCTCCTTTCTGACAAGTTTAAGTAGATTCTTTTCTCTTTTCTTCCTTCCCCTTCTCTCCCTTCCTCTCCCTCCCTCTTGTCTCTCCCTCTTTCTCTCTCATTTTTCTACTCATTGCCAAACTCCCAGTTTCGACTCTCTGCATAACAAACAGCACATTTTGCCTTGTTTCTTTCTTTCCTTCCTTCCATTCATTTATCTTTATTTTTTTTGTTACCTCTTCCCAGCACCGCACCTAATATAACACCAATTTTAATATATGTTCTATATATTTTTTCTTGCTTTGCTACGCACAGAGTAGGTATGCAATAATTATCTAGATTGAGGTAAATATGCTTATGTGTTTACCAAATAGAAAAGCATGAACATTTCAAGCCTTGAGAAAGACTACATAGAAATTAAAGATGGTGGCCAAGGCTATAAAAGTGTAAGTCCTTGGACAATAAATTCTGAGTGGGTTGATTATATTCAGGTGCTCCACAGTACTTAGATTTTTGGGGAGCTTTCTGTTGAATACCACTCCTCGGATGAGCAGTGAAGAACGGATTGGAGAAGAAACAGAGAAAGCAAAAGCAGTTGTTATATCTCTGGGTAGTTGTCAAGTGCCAATGAAAGATGCAAGGAAGCCTACAAGAACATAATCCTATAAAAGCACTGGAGGAGGGCACCTAAACTCCCTGATGGTCCCCAATCATGTCTAGACATTCGGCAAAATCCACGAAACTTGAGGACTGCTATTTATCCCTGTATCCTCAGTCCTGCCAAATGGTATATTTAATAATTACTTACTGAATGCATGAGTGAATGAAGAAGACTTTTTAAAAATAGTTAACAACTATTGAGCACTATGAGCAATGCACTTTGTTTAGTGCTTAATGTGTACTATGCCTTTAATCTCCATAACACCCTATGAGGAATATATTATTGTTACTCTCATTTTACAGATGAAGATACCAAAGCTCAGAGAAGTTATGCAAGTCTCCCAGGTTGGAAAAATGGAATCCAGACAGCCTACCTCGCACCATTGTCCCTCACACTGAAGCATGACTTTCTAGGTGACTGGCTGGCATGCTGCATTTTTATCTATTGTATTAAGCATCTGTACTCCAAGAAGATATATTGCCTGCTAACCATCCAGCATTCAGTTTTACTGCTTTATTATACTCCTCAGAAGGAATACCAGTTAACCATTTAGGGATACGTCAAAACTTCGGCAGCTTGTTGAAGTCTTTCCTCCAACAGTCAGTTGCCTGTTGAAAGAGTGTGTGTTTAATCCAGCTTGATTTTCTGCAGTTGTGCATGACCCCGCTGCAGAAGAATCACTTTAGTAATCCAAACTGTTCACCAAACGGATGTGTTTAAAACATGCATTATGTGCAAGAAAAAGGTAAAACCTTGAAAAAGTTTTATGTACCAAGTATATGTAGCTGTAAATTAATTTCTTGCAATCATCGTTCATTAATATTTAATATATTTATATGAAGGATACCACTTCACAATTCCCTATACATTCAGCATTTAATAATGTAGAAACAGCTTATCTTCTTCAACTCACTGAGACTGGATTTGCAATAACTAGTAATGCTAAATGTATTTTTTAAAAAATCAATAATAAATAAATGCATAAGCACTTCCCTCTAGAATGCTTCTGATGTTATTTACAAAATTAAAAAAAAGATGACAGACCCACAAGGGACTTTATAACCATTTCATTACCACCTCCCTAATTTTATATGGTGGAACTGCGTAATCTGTTTATTGAAATTGAAATCTTTGGAACGGATCCTCCCCACAGACATTAACAATAAGCATCTTGTGCAATAACATAGTACTTAATGTAATATGAACATTATATGCAGCAGGCCTTAACCGCTCGCTGCTTCCCCCACTGGAATTGAACATTTTTAACACTCTGTGCTCTGTCTCAGCATTCAATTCTATATCTAATTTACAAACTGTAAAACACAATATTCACAGATTACAATAAATACAAAGAAGTTCTAAAGACAAAAGTGGTGGTGACTAGGATGAGAGAGTTCACTTGCTTAAAGCAGAAACAAAAGAAAACTCTACTCAGGAAATGGCAAGTTCCTTACAAAGGTTTGATGATGAAGAAAGCTGCTCTGTGCCGTGCTGCCTGGTGACACAAAAGCATTGTTTTGACACCAGGTGAAGGTGTTTGCACCTATGTGGTCCACAGCTAAAATCTAGATAACCTCCCCCGCTTCCCTTTCCCGGAGAGGTAAACAGGGAAGAGGAAAGAGCCCCAGATGAGGAGTGGGAAGAGCTGGTTTTAGTCCTGAATCTTCCTGAAGGATCCTGAGTGATTTTGAGCAGGTTTTTAAACTCTCTATTAAATTTCACTCTTTAAGTAGACAGAATGAACTAGACTGTCTTGAAAATTCCTTCCAGTGATAAAGCTCTAAAAATCTAGGACTAAATCCTTCATGTGTAATAACCAGTTTGCAAAGCTCACTCGAAGAGTTTTTTCCCCACTATCCTTTAACTAGTACCTCTGAAATTTCTGGCTGTTTCCTCAGTAACAGAGCAATTATAACAACATTTGTCTCACACTGTACAGTTTCCTAAACCTTTTTCTATATTATCCCAATTAATCTAAAGCACAGTACTGGACATAAGCTACGTGGCTGTGATGAAGACCAGGGACAGGGCTAAAAAGGCAGAATCACAGGGAACTGCAAAATAACCACTGAATAATGGAAAAGCCTCAAAAGTCCATGAAGACTCGCCAATTCTTTCATGATCATTCAGCTAACTAAGCGACCTGATGGGGTCTGCAGTGAAGACTGCCTTTTGCAAAATGCATGTTTAGCTACCATACCATAACCCAGTAATCTTAGCCATGGCGTGTATACCCCTCCATGATTTGTGCTACCTGACTGTGCCAGGCAAGAAGCTCGCAACTGGATTTTACTTGGTGATTTAGAACAAGATGTAGATATTTCTTTAGGCCATTGTGCCACATCCGCCAAAATGTGTACATGATGTGTATTTTTGGAAAAGTGTCTAATAGCTATTTAATATGAAAAATCATGTGACCTACCGAATGCAGGTTAGATGGTACATTTTGGAAGTAGAGAGGGGAATTTGTTCAAGGAGGGATCCTTGAGGGTTCAACTGTAGGTCGTGTTATATTGTTTAATCTGAGTGGTTGGTAGGATAGTGTTTGCCATGTTGTTAGTTACACATTTTATCTTAAATATATAAATTAAATTTTCATACTAAAAGTTAAACAATAGGTTAACCTTTAAAACGAATTTTCTTCTCTTAATCCTGTCTTCCTTTCAGAAAGTTGGGGGACAAAGATTAAGACTAGTGAATTACAATGTGAATTACAAAATTGAGTGTTTGTCCTTTATTCAGTTCATTCTCTGATACAACATGGAGTTGCCTCAGATTTAAAACACAACACTAAACGTGAAACCAGGTTAAGTCAAATACTACAGGCTACATTTGATCAAATTTCCTAGCACAGTGTCTCAAAGATATTTGCAACTTCAGAGCTTACAATTTGCAAGTTGAGTTTTTGTAAATGGCAATTATACTCTTTCAGAAAGGCCTTCGAAAAAATCACCCTCTTATTCTCTTCCTTCATTTCTCAAAAATGAAAACCACTTTTTGCCATTTTCACAGATCTTTGGAAAGCAAGACACTCTGGCAATAGTAAAAAAGATACTTAATGTTCTTTCCATCTCACCCTCTTCATCCCCTTCCTCTTACAAAAAGTTACTCTATCTCACTACTGAAAAACAAAACAGGAGCCACCCCGGTGGCGGAGTGATTAAGTTCACGTGCTCCATTTCAGCCGCCTGGGGTTCACAGGTTCAGATCCTGGGCGTGGACCTACGCACCACTTATCAAACCATGCTGTGGCAGGTGTCCCACATACAAAATAGAGGGAGATGGGCAGAGCTGTTAGCTCAGGGCCAATCTTCCTCAGGAAAAAGAGGAGGATTGGCAATGGATACTAGCTCAGGACTAATCTTCCTCACCAAAAAAAAAAAAAAAACCCAAACCAAATCAAAACAAAACTAGTACTGAACTCCTCAAAAAAGTCAATAAAAGCAAGAGAAATATTGGTTTGGAATTAACATTCTTTTCCAAAGTTGCTTGGTTTCTTTCAAACCCCCAAATGCTTTGTCTTCAATCTGATCTTGCTTTGTCTGCTTTGGTCTGCTTTGGGTATGAGATTGAGTTATTGTACTGCACTGGTCATCTAGCAGAGTCACTATTAAGCTGTCTAACTTTATGAAGAACACCCTTCCAGCGTGAGTCTTTTTTGGACCTTGTGTACTAGAGTCATTTTATCCAACAGCTCCATCTCTCTTGCACAAATTCTAGCTGTCTTACAACCTGGGAGCAAGAACCAGCACATAGTATCAGTCAGATGGGGCACGTTGAACTGTTTTCCCTTTCTGTGCCCTGAGGTCTCTACAGAAACACAGCAAGCTTCTCCATTGTTCTGGTTCTCCTAAGATTCACAGCCAACAGATGGGATGATTACCATGCCTTGAACCAAGACACTCATCACTACGTCCACTGCAGTAGAGAAGGGCATGAAGTCACATTTCACTCAGGGTTCATCCACCCTTGAAAATGGCTCTACCCATGGTTGCAATTTCTAGTCCAATTAATTTCAATAAAACATATCAACTATTAGCAACAGGCAAAGTTCTTTAGAGTAGACCATGACATTAGCCTTATCCTTAAGGATCTTACATCTTAATGAACTTAGACATAACGATCAGACACACAAGGAGCACATAACAATAATAGGTGCTGTTAGGTGAGCACCTACTGTGCCAATAAGTAAGCAAAGCGCTGTATATATCTTAGCTCATTTAATTCTACAAAAACTTTATGTGGGCATTATTACTCCAGGGCCAAGAGAGCTTATATACCAAGGCCATAAGGATAGTAGAAACAGGATGCAAATCCAGGTCTACCTCTCTCTGAAGCCCATGCTGTAACCAGTATCTCACATGCCTTGCACGTCTCCCAGGTCAGAGAGTAGAGTGATGGGGAGTTTGGAGCATGTAGGAAACACAGGCTTTGTGATTCAATGTTAGACAACTTCACTGGGTGAATGTTTGTACTTTGAAATCCTTGGCTAGAGAGCCAACAAGTAATGTGTGGTATATTCATTGTGTTCCCAGATAAACACTGTTTCTCAAAATCTAAACTATCTGCTTTCATTTCTTAGAGCTGATCATCACTACGGAATAGCCAGATTCCTAATAGATACTATTCACTGTTTATATACAGTGTGAACAGTGCACTTACCACTTACTGGTGAACATTATACAGGCAGAGAATATGAAATTAGCTTTCATTTCTCCTTACTGCCCGTAGCAAGGGGACCCGTCTGATCTCTTGCCCTCCCAGCAACCTGACTGAACGCATTTGTCAAAGAGCAGCCCCTTTGCCCCAAAGGCCAGTCATGGTACTGCAGCCTTTTGCAAGAATGTTCAGGCACCCAACTACTGATTTTTACATTCTTAATTTTTAGAAAAAGAAGCATCATACAAAGATGAAGAAAAAAAAACTGAACAAGTAGCACCACAATATTATTCAGACTGTTGAAATCTAAAGGCCATCAGCTTAATTGCTGTGCCTGTTCTGTTCCTTTAATTAATTTTTTAATTAATTGTCAAGTTCAGTGGTGGTATGAAGATTCACTGATTTACCCTGAAATAGATGCATCAAAACGTTTTTGCTGAAATCCAGAATCTCTGGATAGAAATGTAGATGTTTTTAAATGATTCTTACTTTTTTCACGCTCATGGCCCCTTTTCTTCCCCAAAGGATGGGATACGACCATTTTATAGCAAAATAAGAGAAGCTACCATGTCTGGGAGCCTTCATTGGTGCAGGGAAAGTGCTAGGTGTGTCACATTAATCTCAGCTTGGTGTCATGAATAGATGCCATATCAGTTCAAATACAGATCAATCTATTTTTTAAAGCAATAGAAACTGCCATCATTGGTGTTGAACGCTCCAGATTGCTCTTCAACCCTCTAGCCTCAATAATAATAATATATATATATATATATATATATATATATATATATATATATATAAAATCTTTTCTCCATCAACATTATATTGGCTGCTGGTTTTGACACTGTCTCCCCAAACCACCTTTGTCCAATGCACATCACTGTAGAAACCATTTCTTATTGGCTAAAAGCAGATAAACCTGCCAAAAGCCAGTGCTTATTTCTTTCCCAAGAGACCACACTTGAGTGAGCGTAAGCGAGCATAACTCTGTGTGTTTTCTTTCCCAAAGTGACAGGCAGCCTGAGAACAGAAGATCTCTGTTTCTTAACTCGGCACCTTGGGTTTGGATGATTTAACTATATATAAAGGCAGCACTAGGTTGATTTGAAAGATACATTTTATCAAGTTGTCAGCTTTCCAGGGCCAACTGTTTCAGAATCACTTATAAGTAAACTAGAAAATGATTTGGATTGTAGGAAATTTCAACCTTACTTTCCCAGAATGTTGTAGCAAATAGCTGAAAAATAGACATAGAATCAAACTCTGAAATTAAAGTGTCCTGAGTGTATCTGGCTGGCAGTAAGATGGTGGATGGAGCTCTCCAACTAATGGACGGAGAGCACGATGCAGAGTCAGGGGACCTAGGAACTGACTCCCACTCTGGCAGCAAATCACTGAGTGACCTTGGGAACCTCAGCGAGCCCAGCCACACAGAGACTGGAGCTCTTAGGCTCACTGCTTGCCTGCCCACCACCTCTTGGGGGCTCTGCCAATAGGAACGGGAAACGTCTTGGTCCAGGGACAAGGGAGAAGAGGTTTGGGCCCTGTAGAGAACTGCAACCCCACACTTTTCTCACGTTCCTCTCCAGCAGCCAGGAGGAGAGGCTGGGCCTCTGGGGGCAGAAAGGTTCTCAGGCCGGGTGAATTAAACAATGGCCATGGTCAGTCCCGAATGACCAGCTGGGGCTAGTTATCCATCCACAAGCCCAGAAGACAATACTGGCCCTTGACTGACTTTCCAGAGATTCTTTGAGGAAGATTAATCAGGTACTGACTATTTAGGACATTTTAAAAAGATGCTGAGCACCTCAATTATGGGAATACGCCTGATACTTTTGAATTCTGGTTTTAGACATTACTGTACTCAACTAAAACTCATAGTTAGCTGCATTTTCTAACATTGCATGAGTACACATGTATGAGTACAGTGTGAACAATGTCCCCGGGCCTGCAGTTCACTTCTTTTCTCTATCATGTGCCCTCTTGGCTATGGAAGGACAATAAGGCACCCTGAATATTACTCTCATCCTGATGATCTCACCAGTCACAAGGCAAAAGGAGAAAAAATACTTACAGGAATCTCTGTTACCACATAACAGGGAGCATCCAGGCAGTGGGACCTTTGCACCATCATTTACAGCACTGTCCTGGGATGACACACAGCAGGATGTGGTAGAAAGCCAGTTTCCTGTCTTTCAATAGGGTTTACAACAGTCCCACTCTTTATTAATTCCCGACTTCAATTCTCTGCTGTAGTTTGGGAACCACTGGATGAAACCATCTCTCTCCTAAGCCCTCATAGCATCTGTGCACAGTTAAGGGTGTGGTGTTATTGACAAAAGGCCACATCATCATGACATTGTTTTAAAGAATCAAATAAATCCAGTCATTTCAGAAGCCATAGATCTGCCTTATTTGACAGTTAGATGAAAAGAGAAGGTACAAGGATAGGATCAGGCATTGTCTCCTTTTTAAAAAAAGGGTCATGAACATTGCACGGCCACTGGATAGCAGATGATGCTTCATAGAAACCTCTGTACAACAAACTATGTGGAGCTCAATGTATCCACCTCAGAAGAGCCAAGAGCTACATCAGCTCAACGGGGATTTGAACTTGCGGTCCCAAGGACTTCTGGTCTAAGAAAGCTGATGGGGAGATGACTGAGTCATCATCACCAGCTAATGGGTCTCCAGAGAGGATACATGCGATCAGAATGATTTATTGATTAGTGCTGACCTCTAAAACTACTTTAGGACAGGCATTGGAAACAGAAAACCACTTCTACTATGCCGTGGCTCAGGCTGTTGTTACTTCAGCTTTGTGAAATGCCACGTGGGGCTGGGATCAATCATTGCTAGACCTTGCAGTTTGCTTTCCTCCATCAGGAAAAGAACCTTCTAGAAGAGGCAAAAAACCCAGGTTTAATAGCAAAGAAAACAATGCCACTTCAGCATTATATCTGAGATCACAAGACCTCTGAAGGCAGAGCTCCTTACTTCCCGCGGCACAGAAGATTTCTATGAGAATAAGGAGCAGGCATTCTGGAATAAAGATATAAAGGTATAATAAAGCAGAAATAAAGGTAGTCTGATGAGATTTTGCCATAAAATTCTCTGCAAGTGTGTATATGGCTGGATATAGACTCAACTTTTACATGGGCTCGTTAGTGGAGGTTCCGTAATCGTTAATACGCGGCAAGCCCACGTCTTGTCCAGAGGTGAGATGACTTGCCTGAGGGACTGAGAGAAACAGCAGTGGATGGAACAAGGCAAATGTGTCACAACCCACAGAATGCCAGCTCAAGGGTGCCTCAGCGAGTCTAATTCCTCCTAGGCCTCGTCTCCCCTGTTTCCTCACGGCCCCCCTTCATCAACAGTCCCCTGTGTCTCCTGGATCCTCAACTTCTCCTCTACTAGTGCTTTCTCCTCAGCAAACAAATATGCTCGAGACTCTACTGTCAGAAAACAAGCCTTCCGTCCCTCCCAAGGAATGCCTCCCACTCCTTCCACTCTGTACTGACAAAATTCTTAGATGTTACCACTCACAGTATCCGCATCATCTCTTGTCACCACTCAACCCCACCATTCAGGGCTACCAATAACCATTTTGACAAAGCAGAGTCTGTGGAATCAGGTGCAGGGTTGGAATACCAGATCTGCATTTCACTAGCCGTGTTAAAGTAAGCAAGTTATTTAACCTCTTTATCTGTTTCTCTTCTATAAATGAGCGGGATGAAAATAGCATTCTGAATAGAGTTAATCACGTGTCCATAGAAAGCACTCAAGAAGTGATATTATCATCATTATTGTAGTTAACACTATTCTTAGGAAGGGTATCCAGTACCAGTTTTGACCAAAGGAATAGAAGCTGGGACAAGCAAATGATCGTGCCAGAGGTAACAAAATTGAGGCGAGAAATGTGGGACTCTGAACCCAGTAAGTGAGCAGAGAATGAGGGCAGCCAGAGATCAGAACCTAGTCAGGAGGTGAACCAGCTTCTGAATCTAAATGCCCCAGGCCTGGCCCCTGGTCTCATCCTCTCCATTCCTAAGGAGCTCCAACCTGACCTCGGAGCCGCCAGTCTAGACAGAAGTGCCCATGGGCAAAGAGGCAGACCAGACCATCCCAGTCAAGAGGAAAACTCCCTTTTGTTCTGCACCAACCTTTCTGTCGATGGGCAGAGGGACCAATTCCAGTTGTGAAATGGTTCTTTATGTTCCTGGGAGAGCTCCTGCCAAGTGCATGGCATGGTGAAAGTGATTAAAAGGGGTATACTTGGTGGTGGTGCCTGGGGTGGGAGGGAGGAATGCCTCCTTTGGAAAACATTTGAAATATCTAGAAACTGTTTCTGAAGATTTGAGACTTGTGTGAATGTGTGTGCGTGTCTGTGTGCGCACGTGTGTCATTTACCGCGTAAAGTGAGAGGGGTGCAGGTTTCCGTCTCGTCTACCTGTGTGGGACTGTGTGGTGAGGAGGTCTTCCTGAAATGAAATTGTACAATTAGTCATTGGGGTACAAATCAGGCAACTGTAGACACGCTGTAGCCCAGGGTTACCTGTTTGTACTCTGGTTTGAGAGAAGTTTAACGTGTTTCCCTCTACAATTTCCAGAGCATCCCAAGTCCCGCGATAACCCAGCCCTTCCCACCTCTCTAAACTGCTATGTGAAGAGTGGAAAGGAGGACAGAAATGCAAAAACATTGGAGTGTTTTTTCAATGGGGGAGAGAAAAGAGAAAGAGAGGCCAGAGAGAACTGATTGGTGTGAGACACGGCCACCCCACTCTGGGCTCTTTCCCATTCGCTTCAAAGTATGTTTCATAAAATCAATCTTTACAAATGAAAACTTGCTTCCTTGTTCGTCCTTTATTAGTTTACAAGCAACCTCAGCTCACACATAGGTTAAATTTGTATTTTTCCAGACTGTTTGTGTTCTACACGCTCAGGTCCAAACAGCTCACACATTGTCTAGTACAATTAAATACCCATTCACGCGGTGTGTGCTGCCCTTGTAGTAGGATTTACTTGATTATGCTATATTTAGTTTTCCTGAGAACTTTATCAGACAGGAAAATATTTACAATCTAAAATTATTTTTAGTAATTTAAAAACTAATACATTCTTATTGTAGAAAATTTGGAAAATAGCAACGAATATAAAGAAGTTAATAAAATCTATCCATAATCCCACCACTCAGATAAAATAATGTTTTAATATACATTTTCCATGCATTTTTCTGCATGTATATACAAACACACTTAGAAATATATGGAAATGTATTTACATAGTTAAACTCTTATTTGTATCTAGTATTTTGTAACTTAATTTTTTCACATACTGCTATATATATTATAAAAACATTTAAGCTACTAAATTCTTTATAAAATTATTTTAAATGATGTGAACTGATAATTTTGGGCATAGAAAGCAGACTGGTAAAGATCTCTTGCCTAGAGATAGTCTGTTCTGCCACTAATATGCTGTGTGACCTTGGGCAAGTCACTGTACCGCTCTGGATCTGTTCCCTGTGCTTTGATTGAGGTAGGAATAAAATAACTTCTACTAACCCACCACCACCACCATCTCCACAGAGGAAATTCATGACAATTCCCAGCCCTCAATGGCCCCTTGGGGAGCACTGATGGAAGCTTCCTTCCCCAGGCTGTGCTGCACCTCTTCCTGCCAGCTGCTAAGTACCTTCCTCCTTTTCTCCAAGTCGTGACTCCTGCTATCAAATGTATGAAACTTAACAGTTTGGATTTGGGGTACTCACTGTACCCCAACTTCATTTTATCTCTCTTGCTTTCATTATAAAAACAAATCTAACCACATGACTTTCCAGATGATACCCCTCAAGGAATCATGACTGCTCTTACAAAGACTTTGCCTGAGCTGGCCCCCACTGACCAACCCCAGCCTCATTTCTCACCTGCCACTCCCTCTGCCTTCCTGCCCTCCTGCACCTGTCAGTTCCTCAAAGCATCAAGCCTTAGGCCTCTGGGCATCTGCATCTGCTGTTCCCCCAGCCTGCTACAGCTACAGTCAGCGTCCCTGTTATACCATGCCGATCCTCCAAAAGTGGCTCAGCCTTATTTAGCTTTCAGGGAAAGTTAATATCCATCCTCCCTCTCTTGAGTTAACGAGATCATAATATCTCATGCTCCCCCTCCCATAACATTTATCACAGTGCGTGTGTGTGTGTGTGTATTTGATAAATATCTGTCTTCCCTGTTAGACTCTAAGCTCCATGCAGGCAGAACTGCCTGGTTCATCATTGCATCTCTACTGCTGGCCCAATCTGAGCACATAGTGGGCACCTAATAAATATTTGTTTAAAAAATGAATGAATTTTACCTTTGCCTAGTACCTCCTCCAAATAGTTTAAATTGCATTTTGCCTTGAGTTATCTCTATTAAGTAAGCTTTCTCATGACCTTTCTGGAGCCAGGCAGAGAAAAGTAAATAATAAAAACAAATACAAGATGAGTTACGTTATTCTTTCTCTCTCTAAAGAACACACACAAAATAAAGTACGAATCATCCATAATCCCACCCCCTTAAGAATAGGCAGGGGCAGGGAGCTGGGGAGATGGCCCTGTCAGGGAGCTCTTCCTCTCCAGCTTCCCTACGAACGGACCAGTGAGATTAAAATACCCCAGACCCAGTGGCCTAACCTGCAGCCAAAGGGTAAGAATCTTTCAAAGCTAATAAAACACTTGAAAAACCTTTGAAAAGTCATTCCTCATTAGGACCTGTTAAGCCCATTGCCAGTTAGAAGCAGCAAGGCTGGAATTCATGTGTGACCACTCTACACATTTGCAAATGGTCCCAACAAGTGCACCGAAGAGTTATTTCTCTCTGCTTGGGCAGGTTTTATTTGGCTGCTTATAATAAATGACACACGCTAGTCAAAACTGTGTGATATGGCTCTCTCTGTCTCTCTCATACGTCATACACTCCCCAAATCCAAGTATGATGGCAATGTAACTGTTCTCAGAGTCTGTTTTTAATGTAAGTATGACGCCTTGTATCACTGCAGACTTCTCAATGAACATGTTAATTATCAACTTGGGGAGGGAATAAATTATTGTTTCAATAGTTAGTAAATTATTTGTCGGAATTTTTTTTGAGGAAGATTGGCCCTGAGCTAACATCTGTTGCCAATCTTCCTCCTCTTTTTCTCCTTAAAGCCCCAGTAGATAGTTGTATGTCATAGTTGTGCCTCCTTCTAGTTGCTTTATGTGGGACACCGCCTCAGCATGGCTTGATGAGCGGTGCGTTGGTCCGCGCCCAGGATCTGAACCGGCAAACCCTGGGCCGCCAAAGCAGAACGCGTGAACTTAACAGCTATGCCACCAGGCCGGCCCCAATAGTTAGTAAATTTTTAAAAAGACATTATAGAGTGGCAAAAATTAGCTTACTTTTTATTTATTTTCCCCTGAAATATCAGATTTAAGTGGAGAGAGAACTCTGAAGAAGATACAGCTAGGAAACTGGCTGAGAATGTCTATAAGTTACCAAATGTGTTGCTATATGACAGAATCAAAGCCTTCATTACATAAAGCCACCAATGTCTTGCCTGTGAGTAAATCATGGCCCAGACCACTGGACCTCCATTGCAGAAGGAGGCAACTACAGGCCGAAGACACCTCCAGGAGGAGAAGCAAGGAGAACCATCCATACCCTCCAAATTGTATCCCTGCCATGTGCCTGACACCCTAGAAGAGGAATAGAGCCTTGGGTAATTCCAGAGGGATTCGTTATAACAATTACACCAAATGAGAGTTTTGCCTGAGGTCTCCCTTGTAAAAAAGTAAGCATTTAGAAAGATAGTAGACAATTTCCATGGGGTATTACAGAGCAATAGAGACCATCCAAACCATAAGAGAAACTCAGAGAGGTGCTGCCTAACCGTAGTGAAATTACGGAGTAATTATTCATACTCCAAAGGCCACTTCACCTTATAGATAGTTCTTTAAACAGCAGTTTCCCAAACAATTTAATTATTTACTTATAGTGACAGCTAGGGGATAAGTAGAGGATGAGAATGGTGATAGAATAAACCTAAGAGAAACTGATAAAAGCCATTGCTGACTCAAAGGCCATCAACAATTAAGATAGAGCTATGAAGAAATTATAATGCAAATCAAAGAAAATATCACTTTAATTTTAAATTATTAGATTTGTCCACAGTTTTTCAGAAATAATCAATTATGCAATACAAATAACTTTTTCTTCCAGTTCAACACTGGTGGTAATATCTAGATACCCCCTATTGAAAATGAGCTTTTTCATGTATTTATCCTATGACTCCATTCGGAAGCAAAGTATAGTAATTTTCTTTTAAAAAAGGCAAATTCTTCAAAGACAGAGGCCAAGTTGTGTTCAATTTCATGTTCTCAGTGCCTGGTATCTAGTAGCTACTTAATAAATATTTGAAGAAGGGAGGGAGGGAAGGAGGAGGCGAAATAAGAAGGAAGGACTATCTTGATGTTATGAGCTATTTGGCCTGTGGTGGTAACCCTCATATTTCAGACGTCCTAAATATGTTCACCAATTTTGCCTGCTTGTCCAAAGTTCAACTTTTGAAGGTTTCTCAGGAACTTAGTTTTCTCCATCTTTAGTGAACCTTAAAGAAGGCCACAATAGATGTAGTTCAATAATCCTTTCCCGTAGAATGAACTAATTCAAGTTTCAACTCTTCAGTCTAACAGTCTAGACTCTCAGCAAGGTTCCTCCCTTCACCCCCACCCCTGGCCCATTTCTCTTTATTTTAACGATGATCTGAGTGCCTATAATGTGCCCAAACCTGAGTTAGGTCCAACAGGGTATTCAACAGCCAATACAAAATGCTCTGCCCCACAGAGCCCCCAGCTCCCTCACCCCTTCATTTGCTCTTACTCCCCAAATGCCCACCTCTGTGCAGTTGAGGCACCTTGCTTACAAAGCAGACACAGTCTGGGTAAATATGTCTACTTCTTTTGTATACAATGCTCTTCCTTATTTTTAAATTTTTCATCTTCTTCAAAGTTTGTAACAAATGGAGTTTTGTACATAAGCTGTATACAAGCTTGTCATCTCCTCAGTTGGGCCAAATCGTCTGCAGACGAGCTCATATCCTTGCCTTCCCAGCCCTTGCAGAGAGGATAGTGTTAACACCATGAACTTTCCATTTCACTTCATTAGTTCACATGTTCCCTTCGGCAGCTCCCTTCTGATTCTAAACTTCATCGCAATGAGGACCAACTCTGGGACCACTGAAGGCAAGAGAGCTCCCCAAAGTGGTTTGGATGCATCAGACCCTCATCTCATCCCGTATCCTGCATCCCATCTAAACCAAAGCTATTTCAGATCTTGAGATTTTCTTCAGAAAATAAAATCCACTAGAATGTAAGTGAGGACAGAGGTTTTTATTTGTTTTGTTCAATGCTATGTCCTCAGCATCTAGAACAGTGCTGGACACATTTAACAGTTCAATAAAAATCTTTTTAATTAATAATTATTATTTTAATTAAATGAATATTAAATAAATAAGTGTATGCTTTTTTATATATGTTTTTGTAAATCTAAATAAATTTATAAGTGTTTTTAAATGTTTACAAAAGCGTAAGGCATATGAAGATTAAATGTACAACTAACATTCATTAGCTCAGGGGGCTGAGTTAGAGGAAAGGAGGTGGGGATGGTTATATCTTTTTTCTTCTTTACAAGGAGAAAGAGATGATCAAGTAGAAGACTAACTAAAAATGAAAAGTTCTTCCAGGGCCAAGACTAGATGACTCAACGTGTTTCTGATATCCAACGGATTCAACATAAAAAATTAATAAGGAAACAAAATCAAGGGCTTATGAAGTTTCACGGAAAATCTAATTTCATTGTGTGCTGAACTTTATTAAGTAATATTTTTCTTTCTTAAAATCAGTCCTTATCTTTTTTTTTTCATTAGTTCCCAGAGTGAATTCTTTCTCTTCCTTTAAAACAGACTTGTAGCTAAATGCAAAGGGACATCTACAAGCTTGTAAACAATTTTTGGCAGTTCATTACCCTCCTCTCCTGCCCTGTAGAAGGTATAAACAGTATGACACAGTTCATGAACATTGTCTTCCATTGGCTCATCATCTAATGTTCTGAGAGTGACAAGCAGACTACCAGCTCTCTGCAAAGGCAGAGCTGAAGCTGCCAGCCACTAGGGCAGGCCTCAACACTTCAGCTCATACCATCTGCTTTTCACAAAAGAGGACAAAGAGTTCAGCCGTATATTAGAAGACACTTGGGTATTTTTTTGAGATAGCAACGTATGGTTTGGTGTGACAACATTTTTAGTGCCTTTTCAGGCTTCTTTTGTGGCATTCCCAAAGTTCCATCTGGTACCATATTTTTTTAACAATACAAATATTCATTGTGATTATTATTGATATTTATTGTGGGACTGAGAAAGGGAATTTAAGACCAGAGTGTTTCATTTTTACCTGCAATATTAGGGTCTATGCTTTCAGGGCTGTGGAATAAATCTTAAGGATGGGACTATACAGCACTAAAGATCTCTGGAATTACAATTAAGGCATTTAAAAAATGTAAGACTTTAGTAAAATGAGGCCACTGGTATCTTGAAGAATAAATAAATCACAGAACTACTGGCTTGGGCCTCCCTGCCTTTACTCCTTCTATATCCCAAACTATAAGGAAGTTCCAGGTGTCTGGGTGTGAGTTGGGATTTGGGAAAGTCCTAAGAACAGGGTGGACTTGGCCCATTGAGGGAGGGAAAATCCATTTCCCCAAGGCCCTCCCACTGCTTCCTGATGCTTGAAATCCCAACGAAGTTGCTTTATTAAGACTTTGTTGCTTATTACATTAGAAATATTTCCGAGGAAGGTGAGATTTTGCAGTAATGGTCAGTTCAGCTTGCAAGTGCTCTCAATCCTTTCCTAGTGAAAGAAAGAGAACACGAAAAGAAGTGCACCGCATGGAAGAGCATCAGGATTAGATGCACCAAAAGCAGGAGCAATGTGCCTTGTAATAATGGGTAAAAATAAGACAAAACAAACAACAGTTAGCTTTCATGGCACAAGAGTAGCGGTGACTCTTACAGATAACTCAGGCAGCAGACAGCACAAGCAGCACAGAGGAGATCTAAACCTGGACTCATGAGATTGGCTGTGAAACGTCGGCAGATCAGCACTGACGTGGATCCCTAAGCCCCGGCTCCCAAAGTGCTGCCCCTCGGGGGCAAAGGGTATTTCTCGTATCACATATGAGGGAAGTTAGACAAGTCACACACCTCTAATGCCTCAATAATCTAGGAACTATCATAGCCCACCGGTGAGCATAACCTTGCAGCAACCGCTGTGGGATCAGTAAGACGGGAGAGCCTACTGAACAGGGCTGCCTACAAAATTTGCAGTGCCTAGTGCAAAGTGAAAACATGGGGCCCCTTGTTCAAAATTATTAAAGATTTCAAGATGGCAACAGCAGAGCATTTCACCAGCATGGGCCCCTCCGTGTGACTGCACAGTTCTCAAGCCCATGAAGCTGACCCTGCAGTGAATGGTAGCTCCCTCTCTGGACAGGTGATAAATTATAGTTTACTGGGTTGAAGCAAGAGGAGGTGGGGGAGGGAGATTTTCAAACTATGACTCCATGATGTGAAAGGGAAAGATGGAGGTGTTCCAGTCAGACTATTTTAAATAATAGAATTCTTCTAGTGATATATGTACTATATAATAGACTCATTGTGGGCCAGGCATTTTTGCCTGTAAACATGTATCATCTGATTTAATTCTCATCACCATCTACCAGTAAGTAATATTGCTCTTCTCACTTTATAGGTGAGGAAACTGAGGTTCCTAGGGTCTAATTTTTCCAAGGTCTAATGTCTAAATGTCTCTTTCCTAATTACTACATTATACTGTTTCCCTACACTCAACAACCATCTAGAAAAGTACCGCCACCTAAATTAATAGAAAAAGACTACAGATCCCCAATTCCTGTAACACACATGAAGACATCCATTTGCTAAGGCAGCTGACTTTGCACACATGTTCCTCAATCCCTGTGTTAGTTGCAGCATCTCTTTACATGACCACATGCTTGAGGACATCTCTCTCCAGGGTTGTATCATGTTTCTCACAGGAATTGAGAAGCTTAGAATCAAATGGAGGAAATCAACATGCACTCATTTAACTTTAGCTTACACGGGAATGTTACATATAAGGATACACAGAGACACATAGAGTGTAAGGGCGCTCAGGAGAGGAGAGATTAATTCCAATTGGGAAATCTGTGAAGAATTCACAGAAGAGGTGATAGTTGAGCTGGGCATGAAATGACATAAGGACTTTTTAATCTTTATTTTATGTTTATGTTAGGCTTAAATGTTTATTTTTGTGACAATTAATTAGAAAATTTGAAAAATTAAGTTTTTATAACTATAGAAAAAATCTATAAGTCCGTCATCCCAGAGGTAATAATTGCTGACAATTTGATATATTTGTCTCTATGATATTTTGCATGTGTGCATATTGATTAAAGATGGGATTGTATAGTGAATATAATTTTGAATCCTGATTTTTCACTTAATATATTTGGGTCATTCAAATCCTATTTTTAATAGTTTCAAAATATTCCAATTTATGGAAATGGCATAATTTATTTGACATGTTCCTTGTTGCAGGTCTTTTAAGTTGTTATGAGTTTCAGTGCCACTATTATGTTGCACAGAACTCTCTAGTCTTAATAACTGATCTGCACCTCCGATTACTCACTTTTAAGATTCTTTGAGGAAGAATCTTTGGGTCAAAGACTCTTTATTCATATATTTAAAATTGCATCTTTTAAAAGCATCTTAAAATTGCTTTCTTAAAAGTTTGTTTCAGTGTGTATTAAATTTATTTGCACTCCAGTCACATTAGACTTTCATTGTTCAACACATCAGTTCCTTTCTACCCCAGGACTTTGACACATGCTATTCTAGTCACACTGCCTGGAAAATTCACATATCCTAGGATCCATCTCAGAAGTACGTGTAACTATTAAGGGTCATGATTTGACCTTTAATTCTCAGGACAGTATCTTGTCATTACAGTGTTGATGCAAATATAATGCATTTTAGTATCTAGTAGAGCAAGTGCCACTCCACTTCACCCCATCAGTTACTTTTCAAATTTTTCCTGGTACTTTTAATTTTTTTTTTTTTTTGAAGAAGCTTGGCCCTGAGCTAACATCTGTTGCCAATCTTCCTCCTTTTTTTTTTCTCCCCAAAGCCCCAGTAGATAGTTGTATGTCACACTTGTACATCCTTCTAGTTGCTTTATGTGGGACACCACCTCAGCATAGCTTGATGAGGAGTGAGTAGGTCCATGCCCAGGATCTGAACCGGTGAATCCTGGGTCTCTGAAGTGGAGTGCACAAACTTACCCACTAGGCTGGCCCCGGTACTTCTAATTTTTATTCTTTCATATTTAGGTTTTTGTCAAGCCAACCAGATAATCCCATGTGGATTTTGATTGGAATTATATGAAAACTGTTAATTAGAGAAAAAGTAAGATCGTTTTATTTTACAGTAGTTCCCATCAAAGAATGCAATATGCACTTCCATTTATTCAAATATTCTCTTATATTGCTCAATAAAATTTTGTGGTTTTCTTCATATAGGTGTCACGCATTCCTTGATAATTCATAGTTTTAGTTGCCATTATATCTTCTAACATGTTTATTGCTGTTATATAGAAATGTCATTGATTCTTGTATATTCATCCTGCAGCCATTCACTTTTGATGAACTCGCTTGTTAACTCAAAACATTATTTAGTTGTTGCCCCGGATTTCCTAGATGTGTCTAATCATACTGTCATCATATAACCATAATTTTATCTCCCCTTTCTATAGTTATTCTTCTTATTTTCATGGTTTATTGTATTTGCCTCAACTTTCAGACAGTGCTAAATAACAATGGCGACAGTAAGAATTCATCTCTTATCTCTGGTTTAAATGGAAATGCCTCCACTTCTCACCGTGAAGCATGATGTCGGCGCTTGGTTTCAGATGCCCTTTATCAACTTAAGGAAATACCCTCCTCTTCTTAGTGTTCCAAGAGATTTTTTTATAGGAATAAATATTTAATTTTATTAAATATCTTTTCTGCATCTACTGAGATCAACATTCTTAAAATGAGTGGACTTATTGATTTGATGCATTATGTTAATGCATTTACTAATATTCAACTACCATTATAATCCTGGAATGAGTATGGATGAGTAGTCTTTTAATGCATTGTTGAACATAGCTTCCTGGTCTTTTACTTGCATTTTCCCATCTTTATTTATACATGCAATTGGTCTATAGCCCTCTGTGTGTGGGTTATCAGAGTCTGACACTCGGATTCATAAAAAGTAAACTCCACAAGGGCTGGGATTTTTGTCTGTTTCATTCACTACTAGACTCCCTCTGTCTAGGACAATGCCTGGTACAAAGGAAGTATTCGAGAAATATTTGTTGAGTTAAAAGAATACATTTGGTATTTTTTAAAGTTCTTGAGTCAATGTTCATAATTGCTTTCTCATAAAATTGTCTATTTCATCAATTTTTCAAATTTCTTGGCATATATTTGTTCATGTATTTATCAGAGACTTGAGGCTTGTGTCTTATTTTCTTCAAGATCAGTGGCTTAGATTTCATTTTCCTTTCTATTTGTTTTTAGTTTTCTAATTTACTGAATTCTCTTGTCTTCATTTTTATGTCAGCTTATAAATTTCCTTCTATTGTTCCCTTCATAACTTCTTAAGATTACTACCTATTTCATTTATTTTTATTCATTCTTTCGAAAGATTATGAAATTATGGACTTGCCTTTGACCATAACCTTGCCCACATCCCATAAGTCAGAAGTTTAGTGCAATTGTACGTCAGAATCAACTGTGAAGCTTTTAACAAAGGCAGGGTTCACCCGGGGCCTATTGAATCAGTATCTCTGGAACAGGGTCCAGGCACCTGTATTTTGGAGAGCTCCTTGGATGATTCTGATACACAGCCAGAGTTGAGATATGTGCACCTGGAGCTCGCACACAGGGTTTGGGATTGGGTAGAGGAGAATGGCTGGTGACTCTCAAAGTTGGTGGATGGCTTTAAGCACTATGGGAAAGGATTTGGACTTTGTGCGGTAGACACAAGGAATCATCAAAAGCTTGTAGCAGGGTTAAAGTTTAGATTTGATCAGTTCTTTAGGATAATAATGCTGGAGACGGAATGTGAAAGACGGAATGAAGAAGGAGAAAGAGGACTGCCACTGGCATCATGTCTTACCACGTTATCCTCATCATCATCTGTGCACCTGAGAGCAGTGGTTCTCCAACTGTGGTCCTGGGCCAGCTTCATTGGCTTCACCTCAGAAAGTGTTCAAAGGCAAAATAGTGAGCCCCACTCCAGAGCTACTGAATCAGGGACTCTGGGAGTGATGCTCAGCAATTTGTGTTTTGTTTTAGTTTCTTTTTTGTGAGGAAGACCAGCCCTGAGCTAACATCTGTTGCCAATTCTTCTCTTTTTTTCTGTTGAGGGAGACTGGCCCTGGGCTAACATCCGTGCCCATCTTCTTCTACTTTATATGGGACGCCACCACAGCATGGCTGACGAGCAGTGCGTCAGCAGGTGCCCAGGATCTGAACCCACAAACCCTGGGCTGCCAAGCGCGGACTAAACCGCTGCACCACCAGGTCAGCCCAGCAATTTATGTTTTAAAGAGGCTTCCAGATGATTCTCATGCATGCTAAAGAACCACTGCCTTATAGTTACTCATTATTTAGCAATTAAAAAAAAAAAGTGGTATTTTATCTGTCCACAGTACCATAAGAGAAAATTTTTTGATTCATTTCAAAGATATTTATTATCTACTATGTTCTCAGGGCTGCCATGTGGAGCTTACACAAGTTGTACATTTTAGTCTGTGTGAATAGCACCCCCTGGAGTTGTGCAATGCACAGCACAATCTACCAAATTGCAAGCTATTACTCTGCCCCTGGCTATGCGTTAGGTTGATATTATGGAGAACAAGACAGACAACGTTATTATACTCATGGAGTACACATTCTACCGGGGGAGACACACATTAAATCGGTAAACAATTAAATGCCTAATATAATTATCAACTGTAAGAGTGCTTTGAAAAAAACAAACAGGCCATATAATAGAGAAAAATATTTTGTATTCAAATCCTCGAGTTTATTCACCAATGCACACACAATCATTTTGAAACACAGTAAGAAAAGAGAACTCCCTTTCAAACATATCCCATCTCTTGACTTTATTCATTGCAGAGATAAGGCACTGACACAGCCCTGCTCCCTCTCATAATGACACTTCAGAAATCACAGCAATTGACGTGGGTGTTCGTGACTCAAGCCACACACACGAGCTACACACAGCAGCTGACTCTGATGGAGACAGACTCTTATTAGTCATACATGTGCTCGCCGCAGATGGAGCCCCAGAAACAGCTGACTACAGTGCTCAGAGGCACCACGAGGAATGGTATGGCCTGGCTTTCCCTGCCACAGTAGTTTGCAATATTATTCAACTGCATGCAAATGATGGAAAACACTTTCAGACTTTGTATTCAACAAGCAGATACCTGTTCATAGGCATAGATACGGGATATAGTAGAATGTGATGCTTTATGAACTGGGTTGCCTTGTTTCATTGTCCACAGGAATCTATAGGACTTCTCCCAAACAGGTAATCTCACACGCCATCGAGAAGGTGTTCCTTGAATGTTACATTATATCTGAACTTTAAATGAGCTACCTCTAGCTCCCTCTTCCATGTCATCAAAGGAAAAAAAGTTAAGATCCTAAAAGTGTGTTGCAGAATGAAGCACAGTGACTGGAGCAAACAAAAATCATGTTTTAAGTAGATGAAGCAAAGTAATTCTCATTTCTCTTTCCCCTTTCCCATAAACACAGAGTCTAAAGGCTTCAGGCTACTTTTATCCTGAACTCCGTTTTTGTCAGATCAATGACAAGTCACGTTAACAGCAGTGTTTAATTCTATCAATATGTGACCAATTGTGTTAGATGGTTTGGCCATCGATTTCACTTAGTGCTACAGTTGAGTCGAAAGGAACTGCTTTTCCTTGCAATGCCTCACACAGTGACAAATGCTGAGGGCTGACTTTCTGTCTGGCCGGTACATACCGATTCCACTTTAAGAACAGTCAGCTCACATATCAAAACCCAGTGATACAAATATTATTTCTAAAATCACAGGGTCATCACTTGACCCCTTGATTAGCCTTGAAAGAGAGCAGGGCCCCAAATGAACAAGTGAAGAGACAAGAAATCCAGAGACATCAGATTTAAGCAACAGAAAAAAATTCAATATCCCAGTTGGTCACAAAAAATAGGGTTATGAACAACTTTGAATTCAGATGGTTAGACTTTGATGCTCTTCTATTGCTTTAGTCTTTAGTTTTCCAAAATGGGCCACCAAATTATTTTGATCATATTTTGAAATATGGCTGTTATTCACTACTCCCACCAATTCTCTCTGTCACACATTCACAAGCTCGCTGGTAGACATATGAGTGCATCTCTCCTTTACTTCCAAAATGGCTGCCACTCTTAGGAAGTTGAAGCTCATCCCTCTCCAACCAGCCAAAGGAGCCTCTCCATCGTTTAGGTGAAAGATCAGAAGATAAAGCAAGATAAAGTTAGCAATTTTCTAAACACCGACCCACAATCTCCTGAGTTAGTAAATCTCTCAAAATGGGCTTGTGGCGCTTAAAATGCCCATTCCACAAGCAGGATATGGACAATGAGGGTAGCCCTTTAAGAAAGAGGAGATCCTAGGCATTCGAGGTGACCTTAGATTTAGTCTTTGCTCCTGTGACCCCCACGGAGTCACGGTCAAGGGCTCTTTTTTAAAAGCTGGTGGCCTTGGTCGGTTTAGGTGGTTAGAAAGAACAAGTCACTCCCAGCCGCCCCCAGCGGAGCGAGGCCAAAGCAGCAGCATTTCTCTGCCCAAGTCCTCAGACCTCGTGTGCGCCGTTACAGCACTCAGCTTATCAATTTACTTGCAAATGGCTCCCTGAAGTATTAACCCAGGTTAATTATTCGTCAAATATGATTATGCAATGGTAATGTAAAAAATCGGAAATGCGGGATGGAATTTTTCACTCCAGCGGTTTGGCAATTGTGGCAGCTGGTGGAGGAGCTGGAGTAATTACCAGGCCATTCCAGCCGGTGGATCAGCACTCTGGTTCAGGAGGGGAAGGGGGAAGAAAAGCAATAAAGAACTAGAGGAGCGGGAATATGAGCCGTGCCAATCGACGTGGGGAAAGTTTCACGGCTGCTGGTGGTGATAAATGAGAAACGGTGGCCCTACTTCTAATCAATACATGTAAATGCTACTCATTACAGCCTTCATACACACTTCTCAATTAGCCTTTCCTCCCGCTGGTCACAGGGAATGTCATGCTTTCTGGACTGTGAAAGTGGTTCCGTTCTAGGTTCACCTGTATCCACGGCGACAACGCTGGCGGCGCGCCGGGCGGCAGGTGGGGGCGCGGAGGGACCAAATTCCTCCCAAATGCCGAGAAACGAAGTCCCCAGTGTGCCCTTTTAATTAAATAGCGCCTTTTAAAATACCACTTGTTCATTTGGGGGTGACCGTCAATCCCACCCAAACTCTACTTAGCCATCTAAAAATTCAGACGCATTTTAGGACATGGGCCAGGATGGATTATTTTTTAAACAACGTATTTTCTTCCTATTTGAAAAAAGATCTTTTTTTTTTTTGTTCTTCTGAGTAATAAACTTCATTGTGATTAAGTGCTTCTCCACATAGATTTGTGAAACTGTTTTCTAAAAACACATCTAAAATCGATGAAGAATCCCCTAATTTGTTGTATGTAGTTTCATTTTACTTTTGTGGAGGGAGATAGGAAACACTTTAAATCAGAAAATCCAAGCCATCGTTCACTTTGCTCAGCGTGTTGGTTGTACGTACGTAACTTCTCGCAAATGAATTTTTACAGCTCTGAGGCAGTTCCGTACACTGTCGACAAAGTTGAATAGGATGGCCTGTGTGTGTCTAAATCGCACATCCTATTTTTAAAGAGTAAAATTCTTAAGGAAAAATGCAAGTCTCCTATTCTATAAGTGCAGTGTTTCTCTGCCTTCCAGGTAGTGGAAAGTTATTTGAATTTGATTACCTTCATTCATTTTGTTTTGTCTGATATGAAATATAATTTTTCCCAGTTAATAAAGAAGATCCTACAAAAAGGAAAAGACATACACACATATACGGCTTTCTTTAGTTTTTTTTTTTTTGAATGATATTTTTACTTGAGTCTATGCTGTGAAAAAAATGGTAATAGTTATAATAATGCCAGTTAAAGTTTGAATTGTTACTTGACTAAAAAAAATCCCACAAATTGTTAAAAATAATTAGCAAGGAGCCAAAAGTTTGACTGTCAATCTATCTATGTATCTATCTATCACCTATCTTATGGCCATGCAGACACATGAGAAACATTTTGCTACCAGTTTCAGTAGAATATTACAATTGACAGCCGTTAGGGTGATATGCCAAAGACTGTGCATTACTTAAAATCAAATTATATGCTAAGTCCACTGCCAGTTAAACTAAGGGTGGGGGTGTAGGAGAGGGGCATCAGTTGTAGGTCTAAAGGTTTTCCTAAGGAATATTTTATATTTAAGTCCTTTCAGGTCAAATTTCATCTAACTGGTATCTATAGAGAATCAGTTGCACGCTCAGCACCCTTCCAGACGATGGGAATGCGGTGGTGAACCACAGAGGCACAATTTCTGCTCTCATGGAGCTTGGGAATCTGACTTCTTTGGTGTTAGTAAATCTTGAGATTCCCAAGGAGAAAGCTGTTCTCCTAAGAAAGCACAGATATAATGGCCAGGAATGACTTAAAAACAATTTTTCTGACCACATTAAGAAATGACCAATTACCAAGATAAGGAGTCTCCCATTTGAATCCTTCGCCAGCCTTTCATTCAGTCTGACCTCTTGAGGGGCATTCATGTCTTTTCACATATGTTTATTTTCACCATGATATTCCAAAAGCAATATCCACTCTTATCCTGATCCTGGATTTCATCCTAACTGCATTTAGAGAGTCTTTTACTAAACAGGATGCAAGCGAGAGATTTGTTCTTACAGTGCAATATACTCCCACAGAATTTCAGTTGAATTCTTTTTCAGAGGTAAATGCACTTTTTTCACTCTGCAGAAAACTTAAATCAGAGAGCAGGAATAACTTGTGATTCTAATAGGAGATAAGAAACGGCTTATATCTGGCTGCCAGGCTGCCTGAGAACACGTGGCAATCAAAGATCCAAGCAACTGGATACCTTTGGTTTTCTTTCTTGTTTCCTAGTGATGCACACATGGAATAAGAATAAAATACCACTGGTTTCATCCTGTGCACGTTCGTCACCGATGATAATCAGAATTTTGAATAAAGACTGGCAGTAGACTAGAATTCTACATTTACACACCAAAAAGTCCAAAGATACAGCCTTATGCAGACATATTTCCCATTAATAACCATCAAATTAAGATACACATCTACTGTAACCCATTTATATGCAATAATCCACACGTCCCAATTTTTGCTACTGTTCAGATTAGCTGCCTAATCTCTGCATCAGCCCTAACATGCGATTTATGTCTAGGATTCAGCTCTTCTGTATTCGGGAGGCAGATCTCACCATTAGTTGCTTGATTAAGAAAAGCACTGTCTGAGTAGAGTTCAGAAATGTCATTTTACCCTATACTGAATTTAATCTTGGAGAAATAACATGGTTAAAAGAGAAATGAATCAACAAAAAGAAATAAAAAGATACTAAATGCAAATACACATAAATGATATTGCCTAAACTGTCTGTTCTTCATGGAGAATCCAGACAGATCTTGTCATGCCTTGGCTCAAAACTTTCCAATGGCTTTCATTTTATTTAGAGTAAATTAAAGCTAGAGTCCTCACAGTGGCCTACAAGACCATATGAAATTCACCTTCCTGCCTCAGGGCCTTTGCAGCTGCTCCCTGAAACAATCTTTCTCCAGATAGCCACATGACTCAATGTCTCCCTTAATTTAGATCTCGGCTCAAATGTCCCCTTATCAGACAACTTGGCAGCTCCCTCCAGTCTAGCATGGCACTCCCATAACTCTTTAGTTCTCTATTCTGCTTTATTTTTCTTCATAGCCCTGTCTCCATCTGATGGATTACACACTCGTTTGTCTCTTTCTTCCTGTATCCCTCACTAGAATGTCAGCTCTGTGATAGAAGAGACCTTGTTGTTCTTTTTCACTTCTATATACCATTCCCATTCCTTCCATGACACATGCCTTACATGCCTAGTACATGATAGGCCCTGGATATTGGTTGAATGAATAAATACGTGATTGAGTATTGCTTGCCTAAGCCGAGATATTATCAAGATCCTTGCTATGGTCTGAATGTTTGTGTTCCCCCAAAATTCCTGTGTTGAAACCCTAATGCCCAATTTGATGGTATTAGGAGGTGGGGCATTTGGGAGGTGCTTGGGTCATGAGGGTAAAGTCCTCATTAATGAGATTAATGTTCTTGAAAAAGAGACCCCACAGAGATCCCTCACCCCTTCCACCATATAAGAGCACAGTGAGAATTTGTCAGTGTGCAACATGAAAGAGGACTGTCACGAGAACCCAACCATGCTGGCACCCTGATCTTGGACTTCCAAGAACTGTGAGAAATCAAATTCTATTGTTTATAAGTCACCCAGTCTGTGGTATTTTGTTATAGCAGCCTGAGCAGACTGAGACAATCCCTCTTCATTATTTTTCAAATAGCCACATTTTGGTAAGGAATCAGAGCTTCTTATGAATCACAATGTCTGTCTAGAGCCGTGCTGTCTATTACAGCAGCCACGAGCCACAGGTGGCTGTTGAGTCCTTAAAATGTGCCAAGTCCAACAGAAATGTGCTGTAGGTATAAACTACATACTGGACTTCAGAAGCCAAAACCAAAAAAGAATGTAAAATAGCTCAATAACTTTTATTTTCTCTCATAAATAATTTTAATTTGCATGTTGAAATGATAGTATTCTTATATATGAGGTTAAAGAAAATATATTAAAATTTATTTCACCTGTTTCTTTTTACTTTTTAAATGCAGTTACTAAAAAATTTAAAATTACATATGTGGCTCACATTTAATTTCTACTGGACAGTGACAAAGCATGTTTCATCTCCTTTAAAGTCCTTCATCTATTTCTTTAGCCCACTGATCTAACTTACCTTACCTACGCTCGACACCAATAAGCACCTTGCAGATATTTAGATTGTAGATATCTATGTGTATCTCTGTGTATGTTGAAGAAAAATATACACACAGTTGGTTTCAGCCTTCTCACAGGCAGTATTAGAGTGTGAGCTTTCAGGTGAAGGGGACAGGATCACCAAAATCCTGAGATTTTGGACCATCTTTGAATCATTGGCTGAGGCCTGCTTAGGAAAAGCTTAGGCCAGATTTGATAACTTCTACTCTAAATAAAGACTGAACATGGCAGAAATCCATGAACCATGTCATGGTTCATGCAGCCATTCCTAGAAGAAAAAGAAACTCACCACACATACTTAACTGGATGGACTGACTCAATATCCTACTTAATGACTGAGCGCCCACGGCCAAATCCGACAGTCAGCAGTAGACATCAGAGGGAACCAGGGCACCTTGTATCCATTTCCAGATCCACAATTTAAATATGCCCTCACCTTCTCACAGCTGAACCTTCCTCAGAAGTTTTCCTGCCCTCTAAGTGGTGGATTTTAACCAAACAGAAATTCTTCAGTCTGTGAATCCTGAGGAATCCAGGCCTTGCCTCTACTTGCCTTTTCTTTCTCCTGCTCCGTTTGGCTATGACATGGTTTGCACACATGCCACATTCCTTTATACCCTGTACTTTAGCCAAGGCTGAATTTGGTGACATAGGATTCTGTCCAACCTGCAGATAAAGATGTGTGTCCTTGCTGTCTGGTGTAAGCACTGATAATGAGCCAGACTGAAATGGAAGCTGTCACTTTGCATTGCATCAGAGCAACCTGAACAATGTAAAGAAATTAAAAGCTCCCAGTGGCAATGGATCCCATTTCAGTCATTAGCTCCATGGGAGAGACAGGCACCATTCAGGAGACTGGGACCAGTGGGAGTCTTTGGTCCTCGGGGAATTTGCCACTAATGCTGCTTTATGCCCCACTTCTTTTTAATGCACACCAAGTACAAATGAATTGCTATACTTTGTTTTTGTTATTATTTAGGTCCAGCTACTGTGGATGAAGGAAAAAAAGGCAAAACAAGAGAAGTGAGAAAGACCCAATGCATTAATCTACCAATCAAGATAGCAAAACAAGTTTTTAAACAAATGTATACAAAAAAGTATATTTGTGTGTTATGTGAGAGATATTATAACATAATACACACAAAAGTGTGACTTCATACTTTCTCTCTCTCTCTTTCTCCCCCCCCCTTTTCTCTCATTTTTTTTTTTTCTTTTTTGAAGCTGGCTGGCTGAAAATGAATGAGACAAGCAAACCCAGACTGACTCTTATTTCAGGCTCAGAAATATGAAAAAAATGTAATATATTTTTTAACAGAAAGTCTCAGAATATATGCTTCAATCTTGGAGTTTCAAAAAAGGCAGCGAATCAGGCAGAAGGACAGAAGGTTACAGATTAGTACTGGTCATTGCTCAAAGAGTATGGGTTATAAATAATAAAGCAGGAAAGGGTGAAGGACACTAAAATATAACTGGGAACCCACAATGGAATAATCAAAGCAGAGCATCTAATTTCAGCTTTAAAAATACCATCTAACATTGAATTTCAACTGTATAGGAATCTTTCTGCTAACATACTGCCACAGATACATAAATGCCTACCTCATGTATACATGCTTCCCAAGTTTCAAGGTAAGTACTGGGCTGGTACATGATTTCAAGTCTAACAGTGAAAAAACAGTATTTTTTTCATTTGTAAAGTGAATAATAGTATTTTCTATGGAAGTTAAAGTGAAATTAGAAAGAAGGAAAGGAAAAATAAAGAGGATTGTGATAAGTATTTTTATATAAGGGCCCAGGATCTATAATTTTATATATTATATAAACTGTACGATACATAGACATTTAACATTAAGGGAGCCAGCCTAATGGTCTACTGGTTAAGATTAGGCACTCTCACCACCGTGGTCTGTGTTCATCTCCCAGTCAGGGAACCACACCAGCCGTCTGTCAGTTGTCATACTATGGCAGCTGCGTGTTCCTGTGATGCTGAAAGCTATGCCACCGGTATTTCAAATGCCAGCAGAGTCACCCATGGTGGACAGGTTTCAGCAGAGCTTCCAGACTAAGACCAGGAAGAAGGACGTGGCCACCCACTTCTGAAAACATTGGCCATGAAATCCCTACTAATAGTGGCAGAACATTGTCTGACAGAGTGCCGGAAGGTGAGAGTCAAGGATGTATCTGTATCTCAGCTAATCATCCCAACCAAAATGTAGGTAAACTCAGCTTCTGGAAATATATCTGGCTTTACAGAAAGAGGAAAACCTATTAGATGAACCTCCCCACTTTTGAGTAATTCTGTGAGTCACATGATTTGTATCCACTGAATATTTGTGGTGATTTTGCTATAAGATTCAGTCTTCACCTATGGGCTCTTGGTTGTTATGGTTGCTGCTGCTATTTATTTTTAATCTGCTTCTATGAAATGAGCCCCTAGTCCTGTGTAGGAGAACATTCGAGAATTACACTCTCCAACATGTCTCAGAAGCCACTAATGTTGTCACCAGAGCGACAATAGCTACCATGGCAATAGCAAGAGCCTTCACGCTGTCTGGGAAGTTATTCTTATTTATTTCAAAATACAACTGGCCATTTCATAAAAAGTATAGTCGTTGATCACCAAACACTACATGTGCATGCACTTCATTTCTGAAAATGCACAAAGATGAATAGAATTTCCATATTGGTGAAAATTTAGTAGAAAATTAGCCAGGAATTGAACTGTTCTTCATTTCTACTGCCCTTGTTTCCCGAAGTGCTCAAATAAAACATTCCATAGATGTTGACTCGTTAATCTCCACCAGACCCACAGCAGCGTGAGTCAGGAAAAGCCCACTCAATAGAGGAGGAAATGAAGGTAAAGCAGGGGTAAGTAGGGCCGGAGAACACTTGTGGCTTCTTTGTCATGTACAGTCACAGTGGGTATGCATGTATGCAATTTAATTTATATTCTATTTATGTAAACAAATACTTTTTTATCATTAATTTACAGATTCCAAAACTAGTTACTTGATTTTTCTTCTTGACATATGTAAAGTTGTTGAAATGTCAGTATACATACTCAAATAAAAAAATAGAATAAAGGTCAGATCAAGAAAAGTTAAAACGCCCTCTCCAAGAAACTGAGGACTCTGCTATGAGGCAGTACAATCAAAATAGACGCCTTAAAAATATCCGAGACATTTTGAAAATGAGCGAGAAATAATAGAAATGTTATTGTATTTTAAACCCCGGCCATGCCAAAATGGACAATAGAAGAAGCTCCACAAAAGTTTTGAAAATGCCCCAAATTAGCGAGCAATTGATTCTCTAGTACTTGAGAGAACCATGCTTACCTATAAGGAACTACATTTTCGGAGTGGATGTTTTAATTCAGGCCCAAATCCAGCGAAAATGGAAGGTATTTTTTTCACAAGTATCTCGTCAAACAAATGTTCTATTTCCTAC
The DNA here is from genome assembly GCA_031878705.1 of Tapirus indicus. NCBI lineage: Eukaryota > Metazoa > Chordata > Mammalia > Perissodactyla > Tapiridae > Tapirus > Tapirus indicus. The sequence continues at coordinate 77,652,870 of CM062917.1, forward strand.
CTATTTTCTGAATGCTTGATTCCTTGGTTCTTACCTTAGGTCTGTGTTTGGGGTTTTCATATTTCTCTGATGAAGAAACTAACCTAGTTGTTGTCTGCAGGGCCTGGGGAACGTGTGTCCCTGCCATAGGAAGGCAGGCTGACAAAGAGCAAGTGCACATCATGTATAGCAGGATGAAACGATGGCTCCTACTGGCGGGATAATTGATTTGCATAACTTTAGCACTTCTTGAGGACCTACTATTTTTGTAGGTCTTCATGACAGCTGATTTAGGCACATCAGCTCTAATCTGCACAATAACTAAATACGGTTCAGTGTTTACATATGGGGACACTGAGGCTCAGAGAGGTTGAGTAACATGCCCAGAGCACGCAGCTCATAACTGGTGGAAAATTAAAAGGCATCTGTATCTATGACTCCCCAGTTTAGACTCCTGGCTGAACTCCAATCAGTAAGCAAGTTGAGATAGAAGTGATCCATTTAAAATAAAGAAAATAGGGCATCAGAGAAAGGCAATATTCCTGCTTCCTTAGACTCCCTCCCCTCTCCCAGTTATATGCACCCTTCAAGCTCTCTTGTTAAAGAAATGTTTGGCTGCTTATTCTGCATGAGGCCCTGTGCTAAGTGTGTTACAAACTTTATTTCACACAGTAGCCTATGAATATGCCCATTCAACTGACGGGAAACTGAGTCTCTTTAGCGGTTAGCTTGTGCAAAGTCCCACCGTAGGCGGTGGAGCTAGCTTTTGAGTGGTGGTGTGGCTGCACCAGAGTGTGTGCCCTCTCCAACAGGTCATGCTGCTCCTCCTGCTGTGCCCAAACTCCAGTGCATGTGAATCGGGCGAATTGTATAAATTAGCCGCGTTCTACACACACAAGGGAAGTTCTTGACTTAAAGGTAGGTTGCAGGACAACTTTCAGGAAGTGCAGAATCTTTTCATAAAATATACATACACATTTCATGAAACAGATATTTGCCAAAAGGCTCAAACGATAGGCTTAAGATTACTTTACAAATCAGGTGTGAAAATAAGAATGGAATCAGATCTCTCACTCTTGGTATATTATCGGTGACTACCATCTTTATCTAAACCACATTATTAAATACTTATCTCTATGGCATTGTATAAACTAAGTTAATGCACATGAATCTTTTCCTCCTGGGTGGACATATAAACTTTTGAACAAAGGTACCCTGGCCAAATGAGTAAATTAAAAAAGAAAACAGGAAACATATTGTAGGCCTATTACAAGGCAATAAATGAGGAAGCATAATGAGAAGCACATGTTTTAACAGAGAAATATTGGCCAATCTTTTCTAACCAGTTGGGAAAATCATTTATAAATTGCCAGTCTTAACTATGCCACTAAGCAAAGAATTCTGGTGAGAGACAAGTCTGGATGGGAGAAAACATTCAATAAGGAAAGCCAACATCTACCAAGTGTTTTCTCTCTGCCATGAACTGGGAAAAGTGCTGTAACAGATATTATCACATTTCATCCCGGAAAGAATCATATGAAGAAGATGCTAATATTCCTACTAACAGATGAGGAAATTGAGGTTCACAAAGGATGAGTAACTTGCAGAGTTATTTATTATATATATATATATATGTATATGTAATGTGGATATATATGTAAATATATAGTTTATATATGTAATATATATGTTTATATATATGTATATATATAATGTTTATTTATATAAATATATATATATACACACACACACACATGTCACGGAAACAAAAGTTTTACAGAACAGTAACTATTCTTACTTACATTCTTTGCATACCAACATTTTTTCACTGTGGGTCATGATAAAAAACATTTTTAAGGGATTGAAAATATAGCTAAGTGGTGTAGCAGAACCTCGCGAGTTGTCTGGAAAGTCTCTAGGAGCACCAAAACTGCTGGTTCACCAAATTTCTCTACTTTGTTCTCACCGCTCCTGGCACTCCTGTATCAGATTCCAATGAGGATTGAGACTTTTGAGAAGTATGGTGAGAGGGATAGGGCTGCTGTTAAGGAAGCAGTATGGAATCGTGCTATGGAATTGATGGGCTTCTGGTCAGTGAATGGTGTGATGTTTCTCAAGCTCCTGTAGAGAACTGCTGGTTTATCGTTCCTTCCTATCATGCAGCACCTTAACTTGGCTTGCATTTTATTTCATGCCATGTCAAACAGCACCAAATAAGGGACTTGTGATCCTGTACCCTCGGAATGTCAATTCATCATAGACTTCTTTCTCCTTATGAATTACAAGCCTTTGGTTTCGACACATTCCTTGTGTTTGAACCATTTATGACATTTATTCCTAGTAAACTGGAGAAATGGTAGATAAGGAACCAAAGCCACTATTAATTTATTTTAGGTCTTAAATAAGAGTACTTTTTCTATAGGTCAGGTCTCCAGGTTTTTAAATTCACGATTAATTTTACTGAAGAAAAACATCAGCACATTATTTTAAAGTCAAGTAGTACAAGGCTTACAGGAAAAACTGCTAATCCTGTCCCACACTTCTTCACTGCTTAGTTCCCCTCCACACCCGTATTTCTACACATGTGTGAGCTATATGCTGTTTCTCGATTTTCCTACTTTAGCCATTATTTATAGCATTCTCTTTTGGAAGATGAGAATTTAGTTCTCTCTACCCCATTTTCTCACTCTTCCCCCCAATTCTTCTATTTGCCCCCCTCCCAAAATAATGATAATTTGAATAAATAAGTTTTTGATGTTTACATTATTAGGTACTCATTGTTCACAACTGGACACTTAGTGTGCAGTTATTATATATAATTATTTCTTGAAACATTTTTGGTAATGGGTAATTGCCTTGTCTATTTATTTAGTAACTCTCTATCTGCAAATCATTATTTCTTTTCCCAAACTCTTTGTAAAATGCCCTCAACATTGTCAAACTCGGCAGGCATTTAACAGTGCCCTTTTTAACCTTGAAGACATCTCTGGACCCCCCATTGTTCTCCCATGTGCCAAACCCAACTGCCAGCTCTCCAGGCCTTGCTTTAACATCCTCCTGGAAATTCCCTCCACCTCTCCTCCAGGTCGCAATCTTTTTATTGCTCTCAGGTCCTGTTTCTTGGTTTATCCTTTCATTTTGGTGGAGCACATCCTCCAGGAGCTTCCCAAGAAGCAGTGTAGAGGAGATGCATTTGTTGCAAGTTGAACATGAGTGAATGAAAACTGTCACTTGCTGCATAGATTAGCTGAACTTAGAATTTTAAGCATTGCTCTATTGCCTTCTAACTCCTCAAGTTACTGAGGAATCAGATACCATTTCAATTCCTGATATATGCCCTTTTGTTGTTTCTGGAAATGTTTAGAGTCTTCTAAAATTTTGCAGTGGTGTGATCTTTTTTCATTCATTGCGTGCATGGTAATTAGTGGGCCTTTTCTATCCGGAATCTCATGTCCTTCATTTATGAGGAATTATTTTTGTATTATTTCTTTGATAACTTCCTCCCTTCCATTTTCTCCATTCTTCTTTGGCTACTCCTGTTAACCAGAGAGTAAATTTCCTGGTTCTATCTCCCAATTTCCTTTTCAATCTTTTCTATCTTATGTTCCATCTCTGTGTATTTTCTGTAAACAACTGGTAGATTTCAACTATCTCTTCCAAACCTTCTATTGAATCTTTAATTTCTGCTGTCATATTTTTTATTTCCAAGAGCTCTTTCTTGATGTCTGAATGTCCCTTTTCTGTAGCATCCTTTTCTTGTTTCATAATTGTAGTACCTTATGTTGCTGAGGGGATTATTCTTTTCTCCAAGTTTTATTCTGCTGTATGCATTGCTTCTATTTTTCAGAGTTCCTCCTCCAAATCTTATTTTTTTATTATCTGTCCTTCATATTGAAGGCTCTCCTCCAATATCAGGTAATCCTTGGCTATCAGTAGTTATTTAAAGTAGCGCAATAAAAAGTTCATTGGATCCTCTATACATAATTCTAATGACTCGGAATTTATTAGGCTGAGAACCAGTCGTTTTGCTGGAGAACACTCAGTGTCAAACCTGTGGGTCTCTTCTATTGGACCATACCGTTTCTCCGGAGAAGAATGTTCTAGTCTTCTGCTAAGGGGGAATGTGGTGGTGTAAGGGTATAAGTCTGACTACCAGCATTCTAGAAGCTGAGCAGGGAAAGGAATTGAGGCTCCAACTCTCAGTCAATGCCTTTGTTTTCAGGCCCGTGGGTTTCCCGTTGCTGGTCTGGGTGTTCCCAAGACTTGAACCTCTCTGTTTCAGTGTCCCCAGAAAGTAAGGCTCCTGTCTCCATGAGGTGGGCGAGAATCTCTCACTTTCTAAGGGGGAAGCAGGACAGGTCATGGAGCTCTACCTGCTTTTTATAGGTCTTTGGACCAATCCTCTCGTTTTCAACTGTACCCTGACACTCCTTGTGCAGAGATACCAGGTGTCCCCTGAGAGGCCCAGGAGCTCTGGGCCTGTGGATCTGCTCCCCTCTTGTTGGCTTCTCCTCATGCAAGCAGTAAGGGCTCACCTTTCTCTACTCAGTTACGTCAGTGATTACTCATCCATCTCCCCGATTCGAAAAGCTTGTTGACATACCCTGTGCAGGGTCATCTCCTCTCTGTGCTTGTAGGTTTATACCTTTTAAAATTCCTTTGTGTAATTTTATGTTTATTGTGTTTCAGTAGAGAGTGGAGAGAGATACATGTTCAATCTCCCATGTTTAACTAAAAGTCCGTGGTGGTGTTTGGTATGTTCATTGTTTCTTTTATCTATCCCCTGATGGTGTCAACATGGGACTTGGTTACCTGGGGCGGATAATTTGGAAACTCAAGGTTGTCCTTCCTTGTGAGGTATTTTGTTTACTTCTCTGCTGCTCCACAGCCCCAAGCCCAAGCTTTCAGCAGCCACACAGATTTATTATCATAATGATTTACTATATAACAAGTGAAGCAATAATTCATTTTCTATTAAGTAATTTTCTGAGTGCATACTGCTGAATTCTCTTGAAACATACCTATCTTTCAACATGCACAAAATTGGTACCAGCTGAATACATGAGCCTCCTGGCTGTAATTCACTTCCAAAAAGGAGCTTTCTCAGGCCCAACATACAAATAAGAAAGTGTCCACTACATATTATTATTTCAGAGAAATCACCCTGAACCTCCACAATTCCTTTCTGACTTTGTGTTGTTAGTGCCTTCCAGTCGATTCTGACTCCTAGTGATGCTGTGTACAGCAGAGCGGAACCCTGCCCTGTCTTTTTGTGCCATCCTCTCACTTTCCTAAACCGTATCAGACAGTGCTCTGCTGTTATTCTTAGAGTTTTCATGGCCTGTTTTTTTCAAAAGTGGGTGGCCATGTCCTTCTTCCTAGTCCTTCTGAGTCTGGAAGCTCTGCTGACACCTGTTCACCATGGGTCACCCTGCTGGTATTTGAAAACTGGTGGCATAGCTTTCAGCATCACAGCAACACACAGCTGTCACAGTGTGACAACCAACAGCTAGGTGGGTGGTGTGGTTCCCTCACCAAGAAACAAACCCAGGTTGTGGCGGTAAAAGCACCAAATCTTAACCACTAGACCACCAGCCTAACTGACTTACTGCCTAAAGGTTTATTTTTAGTTTTTAAATTTTTTTTTACTTAAGACTTTCTCTCCTTGATGTCTCCTTGACATCAGGTGTTAACACATAAAAATCTTGGTGTAAATGAAAAATCTGAAGACTCTTATTTGAAGGGAGGGAGGGAGATTGTTAGAGTACCTGACCCTGGAGGGAAGACAGAAAGATGTCCTGGAGAAGGGGGTGGGTGGAAGGAGAGAAGAAGGCGCCAAATACCCAGGTGGAGTGGCTGTGCTGACCAGGAATGTTGTGGCTAAGAGAGGGGCTGGGGGGCCAGAGAGACCTGAGTTCAAATCCCACTTTCCTCATTTATTGGCTGTGTAATATTAGACAGCGTCTCTCTTCATTTTCTCATCTCCAAAACAGGAAGGAGATACCCTTTTCAAAGGTATGAGGATTAAGTGAGGTGATATATGAAGAGTGCTTAGCAAAGGGCCTGGCACCTCATACATGCTCGATAAACAGAAGTTCATCCAGATGGTGATCATGATAATGAGAACGTGCTTCACAGTCATCACTAGAGCTGGCCCTGAGCGTCTGAGCGCAGAAAGATAATACCAAGATGGAGGTGCAGGTCTGCTGAGTAGATTTACCCAAATTCACTGTCAGACAGCGAACAAGTTACTTCTCTTTGGAACAGTCTCTTACTCTCTTGTCTGTAAATGAGAACAAGTGCTCAAAGTTGACTTTAGTTTATAATTAAAGAAATACTTCCACAATCTAGGCAAGAACAGCCACTGTCAGTGCTACATATCTCTCTTTATACAAAGAGAAGGTGCCTTTTAAAAAAAAGAGATCTTAATTTGTTTTGTTTCTGCCAAATGTTCTCATTCTTCTCCCTGTTAAAAATGGTAGCAACCAGAAAACAAACCTGCCAGGCCAGACACCTGAGCTCCAGGAGGTTTGAATTGATCAGCTCCCACCTTTCCTCAAAACACACGTCAGCCCGAGTCAGGGTTCCTACGGCTTCTGTCTCCGTAAACTCAGGATGTTTCTGCTCTCACGTCTAGGATTTCCACATAATCGAAGAAATCTTTACAGATTAGGCAAGTCCTGGTCTGGCTTTTAAAGATGGGAAGCTCTCCGTGAGAGGTGGACTAGCAGGCTGCACAGAGCCCAGGGAACAAGACAGGTAGCAAGGATGGACTCTGGATTGAAACTACTTCTTTGGAGCCCCATGTACTGGAAAACAAGGAGCGGAGAAGAAATATAAATTGAGAGTACATGAAAAAACCTTTGAAGGTTTTGAGGAAAGCTGAGATTTAGTATGAGGGTGAAAAGAAGTTGAAGTTTGTTAAGAAGGAAGATATGGTTACATATCACACCTCCTGACCCCTCACCACATAATAACTAGAGACCTGAGGAATGGCGGGGCTCATGGCTGGTCTGGCTCTCCTCTCACTGGCTGCATGATCCTGGGCACCAGCCTAGGTCTCACGGGTCTTATCTGTAGCATGAAGAGTAAGGCCAATCATCTTAAAGGTTTGCTTTCCATGCCTACTGATATTGGGGTATCTCATCTCTCTTTTCATGACTGGGAACATAAACTGCTAGTTGTATATATTTTAACTGATAATATGTATTTTAGCTACCTAAATTACTAAAATCTATACCTGTGTAAATCAAAGGAAAACAGGCATATCATGCAAAAACACAAATACACACATATGTATCTACCTACCTGTATCTGCACACATACTCACAGAAGGATGTGTGTAATTAATTTGTTATACATCTTTTACAAAATGTAAAATTCCTCTTCAGCTAAGATACATTGGTAATTTCTCCAATTAACGGCACAGTGTTCACAGCACAAAGAAATTATTATTAAACATTAAAAGACAATAACCTTCCTTTGGTACAAGGTTTAACAACTTTATTTTTAATGGCATTAAATTGTAATTCAGCACCTTGCCAACAACCATTTTTTTAAATAAGATTCTTTGCCTTTAATACCATCAAAAATCAGCTCCATCTCTTTTTTCCCCAGAAAAATCACCTTTTCATTAACTTGAGGTGATGATTACCATGTGAATAATATTGTTTATCTGCACTTCCTCCACATTTTACCTTATTTCTTCTAAGAAATATGGAATATTGCTTTCGGCCTTTGAAAGGCAGGGGGCTGGAGGAAGTTTCTATTAGAATAATCTCCACCTAAAGAGGTTTTAAGACTCACCTATCCATTGACCCATGAAGGGTAAATGCTAAATTCCTATAGTCAAATATTCATTCTAACCCTTCAGAATAGATGAACGAGCATGGCTCTTATTTAAATTACTCCAAGATGGATAAGATTTTTACCATCAGTTGAAAGGTGATAATCATGACCACCATCACCATCACCATTACTTGGCTGTTAACAATGACAAAAATGACAAAGAAATTTGGCTTCACCCGGTAACTTCCTTTGTAATCTTTGTGTGTGTGTGTGATATAGGCACTTTTCTATGTAATTCCATGTCCATAGTCAATATATGTTTACCTATATACTGATGTATTCATGCATTTTTTGGTAAACCTTATAGCTTACCATCCCGGTGGATCCCAAATTAGCTTTTAATTAAACTGTTTCTTAAGAGATACAACCGGCTGACCTCTACACATTAAAAGTATGCTATGGACCTAGCTAGAGGGTGTTTTCCTTGAATTTTTTTCCTGATATGGGTACTCATGTTCCATTCTTCACACTTGCTCACCTTCAGTCAGCCTGTGACCAACAGCGATGCACCATGTTGGAAGCTAATGTGCTCTGGCGAATCTCCGTTGTAAGCAACTCGATGCGGTTCACAGGCGATTATTAATAACTCCATGTGGATTTTATTGAAATGAAGCACTTTTCTAGTTTATAGAAACTAGAGATGAACTATTTCTGAGGCCCAGTCCCTGAATAGCCAATTTGCAATGAAAAGAAACAAATCTAAAAGGAGAGATGCAGTAACATCACTCCCATTATCTTCCAAATTTCTATCTGGTTTGTGAGTTGACTGGATTGGTAGCTACATCTTCAGGAGTCCTGATTTTAGCTCAGCTCATTTCAGCTCTTGTTCCCTCTATATAACTTTAAGAAAAGTGTTCTATTCCCTCGACTATTTTCTCTCCATGCATATTGTCCTCCCTTTTTATTCTGATATGAGGAGAAAATGTGAGGTTTGTTTTTCCCTTAGTAGGCTGCCCCCAAGCAATCGCCCCGGCTACTGCAGCCATGAACCTGTGAGACAATCATCCTTACCCAAGGAAAACATGGTTTGTTGGTGGCGTTTTAAAATTCTAGCAAATTTTACCATTCATTTCACTTACAGTGTTTCTCTTTTCTATTCTTGATGCTTGAAAAATTAAATTAAATTAAATCTAAACTAAGAGCACTTTCTCTCTGCTTTCATTGTTTTGCAAACAACGGTGATGTATCTTCATAAAGGGGGTACCAAAAGGCACTTTCCTGAATTTAAATTCAAGACAATGATATACTTCAAAAGTTTTTCCCACGTTTTTTCTATATCTTGTGTTTCTTTGTAAGTTATATGCCAAACTGACTCAAGGATAAAACTAGGATGTTCGTGTGAATTTTCTGATCCCTCGAAATAATTTTTTCCCATAAGAATAAAATTAAAATATCTTGACTGTCTTACGAAAATCAAGAATAGTTAATCATGGGGTTAAAAATATAAACATCTAATCCATAATATCTTAAGATGGCAGTATCTTTTCTGTGGGGAACAGAAACTTTAGAAATCTGATTAACACTGCTAATCAACACAGATCCTTCCAGTACATAGTTATTATACAGCTACATGACAAGTCTAATTAATATTCCAGAGTTCCAGTCAAGATTCATTTTTGTTCTTTTGCTCTATGAACCTTTTCAAATAAAACACTGATTTGGGGATATAATTGGTCCCTATAGGGTATAATGTATATTAAAACTAGAAGAAAAGAAACCACTCAATTCTTACACCCCAAGCAATTCCATGTGGATATTTATTGAAATAGTTTGCCATTGGCAATTCAGTTTAGACAGTGTTTTTGAATGTTTCCTCTCTGCCCTGCCCTTTATTTTTAGCTGTAAAACAACTGCATTGAAAAATGAGTGGGTAAAGAGGGAATTTGTGATCAAGAACAGTACCAATAGTATAAGCATACAGTAATATATCATCTACTATTAATAGATCACAGAGCTTCTCTGCTATATGCTACTTCCAATATACAGAAACATTTTTGTTATAGAGAACACTTCTTTGTAGAGGGATATGTTCTGATGGGATTTTACCTGAATTCACTCATTTAAAAGTAGTATATGATCATGTGTATATTTCAGTCATCACATTTGAAAGATGAAGTTTAATTTTTAGCTTTCTGAACCAACACGTTCAGGCAGTTTTCAGGTGAGCAGACATTTACAAGGGCTGGGTCCTGCTTTGGATTTACTATACAAGTGAGAAGTCAGGTGATTCACAGAATTACAGAATTGGGAGGGTGATCACATAGGTCACCTGAATCCCATCTATAACAGCTCCCAGCTGTGCTTGAGAACTTCTAATCATGAAGAAATCACTGCCTCTCTAGGAGGCATGTTTTAATTTTGGACAGTTCTAGCTATTAGATAATTCTTCTTACATTATGCCACATGCATCTCTCTACAACTCATCCACTGGGGTTTGGTAAGCCCTCTGAAACCACCCAGAGTAAGTCCAGTCTTTCTCCAACATTTTTTAAAAGCCTTCCAATATTTGAGAACCTTTCCCATGGCCTTCCAAGTTTTCATTACTGCAGGTTGAAGGTTTTGTTTTGTTATTCAGTCCTTGTGTGGCATGGCTGTGGCTCCTTTTATCTTCCAGGGCCCTCTCACCTCAACATGCTGCCGTTCTCCACTTTCTAAACAGGCAGCATTGAGAATGAAATGTTTTTCACTTTTAAGAGCAGACAATGTCATGTTGATCTATCTATGTATATCTATACATCTGTATCTGCATCTAATTTATTTAGGTACATATGATTATAATGCAGCTATAGAATGTAATAGGTAACATCCATGCTTTTAATATCTTTTGAATTCCTCATGCAGAGAAACACTAACCAAAAACACTAAGTGGTTGGACAGAAAAGCTATATTTGCCTAAATTTGCTAGAATTTTATTTTAATTTTACTATCCACAGAAATCTAAATACTAAGAATAATTTATAAACAGCTTCTTCTCTTAAGAAAAAAAGAATGACATTAGAGTCAAAATTCTACTACAATAATCCTTCCTAAAAGTCTTCATGATATTTCTGGGGTCAAATAATTAATTCTTAGTAAAATTTTTTAATCTTTTTGTGGATACCTACAAAGCTAAACCTGATATGTTGGGAACAAGAAGCAGTTTCCCAGACTTGTTTTTAAGACAGATAACATCAATCAACCATGTGCTCGTAACTGCTTAACAGTTAGCTCTCCGGGAAAAAAAAATTATGCATATATATATTTATTATAAACTGATGTAAAGAACTGTGACACACAGTTTGCAAATTAAAATAAATAAAATCTAACACTGGGGCCGGCCCAGTGGCGCAGCTGTTTAGTTCGCACTTGGCAGCCCGGGGTTCACCGGTTCGGACCCCGGCCGCCCGCCGACGCACTGCTCATCAGCCATGCCGTGGCGGCGTCCCATATAAAGTAGAGGAAGATGGGCACGGATGTTAGCCCAGGGCCAGTCTTCCTCAGCAAAAAGAGGAGGATTAGCAACGGATGTTAGCTTAGGGCTGGTCTTCCTCACACACACACAAAAAAATCTAATACTATTTACTAAAATTCTATACACCTATAATTCTGTGATTTACTATTTCTTACAGAATCCATGATAAGTTTCTATCACCAAAATAGTGTTACAAAATCAGACTACAAATAAGCATTCAACTACTATCTGACTCACCAAAAAGTCACTCATGCCATTCACAAACATTCTGACTGAATGTTGGTTGATATTTTCATTTATGTTAACAAGTAAGACAAAAGAGAAATGAAGATGCATGTTGTAACTTCACTCATTCACAACTGACATAAATGATTTCCTTGGAGAGTCATAATATTTTTTGAATACTGGAAGAATCTTCATTTCTTTCTGCTATTCACAATATAATACCTACAGAGACAACACACTTTTAAGTTTAATCTACATCGTTAGCGTTTTCTCTGTCACTTTCTCCAGTCTAAACAGTCAACAAGACAATAAATGAAGTCCTCATTTTTAGCATTTGCCAATTACCACAGTAAAAATATTCTCTCCATGGCCAACTTGAAGCTACCAACACATTATCACTGAATATAGAGTTGGGAAAAGATATGCAATATTGTTACACTGTATTTCCATCATGCAAACACAATAAATGTAAATAACCCCAAGAGCACAGATACTAAAGCATAGGAAAATATTTAGGAAGTGAAGAGTTTTTAGTATTTATTACCTTTGTTTTTAAATATAATTTATATAATTATAGGATTATATAATTTAGTTCTTCATAGTGACTATGTTTAACAGTTGACTCACAAATTCCTGAAACCATAACAACTGTCTCTCACAAGCCAACATGAGGTGACTCCAGTACACCACTGGTGACAGACCTGGAGAGATATTCAATTTTTCAAAATCTACCCTGATCTGCTAGACTCCTCTCTGAGCTCTGCAATCATTGATTCCGACTGGAAACATTACTCAAAACTCAAAGTCAAAATAACTTCATCAGTAATGCCACCCATATGATCTACATTCCCTGCTGTGAAATAGATGTACCAGAACCACATCTCTAATATTTACCCTAAGTCATTAAAATACAATATAAATTACTCTATCAAACTAAACAATTCTTTTTACCAGTCCTATAAAAATATCGTAAGCTCATACACAAGAACTAAAATTGCTTCTTAGAATAATCTAAAATCTCCATCAAGCAGATGGAGAGAATATCTCATCGTATGCATGGTCACATTACGCTGTGCCAACTCAGGCTGGATATCAGTGCCTTGGATTAATACCAACAAACACAAGCATGGCAATTTCATACCTATTAGTGAGTATTAAAATGGTAATAATTGTATATAGAATCAACTTTACTTCATTCAGAAAGTAATAATCAACAGTAAAATTAGGAAACCCAACATACAGACAACTAAAGGCTCCCAGGAAGTAATTTTTGCTTATAATTGTATATTTGAAATTTTCTTCTAGTTTTGGTTGCAAAATTCTTCTGTTAATGCTCCAAAAATAAGATATACCAATTGTTGCAAATTACTGCCTAGAAAATCTTAAGTAATATATAACTCTGTTACTGCATACTCAATACACAAACCTCTCCACATATTTAATTTGTTGGGTTGATGATTTTGTTTTATTTTTTTATCTAGAAAGTAAACATTGAAACAAAAGTCTGTAGATAGCTACTAAAGACCCATCTCATATGGTTATTGTGAGAACAAGAAAAAACTTCCTTTTAGGGGATGCATTTATTTTATTTCATAATGTCCCTGAGCAAATGAAAATATCTCTGGGAAAGACTTCCTGGATGTATGTGCCATGACTGGAAAGTACTCCTGCTGGAGGAATATGATAAACTATCTGAGGACATGGCACAGGGTAACCAGAGCCCCCTGGGTTGGTGATCAGAGGCAGATTCACAGGGGGACATGCAGGCCTTTCTGGATGGTGGGCGGAGCCATTGCCACAAACTCTCTACCTGAGGTCTAAGGAAAGGAATGGGGTTGGCCCCTGGTGATTTACACTGCTGGTGCCCAGCCAAATCTCAACCAGCAACCAGGCTAGGATCGAAGTGGGGATTGTTAAAGTAGAGGGGAAAGAGGAAGAGAAAGAAAACTTCAAGAAAAGGAAACACCTCAGCTTCCTTAGACCCTCAACTGCATACACGCTATATCCACTATATGCCAAGACTATATCAATTGCTTTAACTCCTTCAAATATCACAATAACTGTATGAGGTGGGTTCTGTGGTTATCCTCATGTTACAGATGAGGGTCATAGATGTTAAATAACAGTTAAGTGGCAAGGCTGGGGAATTTAGCCTTATTGAGACCAATTCCAGAATCACCATTGTATTTCATTTTGCTGAAACCATTTATCCCTACAGATTATACTCTACTTTTTCCATCTTGCTTGGCGCTCCAGGAGGCTAACTTATATGAAGTACATCAAAACCGTTCATTCCCTCTGGTTTCCAGATGTGTTCTGTCAATGGAGGGAGGGAAGAGAATAAAATTGGGACATATTCCCTTGCCTCTTCTTGTGGGGTCTTGGGATGGCCGCATCCCCCAACAGAAGTGGTCCTTTCCAAATGACACTCTACTTCTGGGTTTTGGTACCTGCCCTCTCCTTTACCCTTTCAGGTAAAGGGAGAGAGCATGAGTCCAAGGGTGGTGGAGTCCAAGGGTCCAAGAGTGACAAGGACACTTTGTTACTAATCTTTGGGGAAGAAGTTTCCCCTATCTCCTATATTTCCCTACATTCTATCCAAACGTTTGTAATAGTATCATTATTAAACTCCCCCAAATTTCCCCAAATCGAGTGTGCCATCTCTTTCCTGCCAGGATCCTGACTAAAACAACTGCTATAATATTCTGCCATGGATAACAATTGTTGGTCTTTAAATAACTAGCCAACTCAGTAGAGAATGTTTTCCCATCATACTTTTGTTAACGTGTTTTATTTGCTCTCATCTAACAAAATCTATGGAAGTTTATAAATATAGGAAAATTAGTACTGGTGTCTTTTTATATAAAGAGTTCACATAAAGCAATAAGAAAAAATATGGATTCCCCAATAGAAGTCAAGAATAGGCAATTCACAGAGGAATTACCAATAGCCAAAAATCACAAAAAGACTAAGACTGATTAGTAATCAAAGAAATGCAAAGTAAAAGAGATATCATTTCTCACCTATCAAATTATCCAAGACCAAAATAATGATGATAAAAATCAGATTTATTGAAGGAATCAGAAAATGGACAGTCTCAAGTATTATTGGATACAAAAATTTTCATATCCTTTCTGGAGGGCTTTAAAATGTGCATATCTATTAATCCAATAATTCTACTTAATAAATACATTACATTAATTTACCCTAAGGAAATGATTAAGTGTGTAAACAAAGTTTTATCTACAGAAATGTTCAATTTAAAAAATTGGGGGGCCAGCCCAGTGGTGCAGCGGTTTAGTTCACGCTTTGGCAGCCCGGGGTTCACAGGTTCGGATCCCAAGCTCCGGTGGACGCACTGCTTGTCAGCCATGCTGTGGCGGCGTCCCATATAAAGTAGAGGAAGATGGGCATGGATGTTAGCCCAGGGCCAGTCTTCCTCAGCAAAAAAGAGGATGATTGGCAACGGATATTAGCTCAGGGCTGGTCTTCCTCACACACACACACACACACACACACACACACACACACAGAAATTGGAAACTAACTGTCCAATGATAGAAGATTAATTAAACAAATGATGGCACACGAATATGATAAAATACTTCATAGCCATTTAAGCTATTGCTATAAAAATGTTTATTTGCACAGAAAAATGTTTACCTTTTATAGTTACCATACAAATAAGCTAAATCAGGAAAAAGCAAGCTACAAAAGCATTTTATTACAGCATGGTTATAGATTCCCTGCAGGTATGCAGGGGGCATATCACCCAGAACACGGGAGCCGTGTTATAGGAGTTTGAAATTTATTCTGAGATCACTAGGAAGCCACCACAGAGAAAAGGGAACCCTCGAGTTCCATTGGTGGGAATGTAAATTGGTGCAGCCACTATGGAGGTTTCTCAAAAACTTAAAAATAGAACTACCATATGATCCAGCAATTCCTCTTCTGGGTATTTACCCAAAGAAAACAAAAATGCTAATTCAAAAAGATATATGCACCCCTATGTTCACTGTACCATTATTTACAATAACCAAGACACGGAAATAACCTAAGTGCCCATCTATAGATAAGTGGATAAAGAAGATGTGTTAATATATACATTCAATGAAATATTACTCAGCTATAAAAAAGAATGAACTCTTGCCATTTGTGACAACACAGAGGGACCTAGAGGGTATTATGCTAAGTGAAATAAGTCAGACAGAGAACTCCAAATACCATGTGATTTCCCTCATATGTGGAATCTAAAAAACAAAACAAATGAACAAACAAAACAAAACAGAAACAGAGAACAAACTGGTGGTTCCAAGAGGGGAGGCTGGTGGGGGTTGGGCAAAATAGGTGGGAGATTAAGAGGTACAGACTTCCAGTTAAAAAATAAATAAGTCATGGGGGTATAATATACAGCATAGGGAACATAGTCAATAATATTGTAATAACTTTGTATGGTGACAGATGGTCACTAGACTTACCGTGGTGATCACTTCATAATGTGTGTAAATGTCAAATCACTATGTTGTACATCTGAAACTAACATAATATTGTACATCAACTATACTTAATTTAAAAAAAGAATTGACATCAGGAGCCTTGAAAATAAATAAAATTTTAAAACCTCAAAAAAAAAAAAATGAAAGCCACCACAAGGCTTTAAATAGTGGAGAAAAACAATGTTCATAGCCCTATAAACTCTATATTACTTGAATTCTGACAGCCAAATCCTGGTAAACATCTACTTGGCATTTCTGCAAGTAAAAGTATTTTGAAAATGCTAATCTATGCAATCATCATCATTATTAAAGAAAGTCTGGAAGTAGTAGAGGTTTAGCTTGTAGACATACTTGGAAATCTACTTTATTATGAAGTTCTTCTATCTGGATTTAAGAAAGTGCTTTTGTGAGGATTCTGTAGACTGGCATTTCTTATTGCATCTTTGTGCCACATGCCATGATCTACAGAGGATGGTCACAAGCACCAAGCTCAACATTCCACCACGGTGCCCTACTCACCTTCCCATCTAAGCAAATTCCCTGACAGCACTGTGTGTGAAGGCTAGTACCCAGCAAAGTTCCATCCTGGCTTATGTATTGGAGGAAGGGTAAGCTGAAGGGTATTGGTCGAAGGAAAACAAGATTCTGGGCTAGAATTCTTATAATAGTGAAAAGAATTCAGAATTCAGTTCATGACTTTTTCAGTCTGGCCAATATTTGAATAACATATAGGAGCTGAACAAATTTTAATTTGCTGGGTCCATTCTTAAAATAACCGCAGTTAATTCTGAGTTTTAATGGGGACTTTTGTTCCCCTACTTGCCTCAACAGAACCAGAAAGAACCTTATACTTAATTTATATATCCATTTATCTAAAACACCAAGAGTACTCATTCTTGCCTCTGGTGATCCTTCTTAATAGAAATTATCATAATTAGGAAATGTGGAATCAACTCTTAAAAGATTTCAAGATGCTTGAAGAGGGAATATCCTAGATATAACCAGGGAAAACAATCTAAGGTAAAAAAAAAAAAACCCTCAAATGTAAAATTTATTTAACTTAAGAATATTTTTAGAAAATTGTGGTACTGATGATTTTCTCATAAATAACAATAATTACGTGAAATGTCTTCAAACATACCAACCTTCTTTTACCAGCTCATCCTTCTTTAGAATGTCTAGTGGTAGACATAAAGGCTCAGAAATGGTTTATTATAACTGAAATTTCTGTCTGTTATTACCAAAGAGAAATGTATTGAGCTTAATATGTTAGGTTTGGGAAATCTATTTTCATTTGCTATAACCGATGGTCTGTCATAAGCGTGGACATAGTGGACTTCCAGATTCTATCTTCCATCTGCCCCTGACATCCTAAGATGAGACTTCCTTTATTTTTTTTCATGTTTATAGAGTAAAGACCCAGTATCCAAAATCTAAACTAAACCTCGTAAACTCTATGAGAAAAATGAAAGTGATAAAAGAAAGGTAACCTTCAATCGAACTAAACACACAAATATCTAGAAAATGTTGAGCTATTCCCATTAAATGTTGTAGAAGTTATCCCCCATTTAACCTTGCCTCAAATAAGATCTTCTGATTCATTGGGAATATCTGGTCATTAAACAAGAGGACACTGCCTCCAAAATACATTTGCTTATTTTACTTTATCAGAGAGAAAAGGAATAAATGTGTAGAAGTAATATTGCCTTTGTGGTGACTTTATAACTTGTCTACAAAATTTGTTGATATTTTTCTCACCAAAAAAGTAGAGTTTAGGGGGCCGCCCGGTGGTGCAGTGGTTTAGTTGGCACTTTGGCAGCCCAGGGTTCGCGGGTTCGGATTCCGGGTGCCTGCTGACGCCCTGCTTGTCAGCCATGCTGTGGCTGCGTCCCATATAAAGTGGAGGAAGATGGGCACGGATGTTAGCCCAGGGCCAGTCTTCCTCAGCAAAAAGGGGAGGATTGGCAACAGATGTTAGCTCAGGGCTGGTCTTCCCCACACACACACACACACAAAAGTAGAGTTTAATTCCCCTCTTCTTAAATATGAGACAACTTTAATGACTCAATTCTAACGAATAGAAAGTGGTTAAGGTGATGCTGTTGACTTCCAGGGACAAGTCAGAAAAGTTTAGTTTAGGAAAGCCAGATTCTACCTGGATTCCTCTCTCTCTCTCTCTCTCTCTCTCTCTCTCTTTCTCTCTCTCTCTCTCTCTCTCTCTTACCTGGCTTCTCTCTTGTCTCTCTCTCTCTCTCTCCCAGCCCTTGGAACCCAGCCACCATATTGTGAGGAAGCCCAGGTCACATGGAGAAGCACATGTTGGTATTCCGGTCAACAACCCCAGACAAGGACCCAGCCAACAGTCAGTAACAACCACCAAATATGTGAAAAAAACAAGCCTTCAGATGATTCCAGCCCCTAGCCTTTGAACTGCCTCAGCTGACACCAAGTGGAAGAGAAATGCACTGTCTCAACCAAGCCATGCCCAAATGGAAGATTTGTGAGCAAAATAAATGTTATCATTGTTTAAGCCACTAAGTTTTGGGATGGGTTGTAATGCAACAATAGATAATGGGAACAACCATATAATTGTAACTAGAGTATTTATACTTTAAGAATCAGGAGTACTTTAAATGACACTTTAGTAGAAGACACTTAGGGCTGGTGGTGGGGGCTCCAGCTGGGTCTGAGTCTAGATAGGAGGAGGGGGAGGCAGCTGTAGAATTTTACCCTATGTAGTTTCTCTCAAGCTTTCCCAGCCTCGCTAATTTAGAAGTCAGATTTCAGTATTCATACCTAACACGCTGCCTGGCCCTATCCCTTTTCTACCAGGGAGGCCTAATCCTTTACTTCCCATCAGAGAAATCTGTAGCTGAACACAACTCTTTCACTCTGTTCCTTTGCCTATGCTGTTTGCCCAACCTGGAATGCCTTCTCTGTTCTAACTTTGAGATATCAATTAGAAAAATGTCTTGCCTAAATGCAGCTCTGGAGATCATGAATATACCAGTACAAGGGTTATTCAGTTGCAAGTAACATGAATCTAGTTTGGCTCACTTAAGCAAAAGAGAGAAAGAGAGAGAAAAGAATTTGTTGTAAGAGTTTAGGGTAGCTCACAGAGTCAAAGGAAAAAACTAAAGATTGAGATCTCTGAAAAGATTGTAATCAAGACTCTCCCAGGAATCAAAGTGGTAAAAACTAGTGGCAGTCTCTAGAGGCACCAACATCTAAACATACTCGAGCTGTTCTTGAGTCCTTGGATTACCCAGTTCAAGAATTACCCTCCCAGGAGAGAGCTCCTGATTGTCTACTTTGGGGCACATACAATCCCTTTGTCCAGGTGAAGATGGAACATCTTGTCTGATAGTTCCACCAAGACTATATCCAGTTGGACAGGAGTAATTAGCCAAAGTAATCTCCACATATTGTCCACTTGATGTCCACTATTACACTTGGTCCTTCAAACTAAGTCACACCCCTCTATGATTCACTCCTATAGTATCCAGTGCTTCTCTTGTGGAGCACTTCTCACAATGGTAAATTATTAAATTTCTGGACAATCGTTGCTTAATATCTGAGTTCCCTACCATCTGTAAAGTCCATGAAAACAGGGACCGATTCTGTCTAATTCATCACTGTATTTTCAGCACCTAGGACAATACCCAGTGCAAAGATGCTCAAGAAATATTTGTTGAGTATGTGAACATACTTCTTTACCTCTGTTTTGTTATTCATTTTTGCTGATACACACACACAATTATATTCTTACTTTAGTTGAATAGTAGACTTCTGTGAGTAGACTCTATTTCCCCTTAATATTCAGTAAGTAGTTACCAAGTGTGGATGATGTCCAGAAACATCCAATTCAGAAGCAGTTCAATTCAAAAAACATTTATCTGGCACTTAATATATGCACGATCTATTATCTGTCCTCTAGGGGCTTGCTACCCAGCAAGGGAGGCAGACAAATGCACAAGTCATTATAATACTGGGCAAACACTGGTAATGGCTGCAAAAGAGGTTAAAAAAATGAGAGAATAATTGGAAAGCGAGGGAAGACAAGATTCATTGTAATGTGGGAAATCAAGAAGCTTAGCCAAAATATTTTGATCACAAAAGTGAGGGGGGAGAGGGACAGCAGACTGGGATTCAATAAATGTTTTTTAATAAATTAACCTCTCAATAAGTACATTATAAGCAACTTAGAGAACACATCAAGATATTAAATGGTTATTTGCACCTGGCCCCTTTCATCGAATTGAAATGAAGGGATATTAGCTGACCATGTGCTGCTATATAGATTCTATAGATTTTTCTCTAAAAGGCTGATATCTGATAGGAAAAAAAGCATCTCTGAAGAATCAAAAGACCAAGAACCAATATGTCTTTCCAAAGGGTAATATGAAAGCGTTGCCATTTTCATGGGGCAAATCCCTCAAAGAAAGGCTGATAGTGAGCAAGCCTATTTAAATACTTAAATGAAGAAAGCAAGCTACAAATTCCCAGGGGTGCCTAAGACTGTTAAAGTTTCGAGGATTTTGAGGAAGGAAGATTTTTGAACCACCATGAAACATAAAAGCAGAGAAATCAGTAAAAAAAAAAAAATATCTTGCCTGGAAGAAGCAATTCTCCTAAATGCTGACTTTTAGTCATGACTGAATAAAAATACAACTAAAGGGGCTGGCCCAGTGGTGTAGTGGTTAAGTTCGTGTGCTCTGCTGCGGTGGCCCAGGATTTGCAGGTTCAGATCCTGGGCACAGACCTATGCACAACTCATCAAGCCATGCTGTGGCAGGTGTCCCACATAAAATAGAGGAAGATGGGCACAAATGTTAGCTCAGGTCCAATCTTCCTCAGCAAAAAGAGGGGGATTGGCAGCGGATGTTAGCTCAGGGCTAATCTTCTTCACACACACACAAAAATACAACTCAACTTTTATAAAAATATGAAAAATTGGAAGATTCAGTTGTAGAGTGCAGTACTTGATGAAAGCATCTTCTAGCTGGTGGCTAGAACGGAGTGGGGAGGGAAAGACACATCAGAGCAAAGTGAGAGGCACAGGAAATGTCTGTACTCAATCCATAGCACAGTATGAAGAAGTAGGTTTTCTTCCCTCTGTACCATATAAACCCCTAAATAGAGTTCAACCCGATATTAGTTTTCCCAACATTATCCCTTTCATGCTGACACTACTCAGGGCGCAGCCAAGTGGAGATAGATCTAAGTTTGGTTTCCCAATGACAAAATCACAGAGGGAACAGCAATAAAAGCTGGGACATCTAAAGGGCAAAACATCCCATACACTCAGGGAAGAAGGTCAAAACTGTCGAATAGACACATGATATGAAAGGGATGGTCACTGCCACTGGTTTCAAGGAGAGTTCGTCTCTTCTACTTAATATTAACACAAACATACATTAATTCAATCTGAAAGCATGATTTCATATTTTTTAATATCACCATATATTTATTGACATCTATTGACACATGTTAAATAAGTGGTTTAAATGTGCCAATAATTTCTGATAAACGTGCATGGGGCATGAATAAACTTGTAATTAAAAACATATGGGGTTTCCAGGGTAACAACAATGGAAAGATGCTCCCTTGGTAATCCTGACTATTTTGGTATATATTAAAGGAAGTAGGTTTTAGTAATCTCAACCAAAATCTCTAAATATCCTTAATAAATGTACATTTTCCCCCAAATATGGCTTCAAATGTCAATTTAACTTATATACATATTCACAGCATGTTCAGTTCTTAGAAGTGTTGCACTAAAAGACCATCATCTTAGTTTTGGCTTATTTCTTTTTTAAAAAAAAAATATGAAAGGTTTATTCATGAAGGTTAGAAAATCCCAATTAAACATTGGCTATAAAAATGCCCAAAGGAATGAAGACACCCTGGATTTGTGGTAGCAGCCATGCTGCAATACCTAACACATGACTAATCCTTTGAGAGAAGTGCTTCACTCTGGAGTCAGAAAAGAGCTCCCCACTGGGATAGAGAAGACCCACAACCTAATTAAATCCTCTTACTTCTGGAGCAGAGATTATTCTCTCCATATCTAGCTTGAGTTTTGGCTTCTATGGAGAAAGTTAGATTAGAAAAGCAGATCTTATCCCTCAAAACCCCTGCCTCACCTGATCATTAATATCTGACCCCCACTCCCTAGAGTGGCACTTCTCAGATCCGAGAGAGATACACTATTGGTCCAAGAAATGGGGAAAAGGCACTCACATTTATTAAACACCTCCAACTGCAGGCACTTCTTGCCTTCGTCTACTTAATCTTCAACACCCTATCAGATGGTATTTGAACTCTCATGTTACAGAAGAGGAAACGGAGGCATAAGAGGTCATACCCCTCTGAGCAGGTCAAGAGCAGTGATTCGAACCTGAATTAGGGTCCTTCTGCTGCACCATTTTCCCCCTGTCTTCATGTGACTTCAATGGGATGTTTCTTTCTCTCTGAAATTTTATGTAGTTCACCTTGACTTGGTCACAAACACATCCTCTGAAAGATCTCTGAACATTTAATTGGAGGCAAATGCTATGTTTCCTAATTTTAGCAACAATGTGGTCAAGACAGAAAGAAATGAGCCCTTGGCCTGAGAGCTGGCAAATTCCCTCAGAGAGACAGCTAACACATCCTGGAGAAATACCGCCCAAAGGAAGGCTGCCACCAGGATATCCAACCGAACTGCAAGTTAGAGAAACATTTGCTGTCGCCCACAGACGTCTGGCTTCATATCACTTCTCAGTGCCAACATTATTTTTAAAATCTCTATGATTTGAAAAAATCACGCACACCAATATTTTAAATTTGGAGAAGATTAAGATCTGTAACCGCCCCCTTGCATCTTGCTCACCAACTTGCCCATATACTCTCCAAGATGGAGACAGTGAATTATTGTCCCCTCTAGAACCTGCTTGTCATCCATTTATAAGTCTGAATCCTTTCCTAAATGGACTTTGGGAGAAATCGGTGACTAATGTACCTGAGGAAGGAAGGAGAAAATGATCTCCAGAAATTTTCTTTGGCCAAGACAGCCCAGGGGGCTGATGTTTCCTTAGGGAGAAGCATGGCTAATTCCAAAGGCCTCAGAATTTTTGTTGTTGGTTTTCTGATATCTGTTGCTAAAAAAATAATCAAATTCCCTCTAAAAATGGCAAGTTCATTTTCAATTCTTAATAAAGTGTGGCACGGCTGCTATTTGTTGAGAGCTGCTTACGTTACAGGCATTCATTCTGGCTCCACATGTGTCACCTCATTTCAATCTCAAGACCGCCCCATGAAGTAAGTCTCATCAGTACCTCCATTTAGAGATGGGGAAGCAGAGGCTTAAACTTGTTATGTACCTTGCCCAGCTGGCTAACAGGTGGCAGAGCCAGGCTCAAACCCAAACAGCCTGACCCCAGAGCCTTGACCCACTGCATTATATTACACAATAAAGAAACAAGAATCTTGGAAGTTGAATGGAGGCAGGAGAGACAGGGAGGAAAGATAAATTTAGTTCCTTCTCCCTCTGGACATGACTAAGAGACAATTGCTAAAGAATCGCATTTGTGTTTTACAGCATAAGCACCAAACTCTTGTGAAGAAAACATTATGAATGTAATTTGTCCTGAACCACTTAATAGTCCTTTCTTCTTCCTCACTTTTTGGGATGATAGTTTTTCTCAGACGTTTAGCCTTCTGACCAAATGAACAACTTCTGAAATGCATGACACTGAAGATTCAGATATCCTGAAGAGTCACAGGACATGATGAAGTAAACAGAATGTCAATATATAATGTTGGTTGTAGACTTTGGGGGGAGGGGTGATCATGTCTTGTTCATTTTTGCTTCCTCAGCATTCAGTGTAGTGGGGGAACTAGACTAGGTGATTAATTCTGTTTGGTGTTTTCTCCACTGAGTCCCCAGAACACAGCATAGCTGCTGCCATAGAGCGGGTACTCACAAATATTTGTTGGGTGAATGAATTCACTCAAAAAATTGAGTTGAATGTTGAATGCAGCAACTGTACGGTATAGAAAAGATCCATATAATAAATAGGACAAATGATGGGTTTCACTTCTATGACACCACGCTGTAACTACATTCTATGTGTACACCTTTGTTTTGATATGACGAAGTAGCACAAAACTAGGAAAGTCAGTTTCAAAACACTTCACAGCAAAGACGAGAAATATAAGAAATGGAGACACACAGAGTTGATGAAAATTCCCAGGAAAAGTAATCTCAAAGATTCAATATAGAAATGATCCCAGGATATCATGGTTTTATTTTCATCAATTGTTTTATTTTGAGGGGAAAAGCTGGTTCTTCTAACTTCTATAGATGTGCCCCCCTCACCAAAAAATAAAGTAGAATGTTTCTTTTGCAGCTTTGTGACTGTCAAAGAGCAAAGGAGGCAATGTGATGAATTTTGAGAGAGACTAATAATAAGAATTTAAAAATTCCTTTATTTATTCTTTAGTATCCTCTCTGGAAAAGGGCATATATACTAAGAATGGCATAAAATGACAAATAGAATGGCATTGTAATTTCAGAGTACAAAATGTTAAAAATTTGATAACCATTGTAAAATAGCTTCATAATTACATTTATATTGAAAATGTCATCACCTTGTATCTATATATTAAATATATGAAATCAATTTTAAAAGTTTTTAAGATATAATTTCACATACATATTTCTTTCCTCTGATAGGCAGAAATGTGCTATTTTGCTTTTACATTACATGAAGTATTTCATTATATAAGCTAATCTCAAATATTGCTAAACTAAAAGCTTTAAATTATTTTTATGTTCACTTGTTAAATGTTAGAATCTGGTCACATTAAAGGAAACAATTTCAGCTTCAGCCATCTATTTTTAAATTTTAAGTCATCTTTTTTTCTAGGCTGCAAAAGAGTATTACCAAATAAACTGACAAAACATCTCGGCAACTAACATAAACGTGCAATTTTAATGCCCTCTAATCACAGAAATCAATATGAGATTTTTGTGCTTGTGCATGACCTTCTTCAAATTATCCCCCCATTTTGGCTGAATCAGAACGAGTGTGGGCGATCTGATAAAAACCCCTAAGTGTGTGAAATAAGAGCCCTCGCCTCCACTGCCAGACTCCTCTTGACAGAAAGATGATAGAAGCATCACATCCCTGGGAGAGTAAATGCAAACTGACAAGAGACGAGCCTTTAGATGTTGAATATAATCTTGAATTGTGCTTGAAGTGTCTTATTATCTTGTCTTCTGATGTCTGAAGGGGTGGCTCATTGTTAGAAAAAGGAAAACCCTTACACATCTTTGCCATCTTTAAAAATTGTTTGGCCTTTTACAACTGCTTTTCCAACTAATGTCCATTTCTCCTGACAATAAATATGGCAGGTCGTCGGCAAGTGACAAACAATTTACTTTACATGCCACACTTTTATGGGTTTTGAGAGCTCATGTGGAAGCGCGTTTTAAAAAGCCCATAGAAATTAGCGGTATTACAAATGTTAAGAAGACAGATCTACGTGTATGTACTGATGTAAAGCTACTCGTCATGGTTATTTCCTGCTGTTTCTGGTTTTATATCTCACTGGTGCCAGATTCGAAATTCAAGTTCTTTATTTATCATTGACTAAAAATAGCCAAGGAAAATGAAAAAGCAACAACCCAGTCTCATAATTCCATGAAGGAAACGCACTAATGCAGATTTCCAATGCACACGGCAATATTTGGAACAGTACGAAACAAAATCCTTTTTTGAAGTAGTATATCAAGGTCAACCTTGGGCTTGCTGAATTTTGGCCCTTATCTCAGACCCTTCAGCGCTTTTAAATTTCTGCCATCCTTTGGGGTAGCCCTCATGCTTCATATCTACCATTTGTTTTGTGGTTTTATTTTAACTTAAAAGTTTAATGATATTCCCAGTCAATAGGATTCCTTAGCAGCTAAATCACAGTCATGCTCATTTTCTGTCACCCAGCCAGATTTTGTGAAAGCTTTCAAGATCTTTCCTCAGACCTCCGTCACTCTAAGAATCCATAAGAATTCTCAAAAGGACTATAAACTGTTACAGGGTTAAGGTTATTGTATCATTATAAAAACATATTGATACACTACAGATGACAAGATGAGTGGCTACCATTGCGGGCTAGCACAACCATCCCGATGCCATCAGCAATCTCCAACGGGACCAGCTCTTTTTGTTTTTTTTAAGCAGGCAGCTGTAGGCATTAATCCCTTTCAAAGCATGATGCTTAATTTTTAACACTTTTCTGATTGCCTGCAGACACCAACTGGACTGTTACAAAATCACTAGAAACACGGAATACGATAGGAGTCAAGATTCCAAACTAAAGCAAAGAAACAGACCACTCTACCTGAAAATTTGAACAATTTCTTAGGTAAATCTTAAGCATAAAACCTGCCTCAATCTTAGGAGTTAGAATAAGATGAGCCTATCAACACCTAAAGCAATGACGTATGTGTCTTCCCAAAAGTGTGTGAAAGTTTTCTGACACAATCAAGATGATCCCGGTTCTGAATATTTACCCATGCATAGATTACAGTGCAGTATATGAATACCATTAAATGGATCCATTGAAATGTTAGCTTTATTCAATATTTCTTTCATGCTTCTCCTTTTGCAAATTGTATGCTTCCTTTTTGACACGTTTCTGTTTTGCAATGTTTTGCTAAATAAAATTAGATATATTAAAGTAAAAATGCAGGTTTGGAAAAGGGCATTTCACCCCACATACCACTTCCACATCTATACATTTTCAAATACAGGAAAATGTGTTTTTCTATTTGGCTTTTTATTCTCTTCCACCTTCAGTTGATTTTGGCAAAAATTCACTCCGCAATAATAATTTTTCATGCTTTTTAAACAGCTTCAAATGTTTGCATTTTTCAATCAAATTAATCCCTCAGCCTCTCTTCTACTTGGACAGTGATGATTCTCTCAAGCAATAAATAACCCAAACCAGTATTTTATAAAAATAAATCTCACCATATTGATATTAAAAGACAAATCACCACATATGTGGCCATCAAGAACTGCAAAAGGAGATTAATTATACCACACTGCGTTGATAGCAAATGTTTAAAATGTGGTTTCTCTATTGTGCATCAACCACCCATTCCATCTTGATATGTGGACATGACATGTATATTTAGGCACATGGACTCCTAACAGGAATGTGTAACAAAAATTGTGCTTACTATTAAACAATTCCTTTTACTTAAAAAAAGAAAAGGATAAATGTTTATACTGTAATATATGCATAGCCTACAAATAGACAAATATTTCGGTTCCCAGTATTTAGATTCCAGGAGTCTCCCCTAGTGTGGGCAAGTTTTGCATCTTTAAATATATATATATTCCCTATAAATCAAACTCTGCAGAAACCCCCAAATCTCTTTACTGAATTAAATGGCACAAATTCTGAGAAATCCTGTTGTCTCCTCTGCTCAGTGAATTGCAGCTTCAGAGAGGACACTGGAACTTGGATGATAGCTCAACTCTGCTTGAAGCAATACTACAATATGATCAGTTATCCTTTATTGGTAAACTATTAATTGTGATAAGTTTATCTGGAAACTATTTTTTTAAATACGCATAAGTATAGGAGAAATACATTTAAGTGATATATGGATAGCATGAACTAAAAAAAAGCTTATTATTATAAATTAGCCTTTATTAATTCTATGATAGAGAATATGCAAACATACTACAAAGTAGTAAGACAATTTGAAATATCATATGGACACAGGAGAAAACATGGGAAAGAATACACCATAGACAAACACAAATGTTTACATGGGTAACATTAGATTTATTCACTGTGCGTTCACAGTGCCTAAGAAAGAAAATACAGGGAAACAAAAATAAGGTATAAGAAAATGGAAAATCTGCATTATTACTTTTTTATTTTTTGTTGTTGTTGTTGAGGAAGACCAGCCCTCAGCTAACATCCGTTGCCAATCTTCCTCTTTTTGCTGAGGAAGACTCTGGGCTTGTGCCCATCTTCCTCCACTTTCTATGGAACGCCGCCTCGGCATGGCTGACAGGCAGCAGTGTCAGCGCGTGCCCGGGATCCGAACCCAAGAACCCCGGGCTGCCAAAGCGAGACCTAAACCGCTGTGCTACTGGGCGCCCCCCATGCATTGTTATTTTTAAACTGTGTTAATATTCGCCTTTAAATATGGATTGCTTGGCTTTCACAAACTTTTATCACGATCGAGGTTTTTTTCCTCATTAGTAGGATGAAATTAAAGTAACACATGATATTTGGAAAGTATATCAGTTTGGAAAATGCTGATTATTTTACGGGAAAATATGAAATACCAAGGAACCTGCTACTGCCAAAAACAAGATATGGCAGGACAAACATATGCATTAAATTTTTAAATCGTTTCATGTTGGTTGTCATTGGTACATATTAAGTGTCCTAAAATTACCTTAATATTCTGCTTCTTTCTCAGGCTAAATTAACAGGTTTTGTTTTAGTTATTTATTAAGAACATTTTTTTAACCATCTTAGTGAATGAAAATTTAGATTTTTCATAATGAATGAAAATAGATTCCCATTTTCAAACGGTCTTCAAGACAGCAAATCTCCTAAGCATTTAGCTTATGTGTAATGATGTTACTTAGTTTCTCTAATTGTAATCTGATCATTTTTTCCTCATATTTTCAAATAGTTTTGATGGTATTGCAGTCCTCCACTAAAAGTGACTTAGACTGTATTAGTTATGTTGTTCCAGCTGGCTAATTTTTTAATTAAAATAAAAACAGTAAATTCTTGCCACATAGAGGATCTTAAAAGTACTTTCAAAGAAAGGACTATAATAAATTTGAACATGGGTTTTCTTTTAAATTCTCAAATAAAATATAGACATTCAAATAATGTACTAGGATTTTAAAAAAGGAACAGCTAACTATTAAAAAGAGACGTCAGGAGCTATGCATGTTTATTAGGTGTTTTTAAAAAATGATCTTTGAATACTTATGAAACAAAGTTAATTTCCACTTCTCTGAGAATGACACACTTTCTTGAACTAAAAGAGATTCAGCGTTATTCTTTCTGTTCACACTAAAAAGGCTTACTTCATTTTTGATAGCTCACAATAGTGTCACAACACAGAGTCAGAGATGTCACCAAACTAGTCCACCCTTGTTTCATATTTTTATGAAATTGGACTTTGAGAATCAGAAGATGGAAGTTTACATTTAAAAGATTGAGTCAGGTCAACACTTTTAATAAAACAGACGTCATCAGAAGCCCCCATATTGCCAAAGCCCAAACACTCCTTTATGAATGGATTTTAACATAAATATTACTTGAAGATATTCCCAAAGAAAAGTCCAAGGTTGGAACTTTGGAACCTCATTCAGGCTCATAGCATAAGGGAAATGTTCAACAATAAAATACCAGATTGAGACAAATTATGCTCACTTATTTCCCTCTAAAAGAAAATACATTTGAAATTTAAAAGGATAAACATTTAAAAAGGAAGACTAAAATGGCATTCATAAAAGGAAAACTGAACACAAATACCAGGGAAGTATAAAACCTAGGAAAAAAACAAACAAGAAAATTCCAGAGCCACGTTGGATATGAAAGAGAAACCCATCTGCTGGAGAATGCGACTGTTACTATGAGCTTTCTCTAGCTACCTCTGCCTTTGGATATTTTTAAAAAATTTATTAACCTGACAGCAGGAAACTTTACACAGATTGCCCTCTGACAGGGTGCCAGTTTGGTATAAACCCTTTGCTTCTTTTTCTTTAGCAGAAGAAAATCAAGAAACATGTTAACTGGAGCCAGGTGCACATTTGGGCAAACGTGCCTGTTCCTCCAATGGTCCCATTCCCAGGGAAGGCCAGGATAATCAGGGGCAGCCCGACAGCGAACCGCACCCTCCACCATGCCTCCTTCACGTCTTCCTTCTTTTTAATGTGTGAATGTCTGATGTATTATTAATCCCCCAACATAAACCAGCAAGGTCGTCAGTCAAAGAAAGCACCAGTTCTCTCACAAATTATCTGTTTACTGTCTAATAACAAGCAAGGTCCACTTGAAACAGTCACTTAAGTCTCATTTTTGAAGTGGGAAAAATTTTCATTTGGTCAGTTCTTGAAAAGAATAATGCTCACACTATAATTAAGTCGGGTAATTGGGGAAGAAGGCAGTCTACTTAAGGGCTGAGCCTTGGAAGCTTGAATCAGGAATGCACCTCTATTTATTAATTATGACATAAACTGGGCTGTACAAAAACACTGTAATGCCACAGAAACTTTAAGTCTGAAACATCCAAGACATTAACAAGACTAAAATGTGATCGTTTAAAGAGGTGATGGCACAGATTAATGTAATTTCTAATACTTTATCTTATTTCCAGTTGTTTAAAGGACAATTTAACAATGACAACAAAATATAAGAACGGTTGCAACCAAAATAACTGAAAAAATGTAAAACCATATCAGCATTTTGATTTGCTAATGTAGTAGCATCCTTAACCATTGAAATACTGAACCTTCTTCTTTAAACGGTCTGACCTGAGGCACGGCAAAGAGACAGAAAAGGAGGCACTAAGAAAGTTCCCCTGAATCTTCTGTCACCTATTGTGCACTGTCGTCTCTTAAAGTGCCACTTAGAAACTAGCACAGCTCAACGAACGAATATGGTGAAAACTTTGCACAACCGTGCCATTTTGTATGGATTTATCTTCAAAGCTTACACATTAATGCTATTTAAGGTGGATTTATTTATCAATATAGTATTACAACGGTTTTCTGGGGGGGGGGGGACACTAAACTAAATTTGTCTAAACACACACAGCCTCTCACTGGATTTTTTAAAGAAATACCTCGGTGCATTAGATTGTCTTAAATGCTAAGAAATGTATGTAAATGTGTATTTCCCCCTCAGTCATCAGAGAGCAGCACAACAAGGACTTGTTTGACAGTTAAACCATAACTGATTTTTGACAAATACCTTATCATGCATCCCATTTACTGACACAAATACAGGTTTCCACTGGTTTCTTTTAAACAACTGTTTTTGCACAGAGTCTATTGCTCAAATTATTTAGTTGATTTAAAAATATTTGGTTTAATATTTCTGTAGCAAAACACACTTTCTTCCAGGAAAGATAGTATGAATTTTCAATTGATATAATATCAAAACTTATAAAAATATAGGAGCATGATGCATATTTTAAATAAATTTATTTCTCCAGGGAATTTTCCTCATCACCTCCCAGCTAAATTCCCTTTGGGCTTAAGTCCTATGTGCTGATTACTGGTGGCAGCATATTTTATCAGAATATTATAAATATCCAAGGCATTGAAACCTTGAGAGAGACGTTTAAATAAAGTAATAAAGACAGTAATGCCTTATGAAGGCCTCCACTCATGCACAGGAGAGAGGCAGCATCCCCACAAAGTGCAGTCCCCATAATGCCCTAGCAGTGACCTCCACGCTGACCTGCAGAGACCACTGTCTCAAGGGGTGACAGACAATTTAGTCCTTTATCCTTTTGTCATTGAAAATGACTCCACTGCCATAAATTCTAATCAAGTCAAACTGGATGGCAATTTAAAAAAAAAAATCTTATAATGCATGTTGCTATGAGGAAGAAAACAGAAAGGAAAGGAAAAGAAAAACCCTATAGATAATACATTTTCTAGCAAGGAAGAATTGCTGTCCCCACTTTCAACTCTTTTCCAATAGTTCACAGATAAATGACATTGAAATACTCACTCTTACAAGTATCATCGCATGCAATTTCTTTTAACCTGGAAAAACACAATATCATAAGACGAAACCAACCACTGGTTTTTATTTCAGGTACAATGTTTATAAATGGTTTTTTGTATACATCTCAGCTTAAGGCTTTAGAGTGTGGTACAGCTGAGAAGCAAGCCACAGAGATGAACCCGGCCACCCAAGGTAGCTGGGACTTCAAGAAAAGCAATCATGAGGTTTAACTTGAAACAATGAAAATACTCCCAGGGGGAAAACTGTTAATAAATCATCTTACAAATTTCAAATATATATACGAGAAAATATTTAGGGCATATTTTATGCGGTCTCACTTCTTCAGCTGAGACTGCATGGGAAAACTTTAGTACAGATATTTTTCTAGGGGTATATATTACTTTTATCCTTTCTGTGGCCATTTTCCTGACCAAGTGGTTGATGTGACCATTTGAATTTTAGCATCCAACCTGACTGAATGTGGAACACTGAATTCTTGATGGGCATAACTAAAAATGAAGCACCATGTTGACACGAGGGCTATAAATGTCACAAGAGAAACACAGCAACCTCTTCCCTTTGAGACTGTTTGCCAAAGGCCAGTTTTGAGAATGGTTTTGAATATGTACAGCACTAGTCACAAATTAAATGACTGGCCCTGTGTGGCATCCCTCATTTGATCACGCAGCTGAAACACAGTGAGACCCAGAGACAGATTCTCTGATAATGCCCCCCAACATGCAAGTCTGGTTCTCCTCCATACTGTTCCCTATGGCTCAGAGCTTAGCATAATACAGTCATAAACTGAAAAAGAAGATAGTTATTTTATGGGCTTTACAAGAATAAATAATGCACCACTTAATGATATCACAGAGCACTACCTCACCGCATGCTTCTCAATGAAATGTGGATTCATCTCTCCTAAGTGTACTTTAGTTTCCATGGCTGTTCAAGTTAAGCAAAATGTTACCCCTGATGTAATTACTTTACAAAACACAAGGGCCCTTTTCTGAACTTTCTACTTAGGCTGGCATATGGCTTCTGGTTTCTCCTTCTGGTGTTCTGAGCTGCTCAGAGCACTGAAACATTCTGCACGGTATGCTTCCCTTTGGATGCTGTTAAGTGCAGAGGTGCAATTTAAGGAGAGGCATAAAAGACCCAAGGGTTCCTGGAATTTCCTTTGTTTATCCATAGAGGGCATCAGTATTAGCCTTTCTCCTGCAGTTTTGGGCTGAAGGTGCCATACTGTGAGAGAAACAGACTTGTCCTCTGGACTGCTAACTTGAACAAGACACAGAAGGGGGAATAAGCTCCAAAGAAATCCATTTATACTGAGATTTCAGGTACAATAAAAAACGGAGCTCCTCTTGTCTCCTATGGTTGGCTAATGTCTCTCCACAAAAGTAAACATATCAAGATGCAGATGATTTGTCTTAATCTGCTCATTTCATTATAGAAGCACAGTTTTCAATAACACAATGTGTATGCTATAAGAATGATGGCTCGATATTAGAAAATCACTATTTAGAGATAAACCCAGATGTTCCCAATTACTCAGGAAAAATGTAATTCTTCATTATCAAGTAAAGAATATAATCATAACTACACATAAAAACAAAAAACTTGAACATATTCATGTCAAATAAAATAACGGTCCATTAAATTATCACCCCTTAAGTGTTGCCAAAGTTGCTAAAAATTCTGGAAGAGAATTATTCTAGGAAGATTTAGTCAGTTACATAAACTAGAATTCCTAAGGCTAAGTCCTGTAATATTACAGGGTGAAAGCATAATCGACTCCATGGCTAAGGAAACCTTAGAGACCATGGGGATGCTTTCCTTCCGATGTGAATCTATTTTCTCTGTCTCATACTGTCTTCAATTTTTATTCTCAAGTTTTCAAAACTGTTCATCTACTGATTTCTTCCTTCCCTAATTGGAAAGTGGGAAATATTCTCATTGTGTTGTTCATATATGTGTCTAGAGACAACATATTATTCACATATGTGTCTAGAGACAACATAAAATCAAGTGAAAACACAAGGACTGTTAGATATTAGGTGTGGTCTGTGCTGGGTTCTCTCTCACAAATTCAGAAGTTGAGAATCCAAAGTGAAGATGAGGAAATTCCTAAACCTGCTATGATTTCTAAACTAAACTATAATTCCTTAGTTTATCCCATAAAGATTCCATTAAGATATTTTTTCAATGAACTTTTAATTCAAATTTATTTGACCCTCTTAGATTTTTTGAAGCTTATTTCTCTACACATGCAAATCTGTAAGAGATGACATAACAAATCTATAACAATTTTCAATGTTAGAAAATCTAAGTAAATATTGAGAAGCCAAATTAATTACCCCTTCATTGGTTTACTCGAAGAAAAAGTTAGGGTTATAAGTTGAAGTCTACAAAATGCATTTACTTTTTAAAGATGCATGTGAAGTTTAGGAACAAGAAATCCATTATCTGCAGTTATGTTGAATTCACAATTGATTACTTTTTTAAAGTAAGTGCTTAGTATTAGTATACTTAACATCAGAGAGGCTGGAGCGTGGCTTTTTGCCTTCCTATAATTTATAATTTTTTCTGACTTTTCTCACTAAGCCCCTGAAACAAAATGAGCGTTTTAGGACATAACTCTTCCTACACAGATAAAAACTTAGACCACAACAAAATATTTCTTTAGAGTGAAAATGTTAAAAGCTTAATGTCTAGGTATGGAAAATTTATGTCAGAGGTGGAATTGCTACTTTTCAAAGAAAAGGGAATATGACAGAATTTCTTGAAACTGCAACCTATTATACTCTTAAGTATAAAATAGTATTTCACCAATAGAAAATTTGAAACAGGCAGTTTCTCTGCAACGCCCGTCTAAAGTTTGATCGAGTGAGCCTTCAAAATCAGAGAAAAGCTCCTCTGCTAAAGCTGGCCTGGAGTAACCAAACTAGCAAAGCTGCCTTCTTTCTATGGGGTAAAACAAAATAAAGCTTTTTTTTCACAGAATTAATGACTTTCTTAACAAAGCAGTTTATGCAATGATGTTGTTTTTCTTTGAAGTTCAGGCACACAACTGTTTTTAACCTGAGACCAAGTAGTTCTCTGCCTGAAACCAGGTATATAATATATGGTTAGTAATATATATATATATACACACACACACACATATGTGTATTTAGTGTTGTAAGTATATAAACACTTGAAAATAATTAAAAGCAAATTTTTCAGGAGCAATTGTTCTGAAAACCTAATGTCACTCTGTTCCATAAAGTGCTTCTCCGGCAGAGACATCTAACGCCAGCCATCACTCAGTCACGCGCCTCAAAAACCCGCTCCCCTTTCTGATTAGAGATCACAGTTGCTGGAGTTGGCTTACAGAGTGTCATCCGTTTGAATGACAGATGTCTGTGCTGGAGTGGCACTCTGTTTGTTCTTGTTTTGTGTATGAAACAATGATTCCTAAAAGGTCCTGGGCTGCCTCCACAGTTTGGATGAGGCTAAACGGGAGAGGGATAGGGAGGGATGCAAAGGACCTATTTTCTCTCTTCATCACCCTTTTAAAAGAAGAGATATTCCTTCTAATTGCGATTACAAGATGTTCTTTCTTGGAGCAATTCCCGTAGCCACCTTTGTTTACCTGGCATAGAATGACTCGTATTGATATTTTTCAGTTCCCCTCTCCTGTCTGTTGACTACAGATAATAACTCTTTACTCTCCTTCCCCTTAACAAAAGGCTGCGAAGCAACCCGAAACCGAGTCGATATTTATTCAATAAATGTTAACCAATTCTCACAATGGAACTGATTTCCTGATTACTATTACCGTCTTCTTTTCTCAAATAATTTCTAGCCTGGGCACTCTGGCAACATTTGTGAAGTCAAAATGGGCAGTGAGGAAGTTCCTTGTTGGGAAAAGTTTGGAGGACATCCTCCTAGCCAGCTGGAATTGGCCTCAGTGGCTCGGCCCCTCCAAGATGCGAAGCTCCCCTTTAGTACTTACAAGAGAATTGAATGAACAACGGGGAAAAAGGAGGCGGGTGTGGATCGCTCTTCCGGACAACATGGTAGGACTGAAATGAAATACCTAGACAGACTTACCGAAGAGCTTGCTGGGAGTGTCCTCGCTGTCATTTGATTCCACAGGCGCAAGCAGGGGCTCATTCAGCTCGCTGTCTGAAGTAGCAGCCTGGTCCTCACCTCTCAACTCCGCATTCATTTCACTCGGCACTGACAGCAAGGGCTTACTGACTTGTCCAGCTATCATTGGATCCTAGGATGGGGGAAAAGAGTGAAAGGGAGGAAAAAAAAGTGGCAGCTTTAGTGTGCGTGTGCTCTCTCTCCCTCTCCCTTCTCTTCTCTCTCTCTTCCACACACACACTCTCCCTCTCTCCTCTCTCTCTTATCTCTGGCTGCTCCCGCTGTTATTGCTGGCTGCAGTCAAGTGAAGAGCTATTACAGATCCGAGGAGTTCTCCATTACTCCCCACCCTATTAAAGCTCAACTAGCATGTGAGAGATTCAGGAGGCTTCGGAGGGAAAAAAAAAGAAAAACTTCTTTGAAAGCAACCTAACCAACACAGCTTTAATTGTGGGATGTGCTTTTGTGCGAATGTTTTTACACCTTGTTCTGTCTTTAATGCAGTAAGAAAAAAGGAAGTGCTGGGTTTGTACTTCAGCAACATACTAAAAAGGAAGGAGCACCCTATGGAGGAACCACAGGCTATTTTAAGAAGCCCTCTCCCTGGGGGAGAGGCAATTAAACCCTGTCCTGAGAGCAGAGAAAAGAGATAGGGAGAAAAGAGTCCTCATGATGCTTTCAATGGAATAAAAGAGATTTCTTATGTAAATTCTATAAGCACCCTTAGAAGTTGACTTCACTGGTCCCGTATTGGGGACTGAAGCTGACCTCAGTCAAACGAACACTTTAAAGTAAACAATACACAACAAAATATATGAAAACTGATTTAAAATTTTTTAAAGGAATTGGAAAAATACTTACAAACTGTGTTCAATAATTCGGATACCTAGAGCATCGTGCGCCCAGAGCATTAAAGAAAAAGAAAACAAAAATCACCTCCAGAAAGGCAAACGTGACCCCCCAATAATTAAAATCTGCTTTATCTTCAGCTCATTAGGAGGGAATTTTAGGATCAGAAATATTTTCCAAGTGTAGCCTTTTATTCCATTTGCAAACTAAGATGCATAATATGGTATTGGCACAAATATCGGAGGCAGGAGGAAAAGAAAAGCAAGTGCCCTCTTTGCGTTATCTGGGAGCTATTTATTGCCAAGTTCATGCCTAAATGGTTCCCAAGCAGGAAACAGGTGACCCGCGCAGGAGCAGGTGGGGCGGCACGCTCTCCTGTCCCATCATTACATTGGTTGCAGTGTGCCTGTGGTTATTTTTTTTTAATGTATTCATGCCTGAAAAGTGAATTTGATATGACACATGATAATCTATGAAAATGTTAATCAATACAAATAGTTTAAGCTGTCATCAAATGCACTTCTTTAGTCAATACTCATACCACTGAAAACAATGTCACTGTCACCAGGGCTTAATTTGCACAGCACTTAAATATTGGACTCTGTGCATCAATGCACTTCTTCTTCAAATACTGTAGGTAAACACATTTTCTCCCTATTTAAGGCTGAAGCACTCAGCACGCATTTAGCTGAGCCGAATCCTCCCTTTTGAATACCTTGATAGGTCCACTGGAGGGCAAAATTAATACTTAATTGAATCTCACAGTCATCAAAATAATCAATACTTTTTTATTATTTATTCTTTACAGTCTGTTGACTGTTTCAAACCTCTGAGGGAATGGTGGAAAGGATTCATGGCTTTGAAACACTGTCATTTAACAAGGTAATTTTCAGTGGGGCATTAGGGGTTGTGAAACATATAATAAAACAAAAATGGTGGCTTATAATAGGAAGAAAGAAAAGAATTATATTTCTGCCATCTAACAAAACAGGATAAATAAAAAAGCAAGTGCAGAGAGAGAGAGAGCGAGAAAGGAGGGGGACGAGAGAGAGAAAGACTGGCTTTTGAAGGGTTTTATCATATCAAGAGCAGAGCCGAGCTTTCATAATGCTGACATTTCTCATTCTGACAATCCTAAACAAGTGGAAAGGATGAGATCGCAGATATCATCTTTCATCACATTCCCCAGCTCAAGAACCAACATGACAGCTCCTCTCCCCTTTACACTGTTAATTACTAAATAAAATACTACTCTCTGTCAGCATCAGATGATTGCAGATAGCAACCACAAACACTTCTCCATTGTTTCCCTCCTCGGAAACGGTGATACCTACCTTGAACTCTTTAGAAAATAAATTAGGCTTGTCTCACCATATTGTAAATATTTGAAATATAATCAATGTAATCAATGTGGTCGATTCACCGTATTGTCAGCCTAAATTTGCTGGTGATGGATCAGCATTTCCTTTACTGTGTTTGGTCACTGGGATTTGGAGCTCTTGAAAATGGGGGAAGGAAGTAGAGAGGTGCAGGCAGAGGAGAAGAAGACCCAAAATTCTTAAATGTTCCCCAAATTTCTTTCCTATGTATCTAAGGAAGAATGCTTGTTGGATTCTTCTGATTCAGTTAGTGGGGAGGGTGGGGTAGGGGAGGGAACACTGCTTTACCTTATGGCTCTGATAAGTATACTCATCACGTGAAGTAAAGAGCCCAGGTTTAAATTCTAGTACATTCTTTTCACTTTATAAAGGGTTGAATACTCATTCTCTCCAATCTAAAGGAAGGAGTGTGACTTGTGACTTTGAGACAGCCAGTCTGTGGCTGCACTGCTCCTTTGATGTCGTGTTAATGGTAAACTTATGCTTAGAATGGCATTCACTACCCTCATGATAAGCCCAACATGGTTATCAATGTATCAGTGAATATCTGGGTAGTCTTAAAAAAAGAATATTCTCTTCTTGCTTTCTTTGTGAATGGCCAAACGGAATCCCGAATCACACAGAGGAGCTGGAACGCAGCTGCCAAGTTCAAGCGCACTTAGATCTTTAAGATGCCCAGTCTGGCCGATATGCGCAAAGCATGTGCTGGCAGATGGTATACATTCACTGCCCGTGAGCTCTTCTTTAAATTACTTTTATGTACCTCATACATGGCTAGATTCCCAACTAGTGCCTCTCAGCGACTTGAGCTTAGAAAATTCAGGATTTTGTCATTCAAGCACTCATTTGAATTTTTTATCTTACAGAACACTTGATGTTTTCCACGATGCAGCTGTAGCCCACATATATATGTGCATGACATGGTTAAACAGCAAACCCCCAGTGAGACAGAGAGCAGACAGCTTTTAATCACAGCTGCAGCCACTGGGGGGTCCATTTGAAAATGTGTCACAAGCAGTAACCACGGAGTACAGTCTTATAAGTGATGGGGGAGTGCCTCTTTCGAGCAGCACTTGGCTTAGAAGTCGTTCTCTCCCCGCCAAAAGCGACGGCAGTCTGTAAAATCCTTTCTTCCAGCATGAAGAAAGGATTTTCCAATATGCACCTATATAGGTGCTTGCAGGAATGTATGGGAGCTGCAACTTCAACATGTACAAGGATCTCTGTAGCAGCAAATAGGAACAGAAATAGCTAGTGCAGGCAAAAAATAGAGTTGGTGAAGACTTACTTGAAAATCTGAAATTGTCAAAACTACCATCGAAGAACTTGGTACTTTTCTGCAATTCAGCCCTGATAGAAGAAAGTGACTGGTCCAATATGGAACAGTGTTTACTATGTGCAAGAACAGGACGTGGCATGTGCCAATATAGGACACTCAGAGGGTCACCAGAGACCCAAGAGCCAGACAGTGAGAAAAGAAGGAAGAGAGGTAGTTTCCATTAGCAAAATCTCAACAAAAAATTGCACCATGTCCTACAATGAAAAGACGGTAATCAACATCGGAACTACACAGTGATTATTTAAATCTCCTTCAGGCGTGGTTAAAGAATAAAAATAGGTCCCATTTATTGACTGTCTGTAACAGATAGGCACTTCAGATGTATTTAATGTCACCCAAACCGTGCAAGGTATTAGCCCCATTTTAGGGACAAAGGACTGAGATTCAGAGAGGCTAAGTGACTTGTCCCAAAGCCACACAGCTAGTAAGTGGTGAAGCTGTATTTTGAACCCTAGTAGATTCATCTCCAAAGATTAGCATCTTTTTACGCTGCGCAGTGGGCACTGGGTGAAGAAACCGAGGTTCATAGACTTAGTAACCCAGGAGGTTTCCCAGAACTTGAATTGTGGACCATAGAGGGTGTTAAACCCCAGATAACCGATTCCCAGAGCATGCTGTGTGTAGTATCTTCTTCCCTTCAGGCTGTAGGAATAAAACACTTCTCTGCCTGATGCCTCTGGGGTGAAATCTATGGGGCAACATGATGTAGTAGACATGACACGAGACAGTGTCAAATACCGAGGCTGGCATTCAGGTTCACTCTCTACATCAACTTAGAAATCACTTAACCATGTTCAGCCTCGGTTTTCTCATCTGGAACATGAAAATGTTGGAGTAAAACAGTATTTCCCAAAGTGCATTCCATAGAACACTTGTCCCAAAAAATACTCTACAGTAAGAGAGTTTTGCGATCAGATCCACATGGAAAACACAGCAGAAAACTCTACCAGGAAAGAACCCAATTCAACTCTGCTTAACCTAGCATTTCCCCAAATTATCTGACCATGGATGGCTGCTTCCTTATAATCTTGATTATATGATCTAATGGATCTAGTGCTTCTTGAAACTCATTTTAGAGTGAGCCTGCTTAGATTGCAGCTAACGTAAATGAGCTAATGTAAATCACAGCTCTAATTTTTAACGATTCTGCAATAGGCTAGAAGGTTTCAACAAGTCCACGTCTGACCAGGGCTTCTCACATTCTTTTACCTCATTAATATTCCTTACGGTTTATTCATATACAGTGATATATAGCTTAGTATACCCTAACTGATGTACTCTCTTCATGTACTAATTCCTGATATCCTTTTATGTCATTTTAAAATAAAGATGTTCCCGGGTATTCCTGTTGTAAAACCTTTATTCACAGAGAATTCAACGTGGGCTTTTACTAGGCTGTTGAAAATAATACCAGACAAACAAAGATATAATTCAGCTAAAGGCCTTCAGTAATTTAACCAACAGAGTTTTTGTAAGCATAATCATTCTCATTTTATAGTCAGAGAAACTGAAGATAGCGAGATTATTAACTCCACAAGACATCCGTGTCCAGAGGCAGCCACGCGATGGAAATACCCGTGCCCCTCCAAACTGAGCTTGACCTAGGTCAAACATATTTTTATGTACATACAAACTGGGAAACAGGCCATCAGAATGGCTTTAAGGAAAATATAAATGAGATAGGCAGGCTTCAAAAATCCAAGGAAACAATTCATTTGGTTGCGAAGCACCAGAATATCGCAAAGTTACACTCAACAAATCTATTTCTAGAACTCAATAGAAAAATTATATTCATTATAAAAGAAAAAAATGTATTGGATTCCCCCTCCTCCTAAAATGCTACATTTCAATTTAGGAAATAGGTAGAAACAAATTACATACAGGCAACTTAATATGCAAAGACACAATCATATTTTGCATTTAATTTCTCCCACGGAGAAGAGGTAAAAATCTGAATCACAGATAATTAAGAGGAAGAAACTAGACCTCGATGGGTGTGGAGAAAAGGAAGCTTCAAGTGTGAATTTTGTTCCCTTAGTCAGGAAGAAAAACAATTTTTCTCTTTCTTTTACCAATTACCAAATATTATTATGTAGGTTAGTTCTCAATACAATATTTAATGTACTGAAGAATATT
The DNA here is from genome assembly GCA_031878705.1 of Tapirus indicus. NCBI lineage: Eukaryota > Metazoa > Chordata > Mammalia > Perissodactyla > Tapiridae > Tapirus > Tapirus indicus. The sequence goes on from CM062917.1 coordinate 77,694,480, forward strand.
TTCCCTCAAAAGTTACAAAGAATTTTCACTTTTTTTACTATTCAATATTTCCTCCTTCTATCAATAATTTTTAAAGAGACATTCTATTTGACTTTTGTAAATTAGACCATAGTTTACTTATATGTTTTTTTCTATTGATGTAAGTATATATATTCATTGTTGAAAATTAATAAAGATCAAAAGACAATAGAAACACCATAAATTCACCCACCACTGATTATTTTACTTTAAATGTCATTTCCTAGACTGCAAACAAAAACTGTTTTGAGAAAAGAAGAAAATCCCACATTTTCCACAAATACTCAAAGGACAGAAATTTGCATTATAATGAACTTAATGACACAGCTTAAACATATAGACCCTTGATTATCCCACAATAGATTTTCACAGCAAAATGTTGATCCCAACATGTATGCCTTCCTCAACCCGATATTCCCAACTGTTTTCTATTTCGCCTGTCTCTCCACTAACTTTACAGTTAGTGTGGCTAAAATTTTATTTAATCCTATCCCAAAATAAATAAGATAAGTATTCTGTGAAAATCAAGCAGAGCATTCAAAACCGAAAACAAATGCTGGGTTTAGAGAGTGATGTACTGAAGAGACTTGGCGAGACCTCGAGGATGTTCCCTGATTAAGCCCTAAGCACCGGCATGGCCACAAGTGAGTCACCATCTTTTCCATCTTGGTTTCCATACCAACATGGCTGTACATATCTCGAGGGTGATATTGTGAGACTTGAGTGATGTATGTAAATATGTTTTGAAAGGTAGAAAGTAATACACAGATAAACATTTTCCACTATACTGCTTCCAACATAAAGGTATCCAAGTGACTGTCGGTTTCTTGTCTCTCCATGTCTTCAGTTTGGAACAGGAGTATATGCTGTAGTGGATGCTGTGGTGTGCCACCCAGATTCCCCCCTTTTAGGACCAAGGCACCCATTTCCCAGCTGCCAGGAATGCTGGCTGAGGATGGCTCACAGCTGCATCTTTCCCCAGAAATTACCTTTGCCTGAAAGGAGCTGCCTCTTCCAAGGTCATGTCCCCTCCTAAGGGGCAGCCTAGATTTTGCCTTATGGTCTGCAAAGCCTAAAATATTTCCTCTCTGCCTCTTTACAGAAAAGGTTTTCCCACCCCTGAGCTCCACCCTAGGTTTAGTCAGGCACTTTAATCAATATTCCCCCTCCTGGACTAGCATTTAATTCAAAAGGCTCCACTCCAGACTTGGCCACCACAAACGCTTCAGCTACCTCTGTTCACTGTCCACCACTCCTTCACCCTGCATTTTGCTAATTAGTATAATTTATATTAATTTGAGTGAAATTAATTACTTGTTGATCAGCATTAACGGAAGTTAGAAATGGGTTCTCATCTGGTTAAATTAGTCATATGCAAGATACGTGTATTGGCTAAAATATTTTGGAGACATTCCCCAGCTTTGCATGAAACCAGAAAATATTGAGAATCTAACAAGTCCTGTCCCTATACCCTCAGGACTGGGAGCCTAAGGCTTGGTCCCCAAACTGTCCCATGTCCAATCTTTGGGCCACAGAGTTCTAGTTGCCTGATGCTGACTGTGAGAGATGTTTCTCATCTTCCTTCTAGAATCTTGCCGTCTGCCTTAATGAAGGTTCCATGCCAGGCGTGCTAGCTTCACCCAAAATGACAGGGAACTATGACTTCATCAAGCTTACAGAGAGGCTAAGCAAACTATTTGGGGATTCTTTGCTAATAAAAGTGTGTTTAATAAATATCTGTACATATTGCAGCTTTTAGTCTGAGCACTTGTTTCTATTATAACCAGGTAGCAGGGCTTTGGGGATAAAGCAAACCCTCACCCATCTCTAACCATCACTGGTTACCTACCAAAAAGAACCCAATAGTTGTGCATAAGATTTTGTTTAGGCCATTTGCAACACAATCCACTATACTAAGTGATAACCCACAGTTAGGAGAATGCTGTCTTAGGGGCAGGCAAGGTCACTACAGAGTGAAATAGGGTCCAGAGCCAGCGTGTACATATGGGCACAGTTTAAGAGTCTCTTGTCTTTTTGATGAACCTCAGATGCATGTGCAATCCCCTTTCCCACTGTCGGTTGCCACCTACAGTCTCTGTCTCTCTCCAAGTCCCACCCTGAGCGCCACATCCTCTTAACTGTGCTTATACTCCAGAGACAGCTCCAATTAAAGACTAAAGCATCAGATGCAGCTGTGTTTAAACACAAACAAGCAAATAGACAAGGAAAACAGCTCATCAACACAAACCTGTAGGTGGAAATAACCACATAACAATCAATCAAACAAGAGTCTGCCAACTCTAGACTTCCACAAAGCATCTAGTGCAGTTAGACACACCTCATCTAGATCATCACCTTGAACCTCCATAGCTCCTTTGCCCCCAAGAGGTTAAAATGACTGAGTGGCTGATGGTTCATGTATACTTATCTGGGAAGAAAGGGAGACACTGGTATTGACAACCTAATAGCACCATCAATTCAATTTCTGCTGCCTTTGTGAAAAAGCATCAATAAAAGTTCAATCCAGGCTCATCTAGATCTGGTCTTTTGGTAATGGGGTTATACAGCAGTATTGACATTGCATACACATACCCTATATTCATGCTTTCTTCATAATCTGATGGCTTCACAGGTATCAGGATTTAATCAGAATACAACCCAGATTACAGTGAATTTGCATTTAGTGATTTGAATGGACAAAGAGGGAACATCCAATCTCTGTTCTAAAAGAAGCTTACTTTCTAGCATCTCAAAAATTCTAACAGTGGTACTTCATATATATTGTTTATATTAATTTTGAGCATATATATACATCGACATCTGTAACCTTTTCCAAAAGTGGATGATATAGTCAGTTCACAGAATGGAAAGACCTGGTCTCTAGTCTTGGAGTTTTCAAACTGAGCACTGGACTGAGAAGCCCTAATGTTTTTAGGGAGGGGCCTCCAGGACCTCAAAGGGGGGCAGGGGAGGACCAAAGAGCTCACTCCCAGTTTTTAACACCGTACTGGCTCCTCTCATCTACTTTACATGGAGTCTCCAGTATACTTGAGGAAAGGGTTTCACAGGTCTGCCCATACCACATATCCGCAATGCAGCACAGATGCGATAAAATCACAACCGTTTTTCTATTGGTTAGTCATTTACTTTTCCAAAATACTTAAAAGTTAGACTCTACAGTTGAGATGTTTGAGTCCTTTGCAGGCAGACGTGTCAGAATTCCCAATACTGGGCATTGTGTCTGATACAAAATAGGCTCTCAATAAGAGTTTTAATAGATTGACTGACTGACTGTGAGAAAGAAGGAAGGAAGGAAGCAAGGGAGGGAGGAAGGAAGGAAAGATAAGGGCAAGGATTGTCCTTAGTTGATATTTTTAATATTTTAAAAATACATTTAATCGTATCTGAAATTACACATATGACTCTAAGACCTCACCTGGCTATTTTAGCTGTCTTGCATTGCACACACATACACACTGACCCAGCTTCTACTTCCAGAAATGTGAGTTTGGTTTTGTGTGAATGTGTTACTTTGTTTTACCATGGGACAAAATGGGAGAATTTAATAGCAACACTGAAAGGAAAGGAAATGAAAGTGTTTTTCTCTAGGACTGAGGCTGAATGGGAGAAAAGTTACCACTGGTTCTGGGGAGAAGCTCCCCCAAGCAAAGGCATCAGCGCTGGAGCTGGGGGTGCCCTGGATGAGCACACGGCTCTCCCACCGTGGGCCTCATAGCTCAGTCCACGCCCCTTGTCCAGCCTGAAAGAATCTCCTTCCTGCCACAGGGAGCCTGACCCGCTCCTACACGGTAACTCTCCTTCCCAGTACCGTCTGGTCACTCAGGGGCAGGACCAGCAAACACACACAGCACATTAGAAACACAATTGTACCATAAATGTTCTAATTCTACCACTTCTCTCAGAGGAAAATATTCACTTGAATGAATAATACTTTAAATATGTGGATACATCTAATTCTATTCTCCTTTCTGAATGGCAAAGGACATACAGTTGAGAAGAAAAACTTTTTATTCAAAAAATATCCAGTTCCCTATTGTTTCACATTTCCATAAATAAATAGAAAAATCCATTCTGCCCCCTGCTGACAGACTAACATCCCTAAAAATCCTGTTTGAAACCTAAGGTTTCCACAGTACCTTCTGAATTGGGTCCAAACTCCTGCCTAACATGCCAGACCCTCCACGCTCAGCCGGGTCTAGCTTTCCTCGGGCATAGAGTATAGATAGACAACGCACAGCCATAGAATGTGGCTTCACAGTTTTATAATGATTGTAAACATACCAAGTGATTTTCCGGCAGGTAGCACTAAAGTGTCCGGGCCTAGTTAGCCTTGCACGCCCTCCCTCTGGCCCACAGTGGGCTGAAGGTGGCCGGCCTCATCCGGACCTTGCATGCCCCCGGGCCCGCGGTGCCAGGGTAGAAGTTGAGCACTGGAGCTGAGAGCCTGTGCTGGGGCCTGGGGTCACTTTCTACTCACTGAAGGGCCTGGGGCGAGGGACTTACATCTCTCTGAGCCTTAACGTCCCTGGGAGGAAAATGGGAGTAATAATAGTATATGCCTCATGGGATAGCTTTGCAGATCAAATCCATAATTCACAAGTAGTGCTGGGAATAGTTGGATGGCATCGTAATAATAAGAGAGGTGTCTGTTGACTGCTCTATGTCCGCAGCTCTTCTGACAACATATGAATACACGTGTGTACATTTTATTGTGGAGCATCTCCTTAGCCTTCATCAGATTTTCAAAGGGATTCATGATCCACCTCCCCATCCTTCCCCCCAAAATCAGAAAGTAACCACTGCTGAGGAGTAGGGGCCCATCGTTGCGCCCCTCGACTCCAAATGTGTATTAGAATAGGTCTTGGCACTTAGTAAGCCCTCACTAAATATCCATTGATTTTATTTAATAAACAAAAACAAGAATCAATATCTATAAATGACGAAAGGAAGGTCAAAAAATAGATTTTTGGAAACTAGATTACTTTGACGTCTTTTGAGAAGGAATTTGCTTTATAAATCCTAAGGCCTTATTATTTTAAAAAATAAATAACAGAGGGCTGTAAATTCTGTAGAATTGTATCCCTGAATTAAAACGGTCTCTGGCTTTTAATTTTCCAGGGTTCGTGTATCCACGTTCTCTAAAGGAATCATTCTATTTCTGCTCAAAAGGCCATTGCCTAATTGATTTCACTAATCTGTGTTTTCCTTTCCTCTCCTCTCGAACTGCGGTAGCACACGCTGGACGCTAAGAATGTGGGTTGCTACATTGCCGCTTCGGGTCCTTCGCGGCAATCCGGGCAGCTTTCTCTCGGCCAATACAGCTCCTGCGTTTTGCTCTCATTTCTGCCTTGGGTCTGTACATGGTACACCCGGCCCCAGCGACCCCCTTTCCCTCCCTCCCCTGTAATCCACTCTCCTATAATATTCCAAGGGTGACCCTTGACTGTCCTTTGAATGTCGCTCCAATTCAAAAGGCTTCTGAGCTTTTAAGAGGAGCAGAGATAACATAATTCCAAGGAGATGGGGGTGGGGAGGGAGGGAGAATGTGATTGGAAAGATTCACTAAATCGTCTCATTCCTGGCGATTTGGCCTCTCACAAATACATGAACTGGCAGGTTTGTTTTTTATGGGTTCTCCCCATCCCATCAGCTATCTTATTAACCCCTGTTAAAAATATTTTGTTTCCCACCCAAACTATAAAAAGAGACTTTAAATATTTCTTTAAATCTCTAGCCTTTGAAATTGAGAGCAATTTTAAAACAAGGCCAGCTTCTATTAATATTTGTTTATGTCCTTTTTAGTTTGCATGATTGGGGATGGCTCTGAATCAGGGTCTACTTAAGACAAAAGTGATGCACTTCAACAAATATTTATTGATCGTTCATCATGTGCAAGATGTTGTGCTTCAGACTGTGGGGAATGCAAGGATCAAGAAATATTTGCTACCATCAGAAATTTCACCATCGAGTAGACATCACTATAGAGAATAACGGTATTCATCATCTTCCATGAGCCAAGTATACTTTCTTTCACAGATACAACATTTTCTTGGGCCCCCTTATCTTCTTTTTCTGTAAAATGCCGACGTAAACTAAGTGTGTGGACCAGGCACGCAAACCCACAAACACAAACACCGTTTCCTTGAAGCACTGTTTTAACATCATTACAGAGCCTAATGAATAAATACGTTGCTCCACCCAGGGAGTTTTAACGGGGCATTTCTAGATTTAATTCCTGATTTTAGGGAGCTACTCTGCAACTGGTGACCCACTGTGTTTTGAGTCTGAAACAAGGTATCAACCCAGCCATCCGCAGGACCACTGGCAATCCAGGGCTGTGCCACCAGTGGAGCAGATGTGGCATCCGAGTTACTGCTGTTTATCACTGAGTATTTTTAAAGAATTGCTTCTCTAATGTCCTCAAGCACCTACAGTAACGAGAATGGCTAATGTGTTGTCAAGAGGAAAACAGATCTGTTTTAACAAATCAGCAAGGCACGCTCATAAAAGCATATAAAAACAAATGTGCTGAAGTCTTTATAAACAATTGACTCTTTTCAAGTGGGTTTAGAAGGCGCCATCTACCCTCATTCCCAGTCTATCATTAATTTGCTTAGACAAGTGCTTCACAGATAGAAAATAGACAATTTCAACTCAATGCCTGATGAATTATCCCAAATCTGACTACGTAAGTGGGATCCGGCCCAATGACACTAACGTACCAGTGCGCCAGAAGTGGCTGGAATGTTGCCTCGTTACACAGTCCTCTTCCATTCTACTCCACTGAGCGTCTGCACGGTTTCTCCACATGCACGTGCATTTTGCCTGAAAAGTTTTCTGTTTCCCGCGCAAAACTAATGAGAAAGAGTCTATTGCTGCGTTCCCCTACTTTCTCGTGACTTCGGCTACAAGGGCTCATGTCTCCACTTTCCTCCGTGCCCACTAGCAGACGGTCCTGCTGGGCAGCCCTGTGGGATCTGCACTCTGCCTGCAAGGCTTGCCCTTGGCTTTCGGATCCGGAGGGGGCCACCTGTGGGCACTCGTTTCATTAGTACGTCAAGCAAAACTCTAATCAAACCTGCAGAGTACTTAGTCAAAAAAACTCAGCCAGAAATCATCTTTTTGATTAAAACCAAGCAGAAAAGTAAATTCAAATTAGCATCAAGATAAACTAGGAAATGAATTCTCAAACTTTTGATATAAAAATAGATATAGTCAATTACAATAGATTTTTTAAAATTGAATGAGTTTTTTAAATCCAGTGGAAAACAGCTTGATTTATTGTTGCACAGGATTATTGGAGATACTTTTTCTCCTCATTTAACTTTGATATTGGTAGTGTTTTTAGTGCTATTTATTCATTTATTCAACAAATATGTATTGAGTGAGTACTGGATGCCACGCCACCCACTCTTCGAGGTGATGGAAACACATCACTGAACAAGACAGATTGAGTGCAGCTGAAATGACAGTGGGGAGACTGACAATAGCCACATAAACAATTAAGGAAATATCACAACGTTGGGTCGTGATGAGTGTCCTGAACAGAAATAAAGCAGAGTGAAGCGTGCAGAGGAGTGTAGGTGTGGAACATATAAGGTGATCAGAAAGGTCACGCAGATAAGGAACTGTGAGTCAGAGGCCATCGTGAGCGAGGGGAAGGGCATGTGAGCCTCGTAAGGGAACGGTGAGGAGAAGGCCCTGGCCTGGGGTCCTGTTTGATGCCCTCCAGGGATCAAGAGGACCAGGTGGCTGAGGGTGAGTGAGTGCGCATGGTTGGAGGTGAGGCCAGAGAAGCGGCCACAGGAAAGATCAGGTGGGGTCTTCCAGGCCCTTGTGAGGACTTAGGATTTAATTCCAAGTGAGAGAGGAAACCACTTGAGGGTTTTGAGCAAGATGTAACAGCTTTATTGAGATATAACTGATATAAAAAAACCTGCACACATTTAACGTATACAATTTGGTGAGTTCGCACATACGCATACACCTGTGAAACCATCACCACAGTACAGGTAATAAATACATCCATCACCTCCAAAAGTTTCCTCATGCCCCCCCTTTTTAAATAAATTTTTAATTAAGAATAAAAGATTGCAAACAGTCTATTGTACCATATAAAAGGTGTTATTTCTGTGGACCCAGAAAAAATTTCAGTAACAAATCTTACAAAAACCCGAATTTAAGCCACATTTTTTTCTGACTCTCATACCTCAACAGGCTTTATATTAATTTAATTTCTTTTGAGAAATTAATCAGATGAATCATTTCTCAGCTTTACCTGCCTTTGCAGAACCTGCACTGGCTGCTGCCTTCTTGCCTTGTGGTTTGACTGGATTATTACCAAAGCCCCTGGGCACCTGCGGCCAGGTGAGGAAGGGAGCGGGTCCCTAACGTCACTGAAGTCCATTCTTGTTGACACTTGACTAGCTCCCAGTGCCGTCTTAGAAAAGTCACTTAACTTCTCTGAATGTTTCCTTCAGCTAAAATGATCTCTCTCCCCTCCCCGTGGAGCTCAAGGACTGTACAGTCTTGAGCTTGTCAGAAAAAGAACGTCACCTACCAGACTCTTCACGCATCTATGCCCCTCCCACAGCCTGGGCATCGTTTTGGAAGGGGCCTCTGCTCTACGTCTGGAAGCAAGTCTCTTCTAACACTCTTGGTCACTTGCGTTCTGGGCTTTTTGCCCTAGCCCCACATGATAAAAAGCCCCCTTTTCAACTCAATAGCTTGTACAGACCTCAGTTTAGGGACTTCTGCTTTTAAGAGCCCTCTTAAAGCACCTCTGGTTCTTCGGAAGCACTAGCGAGAAGTACGTGGTTTTGAAACACGTGGTTAAATAGAGATTCCCGGATCCTTATCCTGTTAAATCAGAATCTCAGAGGGTGGGGCTCAGGAATCTATACTTGTAACAAGTTCCTCAGAAAATTCTTAGGAACACTAAAGTGTGAGAAAACGCCTAGCTTAAAGGTATATTCTAGGAATGAGAAGGGAAGGGTTACCACGTTTTTCCCAACATTTCAGAAGGAAGCATGCCAAAGCAGTACACAGATTCATAATAACTTTTAAATAAGAGAAAACCTTTTACAACTTCCTCTTCTTCTGTCCTCTGAGTGATAAAATTTGGGGTATTGAACTATTTATTTCATATTCTCTATATGTCAGACTTTAACTTTAATCCCTTCCAAATTGCCATTCATTTTGACAGTCATATTATTTTAAGCTCTATTTTTTCATCCATATCTGCCTTGAATTTTATTTTAAAATTATGGAACTCATTGTAAAATTCTTTGAAAACTATATATATAAATACATAAAAAAATACATATGTGTGTGGGTATATATTTATATATACAGTCTTTATCTTTGTTAATGATTTGAGGTCCACGTTGCATATAAAGGTTAGTATCCTGCTTTTATAATTCAATGAATATTTATTAAAGACCTAATGTGTGCTAGCAGCTCGGTGCTGGGGGCACAACGATGAGCCAGCTATGCACCATATTTGTCCTCACAGACTTTATCATATTATGCTGTAACCATGTTCTCAGAATGAAATAGTATCCAAAATTGTGATTTCAATCAGCTAAATAATACTTACTATGATGGATGTGCCATGATTTATTCAACTCTTTTCTAACTGCAGAACATTCTGGGTTGTGGTCTTTGAAATGGGGTACATGCACACTAGGAGAGGTACAAGACACTGCATTGAGGTGCAGGAAGAAAGTATTTGAATTTCTATTTTTATTTCAACTTTTTCAATTCTATTTTGTGCATGTTTTTTAGTGGTAAAGATGTGTGGTACAAAAGAACAGTAAATAAATACATTTACATATATTATGAATGCATGGTAAAAATTATTTTCATTGATAAAGGTGAGTTATCACAAAACTTTGGAGTCCCTTGATTTAAGATGTGTCCAATTATTCACACAAAAAATAAAATTTTGACAGTTTTAAATATATTCTCAGGAGTGAAATTACAGGTAAAATAGTATGGACCATTGCCAAATTGCTTTTAAGATCAGTTGGTGGAAAATTTATGCTGTCAGTGTATGAGAAGGCCTCTCTTTCATATTATATTTAAAAATTTTTTTCTAATTTATTAGATGGAAACCGGCATTTTATTGATGTTTTAATTTGCATCTCATTAGCAAGGCTAAATTTTTCAAGTTTATTAGCTAAGTTTCTTCTTTCATAAATTACTCACATCCTTTGCCTGTCTTTCTATTGGGGTCTAAGTATTTTTCTCATTGAACTTTGTATATATATATATATATAACAGTAGTAGTAATCATAAAAAATAACAGCTGACACTTACTGTGTTGAGCAGTGGGCCATGTTATAAATATATACTTTATTTCCAGCCCTCTAAACAACCAAGAACGTTATTATTCCTATTTGAATGAAGTTAAATAACATGTAATTTGGTAGTCTTCTTGATTCTAAACTGTAAGAATTCCAAATATTTTTTCTAGAATTTATTGCCCTTAAATTTTTATTAATGTTGATTTTTTTTAAAAAAAGGTTAAAAGAATTCTTATCCAGTCATATTTATTAATCCTTTCCTGTATGTTTTATTCTATCGCTGTTATGATGAGAAATCACCCACAAAAAGGCATAAATATTCACCAATATTTTTTATTTTCTATGATTTTTTTTTTTTTTTTTTTTTTTGTGGGGAAGACAAGCCCTGAGCTAACATCTGTTGCCAATCCTCCCCTTTTTGCTGAGGAAGACTGGCCCTGAGCTAACATCGTGCCCATCTTCCTCCACTTTATATGGGACGCCGCCACAGCATGGCTGACAGGCAGTGCGTCGGCGGGCGCCCGGGATCCGAACTCGCAAACCCCGGGCTGCCAAGCGCGGACTAAACCGCTGCGCCACCGGGCGGCCCCAGTATGATTTTATTTTTAAAGTAATTCTAGACTCTATCTAGAATTTATGTGGGTATATGGCATTAAATAAAAATCTTACATTTTCCCTAATAGTCAATTTTTAGAGCACGATTAATCGAATATCCCATTGGCATGTTATACTTTCTTTTTTTTTAATCAAAAGCTAAGTTCTGATGGAATCTCGGCTCTGTTTTTGTGTGACCATACATAATGCCATCTAGATGTACCAGATATATGCTATATATATAATGTATAAATTTTAGATAATATATTTCTAAATATAATTTATAAATATACATTGTATTAACACATTTATCCATAATTATATATGTATTATATATTATGTAATAAGTATAATAGAGCAAAAATCCTCTCTATATTCTATTCCTCTTTTTTTTTTTTTTAATCTGGTGAGGAAGATGGGCCCTGAGCTAACATCTGTGCCCATCTTCCCCTAATTTATATGTAGGATGCTCCCAAAGCATGGCTTGATGAGCGGTGTGTAGGTCCATGACCAGGATCCAAACCCATGGACCCCAGGCCACCGAAGCAGAGTGCATGAACTTAACAACTACACACTGGGCCAGCCCCCTCTATTCCTCTTTTTCAAAAATTTCTCACATATTCTCAGCTGTTTATTTTCCAGATGAACTTTAGAATTATTTTGTCAAATTCCAAAATTAAAAGAGGGAGAGATAAGTGATATCTTTATAATATTCAGTATCACCATCAAGAAACTTGGTCTTTCTCTTCATTTGTTTACATTTTCTTTTATTACTTTCAGTGATGTGTGGGGTTTTTTTCATATCTATAAATTTTTTAAAAAATTTTTCAAACATTTTGTTTTGTTTCTATTGTGAATAAAATCAGTTTCCCCTTCTGTAGTCAAGTTATATATGGTTATTGCTCTTATATAGAAAAGCTATGAAGTTTTCAGTTTATTCTATTAGGACCATACATATATATTCACATCTTTATCAAATAAAAATAGATGTCTCCTCCTTTCTATTTATGGCTATTTCACATCTTATAACACTGTGAGAAAAGTAGTACCTAACAATAGTGATATGAGGCCTTGGTTTTAATTACAATGCTTCTGATGTTTCACTTAAGTAGGGTATTTATAGGATTTTTGGTGTTGGTTTAAAGACTGACTATCATATAAGAAACTCCTAATTCATTAAGAATTGTATTTTTTAAATCAGAAATGGCTGTTGTATTTTATCAGATGCTCTCTCTTTTTCTTTCAGCTAACTTAGTGATTGAAGTGTCAAGCAGGTAAGTTGTGTGATAGTAAGTCTCTTTGGATTCCAGGGATATTCTGTTGAAAATTAAGCTGAATTTTGGTTTCAGAGTATTGAGTGTTTTGCATTGATATCTACTACAAATAAAACTAGTTTACAGATTTTTTTCAGTTGCTGTTTTGTATTTGAATATCAAGATGATAATTGGTTCATAATAAGATTCAGGTCATTTTTCATGTTTTTCTATTGCTGGGATAATCTATATAGCAGGAGAATATCTGTCCCTTGAAAATTTGAAATAATTTACCAGTAAAATTATTTGTACCAGGAGTCGTTGTTATTCTTTTTTCTTTTGGCGGGATTTTTAAATAATTTTATAATTTTACTACAGTATTACTCTATTTCATAGTCAATTTGGATAATTCACATTTATCAAACATTTAAAATTGTGGTTTTAATTCTTTATGTCATTATGTACTTTGTTACTCCTCGGTCTGGCTAAGGTTGATCAACTTGTGTTCATATTTCTCACAATGCTGTTTTTAATCAATTTTGTGTTGAATTTCTAAGAGTTTTAGGTTTAGGTATTTTTTTGCCTTTACCTTACTCTTAATTTATTTTATTTGTTTATTTTTTTATTGAGGTAACATTGGTTTATAACATTATACAAATTTTAGGTGTACATCATTATATTTTGACTTCTGTATAGACTACATTGTGTTCACCATCAAAAGTCTACCTGCCATTCATCATCATACACATGTGCCCCTTTACCCCTTTCACCCTACCACAACACCCCTTCCCTTCTGGTAACCACCAATCTGTTTTCTGTACCTATGTGTTTGTTTGTTGTTGTTTTACTTTCCACATATGACTGAAATCATATGGTATTTGTCTTTCTCCATCTGACTTATTTCATTTAGCATAATACCCTCAAGGTCCATCCATGTTGTCACAAATGGCAAGATTTCATCTTTTCTATGGCTGAGTAGTATTCCATTGTTTGTAGGTACACACACACACACACACACACACCTTATCTTCTTTATCCATTCATCTGTTGATGGGCACTTAGGTTGCTTCCAAGTCTTGGCTATTGTGAACAATGCTGCAGTGAACAGAGGGGTGCAAATAACTTTTCAAATTAGTGTTTTCATGTTCTTTGGATAAATACCCAGAAATAGAATAGTTGGATCATATGGTAGTTCTATTTTTGAGTTTTTAAGGAATCTCCATACTGTTTTCCATAGAGGCTGCACCAGTTTCCATTCCCACCAGCAGCGTACAGAGGTTCCCTTTTCTCTTTATCCTCTCAAACACTTGTTATTTCTTGTCATTTTAATAATAGTCATTCTGACGAGCATGAGGTGAAATCTCATTGTGGTTTTGATTCGCATTTCCCTAATAATTAGTGCTGTTGAACATCTTTTCATGTACTGGTTGACCATCTGCATATCTTCTTTGCAGAAATGTCTGTATTTTTATACTTTGTTATTTGATGTATAATGTTTCAAGTCGTCAATTGTATTTTCCATCAATATAAATAAACTTTTTACCAGTTAGTACTTCTTGTCTTGAATTCTACTTTGGGTTTTTGTTTGTTTGAATTTTACTGAAACATTTGCTTCTTCTTTGATTTTTACCACTGTTCTAATATAGTATTTTAGGTGTATCTCTTGTTATTAAGACGTCTGGATTTTTTAAATGCAAACTTACAGTTTGTCTCTTATGGAGAAATTCAAAACATTTATGTTTATTATTATAATCGATATACTTGATCTTATTTTGATTGCCTCAGTTTTTATTTTCAGTTGTTTGCAGTTTTATTATTATTTGTTTAATTTTGATTTTTATTTTCAGTTATTGTGCCTCCTTTGTTTTCCGAGTTTTTCGTTTGTTTATCTGGTTTTTCTTTCATTTGTGTGTGCCTGTTTTGATCTTTGCCAGAAATTTGGAAGTGTTATACCCTGCTTTTAGTTCTTCAAATGGTTACTACTATTGAAAAAATATATATCAGGATATATGTTAGGTTTTATTGTTTAACTATCATAGTTGAGAATATAATAGTATCACTTAAGCACCCTCTCTCTATGAGGTTAAAAAAAGAATGGTCTTATATAGCTTTACAGAACCGCCAGCATACTCCTCACTCCCAGTCTTTAACTTGGAATTTTACACCAAATTTACAACTATTTATAAAAATATTATTTTTATTATAAAAATATTTTATATTTGGAAATCTTCTCTTTCAATACTATTTTGTATTTGTATTCAATTTCTTAACTAAATTTATGATAATTATTTAGTCCACTTTGTACTGAATTGGCTTCCCGGTTCAACAGCAGCCAACTTACCTCATGTCCCCTTTCCTTAGTTCTTGATTTTGATTCATCTCTCGTTTGCCTTTTAGTAACTTTTAAAGGAAGATTATGTGGGTGGCATATTGTCCAAGTCCTTGTTTATCTGGTAATGGCTTTCTATTGCTTTCACACGTTAAAGATATCTTGACTGAGTAAATTTCTTGTTTTGCTACTTTGGGCTCAAAACTCTATATCGAGGTTATTCAAATGTCTGCTGAAATTTGTTTCTAAATGGGAATGTTTTGAGACTAACCTGATTTTTGTTTCTTTGCAAACAACATTTTTTTGTTTCCTGCTGCATGCATATAACATTATTCTGTTTCTCTTTGTTATTAAAAAAATGTCCAAGATATCTCTAGGGTGGGTCTCTCTCATTGATTTTCTTACAACTGAGAGAATCCTCTCTATCTAATTTCTCAGGGATTTTTTTTTTTTTCCCCACTCACTTTCAGCTAAGTTTTCCTTAATTATGGCCTTACTCATTGCTTAAACTCTTTTCATCCAGTCTTCAGGAAGTCTTAGACTGCTCTCCCTCTCTGTCCTGCATATCCATTGTATCTCATCATTTTAAGCTCTGGCACCGTCTCTGTCTTGCAGGCGTTTTGTGAGTCTCTTCTACACACAGATTTAATTTGCATACAGAAAGCCTACATTTTGATCCTCTAACGTTAATTTTGATTTTGTCATCGAAACGCTTTCTTACCTCATGGAGCTCCACTGTGCCTCTTACCCTGCTGTCTTTCCTCTTTGGTCCTCATCCTATTATGATTTTCTGATCCTGTGACAGGAAGGCTATGGGTTTTTATATACTTTTAAGGGTGCTAATGAATTTTCTAAAACATCCTTCTGAGTCTTACCATACATCACATTTAGAAGCTTGCTGCTATAGAATGTTCATAATAATGTTTCTTCTTCCTTGTTCCGTAGCATCCTTATATAGGTCCAATATATATATATTTTTTCGATTTTTCTGTACATTAAAAGAAAGCTATCCAGACTGTTATTTACTAAGCTAAAAGGTGACTTTGGCCCCATTTTCAGAAGCCCTCTTAAGTGAATCATCAAAACTCTCAGATCTACAGTGGCCAGGAGTTTGCTTGCACATAACTCCTGGTCCCATTTGCAGCGTCTTGTAATTTTTCTTCTGTCCCTACTATGATTGTTTCCCACCAGTGACCACTGTCTCACTAAAGGGTATGTATTTATTAAAGTTTTATCCAGTATGACTTTGTGGGACTGACATTGGATCTTCTTCTACCCCCTCTGCCTGACTTGCTGACACTCCGATATTGTCGCTGAGAAAGTACAACCACTAGTATGCAGTACTCCTGGGGCTCTACCTGTATCTGCCCTGACCCATAGTGCTTTCCTGGGCAAACCTCCTACCTCGGGATAGAATGGGCAGTTGCCTTCTACCCTCTGCTTTCTATGTGGCTGCTTTTGGCAATAATAAAGTCTGACTATATATAAAAGGGGAAGAAGAGTGGTGGAAGTTTGCAAAGTGGTGATTTGTGTTCAAACTGCTTCAAAATATGATACTCCCTGAGAAAAGGGAACCTTGCAAGTTCTTTCATGCCACACTTCTTAAAGCATGACCTGCAAATTCCTGAGAGTCCCTGAGACCCTTAAAGGGGGTGGGCAGGGTCAAAGTATTTTCATAGTAATACTATAATATTTTAATACTAAGTATTTTGTGATGATACTTGGACAGTTTTTGCCTTTCACTGTGTTGACATCCTCACTCGTGATGCAAAAGCAATGGTGGATAAGATTGCTGGTGCCTTGGCATAAATCATAACAATGGCACCAACCTACTCTTGTGGTGTCCACGAACTCACACTAACATAAAAAAGAAGCAGCAGCAGCCAGTTTCACTTAAAAATGTCTGTGATGGAGTGGTAAAAATATTCATATTATTAAATTGCAACCCTTGAGTATTTATTTTTTTAATATTTTGCATGATGAACTGGGAAGTACATATAATATAAGCACCTTGGCTGCAGAGTAAAATATAATGATTGTTTCAAGAAAAGCACTTGTGTGATTAAGTTGCATACATGAAAAACCAGCCAACAGACCAACTATGGTTTTTCAGTCTTGGGTATTTGGTAGGCAGACATTTTTTGGGAAGTGGATGAAATGAGCTTATCACGTCAAAGAAAACAACTGAAAATATTTGGTGCCGATGATAAAATTTGAGCTCTAAAGAGAAAACTAGAATTTTGGAAAACTTATATCTGCCACCAAAAGTTTGACAACTTCGCAATACTTAAAGACTTTTCTGGAGAAATATGTGGTGATATTAACAAACATGATTTTGTTATATTGTGTAATGAAACTGTCAATATTTGGAAGAGTTGCATAACACAGTGAATCAATATTTTTCAAATGATCAATGCATGATGTAGCAAAATTATGCACTGGTAAAAGATCAATTCAAAGTGCAAGACAGATCAATGGATGTTAGCGTAAATGAGTACAAAAAGTTTATTAGTATGGTTTTTGATTCTACATTGCAACGAAGCTTTCTGAAACTACCACTTGTCAGACTTTGGTGTGATATCAAAGAATAATCATGTTTATCTTAAAAGGCAGTTAATATACTCCTTCCTTTTCCTACCACATATCTGGGTGACACTCAATTTCTTCATAAACTCCAACCAAAGGAACATATCACAACAGAATAAATGCAGAAGTAGATAGATTCCAACTGTCTTCTATGAAATTTTTATTAAAGAAATTTGTCAAAATGTAAAACAATGCACTCTTCTAAATTATTTTACTTTGAAAGATATTGTTTTTTTCATAAAATTTATGTTACCATATAAGTCTATTATTATTTTTAAATGCATTAATATATGATATTTCAAAATTTCCTCTATTTTTATTTCTAACTTGAAAATATCAATAGATATTACCCACATTAATGAAAGCTCTTTTCAGTTCTCAATAATTTTTAGGATTGTGATGAAGTCTTGAGATAAACAAGATTGAGAACCACCACTTCATTTTGTGCAGATAGAAAGGGACAACTTTCTACTTTCTCTTTCTGGCTATCTAGCATTGTTGGACCACCAACTGCATTTTTCATTCAAATTTCATCTATCTTGAAGTTGGTAAAAATTCTTCTCAAATTTGGGTAATAAAAATAGGTGGATATTAGTTCTACTTGGGGATTTTGTGAATTTTCATGTTCCTTCGTATACTTTAGAGGAAAATTGAGAACTTTTTAAAAAAATTTAAGATATAATTCATATGCCATAAAATTCACCATTCTAAATAAAGTGTTTTTAGTATATTCACAGAGTTGTACAACCATCACCACAGTAAATTTGAGAATTTTCAATACCTAAAAAAAAATCCTTTAGCTATATCCTTCTATCTCTTCATTCCTCGAGCTCTAAGAAACCACTAATAGTCTTTCTGTCTCTATAGATTTGTCTGTTCTGAAGATCACATATAAATGGACTCATACAATATGTGACTTTTCACTTCTGGCTTCTTTAACTTAGCACAATGTTTTCAAGGGTTGTCCACATTCTAGCATGGGTTTTTTCCATGTTTTTGGCTATTATGAATAATGCTGCTATAGACATTTGTGTACCAGTTTTTTTATGTGCATATGTTTTTAATTCCCTTGGAAATGTTCTTAGGATTATAATTACTGGATCATATGATAATTATATCTTCAACTTTTTGAGGAGCTGCCACTGTTCTTGGTAGCAGCTGCACCATTTTACATTCCCTCCAGGAATGTATGAAGATTCCAATTTTCCACATCTTTTCTAACACTTGTTATTTTCCACTTTTTTTATGACAGCCATCCTAGTGAGTGTGTAGTGGTTTCTCATTGTGGTTTTGAGAAATTGAGCATGTTTTAAATATTACATTTATGAATGAGGTCTGGTCACTCATTTTAAATATTTCATGCAAGTTTCCGAAGCTTTTTGATCAATCTTTTCTTTTTGCTTCTTTTCTTTGTTCTCCTGAGTCTCCTAGAAGTACATATGCATTTATCTCAGAACTTGATCTCAAAGATCTCAACATTGCTTTCCTTTCCTAATTAAAATCTTTACCTTGTCTCTAAATATAATATTTTAAAATTCTTCTTGAAGCTTATGTTTGAGCTCCTATGTGAACACTTAAGAATGATGTGATGCATTCTCTGAGAAGACATTATGAAAACAATTATGCTGTTACATTATTTTCATGCTGTTTGACTAGGTTACCAAAAAAGTACTATATAAAAATGTTCCAACAACCTTTATTTGCTGTGACAGCATCTTTCTAAAAAGTGTATATTTTTATTTTCCTAAATCTTTGAGACTGTTTCTTACTTTCTCAGGAAATTAAACACTTGATTTTCATAAAATCTAGATTGTTTTCATAAAAATAAATTTTAAAAATGAAACAAAGATTCTGGGGGTTGATTGGAGTCAGCATCTGTGAATATTCAAATAAATAAAGCTCTTTGCCCAAGTATAAATCTCCTACAATTTGAATTTTTGTAGATGTTCCCTTCATCATTTGAATTACCTGAAAATGTTAATAAATATTTGCAATATTAAACTATAAGTAAGTAACCCCTATAGATAGCTAATTATATAAAGAATAATTTATTCCCCTAAGACTTTGCAAATATTAGAATCTTCTAAATCTGTTTCTTGTAATTCTAGGTTTCCATGGTGATAGATTCACTCATCTCCAAATTCTACTCATTAAGAGCCTGAAAATGAGTAAATACTAGAAACAAGAAGGCAGATTGATGAAAAAAGATGATTTCCCCAATTCCAGGGGAAGATGCACAGCAATTGCAATGTCAGTGACTGGTGATGAATTGGGATCACTGCAGTAATGTGGTTCCCAAAGCATGAGCACTCTGCACTGTGCAGGAGGCTGGTTGGCTCCTGCCTCTGCCTGGCCTATTCCTGATATGCAAGGATTCACCACTAAGAATCTTTCCCTTTTTTCTCCTAATCCCATCCCCACCCCCATTAGTAGCTTCTCTCACTCTCAATTCATCTGGAGACTTTGGTTGGCAACTAGTACAGAACTCACCAAGATGTTGGTGTATTGCCCTTTGGGAGACCGAGTCACATGGGGGAATTGCAGGTGGCTTGGAGAAGAGGATGCATGCTGGAATATGCTGCCCTCCAGGTAGTACATTTAAAGAGGGAGCAAATAGATTCTGTTTCTGGCTTTATGGAATGATGAGAAAATCTAAGAGTTGGAAGATGAGTGACATTAACTTAAGTCTATCAGACCTTTCAGCCTGAGGACCTGCTGGGCACCCGAGGCGGATGGATTCTGTTCATTAACCTTGCTGGTCAGCCAGGAGCTAGGCAGACAGGGAGACAGCTGGAGACAATACTGATCTCCATCCAGAGGAATAAACCACCACCCAGGGCCTTACTATGTGAGGAATAGGCGATGTTAGAAGACATTTATCACAGAAAACACTAATTATTGGGAAAGGAAGGGATTTTCCAGTGAATGATTTGGGGGAAATGACTACTTGGGGAATGCCTCACCTCACATTAAACACTGAAATAAATTCAAGTCAAATAAAGAGCTAAACATGAAAAGTGAAACTCCAAAAAAAAAATAGAATAAAAATGTGAAAATTAACAAGTCTTGGAATAGGGAACCATTTTCTAACCATAGAGCAATGGAAGAAATCACAAAGAAAAGATCAATTTACACAACTATTGAACTTCTATATGTCAAAACATTATAAAACAATTAGGAGGCAAATGACAGGCCAAGACTAATAAATGCAACAAACTGGAAATACAGTCGGTTAAAGTTCTTTTGCAAATTAAAAAAGAAAAACACTCAATAAAAAAATGGGTAAAAGCAAGAAACAAAGCACATAAGAAGACATAGGAAAAGATTAAAAAGTCAAATGACTACTGTTAAAGGAAATGCAAATTAAATAGACAAAAGAACCATACCTACCATTTTTTTTTCAAATTGAAAAGGTTTTTAGAAAATTATTATTGTTGATTTCAGAATCGTGGTATAAATGTAATGTTTCCCCAATTACCTCTTTAAAAACATGAAAAAGAAATAAAGAGAATGAGAAACACAAGCACAAACTCCACTTTCACAAAACAAGGAGATATCTGAAAGCTTGAACAATTAAAGCAGAGAAGGTATAATGGGGTGAGGGAAGACCCAAGAGAGAGGGAAGCCACACTGCAGAGCTCAGAAAAGGCCACCGATGCACCCTTCTCCAGGATGAAGGGCACTTCTGAGGTCAAACCAACAATTATTACTTTTCAACAATGGAACTGGGAGCAGGAGCTGAGGGAGAAATGAATCTTCTCTGAATCTTGTTTGATTCCAATGAGAAGAGACAAAAAAATCATGTAGACAAGTCATATTTTCAGGATGTAGTCTATTGGTAAGACAGAGTAAAGAAGAAAAATTCTGTATTGTCAGCTTGTGAGCTACCCTGAAGTGCCTATCCCAGTTGACTGGAGAGAAGTAAAGTCTAAAACAGCACCCTCATGTGCCCAATCCTGTCATTAAAAAAACTCCTGCTGGCATTGAACATAAAATTGGCAACCCTCACCCCCACCTACAGCCCCCCCCACACACACATAGCTTCTGTTGAGTTCTAGTCCTGAGGTCTAGGAAGTCCTGAGTTCCTAAAGTAATAATAATAATAAAATAAACCAATACTTTATTCATGTAAAAACAATATTATAAAAAGGAAAGGGGAGGAGGCAACAACAAAAAAAATCAGGCAAGGAACAGTCACCAGAAAACTTCTGCCATGAGGCAGTTTAAAGAACGTGTCCAAATATATTGTTACACATTTCTAAACCTAATGGGACAATAGCCTCTATAAAACAAGAATACAAAGGAGAGTTCAATAATTCAGGAAAGACATGGTAAGACCACAGAGATAAAACAGAACTTGTCAGAGCTCAAGAAAAAAGCAGGAAAAAGGTAATCACAAAAATAAAGACAAAATTGCAACCATATCTGGGAAAATGATATTGCTGAAAACATAGTGGAATGGATTGAAAGCCAAGAAAAATTAAATGTAAATGAAGTTTTTTGAAAAATTAGAGAGATATTGATAGGTAGGTGAGCAATCCAGACAAAAAAGACTCAAAGTGAATACAAAGAGAATAGAATCAAAATATTGGGAAAAAATTAAGTATACTTTAATAACATTTTCTAGAAACAAAAGAAGACTTGAATCTAGAGTTTGAAAGGCCCATCCTGACTCAGGAAAAATCGACACAGATTAGTCAACATCAAGACACAGTCATGTTATTGAACAAAAAAAGAAAACTATATGTTATGTTTGAGTGGATCTAGAAGAAGTATATTTTCAGTTTCAGAAATATTTTTTTCCTACCAATATCTAGAATACTATTTGCCTGCTTTGTATTTTTGGTTTTGGTCAAACATATGGAATCTGACCACAAAATGAAAGAAACAGGACTTAACAGAGAAGGGAAAGAAGAAAGAAGTCACAGTTTGAAGGAAGAAAAAAAATTCCCACTTGCTCCTGATTAAAGGGCTTAAGGATAAACATCTTTAACTGGCAGGGAAACCTCAGTAACATTATTTGTTTAATATTCTCACTCATGGAGGCAGAATTTTTTTAAAGTATGAATCTATTAGTGTTCAGAACAACAGAATTTGCTGTCAAGAAAGCCTGCCATTGCATCCACAGTCGTGCATCACTTCACAACAGGGACTAGTTCAGAGAAATGTGTCATTAGGCAATTTCATCATTGTTCGAACATCATAGGGTGTACTTAATCAAACCCAGATGGTGTAGCCTACTACACACCTCGGCTATATGGTACTCATCTTATGGGTCCACGGTCATATATCTGGTTGGTAGTTAACGGAAAGGTGGTCATGTGGCACATGTCTATATTTGCATATCCAAACAGAAAGCTGTAAACAACATGTAAATCATAGCACCACACAGCTCTTTTATAACTTTGTTAATAGCATTTAAACAACAAACAAAAACATTCTAAGAGCCACACATTAAAATACCATTTCTCCTTGCTCACCACCCATACTTAATCCCCAAGTCCAATCAATTCATGATTCGTTCTCCCCACTATCTTTTGACTTTGTCTTCTGCTTTGTCCCCACAGCCCACCACTTCTAGTCCAAGTCCCTTTCAGATAACCATTCCTGCCCCCATCCAATCTGTTCCCTATGAACCCAATGATCATTTTTGTATAGCAAATATGCTCCTGTCATCCTGCCCCACCAACAGACTCCACCCCCTTAAGAGTACGAGGGCTCTATTACCTTGAGGATAATGAATAATCCTTACACGATGTGCCCTCACCCACTTCTCATCCTCAGCTTCTCTAGTTTTTCCCATGTGCTCACATAGCTGTTCTTTCAGTTCTTCCAAAAAGCTCTGCTGTTTCCCCTGTGCTCTGCTCGGAGCATCCCTCTCGCTCCTCCTTCTTCCTCCACCCACACCGTGGCTCACAGCTACCTCCTACTCGACTTTTGTGTCTCTGTTTTTAACATCTTCCCCAGGGTAGCATTTTCTGGTCCACTGTTCCCCTTTGCTCTTAGTATTTGTCTCTCCCAACTCTATACCCAACCTTGGAGGAACATCACCTATATTAAGTCATAATTTCCTTCTACCTCTCAATCCCAGAAATTAAATAAAACATGGCTATTTTGAAGGTATCAGAGATCCAATATAATCCTCCCTTTAGATTTCCATTTGCCCCACTTGTTCAACGTTATCACAGTGTTGTAGGCTTCCTGTGGCTTATTAGTCTTATTTACAAAATAAGAACAATTACACCTTCCCTGACTGCTGTGAGGGCCAGAGCTGATGATGAATTTTATAAACTTTTATAAAGAATTGTGTAATAGTGGGGCCATCCAGTGGCACAGCAGTTTAGTTCGCGCTTTGGCCGCCCTGGGTTTGCGAGTTCGGATCCCAGCGCCCGCCAATGCCTGCTTGTCAGCCATGCTGTGGTGGTGTCCCATATAAAGTAGAGAAAGATGGGCACGGATGTTAGTCCAGGGCCAGTCTTCCTCAGCAAAAAAGAGAAGGATTGGCAACAGATGTTAGCTCAGGGCTGGTCTTCCTCACAAAAAAAAAAAAAAAGAATTGTGTAATAATAATTAATAGAATAATCATTATTATTATTTGCAAAAGGCATTATTTGACCAGTCACACATCTGAATGTAAGATATAGAAGAGTGCCTTGGAGTCGTTTGGTTATAATAGGAAGAAAAACAAACTTTTAAAAATGTTTAAGGATATATTTTAAAATTTCATTTCATTGTTTTATTTGCCAGTGCTGATTTCTTTTAGGCCAGAGACATTTCAAAACTATTTATGCAGTCTTTTTATCCTGAGGAAAAGTTTCTAACACCCTAAGAAGAATGGTAAAACTAAGAAGTAAGGGGCAGAAAAAAATGGGCAATTACCTATAACCTAGGCTTGCAAATCATGCATACCAATGTGTATGTGAACATACAAATGAAATATCCATTTCATGGTTCAGAAAAAGAACATTTTATGTTTTAAGTAATCCATCTTCACCCTAGGGATCTTCAGAGAGGAAATAGAGTAGTGGTTGCCAAATGTGTATATATATTTAATATATTTAAGAAAGAAAGAGTAAAGTAGGGAGAGAGGGACAGAGAAGAAATAAAGGAGGGAAGAGAAAGAGAAGAATTATCAGGATTCTCTACTATAGCGTCCCTTACCATTAAGGATCAAATGTAGAGAAGGCAGGCTGCCACAATTAACACACTGTAAACTTCCCCCAGTGAATGCCTACTGTCGGGAGTAAGGATAAAAGGCCCATATGATAGAACTGTGATGCAGTCTCTTGAATTTTCCTTCTTCACTTTGGGAGTTATTTCTGAAAATGGAAAACTAAGTTCTTCTTCTCCCATCATCCTAAAGGGACTGTTTCATCATAGATTAGGCCTGCCACGGCCTCTCTAGGAGTGTGATGTACTCTGCCTCTTCAATAGACCCCTAGAGTTTCTGACTCAGTAGATCTGAGGCAGAATAGAGAATTTACCTTTTTAATGAGTTCCCAGACGGTGCCGATGCTACTGATCTGGGGATCCTGACCTTCAGGAAACTCTGAAAGCCCAGAGGCAAAGACAGAACCTCTTGGAAGTAGAGTCATGTTTTTAAAGAGCTAGGAGAGAGGACAAAGCCAAGATCTAGCATGGTTCTGGCACACATTGGGCACTCCATAAATACTGATTAAATGAATGGGTGAATGAATGAGTGACACTGATTTTTGCTAAAAGATGCTATGACTGGCCTAAGGAAGCAGGAGCACAAGCTTTGCAATCAGATACATCAAGTTTCAAATCTTGCCTTCCCACTTACTGGCTTTGTGACATTTGATTATTATTCAATTTCTCTGGGCCTAAATTTTTCTCATATTTATATTGGAGTCATATCTATCTTATGGCATTATTCTGAAGAGTAAGAATATTGGACATTACACTAGCAGAGTATAGCACCTGCCACATTGTAAAGACACAAAACATAATGTTCATTTTCTGCTGTTATGCTAAGGTTCCTAGGGTTTCATGTGCCACCTGATGGGAGGTGTGCTTCAGGGCTGGATCATCTGACACGCAGGTGATCAGCATTCACCACCCAGCACCTGCCAGTTACTGGTAGGAGAGGCCTGGCCAGGTTCAGAGTTCATGAGTGTGTGAGAGGTGAAGAGCCACACAAATGGCAAGTATATAGTTAATTTACGCACCTCCCAACATCACCTAACTGTGCATCACAAAGATACCCTCAGCTTTATCAAACAGAATAAATGAACCAGAGAGAAGTAAAAGCACTCGTGGATACACCGAGTTTGAGGAAGGAGCTAGAGTCAGACCCTTTTTCATGAGCTTCCTGTCCACTTCCCCACCCACTAGATCCATATTGCGTCTGAGAAAATGCCTTAGTAACTGTTTTAACAGAACACTCTTCCTTTTCCCGATGAGGACAGCAATCAACATGAAAGGAATAACTAGACCTCGGTGAAAAAAAATCCTCTCCTATAAAAGCCTCAAAGATTATTACTAAATGCCTTACTCAAACATCGTTCGATTCATACACCAAGAGCTTTGACTTTCTTTTTCAAGATTAATACTTCTGCAGAGTATCTCTGAAAGCATAGGTAGGGGTAATGTGATCATTCCTCAAATGTTCGGATGTTTTCCTATCAGACATCTCAGCACCCTGAATATTAAGTGCATATGAACTAACAAGTTTGAGTATAAGTTCTCACGGGTACTTTCCAAACACATCCTTTCAAACATATACAATAAGATACAAGACAACACAAAAACTAACCAGCTCTACAGTTTGACCTTAAGCGAAAATACAAAGTGAGTTGTGTGTGTTCAGTGACATCACCATTGAAGATGGGTGCCCTTTGCCCCCTTGGTGTCCTTAGCTGGTAGAACTTTGCCTTTTGGAAATCCACTCTAAGTGATGACCTGAGGTTCACTGGCATTAAAACACAAGAGAATAAAAACATATTTAATTCTTTCTTCTCCAGGACACCTGAGCCCCATCACTAGAGTACTAGGCTGGGCTCTAGGAGGTACCCTATAGCCTGAGCTAGGCCGGGGACCTGGAGGTTCTAAGTGAGTAATCCAAGATGCTGCATTTTGTGGCGACACAAAAAGCAAAGCTAGTGGATTGGTGGAGTGAGGCGATCACCAAACAGTAACTATAAAACTGGACAAATGTATCAAAAACAACCATTTCTGTACATTCAAAATTGACCAAATGCTTAGAACAAACTAATAAGCACTTATTAATGAAAAACCGCTGAATTTTGGGTCAGAACAGTGGGAATCCATGGTATTCTTGCCTGGGGCTGCTCCCATTCCCTTCCCCAGCCCTTTTTTCATGGTAGTTCTAACAAGGTAGGGCAAGTGGTGAATAACCAGCAGCTTAACTGTAGGAGGAAAGTGACTTGATTTGGAGCAGTAGTTGGATAACCCCATGCCCAGCAGAGTTGTCAGTCAGAGTAACAATCTCAATGAAAAATGAATTGGGACAATCACCGGTTCTGATAGCCTGAGGTTGTAAACCTGGTAGGAACCCTGGTGGGCCAGCCAGAAATTTAACAGGAGATACAGGCAAGGAGACAGTCTTAGAGACACTTGATATTCTTGGCTGACTGAAGAGGATGCGTACACACAGGAGAGACTGGAGAAGGCCCAAGCTATTCATATATCTGTCCTACCAGGAGCCTCCCTGCATCAGCATAGGAGATACTGGAGTGTCTAGTGGGAACAGCTCTGAAAACTCCCTAAACTTTGGATGTGCTCCTGAACCCACATACAGATCCATCAGCTGAGGGTAGGAAATTTACTGGCTTGAGATGTTTGTGCCCAACCTCTGACCAATCATTGGCTCACCACTAGGTCATGTAGAAACAGAGGAACTCCTAGGAAGTCAGCCTTAAAAATAAGAACAAGGAGGAGGGGGAAACTGGGAAGAGAGATCAGTGGCCACACACTGCAGAGAATATAAATTTCAAAAATTAGTCCAAATAAGTTACTAAAGAAAGATATAAACAAATTTTTAAAAAGCAATGATAATAACCCTCTGGGAGGGAAAATTTAATTACTATTAAAATGGCAATTCTCCTCAAATTTCTCCATGTAGATTCATGGAAATGCCTATCAAAATTCCAACAGGTTTTTTTGGTAGAAATTTATAAGTTGATCAAATACAAAGTTTACGTATAAATGCAAAGGACTTAGAATAACCAGAAAAATTTTCAAAAAGCAAAACAAAGTTGCAGGACTGACATTCAAATCTGAATATAAAGCTACAGTAATCAAGACAGTGTGGCATTGGTGTAAGTACAGGTGTATATATCAATGGAAAAAATGGAAATTCCAAAAATAAACACTTATAATTTTGGTCAACTGATTTTTGACATACAATAAAGTATTTTACAAACAATAAAGCTGAATACTATTTCATTATATATGTAGATATGTAGTATGTAATATGTATTATATGTACGTATATATAATCACATTTTCTTATCCATTCATCTGTCAATGATCACTTAGGTTTTTTCTTAATCTTGGCTGTTGTGAATAACGCTAAAATGAACATGAGAGCACAAACATCTCTTCAAGATAGCGGCTTCATTTCCTTTGAATATATACCCAGAAGTGGGATTGCTGGATCATAACGTAGTTCTATTTTTAATTTTTTAAGGACCCTAATACTGTTTTCCGTAATGGCTGTGCCAATTTACATTCCCACCACCAGTGCACAAGGGTTCCCTTTTCTACACATTCTTGCCATTTTTCTGATAATAGCCATTCTAACAGATGTAAGGTGATATCTCACTGTGGATTTGACTTGCATTTCCCTGATGGTTAGTGAAGTTGAGCACCTTTTCACATACCTGTTGGCCATTTGTATGTCTTCCTTTAAGAAATGTCTGTTTAGGTCCTCTGCCCATTTTTTATTTGCTTTTTTTGCTATTGAATTGCATGAGTTCTTTATATATTTGGATATTAACCCCTTACCAGATGTACGGTTTGCAAATATTTTCTCCTATTCCATAGGTTGCCTTTTCATTTCGGTTTTATTCCTTGACTATGCAGAAGCTTTTCAGTTTTATGCAATTCTATTTGTCTGTTTTTGTTTTTGTTGCTTGTGCATTTAGTGTCATATCCAAAAAAATCATTGCCTAGATAATGTTAAAGAAGCTTTTCTCCTATGTTTTCTTCTTGTGGTTTTATGGTTTCAGGTCTTACACTTAAATCTTTCATCTATTTTGAGTTCATCGTTATATATGGTGTGAGAAAAGAGTCCAATTTCATTCTTTCATGTGAATATCCAGTTTTCCCAACACCATTTATTGAAGAGACTATCCTTTCCCCATTGTGTGTTCTTGATGCCAAGACAATTTAATGGGGGAAATGATAGTCTTTTCAAGAAATGATGCTGGGATAATTGGATACTCATATGAAAAAATATATTTACCTTACACCCTTATCTCATCCCACACTTAAAAATAAACTCAAAATGAATCATAAACTAAGGGTTAGAACTTTAACTATAAAACTTCTAGAACAGTGGTCTGTATCAGGACAATTTTGCCTGCCAGGAAACATCTGGCAATGTCTGGAGACATTTTTGGCTGTCACAATCAATTGGGGGGGCGGGGCAGGTAGGAACTAATGGCATATAGTGTGTGAAGGCCAGCAATGTTTCTTTGTATTCTACAGTGCACAGGACAGCCTTCTACAACAAAGAATTATCTGGCCCAAAATATCAATAATGCTGCTGTTGCAAAACCCTGTTCCAGAAGAAAACAGAGGAGAAAATCTCTGTGACTGGGTGACATAGAGAGTTCTTAGATATGACACCAAAAACGTATCTTTTGTGTGTGTGTGAGGAAGACCGGCCCTGAGCTAACATCCGTTGCTAATCTTCCTCTTTTTGCTGAGGAAGACTGGCCCTGGGCTAACATCCATGCCCATCTTCCTCTACTTTATATGGGACGCCGCCACAGCATGACTGACAAGCAGTGCGTTGGCGGGCGCCCAGGATCCGAATCAGCGAACCCTGGGCTGCCAAGCACGAACTAAACTGCTGCGCCACTGGGCCGGCCCCCCAACACACATCTTTTTAAAAAGATAAAACATATTATTAAAATTAACAATGTCTACACTTCAAATTACACCATTAAGAAAATGAAAAGATAAGCCACAAACTGAGAAGAAATATTTGCAAATTATATTTCTGACAAAGTACTTGTTTCAAGAATATATAATCAACTCTTCATCTCAATAATATGACAAATAACTCAGTTTAAAAATGGGCAAAAGATTTAAATATACTTTCACCAAAGGAGACATACAGATGGCTAAAAAATTATATGAGAAGATGCCCAACTTCCTTAGTCATTAGGGAAGTGCAAATTAAAGCACAATGAGACACCACCACACATCCACTAAAATGGTTATAATAAGAAATACAGACAATACGAATTTGGGGTGAGAATGTAGAGAAACTGGACCTTTCATACATTGCTGGTGGTAATGTAAAATGGTACAGCCATTTTGGAAAACTGTTTGGCATGTTCCTAAAAAAGTGAAACATAAGTATATCAATATCACCCAGAAATTCCACTCCTAGGAATCCACCTAAAAGAAGTGAAAACATGTCCACACAAACACTTGTATGTGAACGGTCATAACAACATTATTCATAATAGCAAAAGACTGGAAACAATCCAAGTGTCCATCAACCATGAATGGATAAATAAAATGTGGTAAAAATTAAAATAAAAATTGATAAATAAAATATCTGGGAAAGGCAAATTTGTAATGACAGAAAGCAGATCAGTGGTTGCCTGGGGTCAGGGGTGGGGGTGGAGATTGGCTGCAAATGAGAATGAGGAAACATTTTGGAATGATGGAAATGTTCTAAAACTGGTTTGTGGTGATGGTTGCACAATTCTGTAAATTTTCTAAAATTCATTAAATTGTACATTTACAATGAGTAAATGTATGCTATGTAAATTGTACCTTAAAAAAGAAATCAAAGCCAGTCGTCACTCCAAAGAGCCTAGTCCCATTGTGAGAATGCAGGTAATAATGGAGGGGAAGTCAAAGAGAGTGAGGTTTAAGGCAGAAAAACAGATACTGGAAAATGCCCTAAAGTTTATGAATTGCAATGTGCCTACGGTCTTGGCAAGGAGAGCAAAAAGAGCTATAACCTAGACTGAAACTTCTCCTTCCACCTCCTGGGATAAATGAGGGCTGGGGTTGCCACCAGTTGGGGTTTAGGAAGCCCTAGTGCTCTCCTGCATTTTAAAGAGGGAGTGGGAATTCCAGCGCCCCACCCCCACGCCGCTTTTTCCCCCACTGGGCCCTGGAGCTGACCGAGGTGCTGATAAGTTCTCAACTCAAGATGTGGATACAGAGTGTGCATTCGTGACACTTATAGCTGTGAGGAATTGAAACTGATAGAGGGGTGTACTAGAGTCATAACTACAGGGTTGTTAACCTTAAAAAAGTTTGAGGAAAGTCATTGCAAGGTGAGGGGGGGTGCATGTGTACCCAGAGAAGTCACTAACTAGAAGGCCATATACCCCTTGTGCCAGCCCACCTTTACAGAGATGTTGCGAAGATCAGGTAGGATTTGTATCTGCTGAGGCCTCAGAAAAGGGCAAACCATGCCCCTGGAATGATCACAGACAGGAATTCTCCTTTTGTGCCTTCAAAGAGGGCTGACAGCAATTACTGCTTAATATGTTTCCCCGCTAAATGAATCACAATTATAAAAAACAACACATGAAAAAATATCTTTTCTTTTTTTGAATGCTATCTTGGGCACATTTTTTTCCCACAGGAAAATGCTCATATTTATCAATTTATTCATGGGCTTGGTCAGCAATTTTTAGCCTGTGAGAAATGACATCCCATGTTGACTACAACAACTTGTAAGAACAGAAATGGATTTCTAATTTAATCACATCACAGTAGTGGTCAGTCTCAGAAAACATTTATTATTTCACAACGGAGGTGGTGATATTTTGAAAATCACTTTATAAACTTTGATCAGTCTCAGAAAAACTAACATGTTTTAATTCCAAATAAAAATGCTACAGTCTGCTCCTTCATTAGATACAGTTCTCTCAAAAATATCGTGAAGAACTTCATTGTTAAAAAACGGCACAGGTTAACTCCAAATGAGGCCTTTACATAAACTATACCTATAATCCCTGCCGAAGCATCAGTATATGGGCATGGATTCTATGCACAACAAATCTTGAATGTGATGTCCCTTGAAGCATCATGAAAATTATTTGGAAAGCTGATGGAAACTTGGATTTCTGAGTTTCTCTGAATAAATGTACTACACAAATGTAAAACAAAATGATAATGAAGACAAAACCCATGCATAGTTTAAAAATTTCATACAAGTCAAGCCCATGTATGTCTTTCCTCACTTCCAGGTTCCCAGACTCTACTGTGCATAAGAATTCACCAGGGTGCTTGTTCAAAATGCACTTTTCAAGGCCCTACCCCCTTGAGATTCTGCTTTGATACATCATGGACATGGCCTAGCAACCCAATGGTTCTGATGCAGGTGGTGTGAGAATCACGTCTTGAGCGACACTGCTCCAGACTCCGGTGCTCTGCTTAAAGAGCGATGCAGTTCCTAAAGCTTTCGTAATGGAGGCTGAGGTATGTTAAAGTGCGTAACAGAGAATATTACGGGGAGAACTGTTGTGAAAACCTGGACAACAGAAGACCAAAAGGACAGAATGGATCTAGACTAAAACCAAGGAAGCAACTTGAAGATGTTTTCCTTTGGATGATTCAAAAAAACAGACAAACACCAAACCCAAGCCCACAATATCTGCACCTTCCATGAGTATTGAAGCAGGACAGTTGCTAACAATAACTCCCTGATTACTGAATACCCGTAAATGCAAGGCGGCCTGAGGGTTCTGTGTGGGCAGTGCCACGTTCTTTTCTGGTCATAAAATCCAGTGGGTGTGCAATTCCTCCAGTGTGACACCTTATATAAGCTAGAAATCATGTCCTCACTTTAAACATTGTAAATCAATAAAATTACATTGTAGCCATTGACAACAGGTACAATTTCTCCTGTTTGATGCCCCATTACCACAACAGCACTCGCCTTGGTTTGGAAAGCAGCCCTTCTCCTCCCTCAGTGAGCACTACAGGGAGTGGCCCCCTCCTCGGTCTTCTTGCATCTAGGACATATTTATAGACAGCAGAATAATGTCACACAAATTGCTCTCACAAATAGCCCTTGCTACTTTGCAGTATTGGTGACCATTTGTAGGCCAGACAGTGAAATTTCCAAGAGTTACATTTTTTTTCCCATTGTGTTTTCTTGCCATTTTAAACACTTAAAGGTGGCAGAGTTGAGGACTGCATTCCTGAATTAAGTTGGTGACGTTAAACACAATAATGTGCAAAATATAACTTCTTAAAACTTTGTTCCTATGACAGAAATATAAAATTCCTACAAGAATCAAATTAAGGAGATTGTCTTCCATGGGATATTAAGAAGTATAACACTCTCCATTATCCCCTCTGCGTTCCAACCTCAGAGAACACACACACACTCAAGAATCACTTGCCCAATGTGGATCAGTGTGCCAGTTTTATTCATGCTCTGAATGGGGGTGGGTATCCCCAACCCCCCAAAGGCAGGGTTTCTGATTGAAGGATGTAGCATAGGACACAGCCTGAGACAAAAAGATAGCCATTCCCTCTGCCCTGGTTAAAAACAGGTCAGTGGCCACTGAAGACATGACTTAGCCATCCACACGGAAGTGAAAAGCTGAAACAAAAAAAGAGCAGACTGCTCACTTGGTCTCCAGCAGGCTCTGATAAGTTTACCACTTGGAGACTGGTGGTGCCCCACTACAGAGGCTGACACTAAAGGGAATGAGCCTAGGGGTCGGGCCTACCATTTGTTGATAAGTGTGACAGTCAGCATAGGCTAGGTTAGGCTGCGGTAATAAACAACTTCAAAATCTCGGGGACTTAAAACAGCATTTTTTTCTTGCTCATACTATGTGTCAAACATGGGCTAGCGGGGGGGGCCTGCTCATCGTAATCACTCAGAGATCCTGCTGACAGAGCTCCTTCTCAACACATGCTTCCATGACCACTGCAGCTGAAGGTCTCACAGCCTCAACTGGATGCTCTGGCTGGGCAGTAACACAAGTCACTTCTCCCCACAATCCACCGGCCAGAACTTGTCAAATGGCTCTTCCTAACTTCAAAGGGACAGAGAAGTACAATCCTGCCATGAACCAGAAAACTGTAAACACGAGGAACGTATGCCACAATGGGGAGGAATATTTTAAAATCACCATTCATTTTACTTTCTCTCTAGATATCTCTCAGCTTGACCACTCATATTTTAATTCCCATTTTATTCTGCTTCCTCTAATGTCTTATTTTCATAGTCTTAACAAGCATTGGAAAGACACTTCTATAAAAATGTATGCAGGGGGAAAAACTTCTCTCTCCCACATCCTCCTCTGCTCACCCTCTCTCCATACTTTAGTGTATATGTCCAAGAAGCCAAGAGGCTGTGCTCTAGAAAACTATGACTTTTAACACTCAGGCCACACATTTGTAAATCTGTCCCAATAAATGCTCATAATACTTACCAATCAAATTAGCAATTCTTCCTCCCCTGGGGACAAGTAAAGAAGCAGAGAAGAGATCATTCCAACACTCTTGGGTCTTTGGGTGGGAAGAAAAGTGCCCTTTTCCATGAAAATATGTGGATGAAGTCTAAGAACATCACCTAATAATTTCATAGCCTTAGATTAGAGAAGGGTTTATAATTCTGACATAAAACCTAGATGCCATAAAACAAGATTTTTAACTCCCATAAGGCAAAAGAAGCCTTAAATAATATAAAAGAAAAATAATATATTGACAGAAAATGTTAACTACACATACAGCAAAAATGTATTATTTATAATATATAAAGAGTGCCTACAAATTAAAGTCCCAATTTTGTGCCTATAAAATTAGAAAAATTTAAAAGATTGGTAATATCAAGTAGTGGCCAGACGATGGAAAACTGGTTAATGTACAAACTAGAACAATGATTTTGGAAAGCAATTTGCCAGTAGTAGTCAAACTTTAAACTTGTATGCTTTATGACCAAGAGGCCTCCACTTCCAGGGATCTGTCCTACAGAATGACTTGCACAAGTACATCAAGCATGATTCTTCTTACAGTGTTGGTTGTAACATCAAAAATTGGAAAAAGTGTGAAAGTTTATCAATGGAGAGATCACTATATCCGTGCAATAGAAGATCGTACAACATAAAACAAATCTGAGGGGCCGGCCCAGTGGCATAGAAGTTTAGTTCTTGCGTTCCACTTCAGTGGCCTGGGGTTCACCAGTTCGGATCCTGGGCGTGGACCTACTCACCACTCAACAAGCCATGCTGAGGTGGCGTCCCACATAGAAGAACCAGAAGGACCTACAACTAGGATATACAACTATATACTGGGGGCTTTGGGGAGAAAAAAGAAAAAGCAAGATGATTGTCAACAGATGTTAGCTCAGGGCCAATTTTCCTCAAAAACAAACAAACAAATAAACAAAAAAGAATCTGATAAGAGCTATAAGTACTGACAAGGAACACAGCCTGCAGTACTAAGTAAAAAGTTAGTTACAAAATAAAATATATAGTATAATCAGTGGTGTGCTGGGAAACAATCTCTCATTTAAAAAGGAAGCTTTGATTAATGTTTGCTGATTTCCATGAGGTAAATAGCCTCACCACGTCTTCATTCAAGCTACCAACAGTTTAATGACTGGCTTGCAAAACTCTGCAGGCCATTATATGGAACTATTTTCATTTTTTAAAAAGTACTTATGTGTGTGAGTATGTAAGTATTCGAGCATGTATTTATTTGTGTGTGAGCATAGAAGCACACACACAAAAAAAACCATCAGAAAGGGTAAACAGAAACTAGAGAGGAACCACAGTGGGCCAAGAGGCAAAGCCCCACTTTGTACTTTTCACACTTTGGTATTGATTGAATTTGTTCCATTGAATATACATTGCTTTAACAGTTTTCTTAAATCAAGATTTAAGTATTTTATTACAAAAGCAATACATTATTACTATAGAAAAAATTGCAAAATATAGAAGAGGATAAAGGAGAAAATATAAATAATCCATAATTCTACTTCAGGATAACTACCTTTAATATTTTGATGTATTTTCTTCTGACTGTTTTTCCTAGGAAAACATAGCTTTGGGTTTTGTTTTGTATTTTGCTGAGGAAGATTTACCCTACACTAACATCTGTTGCCAATCTTCCTTTTTTTTTCTTTTTATGTGAGCTGCCACCACAGTACGACCACTGACAGATGAGTGGCGTGGGTCCGTGCCTGGGAACTGAACCCAGGCCACCGAAACAGAGCATGCCAAACTTAACCACTAGGCCACTAGGGCTGGCCCAGCTTTGGGTTTTCTTCAAACCAAGTTTACATTTTATGAGTAATTTGTTATCTGTGTATAAATTTTGACTCCATTTCTGATTATTTCCTTAGGAAATAATTTTGTTTATTAACTTAGAAGTGGCATTAATTATTGATTAAAGGTGAGATTACAAAAGATATCTTAAAGAGAAGGATAACTAGCTTTTATTAAATGCAATTCAGACTAATACTATGTAACCAAATTTTATTTCTTAAATTTACAAAAACCATATAGGTAGATTTTTATGGCAGTAGAGATAAAGAAATGCTATTAATATATTTGTTATGTATTTTACTACATATCCATTGTTTTACATGAAGAAAACTGTTGGCTCTGTACGCTCCCAGCAGAAACAAAAGACAGTGGAAGTTGACCGGGTTAATTCCAGATAAAGGAGTTTAAGGGGAAGAAGAAGATTTCACAAATGTGTCAGGAAGCAAAGAGGTGTTAGCAAGAGAACAGGACCATTAATAAAGGGGAAAGATGATGAAACTGGTGGTGACTAAAACAGTAGAGTTACCAATGGCTTTTATATATATATAAATATCAATAAAGCAAGTCAGTGCAGACATTTAGGAAGTAATGAAAATCCTGTCAATACAGCGGCTGATAAAAAGCAGGTGAGGGAATTCAGAAGAGCCCACTTAAGCCCAGGACTCCAGGCGCACGTGTTCACCAGGGATTTGAAGTCATCGCATCAAGCTCTGTACCTAATCCGACACCTCACCAAGTCAAGCCCCAGTCAAACTTCTGGTTTCACAGTCTAATTTCCAAATGGATTCTTCACCTAACCTTCACCTATTGCTCAAAAACTGGAAATGCACATTTTTAGACATGTCTTCTGTCAGGTACTATATTCAGAGATTTCTCAAGACCAGAGTCTGGGACATTATCTGTGCTTCAAGCCAATTGTTTTACTTGGGACTACCAACCAACATGCTGATGATTCTTCACCCAACACACCCCCACCCCTAAGTTATTTAAGTAATTGATAGAGCTCAACTATCCATTGAACTAATTAGGATTACTTGGGATGGCTATTGTACCTTTCTTTTCCTTTTGCAATTATGGAGGATGTCTACGGTGAGTGTGTAAAGCAAAAAAATAGTCTCTTCTTTTCTTCTTTAAGCGAATGCAATTAGTTGATGCATCCATAAAAGGGCTCATCTATACTTCACAAAATTAAAGCTGGAGACGTCAGAGGACACCGATAACAAAAAAATGTCAGATTTCAATGGAAATTAACTAATAACGTTTCTCAACTATAGATTCTTCTTCTTTTAATAAATTGTAGAGAACAAAGTATGCCCCCGTATCAAGGAAATTAAATGTGACGCCAGCATTCTGTATAATACGAGAGTAACCTCTTGTATCTGCTATTCCCAAATAGAAGTTTTGACCACAGTAAAATAGCAAGGGAAATGTTGAGCAAATCAAATAGAGTAATGGAATCGCAGAACCAATAAACTGCAAATCAGTAGAGAAAGGGACACCCCAGAGGCCCTAATCTGGACTTGAGTCAATATTGTGATACAATTGTCCAACAAAAGTTATGTGAATTCAGACTCGCTTGAATCTATGCCCTTAATCCATGTATTTATGTATTACCTCGTCCCAAGGAACTAAGAGCATTTTACAAGCAGTTTTGTCTTCCACTTTTATTAAGCACCCACAGTTCCCCTCTGATGTCTCTATGGTGACACATTACTATTATCTGTCAACAGAAGGAGAGACTGGGGTAAGAGAAGGCTTTGTCAATTGCCCAAGACAAATCAAGAAGGTGCAACTAAGGTCAGCCCAACCAGTGTTATATTCATGGGGCACATTCTGCATCAGTCAAGATTTAAATAGAGGACTGAAAGAATTAATTAAGGTAACAGGAAAAACTAAAGCGAGTATAGATAATAAGGTAAGATTTTTAGGAGTTTTCACAGCATTACTAAAGAGGTTTCTGAAGGGATCTACAAGAAAGAATAAACACTGCACTTAATTCCAAGGTTATAACAAAGTCAAGCCATATTGAAAAATGGGAAGACATTTCTCCAAGATTCGAATTGCCTTAAGGCTAAATTTTAGAGATGTGAATTTTTGTGTGTGGGACCTTTGCTATTGGTTATCTTCTTTTAAACTAACTTAAACCTTTTGGGATTCAAATACATTTACTCTGGGCAAAATAAAGCTATCATTTTCTGTGGAAACTCATGGTCTTCAAATGTTCACAGGAGTTTTCAAATTCCTTAGAAATAGTCAGCTTAATTTTTCCCCTGAAACAAATGCAAATTTGGCAGTGTCCAGAGGGACTAGATGACCTAAACGATGGAAAAGTATAGTATAAAAAAGAAGTGGACATGGCAAAAAAATGTGAACTGTACCTACATCTTGGAGGGACAGAGGAAGTCTTGCAGATAGTTCTTCCAAGTGGAAAGGAACAATTTTGTGTGGCAAAAGAGAGGGATCACAGAGTTGTCAAGCCACTTTCTTCTTTAATCTTTGAATGCTCAGTTAGCTACAGCCTCTACTGTCCCAGGTCTGTGGGCAACACGCATCTATTCAACTGGTCCCTTCAGTAGATTACCCAGGATAATGAAAGGTTCCAACAAGGGCCCCCTCTTCAATACCATCAACATAAAGTGACCATATATTTGAATTACTGGAAATTTATGGGAAACTGCTTATTGCACATTTCCTCTTTGCCTAATCTAATTTGGGGTGATAAGTGGTGAGGGGATATTTCACTTACTCTTGGCCCTCAGAAAACAAGAAAGATATCCTAACTTCTACTGACGATACTTCTAAACAATCAGGGTGATGGGGAAAGGATCTCTCCAGAGAGCATAATCGATCAAAACTCTTCCCCAGAACTAGATCAGTTTTTGAGAAAAATCAATAAACATGACTTGCTGGTCTCTGGTACTTGGCAACATGGCAGGGGTGCCTCCTAATAAAAACAGAAACATATAAGTGCAGAATAGATCCTATACCTCTTTATTTGCCTGATCTATTGCTCAAGATGCACTGGAGAAAGCAAATATCACAGGAAAGAGGGATTTTCCCAGAAATAGCCACAATAAATGTCTTTTTTTTAAAATTAAGACAAGAAAGAAGGTAGCCTTCACCTCTGAAATCAAAGAAAGGCCTGTTTGGGTCTAAGACATTGAAAAAATTGCTCATGAGCAGTTCATCTGTGAAAATATGACCTCTGCGATGTTGTCAAGGTCTCTGAAACCCGGGGTTCTGTTGAGTAAATGCTGGTTGCATAAGTTAGGGCAGCCAAAGGGACACTTTAATTTATGTGCTCAATTTTTCTGAGAGCTCAAAAAAGAAAAAAAATGAAGGTGGGGGAAGGGGATGAATGAGGTTAATTTTCAGGGTGGCACATTCAGGGAGGCTTTTGAGATTAAGGATTTCTCCATTATCCCAGTATCCTCATCTGAAGGGAAGTGATCTTGTAGGAAGAAGCATCTCAGTGGCAGTCTTAATTCACCCTCCCCAAAAGCCCTCAGGGTCTTTAAACACTGACTGAGTTTCTCAAATCCATTTTTCAAATGAAGACTATGTAAGAAAGACTTCAAAATCATAATCAAGGAGGGGGGGCACGCTTTCGTTTTACCTTGGACACTACAAGTTAAAACACTAAGACACTAAGAGTTAAATGGAGTAATAAATATAATAAATATAAAAGTAAAATAATAAATATAAATAGAATGATAAATATAACATAATAAATATAAATAAATATCGTATGTTGCAAAACATAAAATGACGTTATGTTCTAAGTTCATATGCAAATTACATTTCCTTTTTTCCATTTACTACGTATTCCTTCTTGGAATATAAAACATACGATTAAAAAATCCATGTCAAGGAAAATTTAAACATCTTATTATTTTCACAAATAAACTTATTCTGGAAAGTAAGAATCGCAACTACAAATTTCAAAGTTGCCCCTTCCTTTCATTTTTAAAGGGCACATGTCTCATAGAATCACGGGTAAAACAAAGAAAAAAATCATCCTGCCCATAAGTCAAATTTCGTATTTAGTATTATGTAGAATAAA
Organism: Tapirus indicus; assembly: GCA_031878705.1. Lineage (NCBI taxonomy): Eukaryota > Metazoa > Chordata > Mammalia > Perissodactyla > Tapiridae > Tapirus > Tapirus indicus. The sequence continues at coordinate 77,734,124 of CM062917.1, forward strand.
TGTTGATGACTCATTTAAGAAAATAACCTAGTGACTAGAATCAAACAATACAGCATCATTCGTAACAATTAATTATAATTAAATTATGCTTTCTGTACCTTCCAGACATATACATACTATTTCAAATTCCTGAGATTTAAGGTTCTACCCGGTGGAAACATACTTTAAAATGTCATTTTCAATAGCTTATTTCTGAGTTGTTTTGGGACTGTCATTATTAAATACACAAACTCAAATGGTTTGGCTAAGAACTCTAATCATTCCTACTGCACAAAACTCTAGAGATCATTAAAAGAAGACTTTTGAGGGATAAGAATGATAACACAAACCACAAAACTACAACTGGGTCCTACATACAAAGACCCATAATTGCAGGCATGACACCCTGTCCCAGTTGCAAATGCCCTGCTAACAACATCCTGTAGGCAACATTCTTCACTGGTTCTCTGCACACCTCTCCTCCCCTCCTTCTTATCACCTCTTATTCTCTGGGGGCATTTTGACGGTTTCAGCAAATAAATTTAGACCTCTTTGTACTTGACCTGTACCATTATAAAATACTCAATTAGCTCTTTGTAAAAAATGTTTATTTGAAGGTGAAAGGCTGCCAGGGCCTGGGTGAGGGAACGTGAATTTGGCTTTCTGCCATGGGTCAACAGTGATTTCAGGTTATTTCCTCTTGCCTTCTTTTACTAAATCAAAACCCTGGAAGTTAAGGTTAAATTAAGCTTAAATTAAAAGCTAGACAGCAATGTTATCTTTTAGAGTGGAAGAAAAAACATCAGGAGCAATTCGGTGGCAAATGTGTTTCAGTGTAATGGAAGGTTAATATTCCTTAATTTCTCCAGCTTCCTGGCCCTTTAATAACTGGGAGCCTTTTGCTTGTTTTTCTCAGTCGATTAGAACCCTGACAACGCAGGAAGAAATGAAGTTTTATCCCAAGTAAAATGCAGAATCTGCCAGTTACTCTTGTCTTTGTCACTGGCAGTCTCCTGTGGGAGAGAGCAAAAGAGGTGTCCTTTAAAGACTAACTTAGAATATTTTTTAAATCCCAGTCTTTTCTCACTCGCCTTCTCCCCCAAACAGAAAGCGACAGTGCCTTCCCTCTGTGATCCGTTTCCCTAAATGACATATAGCATATCTCAGTAGCAATATGACATGATGAAGAGAAACCCATAACAGATCTTTCAGCAACTCCAGAACTTTCATTCTGGTGGGAAAACTGCATTTATAATTTGTCCTTTTAAATAGGAAGCTGCTTGCCACTGCAGAGAGTAAGAGAGTTTGAAGAGTCAATGCAAAACCAGAACTCTTGTAGCTTTGCGGACAATCAAAGATCTTCCATCCACATACTAACCAGATGATAAAACTTTTAAAATTTTTATTTTGTAAAAGGTATTGATGGAAAAAATATACATTAGAGAATCCTTCTACCTTCCAATCAGCAAACCCTGATGATGGATAGATAGATTACGGAGGTGTAGATAGAGGGATAGATAGAAAACAGAAAAGATTTAGAAATATTTTGGTTTTAGTACCATTTGTTTTTCATTTTTAAAGGGTTCCCTTATTTTTTGATTCATTAAAAAAATAGCAAAATAAACAGAGAACAAGGTATCCCCCAGCAATCAAGTGTCTACTAATTTTGTTGCTCAAATAACAGGGCGCCAAACTTGAAAGCAGCATTTGCAGACTGCCTCCCCTGTTCCGCATGCGCCATATCCTCTATCTCAATTATGCTAATAAACAACCTATTTGCATTGCAGTCTACTCTTGATCTGAAAAGCTGAGCCAAACCACATTTGAAGCTCGAGACTCACACCCAGCAGTGTCCACTTTAAATAGAAAAATCGCATTGATTGCATGAAACTCAGGGCTCATTTTGGTCCATCGATTCCCCTAGTGACCTTCTGCAGCATCAAAGCCCAGAGCGAACCCAGTCTGACCCCGACTTTATGTGCATTATTATATCAAGAGACAGGAGCTACTTACAGTCCATGCCTTTGTCTCCATAGATATGAAATAAAGTATTCTAGAACTGCTCCTGCCGAGAACGCTTCAGGTACACGTCATTTTCTTCTCTATCTTTTTCCCCTCTCTCTCTCCTACTTGCACGCAAACACATACACACTAGCCTCCTGCCAGTATTAAAATTCTTCATTTACTGAACGTTTCTTCTCTCCCAATACAGAACAACTCAAAAGAGCAACTTCAGACTTTGACTAATATTCACATAACTCCCAGTAAACAACATCCTTCTCCCAAATCCATAACTAATAATAATGCTCTTTATTAAGCTCTTCTGTGAAACAATGCGTCTAATACAAAGCTCCTCTCTACACAGTTTTAATTATAATAAATCACCTTCATTATGATGCATACTTCAATATAACATGCCGGCTGCGTCGCTACCTCGGATACTCCCATAATGAGGGGAGAGCAGACACGTACATCTCTAAGAAAGTTATTTACACACACTGAGAAATGCTACAGCAACCCACGGCTTTGCCGCATGAATTTCAACAACTTTTATCTTACCTTACTGTTCATAACATCACAGCTGAGAAGACAAGGGAAAAAAAGAAAAAGAAAAAGCCCCGCATCTGAAAAATGCTCTTTACACAAATAACAGTACCCTGAGTATATCCACTAGCGTGGAAAAATAAGTCCTCGCAGTACAATCATTTCTCTATAAATGTAGGAAAGTATTTTACTGCCTGGTGCAACAAATCAGTGATGAGGCTCTGTGCTGTGGTGTGCAAGTTCCAAGGGACTACGTGTCAAAGTCAACTTCCCGGGCGGTCCCCCGAGAACCGTGCTGGGCACATTCTCATGAAAGGTGTGAAAATCTGATTTTCTAAAATGGATCAGTAATTCTCTGTGAAGGGGGAAAGGATCGATAAATCTTTGCTAAGTAGATTGTAAAGGAAAAATTATTCTTTCAGTGACAGTACATTAGGATCCTCCACACAATCTCAATAAACTAAAGACATAGCATTTCTCCACCAGCTACTTCTGACTTCTGATATATTTTTGTAATCTCAGATCATTCTGCAATGCACATACATTTATATTTGCTAAGCAATGTTCCGTGTTGATGTTGATTTATGGTTTGTGTCATTATAATGTTTGGCGTGACTAGAAAAAGAAAATTATAAGCTGCTTGTAACCTGATAGATGTGATACAAGGGAATGTCATTATAGCTGTACACACATACATGTTTCTAAGTACATCAGTTCCCCGGGTAGTCCCGTGATAGGCTTTTGTATTCCTCAGCCAAATAGATCCGTGTTGTTTTTAGATACCTCTTCATCAATATATAGTGTGTATTCTCCCAATGCCTAAAAATACCTGGGGTGTGATATGCTTAGAATTGTGGGATGTTGCTAGTCTTTCCAGGCCTATTTCTTTCTCTCTCTGGGCAAAGACCAAGGAAATCTTGGACACTGGTTTTATCACACACACTCGATGTCACCGAACTGGTATAGTTAGCAGCCTTTCCCCACTAAGAAATGCTACAGCCATTTGTTTCACAACTGGAGGGTCCACGCTCTTTACCACTCTGAGGCCTGAGAATCCTTGCTAAAGAATTTAGACAGAAGACGTGTGTCACAAGAAAACAAGCCCTAGGAGTGGAGCGACCGCTCCCAGGAGGCTCCCTGGTTATAGCATCCTGAGCTGTGTGTGGCTGAGGTTTCCCCTGCATTGTGTTAAAGTGGTTATTAAAAAATATGGCCTGTGTGGTGGCGAGGTATTTCAGGGGCCTCAGAGCGTGCTGAATATCCTGCGTCCTGTCATACCCAGATAAAACAAAGCAAACTCTCGGCATGGCAGGCTTAAATCTGAATTTCTCTGTACTTCACGCACATTTCTGTCAGAATTCACACCAGGACAGCTCCTTAGGGGACAACAAGCTCTTCCAAGGGATGCACTACTTCCATGTACAGCATCCTTGGACAGAAAAGGGAGGAAAGACTAGCAAACAGTTGTGATTAATGTGTGCAAATCTTGTTCAACTGAATGTCCACATATGTCATAGGATTTACATCTGCTAGTATCTTTTCAGGGGTGTGGCTGTGCCAAAGTTTTTATTATATGCCTCCTTTCCACTTTTTCATTGAGTAATGCTATATTGACACACATTCAGCCAAATAGAGAGGGACCATAATTTCTTTTGGCATGAAGGACTCAGTATGATTATAATCTCTCCCACCATCTGGCCTTTGTGACGTTTTCTGACCAGTGAGTGTAAGAGTTTTAAGAAGCAAGGTCAGTGTTTCTCCATGAAGTCTGTCATCCAATGCCCACTAGTAAACGATGCACAACAGGACAGTCTGTGAGGGTAGAAAATGAAACAAGACCTCTTGGTGTCTCTAAACATTTTGGGGAAATGGGTCTTCTTTTAAGCATCCAAAATAGAGCATCGATCTAGAAATAATGGCCAGCATCCTTTTTGATTCACAGTTCAGATTCAGTGGGACACAACCATTAAAATATGAAAACCCAAATTCCTCCAAGTTAGAGCTTGTGATGGCATGGGGTGCTGAGTCTTACCTATCATATGAGAGGTGCAATTCTAAGAAAGCTAAATTATAGGAGGTAGGAAATTCAGCCTCTTTTTAAAGGAGAAGTAAGGGCCACTTAGTAAATAAAATACTGATTAGAGGTGTAGAATAGATGTTTTTTACATACATTCATATGGGAACCTTAAAATGGAAACTTTTTGATATTGTTTCAAGTTGCATTCTAAATTTGCAAAGTATTATTAGTATCAAAATTTATTTTGCTGATCCTAATAATTGTGCTTTATTAAGCTTCTAATAAAATGGCTTACAGGTAATATTTCTAAAATCAATATAAGAGTAGGTTCTGGCCAAAGGCATCACTTCTTAAGCAACATCATGAGCTGACTATGATGCAGATTGGCAGATGCTTATTAGACAAGAGACGGTGCCAACCACGTAAAAGGGACGATTTCACCCACATTCTTATGTGCAGCTGTTGTGTCAGGGTTTTGGTAAATCGAGTAGTTCCTCTTGTCCACTTACATTTATTCTATGAAACACTTTCTTGGTGCAAAGAAATGATCTCTGAGATCCAAGTGATTGTCTTAGGCAAAATGGCAATCACCCCATGGGCCCCTCTGGGTCAACTTCCTCAAAGTTTGTGAAGAATCGACTACCTCTTCTCTCTGGAGACAGTTGGGAAAAAGAATGGAAAAAACATCAGCTTTAGAAGATGCCCCTTTGCCCCCTAAATGGCCCTCGATGAACTCGATAGCTCTTGGTAGCATCACTCCTTGGTTTTATGTTTTCTCTATTTCTCCCGCCTTCTTTTTATTAAAATAATACTTTTTATTGTAAGTATTAATAATAATATAATATATAAGAATTAATATAATATTAAATAATATTTAAAGAAGCACATGCTTATTGAAGAAAATTTGGAAAATAAATATGTGAATTGGAAAATGTATATCACCCATAGTCACACTACTTGACATATTTCTGTAATACATACACAAACACATTTGGTATGACATGGTGTATTTACTACCCTATTTTATTCACTTAAGATTATATTGTTACCATTTTCCAAACTCAATATTCCTCAACAATAGCACCAAAACGGCTGTGTAATATTTAAGGTAATCACTGTCTTATGGCTGGATGTTTAAGCTATTGACAATAGTTCAATGTTTAAGGAAACAATGAGCATCTTTTTTTTTTTTTACATCTTTTTTGTCTGGATCACTATAATCATATAACAGTTTGTAATATGAAAAATTACCTCACTGAAAGTTATAAATAATCTTAAGGATTTTAGTCTAATTGTTTGACTTAAACAAATGATGGCAAAACAAATGATGTTAAATTATTTCCCCAAATGGTCTAAGTACCTTGCATTTCAACACTCTCCTCCTTGAACCTCTCTACGTATTGTCAATTTTAAAAATTTTTGTAAATTTCTCATGAACAGCATCTCATAAATTTAATTTTCTTCCTTTAATTTTTGGGTGTGCCCGACACTTCTTCATATATTTATTATTTCACATGTTTATTACTTTTTTGAATATCTTCTCCTCTGGAGTATTATTTCTCTCATCAAACTGTATGACTTCTTTATAGGAGTGATGCCAACTCTTTGTCGTATTTATGCAAATATCTTTGAGTTTTCAATTTCCCCTTGAATTTTCTCTATAGCATGTTTTGACCTACAGAACTTTCACATTTTTTTTAGCTAAATCTGTTAGTTTTTTATTTTTGCAACTTCTTCTGGGTTTGTTTATACCCGGGAAAAATTCTTCCTAAACTAGCAGCAGATAAATATTCCCCTATTTTTTCATTCTGCTTTTTTAACATAATTTTCTTTTCTATTTAACTATTAAATCAATCTGGAATTTATTTGGTGTACAATGTGAGATGAAGTTCTAACTTCTTTAACAGATGATCTATTAAAGAATTGTTCTTGGTGAGCCCTTGGGTCTACAGACTCGGCGCTTCCTTTAGCACTGGAAAGAGGTTTTCTGTCAGAACACACATCATGGATATACTTCGCCAGGCCTTCCTCCTACTTCACTGGACACTCCTTCTCAGTTTCCCTTGCTGTTTCTAAACATTCTAGAGTTTTCTTGAGGAACATCAGTAATGCATAGATTGAGTTTGTATTCTCTGCTTCCATAGCTTCCACCCTGGCATCATCTTTATCACTTCAACAGTTCAATTCATCTCCTGCCCATATCAATTATTGGAAGGGGGCAGGGTCAATAGTACTTTTTAGCTAATCAAGATTTTAATTCTGCTGCAACAGCAGCAGTGTCTCCCCCTGCTCCCCAGGGCTTTTAAAATCCTTCTCCTCTTATCTTGAGGACCACTTGAAATAGACAGCTCCTAACTGAATTCCAGCGCCTGGCTGTCATCTGCCTGGTGTGGCTCTGCCGTACTGAAGCAGAGGGAATGTAAAGACCTCAGTCCTAGTGGTCAGCCGCTCCAGCGCATTAAGTCACTGGGAGAGTGTGAGGGGAAGCCTCTTTCCGCTCACTTATTAGAGAGACCGTGTGTCTCTGAGGTAGCAGTACGTGGGTGGGTGAACACACCACATGTTCTTCTTGACAGCTGTTTCCTACATAGTGAAGGAGAAGCTGAACACCGGCAGTTGGAATAACCATGCTAGCTAAGAGTTATTGGATGCTTACACCATCCCCGTGCTTGACGTGGCTCTCCTCTCAACAATCCAATGAGGTAGATACTGTTTACTGCATGTTGCTGTACTAAAGGTCACCAGGTCCACCACATTGCTAAATCCAATAGTCAATTCTCAGTTCTCATATGATGTGAACTTGCAGCCACCTTTGACGTAATCAATCACTCCTTTTCCTTCAAACTCTCTTGGTTTCCAGGACACTGCGTTTGTCAGGTATCCCCTACCTCCCAGGCCTCAGCAGTCTCTTTGTAGGTTCCTCCTCATTTCCCACCTCCTGAGCACTGAAGTGCCCTAGGGCCTGGTCCCCTGGCTTCTGTTTTCTATCTGCCCTCTCTCCTCCTGAGACATTACCCAGGCTCCTGCCTTCACAGCCCAGCCAGATGCTAACATCCTCAAATGCTTAATTCCAGCCTAGATGTGGTTCCTAAGTGCCAGTCTCAAATGTTCAACTACTCACTCAATAGATCTCCACCTGAATATCTAACAGCATCTTAAGCTTTACTTGTCAAAACTGAATGACTGCTTCTCGCCCCACAAAACCTGTTCCTCCTATAAGCTGTCTCCAGAGAACAGAAGGAGTCAGTTCTCTGTGATCCAAATGATTGCCTTAGACATCTCAGCAAATGGCAGTTTCATCCTTCCAGCAGCTCAGGTCAAAGCCTCTAAGGTTGTGTTTGACTCCTCTTTTTCCCACATCCCACATCCAACTGAATAACTAATCAAAATATACCCAGAATCCAAACGCTCCTTATTAACTTCAGCGCTTCCATCTCGGCCCATGCCATCACTCACCAGGATTGTTCCAATAGCTTCCCAACCGGTCTCCCTGCTGTCAGCCTTGCCAGTCTATTGTCAACAAGGGCCCTTGTTCATGTCACTCTGAATAAAACACTCTGATGGCTTCTCAGCTTACTCAAAGTCCTTACAATGGTCTAGAGCCATACACAACCCAGCCCATCAGCTCCCCTCCACCTTATCTCCTACTACTTCCCCCCTTGTTCCCTCTACAGCAGCTACCCTGCTCCCTCTGCAGTTCCTCTACGACACCTGGCATGCTCTCATCTCAGAGTCTTGATGTATGCTATCCCTCTGTCTACGTGCTTCTCCTCTAAATAACCAAATGGTGCCCTTTGCCAACCCTCCACATCTCTGCTCCAATAGCACTTTTTTTGGATAGGTTAATTTAAAAGCAAATTAGACATAACCAAAGAGAGAATTGAAATACTGAAAGATATCGCTAAAGAAATTTTCCAGAATGCAGTACAGAGGGCCTTCCAGAAGGAAAATATGAAAGTGAAGTTAAGAGACATAGTGGATACAATGATAAGCTCCAACTTTCCTTTAACAGAGACCAAGAAGGAAAGAATAGAGAGAATTCAAGGAAGCCAATATTTAAAGAAATAATAAATCAAAATTTCCGGAAGTGATGAGGGCATGAATCACAGATTGAGGAAATGTAACATTTCACAAAATAAATAAATAAAAAGAAATGTAAACCTGGACTTATTTTACTGAAACTGCAGAACACCAAAGACAAACAGAATAATGTATCTATAAATATTATCTTTCAAGAATAAGGGTGAAAAAGAGACATTTTTGCTAAGTACAAATAGAAAATTTACCTTCAGCAGATTTTCACTATTGGAACTTTGAAAAAATGTATATAGTTTAGGGAGAAGAATGAATTAGAATGAAAAACATTATGGCAATCATTTAAAATGCTAAACACACAAACAGACTCAAGCAAACACTGTCTGTATAAAACAATGATGACTAATTTGCAGAACGTTAACAAGAGACAGAGCTAAAATATGGAACACCAGTAACATGTAAGTTAGGGAAGGAAGTGAATGGAATTACATTTTTTAAAAATATCCCTTCACTATTGCTTAAAGAAGTTAAAGTGTTAAGCTTTAGGCCTTTTTAAAAGTTAAATATGCCTGATATAAATATCAAAATGTAACCACTTAGAGAATCAAAACAGAGTGTAAAAGTTCTAAATCAGTGGAAGGACAATGAAATAGAGATGAGAAATAAAGCGACTCCTCAAAAACTCAAACTGTCTCAAAAAAGGTGTAAAAAAAGAAAGAGAGAGAAATACATAGAAAAAGTGGTATATGTAGTAAATTAGAAGGAAGATGAAAGAAATAAGCCCAATTGTATACAACCTCATAAATGTAAACAGTTCTAACTCACCATCTTATAAAGAGATTGTCAGGCATTTTTAAAATCAGTTATTTACTGTTTACAAGAGACATATATAAAACACAAGGGCATAAAATATAGGAAGGTTGATACACACAAAAGTCTGGAAAAATATATACCAAATATGTACTAATCAAAAGAAATTAAGGCAAACTATGGTAATTCAGGCAAATAATCTTTAAGACAAAAATTATTATTAGATGGAGATGATCACTAGATAATGATAAAATATTTGACTCATCTGGAAGCTAAACCAATACTAAACTTATATGCACCTAGTTAAGAAAGCCTAAAAATATATAAAGAAATAATAGAATCATAAAGATATTTTAAAATCCACCATGAGTGGGAGATTTTAATATCTCTCTCATTATTTTTGCTAGGACAAATATACAAGAATTAGTAAAAATACAGAAAATGTGAACAATATAATTAACAAACTTGAGCTAATGGATCTGTATAGAATTCTGTACCTAATAATAATAAAATAAATTTTCTTTTCAAAAACATGGAACAATTATGCAAACTGACTGGGTCAGAAGTAAATCTCAAAGAATTTCAAAGAATCATCTTCAAGCATACCACATTGTCTGACAAAAATGTGATTAATTTAGAAGTCAGTATCAAAATATACATTTTTAAAGTCTCCATATATTTGGTAATGTTTACAAAATCCAGTAAATAACTCATGGATCAAAGGAGAAGTCATAATAGAAATTTAAAATACTTAGACTTGAATTATGATGAATATACTATATATTAAAACTTGTGGAATACAAAGAAAGCAGTTCTTCTAGGGAAAGTTATAGATTTTAATGCATTTTTTTGGGAAATAATAAAGACCAAATATTAATGAGCTAAACATTTATTTCAATAGTTAGTGATAAAAACAACAGAAGGAGCTCAAAGAGAATAGAAAGAACGAACTAATAAAGATAAGAAAGTTTAGTTAACTCTTAAAAAAAGATTCAATGGAGAGAAATAGCAAAAAATTGCTCCTTTGAAAAAGTTATTAAATACTCAGATCTCAAGCAAGAATGAGCTAGGTAAAAAACAATGTACAAGTAAATCATATTAAAAATAAAAATAGAAGTATAACTACAAATAAAACAGATATTTAAAAGATAGGAAATGAAAAGTATGCCAATGAATATAAATCCCTAGTCAAAATGGACAATTTCCTAGAAAATAAAACTTTCCCAAAAGACTCAGGTAGAGATAGAAAGCATGAACATCTCCTATCATTATTAAATAAATTGAATCCATAATTTTAAGTCTCCACACACACACACAAACACAAACACAAATTGGCTCAGATGATTCTACAGATGAAACTTTTAAATAGTCATTCTGATCTTTAAAAACTCCTTCAAAGAATAAAAAAAGAGGGAATATTTCTCAATCTATGAAGTCAGCAACACCTTAACACCAAAACCAGACTAGGACATAGGACAAAATATATTCACAGGCTAATCTCATTCATGAACAAAGATGCAAAAATACTATAAAAAAATAGAATCTAGTGATATATAAAAATAATACATCATGACCAAGTCACATTTATCCCAGAAATGAAAAGATGATTTAATATTTTAAAATCTATAAAGGACTGTCAATATATTAAATGACTAAAGGCAAACAATTATATGATCATTTTAATGTATTCAGAAAAAGCATTTGATTAAAATTCCACTATAAATATAAGATAAAATTTTTAGCAAACTGGGAATAGAAAAGAACGTCCCCATCCTTTTAAAGAACTTTTATAACAAACTTGTGGAAAACATCATTTTTGATCATGAAAAATGGCAATACCTTTAAAATGAAGAACAAGCCAAACGTTCACTATCACTATTGTTATTAAATATTGGAGTCGACCTCTTAGTCAATGTCATAGGACACAAAACTAAAAGTATAAAAAATAGGAAAGAAAGAAGCAATTTTTTCTAAGATTATATAATTGTCTTCATAGAAAACCCAAAAGAAGACAAAATATTAGAAATAGAGACAAGATGACCAACTTATAACAAGATGACTTATCATCTGTACATCAGCAACAATAATTAGAAAAGCTAAGTTAAAAGGGGTACAAATAGTTGGAAACTATTTTCTGTTAAAAACAAAAGCAACAAAACAAGGAACCTAGGAATAAATCTTAAAAAGTTGCTTAAGGGGTCAGCCCAGTGACATACTGGTTAAGTTTGGCACTCTTTGCTTTGGCGGCCCTGGGGTTTGGGGGCTCAGATCCCAGGCACAGACCTACACCACTCAGCAAGCCATGCTGTGGCGGCAACCCACATACAAAATAGAGGAAGATTGGCACAGATGTTAGCCCAGGGCCACTCTTCCTCAAGCAAAAAGAGGAAGACTGGCAACAGGTGTTAGTTCAGGGTTAATCTTCCTCACCAAAGAAAAAAAAAGATGTTCAAGACCTGTACAAAGAGGACTCTGCAAATTTTCTATGAACACATGTAAACTACCATAGAAAAGCATTAAAGAAAACCTATATAAATGAGGAGGTATACCATGATCAGTGATTGGAAAACTCAATGGTATAAAGATGTTAATTCTCCCCAATTTTTTAAAAAGACATTCAAATCAAAATTTCAACAAGGTTTTGGGCACTTGCCCTACCAGATATCAAGATCCTAATGAGGCAGTAGTAATTGAGACAGAATGGTAGTGACCAAATTAAAAGCCAAGAAACAGACTCTCACATACATGGAATTTTAATCTATGACAGAGGGGACATTGCAGATAACTGGGGAAAAGATTGAGTATTTAATAAATGCCGCTAGGGACATTGGGTTACCTATCTAGAGAAAAGATGAAGTTGGATTCCTGTACTCAGCAAACCAAAAAATTAACTCCAGGTAGATTGAAGACTTAAATGTGGAAAGCAAAATTTTAACATGTTCAAAAAATATAAAAGAGAATATCCTTAAAACATTGAGGTGGATTAAGATTCCTTAAGTATGACATTACAAGAAACAAAATAAAATAGTTTTAAACTTCATTTCATCTGCATCAAAATTAAAAACCTCTGCCCATCAAAAGACATCATCAAGAAAGTAAAAATATAAAGCAAAAATCGGAGGCTATTTTTAGAATGCATATTACAGACAAAATATTGGTATTCTGAATATATTAATGAATATATGAGAAAAACAAGAGAAAGTGTGAGCAAAAAACATGAACAGACTTTTCACAGAAGGTAAAATAGAAATGGTAAATAAATGTATGAAAAGATGCTTACCCTCATTAATACTTAGGGAAATGCAATTAGAGAACAAAGATATACAATTTTACTCCCTTAGAGTGGGAAAAATTAGTAAGTTTGATAGTACCAAGTATTGGAGAGGATGTGGATCAATGGAGACTCTTAAATATTGCTTGGCAGGAGCATAAATTGCTCTCTTCATTTGAAATACAAATTGGCACGATCTTGTAAATTTGAACATTCTTGTACCCCAAGTAGAAAAGAATGTCACAGAATGCAAAACAAAACAACCCAGCACATACAAATAGATGGAGGCATGAAATAATAAGACCTCTTCAGAAAATTCCAGAGAACTCAACCAATTTTCTGTGGATGGAGCACAAGGTGTATATTTAAGGGGGAAGGGAAGGAGATGTGATTAGCAGTATTGTCAAAGAGGTAACTCATGGTCAGTTGTTTTTGCAACGTTAGATGTTTGTACTTTGCCCTGCATATCAAAAATTTCCAAGCATTTTTAGTCACAGAACCTCTGAAATCAAACTTCCAAAATGTAAAAAGTCACAATAGCAGAGCTAACTGAATCTTGGTCCAGGCAGGCACAGTCCTCCTTACTCTCCATGGAGGTCCCTGAGGACATGCCACAGTGCTCCTAAGGCTTGGGCACAGGTTGACAAAAAGCCCTTGCAGGCCATGGGGTCTTGAGCTCTGCATTGCCACAATCTTAATTTACATTACAGAAGCATCATAGAACATCAGTGCGATTGGATGATGGCAGAAAGCCTAACGAGTGTTTTTAGAGAACACCTGCTCAATGCACAGTAATAGGTAGGATTTCTGGAAAGATATCCAGTTGTAATATCAAAGGTATCTGATGTTTTTGAAAGAAGCCTCAAAGGTCTTGAGCATACAAATATGTTTCCTATTACTCATTTAAATTGCTCAAAGCACTCTGGAAGTACACTATAATCTTCATAAGTAGTTTACTTACATTGTTTTCTGTGCTGTCAGGAAAAATTGCTTATGTCTTTTATTAATCCTAAGCAAAACCTACTTGATACTACTTTCAATCATCAGAAAGTTGGACAGTCAAATGGAAAACAAAAATGAAAATAGAGGGAAGAGCAGTCAATTGCCTAAATTCATTCCCGGGTATCAGATGAGGCACTTGACCTCTGTTTCTTAGTTCGGCAATCTCTAAAGTGGAAGTGAAAATATCTGTCTCCTTACTGGCCCAAGTTTCAACCTAAAGTACTCTATCATCATGGTACTAATCCAGCACATCTTTCTCTGGAGTATCAGGATGATTATTATATTAAAGTAAAATAAGTAACTTAAGTGATAATTTAAGTTTTATATGAAAATAAAGAAAAAAGAACATTTAGGGTGTTAGAGTAAACAGTCACACGGACCTAAACAGAAATCTTGGCTCTTTGACTAATCATTGGGCCTTTTTCCTTTCTGGTTTCAGTTTCTCCATCTGTAAAGTGGGGAGAAGACCTACATGTCAGAGTTTGGTGAGATAATATCTGAAGCACTGAGAATGGAGCCTGCGTCACAGTAAGTGCTTAATAAATGGTAGCTATATAGTATGATGTAGGAGAATATAAGACCTTATAAATGTATAAATTAGATGGAAAAACCTTCCTAATAAGAAAAATGGAAAACTCATTTGGATATTTGTGTGTGACTTCAAATCATGATTTCTCAACCTTGATGCTATTGTCGTTTGGGGCTGGATAATTTCATGTTGTGGGGGGCTGTCTTGTACACTGTAGGGTGCTAAGCAGAATCCCTGGCCTCTACATACTAGCTACGAATAGCCCCTATCCAATCGAGTTGTGACAAAAAAAATATCTCCAGACATTGCAGACATTACCAAGTGTCCACTGGGGGGCAAAGTATCTCAGACAACATACAAAAAGCACCAACCACAAAAGAAAAACATGCCAAGTTGGACTTTACCAAAAATTAGAATTTCTGCTCTGAAGAACCTTTGTTTAGAAAGGAAAATGAAAACTAGAGACTGATAAAAAATATTCACAATATTTATATATCTGATAAGGCTAGTATACATAATATATTTTAAAATTCCTGCAACACAATTATTTTTTAAAAAAACTAATTCTAAAAACTTGGCGAAAGACTTGAACAAATACTTCGAAAACAGTCAATATATAAATATACAAATGATCAATAAGCATATGAAAAGATGTCCAACATCATTATTCATCAGGGAAATGCAACATAAAACCACCATGAGATACCACTACACACCTGTTAGAATGGCTGAAGGTAGAAAGACCAACCATACCAAGTGCTGGTGAGGATATGGAGCAGCAGGACTCTCATACACTGCTGTTGGGTATGTAAGATGCACAACCACTTGGAAAGCTGGCAGTGTCTTATAAAGTTAGATATGTACCTACCTATGATTCAGCAATTCCACTCCTAGGTATTTACCCTAAAGAAATGAAACATATGTCTATGCAAATACTTGTACAGGGATGTTCATAACAGCTTATTCCTAGTAGCTGAGAACTGTAAACTACCCAAATGTCTAAGAGATGAATGAGTGAACATGGTGATTTATCCCCCAGTGGGATATTCCTCAGGGGAAAAAGAAAAAAAAAGATGTGAAAAGTAAAAAGAAAGAAAGAAATATTGACATATGCAAAAACATGAATGAATCTCATAGACATTATGCTAAGGGAAAGAAGCAAGATATAAAAGAGTACACACTGTATGATTCTAGTCATATGAAGCTCTCGAACAGGAAAAATAAATTATGATGACAAAATCAAAATAGCGGTTGCCTCTGAGGCACTAGGGAGCTTTCTGTGCCCACAGGAATGTTCTATATCTTGGTTGGGGTAGTGGTGACACAGGTAGATACATGATCAAAACAGACTGAAATGCACATCTGTGTGTATTTTATTGTAAAAAATGAGGGCTGGGGGGTAATCAGGCTGAGCAATCAGAATGAGTAACACCTACAGAGAAGAGTGAGTGTAAGAAACTGGAGAACATTAAATATACATATATAGTCAAGACATTGCAATGAATTTGAGAAGACATTTTGTCCAGAAAAAAAATAAAAAGCTGCCAGGTATGAAAAATGAGCAATTGACAAATGAGAAAAGGACAAATTAGTAAACTGGAAGGCCAGAGAGAACAAATAGAGGATATCATAAAAGAAAGAGAAGAGAACAGGAAACATGGGTGAAAAGCATTAATCACAGATATGATAAAAGAAATTTTCCCTGAGTTGAAGAAATTATATCCAAAGGCCTTTCTAAGAGCAAGGCAGGATTATTTCTTAAGGGCCCATCTCTTGCCATATCCTGATAAATTTCTCAATTTCAAGGATACAGTTAAATCCTGAGTGTATGTAGAAAAATGAAAGAAAAAGATTATCTTCAAAGAAAAAATGCTAGAACTGTGGAGTGCCATAATAGGATTTTAGGAACCAAAATAAAAATTTTTTAAATGGTTGCCAAATTTTATTTGTACAAATAAAAAACTTAAAATATCATCATCTGCTATCACCATCCTCTAATATCACCACAAGAAAACAGGAAGGATATGTCTAACTTACAGACAGGCGTTCCTCAAAAATGGCAGTATACATATACACACATACAAATATACACATTGTTCTTATTTCCTCATTTCTTGGCAGACAAGTCAAAATTTTTTCACACAATACAGGAGTCTCCAAACAAACTTAAGAAATACAATAAGATTTCTAGAACTCTTGAGCAAAATAAACTATTTTCCTGGAATTCTATTCTTATGTAAATCATCATTTTTCATTTTTTTTAAATGCAAGGATTGAGATAATTTATGACACCTATGTGCCCTTTGTAAAACATTATTTGAGGATGATATGTAACAGAACGAAGGGAATTTGTAGTATACAGGAAAAAGTACTTGTTAACAATATGGTTTTGAAGCTTATATCAATCATGAAGAAAAGATTCTTGAAAAATAAATAAACTTACTTTTTAATAAATTCTAATTTAGGAACTAAAACTTCATATACTTTCAATAAAATATGGCAAACTGGAGTGGAATAAATGGTTACTAAAATTTTTACCTTGTCCTGAGCTTATGGAGAGAGGCTACAAAGACAGTTTAGATTCTGCTGCTGGAAAAAAAATATTTGATCAAGTAAGTTTGTTACAAAAATTAATATTACCCTCTGGTAGAAGAGAAATAAGACACAGAACTTCCAAATCAGTAAGAAGAAAAAAATGGAACACTCCAAGGAAAGATAGCAAAAGAAAGAAAATCATAAAACATAAAATGTACCAGGAAGAATAAGACCAAGACCAAACAAATCAGTTAACATAACGCATGGAATGAACTACATTTCTTTATTAAAAGACAATGCTAAAGTTGCGGTTAGAGAAGAAAGGCAAAACCTAGCCAGAAACTGTTTAAAAGAGCATTTTAAATAAAAGGAGAAGGAAAAGCTGAAAATCGTTGAAGCTACAATAAGCAAATGGAAACAAAAGGAAAGCAGGTGGCAATATTACTATCAAAGTATAGCAGAAGCAAAACGCATTAAATGGGATATTTCATATTTATAAAAGGTACATTCTGCCAAACAGATGTGTCAAGAAACTTTGTACATTGAAAAAAAATCTAATCTCAAAACACATTAGACCAAGAACTTTTAGAAATACAATGAGAAATTGGCAGAAACTGCAATCTTAAAGGAGATAACATCCCTCTTTCAGAATGTGACAGAACAAGTAGATAAAAAATAGAGAGTACTGGAACAACACAATTAAGGAGTTTGATTTATTGAGAGAAAGACTACGACAGAAAACATTGTATCTTACAGATGTAAAATATATATTCTTTTCAAATTTTCACGAAACAGTAATGAAAAGGACCCATGGATGATACTGCAAAGACCATCTTAACAAATTCCTCAAAGTAGAAATACCAGTCAGCCCACACTTTGTCCTCAGTGTTCTAAGTGTGGAAATTAATACTTCTGCACAGACTTTGGAAATGAAAGAAATCACATCAATAGTAGACTGAGAAAACAATATGGGTGATATCTGATTGTTGTGTAATAATATCCTGAGTAGGTACTTGACTATCTTGAGTAGATTAAAATCATTTATCCCCTTCTCTTACCATTCTGAATATTTCATCTCACAGCCTTATGAAAAGACTTCATTATTTTACCAGGGCCTGAATGAGGGAATCCCCTCTGATCTTCTCAACACTTTTCAAAACTGAAGCACTGGCTTCTGGGGTGAGGGATGAGACCCCAGAGTGGGGACAACTTTCTTTTGGGGTCTAGGAGGGCACACCAAACCTGTTCACCTGCTCCTAGTTTCACACATCATAGAGTGAAGTCTGACACAGGTATCTAAGCTACAGAGGAAAGCCGTGACAGCAACATATAATAATTACCCTACTCCTTCATTCGTAAGTACAAATGAACAACCAACCATTGTCAGATTCTTGCGAAAAATCATAGCAGATAAGAAAAAGAATCGAAAAGAACAAACAATCCACTGATGCTGGAGAAAACAGAAATAATTCAGGAAAGAGAGGGAATCTTAACATAGTTTTATGAGAGAGATTTGACCAATTATTTAATCCATAAAACAGGAAGAGTTTGCAATGATAAAAGGAACAAAGGTTTGTGAAAATTCAAAATGTAATTCTTGACACTGGAAAGCTAAATAGAATACTAGATGAAAAAGTAAAGAAAACTTTCCAGAATCTAGAAAAAAATGACAAACAGAAAATGTGAAGGATTTCAGCTCAGACAATCAATCCAGGAGGATCAACATCTGTCTACTAGTAGTTCCAGAAGGAGGTAACTAAGAAAAGGAACGTGAGCAATTTATCAAAGGAATAAAAGAATGAAATTACCCAAAGTTTAAACAAGCCAACAAAAAGAATGTCTACATTGAATGATTCCATCCGATGCTGAGCAGAAAGAATGGAGAAAAAAAATCTAAACACATTCTTATCAAATTTCAGAACACCAAGATTCTAAAGAAGATCCTAAGAGCTTCCACAGAGATTACAACATTTATCTCCAAAGGAAGAACCAAATTGGTTTCACACATTTCATAAGCAATGCTGGATGCCAGACAACATCAGAGCAATGTCTTCAAAAGTTCTAAGTGAAAATTATTTTGAACCTAGAATTCTAGCTATCAATCAAGAGCAAAGACAAAATAAAGTCATTTTTAGACATGCAGGGACTTGCAAAATTCAACATCTACAGATTTGTTCTTAAAGAATTACTTGAAAATGTGCTCCAACTATGACAACAACAAAAAATGGAATTCAAGAATGAGGAAAAATTGAGATTTATAAAACCATGGACCAAATAAGGCAGTAAAATGAAAGGAAATTCCAGAAGATGGCCAGGCAGTGGATCCAGAAAGCCAGGCTGCAATAGAATTTGGAGTCATGGAACTCTGAAAGGAGTGTTCCCAAGAAGCAAATGCATTCTTTATTTTGTTTTGTTTGTGAGGAAGACTAGCCCTGAGCTAACATCCATGCCCATCTTCCTTTACTTAATATGTGACGCCGCCACAGCATGGCTTGACAAGTGGTGTGACTGTCCGTGCCCAGGGTCCGGGCCTGCAAACCCCAGGCCGCCAAAGAGGAGCACGCGAACTCAACCGCTATGTCACCGGGCAGGCCCCCAGCAAATGAATTCTAAGTAATAAACTTCTTGATGGAGGAGGGGCATCTTCTTGATGAAAAGGTAAAGGCATATTAAAATATTTAAAAGAGAAAATATTCTGCTCCATTTCCCTCCCCACTTCCAACTTTTATTAACTGTATTTCTACTTCTAGTGACACTGCTTTAAAGACATCAGATTATATGTCAACCTATGAAATACTCAATTTTGTTTTATAGTGAATATTTCAAATACTGGAATTTTTCCCCATTTTTAGATTCAACTTATAGATAAGGATAGAAAAATTAATTATATAGGGTCACAATTTCCTATGTGATTCTACCAGAGCAAGATATGAATCAGAATTTTAGAGATTTTTCAATGATACTACAATGCTTAGAATATATATTCAGTGACACTCCCAGCACATTCACACTTATTAGCATTTCTGCAGAAAAAAAAGTGCAAATGTTTGACATATCAGTTCGGGTCAGGCTTTGTGACCAAATAAGTTCAGGTCATTGCCTCAAGCATGTTAATTCTGCCAACCAACACCAAAATTGAACTAAAGGGTGGCCTTGAAATCTCAGAAAGACCAATCACAATCATTCCTTATTTCCTACTTCAGGGAGAAAGTATTTCTGAGAATAAACCAATACAAAGGAAACTAATGGTAAATGATGCAGACAGAGACATAGCCCCAGTAGAATTATCTGACCCTCAAAGTCCACCTCTGCCTGAAGACAGTCCTATCCCTGTACTTATCAATTAGGTGAGCAGGGAATTACTCTCTCTTGGCTTAACAGCTTGATTTGGGTTTCTGTCATTTGCAACTAAATGAGTTCAGATTGATTCCATATTTAACACAAACCACAAGAACTTTCGATAAGCTGAGAAGAAAACAAAGGTGCCTGCTCTCACCACAAGTTTCCTACTTTGACCTGTGAGTAGTGGCCAACACAGCAAGACAAGAAAAAAGAAATAGAAAGTATAACTATCAGAAAAAAAAAGAATACACATTAACATAACTTACAGATAATATGATGAAAATCTAAGAGATTCACTTAATAAATTAAGGGAATTCTGGAAAAAAATCCACTGAAATCACACATACACAGGCACACACAATATCTAGGATTAAGCTTAACAAAAAATGTTGAATGTGTTACAAAGGTGGTCATGCAAATATTTGGAGGAAGGACATTCAGGCGGAGAGAACAGAAAGTTCAAAGCCTCTGACGTGAGAGCATGCCTGGCATGCTTGAGGAACTGCAAGAATGCCCAGTGTGGCTACTGCAGAGTGGACAAGTGAGCCTGTGTAGGAAATGAAGTCTACTGGATTAGAAGAGGGAAGAGATCCCTCATCCCAATTCCTAGAACTGTGCTTGGCTCACAGTAGGGATCCAATAAATATTTGTTAGTTGGATGAATTAAGGCAATTGTCTTTACATTGTGATTATTTGTTGACATATTTTTACAGAAAACCATAAAGTGTTTGAGGGCAGAAACCATGTATGTTTTTACTTTTATCTTCAGCATTCAACAAAATTCCTACCATACGAGAAAGCTGAACAAATATCTGTTGATTAATTGGTGAGTGAATAACGAATGAATGAAATGAATGGATGAACTAACAAATGAGCATGCAAATTAATCATTTTCTTAAAATCAGCTTCCCCTGAGTTAAATCTCTTTCTACTTCATGTCATGAGAAAAGGGATATAGATATAATCTACAGGTATGATTAATAGTCATCATAATATTTTTAATGGAGAAAGATTTGAAGAACAAGAAATTATTAGGCATCCAAATATTTTTAAAATTCTGCTTGTGTAAAAGTAGAATATTCTGACACCACACACCATTACTAGTAAGATTTTTTAAAATTCAATATTTTTTAAATCCTTAAGTAAAAAGAAATATTGTCAGTGGTCATCTGAATGGGAACCATAAGAAAAGAGACAATAATTGATCCTCATATGCCATCCTTTTGCCAAAAGACTCTTGAATCCCACTAATAGAAAAGAAGGGTCAATAGCAGTAGAAAGAAGGAAGCAACAGCTTCACGGAAATAGTTCAGCTTTTGCCAAAAGGAAACTAAGAACTAGGGAGGACTCAACATTTATTAAACCAGGGATATGTTTTTATTGCCTACTGTGAAAAAGAGCTCGCAAACATTTGTGAGAGGATGCTTCACATGACCCTCCTGATTCAGAGGCAGCCAGGAAAGAACCAAGAAAAAAAAAAAATAAAAACAAAAACCTGCAGTTTCCTTTCCAGATCTAAGCCATAGCAACAAGTAGAGGGTAACAAGAGAATAAAAATAAATTGACAGGTTTAAATTTGCTTTGAAAATGCTACAATTCAGCTTTGTCTGAATCCAGAAGATTCCACACACAAAATTTTAATGGGATTCATCAGGTGAATTAAGACTTGCCCTGCACATAGACTTCTCATAACACTACTCAACAATGCTGTCTTTACATTACCCAAGGCATAGAAGAAAGATTTTTTTAACATTAAAAAAATGTAGGGGGGGGGCCGGCACGGTGGCGCAGCGGTTTAGTCCGCGCTTGGCAGCCCGGGGTTTGCGAGTTCGGATCCCGGGCGCCCGCCGACGCACTGCCTGTCAGCCATGCCGTGGCGGCGTCCCATATAAAGTGGAGGAAGATGGGCACGATGTTAGCCCAGGGCCAGTCTTCCTCAGCAAGAAGGGGAGGATTGGCGATGGATGTTAGCTCAGGGCTGGTCTTCCTCACCAAAAAATAAATAAATAAATAAAAATAAAAATAAAAATAAAAAATAAAAATAAAAAAATGTAGGGGCTGGCCCAGTGGTCTAGTGGTTAAGTTTGGTGCGTTCTGCTTCAGTGGCCCAGGTTCGCTTCCTGGGTGCAGAACCACACCACTCGTCAGTGGTCATGCTGTGGCAGCAACCCACATACAAAATACAGGAAGATCAGCAACAGATTTTAGCTCAGGGAGAATCTTCTTCAGCAAAAAAAAAAAAAAGAAAAAGAAAAAATTTACTAACTTTATTATTTCTGCAAAACTAATTTTATCCACCTATTTTTCAGCATGTATACCTTCATTTTGATCATTATAACATCTATTCTTGTGAAAACACGCTTTTCCAATGAGCTGGGAAAGAGAGCTCCATGCCACCTGCCATTTCCACAGGCCTATCTGAAATAATCTGCTGTGGCGGGATGTTCACTGAAAGCAGCTTTACTGAATTGCCAGCACTGGGTTGTGCTGCTCTTGAAAGTTCTGCTGCTAAACATTGGCTTTTAAGTAACTGCTTAAAGATCCTCCCAAGAGATATACAGTTAACCATCCCATCATGAGTCCCTTCTCCTGGCAAGAAAAGATATTTCTGCCACATCCATACTTGATTTTCTGGAAAATCTATAGCAGCCTAAGCTTTATGCATGAGCCAGTATAAGCTTATTATAAGCCTACAGTTTTTCTTTTTGCAACTCATGTGGACTCTCCCCATTGCTCTGGGGAAAAAAATTCAGAAACAAAGTAACTTGACAAGCTGAGTACATAAATTAAGTGCATAAATTCTTCACAAATAGGGCTCTTGATAATACATTTAAAGTACAAATAGTAGTTCTACAGCACACCCAAGGAGTTCATTTTTAAAATGAATGAAATGATGCTGGAAAGATGACATTTTAAAATTATTTTCCCCACTCATTGACTTGCAGCAGCTCCACTCTCTTAATGTTTTTAGACAAACACTGTTATTGGAAAGAAAGGGACAATGTTTTACACAAATGCTGCCTTCTTTAAGCTACAGAACACTGAGAAATATCATTATCATGGCAAAATCAGTTGATTGTATTATCCCCAGGGTTCTAACACTCCATAGACCAAGACATTCTGACGAGTTGTCCCATACTAGAGAAGCATATATCTCATACAAAGAGAAGAAAATTAAAAAGCTGGAGACAAATTTTGTTCCCAGATCCATTGACACTCACCTAGGTCCCCCCTAAACACATCTTTTATGCCTTCAAGACAGAGTACTTTGCATTGAATTTTTCTTCCCACCTTCTTCATAAGGAAGCTATGAGTATCATTGACTAACACTTTGAAAACACTTTGAGCTACCCAGATAGACAGATGGAAATACCAGTGTAAAGTAATACAAAGAGATCTATAGTATCTTTCCCCATAAAACCCACAACCTCTCTATCTTATTTTTTAATGAGATATAAAAATAGCAAATAAAAATTCCATAGGCGTCATCTAAATGCAGTTTGTATTTAGAATATAAGCTCTAAGAGTCAAGTATGTACACAACATGTACTCCATGTGGGTGGTCAGCAGAATAAACCCTAACAGCACCCATGGATACAGAACTAACCACAGATGGGAACAGGTATTGAATTAAGGAATAACTCTGGCATAAAATAAATCTAACCTTTTGGAGAAGCAGCAGATCAGAGCATAAGGGGATCTCACTCATATGACTAAAGAAAACATGACAATGCTTTCCCTTGGATTTCTACAACAAACTCACAGATGAGAGTTTTGTGGAAATCTTCGTATTGGTAGGCATTCTGAAAAACCATCAAAATACCTGAAGAGCACTCATTTGCCACTTCCTCTTGGATCATTATAAGAACATTCTCTCAGCATCTTGACAGTAAACAGCAAATAGGGTAATACAACCCCAGAGAGTTCATGCCTGGAAGAAAACCCCAACATTTGATGTAAAGGACAGCATTGCACGGAAAACTCAGCTGCACTGACACGTGTTTTCATTGGACACGGCAGATGGAACGCTCAACAACGGAGTTCTAGGTCTGACTTGGCCACAGATCTCCCAGGGAGCTCTATGGAAATAATAAAGGCCCTAATGTCAGTCATCTGACTTCATCTCAAAATGAGGGGAAAGCAATTTTGAAGGTGTGGCTTGTAGATTAGTTTTGTTTTGTTTTGCTTTCAACAAATCCTGGGTTCTACCATTAATAACCAGAATGGGGAGCTTAGTAATGTGATCAGGCGTCATAAGTTTATGAATGTTCCTGATCCCCACACTTTTAAATTGGACCCTCCACCCCGTATCATGTCCCCAAGGCCACACAAATGCTGGTGCAGTGTTTCCTTCCTTTGCAGATTCCTTTTCAGGTGGAAAAAATGTTATTGTATATTCTACAATTACATATCGTCCTGGGTCCCTGCCAGAGATTAAATAAATATTAATTTGGGTGAGGACCGCTCCTTTCTGTAATGCCTATTTTGCCTCTTGATGCCGAGATGTGACGAAGAGGTCCAGTGTGTCTAAATGTGAACAGACGCTCGCAGAGATCTGACGGATCCTCTAGAACGTAAAGCCACTCCTGGCATTGGTGTAAATGATTGGCCTTCGGAGGGTTTGTGCCAAAACAAAGAAAATCTCAAAACTAAAAACCAAACCAGAAAGTTGTCCATTCTCTCCTACTTATACTTAGTCAATATTGGAGTATATTCAGTTCAGGAGTAAAACAAACAAAAACAAACCCCCCACCACTGCGGTCAAGAGACCACGTGGCTATCAACCAAACCTGCACACATGATCCTCCTTTTTCCCCAAAAAGCATTCATAGGAAATATCCACGAGACAAAAGCCTCTGCTTTCTACTGCTTTTGTGCTGTGGCAGGAAGCAGTTGTCGGCTGCGTTAGTGAAAAATAACAACGGCAGACACTCAGACTCTGAGACACATGCCACAATGTTCCAGTGGAAATCAAACTCTGAGAAATTTTTTAAATGTTTTCAACATATCAGCATGAAGCATCGACCTAGTTGGAATCACTTAGATCTAAAGCAAATGCACTGATTGTTTTCACAGCAGGCTTTTCTTCTCGGAGCTGAAACAGGCGCGCTGGCGAAGGCTGCACGGAGAGGTTTTCAGCCCCCTGCCTTGGTCGGCTACAGCCTGTGACACGATCAATACCGGGGTGAGCAGC
This sequence comes from Tapirus indicus, assembly GCA_031878705.1. Taxonomy (NCBI): domain Eukaryota; kingdom Metazoa; phylum Chordata; class Mammalia; order Perissodactyla; family Tapiridae; genus Tapirus; species Tapirus indicus. The sequence continues at coordinate 77,759,382 of CM062917.1, forward strand.
AGAGGAAGCTCAGGGAAGATTATGAAGATGAGGTGAGTGACAGAATTACCTTACAGGATTTGTTCTTTCTCTCACCTTGAATCTCGTCTGCCTCAGACAGAGATGGAACACCACCAGGGCACAGACCAAAACGAGAGGTGGATGGGGGTGAAGGGCATTGACACCACATGTGCTGAGAGCCTGGCCACCGTGTCTTTTTACATATTACAGCCATGAGGAAAGGACAAGGCCTTTAGCAAATCGGGGGCGGGCGTCACTGATGAACTCGAAGACAAATGCCAGCATCTCTTGCAGGGCCTGGCACACAGCAGGTGCACAATAATTTTCAGTATCTTTTTATTACTATTAATACGATTACTCCTCCTATTTCTGCTTTTTTACCCCAGACCATTCATTTAAATATCATACATAAAATACCTACTTTCCAGTTAAAACAGCGGGGTGGGATATAGACAGGATCAAATGTGCTTTGGGTGCTTCTGATCAGTCATTTATTTATTGAAGACCTCCTTTGTGTGGGGCACTGCTGGTCCACAGGTGTTCTTACCCTAAGCCAGAGGGGCAGGGATGCCTAAGCGACTGGGTCAGTTCGTACATGGTGTTTGTCCCGTAGCTTAACAGGGCCACCAATGTTAACACACCCAATTCTTATTCCATATGCCCAGTATGCAAGAAAATCTTTAGGAAACTCTTCTGTTGCTTATTAATCTGATTGAACTCTCCTGATCAATTGCACAGAGTTGATAATGTGTCTAATAATTATATTAACAATAATAAGTCCAAGCTATAACTGCTTAGACAATTCAATAGTTCAGCCCTAAAACTTGAGATTCCTTTGTATTTCTCTAAAGTTTAGACAGTATATACAAAGTGTCCGCAAAATTCAAGGCTATTATTTGCTACTGTTTCCTTAAGCCACTGGATGAACATAGAGAAAAGTAATATGTTCTAGGCCTCATTATTTTCACCAAAACATCTAAATAAATTCTTATCTGGGCCATTTTGTTCTGATTCTTTTTTAAAAATTATAATAATGTTTATATATCTCATTTTAAGGGGAATGCCTATTTATTGAATAATTAAGAAATGTGAGTCCCCAAACCTAGAAATTACCACTGCCAAAAGTTTAGTTACTTATTTATGGCCTTTTTTCCTACACATACATTTTCTTTTTTACATAATTAGTATCTTACTACATAAATTTTTTTCACAAAACATTACACGTTATAAGCATACACCCAGGTCATTCAAATTCTTTGAAAAAATAATTTTAATGTCACATGATCTATAGATTTATCTTCATATATTTAACCACTCTCCTCCTTTAAGACATCAGATCCTTCCTTTTTGTGTGTGAGTGCTGACATAAGTGGCAAAAGGGACATAATTTGTTCACCTAGAACTCTGATTAGTTTCCAAACTACTAGAATTGCCAGGTCAAAGGCGAAAACAAGCTATTGTTTTGTTTGTGGTTTATTTCAAAAGTAGCCCTTTCACTGCTGAAATTTTAGCATTTAGGAAAGGAAAAAACAGAAAATTTTCTCAAAATATCCCACTAGTAAGAGATTACCATCTTAGTATATCTTTGATGGGTTTTATATGCATATATAAACATTTAGACATGCACTTTCTATTTTTGTATTATTTATAAAATTGAAGCATGTAGTACATAATGTATTATAACTTGCTTTTTTCCAATTAACAAAATAACTTAGGTTTTTTTCCATGTCATTAAATCTTCCAAATTCAAAAGAAGATAAATAAATTGTGTTGATTCTCCACAAGTGCTCTCCCATAGATAATAGATAAGGCTGAGTATATTTAATAGCAACTCAGCAAATTTTAAAACACTACCTCTTTCCATTAGCTAACATTGATATCTGATCCTTATGGAAACCTTCATATTTCTATGCTAAGGATGTTTTGGCAGGAGAGGGGGGAGAAGGAGGAGAGGGAAGAGCATGGCAGGGAAGGAGGAGATAACCATCAGAAAATATTCAGAAATTCTCCTGAAGAGAAAAATAAGCTTAGTGCTCTGAAGAAATTGATCAAATCAATAAATTATCAAAACAGCAGGTCAGTAATCAGTTTACTGCCCTAAAATGTTATTTTTCTCCTTGATACCTGTAAATCATTGACCTCAAGTCAAAACCAGGACTATATTAAAAAACTGGTTTCAGAAGTCCTGGATTTTGCCTAAAGAAGAACAGAGAAATAGTAGTCCTTTTGTTTATTCTAGAATTCATTATCTACAAAAGACAATAAATAAGCTGTAGAAGTATTGCTTGCTCCTTTGCTACTAAGGGTACTTTCAAAAGTAAATTGTTCACAGACAAAGGTAAGATTAAACAAATTATTTAATATCATCCTTTTTGTTATTATTTCTAGGTCTTCTTGGGTAAAATATCAAAGAGTAACATTTGACATAGCTTTGTTATTTTTACCATAGATTAGTTTATTAAACCTCATTGTGGCTCATAATCACCATCATTACCATCATTATGACCATCACCATCATCACCATTATCACAGTCACGCTCATTATCACCATCACCATCACCATCTCTATCACTACCTCCATCATCACCACCATCATCACAATCACTATCACCATCACCATCACCATCACCATTATCGTAGTCATCGTCATTATCACCAACATCACCATCACCATCTCCATCACCACGACATCACCGTCACAGCCATATCTCTCCCATCCCATTCTCCACAAGCTGACCTTCCAGCCTTCAGGACTTAGTTTAAACACGGCCTTCCTCCATTTCCCCATCTAAAGTAGGTTTCCTACCCTCAATCATAATTCAACATCTTAGCAATATTTTTTATTTCCTTCCTGGTACTTCTCACAATTTAGAATTAGAATTTAGAATTTTTCTTTCTTTTTTACTTGTTTTTCATCTCTTTCCTTATCTACACTGCAATGTAGGTGAGGACAGTGACTACAATTATCTTGGTCATCATTCTATCCCCAGTACATGATATAGTGCCTGGCCTATAGCAGACACTCATTAAAAATCACATGAATTAATTAATTGATCAATTATCATCACCTGTCCTCAACTCTTTGGTTATGAACTCTAACCCAACCCCCCCGCAAAAAAAATCAAAATTGCCTGTGATGCAAAATGATCTCTCTAGTATATTTTGTCTCAGTATGGAAATTTAGTACTGCTATCCCCGTAAGAAGTCATTTTTAAACTGTCTACAAGCCACACAGACACTATCAAGAACAGGCATGGCATAAAGGGAGAGAAAGTGGCCCTATAAGTGGTGTGGGTTGAGAGGCAAGGAAGGAACTATTCACTCAGAAATATCTCTCTCACCTGCCCAACATGAAACCCCCACCATTAAATTAATCTTTAAGGTTAATATACTGTAAGGCCACAAAACACCTTTTAAAATATAAATACTACATGGTAGATCACATATTAACACTTAAGTATGCACTAATTTATCAGACTATTTGAACAAAGAACCTGACTAGTCAGGTCATTTTTGACTTGCCAAGGAAGGACTGAGACGTTGGAAGATAGAAGGAAAAGGAAAGGTCACGTTGTTGATAAGGGTGGACCAGATACTGAACCAGGAGACCCCGTACACACCAGCCAAAAAATGCCTCCTTTAGCTCCAGACTTTTCTGGATATTCTATAAGCAAAATTTGGGAGTGTTCTTATTCCATTTCAACAAGTATATTTGAGTGAACCCATTTATGACTTATGAAGGAGAAACTAAGATCCTAAGTGTTCAGTCTTGAGGGCAGGGCTCCAAATGTAAAAGAAGGAGATGAAGATCTAGTTGCAAGCTGGGGAAGAAGTGTGTGTGTGTGTGTGTGTGTGTGTGTGTGTTGAGAGACTGGAGAGGGTGGGAGATGTGGAAGGGATGAAGAGTACATTTAGCAGAAGAAATACAGTGCAGAGGAATCTGATGCTAGCCGCTGATGTGTAATAAACATGGGTAAAATATCATCCTTGTTTCACTAACTGAATAAGTGATCACCAGAAGGGTAAAAGCCTTGTGATTCAGTCAGTCTTAGACAATAAGGTGCTCTCAATTTAGAAAGACATGGATACGCTGAGGTTTTCCCTTAGACAGTACCACAAAAGATAGATCTCTGAGCTTGAAGGAGCACAAGGAGAAATATCAGCTGGCTCAAGGCCAATCTGCTTAAACAGTGCTCCAATATCCACACAGATGCACTGCTGGAACCTGAAGAAGGAGCATTTGAGTCCACTGGACTTCCCCTAACTGACCCCTCACCGGCACACTGCCCTCTTTCCTTGGCTTTCTATTCACAAAGCTGAAGTACGAAAAGAACTAAGGTGAGGTTTAGTTATTTTTCTAAGTTTCATGAAACTCCCTTTTAAGAATCTGTAACTGTGAACAGAAAAGGAAAAGTTAGAGTATCTAGTTGAGGAAAATAAAGCCATTACATTCCATCTTTGGGTGCATGGGCAGGATGAGGAAACATATTTGTTCTATGTCATTGTCCCTAGGAACATCTCACATCACCAGATCAACTCTTGAATTGATTCCCTTTTTCAAAATGTAGGTATAATATGAAAGTACCCCCGAGAAAACAATAGTAAATATAAAGGTGGCCTTTAGAAATATTAATGTCATAATGTTAAGAGCAAAAAGATTGTTAAGCACAGAATTGTCATTATAATCAGCACATAAGCTTGTAACTGGATGTGTCTACCAAATTGGTGGTCCAGCGTCAAAGGGAGGGAGTCAGGCATGAAAAGGTTGTACAGTGAGTGTTACCTCTACATAGACTAGGATGACTAGCCAGGGCTTATTTTAGGTGGGAAAAAGCTTGTGGTTCCCCCCAAACAACCATAACTTAACCAGTTACGTATATAGCATATCATGACATGAAAGTTGACACCACATTCAAAAATACTAAATACCACATATGCTTGAGGGGTACAAGTTGTTGTTGCTATGGGAGCTGTAAGCTCAGAAAGGCAATAAAAATGGAGGAAGAACCACCTAAGAGTTTTGGATCACACCCTTATGGAAACTCTATGCATTCATACCCTGTACAAATCTTTGAGTACCTGCTAAGTGTAAAGCATTGTGTCAGACGCTGTGGGAAAATATGGCCCCTGACTTAAGCAGCTTCTGAGGAAATAATATATCCACTGAGACCTTACAGTTCTAGAAGGAATGGGGAATTCCTTCCTTTGTAGCCAAACAGCAGAAACTTTCCAGAATATTCTTCGAATGTCATGTGAAGAAGCCTATAAAGTGGAAATGCTGTTTGAGTCCTCACCCAAATGCCCACTCCTTCAACTCCAGCATCTAACTTCTAAAGCTAACCCTCCCAATGCCCATTTCTGGGCTTTCCACTGTTAGGTCTTTAAGCTTAATGTGTTGGTCTACCCTTTCTTCCTTTGGTCTCTTCCAACTCACCCTTAAAACAACTAACACAACTAACACCAAAAAATGTTTACTGCTAATATTTCCTAACATTCTCCTTGTATTAAAAATACTTTACATGGGGCTGGCCTAGTGGCATAGCGGTTAAGTTAGTGTGCTCGGCTTCAGCGGCCCGGGGTTCACAGGTTCGGATCCCAGATGTGGACCAATGCACCACATCAAGCCATGCTGTGGCGGCGTCCCATATAAAGTAGAGGAAGATGGGCGCAGATGTTAGCCCAGGGCCAGTCTTCCTCAGCAAAAAGAGGCGGATTGGCAACAGATGTTAGCTCAGGGCTAATCTTCCTCATAAACAAACAAAAAAAAGTACTTTACAGAGCATTTCTATGCTTATTTATACATGTTCAGATCTCCTAATGGCTTGCTATGTAGCCCATGAAATTTCAATACATGTCAAAATATACCTGCATCTAGCTACAGGTATGCTTTTTAAAATGAGACATATTGTATGTCGTGTAAACTCCTTCTCTCATTGGGAGCTGGCTGCAACCCCATCTTTCTGAGTTGTTAAAATTCACTCTAGCACACCTTAATCACTTAAGACAGCTCAAGCTAGAACGTAACTGATACAGAACATGGGGGAAGATTCCCTCCTCCACTCCTAACCTCAGGAAGTTTCAGGATCTAGGTGGTGTCACAGGTAATTTATTAACTGGAATGAGTAGCAGAGCAATGCATAACTGCATGCATTGTTCACGTGATTGTTTGGGGGGCTGGTAAGGGAGGAGGGAACGAGAAAAGACTTAATCATTATAAAAATGGTCAGAGAAAATAGGATATAAATACAATTTTGCAAAGAACCACCTCTGTATTGTCTATTTTTCTGTACTAACAAGATATTATGTTTAGGAACCAATTTGAGGTGGGCTAGGAGATGTGACGTAAGTGCCCAGAGAACGGGGGATCACCTAGGCTTAGCCACTGACCTTGGTCAAATCGTTTCACCTCTCTGAGTAAAACAAGGGGTCCTCTAAAACTTCTGTAACTACAGTTGTCTCTCGGTATTCGTGGGGGATTGGTTAGGACCCCCACCGATACCAAAATCTGTGGACGATCCAGCCTCTTCGTCGGCCCTCCATATTCATGGAAGAGGCACCCACAGATACAGACAGCCAACTCTACATGAACTTCATTCTCCTGCGGAGGAAGACCTTGTCACATCTATTCACATGTATCCATACCTGCTGTCAGTGCCATAACAGCTGGAATCTTGTATCCTCGGAGCCTAAAAATCTGCCTAACCAATACCCAATGAACACTTGTTGAATGAAGGAATTGTTTTCACTATCTGCAATATATTTGTGTTCACTGGGTCCAGGTTCAAGGCTGTGTGCTTAGTGCTGGCACCAAAAGGATATATAGAGGATAACCCTTGAGAGGTTATCGTCAAAGGGAAATAGAACACAGGTTTACAATAAGCCTCATACAAAGCAGAAGGTGAACACCAAAAAGAGGCACAGCATGCTCTCAGGGTTCAGATGAGGCCAGACTAGTTCAGGTGGATGGGTAGAGGCTTCCTGGAGGAGCTGTTGCTTCAGAAGGATGGTCAGGATTTAAGTCAACAGAAATTGAGGTGGAAACTTAAAGGTCTGGAGGAAAGAAACTGCAGATGTCTGAGAACAGTGAGTAGTCTAGCTGGTCTAGACTAGAGCTTAGAGTCTGAATAGGAGGAGCACAGGAACGTAAACAAACCTGGGAAAGATCAGGTGGGGACTCCATGACTTCATCACCAAGTGTTCGAACCACTGAACCTTTTAGAACAGGGAGGAATGTGTTTTAAGAAAATTATCCAGTATCTGATTCAGTAGTGGATTTTATGCCCCATGGTTTCCACTGAGGCACCAGGGGCCACCACAGGGGACAAAGACAACACAGAGCAGGTGGGAATCTGAGTTCCTCCCCCAACTTCAGTCAGAGCCCCCCTGCCTTGTGTGCTCAACATTTGGGGCTTTTATGTAAAATATGTTTGAAAATAAAAATGTTTGAAGGTCATTTATGTATGGGAAACATGAGACTAGGAAGTCTAGAACAGGGTTAGTTCAACAGTCCAGGTGAAAGGAACAAGAGTCTAAAAGAAGAGTGGAAGTAAGAATGGACAAGAAGATTTTCAACCCAGGTAGATTCCATGAGCTCTGTTCATTCATTAAACATGGGAGGTGAGGACAAGACAGGAGCCAAGATGAGTGAGTTTCCAAGCTTAGATGAATAGAAGGCTGTGACATCCTCTGCAGAAATAAGCAAGTCAGGAGGTATAAATTATAGGGTCATCCCACCTCTGTCACTTACTCGTGCTGAGACAGATATGCATGTAAAGTTCTGAGAACACTGTCTGACTCATAGTAGGAGTTCAATAAGTGCAAACCATTATTCTTTTAGGCAGAACAGGCTTGTAGGAAAGATGTTTTTAGGCTTCAACATGATGCGTGTGAGGGGAAAGCCAAGTATCTAGGTAGATACAGATAAAAAAGTGGTCAGCGCTCGAAAAGGATTAGAGAATAGATATGTAGAGAAATGATAGTGAACATTACTGAAGTTGATGGGAATGTAGCAGAGAACCCAGGATTGAGCCCTGGGGATGAGTCATCTCTGGAGGGAAGAAAGCAGTAGCAGCAAGTTAAATAGAAGAACATAAGAAAACTAGGAGTAGAAGGTTGGGGTCAAGATAGCCAAGCCACTAAGGAGCTTCAGGAAGTGTGGTCAGCACTATCATACACAAAAGGCGACGGTGGAGAAGCCCTTCCAGCTCTCCCACAAGGAAATTCACATCGGGAGAGAGCCAGGGTGGGAGGGAAGACAGGAAGAGGTGAACGGATGATGATCATAAAAATAGCGAATGCACAGTAGTGTTTTCTGTGTGCCAGCTACTATGCGTCATTCTCTAAACACATTACCTTATTTAATCCTCACAGCAACCCTCTGAGGTAGCCATTTTTATCACTCCCACTTCACTGTTCAAGAAACTGAGGCACAGAGAGGCCAAGTAAGTTGCTCAAGATTTATAAAAGCAAGGCATAACAGGTGATGGCCCAATACTCCAAGACTAGTTCTGACCTTCCAGCCCTCTCTCTTAACCACTTAGCAATACTGCCGTGAGTATGCAGGAGAAATGAATGCTAGATAGACAGCCCAGTGAAAGAGATGAGTTTCAGAGGTGAAATTCTTGGAAGTCAGTTTCTTTAACAATATTTTAATATTTGGGTATGAAAAAAATCACTTGAGGTCTAGTGTCATCAATTTTCTAATTAAATTGGCCTGGTTTGTATAGTTCTAATAGTAGCTCAAGATACAGAGCAGATAGATATTCATGAAATCCCAAGGAATCTCAAGGAAGCAACTCAGTATTTTTGATCTCTTTTTAAACACAAGTAATTGAGGCATAAAGGCATCAAGATGCTACACAATGAGCTATAGAGAAGGAACCGAAGGAATTAAGCACTGGGCTTCAGATTCTGTAGCTAATACCTGCCAGCTCACTGCTCTCCAGGGATTTCCTCTGGGGAATCCCTTTGAAGGGCTTCGTAAGAAGATCTGAGTAGATCAGCCTGGCAGTGGGGGACTGTCGGGAGTCAGGAACCTGGAAAGATGATGCTAGATTGTGGAGAGTTTCAACTTTGCCACATGAGGTAGTGAGACCGTGGCGGGGAGGGGAGCCTGAGCAGAGGAGTGACAAGAGCAAAATGGCGGGTCATTAGGTTTTATCTGGGGATTGAGGCGGCATGAATTGGAATGGGGATTGAAGGAACAGGGAGCAGAGTATAGGGATGAAGTGAGGAGGGGAAAACAGATGTGGCAGAAAAACCTGAGCAACAGGGAAAGGAAGACAGAGTTAGCCCATTTCTCTAACCACACAATCTTCTTTATCCAGAGGGCCCCTGACCAGCCCCTCACACTCAGGCCTGACCCAAGCTCTGTTTAACAACCCCGTCATGGGCACTATAAACAGCACTCAGGTATATCAGCCTTCTAGTCCTGCTCTGTCCCTGTGCATTTCATAATCAGGCAGCCACCTTGTTTCTGTGCCCAAACCCTCCCTCTGCATCCCAGTCCAGGTAATTGCATCTTCCTTGCTGAATTATCTTTCCCTTTCTCCTCTGGGACCTGCAGAATTCATTCTCCTTTTCCTTGTTCCCTTCTCTCCTATCCCTTTACCTCTCCTGGAACCTGCTGGGTACCAGTCATTACACCCCCACCACACCCCCACCTCTATTTGCGGACCCTCCACCTCTCCTGTCTGGCTGTTTTTGCTCCACCAGCCTCATCCAGGGAGCACTCCTTGCAGCTTGGAAGTCCCATTCTTTTAGGAACGGATGACATGATATTTTTCCAAATTGCAATTAACACAGGAGAATCGAGAATAACGAAGAAGAGTTGGCACTAACAAAATTGATGGTTTTGCCTTTCTACTAGCTTCAGATACTGTGAATTCTAGGTGGACGCAGAATTTGTTCAGCCAAGTAGGAAAATCACTTCTAGGAGACACACACACACAAAGAATATTATCCAGAGCAGTAACAGGTACTAAGGAATGAATGGAGTTAAATTTTGCCCCAGAGAAAGAGCTCAAACCCTGAGACTGTTGCCACTCTTGTCTACCAAAAGGCCCAAAGCTCTGAAACATGCACTTGGAGCACCAGACACTTCCGCTTCTCAAAAATTCTACATTGATGGGTCAAATGTGAAGTACTGTAAAGGTTTCACAAGCTTTGACCTCTTGTGTGATGAAAAAAATAAAAGTTTCCTATATGGAAAATTGTTTTTTATACTGTATGTAAAAAACATACAGTAAACATACATATAAAAATTGCGTGTTGCTCAGTCACGTCAGATGCTAGACGGACTTTCCTTTAGGTTGTTTTTGGAATCATAAACCTAAACCTGCAACCTCTGAAAAATCCCCATTTTGCCCTCAGACATTATCCCTGACATTTTCATGTTTTTCTTTTTAGATACTCTCTTGTGTTTTATAACATTACAGAACTCTAATGTGAAATTTGAAACTCATAACTGTTTTGCACGACACTCATTCAAATAAATGAAACCAATCAACACTTTATATTTTACCAATCTAGTCTAAAAATCTTCTCTCTTTTTTTCTAACTATGCCTATATTCTTTTCCATCAATTTATTACGCATGAGCAGTACTTATTTTATTTAAATAAGAATATACATATTATTATTTTATATACAAGAATATATACACAAAAAGGATTTTCAGTGGAAAATCCAAGAAAAAAATTAAATGTCAAATGTTCACATATTACCATTTCTTATCTCACAGAAATATAATATATAAAATAGTTCATTAACATAACTTTACTTATACATTATTCTGAGAAAGTTTTATTCAAGAGTCGACCACAGTATATCCTAAATTCATACTCTCGTTTTCCAAGTACCAAAATAATCTCTTCATTGTATTGTTTATTCATTAACTTTTTCCAATTTGTAAGTACACATGAAGCTGCCAACTTAACATGCTACTCTGTGACCTTTTGTATTAAAAATTTTAAAACATGATTTGAATAATCCATTTCCCAGATTGTAGAAAGATGAAATTTATTCAGTCAATTGATTTGTATTGCATAAAACATAGCTAAAGTGAGTAGTAACACAGTCTTTCCATCCAGAGGAATATTTTAAGGAATATGTCTTAGAGGTAGCAAAGTGTTAGAACAGATTTGTTTTCACCACTAAACAGACATAATTTTTTAATGAAATCCTTGAGAGGAGACTAAATAGAGCAAAGCCAGCTCAAGGCTTCAGAACCACTTGAGAAGAGCATTCTACTGAGATACAAATTAGAAGAGTGACGGTTGTAATGAAGGAATCATTCCAAAGCAATTACTGAGTACCTGCTACATGCCAGGATATATCTCTAGAACGACTGAGGAGTTGTTTGGGAAGGTAGGAGACAAAGGGAGAGAGTAAGATGGTGAGTATAAAGAGAAAAAATCTGTAGAATCTCTAACAACTCTTTCAACACTTTAACTATTTCCAAGATGATTATGGGTCAATTTCATAGTAAGAAAGATGGAAGGAAGGAAGGAAGGAGGGAGGGAAGGGGAAATAGGAAAATACAAAAAGCCCAGAACGTTATTTTATTCAAACCCTTTTGTTTAGATTCTCAGTCTGACAAAGGCTTCAATAAGACACTGATATCACCCATTTTGTCAAAAATAGGCTGAAAGGAATTGCCCAGAAAATGGGTGGTGGGAGGAGCTCTGACCCCCGGCCTCGTGTTTTCATGTGAATGGACTTCTCACCCACGAGAGGAGAAATTCTGTATCATACTGATGAGTGACAAGATTCTGATATCCATGGTCCTCCACTGCCATACAGGAATTTGATCTTTTCCCTCTTTGCCCCACTCCCAGTAGGAGGCAGAAATCCTGGGTAAACAGATTTCTTCATCAGACCCAAACTTTCCTTTGGTAGGCTGTCCCAAGATCAAAATGTAAAGACATGAGAAATTAGCAAGCCCATCTGGGTGCAGACATAAAGCCACATTTTTCAAAGAGCTCTGTAAGCAATAAAGTGAAAATAAACTCAGGAAATAAAGAAAGGATCTTATTTATTGCCCCTTGAAACTCCAAAAGAATAAAAGAAATGAGTGCGTGAGGCACCTATTTATTTTTTAATATATAATCATAATTTTTTCAAAACTTAAATAATGGCTAGTGGATCAGGAATACACTTTTCCATTCATTTGCTCATAAATATAATTTGAGCCCCTGTATTGTGATGTGGTATCAACTTTATGCACTGACTTTAACCAAATAATCAGAAGGCAGCATTATCCCTCACCTCCAACGTTTCCTTTTAAATTCTATTTCTAATAAAGATTTGGGCCAACTGGAAAGAAACAAAACCATCAAGAAATATTGAAGAAAGAGAGGTGTGAATAGATAAGAAAACCTTCAAAATCTTAATGCACAAAAAACTTCAACTCATATCCCTGTCTACCTTCTTGAATTCTAGCATACACACCTCGCTTTTACTCCCTCTCAACAAGCTCAACCCAGTTCCCCACAATGCTGGGCTCTTGCACCAGATGTTATCAAGATTCAGCTATCTGTCTGAACAATGACCATGTCTCCTCCCTTTGACTCAGAGTGATCATTGAGAGGAGGGATACAGGTGTGGAAGAGGTGGTGAGCCGAGATGTAAGATATATGATACTGCAGTGGATTACAAGCTCCAGGCAAAAACACTATCCTTACCAAGCGTTATGTTCACATCTGATGTTCCAAAGCAACAAGTACTTTGTTGAAGATCATAGTGATTCATTTCACCACATCATCATATTGTTTCCCATCCATATACATCCATGAGTTCTGACATAACTGAATTACATGTAAAAGTTAAAGAGATATTTGAGAGTAAATTCTGCTTGGTCCTATATCCATAACACACAAATGCCAACAAAATTAATAATTTGTGAAAATTTCAAACTACTAGGTAGAGAAGAGAGTTCTCTTTTTCAGCCCCACTATTGCCTCCAGGGCCACAAATGTTGAAAATGCCACTCAACAGGAAGAAATTTAGTTGAAAATAGTTAAGCGAGATAAAAGATACGCCTTATTTACTTCAATTTCAAAAAAATGGAATTGAAATAGGAGAAATGCCACAATATTATTTAAAAGTTTTCCAAAATTTGAGTTAAGAAATACCTCCTTGGTAGAATCATCAATTGCCCATCATCATAATCCTTAATTACAATAATAAAATTAGTTCACAAAAATTAGTTTGGATGTGCCAGGGCACATTTGGCTGGAAATTAGTTGAGTTTTTATGAAAAACGAAGAGAGAAAGCAAGCTCATCTTGAAAATTTAATGCTCTGATTTCAAATTCAGGCAAGAATGTTAATCAGTTAAAAGATAGACAGATTGATAAAATGTTAATCAGTGAAAAGATAAAAGACAAAAGAGTTTCTGTAGCTATTAATCTCAAATAGGGAGGACTAGTTTAAAATATGAACTTGTTTTATATATCATATATTATAAAATATAAAAAATTTATATATTATATATTACATATTTTATATAGATTATAAAATATAAACTTGTTTTTAAGTTTATATTTTCTCTGAAATTGTCTATGGGAATTTGGTTCCTCATACATACCAAGCAGTGCCTACTGGCCACACTGTTTAAGATCTGTTGTGCCTGAAGGCATACCTCATGGAGTACTAGGAAACCCAGGCCAATGTGACTCCTTGTTTAGTTACGAGCAGCTCTTTTTATGGAAACTTACCAGAGAGCACCAATTTGCTCTTCCATCCTTCCACTCACCACCTAGTCTATTGTTTTATATTTTATAAAAGAATCATTTTTCAGAACACCACGTAGAGCCCAGTTATAATAGGTAATGATGGCAACAATAAAATTCTTATATGGGAAATGAATGAGTCGTGGATTCTTAGGAGGAGGAGGAAAAAGAGAGAGAAGAAGAAAGAGGAGGAGGAAAGAGAGAGAGGAAGAATGAGGAAGAGGAGGAAGGCGGGGAGGAGAGAGGGAGAAACAAGAGACATTTCTGTAATAAAATCTGCCTTCATCAAGAGATGATACTAAGAATCATACCTTCCATGGGTAATGTTTAGGGCCATGTTTCAATTCTGTGATCTTGTATATTATTAAGGATTTATACCCTGGCCTCCAATATCCTTAGGTCAAATTCCAGCTTTGGAACTTAGTGTCCATGTGACCTTGTGCCACTTTTTCAGTCACCTAATTAATACAATGGAGATAATAATAGTACCTAACCCACAGAGTTGTTGTGAGGATTAAACGATGCTTAGCACCTGGGAAGTGCTTAGTCATTGGTAGATTATTATTAGTGTTGCTGTTCTTTTTAAGATGGCTAAATATCCAGCCCTTTTCTGAATGAAAAATGTTATTAAATAGTATCTCCGATATTCCACAAAGCTTACAAGATTCCCACTGAACACACACACAGAGTGAAACCAGACTAAATTCTCTCCATTCTTCTGCTGTCGATTTATGACCGTGTGTTGGAGGGGTGGGGGAAGGGGTTACATTGTTCAATCTTCATTGCCTCGTTTTTTATCATTTAAAATAACATTCATTCAATTTAAGAGGCATTGTGATAGAGTGCATTAGAATCACCTGTAAAGCTTTTCAAAAATACCAATACCCAGGGCCAGCCCGGTGGAATAGTGGTTAAGTTCACACGCTTCTCTGGGGCGGCCCAGGGTTTGCAGGCCCAGATCCTGGGCACAGACCTACACACCGCTCATTAAGCCATGCTGTGGTGGTGTCCCATATGAAAAATAGAGGAAGACTGGCACAGACGTTAGCTCAGGGACAATCTTCCTCACCAAAAAAAAGAAAAAACAGCCGATACCCAGACCCCACCCAGATAAACTGAATCATAATTTCTGGGGATGGGTCCTGCATATCAGTAGATTTTCAAAGGTTCCCTCGGGTGGTCCTAAAAGGCAGTCAAAGCTAAGAATTGGTGTAAAGAAAAACAGTGTACCCTTAGAAGGCATGTGTGGGTTCAAACCTCACTTCTACTTTCTAGCAATATGGCTATAACTAAGACCTCTCTGCACCAGTTTCCACTTCCACAGATGAGAATGAGGATTTGTATGGACTTCTCAGAGTTTCCAGTTACAAATGAGAGCATCAACATCAAAGATATACTATGTAATTTGTTCTTGAGAGCCTGTTTTGAGTTTCAGGTGAGGGAGCCAGCTACTTTTAAACCTGTAAATGAAGCATTATCGTTCCCTATCCAGGTTACTTGTCCTGGCATCTATAGGAAGAACAGAGAAGGAGAAAACATACTCCCACCCAATGGCAGTTTCATGGAACCAATTCTGGGAATCTGTACAGTGAAAGATGTCACAGTCAGCTCACACTTCCATCTCTCATACAGATAGAAGATTCCATTACCACCCTTTCACTTTTTCTTAGTACATGTGAAGTGATGTGGTTAAGATGGAGATCCTAAAAGAAATGAAAAACGTAACTTTACTTTCTTTTAAACATTTAAGTAGTATATATTTTGTCTACCTTACCAAAACCCTAAATTAAGTGAATTCAAAGGCTATGTCTGATTAGTTGTGATTCAGCCCTTCTCCTGACTGCATTATTTAACCTATGAATCATGGTTGAAGGATTGGTCTGACAATATGAAATATAGAAAACAGGAATTTAACTGACATTAATTACCATGAATTTCTTCTGGTCTCCTTTTTACTAATCTAGGTATACTAACTGAATCATGCATTGGAAACATATATCTCTGTCAGTTATCTTAATAAATAGCATCGAGGCCCATGAAAGAAAATATGTTATGCGTTTTGTTCAGCTGGGTTGGTGGCTTGGTACAAATACAGAGGTTTTAAAGTCATAATGTATCTCATTGAGATCCCAATGTCATTATCTCTTATTCTTACTTCTTTGCTACTAGATACAATATAGTGATCTTTATTGCTATTTTAATTGGTTTGAGTGTTCAGTATATAAATGGTAAATATCTACCCTTGTGGCATAAAGTTATCCTTCATTTTTAGCATAACACCTCACCTTCTCTTAGGAAACACTACTTATGAGCTCTTTTAGTAAAGCAAACCCCATTTGGAAGATCTGGAAATTTTTATGCTAAGAGAAATGAAACATCTCTACTTGTTAGTCTTATTGCAGAAACTAACTTATTATTTAAAAGCTGGATGCTCATCAGGAGAGAATTGGTTAAACAAATCTGTGTATATCCATTAAAGGGAATACTACAGAGAAGGATGCAGATTTACTTGTAATAGTGTGAGATGTTCAAGATATGTTTTTAAAATGTAGAAGTCAGTTGCAGAATTCTATGTATAGTGTGTATCTACTTGGGTTGTATAAAGATTTTCTATGCTTATACATACATAGAAAATTTCTGAAAGGATATATAAGAAATTATTGACGATCATTATCTGCGGGGAGTGGGATGATGGGGTACATTACTTTTCACTTATACTCTCTTGTGCTGTTGAAATTGTTTGTCACAAGCGGGCATTACTTTTATAATTTGTTTCATAAAAAATTTAAAAAGACTCATAGGATTCCACCATGTAACTTGCCTCAATCATATGCATATAAGAATTATGTTCATGTTCTGTAGACTTTATTCAGATGCTCCTCTCTCTGGCTGAACTAGCTGTTTAAATTCTATTTGACAGATAATGGTAGAAAGAGAAAAAACAATCCCAGTTGATACGTTTCAGCACTTGTAGAAAGTAGCTATAAAATGGAAGTACAAGGCAAAACCAAGTGCCCTAGTTTTGGGAAGGAAATAACTACAATAACCACCCCTTTGCAGTATAGTGATCAACTATGTGCTCATGTTTCTACAATAATCTTGATTTCTAGAAGTTGCAAAGTATTTTTCCATTCTTGTGATCAACTTTCTTGAGAGGAGGAGCATTTTAAGTAAACATCTGCCATAATTTTTTCATGTATTAAAATTGAAAACAGAGTTAAAATATTTTTAGATGATTAGAGGTTAAATAATCAAGTATTCCTAAAATGTCTAAGGTGTGAGTGTGTGTTTGAACCAATTAGATTGCCTCATTTTCATTTTCACTCTAAATTCTTTCGTCCCTGGAAATCCAGACATAGGTTTTACAAATGGAAAAAGTTTTCAACAAAGAGCAAACTTTTGTTCCTGAACTTAGTATTAAGATTTTGCCAAGAAACAAAGTATGATTGTCTTGGATTTGAGCAATAACGTTACCCTTTGTTCCCAGAAATCTTTTGACTATTACCGCAAACACCTTTTATATTAGCAACGTTAGAAATACACCAAGAAATACACCTAGGAATGTGTAACAACTCACTCTGTTAAAGAAAGATTTGAAACAGAGAAAATGAATACAGAAGTGATCTACTTTTCAGACCCTTGAACACTCTCTGCTGATACAAACAGTGAGAAATTTTCAAATTTGGGGTTCTTATATCACAGCCAAATTTCCACAAAATCTTTTATTTTTCCAAATTTTGACCTGGGGCATTTCATCCCACGATCATCACTTCTGCCTACCATTCAACCAGCATCTTGTCAAATCTGGCTGCAAGATTAAGTTTCCCGATTCAGAATTCAATATTGTAACCCTAAGGATATAAGATCCAAGCTGGAACATTCTGTTTTTAAAAAAAAAATGGATAAAATTGTTTCAGCCCAGAGCCCACAGTTTGCCCGAACCATAGTGATGAATCATCAGGACTGACACTGAGTGAAATGAGCGTGATGTTCTTGGCTTTATTCGTGCACACTAAGCAGCATTTTACATTTGTCCCAACTCTCAACCTTTTCTCCAAAAGGTTGAAAGAGCCTTGTTTTCTAGTGTTATTTAAGGCTTACAAAATTCACTCGCTCTGTCTGAAGCAAGCTTGGCCTGCCACAGCCTAGCGTTATGTGCCTTCCGCATGCTCTCCCACGCTGGCCTTCAGTTTTGGAGGAATACAACTGAAGACCTAAGAAACATCCACTTTATTTTTCATATATCTTCAATATCCATCAGGGTTTCTGGCGTCCATGCTTCTGTGTTGGTGCAATATTTGCCTCACACTCTCAACAATAAAGTATTTCACTTTCTTAAAACATCTGTATATAAATTCTGCACTGAAAACTCGGCCCTCTATAAATGATGCACTTTGTTCTTCTAAAGGGGAGTTTACCTGAGTTCTTCGGATCAATGCTAAAATCACCATTGAACAGGTATTTAATTTTTTTTAAGTGTATCTCTTTCTTGAAGCTTTCAGGTGTGAGAGATAGATGTTTTCTCTTTAAAATAGTTTCTAATCATGAAATTCAAAGTCATAAAATATGCAAACAGAGTCAACATCACATTAACTACCAGAAACATCTATTTTAACAGGCCTGCTATTTCACAGCACCCAAGCACTGGTTAAACTCTTGTAAAAAGCTCCAAAAATAAAGTGTTCCTTAATTTTGAAATTTGTGTTCCATGGCACAAGCATGAAGCATTCCTTTTTCTTTGGGCTTTGTTTTTTAATTTTACTGGTCCCGTGCTAAAGTACTGTTTCCCTGTGTATTTGTGTGATCTAAAATTGTGAGATGAGATGAAGTGAAAGCACAAAATAACTTAAGAAAAATAACTAGAGGCAAGTGTGTTGGTGAGTTTTCTGCTTTGTTTTGCTTCAGGTCTGTCTCTCTCCAGTGCCCTTTGCTGCCTGGGCAGCCCACAAGGATTCACTTTTCACTTATTACTCATTACACTGACTCTGGATTACAGTGGAAAGGAGAAGAAAAGCTGATGGAGAAATGACAGTGAAGGAAGCCAGCAAAATACCAGAGCAATAAGTCTGAGTAACTATTTCCTTTTCATTCAAGGTGTCAACACATTTATTTTCATCTTTGACCTTAGGAGGTGGAAGCCAGAAACTGTATGGGAATCTCTTCCTACTGGAATAATCCATTCCCTGGGGCGGGGGACTGAAAATAGGTGAAATTTAGAACATTCTGTTGATCATAAATTTTTTTTCTTGTTCTTGTGGTGAGAAAAATGCTGCCAAAGGGAATAGGGCTGTGGTTCACTCAGAATCAGTTACCAAGAATCAACAGCTTATCTCTGTCCTTTGGAGAAAGAGTCCTTCATATCATAGGGGTTTTAAAACTAGTGATAAAACAAAAAGCTATTTTCTGAAACAAGCCAACTTGAAAGATAAAATGTGTTAAAACCTAGAGAGTTGCCTTTAATGTAAGTAATCAGAAATGTTTTCCATTATTTTGCTGCTACTTGCATACAGTGGTTTTCTATTTAGGAGAAGTGGTAGCCCTGAAATAACAATATGGTCATTCACAGCTGGGCAAAGAAAAGAACACAAGCCTAGGGCAAACCAGGAAGGAAGTTACCAAATAAAAATTAGGCAACGTTCACCATAATTGGTTCACATTGCAGAACCGGGAAGAACAAGAAAATAATAGACAGAAAGAAAAATGAATCTCACTGAAGTGTGAGTCACTAACAATCCCTTCTTCAATCTAAGATGGAGAAGAAATGTGTAAAAAGGAAAATTGGTACAGATTTTGTTTACAATTTTGGACCACCTCAAGACAATATGGGTCAACAGAGTAATTGACATGTGATCCCAGAACAAGGCTTGACTCAGTAATTTATTTTATTGGACACATACTTATCTACTGAAAAAAAAAAAGGAAGAAGGAAGGAACGGGGAAAAAGAAGAACATAAAATAAATATATAAGCGCAGGTTTGAAATTATCTTTAGAGCAGCTATTATCTATTTCCCAAGTAAAAGTTTGGCCACAAAATACAAATTAAAAGTTGTGTAATTGGGATTTTCTTTTAGTGTTCAATTTTGGTAAGTACTTGTCTTTTTGCACATTGTTTCTTCAGATCTGATCTTTTTATCTTTTATTTCACAATTTTACTTTCTACTTAATCAAGTATTTTTTAAAAAGCAACAGCTTCTACAATAGCACAGTGCAACTGAAAAGTGGAGTTTTTCAAATTTGAGGACATGTTAGTTAAAATCTAATTTTGGTAAACAATAAAGATGAAAAGAGAGAGATGTTTAAACCATTTGATAAAATGCAGTTTACATAACAAGAAACAGTCAAGGAAGGAGTATCTTCCTTCACTGGCCTCTGAAACAAGTACTATAGATTTCACATATAGAAAACATATTACATGCGAACTTTCTTTCATAAGCGTTCACATTTTAAGTGTTGCAGCAATCTCTCTCCATATTCTAAAGATAGGAATCCAAAAGCTTTAAATTCTTAAGCATTGAAATGATACTTGAATAGTATATAGAGCTTCATTAACTGACCTTAGGAATAGAAAAGAAACTTTGGTTTCAAGACCAGATTTCATGTGCTGGTTGTTTAGTATTATTATAAACATTATTGTATGGTATTATTATTATTATTATATAGATAAATTTTACTTTAATGGACAAATTTGGCTTTACGATTTAAACACCCGCTCAGGTAACATACTGAGCTTCAATTTAAAAATATTTTAAAGGTAACAAAAATTGAGCTCATCTGATAGAATATAAAAAGCTAACATCGACTTTCCTCTAAGTGGAGTATTGAGTGAAGTATTTAAGGTCAATTAGAAATACATAGTACAAATTCAATTTTGATGAGTCCCGCACTTGCAAAAAGAATAGTAGCACCCTTTTGTATTCAGAAAGAGTACTCTCTAATTAATTTGTATTTTTCTAGTATACTATCCACCTATAATACCCTGAACAAAAGTATTCTCAGTTAAATCCAAACAACAATAATTTCACATCCCCCAAATATATAAATTTGTTAAAGCAATATGTCAATTTCCCCAAAAAAAGGGCATTCACACCTACAAAAATGACTTTTTAGAGTATATGAAAGTTATGCTTGGCATGTGTAAAACAGGGTTAGGTTAGCCCCAAAGTTTAATTTCTATGTAAAGGGCGTGAAAATCAGTCTAAATGGACTGAGAACAACCTGCAAGTGTGTTATTTACACACTGCCAGGGTCCCCTCTCCCTAGGCCACCTCCATTTCACATCAGCTTGAGTATGTTGTAGGTAGGCACATTGTTCTTAAAGCCACAGTAAATTCTTTCTGGAAGAAGGAAGGATATAAACAAACTCACATATAAAATTGTTTTAATACTAAAACAAAAACATATTTTCGTGGTTTAAAATCTTCATATGAGAAAACATGCACTGAGACACTCTTAATTAAGCCAAAAGCACCTTCTAAGCCATCAACACACACTGAGCACTGTCTCGGACAACTGCATTCGCTTCCTAATGTGCCCCTTTCAGACACTTTAAATTGTCTAAATCTATCTTGAAAAAAAGACCCATTTTATTGGTAAGGAATATTACAAAATGTTTTTGTGTGTGTGAGGAAGACCAGCCCTGAGCTAACATCAGTTGCCAATCCTCCTCTTTTTGCTGAGAAAGACTGGCCCTGTGCTAACATCCGTGCCCATCTTCCTCTACTTTATACGGGACGCCGCCACGCGTGGCTGACGAGCAGTGCGTCAACGGGCGCCCGGGATCCGAACCTGCGAACCCCGGGCTGCCAAGCGCGAACTAAACCGCTGCGCCACCTGGCGGCCCGCAAAATGTTTTGATCGCATTTCGAAAGCTATTAAACATGCTTCCTTCACTCTTCTACTAGTACCTTAGCACATCAACTGGACACGCACTCATGGGCACTTTTATCCAGCTGTGTCTGTCCCATTCCTAGCAAACTCTTAGATACGCTTGATAAATATTTTTATCTAATTTGCCTCATCTGTTGTTTTTATTAACAAGTAATTTAATATCCTCTGTTCTGTAATATTTGCAGAAGTCAGTATATAGAAACGTACAGCCAGCCCAGACCCTCAGGCCTGAGCATCAAGATGGAAGGCTGGCCAAGAGTCCTCTGGGGACAGCAGTGCCAGAAGGAGGATTGGACACAGCGACCCATCTGCATGAGATGAGGAAAAAAAAAAAAAAAAAACAGGAGGTCTGTAATACTGATGAACTAATCTGTCACTCACAGCTCAGGTCCGCAAAAAAGAAAAGATGCAGTAAACCCTGAATGACCATGAGAGGTGGAAATGCGAGCCTTCATCTTTAAATGATATTCAAACCCATGGCTCAGAACCTGCTTAACTGCTTAGTTTGCCTGGATTTGAAAATTATCTAAAGGTAACAATCCATCCTATGGTTCAAAGGGTTAGGAATCTTGCTACAGATAACTATCAAAAATCCGGTTGATTTCCTAAAACTGTATGAATGAACCAAGTTTCTTGATCTTGATACACTAGGCAGAGAGTTTGTTCTTAGGTACTAGACTGCTTAATTGCTTGCTTGAGGGAGGGAAAATCCTGGGGGAAAGGCATATATGAGCAATATGTGCTCCATGAAGCCAGTACACTCTCCCCAGCTGGATCATGGCCAGCAAGGCAGAGAAGTCTACTCTTCCCTCCAGTGGAAGCAACTGGATATTTGATCCTAGAGATGAATATAAAAACCTGAAGATCATATTTCATAGGAATCTTTCCCTATCCTGAATGGAAAATATCATTGAAAACTGGTTATTTGCTCCTCCAACCCAAGCCATCTAGGAACGAACTCAGAGCAACAATAACAAAAAGGACAAAAATAATTATTATTTCAACATGTTTTTGAGAAGAAACACACACAAACATTTGCATTATCAAATGGGACTGATCACACCTGCTGAGTAGGTATAAGATGTTATTGAAATCAACAGCTGAAAAATAAACCATCTCTTTCTGGTTATGAGTGACTGAAAAGCAATCAAAATTATTTTAACATTATTGTCCTTATTGTTAGAAGTACTTGTTTGAGTAAATATTCTTATCCCTGCCATAATAATTAAAAGGAAATCATTTAAAATGTGTACGCCATCTTTCTTTTTATAGCTATAGATATGGGTTTCATTTAGGTTTTCTGACTTGCAGGGTATGCTTATGAGACAGTATGCTATTTTTCTTTCCTTTTGAATACTTAGTGTTTCAGCTTCAAAAAAAATAAGGATTTTAGTTTGTACGTTTTTACTACAGAAAATTTTACAACCTTTAGAACAATTGCTTTTATAATTAATTTGCTTGACATAAGTATCTCAGTTTTTAAACACATAATTTATGAGGAATAAAATCTTCGAAAAACATGTGGCTACTTTGACACAACTATTTACAAAGTATTCATAACAAATCATTAACATATATAGTTCCTGGACATGCTGAGCCCTGAAAAATTGCTTAGAGTACACACAAAACACAGAGCTAACAACAATCAATTTTCAAATCCTGACGAATTAGAAGTTAAGTCTGGTGTCTGTAAAGTGTAAACCAATTCCTTTTTTAAAGTATATACTTGCACCTTTTAAAAGTATATACCTTTGTAATTATTTCCAATAAACAATACTGAAAAACAAATTAGAAGTATTTCTCCTGATTTTTCACCAAGCTTTCTTTTCCCAAGTAAGGGAAATATATACAAAGGGAAATCCTGTTTCTTACTTAGGACTGAAATACAGTAATTCTGCACAGTATTAAAGACATACTATGACATACGGCAGAGAGAACCTGCTAGCAACCTAAGAAAAGTTTTATTAAACAGGTCAAGACAGTTGTCAGGAGCTCAAGTGTTATTTATGCACAAAAAGGTCATCTTTTTGAACAGGCATTTATTAAATTCTACATGCCACAATTATTTTAGCTCTATTTCATACACTTACTAGCTCATCAGTGAACACTTACACGGAAATGGGTATTAACAGTATATAAAATCAGCCCTTACATATTTTCTCCTGACAAATATACGCCTGGAGACTTCACTTTGTATATGCCTGTATAAAAAAAAAACCACTGACAAGTTTTAAAAAATATTGTTCTGTTAAAATAGGTATCTACTGCTTTTAAAATAGTATGAGCCTGTGGAAACATGGTATTATATATCTGGCATTTTCCATCTAAAAATACATTATGAAGCATGCTGGTATTAATAAACCACGTGCTTTCAGAACCCTGAAGTGCTTTGCTATAATTTTGTTGAAAATAGAACAAGATGGTATATTTTCCACCACGCTATCAACATACGGCGAACAAATTTTATGTCATCACCTTGCCAGTTTGTCTTGACTGGAAAGTGTGCAAAAAAAAAAAAAACTTTTAGGAGTTTATCAATATTCGTAACCATATTCTGATTGATGAGTTAACATTTCATAAGTAAGCAAGGTTAACTTAGAAAAATTTTGGTCAAAAATATATTACAAAAGAAGAAAGAAATCACATATATTCCCTTTTTCCCCACCCCACCCCCATCATAGTCAGAAAAATCGCCCTCCCTTTGCAGCAGGGCACCATCATTCCTCTCACTACTTCAGTTATTTGAAGGCAAATGAAAATACAATGATCCTTTTCTCTTCTGATTTAGCTTACAACGCAAACATTTCAACACAAGGAGAAACGACCGATTTCACAAAAAGCACCAAACAGAAAGAGCAAGACTCACTGACCCATTTGGAAGACAAAGACGACAGAACAGGAAAGCTCTAAAAATCAGCTTGTGAGGCCTCTGAGAAATATTCTTCTGGCATTTCATCACAGCAGCCTCAGACCAGTTCACCTCCCTGGATACGGGGAGGAGGAACTAAATAGAGCTGTTTATTAAAGCTGTTGTGCTGGATTGCATTAGGAAGCGCGAGCAGACCACCTGGACCTTTCAGATTGTGGCAGTGTTTAATTTGCAGCCTGCCCCTCCGCAGCAGCCAAGACCACTACTACATTTACTAGGCTCAGTCACACGTTATCTGGGTTAGAAGTAAAGGCACATGTATTTATATATTTATATTTTCCATATAGAGAGGGAGAGAATACAGTTAAAATAAAAACACTGACCAGAAAAATTTTACCTACTACCTAGGAAACATAACACTTTATTCTCTTCTCACACTTTCTTTCTTTCAGGGATCACAATCTCAACAGAAAATAAATTCCTAAAAACAGATTTTTTTTTAAACATTCAGACCAAACTATAAATTAGATTTGTTCTTCGATTTTTCTTGTTGTTGTTTTAGTTTTTGTTTTTAAGCAGCACATTAAAGTTGTAAGCTGAGGTTTCCTGGCTAGATTTAATGGGTGCCTTTTGCCTTCCGCACTTTCAGCACTACACTGGCAGGTAGCTGAAGATACAGATAGAAAGATGGTACTGTAAATATGAATTATGTGAATCATATGGTGAGACCCTTGTGGAAAAAAGGGGAGTTGAGAAATGGCTGACTCCATACCTGACCAATTACAGCTTGCATGGTCCCCGTGTCCTGCTGGGCTGAGAGATCGCAATCCATCATATGTTGTCTTTGAAAAGGAGAATGGGGGTTTCTGGCATGCATCTGTCAATCAACTTCTGCACTCACAACCATCACCAAAAGCAAGGGGAAAAAAAGTCAAGCTGCTCCACCAAATAGGATGAAACCGTCATGTGACCTCCGGCAGACACGCACACACACAGTCACTACCTCCATAGAGCGTAAGAATTTTCTGTAGATATGAAATGACATTGACAAATATCCAATATCAAGTAACTAAAGTGAGACAAACAGCTATTCAGCAAAGACAAAACATTGACTGTAATCTGCTGCTGCTAAAGGTTTAACAAACCTAAGAGGATTCTTTTAATGCTCTAGAAACCTATGTCTAAGACAAAAACAAAAACAAAATTAACTATTTCATGTGCTAATTGAGACTTTGATTTCCATGCCACACATAAATTTTTTTCAGTTATGATTCACCACCCTCCTTCTCTTAAGCTGTCCCTAATGATTTTATGTTCAGATTCTCTAAATGACCTTTTGACAATATTCAGTAATCTCTGCAGTTTTATATAACATCACCATTACAGAAAAGCTTGAAATGTTAACCATTGCATAACCCAGATACCCTGATATTTGTTGATTGGAAATGGAGATATACAATCATTTGTGTAAACTGTGATGACCACTCAAACATAAAATATTCAAAGTGTATAAATAGTAGTCACTAATCCTGATTTCCTTGCAGCTCATCCAAACTGATGTAATGTGATGACAGATATTTCAACTTTTTTTCATTTAATTTAAGCTATTGGATCCCACACACTCTAGGACAGACTGTTGATGTATTATGGGCCAGCTATTGTAAGGGTGACCGGAATATAACCTAGTAGCTATTTAACCCTTTCAGGAGTAAGATCAGAACCTGATTGTCAAGACAACCTGACAGATATTGCAAAGTTGCTCTTTGAAAATCCAAAACCATAAATAGTATCCATTAATTTGGTGGCTTCATGGAGTTATTAACATTTGCATTTGTCCACTTTTTAAACTTAAGTTCATTAGTTGGCATATTCTTACCAACTTTTAAAAAAAATTTTGCATAAAAACTTTGTGTTATTAACACGGGGATACTTTTCCAAGGTTCAAAACTAACGTTAAGCTTGAGGGGTAGGGAAGTTATGAAAATGTTTAATACAGAATATATACTATTATGTATATTACAGCATTCTATTATATCATCGCTTGAAAATTAAAAAAAAACTTCAAGTAAGAAAAAATTTTTCAACATTTTAAAAGAAAGCTTTAGGAGAAAAGAATGGAGGATTGAAGTCTCATAGACTTCTCATTAAAAGTTGCCTCACAATATAAACAGATTTGCACACACACGCACACACACACTTAAATCGGCATCCCCAAACAAAAAGAAACCGTGCACCAACTGGGCAGCCCTCCTGGGAACTGACGACTGGGAAAGTCCTCCTAAACATGATTAAAATGCACAGTTCGCACTGCAAGGCTGTCCGTGCTCCTGCAGACACAGACACACCGGCTGTTTCTGCAGTCACCCCGGATCGGGACGCTGCCGCGCGTCCGTCGCCTCCTCTGGCTGGGGAGGGGATGCAGGGGCAGCCGAGCCGCCGCGGGAACCCGCTGTGCCAAACGTGCCCGAAGCCTGTGGGCTCGCAGAGGGCAGGAAGGGCGCGACCGCTCCTGGCGTCACCTTCCTGGGACCCTGCCCAGGCAGACACCAGACAGACACGGAGTGTGGCGAGACCCGGGAAAGTTGCGGAGGAGGGGCGAGCTGAGCCGCCCCCGCCGCGCCCCCGACCCTCCGCGCCCCGGCGGCGCCGCCCTCCCCAGCGCCCGAGAGCCCCGCGCCAGTCTCCTGCGCCCTCCGGGAGCCGAGCCTGGGGCGGGCTGGAGGGGAGAGTGGGGCTAGGCTGCCGGCCCGCGCCTCTGTAGCGCAGACCCGGTGTCCACGAAGTGCCACCTCACTGGAGGCTCAACCTCCCCCGGGAATCTAGCTTCCTGGGCGCCTCCCCGGGGAGGGCGCGGGGCGGGGGTCCAGGTTGCGGGACAAAGCCGAAGATGCCCTTTAAAGCTCCATTCTCCAAATTGCGGTGGTCCCGGTTGGCATAGGGAAAACTGTTTGCTCACACTCGGTTGTTTACATGGCCATCTGGCCTATATTAATTACTATCGTTACTGGCCAACACTGATGGAGCCCTGAGCCAGGCAGTGGGTCAGACACTGGACATTACTGTAGCTCACTAAATCCTCATAACAACTCAGTAAGGCAGATACAATTATTCCCATCTTACAGATGAGACTCAAAAAAAGGTAACTGCCCAAGATGAACAGGGGCATGATTTGAACCTGCTCTGAATCCGAAGATGGAAGTTTTCCTGTGAAACCAGAAGTCAGGTAACATTCAGAATAATGGGTACCAAATATAAAGTACAGACTCACCCAGTAAATATTTATGGAACCTGAACTATCTGCCAGGTCCTGTATTAAGTGCTAGAGATACAGCAAAACAGACGTAGCTCCTCAGGGATCTTACATTGTAGTAGTTTAGATAGATATTCATGGAATAATCACAGAAATGTAGAATTTTAAACTATACTGAGAGCTATGGAGGAAAGCAAAAGAGTAGCCTGAGAACCTTTATCCAAGGAATTTACCTTGTCTTGGGTGTGCATGTGAGCAAAGGGGAATCAGCAAACCTTCCCTAAGCAGTTGACTTGAAATAAACTAAAATTGGAAGAATATTAGGAGAAAACAAGAAAGGGGGTGATGGGGTAACCATTCTCTGCAGAAGAAATGTGCAAAAGCTGGAGAGGAGGGTGGCTTGTTGGAGGAGCTCAAAGAGAGCCGGGTGCTTTGTGTGGAGCACAGCGAGGGAGAGAGAGGCTGGAGGCAAGGAGCAGAGCACGCAGGGTCTCGGGTTGAATCAGAGTCTTTACCGTAGCCGGTAGCACTGAGAAGCCACTGAAGATATTTCAGCACACTGAAGATATTTCTCACACTGAAATTTTGAAAGATGTCTCTGGCTATAGTGGAAAGTTAGGGGTGGGGGGTAATAAAGTGAATTTGGTGAGACCAGTCAGTCATAGGGTGATAGTGCTGGTGATGCAGGGAACTGGATGATTCCAAGATAAGTACAATTCACAGAACTAGGTGGTTTATTGATGATGAGACTTGAAGAAGAGGGTGGTTTCTTTCTGGTTTGCACAAAACACAGTTGGTGATGCCGTTTACTGAGCTAGGGAATCAGGAGGGAAACCACATTGGAAAAGGGCAATAGATATGATTTTGGTTTGAGATTTATTTTCACTACAACCCTCAGGGTAAGAATGATTATCCCCCCTTTTTAGATGAAAAATCTAGGGGTCTGAGGGATGCAGTGACCAGGCAGTATCAGGAAAGGGTCATCTGAGGAAACTCGAGGTTGTTGGCCCCTGCAGTAGACTGCCTTGGAATGAGTTGGTGGTTCTGGGCTTGTCCAGTGGATTAAAATCTTCCTTCCAGGAAACTGAGGCAAAACTGATGACCAGAACCATTCCCAGATACAGTTGGGGCTCTAAGGCCCTGACCAAATAAAATGGAAGGACTGGTCTCCAGGTCTGACATGGCGATGGCGGGAAGGACGTAAAGATAAAAACACAAGAGTAGTTTTTAATTATTCAACTAACAACTTATTATTGTGGGTAAGATCTCCTTGTAGGGACTCTGGGCAATACAGAGACTTGAGTAAGACCTGCTTCCTCACATTCAAAGATGCATAATCTAGTGAGAAAGATAGACATGTAAACGACTTAAATACAGCACAGATTGCTTTTAAAAACTAAACCAAATGCGTAAAAAATTTATCTGAAGGGATTGTTTGAGTCTATCTGGAGGAAGATGCTCAAATTTATGGGCACCATAATGTACAAGCTTAGGCCAGTGGCAACCTCTCTGTTTCATGAGTTTCTCAGTACCTCAACGGTACTGTAAGGGTTCGGGAAGTTAATGTTTTGTGAGAGCTCACTGAGTTGTAATCTGTAGGTACTCAGCAAGTGTTACTTATTTTCCCACATGGGAGGATTACAGAGGCAGGAAAGATGAATTCTTCTGGGGAATTGAAGAAGGCTCCATGAAGATGGTGGAAGGATTTTGATTGAGATATAAACAGAGGGCATCATCTATTCAGGGCAAAGGGAATAAGATGAACAAAATCTCCATCAGTGTTCCTCCGTCATTGTGGGTGGCAGACACTCTTAAGGTTAGAGCAATGAGAAATGAATGGAGAAGGGCAGGAAGTAGTTCAACTACTTTTACTCCTGCTACCACAATAGAAGTTAGGAAAGAAAATTCCTTAAGTGAGTATTCACCATCACCATCATCTCTTCTGCTTTCCCCTCTCCCCTCCAAACTTCCATAAAATGCTGCTTTTTCCAGCCCTCTAAGGCTGTCTCTTTGCATCGCAGATCAGCTAGACGTGCCGTTTTCCCAACAGCTGACCATCTGGTATACAAGACAGCAACAGGTCTCCCAAATCAGACCTAGTCCCCAACTCCTCAGGATAGGGATGTCCTTAATTGCTTAATCATTAAACTGCGAAGGATACTGAGAGATGAGTGCTGCACAGGGAACCAAGATGGAGTGGAGGTGTTGGTCATCTATTTTTCAATAAATCCTTTGCAGTGTTTAAGGTGAGAAGAGATGATACAGCTGAGTGCCTCTAGAACCCAAGAACCCAAAGAAGAAAACCTTCAACAAAAGTCACCAGGAGGAATCCGCTCCTACGTAGAGTTAGTGTATTTCCACTTATGCTATCACAGCAGGTAGATTTACTTCAATTCCATACTCTGGTCCTTGCTCTCTGTTAAGACTTGTTCTTTCTCTTGCTTATTGTTTGTTCCTTTGTTGGTTACAGTTTTGTTTCATTTCTCTACTCAGCTTTGCTTTTCATTCCTCTGCTTCCTGGTCTCTAGAAGATTAATCTCACCATTCCTCAAGCTAGTTTGTTTATTTTTTCCCCAGATCGCCCACCCTCCATTCTTCTTACGTGTCCACAGGACTTCGGCCTTCTTCCTAGAATGTGCATCATGGCAGAGCATCCTCTAGGGCATGCTCACCATGCAGCTGCTGCGTAATTTTCAAGGCTGATGCAGGAACCAGGTAACAGGTAGACAGGACACAGCACAGGGTAGTCGATCACATAGTCAAGACTTGTCCTTGACGTCCCTTTCCACAGTCTTGAGTTCACTCCCCTTTGGCACATCTCCTGCCCTCTTTTCCAAGGTCAGTTTTTCCTAGAATTTCATTTGGCACCATCAGCCTCCGGAATTTTTGCCTATACTTTCAAATTCTATAGATCATTTCTTTGGAAGGGTCTTTTCAATCACCTTCAGTTTCCTTAAGCAACATAGACTGATTTTACTTCCACAGGCCCTTGAGCAGTATAACTGATCTGTACTCTGGGATCTTTTGTTGTTATTTTAATATTTCTAGGGAAATTGAGCACAGGAAAAGTATCCAAAGCAGAACGATTACTTTTAAAAGACAACAGGGGGAGGAGCAACCTCTGGCAGACCAAGACCCAGGGACTACAGAACTAGGAGTGGCTTGGCAATACTGAGCCAGGCGACACTGGTCATGAGGACCTGTTTCTTCTACAACATAATTTGGGAGCATGGTTTTTCCCCTGAGAGACAGTGACAAGATTTTGCTTTTCAAATGAATAGCTGAGAAGTTCAACAGCCTGTTGACTCTGGGCAAGGATGGCCTGTGAACATACTAATTCATTGTTAGACCTCCAATTTTGTCATCTTTTCTGCCAGGTGACTGTATCCTGGATAAAAACAGAAAAAGCCAGCACAAGGAGCCAATGGTCCTTTAATTTCCATTTGCCCCTTTCATAAAATGCTTTAGTTACAGTTATGCATCTTGGTCTTCCAGAATATAGTTCTTCTGCCTGAACATCCTTGGAAAAAGGCATTGAAATGCTCCTGGGTTTTACTGTACTATCCACGGTTTTGGTGTCTGAGCCCAAATGCTAACACATTAATTTCTCATGAGAATTCTCCACGGTGGTACAAGCACACACTCTGTCTACTTATAGCAACAGTACACTAGGGGGACGTTTTTCTCTTTATTTCATGGCTATAGCTCCACATGCCTGAAAAACTAAATACCACTGTCCTTTTATTCCTCATATTAGTGGGTTCACAGCACTTCAACCTAAACCTAGTTTCTCTCTTTCAAAGGCAAGCATCTTTAAATGCATATCTGCATGGAACCAGGTTCATTAAGGGAACTTCACAACTCGCAGCTGTAACTTTGGAAAATTCATTTCTAGCCCGGTTTTCTCTGTCATCATCAATAATCATAACAGTAATAACAATAGAAAACAGAGGAGTGGTTCTCAAGGTGTATTTTAGTTTGAGGACTCCTGAGGGTCCCTGAGACCCTTTTTGGGGGTCCATCAGTCAAAACTGTTTCAAAATAATATTAGAATGAGGTTTGCCTTTTTCACTCTCATTTTCTGAGAGTTTTCCCAAGGCTTCCTGATGAGTGGTTTCACAGCAGACTGAATGCAGAAGCGGGAATGGTTCCAAGTATCTTCTAGTAAGCCAGACACTACCAAGATTCCAAAAATGTAAAACAATACTGCTCTTCTCACTAATTATTTTGTTTGGGGAAAATATAGTTATTTTTCATTTAAAATAACCTTATCATGTAATTATTTTAGATGACTTCATAAATAAACATTTAAAAGTGTCCTGGTTTTAATTTCTAATATAGTAAATATTGATAAATATAACCCAAAAACACAAAAGCTTTTGGGGGTTCTAAATAATTTTATAATAGTGTAACGATGTCCCAAGACCAAAAAGTTTGGGGATTGCAGACATAACAGAGTATTTACTAGATGCCATGGACTGCCCCAAGCACTTCATATATATAATAACACTTTTCATCCTCACACTTGCCCTAGGGGGTAGATATTTTTATATCTTGATTTTACAAATGAGCACACTGATTGCAGTATTTTGACTATTATAAATACAAAGATTCCTGTAGATAAACCCACCCAAAGCAACAATTTTATATATGAGTAAACTGAGATGTGCAATACCTCCTGGATGGGAGGGTGGTAAAAATCATTAAATTAGGGTTTTTAAAGGTTTTATACAGAACACTCATCTGTGATCAGTACCAAATCTACGTCCCAGTAATTCAAGAGTGTCCCTAGTGACTGCCACATGCCTCAAAGTAGAGCCCAAAGGAGCAGTAACTGTCCGGTTCCACCCCCATCTCTACCACTAACGCCTTATGACACTGGGCCTGAATGAAGGTGCTGGACTTTTAATACCTTTCCAGTTATAACATTTGGTATCTGCCAAATTCCCATGTCAATCAGGCAAACAGATCTACACAGAACATAAAAGATTAAAATCTATAATTCTTAAACATCCATTTGATTGTAAAACCATAGTTGAAGTGTTGGCCCAAAAAATAAAAAGATGACACCCATGAAACACAACAGAATGTACATATTGCATAATTATCTAGGCATGCCATTCAGGATTATCCTTTTAAGGAGGGAATTTTATTTCTTCAGGAAAATTTTTGATAAACTGCATAGCCAGGAAGGTCCAAAGCCAAGGGGGAAGAAGACAAGGTAACAAAGACATAGCTAAATAAAATAACATTATAGGTCAGGGAGAACAGAAAGGAAGGACGGGAAGCCTGACAGTATGGGAATGGGGGAGAAATTCCCCACCGTATCCCATGAGGTAAATGAGAGAGGCTCTTACAAACAGGAATAGCTAATATTCAATGTTAATTCAATATGTTGTTGTTCCTATTGTTTTTTCCTACATTGTATATACTCTTTGATTCCCAACCTTCAGCAAAATCTGTTACACACACAGTTCTTGTGTGAGGGACATCTTTTCAGGAGAAGAACTGGATTTCACATCTAAGTCATTAGCAACAAGCAGACAGAAGAGCTATGGAAAGTGAGATGCAATGAGTTCAGGCAGCTTCTGAAGAAGCGACAGAATATAAACTAGTATCTGTTATGATGCAAGAAATACAAAATAACATTATAGGTCAGGGAGAACAGAAAGGACTGACTTTCTTGGACAACAAAGGAAACTTGCTGGCTCACAAAACTGAAAAGTACAGAGGTGAATAGGCTTCAAGTCTGGCTTGATCTAGAGGTTTATAATGTCAGTAGAGCTACATCTCTCCTTGAGTCTCTTGGCTCTGTTTCAATCTGAGCACCGGTTTGCCTCAGACTAGATTCTCTCGTGACAGCAAATGGCTATAGCAGCTCCAGGCCATACACCACACCACAAACCACACCATCCAGAACAGGAGAGAGACCATTTGTTTCAAATATCTAAACAAAGTCCAGAGATTCTCTCTGATTAGACCAGATTAGATTATACACCCAGCCCTCAACTTCTGTGGTCAAGCCGATAGAATACGCTGGAAGGTTTAGCCTCCGTAGTATGATCTGCTGCGTGATCTTCTGCTGGAGACAGAATCAGGAGCCCTGAAAACATGTGAATCTACAAACAGCAATCAGCGGGTTTTAGGAAAAGGAGAATTAATGCTGGGTAGAAAGGGGGGCAATAAAAAAATGTTTACTACAACAACCCCTGAGAATTCACATATACTTTGTGAATCCCTGAGGGATGCCTGATAAGAGAGGCTTGCGTCAATTTCACGTAACTGTCAAAGGACAGGCTGACCTCAGCTGACCTGATGGTTGTTTTGAGTTTTAAAAGGGAATGCTCATGAGCACCTGTCCCAGTACCTGCAATAACAGTACCTTCTTACAAATTGTGATTCCCTTCTACTTTCCTTCAGAAAACAGCGCATACAGAGTATAGTGCATATAGCCTGGAGTTTAAGCAATAGTGTTGATTTTTGGAAACACTCTTCTTAGATGAGAAAGAAGATTTATGTTATAAAACAACATGAAAAAACGAGTGGTCCCCTTGGTATAGAGAAATATCTCGGTAGTTGTGTCTTCTGCAGCAGATAGAAATTTGGGCCCCTAAAAATAAGTAGAAATGATAAGAACTGCAAGGTACTTGTTTTGTTTCACGCGTGAAACAAATTGACAGATTCAAATTGTCAGAGTTGACATTCAAATTGACAGATGCCGTTGGTGTGGACCCTGAGGAGCCAGGGGTGGTGGGATTTACCAGAAGGGCTGCTGATAGCAAGAAAGAGACCAGTGAAAGGATCAGTGGAGACTGGCCTGTGTCTGGGTCCAGCGTGGAGAGGAAAGTTGATCAGGTAAGATGAGAATGTAGCTTAAAACACAAAATCACACTTAGAGGAATGAATTATTCTAAATGCAACAAATCAAAATGATAAATTTCATGAACCCCCCTGCTATTGGAAGTCTTTCTGAGATGTTTCTAGAAACAGCAGCCAATCCTGAGTACTCAAAAAAATCAGCATCTTAATCTATTTTAATCTATATTGTTTATGAACCGATAGGTGACGCTTCCATTACATTAGCTCTTGACCTGCTCATCCTCAGCGTCTTGTCCCCACTCCATCTCAGTCACTCCGAGTCATACCAATAACTGCATGCCTCCACATCTCAATTCGAAGCATCCCAGTCTCATGCCATGCTCCATATATATAGAATTTACCTCAGTTCCATCATTTCTTTGGCCCCACTGGGACCCAAAACCACTGACCTTTATCCTCCTTAATGTTATTTTCCTCCTTAACAAGCTTAAATTTCATGGTTCATAATTATAATCATGCCCTTGTTGGAAGGAAAGGATTAACAGCTGGTTCTGTGAGCTATCTTCTAGCCTCAGGGACACCTGAGAATTCAACTAGTGGTTGAGTCCCTCCTGCAACTTGAACACGAGGAATTGTTAGGAGTCCACCGTATACCAGACTGAGGAATGAGAATCTGGTTGAAGACTAGTTACCAGACCAAGCACATGGGAACTGCAAGTTGAGAACTTGCTTCTGAGGAGGCTACATGAGGGGCTAGGTATAAAAGCTAGAGCAGGGGTCAGCCCAGGGGTGTAGTGGCTAAGTTCGAGTGCTCCGCCTGGGTTCACAGGTTCGGATCCCAGACTTGGATCCCAGGCGCAGACCGGTGTACCATTTGTCAGCCATGCAGTGGCAGGCGTCCCATATAAAGTAGAGGAAGATGGGCACAGATGTTAGCCCAGGGCCAGTCTTCCTCAGCAAAAAGAGGAGGATTGGCAACAGATGTTAGCTCAGGGCTAGTTCTCCTCACACACACACACACAAAAGCTGGAGTGACTCATGGCTTCCCTGAGCTGATATCTTCTCATGACTATGTACATCCTAAGTGCAGAATGACTAGGAAATTGACAGATCATAGAGGAGTCACAGATGTCCTCTATGCCATCTCTTTGCATGCTGTGTTGCCCATCCTTTATTCTTTCTTAAACCTAAGTAAATGTGGGGCTTTGTGAAGCCCATTGTGTCTCGTGGGTTTCCTTGTTTATCTGAACCCAAGACTCCCACTGCTGGTGAACAGAGAGGGCATTGCAATAAGCACAGCCTCACCTCCTCTTCACCTGTCATACTAACAGCAAAACCCAGTACACGTTAACTCCACTGCTCTCCCTACTCTCTTCCTGCACCCAAGCAGAAGAATGTAGGAGGAGAAAAACACAAAACCATGTCCACTGGTCTTACTTTAAGCACAGTTGCCTTAAAGGAGCCTTTGGTGCTGGCTGCAATCCAACTTCATTTTCCTGGTCAAATTACTTTTCACTTTCTAAGTGACAATTCCACATTTTCTCTCCCCTCTTCAAACTGCAGCAATCCTGTACCCTTCCTCCCTCTCGGTCACGACCTTACTTCTTTCACCAAAACCACAGAAGCAGAGTTCATCTACTTCCGTCACCAAATCTGCCAGTCTGTGTGCATTTATACCAAATGCTCTCCCTTCCCTCAAGTCAAAGTGGATGAAGCGTCCTTGCTTCTGAATAAGAAGAACGCTGCCACTTGTGCAAAAAATCTCATTCTCTCTCAATTACTATAGGATTTTGTCCTTACAATCTTCCTCTCTCACCTGCATTAGTAAGATTTCTGTCTCTAGTAGATTACTGCTATTAGCATAAAGAACATACTAGATTATCTTTTAAAACACCTGTCACCAGAACCTCTTTCAGGTATCACCCCCATTTCCCTGCTTTGTTTTACAGAAAAAGCACACAGAAGAGTTGTCTCTAGTGCTATCTCTTCCCTTTCCCATGAAAGATACGGAAAATTAGCATTCTTATACTACTTTCCTATTAAAACTGTCCTATTAAAATTTTACATATAAAATCTACAAAAAAGCTACTAGAATTGATAAGTGAAGTTAGAAAGGTCAGCAGACTCAAGAGCAATATACAATAATCAACTGCATTTCTATATTCTAGCAGTAGCAATCAGAAATTGAAATTAAAAAACAATAGCATAAAAATAGGAAATTCTTTAGGGATAAAGCTGGTGAAAGATGTTTAAGACCTGTGCATGGAAAACTGTAAAACACTGATGAGAGAAATTAAAGACCTAAATAAATGAGAGATATACTATGTTCATAGATTGGAAGGCTCACTATTGTTAAGATATCAATTCTTCCAAAATTAACCTATAAATTTGATGTAATACCAACATATTATAGCAGACTTTCTTGTAGAAATTGGCAAGCTGTTTCTAAAAGTCATATGAATGGGAAAGTATCTGGAATAACCAAAACAACTTTGAAAAAGAAGAAACAGTTGGAGGACTAACACTAGCTGACATTAAGACTTGTTATAAAGCTACAGCAATCAAGACAGTGCACTGTAGTATTGGCATCAAGACAGACAAATAGATCAATGGAACAGAATAGAGAGTATGGAAATAGGCCCACACATATACGGACAACTGATTTTTGACAGAAGTGCAAACGCAGTTCATTGGATAATTTCAACAAATGGTGCTAGAACAACTGTATAGCCCCATGTAAAAAAAATGAATCCTTATCCATACCTTACATGATAACAATACACAAAAGTTAACTCAAAATGGATCAGAGGCCTAAATGTTAAACCTAAAACTATAAAATGTCTAGGAGAAAACCTTTGTGATCTTGGGATAGAAACAGATTTCTTAATATGATACCAAAAACACAATTTTAAAAAAATCAAAGTGATAAACAGGACTTCATCAAAATTAAACACTCTACTCTTCAAAAAACACTGTAAAGAAAATGAAAAGACAAGCCGCAGAATGGGAGAAAATATTTGCAAATTACATATCTGATAAAGAACTTGTATCCAGAATATATGAATAACTCTCAAAACTCAGTAAAACTCAATCCTAAAACAGGAAAAAAGATTTGAACAAACACTCCACCAAAGAAGGTATACAGATGGCAAATAAATGCATGAAAAGATGTCCATTATTCATTAGGGAAATACAAGTTGAAACCATGATGAGATACTACCACACTCCCATTAGAATGGCTAAAACCAGAAAGACTGACTGACCATACCAAGTATTAGCAAAGATGTGAAGAACTGGAACCTTCCTACACTGATGACAGGAATACAAAATGGTACAAGGCTTCGTAAAACAGTTTTGATGTCTTAAAAAGGTAAGCCTATATCTACCATATGACACAGCCATTCCACTCCTGGATGTTTACCCATGAAAAATAAAAGTATATGTCCATTCAAAGACTTGTATACAAAAGTTCACAGCACCTTTATTTGTAGTAACCAAAAACTGAAAACAATCCAAATGTTCATCAAGAGATGAAAGGATAAATTACATGTATCCATACAATGGAATACTACTCAGCCATAAAAAAGAACTGGACTGCTGATACACATGACAACATGAATGAACCTCAAAATAATTATTCTGAGTAAAAGAAGCCATACAAAAAAAGAGTACATAGTGTATGATGCCACTCATATAAAATTCTAGAAAATGCAAACTAATGTATAACGAGAGAGCAGATCAGGGTATAATTAATACACAAGCTGCCATATTTAAAATGTACTACTTGATAGCTTTTGACATATGTATGGGGTAGGTATGGAGTGAGGAGGAGCAAGGAGGGATTAAAATGGTCACAAGAAAACATTTGGGGTGATGGATATGTTCACTGTCTTGATTGTGATGACTGTTTCATGGGATAAAATCATATGTTTCATATGTCAAAATGTATCAAATTAGACACTTTAAATATGGTAGTTCATTATATTTTAATTATGCCTCAATAAAACTGTTAAAAATAAAACTTCCCCAGCCCTAAGATGTCATGGTCACCTTTGAAGATTTTGCCTTAATGAATAATGGCAAATTATTATTTAAATATTTATTCAAAAAATAATTCTTAAATTCCTATTATGTGAGAGGCATTATGTTAGATGTTGGGTGCCCACTGTGATGAAGATTAAACACATTTTTAAAAAGTAGTCTCTGCTCTTAACCTGCTTACCTACTTATGATTGGAATCAGACCTTAAAGAAATAAAAGTCTAAATTAGTAACTATGATAAATACTATAAAGGAAAATAAACATGGGGACATGAGAGAATATCAGGGTTTTCTATCATTAATTTTTAAAATTACATTATGTCTTATAAAAATACTTACAATTATTGAGAATTATGCTATGATTAAATGGACTCAAGCTTTCACCAGTTTTTCAATAACACAAATTCCCCATTCATAGGTTCCTGATTTTGATTAATCTTTAAGTAGGCTGAATTATTTTTCCAAATAGGACTTTTAGGCTATTACAATCCTGAGTTAGTACTTACTTAAAAGTATTTTCTCTGTTGCCTTAACTGTAAATAAATTCCTGGTTGGGTCAAGTGTTCTTGGATTACATTAGGTTTTCTTCAGTTTTATGGACATTTCTCCATGATTTCCTGCCATTTAATGTTTTGGAGGAAAAGTCTTTTGAAGGCGACCAGCTTCATATGCGTAACTATTCGAAGAGTTTTAGTCTTTATTCTTTGAATTTGGTGCTTTGCTAAAAAAGACAAATCATTCTCTTTTGTTACTTTTATTAAGAAATTTCCAGAAATACACAAAAGCAAAGAGCACGAGGAACTTCTGTGTAACTACCATCCAACCTCAACAATCCTTCACAATATCAGACTTGTTTTATTATCCGCTCTCTGCTTTCTTGGTGAGAGAATCCTAAAGCAAATCCCAGATACCCTGTTCTTTTACCCCTAAACATTTCAATGTGAATTTAAAAAAATATGACATTTTCTTATATGACCACAGGCCATTATAAAAATTAATAATTATTATTACTTAATACTATTAATCATTTAATAATTTGTAATATCTAATATTATAATAGTCCATATTCAGACTCTCCAAATTGATATATAGTCAAAAAATGTATTTTTACTGTTGGTTTGGTTGAATTAAGATTCAAATAAGGTTCATTATTGGTATTTTCTTATATCTCAAGTTTCTCATAAAACTCTTACTATAAAACATCCCCATTTCATTTAATCTTTTTATGCTTTAAATGTTGAAGAAACTGAATCCATTGCATGTTCTGCATTTTGCTGATTGTTTTGTCCTGGTATGATATAACTTGTTTCTCCTATATTTCCTGTAGACCAGAACTTAGGTCTGGAGGTTTGCTTATATTCAGGGTCAAATTTCACCGTGGATGGTGCTGTAGTTTCGCACTGCATTTCATTAGGAGCCACCTAAATTCTGGTTGCCTCGCTTTTGAGAGATACTTTGGTTCAGAGTTCAGGCGCTGACAAGCTGTTCCCTTCACTGTCAAAATTTGCATCAATATTTCATCCAGCAGTTTGATGGCGCATTGATGAGCCATAAAACTGAAGTTGTTATTCTTTAAAAGTTGCAAAGTGGTGATTTTTTAATCCTGTAATTCCTTCTCCATTTGTTAGCAGTTTTTGTACAGAAAAACTTGCCCTCATCCACTGAAGATGTTTGGTTCCTCTGAAACACAGTTCATACTGCAAAGGCAGGATAAATGCTCAATTCTTTTCCTCTCATTATCAATTTTCGAAGTGAGTTTGTGCCCTAGCAACCTCCAGTATTGTACAATGTTATGTTTTATTTCTTTTTTTAATATCACTAATAACTCATAGGTTTTTATATTTTCAGTGAGTTTTAAACAATTGCAATCATTATTCTCATTGATGGTCAAATTGTCACATCTTTTGCCATGGGAGCCCGTCAGGCTGGCTGTATGTATTTTTGACATGATCCCATTAACCTTTGATAGCTTCTTTGTGGTTTTTTTGGTGAGGAAGATTAGCCCTGAGCTAACATCTGTTGTCAATCCTCCTCTTTTTGCTGAGGAAGATTGGCCCTGGGCTAACATCCGTGCCCATCTTCCTCCACTTTATATGTGGGACACCTGCCGCAGCATGGCTTGATAAGCAGTGCGTAGGTTTGCATCAGGGATCCAAGCCTGAGAACCCAGAGCGACGAAGTGGAGAGGGTGAACTTAACCACTATGCCACCAGGACAGCCCTGAGTTTCTTCATTGTTTATGCCAACAAGATGTTCCAGAATCTTCCTGTACATTTGCTACACCAGTCCTAGTTTCCTTTTAAAGAAGAATGGTATTTAGAACCACTGATTATACATTGTTTCGGAGGTCAAAACTAGAAAAAATGTTTTAGGGGAGAAATATCATGAGTTCACACTGATAATTCCAACTCAACATTTTTAAAATTAGAGATTTTTCTTGACTCCTTTTATTTCATACTTCTATCTCTTGTCTTTATTTTCTCTTATGATAAATATTTTGGTTCAAAATGACATCAACATAATTATGTGCTTATTTTACCCTAGAGTATAAGCAAAAAAGCCAGTAAAATGTAACTTATTCTTGGTCATTTTACATTTACTTATTTATTTATTCATTTTTCAGAAAGAAGATGAGCCATGTTAATGAATATATTTGGTCTTTCATTTATGGGAAATTTAAATTTCTTCCATCTTTGAGTATTTTTTGTTCCATTTATTACCAACTATGTATTATTTGAACCTTCTTTCTCTGCTGTGCATATTTAACATCTATTATATAATCAGTTAACTCTATTAGTCTTTTTTCTCTATGTGATTTTCTGCATGGTTGGGCTAGGCCCAGCTGGACAACTTATGGGGCTGTGTTTCCAGAGAGAGCCCCCTTCCTGTTGTCATGGTTACTATTGATGTAAGTATGAGTGGTCTTGTAGGATTTGAGGGTAAACAAACTGCTTTGGTGCCCTACAGTCTGAGTTTAAGTATCAGTACCTGGAAAACTTGGGGGTCCCCATCCAGGTAAGCGTTTGAGTTTGGGTGCAACTTTTCCCACTGGGAGACATACCAGAACCAGCAAACTTGTGGATCTTTCATTGGATAGATAAATCTGACTGCTGGTCCCCACTTCAAACTATACAAGAAAGCACAATAACATGTTGTCATATCATATAACAATACATTTTTAAAGGCAATGCTGGTCTGACCAGAAAGAAAGGGAAATGTTTGGGAAACAGAAATAAAAAGAAAATGAAAAACCAGCACAGTGAGCACTCAAGTTGATACAAAAACACCAGGGATGGACTTTTAGATCTGGTAATAAAGAGGAGCTGGGATTTCAATGCCCAGTAAGGACAGGAATTGAGGCCTCCGGGTAATGATAGATATGAAATGGAATCAAGCCCCTTTATGTAGCTCACCTCTCCAATTGTTTGAAACTCGTAGCTGTCCTAGCTACTAGGACTAGTTTTAACTGTGAAATTTACTTGTTTCTGTTTGTTTACATTGTAATTATAACGAAAATTGGTAAATTTTTCCAAGGAAGATATACAGATGGCAAATTGGCACATGAAAAGAGGTCCAACATTACTAATTATTAGGGAAATGCAAATCAAAACCACAATGAGATATCACCTCACACCTATTAGAATGGCTATTATTAAAAAGACAAGAAATTACAAGCGTTAGAAAGGATGTAGAGAAAAGGGAACCCTCACACACTGTTGATGGGAATGTAAATTGGTGCAGCCATTATGGAAAACAGTATGGAGATTCCTCAACCTTAGTGACCATCAACAGGTGAATAGATAAAGAAGATGTGGTATATATATATACAATGGAATACTACTCAGTCAAAAAAAAGACAAAAGCATGCCATTTGCAACAACATGGATGGACCTTGAGGGTATTATGCTAAGCACAATAAGTCAGAGAAAGACAAATACCGTATCTGGTATTTGTGTCATTCATATGTGAAAGATAAACAAACAAACAAACACATAGTTACAGAGAGCAGATTAGTGGTTACTGGAGGGGAAGGGGGTGGGGGAGGGCAAAAAGAGTAAAAGGGCACATATATATGGTGACAGATGGAAACTAGACTTTTGGTGGTGAATATGATGCAGTCTATACAGATGCCAAAATATGATGTACACCTGAACCAATGTAACCTCAATAAAATAAAAAAGTAATAAAAGATTTAGTACCTTCTTTCAGCTGTTTGTTATTATCATACACATTTTATCTTTTTTTTTAATTTAAAGAGTGTGAGGTAATTTATCCTTCTGTTTGTTGTTCTGGTTACTTTTCCTGTTGGTAGATTGTTTTCTCATGTACTTTTAGTTTTTTATTATTATAAGCTCATCTTTAATGTTTTTTCCCCCGTGGAAATTTTATATGGAAAAAATTGTGATAGTATCCTCTAGAGTAGTTTTACATTTGCTTCTGTCAGATACCCCAGTTAAGTCATGACCCTTGGACCCATTTTCTTTTTTTTTTTTTATTGAGGTAACTCTGGTTTATAACATCATATAAATTTCAAGTGTATATCATTATATTTCAACTTCTGTATATACTATGTTGTGTTCACTACCAAAAGTCTAGTTGCCATTTGTCATCATACACGTGTGACCCTTTTCCCTTCTCCCCACCCCATTCCTCTCTGGTAAACACCAATCTGTTTTCTGTATCTATGTGTTTGTTTATCTTCCACATATGAGGGAAATCATGCAGTATTTGTCTTTCTCTGTCTGACTTATTTTGCTAGCATAATACCCTCAAGGTCCATCCGTGTTTCATAAATGGCAAGATTTCATCTTTTTATGGCTGAGTAGTATTCCATTGTATATATATACCACATCTTCTTTATCCATTCATCTGTTAATGGGCACTTAAGTTGTTTCCATGTCTTGGCTATTGTGAATCATGCTGCAATGAACATAGGAGTGCATATATTTTTTCATATTGGTGTTTTCATATTCTTTGGATAAATACTCAGAACAGGAATTGCTGGATCATATGGTAGTTCTATTTTTAGTTTTTTGAGAAATCTCCATAGTTTTTCATAGTGGCTGCACCAATTTGCATTCCCACCAACAGTATACAGCATTCCCTTTTCTCCACATCCTCTCCAACACTTGTTATTTTTTGTCTTTTTAATAACAGCCATTCTGACAGGTGTCAAGTGATATCTCATTGTAGTTTTGATTTGCATTTCCCTAATAATTAGTAATGTTGAACATCTTTTCTTGTGCCAATTGGCCATCTGTATATCTTCTTTGGAAAAATGTCTGTTCATATCCTCT
The DNA here is from genome assembly GCA_031878705.1 of Tapirus indicus. NCBI lineage: Eukaryota > Metazoa > Chordata > Mammalia > Perissodactyla > Tapiridae > Tapirus > Tapirus indicus. Next base: position 77,803,276 of record CM062917.1, read on the forward strand.
GACCTTTTTTTGATTGGATTGTTCATCTTTTTGTTTTCGAGTTGTATGAGTTCTTTATATATTTTGGAAATTAACCCTTTATCAGATATATGATTTACAAATATTTTCCCCCAGTTGGTGGGTTCTCTTGTCATTTTGTTGATGGTTTCCTTTGCCGTGCAGAAGCTTTTTAGTTGATGTAGTCCCATTTGTTTATTTTTTCTTTTGTTTCCCTTGCCTGGGAAGAGACATAGTATTCAAAAACATATTGCTAAGACTGATGTCAAATAGTGTGCTGCCTATGTTTTCCTCTAGGAGTTTTGTGGTTTCAGGTCTTACATTCAAGTCTTTAATCCATTTTGAGTGAATTTTTGTGTATGGTGTAAGATAATGGTCTACTTTCATTCTTTTGCATGTGGCTGTCTGGTTTTCCCCACACAGTTTATTGAAGAGACTTTCCTTTCTCATTGCATGTTCCTGGCTCCTTTGTCAAAGATTATCTGTCCATAGATGTGTGAGTTTATTTCTGAGCTCTCAGTTCTGCTCCATTGACATGTGTGTCTATTTTTCTGCCAGTACCATGCTGTTTTGATTACTATAGCTTTGAAGTATATTTTGAATTCAGGGAGTGTATCACCTCCAGCTTTGTTCTTTTTTATCCTATTGCTTTGGCTATTTGGGATCTTTCATTGTTCTATATAAACTTTAGGGTTCTTTGTTCTATTTCCATGAAAAATGGAAATTTTCTGATTGGGATTGCACTGAATCTGTAGATTGCTTTAGGTAATATGGACATTTTAACTATGTTTATTCTTCCAATCCATGAGCATGGAATTTCTTTTTGTCTTCTTCAGTTTCTTTCAATAATGTCTTATAGTTTTCACTGTAAATCTTAAAGAAAGAAGAAAAACAGTGGGAAAAAAAGAGTGTCAAAGAATCAGATAGATGAAAAATGTAATGAAAAATTTAACTATAATCAAAGTTCAATGGATAGGCTAAATGGCAGAATTTAAGGGAAGGTGGTGAAGTGAAGAGGCTGAGTTCAAAGAGAAGAGACGAAAATTCTATGAGAGGCTTAAGAAACGGGAGCATAGCAAAAGAGGTCTAACATATGGCCAACATAGGAGAACTCTTGCTGAAAGAACTGCTAAAAAGTGTACTTCAGAAAGAAGAAAATTGAACCCAGATTGAAGGATTCAAGAACCAATGCTAAGCACAGAAAAAGTCCCCAAAAGAAAAACAACAAGAATTTTTTTAAAAACCCAAGCTTAAACAAAACTGGTAAATGAAGATAAATCTAAATAAGCAAAGACTTGGGGGAAAAAAGTAAAATAGCATTAATAGCGGATGAGGGCTAAAAGTAAGGTGGAATTAAATTACTAAATAACAATTTATAAAATGGAAGGGATGAAGATTGGAGTTAAAATATTGAGAAGTCTTTTATTATTCAGAAGAAAGGTATAAATATTGATAATCTCTAGATATCAAGTATGCATGTTAAGTTTTTATGGGTAATCACAGATAAGTAGCAATATGACTTCTTAGCCAACACAAAGATAAAAGTAAATAAATGAAGTATAATCCATTCAATAGAAGGCAAGAAAGGAAAATAATATGAAAGGAATACATTGTAAGTATAAAGCAAAACATTTGATGATAGAAATAAATATATATCGGAAAGTTTAAAACAAAACAAATAAGTTATGGATCAAAGATAAAATTATATTGGAAATAAAATATTTAGGATTAACAATGAAATCACTAACAATGAGATCAATGTGTGAAATGTAACTAACATAAATTACTTAGAGGGCAAAATTTATAGCCTTGTGTACTGTGGTAGGCAGATTCTAAAAAGGTTCCCCACAATTCCCACCTTCTGGTATTTAGGTCCTTGTGTAATCCCTTCCACTTGATTATGAAATGAACAATGTTGTATAAAAATATAAATTACCAAAAATCATTTAATAATCAATAGCTTAAAATCTACCCAAAATAAGTTATGGCCTAGGTAGTTTTACACTACTAACAAATATTCAAGGAATGAATAATCTCTAATTTATATTACTCACTTATAACCCATTATAATCTTGATAACAAGTCTGGGCAAGGACTTACAATAAGGGAAAATGATAAGTCAGTTGCACTTAAAACCAAAGTAACAAAGTTCCAATAATATGTTAGGAAACAAATGCATCAATGCATTGGAGAAATATGAGGTGATTTTGCATTGTATTTTACAGTTAATTTGGAAGTCATTTGTTTATTTTAGTAACAAAATAACTTTTGCAGCTTCTTTACTTCAAAGTCTCTCTCTAGGTTGTCTCATTAATTTGGGTTGGTAGTTGTGAATAAAAGTTATTTGAGGCTTATCTTTTTTTCCCACAGTATTAAAATAATATAAATCATAAATAAATAGTGTTTTCTATGAAATGCAAAGAAGGTTTGCATTTCCAATAAATTGGAAAATCTATTAAAGTATTTCATTACATAAACAGGTTGACAGAAAAAACATTCAAACATCCCAATAGGTGTAGAAATGGCATTTGGTAAAATTCAACACTTATTTGTGATTTTTAAAAAAACTTCTTAGACCTAAATAAGAAAAGGGAAAAGTTTAAAATTTTAGAAGATGTATACGATTATTACATGAGGGAAGAAATGGTTCCTTAAGACATAAAACCACAAATCACAAACGGTAAAATTGATACATTGTGAAATTTTAAATTTCTCTCTAACAAAATAAACCATTTTAAAAATTAAAAGAAAAGTCATTAATTTCAAGAAAATACTTGCAATGACTTTAGCCCATGAAGGATTGATATCCAGAATACATAAAGAAGTCTTACAAATCAATAAGAAAAATTCAATTAACCCAATCTTTAAAATGGTTAAAGAATATATGAATGAACAATTCACATAAGAGGACTCATAGTGGGCTATTAAACTTACGAAAAGATGTTCAACCATGTCAGCCATCAGGAAATGCAAATTAAAACCAATCTGAGATACCATTTCACAACCATAAATTGTTAAGTGTTTGGCAAGGATGGGAGGAAATTGGTGCTATTTACATTCTGATGAGAAACATAATTTAGAGAAAATTTGACAATACTCTGTCAGGTTGAAGATGTGCGTATTCTGACCCTCTTTTTGGAGTCTTCTCTGGAGAAAATTTTGCATCTATATGAGCTTGAGGAGACAAAAAGGGATATTTATTCCAGAACTATTTATAATAGTAAAAGGTAAATAAAGAAAATTCTAACATCAGTAGGAGAATGGATAAACAGGTTTAGTCATATAATGGAATGCTATACAACAGTTTATCTAACTGAAATAGATCAAAAGGAAAAAATTTTTAAAGGTGATATTTAGTTAAAAAAGAAAAACAAGCTGCATTAGTAATGCATATAGTACGAGATGGGTTGTGTGATATGGGTTGTGTGATATAGGTTGTGTGAATTTCAAAAGCATAAAATAACATTATATCTTACTTATGATCACATACCTTTGTAGTAAAGGTATAAAATTATGCATAGAAAGGAAACACACCAAATGAGAGTGTGATTGTGTCAGGGGATAGAAGGATTAGAAAGGCTGGGGGTTGGCTTTAGCTGTACTTATACTGTTATATTTCTTTTACTGCAAAAGATACTTAAAACAAAAAAATGCAATGAATTTTATTTCCCTCTTTAATTTTTCACAACCTGAATGGTTCCATTTTCATCTCTTACTCTTCTATCACATAGTCTTTGATGCTTTCATAGCATTCACGTTCTTTGAAATTTCCTTAAGTAATGAGTACTGTCTGAAGTTTTATTTTCTTATTCTTCAAAAAGTACTCTTAATCTGTGGTTGGCATTCTATTTTTGTCTTATTTATTTCTTACATACCTTTGCCAAATGTTTGCATGAGTTCCATGCTGACTTATCATTGTTTTCAGTTTGTTCATGTTGGAATGGGGCCAGTTCCACCCATATTCATGATTTTGCCAAGAATAGTAATGGCCAGGTCCTTCACAACTCCTATTCTTATTTACTTATATACTGATTGAATCTTTCCCTTTAAAAATGAGTGGTGTGGGAGCTGCATGTTGATGGTTTGGGTTCTTTGTTTAACTATTTGGGTTCTCATGGGTCTGTGGGGAGGGAGTTGGGACAACGAACAGCCACTGCCCAGGAATGTTGTCCCCTTTCTATTCCAAATCCCCCATGTGGAATATCTGATCCCCTGCACTTTAGCTTTTTTTTAATACATTGTTTTCTTCTCTCAGTAGATTATTTTTAGTAGCTATAAAATTGACTGTGGGCTTCCTGTTTCCTTTCTCTCCAGCTCTTCTGTCTGCCAACACTCTCTTAGGAAGTTCATCAAGTAACTAAAAATAAAAATAGTGTGTGGCCTCTCAGTATCTTCCAACTGTTGGGTAAAGAATGGTCTCCAAGCTGGATGTTTCCTACTCTTCCCCTAGTTAATTTTTGCTGGCACATGGTTAGTGTGCTTAATCTTCTATCTTGGGTCCTTTTCAAATCTAAAATATTTTTGTACAAGTCTGTAATACATTTTCTTTCCTATCAATTTGCCTTATTTCCTTCTAGAGGATAGTTGCAACTCCTTGATTAATTCTTCATATCTGACTTCTGTCTCATCATTCCATCTCTTTATTAGTAGTTTTGTGATATTTGGAAGTATTTTGAATTCAGAGTGTCATCACACTTTTTTTCCAAAATGAAAGGATCATTAAGGTAATGTCTATAGTATTTCTACCTTCAGCCAATGTATCATTTTTCAGTGAGAACAACAGAGAGATATTCTCAGGTGTGTAGAGTTTCTGGATGTATTTCATTACTATACTCTTGATCAAAAAATAACCCAAAGCAACAACAATAAAACAAAGAACCCAATTTAAAAATGGGCCAAAGACCTTAACAGACACCTCACCAAAGAAGACATACAGCTGGCAAGTAAACATATGAAAAGATGCACTGCATCATATGTCATCAGGAAAATGCAAAATACAACAACAATGAGATACCACTCCACACCTATTAGAATGGCCAAAATCCAGAACACTGACAACACCAAGTGCTGGTGAGGATGTGGAGTAACAGGAACTCTCACTCATTGCTGGTGGGAGTGCAAAATGCAACAGCCACTTTGAAAGACAGTTTGACAATTTCTTACAAAAGTAAACATACTCTTCCCATACAATCCAGCAGTCTTTCTCCTTGGTATTTACCCAGTGGAGTTGAAAACTTATGTCCACACACAGTGCTGCACACAGATGTTTAGAGCAATTTTATTCATAATTGCCAAAATTTGGAAGCAACCAAGATGCCCTTCAGTAGATGATGGATAAACTGTGGTACATCCAGACAATGGAATATTATTCAGCACCAAAAAGAAATGTTATCAATCCATGAAAAGACATGGAGGAAACTTAAATGCATATTACTAAGTGAAAGAAGCCAATCTGAAAAAAGCTACATACTATATAATTCCAACTATGACATTCTGGAAAAGACAAAACTATGGAGACAGTAAAAAGGTCAGTGGTTGCTAGGAGTTTGAGGAGGGGAGGTTGCAATGAATAGGTGGAACACAGAGCATTTTTAGGGCAATGAAGATACTCTACATGATACCATAATGATGGATACATGTCATTATACATTTGTCCAAACCCACAGAAAGTACAACACCAAGGGTGAACCTTAAGGCAAACTGTGGGCTTTGGGTGATTATGACGTGTCAGTGTAGGTTTATCAGTTGTAACAAATGTACCTTCCGGTAGGGGATGTTGATAATGGGGGAGGTTACTGCATGTGTGGGGGTAAGGGGTATATGAGAAATCTCTGTACCTTCCTCTCAATTTTGCTGTAAACCTTGAACTGCTCTAAAACAGTCTTACACACACAAACACACACAATGACCTAAACAAATATTCTATAGCTCAGTGAAAGTAACCAAGGCAAGGAATTCAAATATTGGCACTAAGAGGTTCTAAGGAAGAGGTAGAGAGCAATGAAAACATGGAGTTATGTCTAAATACACATGATGGATGCATAAAATAGTCATATTTTACTAACTGTCACCAGACTTCCTCCTAGAGTAGAAACTGATTTTGTTTAGAACAATGTCTTGATAAGCATGGTTAGACGGCAAATAAAGACAATTGTAAAGTGTATATTTGGGAGCAATTTACTGAGCCTTTTCCAACCTCAATTTTCTCACTTGTAAAATGGATTGTGAGAGCATTAAGTGGACAATCTACATAAAGTAGCAAGTACACAGTTGTTGCTTGATGACGGTTAGTAATACGATTTATCAATGAGAGGGATTTTGAGTGTGGGAGCAGGAGAGAAGCAATAAGAAGAGAGGACAGAGGAGAGGAGAAGGGCCACGCATCCTGGTGAGAAGCTGGAGCTGAGTTAAGGATGGAGGCTTCATAGGAACACACATTGAGTCTTATGCTTTCAGTTACCTGCTGTGTGATGCTGAAATGAACCCCAAACCACCTGTCATCTTCCCACTACTGCCTTTCACTTTCACTTCAAATTTTTATAAACCTTGGTAAAACCATAGAGTCTCCAGACTAGGGTTTGAGGAGATCTTAACAAGAACTCAAGGGACAACGTTAGCTCTACTGGCGTCTGATTTTGCAGATTGATTTAAAAGTTAATACAGATGACAAAAATAATTACTTAAGATACATATTACATAAGAAATAAGCATAATCAAAGCATAAAAGCTTTGATTATTCCAACAAAAACTGAGGACTTACAAAAAGCGAAGAAGCAAAACCACGCTAAACATATCCTACCCAGTCAATAGGTGCTATTTGATGCTTCGCATTAATATAGAAATACAAGTTTAATCCTGCAAGACAAGACATCAGACTGGTCCACTATCTTAATGACATCTTGCTGAAAGGGCCTGGAGAGCTAGAAGGATCAGGAACCCTAGCTGCCTTGATGACACATAGGAATGCTGGAAGACATGGGTAAATCTCAATGAAAAGCAGAATTCGGCCACCTGACGTTTCTGAGGATTCAGTGTTCTGGGGCATGTCAGGACATTTCCTTCAAAGTAAACAATTGCTTCCACTTGCATCCCCTACCCATAAGAAGAGTCAAAATACTTGATGGACATCTTTAGATATTAGATATCAATTTTAATGTGCTACTTTGACCCATTAACCAGGTGATCCGAAAAGTTACTTGGAATAGAGCACTTAAATAATAGAGCCTTAATAGAAGGCTCTATGGCCGCAGTGTGTGGGACTATTCTCAAGTGGGTGCTGTTCTGGTGGAACCTAACAGATACAGTTATAATAATAAAACCCTGACGACAGACTAAACTGGAAATTATGGTTTACAACTATTTTAGGAAAAGAAGAGAAAGGAATTACCAGCTATAGAGCAAAAGAAAAAACTAAGAGCTTGAAACCTGTTGCTTCTGGGGAGGAGGCTGGAAAGGGACAGCTGTTTTCCATTATAAGCCTTTTACTACTATTTGACTTTTTAACTATAAGCCTATATTATTGTGATAAAAATTAATTTGAAAAGTAATAATTTTTATTAGTAAATTAACAAAATCAAAACATCTTGTTCTGAAAATTAATCTCATCTTTATTTTAAAACCTAAATGTCCAATAGAAAAATTGTGAAGGGGAAATTAAAATTTCTCTCTTTTTTTTTGTAAGTTTTGTGTGTGTGTGTGTGTGTGAGGAAGATTAGCCCTGAGCTAACATCCGTTGCTAATCTTCCTCTTTTTGATGAGGAAGACTGGCCCTGGGCTAACATCCGTGCCCATCTTCCTCCACAGCATGGGAGGCCACCACAGCATGGCTTGACAAGCAGTGTGTTGGTCCGCACCCAGGATCCAAACCCTCGAAGCCCAGGTTTCAGAAGCAGAGCACGTGAACTTAGCCACTATGCCACCGGCCCGGCCCCAAGTTTTACTTTTTTTAATGTGCAAGATTTTGTTCAGTCTCTCATTTTTCTACTGATGACATACAGTCATGCACTGCATAATGGCGTTTTGGTCAACAATGGACCGCATACGTGATGGCAGTCCCACAAGATTAGTACCATTTAGCCTAGGGGTGTAGTAGGCTGTAGCATTTAGATTTGTGTAGGTGCATACTATGATGTTCTCACAACGATGAAATTGCCTGATGACACATTTCTCAGAAGATATCCCCATCATTAAGTGATGTGTGACTGTACTTAAACACATTGCTGGGTAATACATGCTTCTGAGGCCATTTCTGTTCCTTCACAGAATGATTAAGGAAAACAGTGTGTTCAGTAAGTTAAATCTCTGATCCCATCAAAGAAATCTGGTGTGCAGCCTCCTTGAAATCTACTTTGTGTGCTCAGTGTGGATGGGAGATTCATTGTTGCTATTTGAAGGAAATAAGAAACAAACTTTGTTTTAGAACTTAATAAGAGAAAAACAAATATTTTCCACTTCATTGCATATTTAGATTTTGCAGACGAGTGTGGAATTACATATTCATTCACAAAAGTTAACAGTTCAGTGGATTTCTTAAAACCAAAATCTGTCCTTTCTACAGCACAATCTGTAATCCATGTTGGCATCCTTGCTACCACCAGCCAGCTGAATGACTGGCAGCGAATGACTGGCTTTCCAACACACCAACACTTAAATTCCCTTTTAGATGAAGAGTTCTGGCTAGGGTTCAGAAACTTCTTGACAGAGTGTGCTGCTTTTTCATTAAAACAGTGGAGAGCTTTAAAATACCCTCAGAGCTCTACAACAATCCTGTTTTCAGTCTGGTGAAATTTCTGTAACTTGTTGATGTGACCTCTCAGGTAAGGAAAATTATCTATTACAAATCAATTTTTTTTAAAGAAAAATAATAGAAGACTTTCCTTGGAGTTAGGGAAAAACCAAGAACAAAAATCTCTCAATGTGCAGGGTCAGGTCACCCTGTACAACAGCTTACGTTGTGCACTGCACAACGCCAGAGAGTGCTGTTCATGTAGACTGTGATGATGATGGCACTCCCAGAGATGCATGATACAGTGGACCTGCAGTCCCAAGCAAAGACGACTGACGTCCATATCACCAACTGTATGCTGTCACTCAGCTTACAAAGGTATGTCCAGTACTTAAAATGAACAGAGTAAAGTTTTAATAATCTTTTCCCTGATTTAAAAAAATACACACTCTTTTATAAAATTTAGTATCTCCAGAAAAGCACAACTGAGGGAATAGAAATCACTGGAAATATACCACAAATATTAGAATTGCATTAATTTGCAAATAATTAACTATATTCAATCACCCAAATATTATATTATGTCACCCATCTAAGATCCTCACTTTATTCACTTTTCTTTTTTTAAGTTTCAATGAAATCTTGTGATTTTCTTCTTATAACTTCCTGACAACTCTTGCTAGGGTTCTTGCTGGATAGCTTTTGTTGTTGGTTCTTATTGTGAGTCGGATTTTTTTTTTTTGAGATATATAAATCTTGACCTTCTGGCTATATTGCTCTCTTCTAAGTCCACTCTTCTGAACCGTCTAAAAGTAGGCTGTTTACCTTTAACTTCGTTCTTTGATTCTCCACTCCTGAACTCTGAGAATCTACTGCTTGCTCAGTTAACTAGCTGGAAACCATATGTCAAAATAAAACCTTTGATATTTTGTTATTTTTGTGTTCCAGTCAGAGCAAATGATTAACATTGTGTTTGAAGCTGCTATGCTATTCTGAAAAACTGACCCAAGACATCTCCTGCTATCTATTTTACTCAATTACTGATATAAAAGGGACGCTTCATGATAAATGGCAAATCATTATCACGTCCTTCCAAATGAGACATCTGACTTGTTAAGGAACCCTGTAACAAATTTTTCACTGGGTTTTCAGTTTGAATAATGTAATTCCATTCAACTTGACTTACTTTAAGTATATCCTGCTTTGGTGTTTCCAACACATCTTCCTCTATGGGCACAATTATGTCTTAACAGCAGGCTGAGAGTGCATCAAAGAGAAGGGCTATTTTAACAGTCCAATGCAGTGAATGGATGTCAAGAAATCTTAGTTTTGCAACAGCTTAACATGGACAATAGCATTTGTCTATATCTGTATATGAGTATCTGAAAGTTAATATTTCCTACATGAGAAAATATTTGCAATTTCAAGTATCCTGTAGCCTTACTGTTGAGAATGGTAAACAGAATAGATTAAGAAGCAACAGAATCCACTAATATTAAATTTGAAAGAAATCTGAAATTCGAAAGACCATCCAGCTCAACTCCTCCAAAAGAGGCTGGATAGCTGTGATCCAAGGATGTCTTTTCAAATGTGAGAGCAAGCTAATACTGCAGATGAAACCACCCACAGATATCAACTAGAACTTCGCTACCTAATAAAACACCTGATCCTATAACTTTACTAACTACTGAGTCCTTCTTGAAAATAGACTTTATTTTCTTAAAATTTTTTTTGTGAGGAAGACCAGCCCTGAGCTAACAGCCACTGCCAATCCTCCTCCTTTTTTGCTCAGGAAGACTGGCCCTGGCCTAACATCCGTGCCCATCTTCCTCTACTTTATATGGGACACGGCCACAGCATGGCTGACAAGCAGTGCGTTGGCCGGTGCCCAGGATCCAAGCCCATCCAAGCCCAGGATCCGAACCCGCGAACCCCGGGCTGCCAAAGCGCTAACTAAACCGCTGCGCCACTGGGCCAGCCCTGAAAATAGACTTTAAACAGACAGCCCAGGACATAAGAGCTTTAATGCCCTAGAGACATATTTTCCTAACCAATCTCACCCATTATTAAGAGCAGAGGGAAATACTCTCATTTGGTATTTATCTACTATTTGAGGATTAAAAAGCCAACTTTGACACAATAACACCCTGAGGGTTTGTTTGACACATACTTGAATATTGGCATGATTACCTGAAGGTGATCAAAATTGAATCTTTTCAAGTATTACAATATGTCAGTCCCTACATTAGTTTGTCAGGGCTGCAACAACAAAGTACCCTACACTGGATGGCTTACACAACAGAAATTTATTTTCTCACAATTCTGGAGGCTGGAAGTCCAAAATCAAAGCATGGGCAGGGTTGGTTTCTTCTGAGGCCTCTTTCCTTGGCTTGTAGATGACTGTCCTCTACATGTGTCTTTACATGGTCTTTCCTCTGGGTGTGTCTGTGTCCTAATCTCCTCTTCTTATAAGGACACCAGTCATATAGAATTAGGGCCCACCTGTATGACATCATTTTACCATAATTACCCTTTAAAGACCCTGTCTCCAAAGACAGTCACATTCTGAAGTGCTGGGGGCTAAGATTTCAACATATGAATTTTGAGGGGATACAGTTCAGCTCATAACAGTTCCCTACTCAAAAACATTCCCTGCCTAGTTTTCAAAACTTGTCCCTCATGACTCTCCCTCTTGCTCAAGAGTCTCCAGTCCTATGGGACTCCTCTCAGCCATTAAGATGTGATGAGATCTTTTCTGCAAGAGCTCCCTGGACTGCTCTGCCTGCCCAGCTCTGCCTCACTAACATCTTGCCACTCTTGAGGTCTCAGCTTAAATGTCTCTTCCCCAAAGAGTAGGAAATCAAATTAGGCGCTCTCTTCTTTCACAGTATTCTGTACTTTTATTTCATAGCGCATATCATAGTTCGCGTAGATACATTTATTTGCATGAGCATTTACATCATTCAATAATATTTACAAAATGCTTAACAGGAACCAAGTACAATAATCAAAAGAAATATGCTCTCTGCCTTAATTAAGCTTACAGAAACTAAAAATAACAAAAAAGTCTTTTATATTTTTTGATTCATCCACATATTTACCATTTCCATTGCTCTTCATTCTTTTAAGAGGATCCAAATTTCCACCTGGTATCATTTTCCTTTTGCTAACAGGACCTCCTTTAGTGCTTCTTACAGTGCTAGTCTTCCCGGGGTGGATTCTCTCGCTTTTGTACATCTGAAAAAGTCTTTAGCCCTACTTTTTGAAAGACATTTTTGCTGGATACAGAATTCTAAGTTTACAAGTCCTGTCTTCTTTCAGTGCTCTAAAGATATTGCTCCACTGTCCTCAGTTTTGCATTGTTGTTTCCAGTGAGAAGTCTACTATTCATTCTTATCTTTGTTCCTCTGTATAGAATCTGTCCTTTTTCTCTAGCTCCTTTTAAGATTTTCTCCTTATTGTTGGCGTTCAGTAGGTTGATTATGATGTGTGTTGGTGTAGTTTTCCTCATATTTCATCTGCTTGAAGATCATTTCTTCAAAATATATGTATATATTTTATATCTCCTGTTCTCTCTCTCCCATTTTGGAGTCAATTACATGTATATCAGGGCACTTGACCTGGTCACACAGCTCACTGATGCTCTGTTCTTTTTTTTTTCTAGTCTTTTTAATCTGGGTGTTTTATTTTGGATAGTTTCTATTGCTATATCCTCAGGTTCACTAATCTTTTCTTTTACCATATTTAATCTGTTGTTAATCCCATCCATTAATTTGTAAATTTCAGGTATTACACTTTTTAATCTCTAAAAGTTTGATTTGGGTGTTTTTGCTTATGCTTCCCTTTGCCCTCTTGAACATGTGTGTATTTAGACTAGTTGTCTTAATGTCCTTGTCTACTAAATCCATCATCTGTGTCATTTCTGAGACTGTTTTATTAATTTTTTTTCTTAGTTGTGGGCTGCACTTTCCTGTTTCTTTACATTCCTGGTAATTTCTTAGTGGCTACCAGACATGGTGAATTTTACATGATTGAGTGATTCTTTAATAACTATTATTCCTCTAAATTATTTGGGCCTTTGTTCTAGAATGCAGTTGAGTTAATTGGAGTCAGTTTGACCCTTAAGAGCATCACTTTCACACTTTGTGTGCAGAACAGCCTTTAGTCCAGATCTAATTTGGTCCCACTGCTAACAAACGCACTTCTGAGAACTTCACTTGACAGCCTGTGTGTTAGGAGGTCTTTCCATTCTGGCTGGCGAAAACAAACTCCTCCTGACCTTCTGTGAGCTTTCGAGATTATTCTGCCTACTCCTTTCCAGGGGTCTTTTTCCCAAGCTTAGTAGTTTCCTCAGACATATTGACAGATTGGTACTCACCCAAAAACTGCCTCTACACAGTTTGTGTGTGTGTGTGTGTCCCAAGATTCCAGCTGCCTTTCTTCCCCGAATTCTGCTTCTTCAACTCAACACGACCACTGGGCTCTTCCTGGATTCCCAGCCCTTGCTGTGGCTGCAAACTCTCTCTAGTTGTGAGCTGGTGCACACATAGGGTTCAACACAGGTGTTTTCCTTCTCTTAGAGATCATTGTTCTTTGCTGCCTGTTGCTCCATGTCTCAAGGCTATTGTTATGGATATTTTGTCTGATTTCCTAGTTGTTTAAGATGGAGAGTAATATAGTCCTTGCTATTGACCAGATGTGGAAGTGACCTATTGATTAATTTCAACTCTTATTACAGACACATATTGTAATTATAGGGCAATCACTATAAGAACGGAAATAAGAGTGTATATTATCCAAGATATTTAAGGAAAAACAATAGAATGAGAAAAGATTAACAATTTAAAAGAAAAAAAAATAGAAATATACATAGGACAGAAAAAAGAGCATAAAATAAGATGATAGAAATATATCCATATATATGAGTAACCATAATCAGTGTAAAACAGAGTAAATCACCCAGTAAAGGAGGAAATATTGTCAGATTGACTAAAAATATCAAAATCCAGCTCTGTGTAATTCACAAGAAACATAAATTTGACAATAAAAACATAGATAAAGATAATCTATGCAAATTGTAATCAAAAGAAAATTAGTATCAGACTAAACAGAGTTTAAACACAAAGAATAAAAACCAATCTTTTATGACTGGTAAATTTTATAAAATCAAAATTATGATCTTCCATTTTTCAAAATTCACCATTAAGAAAGTGAAGTGACGGGGGCCGCCGGGTGGCGCAGCGGTTTAGTCCGCGCTTGGCAGCCCGGGGTTCGCGAGTTCGGATCCCGGGCGCCCGCCGACGCACTGCCTGTCAGCCATGCTGTGGCGGCGTCCCATATAAAGTGGAGGAAGATGGGCACGATGTTAGCCCAGGGCCGGTCTTCCTCGGCAAAAAGGGGAGGATTGGCGACGGATGTTAGCTCAGGGCTGGTCTTCCCCACAAAAAAAAAAAAAAAAAAAAAAAAGAAAGTGAAGTGACAAGCTACAAAAGGGAAAAGATATTTTCAAAACTACAACTGGAAGAGAATTAGAATTTGTAATATACAAATAACCCCTTCAAACTGATGACTGAAACAAACAGCCCGATAGAAAATGAGGATATCATTTCAACAAATAATTCGCAGAAGAGAAAACATATGAAAAGATGTTTAAACTCATTGGTAATCAGGGAAATGCATTTTAAATCACCATTAGATGTCATTTCACCCCCTTCAAATTAGCAAAAAGAAAAAATCTGATCTTTTCAAGTCTTGGCGAGGATGTGAAGTACCTAGAAATCTAAAAAGTTGATGGGAGTGTAAATTGATACAATCACTTTGGAAAAAAGCTTGGCGTTATTTAGTCAAGTTACAAGTAGATATACACTAAATTTGACTCAGTACTTTCAATCTTAGTTAATAACCTGGAGCACAGATCAACAAACTGTGACTTGAGGGTCAAATCCAGCCCAACTCCTGTTTTTACAAATGAAAATTTATTGCAATACAGACATGTCCATTCGTTTATGTTTTTCTATGACTGCTTTCACAACATATGGGCAGAGTTGAGTAGTAGTGACAGAGACCGTATGGCCCTCAAAGTCTAAAATATTTACTATTTAGCCCTTAACAGAAAAAATTTGCCAACCTCTGACCTAAAGAAATTCTTGCATTTACCCACCAAAAGACATCTATAAGAATATTTAGAGCAACACTGTTTTGAACAGCAAGAAACTGAAACCAACCTAGATGTCCATCAAAGTAAATTGTTATACAGCATAAAAACATGAGTTAACTACAGTTTCACACAACAGAATGAATCTCAGAAGCATAATGCTGAGCAATAGAAGCAAGTCAAGAAAAATACGTGCAGTATGGTTCTATTTACATAAATTTGGGGGGGGCACTTTAGGTATGAACATGTGATAGTATCATAAAAAAAAGCAAGACAGTAATAAACGCACAATTCAAGGTAATGGTTCTCTCTTAGTGGAGATAAAAAGGAATGTGGTTATGAAAGGGAGGGAGGGGTTCTCAAAGTTAAGGTAGATAATGCTTTCCTTCTCAAACTTGGTGGACCATATCTAATGTTCTTTATGTTGTTTTTCTTTATACCCTATCATTAGGGACTGAATTGTGTCCCCAAAATTCACATGTTGAAGCACCAACCCCCAGTGTGACTGTATTTGGAGATAGGGCCTTTATGGAGATAACTAAGGTTAAATGAGGTCATAAGGGTAGGACTCTAATCCAACTGAGCTGGTGTCCTTATAAAAAGAGGAAGGGACTCCAGAGCTCGCTCGCTCACTGGCTCGCTCTCTCAACGCATGCACAGAGGACAGGCCATGTGAGGACGTGATGAGACAGTGGCTGTCTACAAGCCAGGAAGAGAGCTTTCACCAGAAACCCAATTTGCTGGCACCTGGTCATCGATTTCCAGCCTCCGGAACTGTGATAAAATAAAAGTCTGTTGTTTAAGCCACCGAGTCTGTGGTATTTCGTTACAGCAGCCCAAGCAGACTAACACGTCTATGAACATGTTTATAAATGTTTTATCTATGCAATATTTTTAATTAAAATTATGGGAGTAGTAAAACCTCTCTGAGGAGATATTTAAGCTGAGTTTTAAATAATAAGTGAAGGTATTAAGTACACTATTTGTGTCTCTCAAGTGATGAAATATATTGGCATTTATCTTGTGTCACTTTTGGTATTCGTATCATTATAGGACTTTGTTCAGTTCATCTAAGTTATCTAACTTCTTGGCATAGTCATACTATTTTCTTATTATCCTTTTAATGTCTAAAGAATCTGTAGTCATGTCCCTCCTTCATTCCTGATACTGATAATTTGTCTTTTCTGTCTTTATTTTTTATCAGTATATTTAGAAATTTAGCAGTTTTTGATCCTTTCAAATAGCCAACTTTTGGTTTCACTGATTTTTTAACTGTTTATTCATTTTCCACTTAATTGAAATTTCTATTATTATCTTGAATTCCCTTTTCCTTTTTATTTTTGGAGTTAATTTGCTTTTCTTCGGCTTCTTAAAATGGGAACTTAGATCATGGATTTTAATCTTCCTTCTTTTCTAACATAAGCAGTTAGAGACAAAAATTTTCTTTCTACAAATTGCTTTGGGTACATCTCAAAAATTTGATATATTGTGTTTTCATATTCACACAAAATATTTTCTAATTTCTCTTTTATTTCTTCTGTGACCCATGGGCTATTTGGAGTGGTTTGCTTAATTTCCAAATATTCGAAGATTTTCCATATATCTTTTTTCCAGTTCTAATTTAATTCTGTTGTGGTTAAAGAGCATACCTTGTATGATTTCAATCCTTTAATGTACTCAGACTTGTTTTATGGCCCAGCATACAGTCTATACTGATGAGCAGTCCCTGTGTCTTTGAGAATAATAAGTATTCTGCAATTGTTGAGTGTGGTTCTTTAAATAACAATTAGGTTAAGTTGGTTGATAGTACTGTTCAAATGTGTTATAGCCTTCCTGATTTTTTTCTACATATGCTATTAAGAGAAGACTATTAAAATCACTATTTGTAATTGTGTATTTGTCAGTTCTGTCAGTTTTTATTTTATGTACCTTGAAGTTCTGTTATTAAGTGGATACACATCTAAGATTATCATATCAACAAATACTTTGCAAACATTTTTTCTCTAATTTTTCTCCATATCTATGCATCAGGGAAAGACTAAATTTTTAAATAAATTATATAAGCAGTAGTTATTCAACATAAAGAATTCAAATTTTAAAAAATACAGAGCAAAATATCAAAGCCCCCTAACTTCAACTTCTTCACCCTCCTCCACTTACTGCTCAGATGTAACTCTGTCAACAGTTTGACAAAATATCCCATCTTCAAAAAGGCTTGCTAAAGCTGTCCACTTTCAAGCTGTACTCTTGACCTAGGAGAAGTTTGAGACCAAGCTGGGTGTCTTGGTCTGATGCTGAAAGCAATTATTTCTTATGCCCTTCACTACGGACCAGGCTGTAAAGAGAGGTTTTGTCATAACTGGGGTCAGAATGAAGAAACCAGAGAATTCCTCCATCTTGTGGAGACACGTTTTCAGAACACGCTTTAGCTATTTGGTGATGTGAAGTCCCAGCGAAATGTCCTGACTGATACATGTGAAAGGTAAATATACATGTGTTTTTAATTTAAAACCACTTTGTACCATGCCTCTTTTGTACCTTGTTAGTAGATATCATGTAGATTCGGATATTCTAGAAATGGAATCAGTATGTCTCCAACGCTCAGGAAGTAGAAGTGCACTCATAAATTTAAAGGATCAGGGGAACGTTCAGTGAATATTCTGTTCTCTACATATCTCTTCTTTAAAACTCTATTTATACTATTTTCCTCTCCACAATTTGACTAAGAAAAATCTTTAAACGATAGTTAATCATCATTAAAAATTGGTTTCTCAGAAGCCCTAAGTCACCTACCACTGACACTCTCTAGTTTCATTGCTAAAGTTTTTTTCCCCCTTTCCTTTAGCAAGACAAAGGATGTGGAATATTTCCTGTGTGAAGCTATGCCAATAGTCTGGGACATGAAAAATAACTTAGAATTTTACCTACCCCTCCCAAAGATTGTTCACTGACTAATTTCACCATCCATTGCAAGATGAACTTTTTTTTTTTTTTTTGGTGAGGAAGACCAGCCCTGAGCTAACATCTGTTGCTAATCCTCCTCTTTTTGCTGAGGAAGACTGGCCCTGGGCTAACATCCGTGCTCATCTTCCTCCACTTTATATGGGACGCCGCCACGGCATGGCTGACAGGCAGTGCGTCGGCGGGCGCCTGGGATCCGATCCGGCGAACCCGGGCTGCCAAGCGCGGACGAAACCGCTACGCCACCGGGCGGCCCCAACAAGATGAACTTTTAAGGTGAAGATAACAAAACTTGGTGCTCTGAATCTGACCTCTTGCATTTCCTCTAGGGGAGAGCTGTAGAAGAACGACATGATTTTATATGTAATAGATCTCAGATATTTATGTTCTAACGCATATATAATTTTCACTTGTGGCACATAATGGCTCTGTAAGAATATGCTTATCTTTTGAATCTATTTCCATTTTTATGATGCAAACCTTGATGTGATATTTCATAAAGTCGCTGCCTTCTCAAGTTTCAGGGGAGAGCTCCTCATTCTTAGGTGCCAGAATTTGACGAAAGTTAATCATTTCCGTGTATCTAACAAGTTCATGTCATTCTACATTTCAATATATAAATAATAATAAATAATATTTGTACAGTACTTTATGTTTTACAAGGCTCCTTAACATTAAATATTTCAAGTGTGTATCTCATTGATTCCAAGATTTCACATTTACCCTCTCCAACATTGGGATCCATCTTATAGTTGATGGTGTTATAGTTCAATTGGCAGTGTTTTTTCCTTTCCTTAGTTGTACATAAAATAATTTTGTCTTATAAGCAATCATATGAAATAAAGTAATCCAACCAAATCTTCCATATGGTATTATTATACTAATTGTATTGATGGTGGAACTGAGGCTAAAAGTAGTAACATGTTTTTCACCAAGATTCATAGGTAGGTAGTAGTGGATCTTGAATTTGAAATCTGATTCTTGAGCCATTATTTATAACAATGGTGTACATGCAGAGTGGCCAGATGGTGTGGAAAGAAAAGGGGGCATCAAAGAATGGTCTAGACACCAAATTGTAGGTAAGGAGCTGGAACACAAATCATCTACTTCACATCTGTGCATCCTCTTCACTTGCACCCTCTGCCCCAACATACCCACTCATATATCCAACCACAGATACCCTTTCTCTTTCCCTAATAATTCCAGTATGCCCATTTCTGTTCTAAAAGTCACAACTCTAAATACTCAGACTTAGCATATTAAATTTTCCTCCACGTTGTAACTAACACCTATTCCACCCAGTGCGCCCCAACACCACAAAAGTAACTCTCCTGGTATTCTTTGGATTGTAACACTCACATGTCAGAAAGCCAAATAAGCTTCCAGTCACCTCCTTTTTCATGTTATCTGGATGCTGAATGTGTAGGGACAAACCTTGAGTGTACCTATAAGATAAAAACAGATTTTCCAAACAAACAAACAAGATAGACTAATGTTTTTAGACATGTTAAAACCCAAATAACATCAATGGAAAGGCCAAATGATCATGACCTAGAAAACAATCAACACCTTAGCAGCTTACTGGAATCCATTTTAGAGGAATGTATACTTTGTGATCTCAAAGTCACCACACCAAGTTTTGGAAGGCTGCTCAAGTTGAATAAAGAGTAACGAGATTTCACTAAATTCAATAATACAGTAGTCTCCCATTATCCGCAAGAGATACCTCAAAGACCCCCCAGTGAATGCCTGAATCCACGGATAGTACCGAACCCAATATATACTATGTTTTTTCCCATACATACATACCTAAGAAAAAGTTTAATTTATACATTAGGGACAGTAAGAGATTAACAACTAATAATAAAATAGAACAATTACAACAATATACTGTAATTAAAGTTACTGTAGATCTTAGCGACCTCAGCATACGATTTTTTTTCCTTTCCTTATTAAGTCTCTCCTTATTTAAAAATTCCAACTTTTCACTTAAAGGAAGCACTTTACGGCTTCTTTTTGGCATACCCGAATTGCCAGCATCACCACTCTTGCGCTTTGGGGCCATTATTAAGTAAAATAAGGGTGACTTGAACACAAGCACTGTGATACCGCCCCAGCGGACTTGATAGCACAGACTACTACTAAGTGACTAGCGGTCGAGTGGCGTCTACAGCGTGGATCCGCTGCACAAAGGGATGATTCACGTCCTGGGTGGGACCAAGCAGGACTACGTGAGATTTCATATGCTACTGAAAACAGCACACAATTTAAAACTTATGAATTGTTTATTTCTGCAGTTTTCTATTTAATATTTTCAGACCCCAGGTAACTGAAACCTCAGAAAGTGAAACCGCGGATAAGCAAGGACTACTCTATTTACCGTTCTGCTAAGGTGAGCTTGAATATGGCAGCAACCGTCTTTTTCTCTGTGTATCTTCCACACCTAGTACCATGCCAGACCCTTGGCCCTGGGCAGAAGTACAGGGTGTAGAGGCACAGAAGCTATGATTTATGTTAAGATCTTGCTTTAAACATCAAGTCATCTGGCATCAAAAATCTTTTGAATGAGAACACATTTTTAATCATAGAAAGAATATCGCCCCTTAAAAAAAACAAATTTCCAATGTAAGAAAACAATTTACTTTCTCAGTTAAATAAAAATTCCCTGAATAAACTCCCTGCATTTGGGCACAGTTAATACTGGATGAAACTTCTCTCATTATTCTACTGTAAATTCAACTTATTTAGCTTTCTAAGACAAAATGTAAAAAATGAATCAGGTAATTGTCAAGAGATGCATTCAAGGTTTGGATCTGCTTTTGTTTAATGCTAACTTCTAGGTCTAGATGACTTCCACTCCCCTGTGGCTATCCTTCCCTTTAATACCTGAAGTAAGATGGCACCAACCTGTGCTACATGTATTGTAGAAAGCTCAAGCCTTCTCCAAGATTTTAGAAGAGTCCCAGAGGAACCTTACAAGTTCATGCTCACCTCTCACTCTAAATGTATGCTCCTTCTGAATTCTCAATTGGTCAGTTGAGTTCAGAGACAGACCAATACTCACTGGTCAGTGTCTGAGCTGCCGTCCTCTCTCTGAACTCCCTTAACCCATGCTCTACATCACCTCTCTTCATTCATTTTCTCAAAGGACCACTAACCACAGCTGTTCTGTGTAGCAGACATTTTATTGAAGGCTTAGACTAACAGAAATGAATTACGTACAGACAGGTTAGAATTGGCAACCACATAAAACTGACTTAAAATTAGTATTAGACATCACTATGCTAAGATCCAGAGGTCATCTCTACCACAGATAATTTTTTGTGAGTCCTTCCTCCCCTCCAGCCTCCACTTGCTTCCATTTCCCTGGGTTCCTTCTCTCAACCATAACATGTCTTCTCCATCTCTCCCTCTCTGCACCCCACTTCCACTCAAGCCTGGAAGCTCCTAAAGACTCCCTTTATCCAAGGGGACAAAATTCCAGTTACTCTGTAATGCAGAGAATGCATTCCTTAGTGGCCTTCATCTTAACTTTCCAGGCTATGCACTATATACCTTTAGTGTCAAATTGGCTATATTACCATACAAAATGGAAGTTTTTAGCCTATGGGGAATTCTGCCTTTCTCCTAGGCCTGTCAGCTTAGACTGAAAAATAGATAAATAGGTAGATAAGTAGACAAATAAATTTAAAATAACATTTTCCCTTTTATAGTAGAGTTGTCATTAAGGAGTATATGTAATATAGATCCTTCCAGGAAAGAGGACAAAACTCCATTCTTCTGAAGTTCTTCCTGAGCTTTAATACTATTTGAAAGAAACTGAAATGGCATTAAAACTGTGTATATCGTAAAACCTCGTGTTATGGTGTCTATAATTTGCTTTAAAATACTGCAGCACAGATAGCATGATGCAAATGGATGTGTGTGTTAATTTTAATCTACACCCTAGCGGGGGTCACTTCTCCTAATCAGGAATTTACACTCAAAGCGGGGGTCAGCTAGCATTTAATCAGAAAGGGCACAGCTATCCAGAGGCTACAGCTGTCTTTCCTTTCAATCAGAACTAGACACTTTGCTAATTTACATATTGAGTATTGAAATGGATTTGTGTTGGTGAAATTATCAGCATGATCATTAGTGCAAAGAATGTTAGAAATGGTTAAATTAGTTGAACAAGAGGCATTTGAGATACTTGGATTGAGCACATTACTTTTGGTATTCCCCTACCTTACATGAACCAGCAAGCCCTCAAGCTGGCAGGCACTTGCCATATGATTCCAGTCTCAATTTTAAAGGCCAATGGTCATCTGCTGCCAATTATCAGGTAAACTAAGTTATATCTTTGGACTGTGGCTAAATCTGCTTCAAGTGAACATTCCATTCAGGGTGTCTGGCCATCACCTAAAGAACAGAGAGCTGGGTCTCCATGGAACTCGCAGAATGAGTTGTGTGATGGTCTACATGCCTGCTTGCTAAAAATATTTCTCTAATAAATGTTTGTATGCATGGCAGAATTTTTTCTGAGATCTTGCTTTCTTTAAAACCAGACTGTGGAGCATTAGCTAACCATCAAAGCATTGATATTAGTGGCTACCAATATCTACCAAAACAACCTAATAGTTGCACGTGACCAACTGACTCATATGGGTTCAAAACTCTCTGGTAAGGAGAGCTTCACTGTGGCAGGGTCAATATCTGCTACCGGCAGCACGTCACACAGGGTTGGACATGTAATGTATTTTTAAATAAACATTGAATGAATGACTAACAGGCGTACACTGTAAATCTAACTGGGCTACTGGGTAGATAAGAATGAAGGGGAAAATGGATTATAGTTGTTCACTTTGTCACTTTGGTACGTCATGTAGAAATTTGAATATGGATGTGATAGAGGTGAAATCAGACAGGCTGACTAGATCAGGACAGGGCCTCTCCAAGGAGTACTTGAATTACACCCTTGTCAGCATGCAGGAGTGATCAGGCCCAAAACATTTTGCAAAACTAAAGTGTTTGAAAAACTAACGTAGGCACCAGAACTACAAGTTTGATGATTTATAATGAGAAATAAAGGTCACATGGGCCAAAAGTCTGGGATCAACACAACCAAGGAAAGTACTATTAAAAAGACTTTAATAGAAAGACAAGTCAGAATGAGAAAGTTACCTGATGAACATGGGTGTTAAGTAGATGAAGCAACAAATCACATGTTTAACAGCCGTGTTATGCTATTTCATATTATTTATCTCTACTTTGGAGACAATATTGACAATGGAGCACAAAGTTGATGGTCAAGGCTCCCTCTCCATGGACAAATTCTGATTGTCTTGCCATTATATCTTTCTCTAGAAAAGATATACCTTAAATTTCGTTACCGTCGAATCTTGCAATCCTGGGTTCATTATGTCACTTTAAGGTAATTTTTCCATTATGTTTTACTTTGTGATAAACATGGTGATCTGAACCACAAAACTTCAGAGGATATCTGAAGATAGTCTGTTCTAAGTTACCTTTTTTTTTCTCAGATATGAACGTCTAAATTATTCTGTTGATCACATTTTTAGTGCTCATTATCATGAAAACATTACGTAAAGCTTTATGGACTATTCAAAAGAAGCACCAAAATTCTATCCTTACTCACAAGGAATCTTAAATTTATTTGGGAAAATTTCTTCACAATTTCGTTCATTACTACTTTGTGCCTGGAACTGCAATTACAAAAGAAAAAATAATGAAATAAGATTATAGAGATCAATGTGGAATGGAATAAGGCGAGGAAATGCCTTGTAGAAAGGGGGGTGAATTGGATCTTGTAGGATATTTAGAATGAGTAAAGGAGGTGGGGAGAACCTTCTAGACTAGGGGCACAGCAAGAGGAAAGGCAGAGGGTAAGAATGAACACAGTGAGTGAGAGAGAGGGAGAGAATGTAATGAAACTGGTGAGGTTGGAGCCAAGAGACCCCCTACTCAATGAGAGAGAAGAGAAATAACACGCCAGGTCTGTACATTCCTAATCCCTTGAGGCCTCACAAAAACTTAGTGAGGAAGGTATTAATATCCCTATTTTAATGAGGAGACTAAAGTGTACACACAAATTCTCCCCACAGCTAGGTAGTTCTGGAACAAAATTGTAAAAACGAAGGACTACTGTTTCTCAAAAACAGTTAAGTGGACTGCTCTGTGTTGCCAGGCACAGGACCCTGACGTGACATTAAGCAGGAGTCACACAATGGGGAGCCACTGGCTGCGTGTCTTGCTGACATTCTCTGTTTGACCCACAATTTTGTTTTTGTTTTTTACTTGTGTACTTGTCATACCTAAATAACAGGGCGTTTCTCAGAAAAATACTGACTGTGTGGCCCCACTGGGTCTGCATTCCAGCCAGGATGGCATCGGAAGATGGGAGCTAACGAGCAGTGGCCCCTTCTGGTGAAGCAAGCCCTCCCCAGTTATCACTGTGGCTGACTCCAGACCTTCCACTTGCGTTGAGAGTTTAGCTAAGCTACCCCATGGTATTGCTGCTCCATGGTATTGCTGCCTGGGCATCCATTTTGTTTGGCCAAGCAGCCTGCAGGGACCTTAAACTGACACTCACCCTTCATGTAACTGCATGCTCTAGATAACAGCCTGCCATCACAAGCAAAAGTAAGTTCCTGATATGACTTTTACGACAGGTCTCTTGTGATCAACAGTCTCCCCTGCTTCTCAAGGCCTTCGTCTGTATGCCTCTTAGCTAAGGCCTCCGTGGAGTTTACCAAAAACACCACCATTTGATTTGAATTGACCAATCCGGCCCTAGCCAGGGAACCTAAAGCACTCCACCTAGGAACCCTAATAAAGGCATGTGCCCCAGGTCCTGTCTCTCTCTCTCTCTGCATTTTGCCTTGACCTCCCACGTGGCCCCTCGAGGCGTGCCATGTACTTCATCCAGGAATTCTCTATTCCGACTTCTCTTGTGATCTGTTGTTGAACTGTGACACACCATCCAGCACCCTGTACTCCACGTAACAAACATTAATCTAACAAAGTTGTAACAACTTATTTTTGTCAACTCCTGGCCCCTTTGGTCATTTGAGTTTGCAAGCCCTGCATTAAGATAACTCTTCTGGAAAAAAATTATGGAAGAAAAACAAAGGTAAAATTACAGACATGTTTCCCAAGAGGCTGTCTGTCCTCAGAAAGTCCCTTCCATCTCACAGAATGCCCAATTCTGTGAAAGACTCAGCCCTGGATGTAGCAGGAACCCAGTCTCTTGAACCAATGTGGTCTTTTCCCTGCATAATTCATCTTAAAATACCTGTCACTGAAACCAAGACTAGTCTGATAGACTTCTGTGAAGACATTGTAAATGAGCTTTGATAGACCTACGAGGCATTTACAAATCAGAGCTATACAAATCCTAAATAGTGAGGATAATGTTGGTTATAGTCACGGGCATGCCCACACAGGGAAGCAGGAAGACGCCAACGCCAAGTCTTAAATACGAAACAACTGGGCCAGAATCACACTTATGTCATGGAAACAGAACAATTGGGGGTTAAAGCCTTGGCATGTCTGTAATTCTACTGTTGTTTTAATGCCATTTTCAGTCTCTGAACAGAAAAGTTTGTGATTCTTATTTTGAGATGATACAAAATTGTTCCACTGATCTTAAAATTGATTTCTAAAGACATGAGAGGTTACATTTTATTTTTAAAGCAGCTGGTATAAAATGCAGAAATTGCCATATACAAGAGTTTTCTAAAAACTTTGAGTGTTTTTTCTAGTCAAAAAGGCATGTATTTTTGTAAGGAGAATCATTAATTTTCTCTTCATGATTAAAAAGCCTATTTTAGCATCTAATTAAATCTGGTTCTGTGCAAGACACTTTACAAAGAGAATTACCTGTATTTGGGGATGATAGAAAAAAAAACCTATAATCTCATCCCATGATAAAAGAATGATCGCTTTTTTAGTACCACCTGACATTTTTCAAATGGACAGGTAGTCATATAATTATTGTCTAAGACAGGAATTTGTTGATTGACATATACTTGTTTGAAATCAATAAATGTCTTTTATAACAAGGAGCTAGCCATCCTCTTCATCGAGAGCCCTGACAGACAGTGAGGGGCATCCAGCCTTCATGGTTCTTGACTACTCCCCTGCACCTTGCTGTGACATCACTGTCGCTGACTGCAAACCCTTAGCTGTCCCCTGCTCCCTCCCCTGAAATGCAGTTCTGCCACTGGGCTTCTCTCTTGCAAGTATGTACAAAGTCTGCTCAATATTTAATGCACAGCCATTCCCAAGAGAGTTTCGCTGGATTCTCTCCAGTGTTGGGTGTTAACATTTAAAAAATCAGGTTTCTATATGTCAAGCAAAATATGAGTATTTCATTGTTATTTTAATCTTACATTTCTTTGAATACAAAATATGTCACATGTCTTCATACGTTTATTAGCAATTTCAATTTCTCTTCCGTGAATTGTTTTTTCCCCTTTCTCTTGGAATGGTTTCTTACTAATTTATTTGTGATCTTTAAAGATGAACATTTTCTGATAGACTTGTTTCCTTTTAAAGGGTTTTTGATGCACATAACTTTTATCAAATCTATCATTTCTCTTTTAATTTTTTTCATTGCATTTATAATCAGAAAATCTTTCTCCATACTAAGATTAGTTAAATATTTTCACCTTGTATTTTTTTTTCACTTTTTTAAACACTAAAAATTTCACTTAACTCCATTTGCAATTATTTTTGTGTATTTGATATGAGGTAAAGGCTCTGTGTTATTGTTTTTTCAAATAGCTAATATTCTGAACACATTTATTGGATAATTCTTCTTTCACCACTAGCTGTGGTGGGTTTTTTTGGTCAAATAATAAGCAGAATTTATTTTAGCCTCTTTATTCTATTCCACTAATCTATATATACACATTGTTTCAGTGATTGTAGATTTGTTATATGTTGTAATATTTGTTAGGGGAAATACTCCAACAATACTTCTCTATTCAAAATTCTCTTTGCCATCATTGCCATTTTATTCCTCAAGAATAGCTAGAAATATTTTTCAGGTTCTTGGGAGACTTTCTTTGTATTTTGATTGTCAGAAACCTACACATTCATTTGATAAAACCTGTATATTTGTAACAATGAGAATGGAATCTTATTCATTGAAATATTTCGTATTTGGAAAACATTGCAAAATTAATGTAGCTGCCATTTATTGAACACTTTCTAAGTGTTCTGCTAAATGCTGAACATACATTATCTCATGTAACACTCATGACTATTATGTAGGTAGTGTTATTACCCCCACGTTAAGGTGAGAAAGTAGAACATTATTTATGACTTAGATAATTATATAAATAATTAAAATCAGTCTGCAATATGTTCATGCTCTTTTTATCAGGTTTCAGTGCCTGAGTCAAGAAAACTTTATAAAAATAGAGTAGATGGCTTTCTACATTTTACTCTAAAGCTCTGGAATGTTTATAGTGTGATGAAATTTTTCAGTAAAACTGAGTGGTTCTGAAGCCTTTTAAAATATTACTGTTTGATATTGCATTCAATAGTCGAATTATCTTTTTCCCTATTTAGGTATTTGCTTCCTAATCATTTCTGTTTGTGATAATTTCTGGGCTTTTTTTCCTCAAGGAAATCATACGTTTGTAGAAATTTTTTATTACATAACATTTTCCAATTTTTATTACCCGTTTGCTAATGATTATTTTCATATATGCTGAATCCATGGTTTTATTCCCTTCTGTTGTTCTGACCATAGAATTTTGTGTGTGTGTGTGAGGAAAACTGGCCCTGGGCTAACATCCGTCGCCAATCCTCCTCTTTTTGCTGAGGAAGACTGGCCCTGGGCTAACATCTGTGCCCATCTTCCTCTACTTTATATGGGATGCCACCACAGCATGGCTGACAAGAGGTGTGTCTGTCTGTGCCTGGGATCCGAACCTACGAACCCTGGGGCCACCAAAGCAGAGCACGAGAACTTAACCACTATGCCACTGGCCTGGCCCCTGACCTTAGAAATATATTTATTTACTTATGTATTTCTTTTGCCAATACACAGGAAACATTGGCTGATTAAATAATCTTAGAATCACATCTTTTCCCCCTCAGAACCCTGTGGATATTAATCCACTTTCTTCTCAAATTCAGCGTTAAAAAATAAAAACTTGAGGTCTACTGGAATCTGACTTGGAATTAGTCTTTGTCCTTCTTTCTACCTACCGATAGAGCAGGAACCTAGAGGCATCTCCAAAGGCCAGATTGCAACTGCTGGCTCCACAGAGGTCCCAGTCCAACCAATGTGCTCGCACTAGTTGGTCTTGGCTGTCTCAAAAGTTACTGAGTGAGGAAGTGGAGACTTCCCTTGCTCTCAATAACCCCACAGTATTACCACCAAGGCCAACAGTGAAAACGGAAACCTAGTTATTTAGTCAGGAAAGGCCGAGGTGTGCTGCAGTAACAACCAACCCCAAATCTCCATGAAATGGATCCAGGCTGCTTCAATCTTGCTGTAGTTCCTTCTCAACACAAAGCCTTCTCTGTGGTTGCCTCAGCAGTGGACTAGTGTGCTGGCAAGTCTCACCGTGGCAATTAAATGCACCCCCATGTCACCCTGCTGACTAGCCACGAGACTCTCCACATGGCAAGGAAGAATTAAAGCATAATGCTCATGTATACCTGGAAGGAGAGGAGAATGAGATAGGGGTGAGCAATGTAAGTCTTTAGCTACAGCTATATTTCTACTGACCATGCTTAATTTTGTAAGCAGCAATGAATTGGAAAGTGTTTCCAACAGAGCCAGCTGCTCTTGCTGGGCTCCTGTAGATCTCTATCAATTTGCCTCTACAAAGACAATGGATGATTCCATGAGGCAAGATGGATAGTATAAGCTTCCTCACTCATAGGGTATCTCTTGGCAAACTAACCTGCTCCCAAAGCTCATAGATCTTAGTGAAATTTTTCTTTCTAATTGCACACACTCGTACAAATGTGCACACGTCTTATCCAAGGCTTAACCAAGAAGGTGGCAGGAAATGATCTGGAGACTAGTATATATGGCTCCTAGAAGTAACTCTTTCCTACCAAAATCTCTCCATTCATGAAGGGTGCTTTCTTCCTAATGGTACATTTTCATATTCATCTGTCCCATCCACTGCCACTAATACCCAGTTTAACAAATTCTTAGGCTAATTGAACTTTTATGATTATCCTGATTGAGTACAGATATCCCCGTGCCGAAGGCTGCTCTAAGCCCTCTGTACTATAGCCTGTGGGGTATAGGGCATGTGGAATAATGAATGGCTCCCTCCCAAATCTGTATGGCCCTTGGTCATCTTAGCCCTGAGAGGTACCATTTTACACTTGACCATGTGGTGGGCAGCTTCTAAGATGATCCCCAATGATCCTTGCCTCCCAGTATTCATACTCTTGTGTAATCCCCTCTCTTTGAGTGTGTGAGGGATTTAATGACTTGCTTCTAGGGAATAGTATGCATCAAAAGTGGATTAAATGCCACTTACAAGATTAGGTTACAAAAAAACTGGCTTCTATCAGGAGTGTTGTCTTGCTCAGTCCCTAAGGAGAGCCAGCTGCCATGTTGTGAACTGCCCTCTGAGAAGGCACAAGTGGCAGGGAACTGAGGGTGGCCTCTAGTCAACAGCCGGCAGGAAGCTGAAGCCCTCAGTTTAACAGCCCACAAGGAACTGAATCCTATGAACAACCATGTGAGTGATTTTGGCAGTGCATCCTTCTCTAGTCAAACCTTCAGAGAAAACCACAATTCAGGCTGACACCCTGACAGCAATCTCTTGAGACAGTCAGTGGCACTTAGCTAAGCAACCAGATTCCTGACCCACCTAATGTTCAGTTTTCAGCCATCAGGTTTTGAAGTAATTTGTTACATTGCAGTAGATAACTAACAAAGACCCATGGTTACGGGGGGCATTTTACAAATACACCTCCTTCACTTCCAACTCCCAACTCTTTCTTAATGGTCAAAACAATGCCTCAGCCCAGTGAGCTCACCCACTATCCCTTCCATTCCACTGCTTTCATCCTCTCTCACAGGTTGGTGCCTCTGCACCATACAAACAAGAAAATACATCTCCTCTAAGATATAAATAAGTAAATAAATCATATTTTAAAAATAGATATATCTTTCAACAAATGGTGTTGGGAAACTGGATATCCACATACAAAAGAAATAAGCTAGATCCTTACCTAACACCACATACAAAAATGAAATCAAAATGGATCAAAGACCTAAATGTCAGAGTTAAAACTATAGAACTCTTAGAAGAAAACATAGAGGAAAAGCTTCATGACACTGGATTTGGCAATGATATGTTGGATATGGCATCAAAAACACAGGAAACAAAAGAAAAGAAATAGATAAATTGGACTATATCAAAATTAAAAACTTCTGTGCATCAAAGGACATAATCAATATAGTGAAAAGGCAACTCACAGAAGGGGAGAACTCGCAAATCATATATCTGATAAGGAGGTAATATCCAGAATATATGAAGAACTCCTACAACTCACCAAAAATAAAAAAAAAATTATCAAAAAATGGGCAAAGGATTGAATAGACATTTCTCCAAAGATATACAAATGTTCATGAAAAGATGGTCAACATCACTAATCATTAGGGAAATGCAAATCAAAACCACAGTGAGATACCAACTCACACCCATCGGGATGGCTACTACAAAAAATAAAAATAGGGGCCGGCCTGGTGGCATAGTGGTTAAGTTCGTGTGCTCCACTGTGGCAGCCTGAGATTTGCAGGTTTGGATCCTGGGCATGGACCTATGCACTGCTCACCAAGCCATGCTGTGACAGGTGACCCACATAAAGTGGAGGAAGATGAGCACAGATGTTAACTCAGGGCCAATCTTCCTCAGCAAAAAGAGGAGGATTGGCAGTAGATGTTAGCTCAGGGCTAATCTTCCTCACAAAAATAAATAAAATAAAAATAAATCTAGAAAATAACAAGTGTTGGCAAGGATGTGGATTTATTGGAAACTTTGAGCACTGTTGGTGAGAATGTAAAATGGTACAGCCACTATGGAAAACAGTGTGGTAGTTTCTCAAAAGATTAAACATAGAATTACCATATGATCCAACAATTCCACTTCTGGGTATATTTCCAAAAGGACTGAAAGCAGGGTCTTGAAGACATATTTGTACTATCATATTCATAGCAGCATTACTCACAATAGCCAAAAGGTGGAAGCAACCCAAGTGTCCATCAGCAAATGAATGGATAAACAAAATGGATATATGTGCGTGTGTGTGTGTGTGTGTGTAGTGTGTGTATATGTATATACACAATGGAATATTATTCAGCCTTAAAAAGGAAGGAAATTTTGACACATGCCACAATATGGATGAACTT
This sequence comes from Tapirus indicus, assembly GCA_031878705.1. Classification (NCBI taxonomy): domain Eukaryota; kingdom Metazoa; phylum Chordata; class Mammalia; order Perissodactyla; family Tapiridae; genus Tapirus; species Tapirus indicus. The sequence goes on from CM062917.1 coordinate 77,834,515, forward strand.
TGAGAAGACTATGCTAAGTGAAATAAGCCAGTCACAAAAAGAAAAATACTGTATGATTCCACTTATATGCAGTATCTAGAGTAGTCAAAATCATAGAGACAGAAAGTAGAACAGTGGTTGCCAGGGGTGGGGAAGAGTGAGGAATGGGGTGTTGCTATTTAATGGGTATAGCATGTCAGTTTTGCAAGATGAAAAGTTCTGAAGATTGATTGAACAACCATGTGAATGTACCTAACACCACTGAACTGTACTCTTAAAAATGGTTAATATGGTACATTTTACTTTATGTATATTTTACCACAATTCCGGTTTAAATTGGATATATGGAGGAGAAATGAGAGTGGAGAGAACAGAAGGGGCAGGGGAGAACTGCCTGACTCCTCTCACCAAAAGCATCATAGCCTCTGCTCCTGCCGGGACACCAGCCATTCTCTGAGGTCAGCACAATTGCGATGTCACCTTCCTTTGTTTGATTTCATGGAGATTTCAGTGGGAAAATGGGGCAGAATTCATCAGTAGCTGTTAGCTAGCCATCATTTTAAGATCTCTCTCTTAAAAATATACTTACAACATTTTACAAAAATACTCACATCCAATATCACATTGTACCACACAATGATACCATGGAAGGGATGGGAAAGCTAATCTTTAAAATTAATATATGGCAGAGCTTTTTTGGTTTTTGTAGGAAAGACCAGCTAACATCTATTGCCAATCCCCCTCTTTTTGCTGAGGAAGACTGGCCTTGGGCTAAAATCCGTGCCCATCTTCCTCTACTTTATATGAGACGCTGCCACAGCATGGCTTGATAAGTGGTGCGACAGTCTGCACCCAGGATCAGAACCTGCAAACCCCAGGCCACGGAAGCGAAGCACGCAAACTTAACTGCTATGCCACTGGGACAGCCCCTTACAGGGTTTTTTTGATGCTATTCATTTTCATCTTAAATCTTCTCATTCCAAACCTGGAGATCCACATCCTCCTCATCCTTATTCTTCCTCCCTCATTTTAAGATGCACACCTTGTATTTATCCAAAGAATATGGAAACACAAATGCAAAAAGATATATGCACCTGCTATGTTCATTGCAGCATTATTGACAACAGCCAAGAGTTGGAAACAACCTAATTGCCCATCAAGGGATGAATGGATAAAGAAGATGTGGTATATATACACAATGGAATACTACTCAGCTATAATAAAGGATGAAATCTTGCCATTTGCAACAACATGGATGGATCATGAGGGTACTATACTAGATGAAATAAGTCAAACGGAGAAAGTCAAATACCATATGATCTCACTCGTAAGTAGAAGAAAAAAACAACAAGAAACAACCACATAGATAGAGAGATTAGACTGGTGGTTATCAGAGGGGAAGGGGGGAGGGAGGAGGGCTAAAGGGGTGACAGGGGACATGCATATGGTGATGGATGGTAGTTAGTGTTTGGGTGGTGAACATGATGTAGTCTACACAGAAAGTGAAATATAATGATGTACAACTGAAATTTATATAATGTTATATAATGTTATAGTGTAACCTCAGTAAAAAAAAAAAAAAAAAAAAAAAAAGCAAACCCTGATTTAGAGCAGTAGTCCGGGGACAGGACTACAATTTAAGACATTGTCCTAAGAATTCAGGCGTGGGGTAAACCTCTTCCTTCTCAGGAGCTCTGTGTGTGTGTGTGTGTGTGTGCATGTGCATGTATGTGTGGGTATGTGTGTGCGTTTTAATTGCCTCCTATTCACCCCATTGGTGAAGGAGGGATCCCCAACCCTAGGGTCAGGGGTATGGTGAAACACATGACACCTGACACTGGACAGATGACACCGATGGCAGTTTATTAGTTACAGAGACTCACGATCCAGAGAGGAGAACAGCACACCTCACTCGGCCACATGGTCTTTGTGTTCAGGAACAGAGTGAACAGCCAGGGGCTGTGAGAGGCAGTGTTTGTAGCGTCAAGAGGATGGGGTGCCCCCTGGTTCTAATGGAAGCAGGTGATTGGCTTGTTCAAGTAATTCCATGCACTGGCAGGGAACTGAAACCCACTACTAAGGAATAAGCACGAACTGTGCCTGGGTCTTTGATAAGGAATGTTATTTGGGAGGGGACTTTATTCATGAGATCAGAGTGAGGTGGGGATCTTGTGGTTAGGCCATTCAAGGCCCCCTCAATTTTATCAGATGTCAAGGCAGCACATAATATTGAACTTTAATTTTAGACCTTAAACCACTGTGTGTGTGTGTGTGCACGTGTGCACCTGTGTTGGAGTGAGGTGGGGGGTGGAGATGTACAGCTATCTCTGAGTATTTGGGGAAACACAGGACACTGGATGGTAGAAGGGGACAACAAGATCAAAGAGAGTGCATTTATCCCTTCTCTCCTCACATCCAGGACAGTGCTCCTCAAAGTGTGGTCCACAGACCAGCTCTGGTCCACAAACCATTTGTCACCCACCTGCAGTGAGATAAGTAGAAAAATTCAGAGTAAGCATTTAGATACTTGTTTAGCACTTTGACACAGATCTAATAGTGCATGATTCTAGGCACATGTACAAAGCAAGCACACCACACTGGATGTGGTTTCACACTAAGGAATGTTCAGGCATTTTACCAACCAAACTGGAAATGGTGAATGTTGGTAGAGAGAAATCTTGTTTCATTAATGGTTAATTCTGCTCCTGAGCTCCTATCCCCATTCCAATTAAGTATAAAATACACATTTCAAGATTTGATGCCAAACCATAAAGGCTGGAGACAAGCCTTGCCACCAGCAGTAAATATTAAGGGAAAGATTTAATGTAAACGGCAGCATATGGCAGTGCTGATGATTTCTCATAAACTACATGGACTAATTTAGAAAGAAAAAAAAAAGGCAGAGAAGCCTTCAAGGAAGTAATAACCCAGAGGTAAAAAATATTGATTAGGGAAAAATATTATCTTAATCAAAATATGTCTTTTAGCTAGAAGTTGTTTGGGCTCCAGAAAGAGAAAACAAAATATGTTTCTAAGATGCACATTTTTCCTTGTGGTTTTTTTGAATAATGAGCAGCCATCACTCTTTCTGAAGTCTTTACTGTGTAAATCAAAACAAAGGTCTTAATAATTCTATAGGAAACCTTATTTACCAGCCTAATAAAAAGTAAACAATATTAATTATTTTTAAAATAACTTAATATGTACCTGTGACTTTTGGTATTTCTTGATGATATATCCTGATAAATTTTATAGGGATTGCCACATACTATATTTTCTTCTAATGAGAGCTTCTTACTTCTGATCTTTTTATTTATCTTCAGAGGCAAATGATTCAAAACAACTTGTTTCTGTCAGCATTTGTCTCGTGTTCAAGCAACTTCTGTTTAATCTCTTTCCAAGTTTAAGCTTGATTTTTTAAACATCACAATCAGACAATATCTGAATATGCCACATTTTTATTTTTAGGGATTTTATGAATTCAGTCTGAATCTGAATCTAAGTAGGTAAGAGTTCCTCAAATCCTAACACCTCTCCAGTTTTTCCTGAATCTCATCATGTATGGCTGTCCTCAAGTTTTTGTATACCCAAATGTCTTTATTATTTTTGCTTTCCATTTGGACACCAGGAGGTTTGTCCGTAGGAGAAACTGTCTGTGGGAACGGTGAGCCCATTTTGCCTTCTGTCCATGGAGAAGCTGAGACTGAGTGCAAAGTGATGTGCTAAGAAGTAACCAGGAAAAGCAAAATTAGAACATATTTTCTCACTACTCACACTGTTTCTACATACACAAAGTAAATTGATAAATTATCCAATAAATTCAGCCATTATAGCTGAGAAAATTCAGGTGTAATTTTCTGATGATCAATGACCCAAATCCTTCAGGGACCCAAGTCCCTCAGAACCTCAATCCCCGCTTCATGTATAAATACTGGCTCTTCCCAAGGCCACTTCGCTGACCGATGCACTTCCTCCGTTGCTTCTGAACATATTTGCAAACCTTTGTGTGTGAGAAGAGCTATAGTCTTCACTTTTGCATTGAAAGTAAAGGAAACTAAAACTGAAGATTGTTTTGAAACAAATCTTTTTTTCCTTCATCCAAATATGCAGTGAGCACCCCCTGTTGGCTGCCTAGCACCAGGCATCTCATCAACATACTGCCTTGTCAGTCGTCAGAACACAAAGAAGGAAGCAACCCAAAGGGCCGTGGTGGTTTGGACTTCTGTGTCAAAAGCGGGGGAGGAGAAATCAATGTTTGCTTAATAGAAAAGAAAAACATTGATAGGGGAGGAAGTTTTATTCTCAAGGTTTTAATAGGGTATTTCAACACTAGGGAGGGGAAAATTATCTTTCTTTTCTTGTTTTTTAAGCTTAAAGCTATATTCACTTTCAATGTTAGATAAATAAGAGTTTCTGAAAAGAAGAGAGGGCAGAAAACCTAACAAATATATTTACTTTTGCTAAGGCCGCATCTGACTTTCTAAGCTGTGCCTTTATTCATGTCAAGGGTTAAGAATCTACTGTCAATCCCAAATCCGCCCCCCCCCCCTTATTTTCAGGTAGGATGACCTGGGCATTGAAGAGAGGAAAAATGGTTAGGAGAATAATACAGAAGCACACATACATACTTTCATTCTGATATCCTAAGGATTGAGTCAATAAAAATAGATTTCCTTTCTATTTAACATAAATGTGCTTCCAGCCCCTTTAAGCCTACCTACTAAAATCTGGTTTTACTCATCTACAGGGAAGCATAGATTTTACTTTAAAATTCTGTTTTAAAAGTACAATAATGAGTTCCTTTTAAAACAATGGATATTTTGTCAATCCTGCCAATAGAGGAATAAGATCAGATTTTCTCCAAAAAATCTCTTCTCTTAGAAAATTTAAATATTCATTCTTTTATTCTCAATTATATCTCTCCCTAAATATAAATTTTAAATATGTGATTAGTGAGTGGCATGCCAAGAACACTGGATTAAGAATCAAAAGACTTGGGTTCTAATTCTGACTTTGTCACTTCCTATCCCTAAAACTGTGCAGGCCATTTAATCTCCTTGAGTTTCAATTTCCTCGTTTGAGAAATGGAAGTCATTAACTTGATCATTAATTCAAGACACATGAGATACCAATTACCAGAGGCATTGCCAGCTGCTTAGCTCTAGATGCCACGTGAGAGAGGGACTTATAATAACAATAAGCTTGTATCGAGCTTCCGCTATGTCCCAGTCGCTGTGAACAACAGTGACTTGACTCAGAGGAACTCAGGAGCTCAGCTCTAGAGTCAAACAGACTGGGTCCCAATCCCATGTCTGCCACTTTCCATCCAGGTCACCTTAGAGAAGCTAATGTTTCCGAAACTCAGTTTCCTCACATAGAAACATTGAGTGGTTTCTCCAAAGTCACATGGATGGAAACCGGCAGAGACAGGATTGGAACGCAGTCATGCACTCGAGGACCACAATCTGGAAGGGAATTGGCCACAAATTAAACATGATAGTGCTGTTCAACTTTGTTTCTTGATTTTTCCTTCTTCTCCTTGAAGGGCCCTGAATGTCATGCTAAAGAGTTTAGACTTTATCTTATAGTTAAGGGAGCTAGTGGAATATCTTAAAGAGGGAAGGGGCATGATCATGATTAACTCACCAAGATGTTGAGAGAATTTAAGGAGCAACTATTTATGAATGTAATACATTTGTGTAAGTTATCATGATTCTATTTGTTGTGGGTGGTCAAGTAGAGAAAAGACCCACACGCTACCTCTTGCTCTGAGTTTGGACTATTGTGTTCTCAAATACTATCTTATGGGGATAAAGTAAGACCACTCCCCTGTAGTTCAGAGATACGTTTTCCCCCAGAGAAGGAAATTTACGTGTCAGTCATGCTGGGAAGAATGTTCCAGGACATGAAATTAGAAATTGGAAACTGAGCCTTATTCAGTAGCCAGAGGTAAACTGTTCCTGTCTCCAGTCATCTCTTCCTCTGGCCTGGATTCTAAGAAAAGCTGGAGAACTGTCTACATTGATGTGAAAAAATGGCCTCTGCCAGGGAGGCACCCAAGGCTTCCCATCCGAAAATTTTCTCTCCAGTGCCAACCTCGGAACATACCAGTGTGATGAAGTTGCTGCCATATATGTGAAGAGCATAAATCAGGTTAACTTTGTTGTCTTAAGAGAGGCGCCCATTACAGTGTTGCAGAAGAGCACATACAAATCAAGCGTGGCACTTTCCAGTCCTTGACAATCCACAGGAGTATGTTCCACATAAAATGACATCTAACTAGTTAATTAATTGCCAAAATGTGACAGGGTTACATTAAACTTTGGTTGTAATTCCTTCTGCATGTAGTTCCTGCTTTCTGAATTCTCTCCTTTAGAGTTCATTTTGGGGCCAGGAGCCAGGAAGGAGTGAGCTTTTATGAAAGGTCAGCATGCAGTAATTCCAGCTTTTCTAAATTCAGGTCATGGGTTCATAAAAGGATTATGATCCATCCAAATACCCTCTCTGAGACTACAGAATGAAAAGAATGTAGAAAAACTATTGTTCAAGGAAATGCTTTGCCTGTTCTTAAGATGTGGTCAGTTCAGTTATTAACTTATTCTGTAACACAGTCACCCAATTAGAATGTTCTATTTAAAGTGTCTGTCTTTGGAATGCCACATAATCCTTTCAAAATCATATGTCTTCCATTTCTGAAAAATTCCCCTCTCATGGATTAGGAGGGTGGTTCACTTCCTTACAAGGGGCAGTCTCCTCCTCCAGCAGAGCTATTTGGCTCCATTTTAACTATCCTGGCAGCGGGTGGCCTGGTTTTTTAATTCCATGAAACCTACAGATATACTCTCCACCCTGGAAGAGGCTCTTGGCTCAAAATGTATTTCTTTAGAAAGGCTCACTAAGAAGAAGTAGGGGGAAAAGAAAAAAAAACCACCACAAAGCCATGTACTTAAGCAGTCTCTTTCAAGCACCACTTAACGGCGTGGAGCTGACTGCAGAGATGAGGATTCTGCCGTGGGACGCGGCCACTCGGTGGCTTCTTAATCAAGGGCTGCCCAAGGGTGAGCATCAGGGCCTCCAGGCTCTGGGCTAGCGTCAATTATTGAACGAGTTTGGGGAGGAGAGAGGAAACAGGAAGGGCAGGCTATTTCTATGAAGAGGAGAGAACTGATACAGCACTGGAGTGGGAATTGTACTGAAGGAGGCCATCCCGTCAGCAAGGCTGTGATTAGGAGCAGGCCCCGTGGAAAGCATTTGCAGCAGATGAAACTGGTGCCACATGCCTCCGTCAGAATTTATCAATAAAGGTGGGGGAAGTGATCTATCAGAGGCTCTTGCTTGCATCATTTACTCTGGGTTTTTTAAACTGTAATTAACGCCAAGTTTTACCCCTTGGGAAATAGTATAGAAAAATTCCTTCATTGAACTATACAGGTTGGAATGCTTATGGCTAAACACAAATGAAAATTGTGACAATGCAGGGTAGTTTTTGACTAAAAAAAAACAACTATCAAATGATAGAATGGAAGAGGCTTTGGGAAGCCACCCAGGTCATCCCCCATTCCATCAGCACTTTGAGTGGGACCAGTTACACACATTTCTGCACCCACCCACTCCCCCACACTGTGAGCAACAGGAGGGGAGGGAATCTGGTACTAGTCATCTTTATATTATTAGTGCCTAGCGCTGGGCTTAATTAGCACTGGTTAATATTGGTCGAGAAGACATGAAACAAAAATGTGTAAAACAGTTTAGTATTGACTGACTGAATCTCTGTTCAGCACAACATAAAATACTCAAGTGTGGTGGTGGTGGTGCTGGTGGTAATGGTGTGTGTTGGAGGTGGGAGGCTTGGGGGTCAGGTTGGATTTTTTTTGTTACTGCCTAGCTCTGGAGAGATTTCAGGCTGGTAAGAATTTGCTTCATCCAAGTTCAGGTGCAGCGGGCTTTTCTTCGTACTCAGTAATCTCTCTCCCTGTATCCAGGTCTCACACTCCATTTCAGGGGACTTTTGTGTATCCCGGTGGGGGTTCCCTACCCAGGGGTAGTGGGATAGGTACATAGGGACACAGAAAGGCAGTCTTCCTACCCAACACTCAGCAGGCCATGTGGTAACTTCTATGGAATGGAGATTCTCACTGAGCCTCGGTGAAAGAATGACTAACAAAACTGCTCAGCACAGGGAATGCATGGTCCTCGGCTAAATGGAGCCAGGAAGTCTTCCAGGCATTGATGTTGGACCCTGCTCATGGGCCCAGATGCTAGAGCAGAACTGAGTGGCTTTTCCTAGGGCCTCTCCAAATTTCTCCCACGTCGTGTCCCCTTCGTCTTTCACTCCCTTCAGCCTGAGAATTCCTTTCTGGTCTTACAGTTAGAAAGCTTTTTGTCTTGTTAATCCCACCTCCTTCATGTTCTCCTGAAGCCTAGGCAATTAAAAGTAAAAAGCCAAGACTTTGTTTTTCTGCAGCGCTGTCCTTTCTGAGGAAATTAACAAAGAATGCCAAGCTGATTGAATGGGGGAAAGGACAAGGGGTAGAAGAACTGGTGGGGGGAAGAACACATGAATTAATACTTAACATATATTATTCTGCCACATATGTCACTGAAAAGCCCATTTCTTCATGGATATATGAAGGGAAGCAGAATATAGCCCTTATGAATATTTCCAACATGAACACAGGCATGTGATCATCACACTCACATCATAGATATCAAGTCCTCTGTGTCCATCTGCTTTACCATATTATTAGAACTCTTCCACTTGGAAAGTGAGAAAACTCAATTCAAAACAGTTTAAAGAAAAAGAAAACTATATTGTCTCATATACCTGAGAAGTACAAGATGATAAATCTAGAATTCTTTGATCCGGTTGCTCAAATATTGCTCCCTTGGCTCTCTCTGTCTCTTGCCATCCTTTAGCAGAGCTTGGCTTCATTATTCAATCAGCCTTTCTTCATACAAGCAAGATGAAAATGGCCACCAACAGCCTACACCCACATCCTCACAGCTTGGCAACCCCCACAGGAAGAGGCCATCTTCCACACCCATTCCAGCAGAGAAGTTTTGATCAGTGCACTTGGGGTTAAATGTCCTTACTTGGAAGGATTACTGTGTCCAAGAGGAAATGTGTTACAATTGACCCAACTTTAGTCACATGCTCACCTCAAAGCCTGGGAATGTGAAGAAGGCACGGTGATCAAGCCCCACCAGGATCACCTGGAGATAAACGGAAAAAAGGATGGGAAAATGTGCTAGGAAATAAAACACTAGAGTTACTCTAATCTACTTTACTTGCCTTGTTATTTTCTTAATGTCAAAAATTATAAACCAATGCTTTTCAAATTCCAGGTTGTGTCTCAATTGCAAATAATGAAGTCAACTTAATGGATAGTGATCAGAATATTGGAGGATAGAGTAGGGTAAGATATAATAAAAAATGTCTGGGTGAATCACATATACTAAGGGGAAATATTACTTCATGGAAATTTTGTTTCAGTTGTATTTGTGTGTGTGTATATTCTCTTGATATATATATATGTCATAAGGTAGAAAGATTTCTTACTGTGGGATGCAGTGGGTAGAAAAACAAAACAAACAAAACCCAAAATAAACAAACAAAAACCTTTAAGATATGCTGACTTAATCTACCCAGCAGTGAGACTTCCAAGCACACTCTTAATTCTTTGGAAAATGAAAATTAATTGTGCTCGGCACTTGGAAAGATTAAATACTGCCATTAAGAAACCAAATTTGCTTTCCATATTGAATGATTTTATGCCAATATGTTTCTAAAGGCTTTGGTCATGAAAATAATGAAACAAAAAATTCCTATGGTCCTAACAATAAGTGCCCATGGTTTGAATGTTCTGGACTTGGTACTGTAAACTCAGAAAACAGAACCTCAGAGGCAGTCCACATAGCTGGCTGTGGACAACATAAGTAGCACACTTTATCAAATGACTGCAAGAGCTGGAGGGAAAGCAGCACGGGAGTTGTATGTCTTTCAGAAAGAAGGACAACAATCTGCAAAGATTCACGAAAACTCAGCTAAGGTTCCAAGAGTCAGAGGTTGTTTTGAGAGCTAAGTTATTTTATAACTTACTGGATGGAAGATATATAGTAAAATATTAAGTTGTTTCATCATCAAATGATAGCCTGGAAGGGAGGAAAATGTTATTATAGGCAATATTAGACACTGAAAGAAACTTACTCACCTCAAAGTTGAAGTAAATAGTCGTACGTTTATGGAGGAATACCCTAGTGGCTCAAAAGAGCTCTAGTTTCTAATGGTCCCTAATTCACTTGCCAAGCGTAGAAGAACCATCCCGTGTGTGCAAAAACTGTTATAATTTCATGATAACCAGGCATAAACTGGCAACTGGAGCTGTCCAAAATCCTAGGAAATTTGCTACAAGTCCAAACCAGAAATAGAAAGTATATTTCCTTGAGAAAATATGAATAGACAATTTTTATTGCTGTTGTTAAGGCAATAACAATGAGTGACAGTACTGAAGCCTGAGGCTTTAGCAACCAAGTATAGAAGTGGGGTAGGGGGACTGGGGACATTATTCTAGATGAAGATTATTCTAGACGAAGAGAATGGCAAATGCAAAGGCCCAGAAATTAGAGAGAGTGGGGAACATTAGGCACTCCAGGTGATTCTGTGTAGCTGGAGAAGAAAGTGGAAGAGGCTGTGGTGGCCCATGAGGCTAGAGAGGTGGTACTTACAAAGCCACTGGATTTTCTCCCAGGAGTGGTGGAGAGCTGATGAAGGGTTTGAAGGAGAGGAGTTTTACAGTTATGTTTCCTTTCTAAAATATCACGCTTGGTACAATATGAATAAGGAAGTAGAGAGAGACAGGAATGGAGGTGGAGAGACCAGCTAGGAGGCTGTTATAATAATCAGGGAGAGGGTTGATGGTGAATTGAAGTAGGAAAGACATAAAGAGGATGGAGAGAAGTGTACAGAGAGAGATGTGAACAGGTTGAATTAATAGAACTTGGTTCTTGTTAGGATCTGGGAATGAGTGAAGGAGACGTATCAGGGATGACACCCAGCTTACTGACAGGGCAGCTGCATGCAGGGTGGTGTCAATCACAGAGAAAGGAAACTCAGGAGGAGGATGTTTTGGAGAAGAGATGATGGATTCAGTTTAGGATATATCCTCCAAAAGGGCAGAGGAAAAGAGAAAAACTTAGTAATGAGTACATCAGATGGCAGGAATTGATTTGAGTCTCTGTGAATTTAGCTGAATATTCTCACACTCTATAGTTAGCTGTTCTTAAGCAGAACTATCCCTTAATCTTAGGATTCATGTGTCCACCCTTACTACATTCTAATCGTTAAATGAATGAACTCGTCTGTGTAAATGAGCAATAAAAACCATGCCTTTTGAACAATCCTCAACGAAATTACATAGTAATAATATATGGTTACTATTTCTGAGAGGGAAATAGGAACCTTAGACACATTTCATGGTTGAAAGAGTTCAGTCAAGGGCTCAAGAACAAACTCGTGGAAGCTCTAGGACAAGCTGCTGCTCCATACAATCCTTTGAATAGGCTGAATAAACATCCTCCCAGAAAACTTCCTGCAGTAAACAGTGAGAACATTTAAGCACACTTTACCCTGACAATATTAACTACATGTCACCAGGTTTAGTGTATTATAAATGCCAGTATCTCACACACGGAATGAGGAATAGCTTCCTGACACTGTAAGTAGGGGAGGTGCCAAGCGAGGAGCCAATGACCCTTTGCCTTGCAAAAATCCACATCCTGTTAAAACTGAGAGAGGGCTTTTAAGTTGAAATACCTGTTATCCACAAAGTAGCACAGCTCTTGCATGGCTAGTGGACCTGGGAGTCACTCTGGCATGATTTCCAAGAGTTTCAACTAGGCCAGTCCAATTTGTGAAATGCAGGATGAGCAAACACAGAAAAGGGCCACTATTGTGGAATGAAACGACTCTTTGGGTTTGTAGATGTGCCAAAGGCATTGATCCTCCAGCCATTTGCACCAACGTGGCACTTGGAGCATAGTATATAACTGTTACCAGTGAATCCTTTTCCAGGTATGAAATTACACCAGGTCTTCAAAGACTATCACTATTAAAGTCTGAATATTTTCTTCAATCCTGCAATTTAGTATAAAAGAAACATCTTAGATAATCTTTACAAATTGTGGATCACAGTGCAAAGTTAATAACATTTTAGATCATTAGAAAGAGAAAAACCTGTAATACACTTCAGTTTGTTTGTGGAAAAAGAAAGACTTCTAAGCATCATAAAATAGGAACTCAAAGAAAGCAGAAATTCCACGCTCTGAGAGTAGACCATACCTTATTCAGGAAGGATTGTGTTGCAAAAAGTCATGTCTGAGTCTTGGTTGTTCTGTGCTTTATTCCTTTCTATCCACAAGCAAGAGCCTTCTCTTCCAACCACTTGTCACTGAAGCAAGAGGAGATGTGTTACTTTGAACTCAAGGTATACTTATTACAATAGGAATACTTCTGTGACAATTGCAAGTAAATTTTTGGCTACCTGCCTGGTTGGCCTCAGGATTTTCTTGAACACTCTTTCCTTCATAGTCATCCCACCTCCAGATCAAGCAGGAATGGGAACCCGAGGCTAGTACTCTACTGACCTAGTTCCTGAACCAGATAATTGAGCCATAATCTTTGAAGGGCTTAGTATTATAGATTATCCTGAACTTGAAACTGCCTTTCAAAATGGTATCCAGCCCATCTGCGATTGCTCATCTGAAATCTAGCAAAGAAGACATGGTAAAATTAGTTACTGGCTGAAATCTAGCTAGCATCGGAAGGGTGGCAAAGTCCTGCATGAAAGTGAGGGAATTTATCAAGGAGAGGTGGGAGTGGCAATTGTATTGTCATCGAAAGAGCAGGGAATTCCATCCTGTCTATTCTGAGATACCTCTCCTTAATCCCTCAGGGCTGGGAATGAAGACTGTTTCCCTGGTTACCAAAACTCACTTATGAGAGCAAAGGGCAGGGAAGATATGATGTAAAGATAGCTTTGAAGAGAAAGCCAACTTGTGTGTGTGTGTATGTACATATCAGTTAGGGCTTTTTTGACTATAAGCATCAGAAAAGTAATCTGAACTTGTTTCAACAAAAAAATTCCTGAAGTGTCCTGTAGAATCAGGAAATAGTTTGACCCCTTTCGGTCTTAATTCCAAACATCTCAGGGAAGGGATGAAGATCAATAGATTGTATTTAGTAAGTGGAAGGACTTTATGGCACCATGTGGGTGGTGGGCAGAGGGCATGGGTGCTAGGGAGGCAACTCCTAGGAAACAGTGGACAGACAATCCAATTAATGTCTATCACAACATATCACAAATCATTAAACAGGCTTTCTGTACCATTAGGCCTTCTCTACTGCAACAAACAGACTTGGGATAAAGAAACCCAGGGTCAGCTTAGGTAAAGAGAGGCTCATCATCTATATTAACTGACAGGAGGGCATGGTTTCTTCTCCATGGCAGATCCTATCATAAAGACCTTTCCCCTTCCTCCTTTCCACTCACCTGCATCATTGACAGGCATTGAAGCACAATGAGAAGAAGGAGGGCAGTGTCCCCAGAATGGAATAAGGGAGTTGGAGTAGGAGTTGGTGTGTGGGAACAGCAAGACCAGAACATCCCTGTTTGAAGTAGGATCTACAGGAACCAGAGTGAGGGAAAGGCATGAAAGGAGGAGCACTTCAGGTGGCCTTGGGAGGTGGTTGGTGGGTAGGTGGGGTGCGGGTCTTCCTCCAGTACTTTCTGGGCATTTATATGTTAAGGAAGAAGGTTGTGAGGTATCAGCTAGAGATGTCAGGCCTTGGTTCTGGTGCTACCACATAAGTATGATGGGGACTGGGGTAACTATTTTTCTCCAGTAGCTGTCAAATCAGCTAGAAATATACATGGGAATATAGCAAGGATTACCCAAGGATGCAGGTCTGACTTCACTCTAGTACGCAATGTTCTCTTACCTGTTCATTTGTGAACCTCCTTTTTCTTGTATCTCCATGGTATGTTCTCTTTTTGGAGGAGATGAGGCTTCCCAGGTGATGGGTAAAGTCGTTTCTCTCCTTAAAGAGACAATCAAATGCGCTAAACCTCATTTCTGGGTCAGGGGTCCTTAACTAAGGTTGTGCTATCCTATGATAACAACACCATAAATGGTGGGTAAGCTCGTTGGTTGTCACATTCCAATAAATGACTGAAGTACTTCAGAAACACAATAAAGTAAAACATAAAACCCTGCGGTGATTAAGTTTCATTTTCTTCGTGAACTGATATTCAATGTAAGTACAGAACTACTAAACCAACATCACAGTGTTTTTATTTTATTTAATTACTGGTACTTTTTCTATTTTTTATAACATGTATAGATTCAACTCTACTGTGGATTAAATAATTTTCTGGCTAAGAAACATTTATATTACTGTTTATACAAAAAAGTGTATAATAAGTTTTGATCAATTAACATACTGGTTATGTTCAATTTTGGAACAAATTGGGGACTGCCATTACTTTCACCTAGGGCAGCAGACACTTCCTCCTCCTCCTCTTTTCTCTTCTCTTCCTCTTTCTCAATTTTTGGTATCTTTGTGTTTGAAGGGTTCAAGATCTATGAAAGAGAAAGGCTCTTGCTCCACAAACATACCTTGAAATTGCATTCTTGCTGAAAAATAGATCTTGTTTCACAAATGATGTTTGGATCCAATGGCAGGATGTGTTTAAGTATTTTGTTTCAAAATTTTGATTGAAAATGAAAGATACTCTATAAAATAATACATTTTCTTGGCACAGCTAAACACCTGGATTCTGAACAGATTGAATTCATGCTTTAAGTTAAAAAATTAGTTTTGTGCTTTTCTGTCAAAAATATGAAAGAAGTTCAGTAAGTGGATTGCACATAAGCAGTCTCTGTCTGGGGAAAATCCAAACAGATGGTCTTTGAAATATTTGTTGGTAAGACATAAAATAGGAATCCAAAGGATGAATAAAGGATTTCATAAATTATTCAAAATTACCACATTAGAGTATTCAAAAGAGTTTTTTTTTAGGCATTTCTTGGTATTTTCAAAGAACTTTTATGACAACTTCGAAGGTCCTCTAACCAAGCCATTTCATTTCTAAACATTTTTCTAAGGAAATATTTATAAATTGTACAAGTAGACAAAGATACAATGTTCATCACAATATGGTTTATAATAGCAAAGGCTTGAAAGCAATCTAAATATTCAAAAATAGAGGATTGGCTACATAAATTATGATAATCAACTCGACAGAAGACTGTACAATTAAAGACAATTCTTTAGCTCTATATTTATTTATGGGAATTACATTTTTGCTATTTTAACAAGCAAAAAAAATGTGCCACAGAACTGTAAAAGTATGGTCCAAATTATATTTCAAACTCACATTTAGATAGTCCCCTGTATATACATATGGGAAAAAAAACTGTGGAAAAATATCCCCGCAAATATTGCAATGAAGAAAAAAAAAATCTTTTTTAGAGTCTCTTCTGTCTCCTATTCATTGCTGAGAAATATTTGACAGGTCACTTACATATTACATTTTCTTTTTACAAAGGAATTAATCTTCACCATTCCCTTAGAAATCTGTAGATGTGAAGTATCAGCGTATGTAAAGTGATGATCATTTATGGCTAATTACCATGGAAAGGGTAACTAGTAGGATTTTCTACCCTCACTTTGGGTAAGATACAACTCTATGCTGTCTATAATTGTACAGAAAATAACTTTTTCTAACAAAAGAGTTTTTTTAGAGCCGTTTAGGTTCACAACAAAATTGAGAGGAAGGTACAAAGATTTCCTGTATATCCCCTGCCTTCACACATGCATAGCCTCTCCCATTATCAACATTTGTCACCCGAGTTGTACATTTGTTATAATTGATGAACCTACATTGACACATCAATATCACCCAAAGTCCGTAGTTTATATTATGGTTCACTCTTGTGTTGTACATTCTATGTACATTCTATGTGTTGTACATTCTGTGGGTTTGGACAAATGTATAATGACATATTCATGGTATCATACAGAGTATTTTCACTGCCATAAAAATGCTCTGTGCTCTTCCTTTTCATCCCAACTCTCCACTACTTGCAGCCAGTGATCTTTTTACTCTCTCCATAGTTTTACCTTTTCCAGAATGTCATATAGTTGGAATCATCCAGTATGTAGCCTTTTCAGATTGACTTCTTTCACTTAGTACCATACATTTAAGGTTCCTCCATGTCTTTTCATGGATTCATAGCTCATTTTTTTTAGCACTGAATAATATTGCATTGTCTGGATGATAAACCACAGTTTATTTATCCATTTACCTACTGAAGGACATCTTGCTTGTTTCCAAGCTTTGGCAATTGTGAATAATGCTGCCATAAACATCCACGTGCACGTTTTAATGTGGAAGTAAGTTTTCAACTCATTTGGATAAATACCAAGGAGTGCGATTGCTGGATCATATGGTAAGAGTATGTGTAGTTTTGTAAGAAACTGACAAACTATCTTCCAAAGTGGCTGTACCATTTTGCATTCCCATCAGCAACAAATGAGAGTTCCTATTGCTCCACATTCTTGTCAGCATTTGGTGTTGTCAGTGTTCCAGATTTTGGACATCTAATAGGTGTGTAGTGGTATCTCTTTGTTGTTTTAATTTGCATTTCCCTGATGACATATGATGTGGAACATCTTTTCATATTCTTATTTGCCATCTGTATATCTTCTTTGGTGAGGCATCTGTTGAAATCTTTGGCCCATATTTTAATTGGGTTGTTTTGTTGTTGAGTTTTAAGAGTTCCTTGTATATTTTGGATAACAGTCCTTTATCAGATGTATCTTCTGCAAATATTTTCTCCCAGTCTGTGGCTTATCCTCCCATTCTCTTGACATTGTCTTTCCCAAAGCAGAAGTTTTAAATTTTAATGAAATCCATCTTATCAATATTTCTTTCATGAATCACGTCTTTGGTGTTATATCTAAAAAGGCATCACCAGGCCCAAAGTCATCTAGGTTTTCTCCTATGTTATCATCTAGCAGTTTTATATTTTTGCATTTTATATTTAGGTCTACAATCCATTTTGAGTTAGGTTTTATGAAAGATGTAAGGTCTGTATATAGATTCATTTTTTGCATGCGGATGTCCAGTTATTCCAGCACCATTTGTTGAAGAGACTACCTTTGTTCCATTGTATTGCCTTTGCTGTTTTGTCAAAGATCAGTTAACTATATTAATGTAAGTATTATTTCTGGGCCCTCTATTTTGTACCATTGATCTATTTGTCTATTCTTTTGCCAATATCATCTTGTCTTGATTACTGTAGCTTTATAGTAAGTCTTGAAGTTGAATAGCATCAGTCCTCCAACTTTCTTCTTCTCCTTCAATATTGTTTTGGCTATTCTGGGTCTTTTGCCTCCCATATAAACTTTAAAATCAATTTATTGATATCCATAAAATAACTAGCTGGAATTTAGATTGGGATTGCATGGAAGCTATAGACCAAGTTGGGAAAAACTGACATCTTAATATTGAGCCTTCCAATCCATGAACATGGAACATTTCTTCATTTATTTAGTTCTTCTTTGATTTTGTTCCTCAGAGTTATGTAGTTTCCACATATAGATTTTGTACATATTTTGTTAGATTTATATCAAAATATTTCAATTTTGGGGGTACTAATGTAAAATGGTATCGTGTTTTTTTGTTTTTGTTTGTGTGTGTGCGAGGAAGACCAGCCCTGAGGTAACATCCATTGCTAATCCTCCTCTTTTTGCTGACAAAGACTGGCCCTGGGCTAACATCCATGCCCATCTTCCTCTACTTTATATGGGATGCCACCACAGCATGGCTGACAAGGAGTGCATCGGCAGGCGCCCAGGATCCAAACCTGTGAACCCCAGGCTGCCAAGTGCGAACTAAACTGCTGCACCACTGGGCCAGCCCCAATGGTATTGTGTTTTCAATGTTAAATTCTATTTGTTTATTGCTGGTATACAGGAAAGCAATTGACTTTTGTATATTAACCTTGTATCCTGCAACCTTGCCATAATCACTTATTAGGTTTTTTTGTCAATTCTTTCAGATTTTCTACATAGACAATCATGTCATATCTGCAAACAAAGACAGTTTTATGCCTTCCTTCCCCATCTGTATATCTTTTATTTCCTTTTCTTGCCTTATTGCATTAGGAAGGACTTCCGGAAGGATGTTGAAAAGAAGTAGTGAGAGGGGATATCCCTGCCTTGTACTTGATCTTAGTGGGAAAGCCTGAAGTTTCTCACCATTAAATATGATATTAGCTGTAGGTTTTTGTAGATAGTCTTTATCAAGTTGAGAAATTTCCCCTCTATTTCTAGTTTACTGAGAGTTTTTATCATAAATGAGTGTTTCGACATCTATTGATATGATCATGCTATTTTTCTTTTTTAGTCTATTGTGATGGTTTATATCAATCAATTTTCAAATATTGAATCAGTCTTGCATACCTGGGACAAATTCCACTCTGTCATGGTCTATAATTTTTTTTCATACATTTTTATATTTGATTTGCTAATATTTTGTTGAGGATTTTTGAATCTGTGTTCATGAGAGATATTGGTCTGTAGTTTTCTTTTCCTGTAATGTCTTTGTCTGGTTCTGGTATTAGGGTAATGCTGGCCTCATTAGGGTAATGCAGAATGAGTTAGGAAGCAGTCCCTCTGCTTCTATCCCCTGAAAGAGATTGTAGAGAATTGGTATAATTTCTTCCTTAAATGTTTGGTAGAACACACCAGTGAACTCATCTGGGCCTATTGAAAGGTTATTAATTATTGATTCACTTTCTTTAATAGATATAGGCCTATTCCTCCTTGTGTGAGTTTTGGTAAATTGTTTCTTTCAAGGAATTGGTCTATTTCATCTAGATTATCAAATTTGTAGGCATAGAGTTGTTCATAGTATTCCTTTATTTCCTTTTAGTGTCCACAGGATCTGTACTGATGTCCCCTTTTTCATTTCTGATATTAGTCATTGATGTCCTCTCTTTTTCTTAATTAGCCTGGCTAGAGGATTACCAATTTTATTGATCTTTTCAAAGAACCAGCTTTTGGTGTTTTGATTTTCTGTTTTCATTTCATTGATGTGCTCTAATTCTTACTATTTCTTTTCTTCTGGTTACTTTGGATTTAATTTACTTGTCTTTTTCTAGTTTTGTATGGTGGAAACTTACATTATTGATTTTAGATCTCTCTCTTTTTCTAATATAAGCATTCGATGCTATAAATTTCCCCCTAAGCACTGCTTTTGCTGCATCCCACAAATTTTGATAAGTTGTGTTTTAATTTTCATTTAGTTCAAAACATTTTTAAATTTTTCTTGAGATTTCTTCTTTGACTCACATGTTGTTTAGAAGTATGTTGTTTAATCTCCAGGTATTTTGGAATTTTCCGGTTATCTTTCTGTTATTGATTTCTACTTTAATCCCATTGTGGTCTGTGAGGAGAAATTGATTTCTGTTTTTTAATTTGTTAAATTGTGTTTTATGGCCCAGAATGTGATCTATCTTGGTGAATTTTCCATGTGAGCCTGAGAAAAATGTGTATTCTGCTGTTGGTGGATGAAGTAGTCTATACATGTCCATTTTATCCAATTGGTTGATGCTATTGTTGAGTTCAACTATGTCCTTATTGATTTTATGCCTGCTGGATCTGTCCATTTCTGATAGAGGGTTGTTGAAGTCTCCAACCACGATAGTAGATTCAACTATTTCTTCTTGCACTTCTATCAGTTTTTGCCGCACATACTTTGATACTCTGTTGTTAGGTACATACATGTTAAGATTTGTTGTGTCTTCTTGGAGAAGTTACCCTTTATCATTATATAATGTCCTTTTTTATTCCTGATAACTTTTCTACTTTGAAGTCTGCTCTGTCTGATATTAATACAGTTATTCCTGCTTTCTTTTGGTTAGTGTTAGCATGGATGTTTTTCTCCATCCATTTACTTTTAGTTTATATGTATCTATATATTTAAAGCAGGTTTCTTGTAGACAACATATAGTTGGGTTGTGTTTTTTCATCTACTCTGACAATCTCTGTTAATTGGTGCATTTAGACCATTGACATTCAAAGTGATTATTGATATAGTTGGATTAATATTTACCATATTTGTTACTGCTTTCAATTTGTTGCCCTTGTTTTTGCTCCTCTTTTTGTCTTATAGTCTTTTTCTGCCTTTTGTGGTTTTAATTGAGCATTTTATATGATCCCATTTTCTCTCTTTTTGAGCATATCAGTTACATTTCTTTTTTAACATTTTTTAGTGGTTGCCTTAGAGTTTGCAATATTACCTTAACCACTAACCCATGTCCACTTTAAATAACACTAATGCACTTCATAGGAAGTGTATTTTATAATAACCAAAGAATCCTAATTGCTTCTTCTTATCCCTTGTGTAATTGCTGTTATGCATTTCACTTATGTATTAGCAAAACACAAGTACACATATACATACATTAGATATATACATAAGCATACATAATCTAATACATTGTTGCTATTATTATTTTAAAAAAACTGTTATGTGTTAGATCAATTAAGAATAAAGAAAATAAAAGTTTTTATTTTACCTTCACTTATTCCTTCTTTGATGCTCTTCCCTTCTCTATGTAGATCCAAATTTCTGACCTATATTGTTTTCCTTCTTTCTAAGAACTTCTTTTAACATTTCTTGCAAGGCAGGTCTACTAGCAACAAATTCTCTCAATTTTTGTTTGTTTGAGAAAGTCTTTATTTCTCCTTCACTTTTGAAGGATAATTTTACAGGGCTATAGAATTCTAAGTTGGTGTTTTTTTTTCTTTCAACATTTAAAATACTTCACGCTAGTGTCTTCATGCTTGCATGGTTTCTGAAGAGAAGTCAGATGTAATTCTTACCTAGGTTCCTCTAGGCAAGGTGTTTTTTCCTTCTGGCTTCTTTCAGGATTTTTTTTATCTTTAATTTTCTTAATTTGAAAATGATATGACCAGATGTAATTTTTTTTGGCATTTATCCTATTTGGTGTTCTGTGAACTTCCTGGATCTGTGGTTTGGTGTCTGACATTAATTTAGGAAATTCTCAGTCATTATTGTTTTAAATGTTTCTTCTGACCCTTTTTCTCTTCTCCTTGTGGTATTCCCATTACACATATATTACACCTTTTGTAGTTGCCCCAGTGTCCTTGGATATTCTGTTCCATTTTTCTCAATCTTTGTTCTCTTTGCTTTTTGGTTTTTGAGGATTCTATTGATATATCCTCTAGATTAGAAATTCTTTCCTCAGCTGTGTCTAGTCTACTAATAAGCCTATCAAACAAATTCTTCATTTCTGTTACAGTGCTTTTTATTGCTAGCATTTCTTTTGGTTCTTTCCTAGGATTTCCATCTCTCTGTTTACATTGCCCATCTGTTCTAGCATGCTATTTTACCTATGAGAGCCCTTAGCATATTAATCATAGTTGTTTTAAATTCCTGATCTGATAATTCCAACATTCCTACCATGTCTGGTTGTGGTGCTTGCTTTGTCTCTTCAAATTGTGTTTTTAGCTTTTTGGTATGCCTTGTAATTTTTTCTTGATAGTCAGACGTGATGTGCCCAGGAAAATGAACTGCTGTAAATAGGCCTTTAGTAATGTGGTGAGGCATGGGGGGAGGGGAAGTGTTCTATAGTCCTGTGATCAGGGCTCAATTTTTTAGTGAACTTATGCCTCTGGACTATGAACTTCACAAGTGCTTCTCAGATTTTTTCCCCCCCTTAGATGGGCAGGATGGCTTGAGTGGGCTGGAGTTGGTATTTCCCTACTCCCAGGCCAGTTAAGCTCTGGTTAACTAGTTACCCTGAGGGCAGGTCTTGTTAAGAACAGGGTGCTCTGGCTAATTTCACAGTGGTTCCTTCTCCTCTCTCCCTGCCAGAAGACTGAGGGGATTTTTCTCTGATAGTTACTGTGGGAACTTGATCAAGCTCTTGGGTGTATATCTCAGAACATTGTGGGGGCCCCTGTATGACTGGGTCCACCTAGAGTTTCTATCTCTCCAACTTTGTCCACATTGAGCCTCCAGCAATTCATCAAGTACAGTTCAGGTTTTCCTATTCTGACTGGTTTCCACAGAGATTTCTCCTTATGAGTCTCTGCTCCTGTCAGTCTCTCCAATCTTGGGGGCACAGTTTTGCGCTGTGCATTCCCGTCTCTTATGGATCCTATAAGAGTGTTGATTTTTCAGTCTGTTCAGCTTTTCACTTGTTGATAGGACAGAATGGTGACTTCCAAGTTCCTTCTAAGAAGAACTGGAAAGTGGAAGTCCCCAGAAAACAACAATTTTAAGCCGAAGTCTCACTTTACCTGTGTGAGGCCTCTGATAATTCCTGCATAAAGTTGCCTTTGATGGGCCAGGTTAAAGACAACTATGCACATCTCCAAATTCCTTTCTTCTTCTTATGAAGACAAATGAGCCTGGGGAGTGGTCGTGAGCTTCTAAATGAGGACCAAGAGAAAGGAACCTGGGGAGGAGATTGCAGTGTTTGCTATGTGCATATTCAAGTGCAGGAAACACAATGGCAGCACAGCAATCACAAAAATAGCTATGTCCCAGCCTCTGCTAAGAACTTTATATACAATTTCTCATTTATTTTTCTCAGTAACCTGGGAGGAAGGAACTATTAGCCCATTTGACAGTTAAAAACACTGGAGCTTAGGAAAGTTAACTTGTCCTTTTCTAAGTATGTACTGTGAATAGCACAGATAAAATTTGGAGACTGATCTGTCCAAGTCTCAAGCTCTTAAACATCACAACAGACTAGAAAGAGCCAAAGGCAAATTTGCACCCTGAGGGCACTGTTTGAGCCCTATGTTCCAAGATCCAAAAACTTTATAATATAAAATTTTGTTCTTCTCACACACATACGTGTGTGACCTCCCCCTTTCTCCTCTTTCTATTTCTCAGGTGCGTGAGTAGTAAAATGATAATTCACTCTTGTGCAGTAGGTGATGCCTTTACTGCCATGTCCTTTTTACTTTCAAAAATCCTCAGTGTGTCTCTACCCCTGTATCAGTTAGGACTAAGTCTGGCTGCATGTGATAGACAACCCACAATAACACAAGGCTTTATTCTTTCATTTACAATCAATTTGGAGGCAGGCAGTTTAGGGTGGCATGGTGGCTACAAAAAGTCATCGGGAACCCAGGCTCCTTCTATCTTTCTGCTTCAGCCTTAGCATTTTGTTTCCATCCTCAAGCTCACCTCATGGACTTAGACGGTTGCCGGAGAACCTATGGCCAGAAAGGGTAGAAGGGATATCCTCAGCTGTTTCTCCTCCTTTATGAATCTTTCCTGGAAGGTGTGCACAACACTTCCATTTTATATGTCATTGACTAGAACTTAACCACATAGCCACACCTAATTATGTTACGGAGGCCAGGAAATGTACTCTTTTACCTAAGGGAATTGGTGCCCCCAATATTATAGGAGTTCTTTTACCAAGGAAGTGGAAGTGAATAGATATTAGCCAGGCAATTAGCAATCTCTGCCACAACTGTCTGTGGAATTATGCCCAAATTTATGCCTGGCATCAACAGACTCTACCATCATCTTACCTAATTAGTCTTATATCTGACTGGATGTTTATTTTACATCTTTCTGTCTCTTTTTGTAGTGTTCCCTCTACATGGAATATTTTCCCTTTCCTCTGCTTTCTACCATCAGCCTTTTACTCATCCTTTGAGACCCTGTTACTCATCCTTTATGGACCACTGATGTGCTGCTTCCTCTGTGAAGTCATTTCTGAACTTTCCAACTGATTTGGAACTTTCCAACTCCCATCTTTGAGCCCTCACACAACTGCTGACTTAAATTTCCCAAACACCACCATCATCACGTCATTTCACTGCTCTAAACCTTTAATGTCTCCTTATTTTGTCATAGAAAAGATGGTGGCAGGGCACCAGGAAAGTCTAGTTCTCGGGGAAACATCATGAAATGGAAACATGTTAAATTAACTAATTATTTAATTAATTAATTGATTTAGTGAGCAAATAATTGCTGGACTGCAATTATGTGCCAGCCACTGTGCTAGGTGCTGGTGCGTGTTAATTTAAAAATAAGGAGCTGTCAAAGCAAGCATGATAGCTTCCTTCTGATTCTCTTGTTAGGATTCATTTACTATTTTTAATGTATTTGTTTTTGGCTTAGTGCTTGTTTGTAGCTAAGCAATAGCAAAATCAAAGATTCCAAGGAAACATGTAAGAGAAAAGTCCTAAGTGGAATATTTTCCCCATTAATTAATTATTTTTTTTCCATAAATTGGGAAAATGCTGTGACTATTTAATTTTAACAATAAAGCCCATTCCCCAAATCAGGGCACACTAATTTCACAGGAGACTAGCAAGAGAACCACCACAGTGAGTCTAAACTCCATCCTTTTCAATGTTCCTTCAAATTTATATATTCTCAAAGACTATATTTTAGGTTGCATTTTCCCTTTATTCGTGAGTTCCCCTGTACTTCAAATATCAGTTTGTGTGCTGAAGATCCCAGAATATTTATCTCTAGCACCGGACTTCTCTTAGCTTCAAAACCAAATAACCGACTGTCTGCTGGACATTCTTTTTCAAGTCAATAAGACAAAGAGCAATTTCCCAACAGAAAATGAGTAAAGATCAAGAGTAAAAAGTGCAGAAAAGAATTGAAAATGGCTAGTAAATTTATGGAAAATATCAATCCATCAGAGATCAAAGATATACAAGTTAAAACAAAAAGTAAATACTATTTTCCCCAGCTGAATTTGACAAAATTTTTAAGAAAACGATAATATCTAATGTTTGGTAGCAGCAGGGGAGACAGATCTCATATAAAACTCTTGGGAATATAGGTTGTGAGAGATGGAATATACAAACAGACAATGGCCAGACTATATATAAAAACAGAGCTGTGATCCACAACCTGCAGCAACCAACCCAGGAAACCAACCCCTGATCTACAATAAGAGCCCAGAAGCCAGCCTGCTGTAAGTCAGGCTTGTAGGACATCAGACCGCTATCTTTAGTAACAATCCAGGAAGCTAAACAATAACTTTTTTAACAATTGGCCCCAAGTGGTCAGGACTTGATTAATAACTGACAGCTTCCCAAATCTCTATCCCTGCTTCCAACTTAGGACCAACCAGAGAAAACTAAACATGCACCCTTAACCAATCACACAGGAAGCCCCCTTCTAGTTACAGCTACAGCTCCCCCATGCCAACAGCCTCCATCAGGGCACACTTGAAGTCTTCTCTTTTTTCTACTATGAAGCTTTCCCACTCCTCTGCCCACCTTTCAGCCTCTGCCAAAACACAAGTTATAGTGGCTAACTTCCTTGCTGGAGCAGGTTCTGAAAAAACAGCCTTAATTTTTCTCATTTGGTTGGTCTTCACTTGTTTCTACAATTGATACTACTTTTCACTACAGCATCTGCCAAAATTACGTGCAGGGATGTAGTCTCGAAGTATGTAACAAAAAAGAAGTGATTGTATAAATTATGGTATTTTTGTAGAATGCAATTTTAATGTGCACCATTAAATCATATTTTTTAGAACAACATTGTACAATGTTATTGCAAAATGATCTTGAAATATGGCTAAGTGAAGAAAGCAGATGGCAAAGCTTGATATGATTTTTGCTTAAAAAAAACTTTAAATAAACACAGAGAAAGAGAGAAGGGAAGAGAGGAAGAGAGAGAGAAAGAGAGAGAACAAAATAAATATATTCAAAAATGATGATCTGGACAGAGGAACTATTAGTGGCTTTTGAATTTTATATTTTTTTGTATTTTTCCAATTATCTATCATGAATATGCTTCATTTTTGTAATTATAAAAATATTCTTTAAAAAAATCTAGTGTGGTTGCTCAGGGAACTTTCCATTAAGCTCTATCTTAAAATATCTAGAATATTAGAAGGTAATAAGTTTCAGTGGGTATAGTTTTTGAAAAACTAAACAGCAAAATAAGCTGAGGCTTGCCTAAATTGCTAAAGAGAACATAAATATTATTTTAGCTATTTGGGAGAGAAAGGTAATTAAAGAAAGACTAAGATCATTGCTTGGAGTCAGTAGCGTAATGTGGTATAATTTTGCTTGTCACTGGCTGTCAAGAAAGACCTTTAGACTGAAAAAGGTAGCAGTCTAAGAAGGAATGGAAGCTAGAGACTGGGAAAAGAATCTATAAACCATCATCTCATTAGAAGGGATACGGGGTGAATTTTTTTACCTCAACTTTCCACTTTGCTGATTTTTCAAATTTCTTAAATTTAGAAATATTATTTTATAATGGAAAATATTGAAGCCATTCATATTGCTTAAACAATGAAATAGGTTGTTATTATGAACAAAACGACTACAATTTATTGAGTTCATAAACAGTTTCAGACCTATACAACAAACTTATGAGAGATCCTAAGAGCCAGTGAACCACTCTACAAATATATGGTGTTAGGTCTGGTTTTTTGAAGTCTATTCACAGTATTAGGTCCTACACACTGAGAATGAGAAGCTGACTCTTTACCTTCATAGCTTGAAGTTGGGAGAGGGTGAACTGATGATGTGCAAGAAAACATAGGTGATTTGCCACAGAATGAAAGACTTTTAGGCTGAACACTTCTCAAACTTTAATGTACATATGCATCACATGGGGATATTATTAAACTCCAGATTCTAGTTTAGCAGGTCTCTTGAGGAGCCCTAAGGTCTTCATTTCTAACAAGCTCCTAGGTGATATTGATGCTGCTGGTCTGTGGACCACGCTTTGAGTAGCTGGAGGCAAGAGGATCTCCTAGATACAGGGAGCCCAAAACTCATTGCATGTGAGAAAGCTTGGGGCTTGGAGGTCACATGTGAATTTCATCTCATCCACAGGGACAGCGTAAACCTGCTAGCCTATAGTGGGCTTCTTCCTCTAATTCATCTTTCCATATCTGTGTCTCCTCACTTTCCAGTCTGTCCAAAAGGAAATAGTAATAGAGCCAATGTTCATCATATTTTATTATAGTCAAGACATAACAGTGAATGAGCAACAGACTTGAAGAATCCAGAGTTTCTGAGGTTGAGTGAGCAGAGGAGAATCTGCAGTAAACTCTGGCTACATCTTCAATCAGGCCCACTAAAGGTTTATGGGTGGGTCTAGGTCACAATGGAAAAATGGGAAATTACAGTTTGTGAGGAAAGTCAGAAAAGTAGAAGGGCTAGGCTTATTTATTTTTCCTGGGGACACTGGACTGAGGACTTCCATGCTTTTTTGGTCTGTGTAAGGGTCCTTGTGGTAATTGGAGTCCATCATGAGCGACGTTTGGTCCTGGGCTGCTTTTGTAAGAGAAGATCTTAGAAACTCTTGGACTGGAAAGGTCTGCACTTAGGGCACTGGGTGCTTGGCTATGGGATAGCTAAATGCCTGGAGTTGGTCTATCTTCATTTCCTTGTGACTGAATGATCAGCAGACTGGAAGAGGGACCCCAGCAAGGCTTGGAGGAAGAGGATGGAGCTAGCTGTTTAGGCCCAGGGGAGAAGACAGGTGTCTCAGATGATGTCACCCTGTCCACTGAGGAATCATGGGTTGAGCAGGTTACAGCTAGAGACCTGGAGGCACAGAGTGCTGAATCCATGACTTCCTACTGGGTCAGAGTCGATGGGAGCACAGGGAGTCAAAAAAGGCCACTGGGAACCCACCATGTGCTCCCATTTGTGATGCCCTCTGCTAACAACCAGCTACTGGAGATGAGTGGAAAGAAGAAAATGCCTATCTTTGGACAAGATACTGCAAATTCCTGAGAATTAGGAAGGAGAGTTCATAATGCCCAGAAACATGGGCATGGAATTGTTCATTCTAAAGGCTGGAAGTAATAGAATGGTTTTACAGATCTTACCAAGGATAAATTTACATTCTATCTTCTATCTTGAATATTCACCTGTAGAATATACTAAATAAAAGTTTAACACATAATTTAAACAACAGAGAATTTTTTAATTTCAATTTCCAGATGCCAGAAGAAGATGTCAACTTAAAGAAGCAAGAAGCACAAGTTAAATAAGTATTTTCAGAGTATAAATTTTTGTCTGGCTCTCTACTGCAAAGACTGATTTACGCCTTATGTTCACTTAAATAGTCTCAAAAAAGAAAGTGCAAGAACACTTTTAGATTAAGCAGCATTTGATAATCACAGAGTCTTTGGCATCAGACAAGGCCAAATTCTAATCCTAGTTCTGCCTCTTACTAGCTTCGTGACTGTTGAGCCACGATATTCTCTATAAAAGGAGTTAATGGTATGGATTGCTGGGAGGATTAAACGAGATCATTTACGCAAAGCTATAAAGCCAGGACCTGATATATAGTAAATATTAATAAATAGTATAATAATCAAGAAAACAATAAGAACCACAATAAAATAAATGATAGCATTAAGAGTGGTTACGTTCAGAGTCTCTAAAGCACAACTTCATCGAGCTTGGAGAGTCAGAGGCAGAAATGAGGCCCTACGAGTTCACCAGCTAGAAAAAACGTCCCGGCTCAGAGGCAGCTAAAACTACATTTCCCAGCAGGCCCCGGGCTCCAGTGTCTTGGTTTATTTCATTTCCGGGTCTGTCATGTGACTACCCGGCTGCACCATGGCGGAAGCAGAGGAGCAGGTAAAGGCTGCAACTGCTAGGCGAGGGCAGAGGAGATGAGGGAGAGGGCTTCGGGGGCTTGGAGTGGAGCGTGTGGAGGTGCGTGGCAGGCCCACGGCGGGGTGGGCCGGCGGCGAAAGTCCATTTTGGGGAGGAGAGAGGCAGGGGGGATGTCTGCTCCTGGAGGGCAACCCGGGAAAGCGCTCCGACACACCCCCTGCTTACGTGAGGCCGCCTTCAATTTGGCGCGGCCCCTGTGGTCTGTCCTGAGTGAAATTTTGGCTTGAAGGCAGCCTGGCTACACCAGGGTTTGACTGCCCATGGGAAGCGTAAGAGATGACTTGAGTTTTGAGGCCAGGTGACTGCAATTTGAGTTCCTTTCCACTCCAAGTGGGACCGTGAGAGCTGATTTGCAGGCAGGCTAGGAGAGAGTGGATGGTCAGTTTTGTTTCGTATCTGTTGCATTTAGGTACAAAGCTAAGTCACTGTGGCGTGCTGCAGCGCTGAAGTGCATCATTTCTGGAGCACAAATGCCTGGGCTCCAGTGCTGGTTCTCCTTCTTAATATGTGACTTTGGGCTAGTTATTTAACTTTTAAATATAAGATGGAGATAATAAAAGTAGCGTCCTTGGAGGGTGGTTTAAGATGGCGTGAATTAGTACACAAAGTTAAAGTGCGTACTACAAGTGGGGCTCAGTAAAAGTTTCATGGGATTATTTGGTGCTGACAGGACTTCAAATGGCGATGTCCAGTCAACACCCGGCAATGTGGCACTGGAGTTTAGGGTAGAAGTTAGTGACGGGAATATGAGTTATTTTCATACAGGCAGTAGTGGTAGCCAGATAGTAGATGCAATGGCAAAGTAACATCAAGAAGACAAAAAAGAGCAAAGGCCGGAACTTGGGTAAATACCTTAGTTTTCCATTTCCAGTGTCATTTCAGCTTGGCACTGTTTTTCCTCACTAATTAACAGGGCCGTCAGTTTCCGTAATTACCTCTAGATGATAAGAGAAGTTTATCTAGTTTAATAATTTAGTTTGTACCATTTGCAACATACTTCATTTAGGTAATGAAAATTTGCCCTGTGTACATTTGATATATGCCGGTAATTAAGAAATTTGCCTAGGTAGAAATTTGATTTGGGTGGGCATTGTGATAACAGGAGTGTCCCCTACCTACCACTGGAACCTCCCTTTTCTGTTCCTGGCAGTTCAAAGGAAGATGCTCATTAGGGACATGTAATTTCATGACTCCTTGCTGGGTTTGATGACAGTGGTGGGATTGGTTTTCACACTGTTCGTCTTCATTTTGTGTTGAAATATAATTTTTGCGGTTTGATTTAGAAGCAAAAAACCAAGCTCCTTACGTTCTTAGATATAGTGGAATTTACTACTGTTTTGTGCAGAAGGGGAGTATGGCAAAGCTACCTGTTGTAAAAAGACACCAGAAAGTTAGTGATGTAATAAGAATGCTTTGCATTTTTACAGCACTTCCCAGTTTAAAGAACCCTTTCACATCGTATTTGGTCCTCACAAAAGAATTCTGTGTGGTAAATGTTTATTCTGATATATAAGTCAGGACAAGCACCTCCTTTGTTTCAAACCTTCCAGTGGCTTCCCATTGTACTCTGAGGAAAAGCCAGAGTCCTTACAATAGCGTATTTGCCCTACAGGACCGTGCCCCAGTTGTTCCTGTCTCCTTTCTCTGACCTCATTTTCCACTACTGTTCTCCGCTTCTATCACTCTACATCAGCCATACTGGCTTTCTTCCTTTCCTTCAACAAGACTGGCATGTTGCTCAGGGCCTTTGCTCATGCTGCTCCGTTTTTTGACTCCAGATATCTACAGGGCTTTCTCTCTCACTTCCTTCATGTCTTTGTCCAAGTGTTATCTTTTGAGTGAGACCGTCCCTGACTATTCTTTGAAACCTCTTTCCTGCATTATTTTTCTCCTTAGCACTCATCACCAACTGACATGCTGTGTTTTTAAATTTGTTTTTTTCTGTATATTCTGTATTTATTTTTGTATTTTCTCCCCATTGTATGTAAGCTTTATGATGTCAAGGATTTGTTCACTGTATATGCCTGACACCTAGAATAGTGCTTGGCACTCAATTGTTGTTCACTGATTGGATTTCATAATTAAGCAAATTGAAATTCAGACAACTCAAGTAACTTGCTTGGGCTCATATGTATAATCTCATCTTCTATCTCCAAAGCTCATGATTTTTCACTAGAACACCTGCCTTTTAAAAAATACTTAAGAACTCAATTCTAAATAATGTTTTACTTTACGAAGTAGAACTAGCCCTTATCACCTTAATAAATTTCCTTCAAGTTCCCAGCCAGCATGCTGCTAGAGCAGGCGTTCACACCCTGCCTCCATGGTGTCAGTGTCATTCTCAGAAAGACCAGTAGTAGTCTGTTGTCAACGGCAGAAAGAAGCAAACATTTGGCAGGCCCTGTGGCCTACTGGTTCAAGTTTGGCACAGTCCACTTTTGTGGCCCGGGTTGGGTTCCTGAGTGCGGAACCACACCACTCATCTGTCAGTAGCCATGCTAT
Organism: Tapirus indicus; assembly: GCA_031878705.1. NCBI lineage: Eukaryota > Metazoa > Chordata > Mammalia > Perissodactyla > Tapiridae > Tapirus > Tapirus indicus. The sequence goes on from CM062917.1 coordinate 77,865,740, forward strand.
GGTGGTGGCTCACATAAAAAGAGGAAGAGGGGCAACAGATGTTAACTCAAGGCAAATCTTTCCCAGCGAAAAACAAAACAAAAACAACAAACATTGACAGATTGTTTTTCTGTTTATTTTTTAAAAGAGAGGTAGTAAATAATTGCACCCATATTATCAGTGCTTTATAGATTAAAGATAGACTTTTCTCTCTGCCTGATTTGTACATTTTGTATTTCACAGTAAGAAGCCATTAAAATCTGACCACCATAGTAGACCTTTATTATACAGTTTTTTGAAGGCTAAAAGTGCACAAAAGTGGAGTATATAAATTTGCTAATTGTTCTCTTCTGCTACTTTGAACCTTTTAGAAAATCTTGACATAATTTTTCCCCCCAAATGCTTTAAGAACTGAGATGCGTATTCAGATTAACTACAATGGCAGGTTAGGGCAAAGGCAGCTTTTTCCTTGGCATCTGTTTGCATTTCCTTGCTGTAAATGCAAACAGCCCTCCAAGACGAGCAAGACAAAACTAAACCTCTCCTCTTAAATTTCTTGAATGTTGTATTCTTTGGTGATTGCTTTTTTTCTCCCCTTAATTTTAGGAAGAAAAAAATAATGAGATCTGTGCTGAATGAGTTAACCTAACATAAAACAGTTCACAGACTCTCAAACTAAAAAAATCACTTTTGGATATGAATGAACATTTTTTTTAAAGTCATTGGGAAATCCTTGTTTATGCTGAGTATGGTTAAGGTAGGCCGCAAAAACAGCTATGTATATATTATATAGTTCACATAAAGAACGAGTACCCTGCATTCTGCCTGGAAATGTTCTAACCAGCAGTTTTACCTCTTTCCAAAGTGATTTATACTTGACCTTCATAATCACCAAATCCCAGCAGTCTTTGTCCATACCTCTCTTATGAATGGCATTCTGTTGGAAGTCTGGTTGTGTTTGTATTTGTCTTACCTCTCCTACATATTGCTGAGTCATCGAGAATCAGGACAGAGCTCACTGATGTCTGCATCTCTCACAAGGCTAGTGCCTCACAGGCACTAGATGCTTAATCAAATGTTTAAATAAATTCCTTAGGGAAGAATAGCCTTCTGAATCTGACATGTCAAATTGTAACTTAGATTTAGTAGAATTTGTGTCATTTTCTCTTACTTGAAACTTTTGAAAGTTATTAATTCAAATGTATTGTAGATTAATTTGCTACATTCCTTACCCTGCCAGCTCCCCAGGTACACTTTCATCTTTCCTACAAACCGGCAGGGAACCTAGTCCATTAGCATCTTTGATCAATCAGACCATCTATTCCTTGACCAGATATTAGAGTTTCTACTTTTTCTCCCTCTATGTTTTAGAAATTAGGGAAATTCTATCTGTATTGTAGGGCATTTGCGGATTATCAGATGGCACATTCACAAACACGGATAATTCCATGTGCTCGGGCCCCGTGTATGAAGTGAAAATCAAGTCAACGCATATTTGAGTGCCGCAGGTTTCTTGCCTGTGGATTGAGGATTTTACTCCCCAGGACTCGTGTGAGTAGGAAATGACATAAAGTCTTTTGAAGTGCTGGGTTGAAATGGTTGCCTCGTAAATAGGACAATGATCGGACAAGGATCCAGACTTGGGATTGGCTTAGGTATGCACAATTCTCTTTTCTACATCTTGGCCAAGATAGATCTTTTAAAAGCAACTTTACCAATAAACTAGTAAAGGAAAAACAAAGCCCCAAACAAGAAGTTGCAAAAGCACAGGATCAGAGACATTTTAGAGGGCCCACTCTTTACCATCAGGTTACTAAAGCGTAGTCCCAAATTTGCTTAGCTGGACGTGCTTATTGTCTGGTGAGGATTTCCTGTCATCTTCCTCTGGGTTGGTTGGCTGGAGGCCGAGCTGGTTATTTAGTACTCTCCCAGCACCCACATCACCTCCTTGGAGAGGGAGCTCTCACCATATCAGGGACTTCTCTGCTTCCTGCAGCTCCCATGCATGGCTGCTCAGTCACAGTTGCTCTTGTTTCTTCTAGAAGTTGGTCCTCCTTAGTGTTTTTTTTACCGAAAGCTTGTGATTCTACGTTCTTCTTTATACCTACTGATTCCAAATCTGTGAACATGGAGTGCATTAGCAGGAATTAGTCAGTTCCCCAAACTGAGTTTGGATGATTCTGATGCAAAGTCAGATTTGGGGCTGGGTCACTAGGTCACCAAGCTGGGGCAGACCTCAAGGGTTTTCTTCATTTGCAGGTTAAGATGAATGCAGGAGCTGAGCCAGGTGGGTTGAACAGGGTTGGTTCCCTGAGTCTCCCTGCTCCTGCCAGCTCCTCAGGTACCTTTCATCTTTGCTGCTCAACCACCCTATCCTTGGGGGCCCGGAGTTTTCTGAAATTGAGGCTCTGTGACACAGGGATATCAAATACACATCACAGAATATTTTCTCTTTCCTGTGCCTGTGTCAAACATTGGGATCTGTCGCCGTCTTTCAGCACAGCTCTGGCACACTGTTGAGTGTTCCATGTGGTGACCCTGGCAGTACAGGGTTGAGTGTTTCAGGTCCATCTCCAGCCCAGTCTGATTTCCCAGGACCTGGTCTCTGCTCTCTTTCTTTATCCTGCACTTTGGAGCTGGCCTTCCTCAGACTCCAGCCTCCTGTTTCTCCCCCAAATTCTGTTTTTCCCCCCAGCGAACAGTGTGTATACTCTCGAAATTTTGAAGACTTCATGACCTGGGAGGTCCTGGCTTCTGTCTCTCCTTCTGGGCTGATATTCTTCTTGACCCTGCCTGACCTCTGAGGCCAGCTGTGCTGAGTCTTCTCCCAGGCCATTGTCCTGGGGCCCTGTGCTGATGGTGGGATTTGGGGTAGGAGTGGGTTGAAAGCCCTTATTGGAGGGGTCTTCTGAGAACCCACTTAGCCCCTTCCAGGGGCTGCTGCTAGGTTAACACTTTGTTGGAATCACTCTATCCTTGATGGCTGCAGCCTTCCTCCAGTCCCCCTTCTAGAACTGTTCTGTAGCCATGAGCCAATAATTCAAGCATCTGCCTAGAGAAAATGCACTTGGTATTGCTCATAAGTGGAAAAGGAATATACAGAGGAGGCAGAATGCTGCTGTTTTAGATTGACTGCTTATTTCTTATCATCGTCACCAGCAAGCAGGTGTTGAGCTGTTACTTTGTGGAGGATAGTGGGAGACAAAGAGGCAAAAGCCTTCAGGTTTATCCACAATGTGTTTAAAAGGATAACCGTTAGGACAAGGCAGTTAATATTAGGTGAGAGAACTGAGGGGTATGGAAGAAACAAAGGCCACAGGAAGCCAGATCTGGACTATGTGGCCTGGGCTCAGTGGAGACAATTCTGTGAAAGAGGTGAGACCTAGGTGGGCCAAAAAGAAAGGTTTAGAAAGGATTAGAAGAAAGGATTTAGAAGCTGCCAGTGAGTTTCAAACTTTTTTTTAGCCTCAGATTGACAACATGAAAATACAAAACATAAAGTCCGAGCTCTGTTGTTGAAGCAAGAGTGAAAGCCCTCTGTAACTGCCTCCTGGAGGTACCCCCTGAGGGTTTCCCTGCACCTGTGGAGCATATTGGGAGTTGGAAGACCAGTAGAATGAGTGCGGAGTTGGGCCAAGGGCCTTCTAAGCTGAGGAAACCACTTAAGGACGCTCAGCGCAAGCATCACAAGCTCAAGGCAGGCAGGTGGCAGTGAAAACGAGTGGGATTGCCTTGGTGTAGGGAAATTGGGACTGGTGTTGGGGGGTGAAGTGCATTCTATCTCAGGGGCACAGCTGCCCAGCTCCAGCTGATGTTACGTGGAAATGTGGATCCTGTGTAGACAGATAGTCTGAATTTTATGAAGTCAGAAATACAGATTTTTGTGTGAATGTCTTAAAATTACTACCCAGGCTGAACAAAACACCTACAGGCCACATCCAGACAGCAGGCCACCGTTTTGCCCCCTCTGGCATAGAGATGTGAGCATGTGATATCTTGGTGAGAAGTCACCCAATGTGGCTGGAGGGCCATGGGTTTGTGCAAAGAGTGGGAAATGAGGCTGAAAGTCTGTTGGGACCAGAGTGGGATGGGCTTTGACTACATTGCAGGGGAATCTGAAATCTCCTGACTCCTGAGGGTTCTTTGAGGAAGGCAGTGACCGGTCTGATGTGTGTTTTGGGAAGATGAACCTGACGGCAGTTGGTGAATAGATTGGGGAGGCACTGGGGTCATTAGGTAAAGCTATTTGGATGGGTGATTAAGGGATTGGTTTGCAAAAGAGAGGTGAAGTGAGATAATTGTTGTTCATCTTTCAGCCTCTTGCCCAGAATTTGTCTAGCTATACATTTGTGTCACTACATGCCTTGTAGCCCATCATTTTTGCTTCTACCAGAACAGCACAATTTTTTTTATTATGGCAAAATATACATAACATAATATTTACCGTTTTAACCATTTTTAAATGTACGATTCAGTGGCATTAAGTACATTCACGTTGTTGTGCAACCATCACCACCATCCATTTCTAGAACTTTTCATCATCACAAACTGAAACTCTGTACCCATTAAACAGTAACTCCCCATTACCTCCTCCCCTGGCCCCTGCTAACCTCTATTCTACTTTCTGTCTCGTATAAGTGGAATCCTACAATATTTGTCATTTTGTGTCTGGCTTATTTCACTTAGAACAGTTTTATAACTTACATTTTCATGATTTGAAGTTAGATTCTTTGAAAGAGAGAGTGTGAAGTTAAAAAAAGTTTGAAAATCATTGACTCTTTCTAAATTGTAACCTCTCTCAGGGTTCAGCCTTTCTTCTTGGATCCTTCACTGGGGACATTCACTTCATGACTTCTTGTTTGCCTGTCTGTCTCGAGAGCATTAAGCAGAGGGGCCTGATGAATGAATGAAACTAAGAAATAACAGGCCAGGCTAATTCCTGAAGTCACTCATGCCTTGCTTTGGTAGCATTGTGGACAAAAGTGTAATACTTTTGAGGCCACAGCTATATTTGGGGGGTTCGTACAGACGCTGAGGGTAAGTCTGAGAGCATCCTGGAGTGAATGTTCTGGATAGATACCAGCAGCCACAGGAAGCTACTGTGAGAGCCTGGTCTTCCCAGAAGACTCCTGTTTCTGAGATCCGCGTGCCTCAAGGTGTCAGATTCTGGCACCACATGCTTTCTAGTGGGGAACAAAAGTGTAATTTGATTTTGAGTTTTTGGATTGAAATCGCTGGTTGGGGACTTATGTTTTAGTTTTAGTGAACAACGTAAATGGGATATTCGTCCTTATACCCCATATACATATTTGAATGGATTTCAAGCAAGAAAAAAAAATTTCCTTAGGTTTAATGTAATTTTTCTGAAAAGAGCAGTTAAGTGTTCTCTTAGAGTTGTAAAGCTGGGAAATAGGAATCTAGGTGTAGCTTATTGGCACAGTTGTCAAAGCCTTGTTTGCTAATGCTAGTAACTTAATATTCAGGGACTGTCAGGGATCAAGGGTTGTTAGAAGTCATTTAAATGGTCAACCTTACCTTGGAGGTTGTTAGGAAATTTCAAGATGCTACGTGTAAAACATTTAGCGTTATGAGCAATATATAATAGATGTACAGTAAAGATATCAGAATAGTGACTGTTAATATTAAGTGGAATGTGTCCAAAAGAGGAGACTCAGGATGGTAAATGGACTAAAACCAGGAACTGGGGATGGTTAGTGCACAGGAGAGACAATTCTGAAGGGTAGGCATGATTCGTGTCATTAACTCTCTGGAGAACTGTCAGATAGTAGAAGAATTGGAATTTTTTTGTGTGTTATTGATGCTAAGAACAAGAAGTTACTATTGGAGAGATTGTAGCTCCAAATTAATAAGAACTTTCTAAGACTTAGATTAACATTAAACAGACTGCATTGTGATGTAGAGGAGATCCTCATATTCATCATGGTTAGTAATATAACTACAATAAAATTCTTAATTACAAGTCACGTTCATCCCCATCTTTCAGATGGCCTTCGAGAGCAGAGCTTGTATTGTCCACCGGCCTGTTCCAGAGGCAGCCTGCCACTTGCCAGGCTCTCACTGATTTTTAATGAATGAAATTAAAATGTTTCCAAACACCAGATTTGTCTTTATCCTGCTACCCAATTTGTATTGAGTAGTATATGCTTCTAACTTTCTATAAAATGTTCATTTTTTTCCTTGAAAAAATATTAGTTATATCTAAAATGTCCTTGCCCCATTTTTTTTTGTTCTTTCTTTAGCTCATGGATTGTTTTAAAATGCTTACATTCAGTGTCAGCATATTAGTTGTAACCTTTTATTGCTATTGATATCTATAAGTACGTTAAGTAAATCTTCATTTTGCTGACCTCTTTGAGGATGCGTGGCATCAGCAGATTCTCCCTTTCAGTGGACAGGTGAGAGATTAGCAGGATCAAGTCAATTTTTCCCTTTTGCTTTGTTTTCTCCAGAGCAGCAAGATTCATTGTCTAGCAAGAAGAAAACTGTGTTAAATGGCAGAATTTGTCTTCTGGTTAATGGTTTAAAGAGTGGATGTAAATTATACAGCTTGTTTGCACAGTGTTTGATAGTTACCACTCTAGGGGAATTCTTTTGTAAAAGCTGTTTAACCAAGACAATCATTTTAACTCAGCCAGGTTAATAGCATAATAATTAATAGCACAAGAGCTTCTCTGTATAAAAATTGGCTTATAGATAATTTGAGATGGCAGTTTTCTCTTCCCTTCCAAGATCAGTAAGGCTGCTTTGCCAGACCAATTTCCATTTTTAGTGAAAGAAAAGCCTTCCATGTACTCACATGACGAGTTCCTGGGGTCATTTGTTAACTTGCTGACCACTTGAGGGAGGTCAGCAGGAGCAGTGGACCCATGTGATTCCAGAGTAGCCATCTCAGTCCTGCAGGGTGTGAAGAAGTTGTAGGAGGCCTGTGAGAGTCAGACCCTGTGGAGTCCTTTAAACTGTAGTTGCAAATTACCTCCAAAAAAAGGGTAAGTGGATATTGGTGATGGGGACATGAGGACTCTTTTCCCTTGAAAATGTTTTTTATTCTTTTGTCATCTGTTCTGACCATCTTTTCCTTCTATGCCTTGCAGGAAACCGAGTCTCTTGAAGAATCTACAGATGAGTCTGAGGTAAGGTGGTGATTCTGGAGCCTGGGGATTTCTAGGTAACCACGTTATTATCCTGAGCTTGATCTGCCTTGCAGAGTGCAACATTCCCAGGGGCTGGGGTGGTGAAGTAGGGCCAGAGGTGATTGAGCCTTGGGGATGAACATGCCAGTTGTCATTAAAAATATTAAATGGATTAGCTTAAAAAGTAAACAGGAAAAGGAACAAAAAGTTTTCTCTTCATCTTGCACAATATTTTAATCTAAAGCATGTTGGCAGTGGGAAGATTGATGCAAAGTTTTAGAAACTAATCTTGACACTTTAAAAAATCTTGTTTTTAACATAACCACTGTAGATTCTGCAATATTTATTCTTTTTTCATTCTTTTAGTAATATGACATGCTCATTGGTATAATTTGTAGATCATTGAAATTACAGTTTATTTCATAAAATAAAAAGGAAAGTATCTCCCTGAAAAGTTGTTAGGGAGCTAAGTTGTGTTAAAGATTGTATTTAAGGAGAATAAAGTAATATATAAGGAAAGGCTTTAGAAAAAATTCCTTTCAAGACTATTTGTAAGAAATAAGCTTAAGCATAACACAAATTAATTAACTCATCATTTTTATGGATGGACTAATAATAATAATTACATTTTTTCCTTTTATTGTTTTATTTAGTTCAGAGGAATGAAAAAATATCTATGATAACCTGCTGGAAATCCACACCAATGTGACTGTAGCCATTATAGTCTATAAATTTGGCATATAGTTATATGAATTTTGTTTGCTTTTTCGGGGAAAAGGTGGGCTTATACATACTCATCCAGAGAACATCTTTTATATTATGCCATCATGCATTTGTTGTTTGGCTATAGAGTCATGGTTCCTAATATTTTCACTACTAAGGAGCTCTCCTAATTCTCTTTGGGCTCCCAGTAAGGTATTACTGAGTTTACTTACAGATAAGGTATAATATTTGATAATTTTTAATAAAGTATTAAAAAGCATTTCAGATTACCCATTCTTATTTTTGGAAATCTAGAGTTAACTGAGAACCCTGTGTTCTCAGAATCACTGGTACCGAATCCTGCAGTTAGAGCCCTGTCCAGGAATTTATTTCAGAGGTGAGGAGGATGTTGGCAGCCACCTAAATAAATGTTTCCATACATCCTTCAGTTCCTGAACGGATCCACAAGGAGAGCAAACAAAAGCACGCATAACTCATGGCTCCAGCATCATTGGGAACCAGAGAGTACTGTAAACCTCAATGCAAGTGGGGAAATACGTATCTGAACCAGCAGAGCCAGCTCTGGATTGACTCTGGAGCTGAGAGTCAGATGGAGACTGATGAAAATGAAGAGCGCAGCTGAGCCCCAGCAATGGCAGGATACAGAGCACAATCACCCCAGGGAGGGAGAGGGCCCCACCTGGAGTGGGGAAGTGGTGAGGACAGGTCTGAGACCTGGTGGGTCTGAGCACTAGCTGTTGGGGATTTTAAGGGAAGGGGATTAAAAATGTCACCAGAGGTGACAGTGTTAGGATGGGGCTACTCTTAGAAAGAAGGGGGAGGCATCCCCTGGAGGTGTGGGGTGAAGGTAAAAAGAAAAAGCAGGGGAAATTAAGGGTGCCCCAAAACAAAGAATATCATAAAGTCAGGAGACTTACCTACCCCTCTCTCCCCATCACCAACAAAAGATGTCATTTATTAAAGAAAACGCACTTCGTTTTCAATGTAACTGAGAAACCTAGTAAACCACCCAAATACCTCATCCACCCCATAGGAGCACCTATTGCTGCTCTCTGGAAAAATCTAAGACATTGAAAAATGCACTGAAATGGCAGGTAGCACCCATACAAAACTACTATAGGAAGAAAACAAAATCAAAAATCAAAAATTATCAGCCCAAGATGACAGCAGCATAACACTCCATCCTCAGTTGAATGTCTTTAAACAAGCCATTTGCAGATAGGAAGAACTATCTTACACCAAATTTAAAAAACTCAGAATAGAAATGGACAAAAAACTAGGAAGTTAGGGAGTTAAGAGTTGACCACACTCAGGAAAGAAATGGAAGCAAAAGATAGTTATTTTAAAATTGAGGAAATAGACCCAAAAGGTAGCCTGACTAATTTCATATAGCTGGTTTGTGAGAAAAATGAGTTTAAACTCAAGTCCGCAGACCCTGGGCTTTCTCCATCATTTTGCCTTCTAGCTCTTGTGCCTTCTGCTTAGGGTGGTACTAAAGGACCAGAGTCAGGCTGTTGGGTTCATGTCTCAGCTATACTTCATACTTGCTCTGTGATCTTGGGCATGGCACTGAACTTCTCTATCCTTCAGTTTCCTCATCTGGAAAATGGGGGCTGTTGGCCACCTTGTGTGGTTACTGTAAGGATTAGATAAGGTTGCTGTTTGCAAAGCATCTTGTATAGTGGCTGGCAGGTGGGAAGCACTCTGTGAGTATTAGTGATCTTTAGCTTGTATTCTAGATGTGGTGCTGGTGGCTCCTTTTACAGTCAGGTGCTTCAACCTGAGGGCTTGGAGAGACTCCCCACTGGCTCTAGGAAGGTGGTTACTCTCCCAGATGTTACTGATTCTGGTGAGTTTATGGACCACCACAGTAGACAGGCTGGTGATAGACCGAGTTTAGGCTTTGTAAGTGTAGTGAACTGGTTTGCAATCCAGTCTTTGGGGAAGTTTTTCTTGGGTTTCTCACTCAGCTTCAATCACTTTCCGGTTCCAGGATTGATACTGTGAGATACCACTTGGTTGCCAAAGAATCTTTATTTTTCCTCTCTCTCTTCTTCTCATTAGGTTTTGTAACTGTTAGTGAAGCTTTTCCAGGGCAGGCATTTCTTTGTATATTTCTACCTCTTCTTTATTCAAGTGCTCAGATAATTTCCATTTCTGTGCATAACAATACTTAGTGTTTTCAACAATGTATCGTAACAATTTATTCATCACTTTGTGAAATGCTGCATTTCATATAAACTGGGCTTTTATATCAGGAAGATCATAGAGTTAGGTTATCCTGAAGTTCTTTTTTTCTAATTTTTAATTAACTTTTTCATTTTTAATTATGGTGAAGTACACATAATATAAAATTTACCATCTTAACCATTTTTAAGCGTACAGGTCAGTATTGTTAAGTATTTACACATTGTTGGGCAACCATTCTCCAGAACTTTTTCATTTTGCAACACAGAAACTCTATACCCATTAAATGACAACTCCCATTCTCCCTCCTCCAAGCCCCTGGCAACCACCATTCTACTTTTACATCTCTATGAATTGACTACTATAAGTAGTTCACATAAGTGGAATCATACAGTATTTGTCTTTTTTTGTGACTGGTTTATTTCACTTAGCACACTCTCTTCAAGTTTCATCAGTTTTGTCACATGTGGCAGAATTTCCTTTTTAAGGCTGAATAATGTTCCATTGTATCTACATACCACATTTTGTTTATCCATTCATCCACCAATGGACACTAGGTTGCTTCCACCTTTTGGCTATTGTGAATAATGCTGCTATGAATATGGGTGTACAAATATCTCTTTGAGATCTTTCTTTCAGTTCTTTTGGCTGTATACCCAGAAGTGGAATTGCTGGATTGCATGGTAATTCTATTTTTAATTTTTTGAGCAACCACTATACTGTTTTCCATAGCAGCTGCACCATTTTATTAGAAGTGCACAAGAGTTCTAATTTCTCCTTATTTCTCTTATTATCTGGGTTTTTTTTTTTTTTTTATAGTAGCCATCCTGACAGGTATGAGGTGAGAGCTTATTGTGGTTTTGATTTGTATTTTCCTGATAATTAGTGATGTTGAGCATCTTTTCATGTGCTTGTTGGTCATTTGTATATCTTCTTTGGAGAAATGTCTATTCAAGTCCTCTGTTCATTTTTTAATTGGGTTCTTTGTTTTTGTGTTGTTGAGGGGTTCTTATATATTCTGGACATTATCCCCTTATCAGATAGATAGATACAGGTATACATGTAGGTATAGATATATCTGTCTATATCTATCTACAACTCAACAACCTATGGATAGAATAAATGGATGGATAGGTAGATATAGAACTATAGAGTTGTAAGTGATTTACTCATATCTCTATCTCTATATAAAGAATATAAATAATATAATATATAAAGAATATACATCTTTATATATCTATATATCCCTTTTCACTTATATGGTATGCAAATATTTAAATATTTTCTCCCATTCCATACATTGCCTTTTCACTCTATTGAGTGTGTCCTTTGATGCACAGATGTTTTTAATTTTTTTTTTTTTTTTTGTGGGGAAGACCAGCCCTGAGCTAACATCTGTAGCTAATCCTCCTCTTTTTGCTGAGGAAGACTGGCCCTGGGCTAACATCCGTGCCCATCTTCCTCCACTTTATATGGGACGCCGCCACGGCATGGCTGACAAGCAGTGCGTCGGCGGGCGCCCGGGATCCGAACTCGCAAACCCCGGGCTGCCAAGCGCGGACTAAACCGCTGCGCCATCGGGCGGCCCCTAGATGTTTTTAATTTTGATGTGGTTCAATTCATCTGTTTTTACTTTTGTTTTCTGTACTCTTGGTGTCATATACAGGAAATCATTGCCAATTCCAATGTCATGAATTTTTTCCCCTATGTTTTCTTCAAAGTTCTTGTTTTAATGTGTGTTCAAGAAAAGAATATTGACTGCTCAAAATTGTCATTCCTATTTTGAAGCTCTAAGATCTTTTCAATACTTAGGGACAACTGCTATGGTATAGCTGGTAACAGAGTGCTATGGGAGCATAGAGGAGTGGATGATTAGTCAGGATTGGCTTCATTTGGAGTTCTCAAGGGTTAATATGGAAGAAGAGCCTGGACAGAGAAGCTGGGCAAGTCTTTCAGGAAGGAGAGAACGTATGTGCAGAGACCAAATCATGAAAGTGCACTCATGTTTGGCCAACTGTGATGCACTCCATGTGGCTGGAAGGTAAGAGGAAGTTGGGGAAATGAGGCTGGACAAGGAAACTAGGGTGAGGTCGAGAAGCTCCTAATGTGTCCAACCAGACAGTTTGGACTTGATCTTATGGGCATCGGACATTGGGGAGCCAGCAAAGCCTTGATTGTCAGGGGTGGGGATAGGAGCTGGTGACAGATGAACTGGAAAGAGAGACCCATGGCAGGAAGTTCTCAGGGAAGTCCCATGAGAGATAGGGGTGTAGGGGCTTGGGCTAGGCAGTACAGAAGACAAAGAGGATATCTTGTCAAGTTCAGTCAATAGGAAGTGTAGGATAGTATGTGAGAGAGGAGCTAGGTGGGAGAGTAGAGAAGATTCCAAAGTATCTAGCTTAGCTGTGTTGTAGGAAACTGAGTAAACTCCAGTTTGGGAAAAAGAAAGGAAAAAGACTTTCTAAGCCTAAAGATTTATTTCTTTATATTTAGATCTTTTTCGTTTAAAGTGCTGCTTTTTAATCCATCGATGACTCCTTTTATAATGGTTTTGTTCAGCGGAAACGAATAATATGCTTTCATATTAAATTTATTTTTTAAAAACAAGTGAGCAAACTAATATCTGGGATTTTGTTTTATTTTTTAAAATGCGACAAGTTACTGCATATAGAGGAAGGTTCTGAGTTCTCTTTGGAGCAAAGATGGTGCAGTGGACCGAGCACAGTGCTGAGAATCTGTTCTGATAATGAAGACCATTACAAAAACAAACACAGTTAGTGTAGGAAACAGTGCTTGCCTCTTTGGTAAGCGCTTTAGGTATACTAATCAGCCCTATGACTTGGCCGTGATTACTGCTTCTGTTTTACAGATGAAGAAACAGACTTAGAGTGTTTAGTTAAGTTGTCCAAGGTCACCTGGCTGGTGAATGTATTTGAATCCAGCAATTTGACTCCAAAGCTGGTCTTCTAACCTCTGGTTGTACTGCCTCCAACTTAACCGTAACCTCTTTAATTTAATGCAGACTCTTCCTTGATGTACCTTTTTAGAATTGGACAAGATTTAAATAAATCTTCCTTAGAACTCCTGCCTATGTATAAAATGAAATTTTGGGTAATGTTACAGATTTGGGCTTGTTCAACTAGTAGGGAAAGATTCAATTTCAGAATCTTTGAACTTTGCTTTCCCTTCTGGAGAATAGAGAATTGTCTAGCTAATTTATATATAATGTTAAGAATTCTAATAAAATTCCTGTTTTGCCATAAAATAAATAATGCTATTTATTTAGAAAATAATACTTATAGAATAAAATAATGTTAGTTATAAGTTATATCTTCTTTGAAAAGTACATCCTTCTCTGTGTGCAAAATTTAGCTGCAAGAGGGTTCATTACAACTTTGTTTATAATATAAAAATTTGGAAACAGGCTAAATATCTGGAAATAAAGAATTGTATTATCTTTTTAATTGAAAAAGCTTTTTACAAAAATGTCATTCAGAGCAGAGGTTGGCAAGCTCTTTCTGTAAGGATCTAGATAGTAAATATTTGACTTTGCAGTCAAAGAGGCAATATTGAAGATATTATGTAGATAAGCAGCCATATAAAAATGTAAAAACGTTACTTAATTTGTGGCGGGTTGTACAAAAACAGGCGTTTGGCTGGATTTTGGCTCTGGTTTGCCAATTCCTGATTTCGAGTATAATCTTACAGTTTCTCTTCACCCTCCAAAATCCACATATAAGCATAGGAAAAAAAAGACTGCAAGACCATATTATCACTGCATCATGTGATTTTTATTTATTATCATTATCTGTCTTCATTTTCTATAACAAATATGCCTTACTTATATACTTAGCAGAACAATGTAATTATTATTTTTTTAACAAAATCCATTAGTCTCTATACATATTATGGTAGTCTTCTGTGTTGATGTTACAGAACTTTTGAGTTGCAAGCTATGGAGCCCAGAACGAAAATGCATGTCCTTCCTTCCCCACTTCAACTCTTAACAAGGGAGTTAGGGAAAAGGTTTGGTTTATTTCTTGGCCTCTTTATTTTATCCAAAACTTTATATAGAGCCAAAATTGTTTTTATTGTAATACACATTTTTTTTGAGTTATTTTTAAAAAGTTTTCTTTTTTGAGATAACTGTAGATTCAAATGTAGTTGTAAAACAAAGAATCTCTTTGTATTACAAAGAGATTCTGCATACCATTCACCCAGTTTCCAAAGGGTAACATCTTGCATTCATTACTCTAATAAATTACAACCAGGAAGTTGATATTGATACAAGCTACAGAACATACTCAGATTTCACCAGTTTTACATGCACTCATTTGTGCATGTACGTGTGTGTGTGTGTGTGTATTTAGTTCTGTGCTCTTTTGTCACACGTGAAGATTCATGTGACCGTCATTGCAGTCAAGATACAGAACAGTTCATCGCAAGGTTCCTTTGTGCTACCCTTTTATGGTCACAGCCACTGGCAACCACTAATCTGTTCTCCATCTCTATAATTTTGTCATTTCAAGCATATTTTATGAATTGAACCGTACAGTGTGTAACTTTACATTTAAGGTAATTATTAATACGTTAGGGCTTAAGTCTGCCATTTTTAATCTTCTGTTTGTTTCCTCTGTTTTTCATTTCTCTGTTTCTCATTTCTTCCCTTCCTATGAGTTATTGAATATTTCTCTAAGATTCCATCTTGATTTATTAAGTGTTTTTGAATATGTTTCTTTGTATCATTTTCTTAATGCTTGCTCTAGGTATTAAAATATACATAAATAACTTATCACAGTCTACTGGCACCCATCACATTTTACCACTTCTAGTCAAGTGTAGAAACCGTACTTCCATTTATGTCCCTTTACCCTTCCCACATTTTAAATACAATTGTCTTAAATATTTACTTTACTTTCATTGAACACCACATCAGTTGGTATTATACTTTTTGCTTCAACTGTCAAATATTAAGAAACTCATGAAAAGAAGGATAATCTACTATATTTACCCCTATTTTCACCCATTCCTATGTTCTTTTTAAAGTTCTAAGCCTTCTTCTGTTATCTTCTATCTTCAGTTTCTTTCTGTTTCGAAAACCTCCTTTAGCCATTCTTAAGGATAGATTTGCAAGCAACAAATTTTCTTAGTTTTTCTTCATCTGAGAGTGTGTTTATTTCCCCTGGATTCTTGAGGGATATTTTCACCAGATACAGCATTTGTGGTTGAGTTTTTTTTTCTTTCAGAACTTGAGAAATTCTGTGTTACTTCCATCTGGCCTCTGTCATTTCAAGTGAGGACTCTGTTGTCATTTGAATTGGTGCTCCCCCCATGAGTAATGTGTCATGTGTCCAGCTGCTTTCAAGATTTTTGTTTTTACTTTAGTTTTCAGAAGTTTAATTTTGATGTCTTTTGGCATGGGTTTCTTTGATTTATCTTTTGTGAGGTTCACTCAGCTTCTTGAATCTGTAGGGTTATGTCCTTCACCAAATTTGGAAAGTTTTCAGCCATTATTTCTTTTAATACTTTTTTAGTTCCACTCTCTCTTCTCCATTCAATAACATGAATGTTTGCCCTTTTGTTATTGCTCCACAGGTCCCTGAGACACCGTTCATTTTTTTTCTAGTCTATTCTCTCTATATTGTTCAGATGGAGTAAATTCTATTGCTCTACCTTAAAGTTCATTGGTTCTGTCCTCTGTCATCTCCGCTCTACTATTGAGCCCATCCAGTGAGTTATTTCTTTTGGTTATTGTACTTTCCATTTCTAAAGTTTCCATTTTTTAAAATAACTTACATTTCTTTGCTGAGATATCCTGTTGTTTCAAGAGAATTTATAATTGCTTGTTGAAGCACCTTTATGATGGCTGCTTTAAAATCCTTCCCAGATAATTCCAGTATCAATTCATTTCATTCTTGTAATACACATTTTAATACAATATTTAAATCATGAAGAATCATCAGTTACTTCAGTTTTTTCAGGTCTGCTTGGTATGTGCTGCGTATTGTGTTGAGCACTTTATGGTCCTTATCTCATTTAACATGAACCACAATTCTATCAGGTAGTTTATTAGGCAGGAGAGACTGGTTATGCTGCAGTAACAAACAGTTCCAGGATTGTGGTGGTTTAACACAGCACAGATTTATTTCTGAGTAGAATCAGTGGTGTAGGGAGAGGGAATTGAGGCATCAGCAATACAGAAATGTCATCATTTTCTGTAGGTTCTTTCCTATTTATGGCCCAGGAACAATGTGCTGTGGAATACTTTGGTCATTGAGCTGGAAACTGAAGTGGTTCTGCTTTATGGAGCTATGTATGTTTTAAACCCTGCTTATTTTGAATAGTTTTAGTGTATTATTTATTTAGAAGTATATTCTACCTTTTCTTAGAAGAGTTTAGTGTGTTGTACAAAGAACTTTGCAGTAGAAGCATCAAATTGTTAGCCTAACATTTCAAGATTAAACTTGCAGAGCAAAGAGAAGAATAACCAGGGAAAAACCATCAGGCTAAAGAGGGGTGGCAAGGAAAGAAAGGAGCACCTAATGGAAATTGTTACCTCGTGAGGTCTGTGCTGCTCCCAGTAAGGGTTTCAGTGACCTTTTGTTATTTGTGAATGCAGCTGAATAGCTCACCTAAGACTTATTCTGCCTGAAGTGTGTTCCTTTGAAGCAAAGATTGCATGTAAATTACATAAACCTGTACCTGGGCCATGGCATGTAATAACAGTAGTTAATTAGTGTCACCTCTGTGTTTATAACTTTTCTTACTATTATTAATAAACATGCCCCTAAACAGATGTCCATTCCTATCTGGCTTAGTTCTTGCAAATACTATAATTAGGAGGGCTTCAATATGTTAGATATATTAATTTTAATAAAACCAAGTAGACTAACAAATAGCTGAATCTATTTGGAATAAACCTATATGCAATTTATGGTGAATAAGAAACTTATTTTAAATAAAATGCAACTTCTAGGTTCATCAGCCACAAGGAGAGTTCTTTTTCATTTTTGTTAAAATGAAAACCAGTCATTGTGAGAAATCAGGAGATAGGTTCTTTCAATCAGAAAATGCATCATACAAAAATTATTTATCTTACCTGGTGGGTGGAACATTGTGAATCATTTATTGAAGCTTAAATTGATTCTTTACATGTATTAATTTTAATAAACAAATTTATAGCAACTAGTAACTAAAATGGTAACGTACCTTGTTATGAGATCGATTGCTGAGAAAAATGGAGCATGGGGTTATAATATTACATCCTTCCAGATAGCCCTTGGATTAAAAATTTGCTCATTCATTTAATGAGCTATTAATATTAACAGGTTCTGCAGATTATTGCATCATTCATGCAAGGATAAACATTCCCTTTGAAGCATATATTATAAAAATTATATGTTTGGAAACTTGGTAGAAACTTGCTGGATGCAAGATTTATGAATCTCTATTTCTGCCATTTGTTAGAGATTGAAAAGATGGACATGACTCTTTCTGATGGTATATGATATATATTTGAACAGAATTTATAATTTTACTACCTGGAAGAAAAATTATTTTAGGCAGTCCAAGATGGACTGATTAATCATTTTATTCATTCAACAAATATTTATTGAGTACTGCTATATTTGGGTGCTAGGATACACCAGTATTTGATGAAGGAGGTAGACAATAAACAAAATCATATATATCAGGTGATGATAAATGTCGTGGATAAAAACAATAACATTGGGTAAGGGGAGTATGGAGTGAGCTCAGGAAGTGCTGTTTTATCCTGGGTGGTCAGGGAAGGCCTCTCTGATAAGATGACATTTGAGTAAATATCTGGGGAAAAGGTCTCATAGGTAAAAGGAAGAGCAAATACAGTACTTTTGAGTGGGGTCACATCTTTGAGGATTTGAGTGGGGATGGTAGGGGATGCAGAGAGGTAGGAAATTATGTCTAAGAAGTAACGGGTGGCCAAGAATGTAGAGCCTGTCAGTCAATTTATAGACTTTAGTTTTTGCTGTGAGCAAGATGGGAAGCCATTGGAGGGTCATTGTTTTAATAAGATCACTCTAGATGTGGTTTGAAAAAGTCTGAGGGGGGGCAAGTAGGAAGCAGCGGGACCAGTTTGGAGGCTTTGGCAGAACACTAGCTGGAGATGATGAAGGATTTAGGGTATTTTTTGAAGTAGAGCCAATGGATTTCCTGACTAGGATATAGGGGTGTGAGTGAAAGAGTGGAATCAAGGATGAGCAGCTAGAAAGGTGGAGTTGTTAACAGAGATAGG
Organism: Tapirus indicus; assembly: GCA_031878705.1. Classification (NCBI taxonomy): domain Eukaryota; kingdom Metazoa; phylum Chordata; class Mammalia; order Perissodactyla; family Tapiridae; genus Tapirus; species Tapirus indicus. Next base: position 77,884,052 of record CM062917.1, read on the forward strand.
GGAAGACTCTAGCTCGAGGTGGATTTGGTGCTCAGGGTGAGGTGGTGGTGGTGGTGGGGTAGTTCCATTTTGGGTATTTCAAGTTGGAAGTGCCAATTAGATAACCAAGTGGAAGTATCAAGTACGTAGTTGGATAAAGAAGACTAGGGCAGGTCTGAGCTGGAGATAAGATTTTGTTAGTCAGCATTTGGTTGGTGTTTAAAACCATGAAACTAGATGAGATCATTTAGGGTCTGAGGTCAGATAAATAAGAGGTCTGATGCCTAGACCTCAGGGGTACTATAGCATTTGAGAGATCTGGTAGACGAAGGGAAATCAGCAAAGGAGACTGAAAAGGAGTAGCCAGTGAGGTAGGAAGAGAACCAAATGAGGGTGGTGTCCAAGAAGCCAAGGGAGGAAGGCATCTCAGGAAGAAGAGCATGGTCACCTGTGCCACATGCTGCTGAGAGGAAGAATAAGGTGAGGTCTAGGGGTTCACCCTTGGATATCTGCGAAGGCAAGGCTGTCAGTGATTCTGATAAGAGCAGTCACAGTGACTCATGGTGGAGGTGGTGGTGGGGCCTGACTGGAACGGGCTCAAGAGAGATTGAGTTGGCAAAATGTCTTTGATGCTCTCAGTTCTTGTACTGTGTATTACAAAATGGTGATATCTAGAACTCTCATAAGGGACACATTTGTTGAGTGACTGTTACAGGAGATAATGTGTAGTGAGCACTCTGCCTGTCATTAGAAGGTATTCAGTAAGCATGCAGCTGCTGATGTTTTGTTATTTTTATCCAGTTCTGTGCCGGATACTTTCATGAGGGCAGGGACCTGGTTAGCGGGATCTCACTAGCAGAGCTGCTTGTGAGTGGATAAATGATTTGATTTCTTTAATCCTCACAACCAGTAGATGAAGCTGGCATTACGTCCTTACTTTGGAGATGGCGAAACGAGGGCTTTGAGAGGTCCCTTTGTCAAAAACAGATACTGAGGACCACCCCTGTCTTCCTGACTGCTGAGAACTGGTTTATCCCACGCTGTGTCCTTAAAGGGATCGTGATAGGGACAAACGAGAACTGAGAACTGTCTTTAACTTTGGGTGTGACTTGGGACATCCAGCTCCATAGCCCACCACCGTTTTTATCCTCTCTAATCCTTGTATTGTTCTCAGTAATAGGCAGGCAGAATAATGGTCCCCCGGGGATGTCTATGTCCTCGTCCCTGGAACCTGTGAATATGTTGTTACATAGCAAGGGAAATTAAGGTTGCAGATGGAATTAAGGTTGCTCCTCAGCTGACATTAAGATAGAAAGATTTTCCTGAATTACCAGGCAGGACCAGTGTAGTCATAAGGGTCTTTACAAGTGGACAAGGGAGGTAGAGAAGGTCAGAGTGATGTGATGTGAGAAGGACTCGAGCCACCCTTGCTGGCCTTGAAGGTAGAGGAGGGAGGAAGGGGCCCACAGCCAAGGGATGCATGTGGTCTCTAGAAGCTGGAAAAGGCAAGGAAAAGGATTCTCCCCTAGAGCCTCTAGAGGAATGCAGCCTGCCAGGATTTTAGCCCAGTGAGATCTGTCTTGGACTGTAAGACAACACATTTCTGGTCTTTCAAGCCACCGAGTCTATGGTAATTTGTTACAGCAGAGATAGGAGACAAGTACAGTAAATAATGTGATTGGGTCATCTTGTTCCCTTAGCACTTTTCGTTAGGCTTCATTTCTCATGTTTTGGGAGTAAAATACATCCAGCAAGGGAAAACATATGGAAAGCAGTTGTAATGGGACTTCTAATACTGTCGGGAGCTATATTTATAAAAATGTTTGTCTCTTTTCTGATAATTGTTCAAGAATGTGTTTAAGTGATAATTGTACTTGACAATTATGGCCTGATTCTACCCTGTCAGGATTTTAAGGCATTCCTTTCTCTGCAGACTCAAGAAATGCTATAACAAATCTAAATACCACATAGATTTCTTTTCATCCATGAGCTATTTCAGTTTTAGTACAACCATTATTAAATATAGAGATTTGCGGGCATCCATGTCATCATAATTCTTTACTTTAGAATATGACTGTTTTCTCCAAAGACCTGAGTGGATTAAATAAATCTCTCAAAATAGTATCAGTATTTGGGCCGCATATAGTAGAACCGGCATAGGAGAGCTTTATTTTAGTTTATGTGGTGACTGGCCACTTGATTATGAATTCCAGTAGGATTTTGGATAATTTTTATTCCCTCTCCCATCCTTTTTTTTTTTTTTTCAATGACATTAGTGAACTTTACCAAGATTTTTAAATCATCCTTGTTTCTCATATCTTTTAGAGCGTCTCCTGGGTTTTTTCTTTCTATATGAATACTTACTCAAAAAGCAGGTTTCAGTGTGGGAATTTGTCGTGAGTCTTCTGAGCCCTTGTAAAATGCCTGTTTGGCAAATCTCCTGGAGGAAGCAGCACTGGGAGGAGGGACTCTCTGCTTGGTAGGGGAAGGGATAGAGGACGGAGGAGAAAATGCAGCTGGCCAGCCCTCACCCCTGTAAGGCTGGGCTGTTGCTGCAGATTTCTATAGTGAATGGGGCAGCAAAACCGCCTGAGGCAGCTTCTGGGAGAGGTGAGCGCCAGGTCTAAATAGCTCCTCCTTCTGGGGGATTTCACTTGCCTCTCGAGTTCCTCACCCAGGGTGTTAAGTTCTGGGATCCCTCTTTCCTCTCATTTTTATAGAGTCTTCAGGGCTGATTTGGGGGAGAGGGCCAGCAGTCCAGGCAGGGTCGCTATTCTAGCAGGAGCTGTGTATTCATCAGAGTTCTCTCGAGAAATAGAACCAATAGCATCGTGTAAGACCAGTAGGATCTGAGAGAGATCCAACAGGATATGAGAGAGGATCTGAGGAGACCAGTAGGATCTGAGAGAGACCAATAGGATCTGAGAGAAAGAAAGAGAGAAAGAGAAAGAGATTTATTGTAAGGAATCTGCAGAGTGAGTTGGCAAGCTGGAGACCCAAGAGAGCCGATGGTTTCACAAGCTTAAGACCCAGAAAAAGCCGATGTTTCATTTCAAATCCAAAGACAGGAAAAAAGCTGCCCAGTTCACAGGCGGTTAGAACTCTGTCTTACTTGGGGGAGGGTCAGCCTTTTTGTTCTCTTCAGGCCTTCAACTGTTTGGATGAGGCCTACCCACACTGGGGAGAGCAATCGGCTTTCGTCAGTCTACCAATTTAAATGTTAGTCTCATCCAAAAACACCCTCACAGAAACTCCCAGAATAATGATTGACCAAATATCTGGGCACTTCATGGCCGGGTCAAGTTGACACAAAATTAATCATCGTAAGCTGGAAATGTTTTGTTCTTTCCATACAGTCATATCATCTTCAGATAAGACTATATCAACAATGATATATTTATTGTTTTCCATTTTCTTGTCTTTCACCTTGGCTAAAACTTCTACATCAGTTTTGAAAAAAAAAAAGGTGATAGTTTCCTGTTAATTATGGAAATGCTTCTCTTACTTCATTGTTGTGTTATGTTGGCTTTTGATTTCAAATGATCATTCTCAGCTCTTCAGGAAAGAAACCTCTTCTTATTTACTGAGAGCTTTTTGAAAAAAAATTTTAAGTCAGCATTTGTTTTTTACAAAAATCAGAGTATTGAGCTTTATAAATGCTGTTTCAGTATCTCTCAATTTGGGCCTATAGTTTTTCTTCTTTGGCCTATCAAATGATGAAATCAGATTTCTTAATATCCAGTCTGCATTTTTGCAATATTTGATCTTAAAAGTTTTCTATTAATATGTGCTGAGTTTAATATATGATATCCCATTCAGAATTTTTACATTTAAATTCTTACATCAGATGAGTGAACTATATATTTTTTTCCTTTGATGTACTCTTTGGGAGTTTTGCTATCAGGGTTATGCCACCTTTTCAAAATGAATTGAGAAGTTTTTAATATTTCCCTATTATGGCACAGTTTAAATAACTTTGAAATTTTCTAATCTTTGAGGGAGTTTTCACTGGAACTTGCTGCTAAAACAGTCTAGGCAGATACCTTTTTGCAGGAGATGGGTAGTACTTTGATGACTTTGATTTTCTGCATTTATTCTGTGGTTATCTTATTCTGTTTAAATAAGATCTTTAAAAAAGTACTAACCGTTGGACTAATTAACTATTCAGTTTTCTGAAATTTTAGTGCATTCTTACTTTTGCCTTTGTTAGTGTTCTCTGGTTCCCTGCAGTGACCACCTTCCTGCTATCGGTGTTATCTTGATTGGGCCAAGGTTCCCAGACAGTTGATAAGGCACTGTCCAGGTGTTAGGGTCTTGTACTCTGCTGGTAGAAGAAAGACGTAGACAGGTGGTGGCCAGGGCTGAAAGTGCAGGTGTGGAGAATTGGTGGGCAGGGGCTCCAGCCTCCTTCTGGAAACTGTCCCTCAGGGGTGGGGTAGATGTCTGCTTGGTCGAGTGGGGCAGGCTCTGAGTCATGGGCACAGAGGGTACCAGCAGAGCTAGAAAGCAACTTTCTACCTTTTGTTCAGGTGGTTTATGTTTTCATGAAACAAATCCAGGTATGTCATGAGTTCAAATTCGTATTCAACGTATGTATCAGCTTCTCCTTGATTTTGGTAACAGTTTGTCTTGGGTTTTATTGCTATTGTGGATTTTTATCTTTATCTCTTTCTTCATGGAAATTTTCGAGAAGCTGTCAGAGACTTTAGTAGGGGTGGCTAGTAAGGTGCTTCTGTGCACCTGGGATATGGAATGTGCAATTGAAAGATGCTGGAGAGGTATTTAGTCTCCTCTAAAACAAAATAATCTCAGAACTGTAGCATTTTCCTTTTGCATATAACAATAAACATATAAATTATAAATGTGTAAATTTTTCATGAAAATTGAGTTTCCAGGACTTCTGTTTGCTACTACTGTTAGAAGATGATAGAGCTTCATTTCTGTACATTTTTCTGTAATTCTAACTTACACTATTTCTGAGTGGCCACTCCCTTCCCTTCTGTTTGGTGCCTCTACCTCCATACCTCCCCCTCTCCCCCGTCTCTGTGTCTGTCAAATAACACATAGTTTAGATGATCTCTGAAGTTCCTTTTGGCTGATATTCTATGATTTGGATTTTCCTATGTGGAAATCTAAATGAAAATGTCTTAGAAAAGCTTACTAAACTCGGTCTGCTGTTACTACATACTTTTGTTTTCCCTGGTCTTTATGAGGTAGCCACAGTTTTGTTAGGTGAGGTTCAGAACAATGAAAAGGCATAAACCCTGCTTCTAAGGATCTTGTGATCCTCAAGGGATATTGGGAAGAAAGGAAAAGAGGGTTATGTTGGCTTTAGTGGCGGAAATTGTCCACCTGAATGGCGTATCTTGAAGATTGGTAAGGTTATTCCATATGGCTGGAAGGAAATGAAAAGCTTATTTGCTTTTCTCTCTTTTTTTCCCCTCCTCTGTATATTCTTATCGCTTTCCCAATATAAAATAAATGATGGGAGTTGATCTTGTTTATGGTATGTGGCTTAGGGCATGAGAACCTTCACCTTGTTTTTTTCCTCCTTGAATTGAACATGAAATTCTGGTGCTACAGGGCAAAGGAGAGATCAGGGTTTATGAAGACTGCATATCTTGTGAATCTTAAGTAGAGCTCTGCAATTATTTAGAGGTTCCAACTTTTTCTCACCTTTTTAGTCAAAGCATTACGGTAAGGAAAGCAGCTTTGAGAGATAAGAATCTTAGTTTAGTAGATAAAAGGTTTTGAAGAGGATGTTGAACAATGGCTTTAAAAATAGCATTTATTTCTATAATAAATATAATGCATGTTTGTTTTAGAAAAATTAGAAAATATTGGCAATAGTTCACAGTAGTGATTTTTATTTGCTGTCTTCTGTAATGGCCTCAGGAACCCTGTGACCCATTATCACTCCCATTCTACAGATGAAGAAACTGAGGCTGAGAAAGGTTACTGTTTTGGTATTCTCCTGATTTTCCCTGCACATAGGTATATAAATTTCTTCAATAAAATTTGGATCATGCAAAGCAGGTTTTATGACCTACTTTCTCACCTATTTAGGACATTTTTGAGAACGTTTCCCTTTGTTATTAAATAGCCTTTGAGAACAGATTTTAATGTCTGTGTAATATTTAATTTTGTGAAATTTATTTAACCCAGGGTTTCTCAACCTTGGCTCTTTTGGCATTTTTGGCTGGATAATTTTTTGTTCTAGAAGATTGTCCTGTACATTGTAGGATGTTTAGCATCGTCCCTGGTCTCTACGCACCAGGTGCTAGTAGCACCTTCTCTCCCTACTCAGTTGTGACAACAAAAATGTTTCCAGACATTGCCAAATAGATGTCCCGGGGGGACAAAATCAGCTCCAATTGAGAACCAGTTATTTAACCATATGTATTCTATGCTTCTAAAAATAGTATATGGATACAGGTAGACTCATCTGAATTTTCTATCTATATGAAAAAGTAGACCCATGTCATCTAGATTACATTTATCAGCTCCTAATTTCAGCTACTTTTTTTGGTTAATATGTGTTTTCAGTAATAGCAATATTGCTTGAAAGTCAAAAATTTAACAGCATTATTTGCATTCATATAAGAACGTAATTGCTTATCTGTCACCAGTCTGATGGAAAGGCATCCTGGGAGCTTTGACTACAGTTATTTTATTGTAGATGAATTACATTATCTCCATGTCACTTTCTTAAAAAGTTTGGTCATTGAGGCAGCTATAATACCTTGTGTTATTAATGGAAACCAGGAGTTAACTCTCTTGGCTTGTTCATGTAGTTTTCTTGATATGTTTTGACATTTTAGAAGGATATATAAAGCTGTCTTTCCTATCAGATAGTCATCTTTTTGTGTAAATAAAATCATCTTTCTGTAATAGAACTGTAGCCTACAATAATTAATAATTGTACTTCCCCTTTTAAGGAAGTGACATTCATTTGGGGAAGCAGTGGGCAATACAAAGCTAATTAAAGTCATTAGTCCTTGATTAATTTTGAATCTTATGTTTAGGGTCTTTTTTTATAGTTTTTTCTCATATCAAAAATCTCTTTTACCCTTTCTGGAAAAGTTCAAGATTGATATAACATATTTGGAGATGTCCTATATTGTCCATGTGCTTTGATTGATTACGTTATAGTTTCAAGTAAATGTATATTTATATATTATTTGTACAATAATATATAGTTCTTGACTATTTATGTTGCCTTTGTTGGTAATACTGTGTTGTAGTGAATAGATCTCTTCTTTAAAAATTTGTTAATGTTTTTGAGACTGAAATTATGTGTTTTGATTGACTTACAGTATAATTTCAATTCTGCTTTTTAAAAAAAACGTTTTATTTGTATTTGGCACCAACTACGTTTTATTTTTCTGTTCTCCCTCTATCTTCTCTAATAATTAGTGATCAAAAAGAAATATTTTAGTATATCATGGGCTTCTTTTGAAGTGAATTATTTGTAAAGAGGAGTTTTAAAATGCACATTTTCTAAAATTCAAATATTCTGTTATTTTGATAGCTTTTTTTATCTTAAACTTATAAAGTTGACTACTAATTTTGAATATTTCATTTCTCCTTAAAGTAATTAGAATTCTAGAGAGAGTATTCTAGAGGAGGGAAGCCTTTATTTTATACCTTCATACCCATAGTTGATTTTTGGTTTGCTGTTTTATTAGCCCTTAGTTTTTTACTGAAGAAGTTCAAACTACATTTTTTTTTAAACAATGAGAGGTTTTTTTTTTTGAGGATGTTAGTGTTCCCTATTGTATCTAGCTTCAAAACATTGGATATTTATTAAAAGAATTTGCCCCTAGTCAGATGTAGTTGATGACATGAGACCAAGTAAACCATTCATCTCATGAAAATTCCTGGAGGTTCATCTGAGGTCTTTCTGATGGGTGAAGCTGGGCAGGATAAAGCCGTCTCCAGAGAGTGAGACTGAATTGTCTAGGATGCTCGACTGGTGGTGTTCCCACTAGCTTAACTTGGACTTCATAAGAATGTCCTCCTCTCCCCTTCAGTATATCTAGTATCATTTTATTTTGTGAAAAAAACAAACAGGAGAAAACTGGAGTTTAATAAAGAAATGGTATCCAAAAACAAAATTTTAAATTCTATATTAATATTAACAATAGAAAAGGTAATGATCTGTTAACCTCCAGAATTCACGTGACACACACATTTTTTGAAAGTAAAATTCAAGTCTTCATTTGGACTGTAGCAGTGGTATATAAAGGGTACTGCTGTGTGAAAGACAGGGATAAAGTTAAAACAGGATGAAAAATTGGTTATAAACACCAAAAATTTTTTTCTTGTACACAAATTTTAAATTATCAGGTGAAAAGTACAATATTCTTGTTGGTATACAAGTCAAAGGTGACGAGACTTCCTCCATGAAAATTTACCCTATGGTATTGGTAACAAATTACTAAATAGTTTTTTAGGCGGAAATCTTTAATTGCCTTAATTTGTTATCCCCCAAAGTAATTTTTTTTGCTTTTAAACTCAAAATTCAGTAAGAATGACTCTGATATGAAATTTATTTTCAGATAGTGTTCTAGAATCCTATACGATGGTTTCAAGGACTTGTCTTTAATTAAAAGTGCTATACACTTAGTGAAAAGCCATGTTAGTGGAGGAATTGATTCTTTTTAAAGGAAAGCTGCAAATTTTTCTTGTATGGGTAAATGTCACTCTGTTCATATCTTCGCTTAGCTGCAAGTCAGGACTTGTACTATTCCACTAGGTTGTCATAGAAACGCAGTTAACTGTCATCTCAACTCACACTGTTGATGGTTTTATTTGTAGGTTTGCAGGATTATTAAAATTTAACAAAAATTATTGATTTGCTTTTTATTAGCACTGGGTTGTTTTCCATGGAAGTTCAAACATTTTTTTCTGTTCAAATTTTTTTAAGTGAAACTATGTTAAATCTGCTTGATTTTTTAAAACATTTTTTATTTAAAATGTGATATATAGTCTGCAGCAATAGAATAACCTCCGTGAATTGTATATTTGAATCACTTTCCATTTTCTTTGTTTACAGCAAGCAGAAAAAAACTTAAAAATTCACCTTTAGCTTGCTTTTAACTTAACATAAATGATACTTGTCAGAAAAGCGTGAAATGCTACAAGTGCCTAATATTGGAGTTTTCGTTTTATTTATGGTTTTTGAAGCCTAACAAGAATGCTTCTGTGAACTGTGTTGTGAAAGTATTTATTTTTGTATATTTATGTGAGAGAAATTATTTAGTTTTCACTTATAAATAAGACAGGCAAACCTTATTTACAGTAACTTTATCTAATGGTCCGTGGATGAGTGCTTTTATGCAAAATAGTCAAGAGGCTGGAATTAACTTTTCACATTGGATGCACATTTGATGTCCAGACTGGAGCAACATGTGGCATCTTATTATAAAGACTAACATTCAATGCTCAATTTGTATTTAACACATTTACTTCAGAATGCACACATCATCTTTGCCACATTTAATGTTAACTTGGTAATGATTTCTGTTTCTTGCTTGTAGGTACATAAGTAGAGATGTTTGTTGCTTTTTGTAATTTTTCTTTTTCTAGGTTTTTAAGACTTGGTTAATTAGCAATTTCACATTTATTTTAGCAACAGGTCACTTTTTGACATGTAACAGCTCCTTGGGTTGGGTTGATTATCATAGTTACCTTTTTAAAGAAGTGTAGGTCTTTTAGATAACCATACTTATTATGCTTCCTTCTATTACTATTAGTTCTTAAAATTATTCTTGGAAAGTTAATAGTAGGTATATTGTCTTTGATTTTCCTACTCTGTCAATAAATAACTAATAGCTTGTGCATGCTTGGAGAAGAAAATTTAAGACAGCTCATCAGTAGACATGGAATACTGGTTTTTTAAAAACCAGATTTATCGCTCTTAAAATTTTCTAACTACTCTGGTAGCTAGCCTGCACGATGGCCCCCAATAGTCCTCATCTCCTAGTATTCCTGCCTTTGTGTCCTCCCCTCCCAAACTCAATCATATCTGACCTGTATGATCAATAGAATGTTCAGAAGTGTCATTGTGTGACCTCGGATGCTAGGTCTTATATAACATTGAGCCTTCTACTTTGCTCTTTCTGGAATCACTCACTCTGGGGGAAGCCACCTGCTATGTCCTAAGGACATTCAAGCAGCCCTATAGAGAGGTCCATGAGGCCAGGAACTGAAGCTTGCTGCCAACAGCCAGCACCAACTTGTCAACCAGCCATCTTGGAAGCAGATACTTTAACTCCAGTCAAGCCTTCAGATGGTTGTAGCCCCAGCTGACATGCTGCCTGCAACCCCATCAGAGACTTTTGAGTCTGAACCACCCAGCTAAGCCACTCCTGTGTTGCTTACCCACAGGAACTCTGTAAAATAATATGTATTTTTCTTTTAAGTCAGTAAATTTTGGCATAATATGTTGTGTATCAATAGATAACCCATGTACCTGCTAAATAAACACATTTTAAAACATTTCCTATTGATCATATAGTTTAAAATTATTTGTCGGCATAAAAATTGTGGAGGCTTCTGCAGTGATTTATAATATTTTCATAGGAGTTTGGGTGGTGTATTATACAAAGCATTTTAGATTTTAGAGCATTCATGACTGAATTTGAATTTTGGCTTTGTGTGTCTTGATGAAATTACTTAAAATTTCTGATTATCAGTTTTTACTGAAAATCTGTAAGAATTTTTCATTATAATTAATTAAATATACATTTATATCGATATATATACTTATATCTTATATACTTATATAAAAGATAATTATACTTAACTCACCATGGTTTTTTTTTTAAGTCAGGATGAAATGTGATGATATCTGATGTTAAGCCTATAGCATGATGTTTGATATATCTCATCCCTTCCATTTATGCACAAATTAGCCCCCTTTCCATGTGAAAATGCAGATCTGTGCCCCAAAGGTAAAGATTTTGTAAGCGTTTGAGTTTGCAGTCTCTGCTTGGTATGTCCTGTCAGTCTTACTGTCGTCAATAGACCCAGCACTTAGTACTCTGCAAGTCATTTTTCTTTTATGTAATTTTCTTCTTACTATGATGCACCTGGGTCTGATTTTCTTCATATTTGTCCTGCTTGGGTTGCAGAGATTCTTGACTTTGTGGATTGATGTCGGTTTTGGATAATTCTCGTTATCTCTTTAAATGTTGCTCCTGTCCCTGCTCCCTCCCATTTACCTTAGCCTTCTGAGGCTGCAATTAAGAGCATGTTAACACTATTCACTATGTTCCACACATCTCATACATGCCTTTCTGTGTTTCCCATCCATTTTTCTTCTCTGGGCTTCTCTTTGGATATTTTTGAACTGTTTTTCATTTCACTAATCCTGTCTTCTGCTTTGGTAATCATCTGTTAAACCATCTACTGAGTTCTTAATTACAGTTATATTTTTCAGTCCTAAAATTTTTGATGCATTTTTTTTTACAGATTACAATTCTCTGTTGAAAATATCTACCTTTTCATCTATTTTCTCCATCTTTGTCTCTGTTTATTTGAACATACAGGCCATAGTTATATTAAAGCCCTTTTCTGCTAACTCTGATATCTAGTTCACCTGTGGGTCTGTTTTTATGGGTTTTTTTGTCCTTGATTTTTAGTCATTTGGTTCTGTCTTTGGCATAGCTGGTCATTTTTTATTGAATTCTCAGTATTGTAAGTGAAAAATTGTGGAGGCCCCTGTAGTTTGTTTCCTCTGAGGAGTCACCCTTTCCTTTACTGGACAGATAGGTTGGGGGTTACGTACCTTACTCAATCAGGGATTGAACTGAGTCAGAGCTAGATTGAAATTTTGGTAAGCTATTTTTCATGTCTCCTGGGGACCAGGAGTTCGAATTGAGAGCCTGCGGTATTCACTGGGACCTCATTTCCTGATGGCACCTGGACTCCACTTCTTGTCTTCTCAGCACATCAAGGCAGCTGGTTTGCATGTTTGAGACTTTCTGTTTAGCTTTTTTGCCTCACACTTTATGTAGCTTTGGAAATGGGCAGTTGTCTTATAGGAAAAGTGGTTGTGTAACAAGCTCATTTCTCTGCCTCTCTCTGTCACTGGGATCTTAGCCCCTCATATCTCCAATTTTGTCACTGCGTCCCCACAACTACCAAAAAATTTGCTGCTTTCCCTGCCCCCAGCAGTGGCCTCCTTCCCAGGCAGAGATTGGGTTCTCAGCCTCTCGTCCTGCACCCAGAATTGGTAAATACCTCCAGAAAGAATGGCTGAAGAAGGCCAGCTCCCCTCTCCATGGTTTCTCCGCCACCTTGGAATCTGGCCCTTCTAGTTCAGGTTGCCTCAGCAGCCCTTTAATTGATGCCTTAGCTTGATGTGACTGTATATTTCATTAAGCCTTTCTAGTTAGTGTGGGTGGGAGCATTGATGTGCCTCAAGCTGTTCGAATGTTACCTGGAAGGTAAAGACTGTACAATTATTTTTAAGGAAATGTCAATGGGTAGATTACTTTTGTGAAGTTCTATTTTGGCTAGCTTTATTCTATCATAGTTGTTAGTATGTACACATTTTTTTTGTTTCTCATTACATATTGATGCAGTAAAATGAAATCTTTTTTTCAATCATTGTAATAATATTTATAATTCTCCTTGCTTTATTAAGTCATGGCCATTACAGTCAATCTCGATTCCTAACTTTATTCCATAACTATGAGGATTAAGGATATCTTATGATACTGTATCAACAGTGAGGTTGAACATATGAAGTTAATAGTAATACATATAAAATGATTAAGAAATTTTTATTGTGTAAGTAGGCATTTTCAGATGAGAGTAAATAATACATTTTCTAATATAAACTAAAGTAATGATTGTGCATGGATTATCAGTTATTTAAAATAAATATTAAATATTTTATCTGAAGGGTAAGTATACATTTTGCTTTATATTGCTTTTGCTTTATATAAAATTTCCAATTTGCTTTCACTTTGATTTAATTTTTTTATATTTTTATAATTAAAATTAGATATTCTGAAATCTGACAACTTCAAGAATTATAATCTTGAAATACAAAATTCGTGTCTTTTAGAGGTTTGTTGTGTTCTTATCTCACTGCTGGGAGTGTTTCTTGCCCATGAGGTTACACTGACAAATATATTTTGCCCCCACACATTTTATTGGCAAATGTCTGTATAGTGGGCCAGACAGTTTTGTGAGTATTTACTCTAATATGCCAAAGTTGATTACTGTCCACAGTAAGTATGTATATTCCTGTTTTCAACTTTTGAAATTATTCTACCAGTGAAGTTGTAGCAGTCGCTATACCTAGTTGGAAAAGTGAAACATGAAGCTCTTAACCTTCAGTTACAGTTGTAGTTATTGACAATCATTGAGGGAAGTGTCTCTGGTTCCCCCTTAAGAAGTGTGTTTTGAGTCTGAGTATTTCAGATAAATCCATGATGGCTGTCATTTTCTCTGCTTTTTGTGCAGGAAGAAGAGAGTGAAGAGGAACCCAAACTAAAGTATGAAAGGCTTTCCAATGGGGTGACAGAAATCCTTCAGAAGGATGCAGCTAGCTGCATGACAGTCCATGACAAGGTAAGGTAGCCCTTGTAGAGGATTCTTCTGTAAGTCACGCATCTTGTAAGTTTGTTTATACTTTGGAGTCCATATGCTTTTGATGGTGGTTTGTGTCTCCCTGCCACTCCTCCTCTCTTCTTCCTCATCAACAAAGAAAACACACAACTGAAAATATTATATATGTATTCGTACACACACACACATATCACACCACACACACACACACACACACACACACACAGAGTTTATCCAGTAGAATTTAGACGTTGATGGATGTGAAAGATTTATAGCGAGTGGTTTTTGGGAACTATCACTTAGTTCCTCAAATCACAAGTAGTGAAGTAGGAAAGTGTTAAGATCAGCAAGTGTGGAGCTCAGTGTCTTCATAAGAATAGAAGAGATTACACTGGAAGCATTAGGAATCAATAGACGGCCCCAGATTATTACTTGTGTATTATCTGAATGAATTAATATATTCCACATCTGAGTCTTCACCGTAACAAAGCCCCCACCAACCTTCTGAGTCCGGGCTAAGTACTATACAGCACCCTGAGCCTGTTCTTGGACCAAAACAATCTGTGTCGTCATCAGAGTATTGGAGCCCAGGCAGTTTCACCTGTTGCTCTCTTCTTCCTTTTGAGCCCCTGAGAGAGCCTTAGTCTCTTCACACAAGACAAACCCCCCCAACTCTGATCCATCTCTTCACTTTAATCTATCTTACCAGCAGGGTTGCCTCTTCTTCCTCCTTGCCCCCACCCCATTCCTTTTGAATTCAGATTTCATGCCACTGTAAACCGATTCCTGTACTTACTCAGCATGTTAATGGGACATTTGCTCTCTCTTGTTTTACCAGAAACCCCCTCCTTTGAGGCACATCAAGTGGTTGACTGTCCTAACTTTACTTTGCCAGCATCTTCAATTCTCTTACATCTTTGTCCTTCCTTGTGTCCCTCAGCCACACTCTCAACCCTGAGTCAGTGCTCTGGTGACCAAGGCAGCCAGGCATGTGCTGGGACAGACTCACAGGTCTAGGTAAATGTGTCACTAAAAATGCTATTTATTTGTCCTTCATCAGCTCCTTTAGTCCTCAGTCTGCCTTCTCAGCCATGCCTTCACTCTCAGAAGATGGTGCCATTTCTATTTAATTAAGGTAATTGAATCTCTCAGGCATGATCAACCTCAATTCCTGACTGCTTTCCCAATTCTTCTGGGTCCACACCTATTCTTACTCACAGGAGGTCTTCTTCCTCCTGTTCAAGGACCTTTTTGTCTACTGTTCTTCTTCACCTCCCCTCGTTTCTTCCCTTTTCTCTTAGAGATACGTGCTATGTCATGCAGAAGACCTAATTCTAGCCCTAAGTAACCGCTAATCTACTTTCTGTCTCTATAGATTTGTGTATTTTGGATATTTTATATAAATGGTATCATACGTTGTTTGCTCTTTTATGTCTGGCTTCCTTCACTTAGCATAATTTTTTGAGTTCATCTGTGATGTACATATATCAGAATTTCATTCCCTTTTTTTTTTTTTACAGGGGAAGATTCGCCCTAAGCTAACATCTGTTGCCAATCTTGCTCCTTTTTTCTTCCTCTCCCCACTCCCCCAAACTCCCCAGTACATAGTTGTGTATAGTTGTAAATTCTTCCGGTTTTTCTATGTGAGCTGCTGCCACAGCATGACTACTGACAGATGAATGGTGTGGTTCTGCGCCCAGGAACTGAACCTGGGCCACTAAACTGGAGCACGCCAGACTTGAACCACTAGGCCATCAGGGCTGGCTCCTTCATTCCTTTTTGTTGCTGAATAGTATTCCATTGTATGGACATACCACATTTGGTCTATCTGTTCACCAGTTGATGGACATTTTGCTGCTTTTGATACTGTGGATCTCACTTTTTCTTGAAACTTCTTTATCCTGACACCATTCTCTTATTATTTTCTTGATCATTTCTGTTACTCCCTTCTGGATCTTTCACTTTCCCTGGTTACTTTTACCTTTCCCTTATGTGTTGGTTTTCCCAGGATTTGGTCCATTGTTTACATTTCTTCTGAATTTGTACTTTTCTTGATTTTAAATTTCATGATTTCTATGATCACCTACACACTGATGCTGTCCAGAGTAGTTTGTTTATTTACCCAGGTGCCTCCTAAACAGTTCTACCTTTTGTTCTGTTTTTACCTGAAATTCAGCCTATCCATAATGAACTCTTCCCTCTAACCTTGCATCTGTTTTTGTTGTCTGTCCGTTTGGTGGCATCACCATCTCCTTTGTCCCCTAAGTGAAAGCTGACTCCTTGTCCCCTTCCACCCCGTCATCCCCAAAGACCTGGTGATTTTCTTACCACCCCTGCCCCAGCTTAGGCCCTTGTCTTCACCTGCCTGTGCTCACGTGCCTCTGAGTTTTCCACTTTAAACCCATCTGCCACCTGGTTGCCAGAATGAACTGCTGAAAATACAAATTTTAAAATCCTTCTGTGATTTTCATTATCTACTAAGTAAAGTCTAAGCTCCTTAATGCAGTACGTAAGGCCCTCTAAGATCTTCCCTTGTTGTGTAATTGGCCTTATGTATTACCACTTTCTGCCATGAGTGTGGTGGCAACCCTTGGCTCTTCCTACTTATGACATCTCTTATGCCTGGATTCCACCCCCATCTCACCTGCTGGAACCTACTCCCATCCTAAGCCCAGGATCTTTTAGTTCAGACGTTCGTCATTTCTCCCGGGGACCAGTGCATACACTGCAAACCAATTTATTTTCCTTCA
Organism: Tapirus indicus; assembly: GCA_031878705.1. Classification (NCBI taxonomy): domain Eukaryota; kingdom Metazoa; phylum Chordata; class Mammalia; order Perissodactyla; family Tapiridae; genus Tapirus; species Tapirus indicus. The sequence continues at coordinate 77,900,368 of CM062917.1, forward strand.
GATTTGCCTTCACTCTGGTCCATTCATAACACTTCTTTCTACCAAGTAATCTTGCAGAAATTCCAATCTGATCCTCTGTGTCATCCTCCTTCCTAGAAGGATTCTCCTCTTTCCTCTGCTTTCCTACCTTCATTTCTCCATAAATATTCAAATGCCTCCTATTAACCAACCCTTCTAGTCTCGTCGCCTGTCTCCTCCCCTGGGCACGAACTGGATGCTCCTGCTGTATAAAACTACTTGTAATTTCTTGACTTTGTCCTACTGTTTATGTGACTCCATGCCTTTGAGTAAGTCACATTCACTCTCACTAAAATGGTCTTGACCGCAAGCCTGCCCCAGCTGCCTCAGTGTCTACTGTCTGACTCCTCTTTCAAAGTTCAGTGCCGTTGGCACCTCTGATGTTCCATAGAGTCTTAGAGATACTTCCATTTTAAGCATACTCTTTAACTTTAATTAATCAATTTTTTATATCTTTCTCCCTCATTATACCATCACCCTTTTAAGGCACACTTGCTTATTGTCTGAGCATATTATAGATGCTTTTTGTGTATTGAATGACCACTGAATGGTTGAAATGGAGAAAAAATTTGCCTGCCTAGACGTCAAACTTTATTAGCACCACACTTAAACCAACTTGGCCAAGGAGCCTGACGGTGGGAATTATGATCAGTGCTAACTCTTAGAACACCCACTCTTAATCTGAGGCCTGTGTTTCTCTTTATGAGGTTTCTGATCCAGTTGAGTGTGTTTTAGCTCTTAATTCTGGCCCTAGCGCTGCCACTCATTGACTGTTTCCAGGCAAGTCACTCAGCTCCCAGGACTTATTTCCTCATGGGTGTTAAAGGCTCTCTCTGCTCTAATGCTTTGAATACTATAAAACACTATGAGAAATGTAGATGATACTAAACACCTGACCATATGATATTTCTTGTTTCCTTCGTGGTGTCTAAAGGACTACTTGTCACTTCTATGTGTTTACTGACAAATTATGCTAGTGGGGAGAGCTCAGAAGAAGGATTGGATGCCTGATCTGAGAGTTTATAAAATGAGTCAGGTTTCTGCAATTAAATATGAAAGGGGCTAATTAAATTATAGTTACTATTTGCCCATCCTGGATTTTAAGTGCTCTTAGGTTAAAAAAAGTTTAATAGTTACAAAAGTGCTGCAAGGATTTTAATGGCTGGAAGGAGAGTCACAGTTAAAGAATTTGTATTTACATTTATGATTTGTGGCCAATTTTGCATTTTTTTATTGTTGTATTTTAAGTAGTTGAAAGCATTAGCAAATTAAAGTATGACTCATCAGTGATTTTGGTAGTTAAGTAAATTTTTTAAGACCTGTATGATTGGCTTATCAAACTTGGTTTTTTAAAAGAGCACATAAAGTTTTTCATTTCTAAAAGGGAGCAGCAATAATTTATCTCATCCAAATGAAGAACTGTTTTCCCAAACAAAAGCTTGTGGTAAAAACCACTGCATTTTTTTTCAAAACTATTCTAAAGTAATTATACTTTTAGGTTGAAACTGTAAAATCAATGTGATTATCTTATGTTTCCTTTCTATCTTAAGTATTAAATGAATGAGACTAGTAATTTTGAAAAAAGAAAAAGGGAAAGCATTAATATTTTGATAAGATACCCTGCATAGAATCTTTAAAACTTTGATAAAATGAAGTATAACTGGAGGTTCAAGAATGGCCTTCACAGAGGTGTTGGAGAATGACCAAGTATTAAAGCATTTTAAGGATCCAAGCCCCCTTCATTTTCTAACAAATTAAATACAGTATTTATGAGGAGAATCAATACCGTTGAATACTTGGGGTGCAGTGAGCTATTAAAACCATTCTTTCACCATAGATGGTCTCAGAATGAAGTGGAGTATTGTTTGTTTTTCGTTAGTGTTATGTGGTATTTTTCTGTTTAAATATTGTCAGAGTGTGACTGTGGAGAAAAAATGACCACCATCTCAGTCCTCTATTTCTGATTAGAATGTTCTTTTGCTTTGGAGGAAACATCCCTATTTGGTTTAAATATTCAGACTAATTTCCCCCCAGAATTACCTCTTTCCCCTTCCCTTTCCAGGGCCCAAGCAGCCTGTTTTCACCAGGCTTGCTGTCTGCCCTGGATGAGTAATCGGCATGGCACCTGGTGCATTCAGGCAGCCTGTGCAGCGGAATCGTCATACCTAGTTATGTCTGCACACCTGATGTTTTATTAACCAGTATTGATTTTTTTACCCGGGGGACTTTTTTCTTCCTGAAAAAAGGCAACCTTGCAGGAGTGAAAGGCATTGCAGGGGATGAATTTCTAATGAACCCCTTCTTTCCCTTTTTGTGACTCCTCTTTAATGTAGCTTCATGTTTTAAGTGCCTGAACTGAAATTTCATTTTAAGCATTTCCATTTTGAAAACTCCTTTTAAATCTTGACTTTCTGTAAGGTTATTTTTTAAAGATTGTGCTGCTTGACTGAAATGCTTAGTAGTGCCTGTAAATTTGAGCATTTCATTATAGGTTGCAATGAAGCATGCTCACATGCAATGAAATGTAGAGAATTTGGAACTATTTGAGTAATGGGTAAAGAAACAAAAAGGAAGAAAAATCTCATGTCATATTTCAGGTAGTCCTAAAGTTTCTTCTGGTTTGTTTAGGGTTAGTTCAGAAAATTAAAGGAAGAGTGGGAGTTATGAACTAGTTTTACGTTGTAAAATGAATATGGAGCACAGCGGTTATTTTGTGACAAAAAAGGATTTTTTTTTTTTGCATTAGAATATAAGCATTTACACTCCATATTATACATTAACTTTTACAGAGGCATTCTGATGCTAACCGGTAGTATAAGTACATCTGAGTTTTTTCATGTCTCAGTATGACATGGATTTTCCTTTCTAAAAAATAATGCTTTGTTGTTTGTGTGTGTATGTATATGTTGAACTTAAATGATAGCACAGATTTACACATTTGCCATAGGTTAAGGTGAGTTTCTTAATGATTCCCTTCTGACTTTTGAGTTCAACTATAATTTGGTCATGTTTTCCCAGCTGCATTTTAATTCACTGCCTCAGTCCATCAGGCATTGTGTACAGACCGCATACACACCATTAGTTGTCAGTAGGTGAGGGTCCTCATGTGTCATTCTGACAGCTAGCTTGCACTGTCACAATAAAGGAGGCCCTGTTCTGTTATTTCCCTGAAGCTGGAAACAAACCTTCTCCGAGGAATGTGTATCTTCCAGGGAGATCACTTACGCATTAAAGAGTCTTGACTTTGAAAGTGGTTTTATTACTAATTGTATATTAATGGTATATTAATAAACTGATCCTTCTGTTCTTCCTACAGTTTTTGGCACTGGGCACACATTATGGCAAGGTTTATTTACTTGATGTCCAGGGGAACATCACTCAGAAGTTTGATGTAGTAAGTACACAGTATAAAATAATGTCTGAGCCAAATGTCATGCAAAAATTGGTGCTTTGGAATATTAGTTTTAGCAATTTGTTTTAATAGCATAAAAGAAGGATCTTTATTAAATCAGAGTGCTAACAATGTAACTCTAAACTTTATAGTATATGCTAAGAATTTTAGAGGTGGACTTATAAAGAAAGAGGTCTATATGTATACATTATATACTTTGGCTAGGTATCTTTTTTATCCAAACTGCCTTTAAAAATCTATTTTTATAAGTCCGTTTAATTGCAATTCTTTAGTTAATTATAATCATCCATTTGGCTTTAAGTGGAGCATTTAAAATACTCCTATGTGCGTTCTTTTTAAATTGTAACAGTGTAGAATGTCTAGGTGAATTGTTATTAAAGGAAAAAAGTACTACTTTTATTAGTGAGTGATGGTGCTAATTTACATTCTTGGGGGTTTGTGGAGTTCTTAAAGAGTGAACCCCGTCATTTGGAGACTAATGTCAACTGTAAGTACATGCCCCATCATCTCCTCCAGATGCCAAATGTAATTGAAAATTGGTTGATCACCTTGCTGGTTCAGTTTATCTCTTCTAAATATATAAAGCTAGTATTTTATGTGAATGTTTTGATGCTTGGACTCTTAGGGGATTATATTGATTGAAATCGAAGAGCCAAACTTTTAATTTTTTTAATTGTGATTTGGAATCATCGAGGATGAAGGAAAAGTTGAATTTGAAGCTTGGTTTTGGTGTTTAAGATGTAAGTTGAAAGTATCAGGAGCATCCATGGTTGTGTGAACGTGAACATTTGAAGAAGGTGATCATTTCGGGGGGACAGTTAATACTTTTTTGGAGAAAGTGTCCGTGCATGTTAAGAGATCCATCTTAAGGTATTGGTGTAGTTTATAAAGGAAACCACAGTTTCTAAAGCTGATACATTGTGTGTGAAAGGAAAAGGGATGCTTTGTTTTACTTAAAAGAAATGGAACCACCACATGATGATAGAACCTTTGGAATAGTCCAGAAAGGGAATTACACACTCCAATCATACTGATACATCAGGAGAATTGTAAGTTCTTGTTTTGCTTTAGCATCACTTTCAGGCAGAGGGATATACTTTTGGCCGTCCTTCATCTACCTCCTGAACACTGGACACCCATCTTGATGTCTTAAGCATTTGGTCTTTCAGTTGCCATCCATTAAAACATGTCACCAGTGCTGGGCAGAGCTCTTTTTTTCTGGTGATACTCATATCTCCTCACCTTTAAAAAAGGAGTTGCCTGTGCGGTCTCTTAAATTTCCTGCTCCAGTTCAATGATTCCGTGACACTCTGCTTCTCAGTAAGTATTTTTAACATTGTATAGAAATTGTAGTGCTTGATCGCTGAGGTTCACAGGGTGTCCACTGCTGGTTCCGTTGCCAAAAGAGAAACTGAGACAAATACTGCAGGAGTATATTCATGTGTGTGCTCACTCATTCATTCGTTCAGTCACTTACTGGGTCTGCTCAGTGTAAACCTTCAGTTACATCTTCTCTGATGTCAATTTTATGTCAAGTATATCTTACAGCCTTTTCCAGGTAATTTATGCTATCATTCCTAAATTTGCCCACACTTTTTTTTCAGTTCCTTTTTTAGTCTTGCCTATATGACATTTTTGAAAATTAAGCTCTCTATAGCTTTGCACTCTGTTTTTTTTGGCAGGACAGGAAGATGGTTTGGTGCTCTTTTTCTTTATTTGTTTACTTAACTCAAGAATTTGATAGTCTGCTGTGGGAAAGTTTTTCTTGAGGCCCTGGCTTTTTCATGATCATTACCATATTAGGTATTTGACTTTCAGGTGACAAGTTTCAGATTGTCATTATTTTTTGAAAGGAGCCTTAATCTTCAGCTTCTCATCTCTGATGAGTTTTTTCCTTTATTATTTTATTTTATTATTTCTGATGATGTAGTTGCTTTTTGGGGGTCTGTATCATTCTTCTTCAAAAATGATTCTTTCAATTCTAAAAATACTGTTACGACTTGAATTTGCTAATTTTCATTGAATGTAATGATCCCCATATTTAATCAAGAACTTTTTTCATTAGAAATGCAGTGAGAGTAAAACAGGTATTAAAAAAATTAATGAATAAATGCCTTTGACTTTAGTTTCTGCTTCTAGGCGAAAATAATTTAAACAAAATAAAATTAGATAAATAATAATACCTTATATTTGCATACTTTTTTATTTTTCCAAGAAATATCTCTTCAACTCATTCATTGCGTTTATAGTTTTGATTCCCGTAGTAAAAGTCGTGAAGCAGTAGTTCAGACCTCACTGATCAGTAGGGTTGTGTGTGGCAGAGGGTGGGGGCATTGAGGAACCTCTATTTTAACAAGGTTTCCCAGATGATTCTGCTGTTTGTGTTGGGGGAATCATTGCACTGGAGACTGTCTAACTTTACTTTAAATATATATGATATGAAAGAAGAAATAACTAAATAAATCATTCTGCATATTAAAGAAAGTTATTTGTTTTCCCATTAATATTTCAGGAGAAATACTGTTTGGCAGAATCTGCAAAAGCTAAACATATGTCTGCCTAATGACCCAGCAGTTCCACTTCTAGGTGTACATTCAAGAAAAATGAATGCAGTGCATAGGTCCACAAAAACATATGTAGAAGACTGTTAATAGTAGCATAATTTTAATAGCTCCAAACTAGCAACAACCTAAATGTTCATCAATAGTAGAATGGATAAATAAATTCTGGTATATTCTTAGCAGTTAAAAAGAATAAACTGTTGATACATGTACCAGCATAGATGAATTTCACAGACTTAATGTTTAGCCAAAGAAGCCAGACACAAATGTGTACATGTTGTATGATTCCTTTTATATAGTGGTCAAGAAAAGGCAAAACTGAACTGTGATGATAGAGGTCAAATAATGATTTGACCTGAGAGAGAGCACAGGAGAATCTTCTGGAGTGTTGATAATATTCTCTGTCTTGATGGTTTCCCAGGTATATACATATGTAAAAATCACTGAACTGTACAGTTGAGATTTGTGCACTTTATTCTGTATGAGTTATACTTCATAACACACACACATACAGAAATAGTTACACACTTGTATGTCTCTTTGACCTTGAGCAAAGCTCACATTATCCTTTGTCTGTTGAAGCAACCCTTTCCTCTACTCACTTCCAAATACCAGTAAATTTCCTAGGTTGTTATCGTGTTCAGGGATCTTTATATAAATGAATCATGCTGCTAAGATTATTCCTATGGCTGTGTATTCTTCTACAGTTATATAAAAAGGTTGATAGGATTCTGTGTTACCTTACCATCTATGACTGTTCTTTTGTTGATCAAGAGGGAAAACCACTAGGATGATGCTTTTATTTTGCCTGTTGATATTCAGATTTGGGTACATTTAAAATATTCAGAATATGTGTTAATTAAAATGCTTAGCCATAAGTGTGTTTTTTTAAGATTATTTCTTGATATAACTTTGTTAATTCAAACTTAATTGATAAAGTTCAATTTTACTCACAGAATAAAATTAAAATAGGCCTAGTTTCTCATGTAAAGGGGCTCAAATTGCTAAGAAAATTGCCTTCTTTAATATATATCAGGCCATATTCTCCTGAATAATGGTTGTCTTAATTGCTTACACAGTCTGTAACATATAACTTTAATACCTTAAAGGATCTCAGATTCCTTTTAAATTCCCAGATGGTATTTATGCCCGTATAATGCCATTAATCATAGTAGTTACTTTCTCTTTAATAGCCTCCACTTTCCTTAAGCATATTAATTTAAGTCTTACTAATTAGGAGTATTTACTTTGAAGCAACAAGCAAATTATTTGGAGCATTATTCTGTATGTTTTAAATCTTTATATTCTTTTAAGTGTGCTAGAGGGAGAGCAAAGAACTCCACTGACCAAACATAAATTTCCTCTGTTTACCTTTATTTACTTTTCTTTCTTTGCTAGAAATAGAAAATGAAAAGGTTTTACTGTCATGGTGCCGTGGCAGGAGACATTAGATAAATACCTGTAAAATGGATGGTTACAAAAGGAAAGAGATAAAACAAAACAGAAAAGGGGCTTATTGGGCATTTTGTATTATGATAAATACCAAGTTTTTGAAATTAATCTCTTAAGGAAGAGGTGGGTTCAGGATTCCCCTTGAACTCCGTATTTCTATTCCTGTTTTTGATTTGGGATTAAACTAACACACTCTGTTCCTCACTGCTGATCTTTGGTACTTCCTCACGTTCATATTGCTAATGAAAACCCAGATTTCTGTCAACACTTAACCAGCCCACACTCCAGTATTTTAACACCCACCTAATAGGTCTCTGTTTCTGCTCATCCTCCCACCCATCAGTCTAATCTCAGTGTCTCTGAGAACACTGGGTGGATGATTTCCCAGACAAAGTCCTGACTCTTTAGCTAAGCATTCAAGACCCTGGTCATATGCTGAAACCTACCTTTCCAATTCTTAGTTTCAGTTTCTTCCCTCTCCAGTTGCTCTGATCCACTCACCATCTTCTGAGTATTGCCTTGGATCTGCTTGCTTCCAAGCTTTTAATTACATTACATCTTTCTAGAATGCCCTTCTTCCATTAAGTTCCGTTCTTTCTGTGACATGCTTCTCCTGGATTGTTGTCCTGAGATGTCCCTCTCTTCCTCTGAACTGCTGTCTTATTACTTGTTCACTTGCAGTGCTAGTCCCTTCTAGTGGCAGTTACAGTTTCACATTCATATTTAAGGTTTTGGAGGGCAGGGGCCATGGCTCCTGCTATCCTTCTCCCCTCTTTCCTCCCTCTTTTCTCTGGGGAGATTTGGTACCTAGTATGCATATATTGTTTGATTATATCATCTTGAAACGTACTAATGACACTGGTTTTCTGTCTGTAGTTAACCTCTCAGGAGGGCCTCTAGGAGTCACGTCTCTGCTCTCCTGTGTATTATTCAACTCTCAGCTCCGCATTGGATTGATAGTTAGGGGAATTTTCATTTTGAGAGCTGAACCTTAGCTCCTGCTTATGGAAAGTAACCCTCTTATTTAGCAGTACTTATCAAGTTTTAGTATGTACTCAGACCTTTCCTAGTTGCTATGAGGAATTCATAAAATCATCAAAGTTTAGAAGCTGAGGAGACTTTAGAGATCATTCTAGATATAAAAGATGCCAAGTAAGGAAACCTGAGGGAAAATGGGCCTGAGCTGCTTGGTTCTATATTCCCTGCCCACTTCCTCTTCTACCCCCGTCTCCTGGCTCCTTCTAGGCCTCCCTCACGTATCTAGACACTCTCATTAGGTCATTTCCCTTACCTAAGTTTAGAAAGATGTTTCTGTGACTGGTGAATGACTGTGGTTTCATTTCTGTCTCTGGGCTTTGGGACTTCGCCATCTTTCGGATTGCGCTCCTGGCCTCCTGCTGCTTTCTTTGGCTTGAAGGAATTAATCTCTAATATAAATCAGCTCCCTTTTTTCTGTTTCCTTTGTATTGATATATAAATGTTGTTTTTAGCATCACTCATCTTTATTTTCATGTTTCAGCCAAAGAAATGCTCATCTTCCTTCTCGTCTCTCTCTTTGCCAATACAATCCTGAAAATTTATTGTTACTTGAAGCTTCTTAGACTGCATTTTTAATATTCACAGACACCTCTTTTATCTTTCACATGATTTAATCATTTCCTTTTCTGTGATACCTTCACTTCTTGAACTTACTGTACTTTTGTTGAGATTATTTGCATCTTTGTCATTCTCCCCATAGAATGTGAGCTTCCTGAGGCCAGTTTCTGTGTGTAATTTATCTCTGCAACCTCAGTGCTCAGCATAAAAGCTGGTAAATAGGGAGAATTGATAGAAGTTGGTTGAACTAATAATTCCAAATCTGAAAAGTTCAGTATATCTGGACTATTTTCCAGATAATAAGGATTTTACACCTTACTTTCACACATCAAGATTATTGTGTGTACACTATGGGAAATTGTTTGAACATGACCATTTCTTTGTGAGTTAATACAGATACCGTGCATTCATTAATACCCTGGAGAGCCCAGCTGTTTCGAGCTTGTTCATAATATGGCCAGGATAATGTTGAGTGACTAGTCATTAAAAGAACCCTTAGAGCAGATCTAAAAACTTAAGCTATCTATCCTCGAACAAACAAACTTTGCTCTACTATTGGTCTCGTGGTACTTGCTTATCACCCTGAAGCAAATCCTGTCTACAGTATGCTGTTCCAGATGTGGCATCATTACTTGGGAAGCATGGCATGTATCTTGTGATATTATCGATGTAGTACATCCTTGGCTCAAATGTGCCAGTGTCTATAATATCTAAGACTGATTGGCAGGTCTCATGTGTTTAAAGAACCTGTTTTCTGTATTTGGACTCAGTATTTTGAGTGATAAGAAATGTGTCATATGAGTTGAGAATTACTTAAAAGGAAATCATTCTAACTTCTGAATAATGATGCAAAGGAAAGTCACATTTCCAGTTTTCTGCATTTTTTTTCTTAAATAAGCTCCAGTGTGTGGATTAAGTGTTTATAGGTGGCTTGATAACTTTGGTAACATCTATGCGCAGAGGTGACCATGAAAACATATTCAGCTTTAAGGATGCTTTCCCATTTAGAATAGTTAAAATATCATGCTTACAGAATGTTGTAATATCTGATGCTTTAGTGGTAACTACATTTGTGATAACTACATTATCTCTTAAATAGCTAAAATTTAAAATATTTCTTCACTAAATGAAATTACCCTGGTACTCCACACATTTCAAAGTCAGGGTTGAAGTAATTTTAAGTTTTTGGAACATGACTCTGACCTGGGTAGTAGACTGTGGCCTAATTGTCAGGAAACCTGTGGACTCCATTCTGTGGTAGAGGGGATTCTCAGTTCTGGTGCTTCTTTCTTTAGGGGTCAAGTGCTTATCACAATGTAAGCACATTAAAAGGATCATGAACAATGTGGAGACTCTGAGGAGGAGTGATTAACTTTGCAGGCGGCAGAAAGTGAAATCTGAGATGAATCTTGAAGGATGAATGAGCATTTTCTTATTATTGGAATGGGTCTGAACAGGGTGATGTGTTCTTCCTGTGAAACAGGGAATCAGAAAGGGCAAGGAACATTTATCACAGACATTTTGTCTACATATACATTTTGTTTTATCTCTAGTAGCTTGAGAATAGAGGAGTGGAGAGGAAAGAATGGATGGTGAGACACAACAAGAGAGACTTACGCAGCAGGTTTGGCAGAAGGACCAGAGGGGGAAAAAAAGAAATGGAGCGTTTTCATGACAGTGTCATTGTGGTGACTGACTTTGGAGTTCAGATTGTTTAGGGAAGTAAGACAGACCAGAACGGTGATGGTAAATCAGGTGTCATGGACCAGGAGGCAGGGGCTTTTATATGTGGGTATGAGAGTCTGTGTATATAGTTTAATAACAAATAGTTTGTACCTTGAGTTTGTTTGGTTAATAATTGACTTTTCAGTCTGTAGATATCCTGGCAGAGTATATTTCAAAATAATGGCATATTACTTCCTTCTTAAACAAGCTCTGTTTTTCTATTTGAATCGCTTTGTTTTATTACCTTCTCTAGAAATTATTTTTTTGGATTTAATTCCCAAGTACTTTTAATTTGATAGTAGAATCATGATATATTATGATAAATGGAAACTTAAAAGATATTTTGTTTATCTGTCCATCCAGACATGAAACTTATCATTTGGTTGTTCAATCCTTATTTTATATCTCTAGTAAGAAGAAATTCCTGACTTCCAGGGGCAGCTATTAACTCTTTTGCTTTTGTTAGTTTAATTGATAGAAAGGGAAAAAATTCATATTAAAACTAAGTAAAATGGAATAGTGCATACCACTAAACACCTCTTAGAATGGCTAAAATTACAAAGATAACCATATCAAGTGTTGGTGAGGGTGTCGAGAAACTGGAACTCTCATACAATACTGGCGGAAATGTGAAATGGTATAACCACTTTGGAAAACAGTTTAGCAGTGTTTTAAAACATTAAACATACACTTACCACATGATCCAGCCATTCCACCCTTAGGAAATGAAAGCATATGCTCATACAAAGATTTGTGCATGAATGTTCATATCATTTTTATTTATGATAGCCTCAAGTGGAAATAGTCTGTATACCCATCTACAGGTGAGTGGATAAAGAAAATCTGCTATATCCGTATGATGGCATTCTACTCGTCAATGAAAAGAAATGAACTTTTTGATACACACTACAACATGATGAATCTCAAATCTATCAAGTTAAGTGAAAGAAGCCAGACTCAAAAGGATATATATTGTATGGTTGCATTCATATAAAACTCTAGAAAATGCAGACAAACCTATGGTGACAGAAAGTAGATCAGTGGTTGCCTGGAGATGGGCAGAGGGGTGGCGTGGAGGGAATTTTATAAAGTGGCATGAGGAAACTTTCAGGGCTGATAGGTATATTCATTATATTGATTGTGGCGATGGTCTCACAAGTGCATATGTATGTCACAACTTTGCCAGATTTACACTTTAAATATGTGCAGCTTATTGTATGTTAATTATATCTCAATAAAGCTGTTTTTAAAAAATAAAAAAACCTACAGAAAAATTAGAATAATGTGTTCCCAGAGGTCATATTTACACATCAAAATACTGTTATTTGCATCTATATAACCCCTGTTGGGTACTCTTTAAGGTGTTTGACATTATAAATGACACCTTACAGAGTGGGATCTAGGTTACCTAATTACTGGCTTTTGGTGTTTTTTTAGGTTATCAGTCAAAAGAAAAAAATTCTTTTAAAAATTTTTGTTTACCATTTTCCTTATTTCTGACCAGTGAAATATGTTTGGGGAAAATAGCAAAAGTTCAGCCTACATGAGAGGTGGAAGACTTTTACCAATATTGTCAGTATCTTTTTCCTGTTTTGGTTCTGTATTTACAGAAGTAATATGGGTTCTGTATTGTATATCCCCTTTTGGGGGAGCTCCACGCGTCGTAGAAATGATATGGCGCCTGAGTGGAATACCTGGAGAGGTAAGGGTTTGTTTTAGGTTTTCCCACAGCATGGGCACTCTATTTCAGGGAGGAAAAATGGGCTTGTTTGAAATAATAGAATGAGCAGCTTCTGTGCTAAATATCTTGTTTGGGTACATCCGCCTAGTTAGCCGAAAGTCTACCAGAATTTTGTTAGAATTTCTAGAGGAGTTTCATCTCAGAGGGAGAGAATTAAACGTCCTGTGAGGTAATCTAAAAATCTGATTCCATTTTACTTTAGTGGAAAAAAATTAAAATATTAGTCAGGGCACTTTGGTCGCTTAGTGACAGAAATCCAACTCAACCAGGGTTAACCAGCAGCGAGATGTACTGGCTCCTGTTGCAAGTCAGGGTGAGGCGGGGCTTCAGGGCTCAGACAGTGTCTTAGAGTCCCCGTCTCTGGGATGGGTTCTTTCGGTCTGGTGGGCATCATGGTCAGTCCATAGTCTAAGACTGTTGTCACAGAACTACAATCCTTATAAACGAGCTAGGACTCCTTCAGTCACTCTGGCAAAAACCTGCCAGAAAGGACTTTGATGGGCCTGGTTGGGGTATATACCTCTACCTGAAGCAATTGCTGTAGGTTATTTGATAGGGTACTCTGAGTAGGCTTGAGTTAGGAGTGGAAATTAGGGGAGCGAGGGTGAGACCCACTCTAATCATACAGAATGAGTTTCTTAAACTAAAAAGCAGGTCTGGTACTGCCTGGAGCTTTCCAGGAGACAGCTGTCCAGTGCCCTGTACACCTAATGAATGATGCTAAATCTGGGAGGAGTACTGGGATGAACATCTTTGGGTGGGCTGGGGAATCTTGTGACTGATTATTTCCTTTGAACAGATCCTTTGAGATGAAGTCACTAGGTCAGACGCTGTGAACATTTTTAAGGTTTTGCTGCAGATTGCTGCATTTCACTGCGCTTAGGTTAGACCAAATTATCCTCCCACCAGCACTGTGTGAGAATGTCACTGTATCTTGTCACCGGCATTAACTGTTATCATTCAAAAGTTCTTTGCCACTTAGATTTCTAGAAAATAGGAATTTATTGATTTAGTTTGTATTTTTCTGGTTACTAATGAGACTGTTTACTCTTTTGAGAATTGTTAGTTCATATACTTGTCAGTACGTGTGTAAAGTTCTAAATTGATTTGTAATTAAACTCATTGTCTGCAAGCGAAAATAACAAGATTGATCAGGTTGGCTTATATGATGGCTCAAAATCAGAAGTCACTAGCAAGTCAAATTTGACACTTGCAAATAAATCTTTCTGTTATTAAACGAAACATTGCTGATTTACTTTTAGGACAACATGTATTTTCACACTAAATTAATACTTTAAATCTCAACTTTATTGTTTTTTTCACTTGTATTGTTTCTTTAAGTTCTGTAAAAGCTGTCATCATAAATTGTTTGTAGCAAATTTTAACACTGTATATATTTTTGTTAAAATGTTACTTCCATAACAAACCTCTTACAGATCAATAAGAAAAACACAAACAACCCAGAGAGAAACTGGGCAAACAGTATGAACAGGAAGTTCTCAGATGGAGAACCCCGAATGTCTCCAATAACCAATAACCACGTGGAAAGATGCTCAATTTCTCTAGTAATCATGGAGTAACCAGGGAAATGTGAAATTATCTCAACAATAAGATACCATTTCACACCCATCAGTTTGGTAAAACATTTAAAAGTGTGATCAAGACCAGATTTCAGACACTGTGGTGGGCCAGGGAATTGGGTGCTGTCCTCCAGGGCCAGAGGGAGTATAGAGTCTGGACCCACCTCCTTGATGGAAGTGGCGAATGTCTGCTAGTCTGTAGTTTATCTTTTAATTCCTCATTTATGGTATTTTCCGTAGTTCAGAAGTTTTTTTATTTGAATGCAGTAAATATATATCAATCTTCTCATTTGTGGTTTGTATTTTTTATGTCTTCTGAGGGGAAAAGTTTTTGCTCCTTCAAAGTCATAAAGATATCTTTATGTATTTTCTTCCAAAAGTTTTAAAGTTTTACTTTTTACATTTAAGTCATCATTCTTCCTCAAGAAAAAAAATCCTCACTGTACTATGAGGACAAAGATCTATTCCTTGATATCATGATGGAATCTGAAGTTCTTGCCTTGACAGACAAAAAATTACATAAAAACTTGCAACCCCCCGAACCTACTGATTTACCATTTGTTCTTCTTAGTCCCACTTCAGGCCTTGACTCGGTTGCACTACTGGAAATCCAGCTACCCCAGAATGGATGTAGAAAAAGTACTGATGAGATGGTTGGAGATGAAGGCTAACAGGGCAGTAACGCCCAGCAGAAGGGTGGCTGGCCAGGTTCTGGAGCTGGCAGGTTGTGGTCCTGAGGCAGGAGCTGGGGCATGTGGGCTGTGGCTGTGAACCAGGCTTGGGGGTCAGACTTCTGGGCTTCCGGCCCTTGCTTCCCATTCATTAGTTTAGGCAAGTTACTTAACCTCTCTTTCACTTTCTTTCTATATAAAATGTAGAGCACAGTCACTGCCCTGATTAATATGCTTATTTTGAGGATTATATGAGATATTTATGTAAAATTGTAGCACAAGGTTCAGTAAATGTTAACCGCTATGAGGAAGGGGAATCAAGCCAGGGGTCTGATTGCAGGCGTTTATGACACTTCCTGAAAGAGAGATGTTATTTTTTAATTCATTTATATGGTTGGCTTTAACGATGTTCCTTGTGTACAGGACAGGCAAACTTAGAAGGGAGGGAGGGAGGCAGGAAGGAGAAAAGGAAAAAGAAAGGAAGAAAGAGAAAGTTCCTTGACACACCCACTCCTACAGAGTGATTTTGCTGCCTGCTCCATCAAATCCTTCATTTATTTGGGGAATGGGTATCTTTTATCACATGGCACAAATAGGTTTATTTCTTTGGAGTTAAGAGAACATGCTTGCTTATGTAAGTGGGCTCTGTGAAGTGGTTCCCGTGCAGGTCTAGTGAGTTGACTTCAGGAATTTCTTTTTAGTGTAGAGACATTCCAACTTGGTTTACAAGATGCTTCTTTTAAGAACCATTGAGAAATGACAATCTGCTTGGGAAATGACTTAATGGGGAATTGATAAAGCACTGTTTTTACACTGGAGAGCATTATAACAATAATTTCTGTGGTGACAATACAGCTGAGTTTATGAAGTTTTAAAAAGTCTTCATGTTGGGGCCGCCCGGTGGCGCAGCGGTTTAGTCTGCGCTTGGCAGCCCGGGGTTCGCTGGTTCGGATCCCGGGCGCCCGCCGACGCACTGCCTGTCAGCCATGCTGTGGCGGCGTCCCGTATAAAGTGGAGGAAGATGGGCACGATGTTAGCCCAGGGCCAGTCTTCCTCAGCAAAAAAGAGGAAGATTAGCAACGGATGTTAGCTCAGGGCTGGTCTTCCTCACAAAAAAAAAAAAAAAAGTCTTCAATGTTATGTCTGAAAAATAAGGTAGACATTTTTTATTTGATTAGTAACTTGGTCTCAGTTATTTAAACTATTACCACTACCCTTTTCAGATAAGTGATTTTTTTTTTCCCACATGTGGAAACACAAAGCCTTTTCTTTCTCAAATGTTGTTTTTATTTATTTATTTATTTTTTGTGGGGAAGACCAGCCCTGAGCTAACATCTGTTGCCAATCTTCCCCTTTTTGCTGAGGAAGACTGGCCCTGGGCTAACATCCGTGCCCATCTTCCTCCACTTTATATGGGACACCACCATGGCATGGCTGACAGGCAGTGCGTCGGCGGGTGCCCGGGATCCGAACTCGCGAACCCCGGGCTGCCAAGCGCGAACTAAACTGCTGCGCCACTGGGCGGCCCCCTCAAATGTTGTTTTTAGATGAATAGAATGCATTAGCATTGCTGCTGCTGTATTAAAGTTATCAATAAAAGTGAGAAAAAATAAAAAGAACCATCTTTAATAGGTTTATCCTTTATCATTGATGGTATCATTAATTTGCACATTGGGACATTAAGCAAGGACATCTCTGGGCCCTGGTCTGGTGCTCACGTGACTCTGCAGTCATCACAGATTTGGACTGTGTTTGGCTTTCTTGAGCTGCTTTTGTTGATGAACTTTGTCCTCAGAGGGGTGGCTAGCAGATGCTTAGGACTTGGACAGTCTAAGGTGTAGCCCTCTAAGACTTAACTTTAGAAAATAGTAATATACTTATTATTCCTTTTCTAGTTATATGGTCTCAGAGGTGACAACCCCATTTCTGTTGCCGTAGCTCTTATAGAAAAAAATATATGGTTCTCTGGGAAAAAAGGAATTTTGTATTCTGGAACTGTAGTGTTAGAACCCTGTAAGCTAGGAATCTTGGAGGCATGGCCACCTGTTGAGGACACCATATGCACTGTGCCCACCTTTTAGCCAAATCTATTTGGATGCTGAAACATTAGTGTTTGTTTCTACACTACATTATTATTTGAAACAATTTAGGCCAGTTGGGCTGTGTGTTGTGAGTTACTGTAGGGACAGAGGGACTACACTGTACCTTCTCTGCTGAGGCCTGGCTTCCTGGGCTGACAGCACTAAACTGCGCCCAACAAGGTCCTGCCTTTTAATTAGACCATGTATAGCATCTTTTGTAAGTCCCGCTTCTTTATCGGGGGGTCTAGGGAGCCAGACAAGGTCAAGTCTCTTTTTGAATCTAAATACCGTAGTCAAGAAAAAAACCAGTCTTTGCCAAACTGCAGAGACCAGGCTTTTGCAGGCCCCTGATGGATATCGTCTCTTCTGAAGGCCCCATTCTCTTCTACTCCTCAGTGTTTACTTCCATCTCGGTGATTTTTATCCTCCATCATATCCCTCCATATCCCCCAAATTCTTCTCTTAGCTCATTCTTTCCTTTGCTTGTCCTTTTTATTGCTACCACCCTTGTTCAAGTCTTTATTGAGTCTCACCTGGGTTATTGCAGTGAAACCCCACTGATCTCCTGCCTCGTGTCCCTCCTAATCCATCCTTCACATAGCTGCCCCGTAATCTTCCCAAAGGAGCACTGGGATTTTGTTACTCCCCTTGCTGAAAACACTCCTGCCTCCTTGATGCCTGTGGAATAAAGCAGAGCTCCTGTCTGCGGCCCTCAGGGCTCTGCTGTCTGGGCTACAGTGTTCTCCCGCATCGTGGCCTGCACTGTATCCACACTTTGTCTTTGGCTCTTGCTGGAGTGTGCTTTCCTGTCATTGCCTTTGGAAATGCTCAGTGGCCCACCTTCTTTGTGACGGCTTCCTTGATGACCTTACGCAGAAGAGTACATATTTCACATTCGTTCACTGGTTGCTTCTTATTCCTTCAGCAAACATTCTGTAAGGATGTGCAGGGGACATAAAGAATAGTAAGACACGGCCCTTGTTCTCAGGTCAAACCAGTTGTGGAGCAGGTCATATAAACAATGATCTGTAATATAATATGTTAAATTCTAAAATAGAAGTATTACAAAGTGCTGGGATCACAGACTCTGTGTACACAAACACCTTGAAGGCAGGCCTTGTTTGTCCATTTTTTGTTTAATCCTTTTTGTGTCATGTAGGGTTTTTGGTAATGTTAGTTGCTGTTTTCTAAAATGCATTTATTACTGAATGTTCCTTCTGCACTGTTCTCTTGCGGTACTGCAGTGACCTTGCATTTCTCTGGTGACTCTGCTTTCCTTTTTCCGTCACTCCTTCCTTTGTATCTTCCTTAGATACATGTATGAGTAAGGAAAATATTTACTCAGTTTAAAAACAAATAATTTTTATCCTACTTCACACATTATATTTCACCATTTTGAAAACTGTCAATTTTATTTCTTTTCGGGTCATTTGTTTATGGAACAAATGTTTATTCTTTTAACAATGTTTTCCAGTAAAACAGATTGTTTTGCAGTGGCTTCACAACCCAGCTCAGTGTCTGGTTGCTGGCAGGTGCTCAGCAATTCTTCTAGTACAGAAACTAGAAGGAGAAACTTTGCTCCTTAAGCTGTTGCTCAGACTGGTTTACTTAGAAGTTCCTGTGAAAGTTTTCCTTGCTCACCCGAATTTAGTATTGTTGAGAGCCATCCAAGGCCTCCCAGGGAGACTTCTCCAGGTATCCCCTCTGAACTGTTAGGCAGAAGGGCTTGCAAGCTCTGGGGAAAATGCGCTCTGACTCCCATTTGCTCTTCATCCATCCCTCTGCAGAGGACAACTGCAGGTTTGTGGTATCCCCAGAAGGTACTGTCTTAAACGTACACAGTGTGTCAGTGATTTGCAAGCCTCATAAGGGCAAGGACCTCATTTACCGTGTTTACCATGTGCGCCCTGTATCCAGCACAGTCCCTGGTGTGCGGATAAATGAGGAAATGTGGACCGAAAGCCTGGTTTTGCCTTTTACTGAAGTAGTGTTTTAATCAGTGCCCAGATTGTGAATAAATGTGTTGAGTACACATTGTGTGCTAGCCTGCCTCCTACCATTGTCTGCGGGGATGTGGCAGGCACAGGCCAAAGATGCAGTTTAGCAGAAGGAAAACAGCTCTAGGAATCAGCAGTATGCCAGCTTCTTAGGAGGCAATCCCTTGCAAATCCTCCCTGTGCTTTTAAAGGTTGTTAAGATTTAGAAAACGAACACCTATCTGATAAGTCTTCTGCAGGCTCAAGGCCGTTCCGTGCCCCTGCCTCTGCTGAGGTTGTGCCGTCCTGGTGGGGCGCAGCACCAGGGTGAATGAGCCTTTCGCGAGTCAGCGGCACACAGGGGCTGTGGGTCTTGGGCACTGGGCAGGGACAGGAGCCTGGGGTTTGAGGGGTCGGGTGAGGTTGCAAATGGTCATGGTAAGTTTATAGCATCTAAGTCACACAAAGTGTGCTCTTATAGGGGAGGTGGTTAAAAGCTCTTGATTAGAGGATACTTTAAAATGAAGTATTTAGGAATGTTTCAAGGAATAATAAAGACTGATTTATAAGCATTCTTATAAATGTAGAAAATTTAAGCTCAAGTGTTAACTTAAAACAGTGATGACACAATGAATAAACAAAATTATTTTTTTCTTTCCTAACAAGATGACTCTTCGTTAAAGCTTCTTTCCATTCTTCTCATTCCCAGATGATTTTTATTTCTTTTCAATTATTTTCAAGATATTAGAGTTTAAATCAAGGACATTCATTTTCTTTCTTTTTTTTTTCATTTTTATTGATGTCTTAATAGTTTGTAACAATGTGGGGTTTTAGTTGTACATGATTATTTGTCTGTCACCATGTGGATGCATCCCTTCACCCCTTGTGCCCACCCCCCACCTCGCTTCCGCTTGGTAACCACCAACCAGCTCTCTCTGTCTGTGTGTTCGTTTATATTCCACATATGAGTGAAATCATGTGGTGTTCGAAGGACATTCATTTTCTAATAGGATAATTTCATTTTTTTGGTCATTGGAATGGAAGTTCAATTTAAGTGGCTAATTAGAGATACTTAAATTTATTTTTTCCTATCAAACAATATTCTTCTTGTGGAAGTTATAGAATATTTATTAAGGCTATCTGGAGATACATGTGGACAGTGTTCTCTGTACCTTAAAGTGATCATTTTATATTTATTCACATTAATTTTGCAGCATCAAGGGAAAGCTATGATGAACCATGAATCTCCTTGAATAGCTACAGCTAGTTTGAAATCACTTTGAGAGGAATCATCTGTAGTTCAGTAGATTGTGATATTTTGGGAATATTTTTGAGCTCCTGTATTAGGAATACAACAGACATCACCTCAAATAACAGACATGTAATTGTTTCATATTATTAAAATAATATTGGTGTGCTCAATATTTTAACATATAAGTTATTCAAATAAGTACTTTTTTTAGACTATTCAAGTTTATTTTTTCAAGCTTCATTGATGTATAATTGACATATAATGTTATGTAAGTTTAAGGTGTACAGTGTGATGACTTGATACACATATATATTTCAAATTGTTCACCACAATAAGATTAGTTAACACATCCTTCACCTCACATAATTATCATTTTGGTGTTGTTATGGTGAGAACATTAAAGCTCTGTTCTCATAGCAACTTTCAAGTATACGATACAGTATTATTAACTATAGTCACTATGCTATACATTAGAGCCCCTGAACTTCCTCATCTTATAACTGAAAGTTTGTATGCTTTCATCAGTATCTCTCCATTTTCCTACCGCCTAGTCCCTGCAACCACCATTTTACTCTGTTTCTGTAGTTGGATGTTTTTAGATTCCACATATAAGTGAGTCATACAGTATTTGTCTTTCTCTGATTTATTTCACTTAGCATAATGCCTTCAAGGTCCATCCATGTTGTTGTAAATAGCAAGATTTCCTTCTTTTTTATGGCTGAATAATATTCCATTTATATATACACTACATTTTTTTTATCCATTCATCTGTCAGTGAACACTTAGGTTATTTCTATGCTTTGGCTATTGTGAATAATGCTGCAGTGAATATGGGAGTGCAGAGATCTCTTCGAGATCCTGATTTCATTTTCTTTGGATATATACCCAGAAGTGAGATTGCTGGATCTTCTGGTAGTTCTATTTTTAATTTTTTGAGGACTCTGCATACTGTTTTCCATAGTCGCTGAACTAATTTTATTCCCACCAACTGTGCAACAGGGTTCCCTTTCTCCATATCCTTACCAGCATTTGTTATCTCTTATCTTTTAGATAATAGCCCTCCTAACAGGTGTGAGGTGATAGCTCATTGTGGTTTTGATTTGTGTTTCCCTGATGACTAGTGATATTGAGTACCTTTTCATGTACTTGCTGACCATTTGTATGTCTTCTTTGGAGAAATGTCTATTCAAGTCCTGTGCCCATTTTTAAATTGGATTGTTTGTTTACTTGCTGTTGAGTTGTATGAATTCTTTACCTGTTTTAGATATTAACTCCTTATCAGCTATATGGTTTGCAAATACTTTTTTCCATTCTTTAGGCTGCATTTAACTTTGTTGATCATTTCTTTTGCTGTGCAGAAGCTTTTTAGTTTGATGTAATCCCGCTTGCTGATTTTTGGTTTCATTACTTGTGCCTTTGATGTTATATCCAAAATATCATTGGCAAGACCTATGTCAAGGAGCTTTCCTCTTATATTTTCTTCTAGGAGTTTTACGGTTTCAGATCTTACCTTTAATTCCTTAATCCATTTTGAGTTAATTTTTGTGAGTTGTATAAGATAGGGGTCCAATTTCATTATTTTACATGTGAATATCCACCATTTATTAAGGAGACTATTGTTTCTCCTTATGAGTGTCCTTTCCTCTGTGAGTATTTTTGGCTCCCTTGTCAAATACTAGTTGACCATGTATGCATGAGTTTATTTCTGGGCTCTTGCTTCTGTTCTGTTGAGCTGTGTTTCTGTTTTTATGTCAGTACCATACTGTTTTGATTACTGTAGCTTTGTAATATAGTTTGAAATCAGGAAGCATGATGCCTCCAGCTTTTTCTTTCTCAAGATTGCTCTGGCTATTTGTAGTCTTTTTTGGTTCCATATGAATTTTAGGAATGTTTTTTCTGTTTCTCTGACAAGGGATGTACTTTCCTTTTTTTGTGAGGAAGACTAGCCCTGAGCTAACATCATTGCCAATCCTCCTTTTTTTTTTTGCTGAGAAAGACTGACCCTGGACTAACATCCATGCCCATCTTCCTCTACTTTATATGGGATGCCGCCATAGCATGGCTTGACAAATGGTGTGTCTGTCCGCACCCGGGATCCGAACCTGTGAAGCCTGGGCCGCCGAAGCAGAGCACGCGAACTTAACGGCTGTGCCACTGGACTGGCCCCAAAAGGGATGTACTTTTAAAAGTATAAATTTGTAATAGATAATCCATAGTTGTTTGAGGAATAAAGGATATTGCAGCCACATTATCATGCAAAATTTTAAATGTAACTTATGTGCAACTTTGCCACATTTCACCACTACCCCTTCTGTTTATTTAGAGTGGAAAATAAATAACTCTGTAGCTTTTTAAATTTCCTAATTATTTCTCAAGTTGGAATGAATTGCTGCTGATAATGAAAGCATTTTCCCTCCATCTGCAGAAACAGCAGCTTCTGTTAAAAGCTGGATTATCACTTCAAGAACCTCAAATTAATGTAGTTATTAAATCTTAGAGAGGCAAGATCATTTTTAAAACCTCCTAAGAAGACACATTTCATGTATATTCATTTTAACTATGAAACATATTATAGTTAGTATCATGGGGAAATGATTGCCATATTTAGACGGTCTGCAATTCTTCAGCTATTCAAGCCTGATATTGAGTATTGAAAACCTTGGGTCCCAAAAGAGCAGGGGTATGTTAGCAGTGAACTCTTTCCACTGACCTTATTTTGAGGCTTTACTAGTCTATAAAACTTTTCTTACTTTTAGGAAAATAACGTTTTAACAAAATTTTGTTTGTTTTTTAATCTATTTTGCTCTTAATTGTCTTTTTACAGCGCATTTATTTATTTGTTTATTTTAACCTGTTTTCTGGTTCAGGGCCTCAGACTCTGAAAGACTGGGCTTCTCATTCTTTTGGCAGCTTCATCGCCCTCTTCTGTGCCAGCTGCTGGGTTTAAAGTGGATTTCTGCTCTCCAGGAGCTCAAGTTAAGTGCCAGAAGCAGGCAACAAAATGAATTATTGTTCTGAAATAGGTGTGCTCTGATAGAGAGTGATGTTGGAGCACACAGGAGGATTATCCTGTCCAGCAAAAAGAAAGTTAGGAGCCTTCTGAGAGGAGTGGATGTTCATTATCTGTCCTTGGTGTGAAAACATTATATAGCTTTACTGTTTAAATGAAGGTCATCATCCGTTCTCACTTTCAAGTGAAAGCAACCTAGTTTCCTGGTAATTAATACAATATTTGTATTTACTGATGGTAACTGAAATTTCTGGTCTCTTAATTTTTGTCTATGTCATTTTAAATAGAGTGTTGACTTTTGCATTATTTTGTTTTAATCTCGAACCTATTTTTCATTATATGTTTATTAGTCATTGTTTCTCTCTTGTTGTTGAAGATTTTTTAATCTTCATTTATTTAACATTTATTATGTATCCAGAATTTAATGTTAGTTCAAAGTCAGACTGGGAGTATATACTTCATCTTTTCTTGTAGGATTTTTTTCAGTCTATTCCTCTAGTATTTGTCATGCCTGTTCACTTGAGATTTAAAGTTTTTTGGTGTGTTTTTTCCCCCATTTTCTTAAGTATTCTCCCAAACAATATGCAATGGGTTCATGTTTTCTTATCCTTTATTTTTTGAACTGATGTGTTAGGTAAGAATGATATATTTAGCTTTTGTCACAGGACCATAATTAACAAAATGGGTCTTTATCATTTATTTATTCTTTTATTCAACAGTGTTTATGTAGCTCATTGTGGTAAGTTCAGCAATGGAGGATGCAGTTATCACTACTGAGGGAAGAGAAAGTTGGAAGGAAGCAGTGGTCAGCAGGGTCAGTTGTCACAAAGTGGCCGAGTAAAGTAAGACTGAACGAGTTCCCATCGCTTCAGCCCCAGGAAGTTCTTGGTGGCCTTGGGGAGAGCAGTTGGCAGTGGGGGAGTGGGCAGCAGCCAGTTGCTGTGGTGCTCAAGAGTGGCTGGCTGGAGTCTTCCTCTTGTTTTTGGCGAACCCCTAATTTGGGACTTTCAAGAAAGCTTCACAGAGTTCTCCAACTTCAAGACTGCCTGTTGATAAATTTATTCCCCATCTTGAATCAAAGGATGATTTAATGCAAACCTTGAGATGAAATCTTTAGAGCAGCCGAGAATGTTTGAGAGTTTATAGTTAAAGGTTGCGTACGCCATTCTGGCCATAGAGTAAATCAGTGAGAAAATATATGTTTGTTTTATTTAATTTTGTTTTTGTAGATTTGTAGAAAACCCACCATTAGGGGTATTTTTCAGAAGCTTCTTAAATCCAGTTGGAGGTCTTGCCTTCCTCAGGGTGTATCATCAGGGGAGAGTAAAATAAGCAGTAAAATGAGCTTTTCCCAAGTATGAAGGAACAGACATTTGCTTTTCACACGTGTAATGTACGTGCAGCCTGCTTGCTGACTGACTAAAGAGCATGAAGCTGCATAGGCAATCATGTGGACGTTGGGATTGCTAACTAGTGGATCTCTGAGAGAACAAAAACGAAATCCCATCTTCTGTTTCTTATTCATTCCACCCTGTGTCCACAGGGATGCAGCATTTGTGAAGGAATCAATTATCCATTTGTTAGTCAGAGGAGCCTCACAAATTATACATTAGCAGATTGATTTCTTAGGTTCACTGTTGGGGGGCCGGTAGCTTAAGTTGGGATGATGAGGAGTGTCAGGGGAAAAGGAGTTGCCACAAAGAACGCCATTAAAAGCAGCTTTCGAAATGACCGTGAATTTATTCCTAATTGAAGAGCTGACATAATCCATACTAAGTGTATTTATTTCAAGCATTTTACATTAGGTAATTGATTATCACATGAGGTGTACATGTTGGTAATTTTGCCTTTTCTTTAAATTTGAGAACTTGAGACCACCTGTAGTGGACTTGGATTTAGAAGGTATGTGCTGGTCCTCGCCCCCTCCTGCTTACTCGGGCTTCTTTTTTTGTTCCATTAAGGAAACATTTTTGTATGTTCTATAGTGTCAGCTTGACATTATTGATTTTTGAACAAACTCACTTGTATTGTCCAGAATTCCAAACATGTCTCCATTAGGAATAAAATTGTAGCTAATGGAAAATACAGCTGAGGCCATTTTTCTCTGGTCTTTTTTTCCTCTGGTTCCTTATACTTACCTACGTCTAGTCCAGTATCCCATTTTCAAATACACCCCCTCAATTATATATATATAAAACAGGCAATTGGAAAAGTCAATATTAAAGAAAGACAGAATCTTGCAGTCCAGTATCTCTCCTGTACCCTCTCTCGTTTTCCTGTTTTTTCTTGTTGTTGTTTATTTCTAGTATATAGAAATGATAGATACACGTAAGGCATTTGTTCCTATTTGAGAGGAATGATTTTTCCATTGACAGCTGTAATATTGAAATCCTGTTATTTATTTGTTTATTAAATGGTATGGAACTATTATAGAAACTGATACACATAATGATGATATTCGGTTATCACTCAAGATGAAAATATGTGCTGCGGGTCCCCAGAATGATGGCTTTACTAATCAGGATTAACTTTGGTTTCTCTTTGTTTTTAGATTAATGAATTTGCTACATAATCATTTTAAAAATATTTATCTTTTGATTACAAACAAAATAAATATTTGTTGTAGAAAATTAGCAAAACATAAAAAGGGACAACCTAAACAATAATAATATCTCAGCACCCAGGTATAACACATGCTAATATTTTGGAGTATGTACTTCCAGTCACATATATTGTACACAAATACCTGTAAATATAGTAGTATTTATAAATACTGAGTTGTACTTACCCGGAGCTAGCTAAGTTGTGAGATTTGAGGCACAGTCCTCCAGACTGCCGAACCTGCTGAAGACTTCTGACACCAGCTGCAAGTTCTGGGGATTGCCAAAGCCACCCTCATATTTGATAATTAGCTAAAGGACTCACAGAACTCACTGAAAGCTATTATATTCACAATTATGGTTTGTTACAGGGAAAGCATACAGGTCAAAAAATCAGCCAAAGGAAGAGATGCATAGGACAGAGCCTGGGATGGTTCTAAAAGTGAAGCTTCCATTGTCTTCGGGACAGTTTACCCTCCTGGCATAGATTGTCAACCAGGGAAGCCACCTCAGTGTTCAGGATTCTTAGTGGGACTCTTATTACGTAGGCATGATTGGTGGATGGGTTGTCCACATGGTTGATCTCAGCTTCCAGGTTGACCAATACCCTGTGACCCAAAGCTCCCACCGTAAATCACAGGGTTGGTCTTTCTGGTGTGGCCAGCCCCCACTATAAGGCTGTCAGATATGCAGGTGTGACACAGATTGTCTCCCAGAAGCCCAGGGCAAAAGCCGGATCTCTTTAGTCAAGGCCAAATTCTTTTCTACATAATGCTTTTTTTTCAACGAAATTAAGTTAAATTAGTTTTTTGTTTATGCTTTTAATTTTTATCATTTAGATTCCTTGCTCTTAGAAACTTAGATAATTTCCATTTCTCAGTTTCTTTATAAAAGAAACCTGCTGTGAAAAGCATCTTTCCAAAATAATCTTTTTACTTCTCCTTGGGTATAAGAGGCAATGTATATTTTAAAGAATTTTCATACACATTGCCAAATGATCCTTCGGAAAGTTTCTCCAAATTTGAAATCCTACCAGCAGCGTAAGAGGAGTGTCTATTTTGTGCTTCCTTGCCCAAACTAGGTACTTTAAAAATCTTTTCTGACTCCATAGGCAAAATATCTCATTGTTTCAGTTTTCATGTATTTGTTATTACTGAGGGTGACTCTTATTCTTGTTTACCTACAGTTTGTTCTGTTTCTTTTGTGAGTTGACTGTTTATTTGATTTGATTTACATGAGTAAAAAATCCAAATTTCTTCAAAAACTAAAGAAAATTTAAAAATGTACAATAAGCTGCAAAGTTGTTTGCAGTATACATGACGAGGGGTAAATATGCCTTATCTATATAATAACCTCTCGTGAATCTGTTTTAAAATTATGGACATCCCAATAGTGAAACGGTTTCTTTCTCTGAATTCATGCTTAGAACTTAGAGTTTTAAGATTTTAGTTTTTACTGATGTATTAACTGGCTTTTCCCTTCAATTGTATTTGAAGTGACCCAAAAAATAGAAAATATTTGTACTCTCCCTTTAAAATAAGTAAGGGAAGGAGGTAGTAATGAGCATATGCTAAATACCTCATCTTGTAAATGAGTCAGTTAATGCAATTGTGTTGATTTTGGGGGAGACATAATTCGAGTATAACTTATAATTTAAAGATAATCACAAGAAGATAAAGGTAGAATGAACAGCATCTAAATTCTTCCTAGATAGACAAGAGAAAACAATTTGAGTAATATAGCAAAAGAATAATGAAATAGGGGTATATAATTCTAAAAAATATAAAATAATGTAACAACTAAGATAAAGCTAAACGGGCCAGATATTTTCTTACTAAAAGAAAAATAGCCTCAGCTTTGAAGAACACATATCCCATAAGATGATGGAAGTGAAAAATAAAGCTGTGAGCAAAAATGTACTGTAAAGAGCCAAACAAAAGTTAAGCACATTGGCAATAAAAATGTGAGAAAAAGTCGAGTTTAAGGCAAAAGAGAATTAACCAGTAGAAGGCATATTATATTGATTACCTGTATAAGTTAAAAGGAAAATATAACAGTTATACCCTTTGATGTGTCAAATTATAGGGCATCTATTTCCGGACTAAAGTTTATTTGAAATTCAAGGAGAAATGGACAAAATTACAATTGTAGTGGGAAGTTTTTGAAACATATTTCCATCAGTATTTGATAGATTATGAAGAAAAAAGTAAATGAGGATATGTCAAAAATTAAATAATATAAATAATGTGATTGAGAATATGTATTTTGAATCTCAAAATAGAGAATATAAATTATTTTGAAATGATGGTATCTTAGGTTTCAAAGAGAAATCAAATTTCTAAAAATAGATATTATACAAACTGCATTTTCTCACCACAATTTTAGTCACACTAGAGTTTATTAATAACTGATAAATAAACAAATAACACCATCACCATTGTTGGAAGTGAAACAAAATAAAACAAAATGTTACTTTTCTCTAAGAGGGAATAGTTATTGCAATTACACTTTATTTTCTGATCTCTGGTTTGTAGCCAATGATATACTCAACAGAAAGTGCAAGACACTTTATTATTTTATGATTAACAAACAAGCAATTACGGCTAACAAGCACTATATTAATGTGAGGAAATTAGATTAAGGTCAACAAAATTGTTCACAGACGAAAGGAAAAACTAATGCTGAATAGGAATAGAAATTAATAAATTAGAAAACGTTAAAAATACAGCAAATTGATTAAACTCTTCTATAAAAATGCCAGTACAACTGACAAACATCTGATAAGGATAATCAAAGAAAAAAGGAAATAAAATATTTGTATACATGTAAGATACTGCTATGTATATATTTTCATATTTGCAAATAGGAAATAGGAAAATTAATGATACCTACCTCATAGAATTGCTGTGAGGATTAAATGATATGTGTAAAACTCTTAGAATAGAGCCTGATGCATAATAAGCATATAGTAAATGTTAACTTAGTAGTAGTATTACTACTTACTATTATAATGGTATTAATATCATTAGTATTATTAAAATATTAAATGAACAGAAAGTAACATAAAAAATACTTTCATCACCAAGAATTTGAAATGCACTGTCATCTGGGAAAAAATAAATGACTAAAATAGAATTAGAACATTTGACAGTCATGGGAAAAAACACAATCTAAGAAATATCCCATTGAAGGTATTGCTCCCAGACATTTTCATGGGTAAGTTCTTTTCAATTTCAATTAAAATTTTTAAATTTTTTTATTGTGAAATATAACTTTAAAAAGTACATAAAATGTGCAGTGAAACAAACAGTTATAAAGCAAACAGTCATGTCACTACCACTCTGTCAAGAATAGACCATGTGAGGCATCTACCCAATGGACGTGAAATCAACCATCACAAGAGGCGTATGCACCCCTATGTTCATTGCAGCATTATTCACTATAGCCAAGAAGTGGAAGCAACCCAAGTGTCCCTCAACTGAAGATTGGTTAAAGAAGATGTGGTATATATATACAATGGAATACTACTCAGCCATAAGAAAAGACACAATCGTCCCATTTGCAACAACATGGAGGGACCTAGAGGGTATTATGTTAAGTGAAATAAGCCAGAGAGAGAAGGACAGACACTGCATGAACTCACTCATATATGGAATATAAGTGAACACACGGACAGAGAGAACTGATTGGTGGTTACCAAGGGGAAGGGGGGTGGGGGGGGCACAGGGGGTGGGAGGTTGCATCCACAAGGTGACGGACAAACAAAAATGTACAACTAAAACCCCACAGTGTTATAAACTAAGACATCAATAAAAAAAAAAGTCAAAAAAAAAAAAAAACAAACAAATAAAAAAAAAAAAAGAATAGACCATGTGATCCCCCTGCTCACAGTTCCCTTAGAGGAACCCACTGTACTGACCTTTGTAGGAATAAGTGCTTAGCTTTTCTTTTTCATTTTATGCCCTCTATGTGTACCCCCTGTACACTACTGTATAATTTTGCCTATTTTTGTATGTTATATAAATGGAATCATATTTTACATACTGGGAATAAGAAAAGGATGCTCACTGTCATTGCTACTGCCAGAATAAAACAAAGTGTAAGACCTCTAAGAGGAAAAGTATAAAAATTTAGAGACATTAAAGAAGGCCTAATAAATGGAGAAATGCTCCATGTTTATGGATTAGAAGAATCAATATTGTAAAGACATCAAAGGAAAAGCTCTCAACATCTCACCATTAAGGAAGATTGAGGAGTTTTTCTCCTAGTATGCTAAGAATTTTTACCATGAATGGGTGTTAAGTTTCATCAGACACTTTTTGCATCAAGTGAGATGATCTTATGATTTTCCTCTTTATTTTATTAATGCAGAAAATCATATTATTAATTTCCATATGTTAGACCAGTCTTGTATTTCTGGAATAAACGTGGCTTTTCTGTATATGCTATTAATATTTTCCTTAGGAGTTTTCCATTTCTGTTCATGAGTGAGATTTACGTCTACTTTTCTTTCTCTTATCATCCTTGTTGCATTTTGCTACTGTAAGGTTATGCTGGCCTGGTAAAATGAGTTGGGGAGCTTTTCCTTATTCTTCTGTTCTCTGGAAGAATTTGTGTATGATTGGATTTGTGTGTGTGTGTGAGGAAGATTGACCCTGAGCTAACATCTGTGCCAGTCTTCCTCTATTTTGTATATGGGATGCTGCTACAGCATGGCTTGATGAGTGGGTTCTGAACCCGTAAACTCTGGGCCACCCAAGCAGAATGTGCAAACTTAACCACTATGCCAGTGGGCTGACCCCAGAATTTTTTATTCTTTGAACTATCTCTCATGAAGTTAATATTTCTAGTGAGTGAGATTGATAGTAAATAAGATAAATAAGTAAAATACATGGTAAGATACATAGTGGTAAGTGCTAAGGAGAAAATAAATTAAACAGTGAAGGAGTTATAAAATGTTTGAGTGAAATGTTGAAATTTTAGATTAGGGAGCCAGAGAGTGTCACTGAGAAGATGACTACCAGTGAAGAGCTGGAAAAACATTCCAGGCTCCAGCAAACAATTGCAAAGACTCTAAGGCAGGAGAAACTGCAAGAAGGTCCAAGAACAAATTACACAAATTTGACATGGATATGGGAAGAAAATATACTGATTGTAAGTTCTTGTAAGGAAAGGTCTTGTAAAAAGGATTGCATTTAGCATTGGGGCTGTTCTGTAGACCTGGAACAGCACTGTCCAGTAGAACTTTCTGCAGTGATGAAAGCGTTCTGTGATCTCTGTGCTTTCTAATACATGAGCTGCTAGTCACATGTGGCTGTTGAGCACTTGGCATGTGTTAGTGCAACTGAGGAACTGAATTTTTAATTTTATTTAATTTTAACTAATTTAGCTTTCTATGTAGTCACATGTGGATAGTATCTCATTGGACAGGATGGGAAACCTTGGCATTGATAAGGCTACAGATACCTACTAAATTGTAACTTGAGGTAGATTATAATAAAATGCCAATTAAATTACAATCAGAGCTATGTGGGGTTTATATTTGCCAAGAGTAAAATGGGTATTAAAATGTTGTTTGGTGAACAAAAGATCAGAATGAGGAAAGTGTTAACAGAAGATACTCAGTGAGGAAAGCATTTCTCCATAGAAGAATGTAGAGCTGAGCATTATGGACTTCTCAGCCAGAAGTCCAGATGCAGTGGCCTCAGTGCTTTCCCAGCTCAGCTTTTGTTTTACTTTTGCACATCCTCGCTGCCCATGATAACATTCCCTCTGTAGGACGCCTCTCCACTGCTCTCCAGGTCGGAGCCCTGCCTCTGCTCTTTCTCTGTTGTGATTCTCATCCATGGACTACAGTTTATTCTCCTGTAAAATGGATCAAATATCTACCTTCCTTTACTCTTCTAATGTTCTAGGAACTTTTAAGAAGATAGCTTGGTTTTCATGGACTGCATTTCAGGAATGTTGCCTGTGTGGTGATCAGGACGAGAAAGGATTCTGTGGCCAGCTGTCTCAGCCTGTAACACGGAAATCTCTCTCAGCAGCATCAGTTAGTGGGTGGCCTTTCCGAGATCTGGGAGTCTTGGTCTGCCCTGACCTTTACTTACTAGCTCTGAGATATTTTCCATTGAGGAAGGATCCAGCATTCACTTTTGTGTATTTCCATTTATTCTTATCAATAAGCAAAGTATTTTAAGGTTAGATATTTTAAAAAACTAATTTGCAAGCTCATGTTGTAATTGATGAAGGCTTACTTTTCATGGATAGTTTGTCCCTGTCATGCTTTGTGTAAGATAGTTGGAAACTCATTATTTAAGAAGAAATAAAAAAGAAGAGTTTGCCATTTTTTAATGTCAACATTCACTGATTTTGACTTCTATTATTAGTATGAATATTTTAGGAAGTGGCTACATAGACAACTGGAAAGCTGTGAAAAATATATATATTTACTCTTTGGAAAATAAATCCAAAGTAGAAAGCATGATTACTATCTTCACAGATTTTTAAATTTGAGATTATTCAAAAGAATGGGGGATAGCAAAGTTAGTTAATATTGACAGACTTTGTAGATTTCCCCCAGGAATTATTAAGCGTAAAGTATAAATTAAAAGTTGATTTAGCAATTTATGAGAGAAAGACAAATAGATTGGTGAACCAAACTAAAAACCTAAAATTTTTATTTACATCATGATTTTTATTTTTGCTTTTGTTTATTTTGTTCTTTTAATGGATTTAGGTTGGGATAGAATTTTAGGAGTGTGGAGTAAATATTTTTCTTAACGTGTAAGAAAAATAACATTTTAGCTGGGACTTCAAGTATGTGAAAAAGATAATTTGGGGAACTCTTAGGTTTCTGGGTTTATTATACGTCTGGAAACAAAGCTATATTTTACTATTTTCATTTGCAAAAACAAAATATGTCTCGGACTCATGCTAAGCTAATAGACAATTTGTATCAGTTAAATTTTCCCAAGAGCCAAGGCATTTGATTGTTGATATATATTTTCCTAAATTTTTACTTGTTTTTCTTTAATAGAGTCCTGTGAAGATAAATCAGATAAGCCTGGATGAAAGTGGAGAATACATGGGCGTGTGTTCTGAGGATGGCAAGGTATGGCGCTGACGTGGCCGCGTTGAAAGTACTTCCCCGGCACTGAGGGCTGATATTACTCAGCTCCAGATGCTCGGAAAGCAGCCTGCTTACTGTGTGCCTGCATTAGGAGAACCTTGATCATTCTTTTTGGGTATTGGACTTGCTTCCGATTGCTCATAATTAAAGTAAAATATATTTTGCACAAATGTGCCTTAGGAAAAGTAATTACAAGAATGTCAATAATGTAACTAGTATTAAGCTGATTAACAGCTGTGGCAGGGGGACGTGTCACCTTAATCATTACTGCTGTGCCACTTATACTTCAGTGACTAGTCTGCAGTTCCTGCAAGACAGTAGTTTAATGCCTTTCTGCCATAAATCCACAAAATTGGATTTTGTGGGCATGATTTCTGTGGGCTGGTGGTTTTCATTTTCACACACAAGTTATGAATGTTTCTCTTGAATTATAGAATCTTTTGATAAGCAATCATAGTTTATCAGAAGAATAAAGTGTCTTACAATGGCCACATTAAATAAATGTAAAATCAATATATGTACAGTTTTCTAAAAACCTGGCACCACTTCCTCGACCACGGACATCCATCATTTGTGCGGTGTATAACGAACAATTATCAGGCCTTCTTGCTGATGTTGAGCTGTGACATTTAGTGGTTGTGGTGATTGATTTTCCACTTATAAGAATGTCTTTTTTGTTTTTCAGTCGATGGAAGTCTTTTCTAATGTTGGTTTGCAATGATAAAATTCTAATGCACAGTGTATTTAAGCTACTTTACTAAAATAACAGTTTAAGAAGAGTGCATTAAGAATCCTTACAGAGCCTTACATATTCCTGACTGAACAGAGCAGCTTTCCTAATCTAATTTTGTATTTTTTATGTGATCTAAATTCAATGGGCCATTAGGATGAGTAAATTAAAAACAATGTACTCAGTGTAAAAGATTTATACCCATTTAATCTGTTAACAAGAAAAATGAAGTCCTCTTGACATACAGGAGCACATTTTATGTATCTAAGCCTAATGTTGCCCAGAGAGTCTTTTGAAACAGTAATTGGAACACTCGTGCTTTTCGGAAAGCCCTGTCAGATTTCACAGTACTTCCTGAAACTCTGAGATGAACCAGACTGTCAGAGAGAGATGAGGGAGGAGTTGGAATGTGCAGAAATTGAGAACAATTATCCTAACTATTGAAACATTTTCGTATTCATGTGTTTGTAAAGAAAGATCACCTTCGTTTTGTTTTCTTAAAGATTTCTTAAAAATTCTTAAACAATTTCTTCTGGGCTGATGCCAATTTAATTGAACTAATTTATTAAAAGAGAAAATTCATTTTTTGAATTGGAAAAGAATTTTTACTAAGTACTTTAGGAATTTGCAGAGCTTTCAATGTTGAAAAATTATTATTTGATGTGGAAAAGTGGGATATTTTAACTACTATGTCTGGTGGATAATGAGATGACCCTCAGGTATCTCCTGGACACTTCTTGGCAAATACTTGTTTTCCTATTTTAGTCAGATTTATAACTGCCATATTTTGGTGTAGACCCATGGTACACTTTTAAGAATGGTTTTCTCGTATGCTTGTTATCGTTGATAGAATTGAAAATAAATCTTGCAGTGCACATATTTATGTAAGCTAGCCCTTACATAAATGGGTTAGTCACTATTATGAAAATTGAGTAGGTAGTATAGAATGATCCGGTAAAGTGGTTAGTGATGATAAAAACATAAAGATTATTATAGAGATAAACTCCAGATATCTAGATTGAGTGCATCTTTAAATGGCTGTTGTGATTTTTCTTTCTTTAGTGTTTTAAGATGCCTAGATAACTAATTATTTATCTTTTATTTCAAGGATAACCTTTGATATTTGTATTCAGTTTAAAGTCATAATTCTAACAGTTATTTAAAATTTACTGTGTTTATTCAGCTGATGCCCATTTCTAATCTTTTTATTCTATGGCTTCTCTATGCTTGAGTTCTAAATTTTGAGATATACTCACACATATATCGTGTGTGTGTGTGTGTGTGTGTGTGTGTAGTTTCAGTTTACTGGCATACATTTTTAGGTAACTTTCAGGATAAATACGTACAAGGTTTATTTCTGATCTCTTGCATATGTTGCCTTCACACATAAACTAGAATCTATTTAGTATAGAGTTCTGGGTTGAAATATTTTCTCTAAAAATTTTGGAGATGTTGTTCTCTTTGTCTTCCCTTTATTTTTGTAGACATGTCTGAGGCCAGCCTACATTTGTTCTTTCACAAAATCTTTTTAATTTTTTTTTGTCCTGCCTTGGAGCTTAGACTAATAATAATACCAACAACAATAACAACAACAATAAACGGCCCTTGTAATTCAGTTTGCTAAGTTATGTCTCGTTTGGGTGTACTTTCATTAATTTTGTCTGGAACACAGTAAGTCCTTTTGATCCATATACCAAAGGATTGTTTTCATTTCAGGAAAGTTTACTTCAGTTATGATTTTGATTATTGCTTCAGTTCCATTTGTTTTCATTTCTCCAAAGAAACTCAATAATACTTAGGCTGGAGGCAGCATCTTGCAGAGACTGAGAGCATAGCTCTGTATTCCACCTGCCTGGGCAGCGTCCCCACACCGCTGTGTTAGGTTGAGTGCATCGTTTGCTCTCTCAGTGCCTCTGCTTCCTCAGCTGGGCAGTGGGCACAGGGAGAGGCCTGCGTGGGAATGCTGTGGTGCCGCATGTATGGCCAGCTGTCAGTATACTTTAACTGTACTTATTGCTAACCATTCACTTCTTAACCCATTGCAGTCTGGCTTCTTCCCCTCCGCATTATTGTACCTAAACTTTTCAAGGTAAGAGGGTGAATAGATAAGCACTAGTCATGCTTCCTCTCCTTTCGAAAATATATCGGCTGTAAGAAAAATTGGTCATATTGTGTGACACACACAAATACCCGCACCACCCATGTGCTTGGCGTTCTCATTGTTTTTATCCTCTCATTTCTTCATAGTCAGGGAGAGTTTCTCTACTTGTTTATTCCCTTTGCTAATTTGTTTTTCTTCCAATGTCCATTTTGCATTGTGGAATAGAGTTTTATTCCATTTTGCATTTTTAGTTTTCCTGAAATCTTTCTATTTCTCCCAGTTCTATTTTCATATCAACCTCATATATTTAAATTTAAAAAAATTACCGCTTCTTATATGTCTTAGAGTGTCAGGCAGTATGATCTAGTGGTTGGGAGAGGAGCTGTCCTTCCACGTTTAGCTATGGGATGTCGGGTAAGTTACTCGTACCTCTCTGAGCCTCAGTCCGTTCTCTCCTCTATAAAATGCGGATAATAACAGTGCCTTCCTCGCTGATTATTAGGACGAGTAAATGAATTCATGTGTGTAAATTGTTTGGAATGGTACCTGGAATAGAAGAAACATGTAGTAATTGTTAGCTATTATCGTCATTGTCATCTTCATCATCCTATCTTTCTGCTCCAGATTCTTAGAGGTCTTTTCTTCTTATTGAAGTTACCAAACAGTTTTCTAGTTTTTCTTTCTTTTCTGGTTACCATTAAAACATTTTTAAAGCACGGCTTTTCTCCCTCTGAGTTGTTGAAATCGTGTGCTGCGGTATTCTTTTTGTATTCCAGAACAAGGAGAAGAGCTTTTTCTGAACCTGGGTTAGCAAACAGGTTCAGTGTCCGATTGCTCTTGGCCCTGCTTGTTATCATTTTGGGTGTGGTAGAATCACCTTGTTAGCTGCACACAGGGACCCTGTTATTGAGCCCAGTTTCCTCTGACTAGAGGTGTTCAGTGAAGGCAGCACCCCAGAGTAAAGTGGGAGCTTCTCCGATCATCTCTCCCGGGTCTCTGACACTCTACATGGGTGGAGAATCTGAAAATCAGCAATCTCTCCTGAGAGGCTCCCTTCAGCTACCACTCTAGATGGAAGGACCATTTACACATTCACCTCTGTTCTAATTCTTGAGGAGAGAGGCTGTTATGTGGAAAGTAGTAACGGAGAGTTGTCTGACACTTTGGCCGCCTCATTCGTAGTTCCTCTACATCAGATGGGCTGTCGCCAAGTTTTCTGATTGGCAAATACCTAGAAGTCCATGCTAAAGTGGAGAAAGATACACACCTTCCTTATTGTTCGTGAGGTAGGTTTTCTTTATTTCAGGCAGTAAAACATGTATCACGTACCTTCTGTGGTCCTCACATGGCTCTGTGGGTTTGTAGTTGATGAGAAATCCTCCAGGACTTTGCAGTAGGTTGACCAAAAGGCCAGCTGCTCTGAATTTTCTTTTTTTCTTCATTGGGTATTTTGGTGACAAGTTAGGGGAGATTGTTAGAGCTGCTCTAGGGGATACCATTTTCAAAAGGATTCTCTCTGTTTTAACCTTTAAATATGCGATTCTTATCTAGGATGAGATCTATGTTAAAGCCAAAGCTCTCTGGGCTATCATTCAATGGATTCCTTTCACAGAGGAGTATGATATTCACTGACAAATGGCAAAATAAAGAGGGAGAGAGAGGAAATGAATGAGAATTGTTTTGGATTTTGTTAGCTTTAGTAGTAGTGTAACTTGTGACCAACTAGTTTGGGCTGTCTCATTAGTGAAATGAACCGAAACATTGTAGGTTTTATGAATCACCCAGCTTGTACTGATAACATTTGTGAAATTTTCTTGTGAAGTTAGTGTTTTCCTTACTGAAGGAAAAATAAGGACAGTTGAGGAAAATGTTATTCAGTTAAACATGGTAATAGAGCCTGACCTAGAAGTTCTAGTCTTGCTTTGCCACCTTCAGCAGACACTCCTCTAGCCCATTCTCTGGGTACGACAGTGGCAGTTTTGCTTCTGACTAGTTCTCAAGGATGAGTATCAGCCTGTTTGTGAAGAACTTCTGTGATTTGTTATCTTTTTTGTTTATTCCTCCTTATCACTCTACTATATATCTTCAATATGGATTCATAATTTCTTCTTCTTCTTCTTCTTTTTTTTTTGCTGAGGAAAACTGGCCCTGGGCTAACATCCGTGCCCATCTTCCTCTACTTTATATGGGACACCGCCACAGCATGGCTGACAAGCAGTGCGTCGGCAGGCGCCCGGGATCCGAACCCGTGAACCCCGGGCTGCCAAAGTGCAAACTTAACTGCTGCACCACCGGGCGGCCCCTGGATTCATAATTTCTAAAGGGTCATCTATCCCTGGAAATTCATAATTTAATTTTCACCATTAGATTCACAATCTAAATATCTATCTTCTCATTTACTGACACCTTAGTCTTTTTCGACAGGCTCATACATCGTTTGTTTACACGTCATATACTTTTCCCCACAATAAAAATCACTTACCTTTTGTTCCTGAAATCCCCTTTACCCTGCCAAGACAGCAGAAAGTTTATCCCTTTGAATGAATAATCTGCTTCATTTAGTTTCAACTTCTGTCATAGGGTTGCCTACTTTAAAGTCTGATATTCACCTTCACTTTAGTTCGGCAAATATTTGAGGCATTTGAATGTTTTTTTCTATTCTGCTTTTCTTACACTTCATGAAGAAAGATATCTTTCTTATTTGCATATTTTAGGCTATCTCATATAATGACAGTGTGTAGAAGAATAGGGCTTGGAACACTCTTCTTGGTTTTTATGACCTTAGGCAAGTCATCTGTCTATTTTTCTGTAGAATCATCTGTTACACGGGCTTAATGGTGTTTGCTCTTATACGTAGCAGTGTCGCTGTAAGGACCAAACGAGGTAGAGCAGGATTTTCAACGCTGGCTATGTGCTGTCCATTGTGGACGTTTAAAAGTATCATTTCTCCCCACCAGAAAGTTTAATTTGTCTAGGGTGGGGTCTGGCCATTAGTATCCAGGGATTTTAACTGTGCAGTCAGGTTTGAGAGCCACTGAGGGAAAGCATGTGGAAGCATTTAGAGAGATGTTATTAGTACTATATGATTTGATACAGGACCATGTTGTAAGTGACATTTTTATACCAAATAGAAATTGCTTATGTTAGAAGAATTTAAACTTCCTAGTTGCACGTGAGTTTGTACTGAGGTAACTTCAGTAAGTTGACCACTTGTTGATTTGCTCCATTAAGATTCAGGTGATAAATAGTACTTCCCTTAATTTTCACCCAATTTTCTTGGATTTGTTGGGATCCATCAAGTTAACCTTCCCTGGGGTAAAAAACTCTGAATGCAATGCTTCTCTTTCCTGCTTCCTAACCACCATTTTATAAGAAGTTCAGTGCATCCTGTGCTTATATGTTTATATAAAAGTACTGATTTGATATTCTCTAAATAATGAGAAGCAAGGTGGTGGTGAGGCATACATGTACTTACCATATCAAGAATATATTCTAACAAACCACCTCAGGGTAAATCAAATTCCTTCTATGTTACATTGTGCTGTGTGCTTTTCTTGGAACCCAAATAACTTACTTGGTACAAGGGTATAAAAACAGTAGTCACAAAGTGAATGGAGTGTCCTAAAAATTTTATCTTTTAATGAATGAATTTGTCTCCAAACATTATTTCATAACATGAGTAAGTTTTCCTCTTTGAACTTGCAAAAATAAACAGCTCACAAAATAAAAACAAGAAGAAATCAGAAGTCTGAACAGTTTTATATCTGTTTAAAAAATTGAATTTGTAATTAAAAACATTCTCAAAAGGAAGCCATTGGACCCAGCTGGCTTCACTAGTGAATTCTTACAAAATTTAAAGAAGAAATAATTCCACTTTTCTAGACACTAGAAAAAGTGAGCACTTCCCAAATGTTGGAAAATAGCTTTAAGTGGCCCTGATAGTTCCAAGTGTTTGAGAGCTCCTGAAATTCTTATCTTCTACTGGTGAGAGTGTAAATTGATCAGAACCACTTAGTGAAATAGTTTGGCTACCTATTAAATGTGAACAGATGTATAGCCTATGATTCAACAATTCCATTCCTAGTTATATACCCTTCATAAATGTGTATATAAGTGCACCAAAAGATCTGTAAAGAGTGTTCATTGCAGCATTATTCGTAGTAGCCCCAACCTGGAACCAACCCAAATGATCGATAGAAGATGGATACATAAATCATGATATATTCATTAACTGAAATACTACACAGTAATGATAAAGAACCAGCAACTGCTGTATACAACAGTATGGGTAAATCTCACAAAGAAAATGTTGCTTGAAAGAAGCCAGTGAATAGTTTATGATTCCATTTATATAATCAAACACCAGCACAGCTTATCTATGGTGATAGATTTCAGGGTAGCAGTTAGTTTGTGAGGGCGTTTATTGACTGGGAAGGGACACGCAGGAGCTTCTTGGGTTCTGTTTCTTAATCTGGGTGGTGGTTGCAGGGGTATGTTTATGTCATAAAAAATTTGTCAAGCTGTAAAGTTATGATTTGTACCTTTTACAGTAAGTATATTATTCAGTTTTTTTAAGAAAACCACTCAGAAAAGAGATTAAGTATGAATAAAGTAGCCTGGAACAACTTTAAGGGAGGCACTGATAAGTAGAAACTGAAATCTTACATTTATACACTCTGGAGATTCAGCGTAAAGATTGTAAATGAAGTGCCGTTCACCTAATCTCCTGCCTCATTGATCTGCACGGTTGATTTATATACATACATATATGACTCAGAAAAGGAGCTCCTTTTTCTTTTAAGGGAAGGAAAAAATAATTCCTTCAGGAATAGCCTATAGGATGTTCATGGAAGAGTATGAATAACCTATTCATATCTGTTTCATTTTTAAAAGTTGATATCCATTTAATAAAACCAATTTGTGGTAAGTAAAGGGAATTCTATCCATGAAATGCTTCTAAAAGCTTAATTGCAGCAGAGTACTCTCACCTGGATAGAATTGTTTTCATTAGATATTTAATAGAGATCACAAAGGCCTTGGATTAAATGTTCCTTTTTTTTTTTTAATTGACAGTATGTGTTCTCACTGACTCAGCAGCTGTCTTGGTGAGCTGACAGAATCTGTTTACTTTTTAGGTGCAGGTGTTTGGACTGTATTCCGGAGAAGAATTTCATGAGACTTTTGACTGTCCCATTAAAGTAAGTATTCAGTAAGTTTTAATTTTTCTAAGGGTTTTCTCAACTCAGGCAATAAGGATTACAATACTCTGAGCACTGCCAATCGTGCGTTAATTTTATCAGTAAGCATCTATTCACCACTTACAATATACTAGATACTGTTTGATGCTGTGAAGGAGTACGGGATATACTATATGACTGTGGTCTCAGTCTGTCCTCAGGAGTCTTTTGTTGTAGTGCATGAGGTGATACACACAGACATACACAATCTGTGATTAAATACTCAAAAGAGGTAAAAACAGAGAGTCCAAAGCTGAGAAAAGTTACTTGCAGCTGTTCTTGTTAATGATGACTTTATAGATGGAGTGATGTTTGACTGGGCTTTAATAAATGGACAGAGCAGATGGAGAAGCTGGCTTTCCATGTGGAAGAACAGTAGAATAGAAGTGGAGAAGGTAGAAAGTTCAAACTGTGTTCAGGAAGTGGCAAATAGTCTAGTTTAGATGGTGCATAAAATACTGAGTTGGCAAGACAGCTGTACAGGCAGATTGGGGCTGGCTTTATATTCAGGTTAAGGAATTTAGACTCCATCTGGTAGATAAGGAGAAATTATTGAATGTTTAAGAGCAAAGAAGTGACATAAACTGAGCTAAGCTTAAGGAAAATTAATATGGCAACTGTATACAGTATAGATTGGAGGGCTGATAGACGTGAGGCAGGAGGACCAGTTTTAGATAACACTTATGGTTGTTACAGTTGTAACAACTATTATAGTTGTTAAGGGAAGAAGTCATTTGTTTTTTTCACTTGTTTATTCAAACATTTATTGATTGACAGGTGAAGGAGAGATAGACTCTGATGTGTGTTTTAGAAAGCTAAATCTGCCAGAATGGAGGGTGATTTAAGCAGGAGAGTGCTTGGGGACAAGAGGCAATTTAGAAGGCTAATGCAGTACTCTAGGCAGGTCATTACAGGATCTCAATAAAAAAAAGCAATAGTGAGTATTCAGGATGGAGTAGAAGAAATGAAAAGCCTTTAGGAGGTAGACTTAACAAACTTTAGTGATGGATTAGATGAGTGTGATGAAAGAGGGAGGAGCTGAGGGTAAGTCCAGGTTCTTGCTTTGTCTCAGTGTGTGGGAATGTCCTCAATTGCAATAAGAGATGATTTCAGCAAGGACATTGCTAGTTTGGTCTTCAGTTTAGGTGACTGTAGTACATCTGGTGGAAATGTTATAGAGGTTTTGGAGACATGAGTATGGAGCTCAGGATGGGGATTGGCCCTAAAAACACAAAGTTGATAACCACAGTTGAATAAGATGAAGCCATTTTTAAAGATATCTAGTTGAAAGCTAACGAGTGAGAAGAGAAGACTGATGGTGAAATTCTGGAACACTCTAATTTAAAGATTCAGGCAGTGAAAGAAAAAAACAGCAAGGAATCTAAGAGGAATCAGAGGGACCAGAGTAAATCCAGAAGAGTAGTGTCTGGGAAGCCAAAGGAGAGAGGGTTTCCAGAAGGAAGGAGTGGGCTTTACTGTGAAAGGCAGTGTGGAGATTAAATGAGGTGAGGACTGATACAGGGCATTTTATTTGGTCATTTTGAAGTTACTGACAACCTTAGGACAGTTTCAAGAGCAGGAGGGTCACCTGTACCAAGAACTAAATTGGAGATGAAGAAATAGAAACAACTAGTGTAGACTCTTCTTTCAAGAAATTTGATAATGAAGAAGAGAGATTGTCTGGTAGATAGAGAGAGGGGCAGTGTCCAGGGAAGATTTTTGCAGATCATGTTTTGGTTGATGGTAAAAAATTGGTAGAGGGG
Organism: Tapirus indicus; assembly: GCA_031878705.1. Lineage (NCBI taxonomy): Eukaryota > Metazoa > Chordata > Mammalia > Perissodactyla > Tapiridae > Tapirus > Tapirus indicus. The sequence continues at coordinate 77,943,003 of CM062917.1, forward strand.
GAAAGACTGAAAATAAAAGAAAGTGAGTACTTAATGCAGCAGCACTAAGAAATGGGATCAACTGCACAGGGTGGGAGGGTAACCTTGAAAAAGGGCCCTACAGCCTCTGCCTGTGAGACAGGCACAGAGGAGGTAAGACTGAGCCCAACTGTTTGCTAAGTTGGGCAGTGACCCTGATGGCCTTGTTTCCTTAAAGCAGAGGAGGAGAAAGGGGTAAGGTAATGGGGCTGAGGAGTGTGTCAGGGGTGTCTGGAATAACAGTTATTCTCTCGAGTTACGTATTATAAGAGAGCTAAAAGGACTTCTGTGAGAGATTTTAAGAATGTGTAATAACAGAATGTGTAGGTGATTCAATATTGGTATCAGGCAGATTAGAAAAGTGTTGAAGGGAAAAAGAGCTAACTTGGGAGAAAGGAAGAATTAGAGAAATGAGGAGTCTTATGCTAAAAGCCCTAAAAATGACACTGTAGGAAAAGAAGTCTATTCCATTGGAGGATGAAAAAGTATTGGTCAATTAATATGAATATAAAATGTATTTAGTTGAAGGTTGATGGAAGTATAGTTGTGTCAATTTTTTTTTTAATGTCTAGAAATATTCTGTATGTTAGGTTAGGAAAAAAACGAAATGCGTTAGTCAGTGATGACATGGGTTTGGGGATAAAAAGGTAAGGAGGCAGAGCGTGTATAGGCTTACAGCCACAAAAGGGGAGCCCCAAAGACGGGCTTGCTCTGAGTGGAGCAGCCTTGGAGGAAACTTGTGTAGGGGGTAGAGAGGAGATTGGCTGAGTGGAAAGCAAATGAGAAGCAGGGGGGACAGGAACTGAGGCTGTCGGCAGAAGGGAAGGTCCTGAATGTTGTCTCTCGCACCGACAGGGTCTTAGGGTGGGTTTAACTACCCTAAATGTCTGTGAGGCTGCATTGCCCCACCTGTTCCATTTGGTACCCTCAGTCATTGAAAGGCATCTGGGCAAAGAGATAGTTTCTTTCTTTGGGTTTCTTCTTTTGTATTAGAATTGTATTCAGTTACAGTTGCTGCCTTGACTGACCTCCCTTGCTGTCTCTGAGGATGGAGCACCTACTTAGAGGGTCCTACTCAGCCAGAGACCAGAACTAATTCGCTCTCATCTTTTAGCTTTGACCTAGCTTCACAGAAGAAATCTTTTTACACAAGAGGAGAACTCGCATGTCCTCAGTTGTTGCAGAATCTTACCTGAGTAGGTTACTTCCTACCAAGATTTAAGGATAATTTTTAGATTATGCTGCCTGGAATGTATAAAGGGTTTTCATTCTGTACTTAACTGTGACTCCTAAACCAGTGTCGGATCCTTGTTCCCTTGTAGATCATCGCTGTGCACCCGCATTTTGTGAGATCCAGCTGCAAGCAGTTTGTGACTGGAGGGAAGAAGGTAAATGCTGTGTGTCTGCCCTCACATGCAGTCTTTGAGGGGGGGGTTCCATTTGCTCTTTAATTTATGCTTAATTTTTTAAATTTCTGACTTTTCATTAGGAGAAATTTTGAGAAAGAACAGTCTAATGAAATTGTAAGACCATTATCTCTTGGGGGAGGTATGGCCTGTGCTTCTCGCTGCCATTCCTTTGGAGTAGTTACAGGGCTAGAGGCAAAGATGTTACTCAAACTACCATCTAGCACTTTGAAATATTGTTCCTTCCACAAAAAAAAAGGTAGCACTTAAAAATAACAAAAGAGTAAATAAACTAGTATTTTTTTCCCCTTGTAGAAAATCTCTTGCAGGCCTTAATAAACTTTTAGAACAGTTATGGTTATTTTTTACTGATGTGTTCCTGGCATATTTTATTATCTTAGTCCCATTTAAAAAATAAGAGAGCAAAGTTATCTTTTTTGTACGTTTACATGTTTGTTTATAGATAAAGTAAATTCTAAAATTAAAACAATCTTTCCGCTTATAGCATATCATTAATTTTTTTTCTGTTTTTATTAACCAGGGATATTTTTTAAACCATTTTAAAACAAAATGCTACTACTGTAGTGGAACTCTAAATATTATTTCATATTCAGTTTAGAGCTCAGTGAAAAGGAGGTGGTCTGTGGTTATTTCTGTAGCTGCGTATAGCTATGGATTGGCTTCTTTGAGACTCAGCTACCAAATGGTTTCAAATGTTTTATGATAGTTATCAGTCATTTTCCCTTGGTCTGCTGCCTCATAGCATGATAGAACAGAAAAGCACACTGGTCATTACCTAGCTCATTGTAGTGGTTGAGTGGCAGGTCCTGTAGATCCTGATTCCCTTCCACAGCCTGAAGCTGAGATTGCACCAGCTCTGATTTCTGGTTGAGAGCCAGCTCCTTCCCTGCCACCCATAGCCCATTGTTGTCCTTAGGTTCTAGCCTTATTGGCCTCACATAAAAATGTCTGTGGGATTAATCAGTGGGAATTACAGGTTTAATCCATCATTCTCTATTTAGAGCTGCAGCTGATTCACTCCTGAAAACAATAACTACCTTACTTGTCTTTGTTGACCTCAAGAAAGAGTAGCTTGAAAATTCCTCTTGTTAAGGTATTTCTTTACTAAACACTTTTCTGGTAAGAAATTTTATGTAAGATATAGCATAAATTCACTTAGCTGTACTTGAAACTCTTGTGTTTTTATTTAAAACTCAGTGGAGATAAAGAATGGTGAGACATTGTTTTTTTAAGTGGCTTAAAACAACAAACTTATTATCCCACAGTTCAGAAATTAAAGAGTGGCTTACCTGTGTGGAGCTGACTCAGAGCCTCTCATGAGGTTTCAGTCTAGATTTTGGCCAGGGCTGCAGTCATCTGAAGCCTTGACTGGGGCTGGAGATCTGCTTCTAGGATGTCTGCTGCCTTCTTAATAATAATCCCTCATAAAATATTGATAGCTTAAAATATTGATAAATCACTTTGGTTTAAGTATTTCCTTAGTGTAGGATGCAGTTTTTAGTTCCAGTTTCCAATTTCAGGAGTTGGAGATTTTACAGTTGTCTCCTATTTCTTGAAGGTATTGGTATGAAAGAAAATATTAGAGATAATTTGAGTGGTGGTATCCAAGTGGTAGGATTCGAACTCTGAAGGTGAGATTTTTCTGTGTTGGTTTGTGTTCTTAATAACCAGCTTATTTGTGTAGTTTAATAATTGCTTTTATACTGCGAGGGATACTTGGAGACTCATCAAGTTTGCCCAGTTGTTATGCCACATGAATGTCTTGTCGACCTGCAAGATGCCTGGGTTAACTGTGTCAACGACATATTCTTCGTCCTTCTACTTAGTGTTTGATGTAATTTACAGACATCTGTAGGAAGGACAGTGTGAATGTAGCTGTTTGGGCCAGAATTCGTTGAGCATCATGCAAACAACAGAATAGTCCAGCATCCAAGTGGGATGAGGTAGTGAGGGAAGAAGTTAGAATTTATACAAAGATGGACGTTGTTATAAGCAGTAAAATAAGTAGAATTCCCCGAATGCTGAACAGGCGAGAACATTAGGGATTTGGTTCATCTCTTTGATTATCATTGAAACTTGACAAGTTTTTCTGTGTTCTATGACAGAACATTCTGATATCTCCTTTTTCCTATTCAGTTCTCCAAAAACGCATCTGTAGACATTTCTTCCCAAGCACAAAAAGATGTCTAATTATGTATATATAAAATAAAAACAGTTCAGGTCATCTGGTGAAAAACTTTCAAAAAATGCTGTATTAAGTTAGAATTTCTGGATTAAAATAATTTAAAAGAAAAGACACACTACAGGATTAGTATATTGTATAAAGGGATTAGTATATTAGGCTTGATAAAATTATATGTGTGCTATTTTGAAGTGAAGAATCATATGATTATACATATCAATGTAAGTGATGTTAAATCATCTCAGATTTTTAATAGCTTTATTGTTACATAATTTGCATACCATAAAGTTCACCAGTTTAAAGTGTCCAGTTCAGTGATTTTCAATATATTTACAGAGCTATGCAACCATCACCATATTCTAATTTTAGAACGTTTTCATCACCCCGAAAATGAAATCTTGTACCCATCAGCAACCATTCCCTATCCTCCTCCTTCCCCTTCTAGCCCACCGCTAATCTACTTCATTTCTCTGTCAGTTTGCCTATTCTGGATATTTCATATAATTTCTGGATATTTCCTGTAAATGGAATCATACAATACATGGCCTTTGCATCTGGCTTCTTTCATTAGTTTTCTACGTACATGCATGTCGTAGCATGTATCAGTATTTCATTCCTTTTCATGGCCAAATTCTATTCATTGTACGGATATATCATTTTATGTAGCCATTATCAGTTGATGGACATTTGGATTGTTTCCATCTTTTGACTATTATGAATAATGCTGCTGTGAACATTCGTGTACAGCTTTTTGTGTGGCCGTGTATTTTCATTCTTCCTGAGTGTAGAATTATTGGATTATATGGCAACTTTATCCTGAACACTTTGAAGAATTGTCAAACTGTTTTCCACTGTGACTGCACCATTTTACATTCTCACTAGCAATAGATGAGGATTTCAGTTTCTCCACATTTTCACCAACACTCACTTTTATCTTTTTTGTGTGTGTGTGTGAGGAAGATTGGTCCTGAGCTAACATCTGTGCCCATCTTCTTCTGTTTTGCATGTGGGATGCCATCACAGCTTGGCTTGATGAGCAGTGTATAGGTCCAAGCCCGGGATTTGAACCTGCAAACCCTGGGCTGCTGAAGTAGAGTGCACGAATTTAACCACTACACCACCAGGCCGGCCCAGTGTGTCTTTTTGATTATAGGTGTTTGGTGGATGTGAAATGGTATCTCATTGTTTTGATTTTTATTTCCTTAAGGACTCATGATGTTGAGCATCTTTCATGTGCTTATTGGCCATTTGCATATTTTCTTTGGAGAAATATCTATTCAAATTCTTTGCCCATTTTTTGATTGGGCTTTTTGTCTTTTTGTTATACAGTTATAAAAGTTCTCCATGTATTCTTGCATAAATGTCCCTTGGCAGTATATGATTTACAAATTCTTCCCAGTCTATGAGTTGTCTTTTCACTTTATTGATGGTATCCTTTGAAATACCAAAGTTTTTAATTTTGATGAAGTCCTGTTTATCCCTTTTGACACTTGTGCTTTTGATGTTGTATCTAAGAAATCATTGCCTAATCCAAGATCATGAAGATTTATGCCCGTGATTTCTTCTAAGAGTTTTGTAGTTTTAACTCTTAAATTTAGGTCTAGAATCTACTTTGAGTTAATTTTATGTGTGGCATAAGGTAGGAGTTGAAATTCATTCTTTTGCATATGGCTATCCACTCGTCTCAGCACCATTTGTTGAAAAGACTATTCTCTTGGCCCCTTTGTCAAAAATCAGTTAATCATAAATATTAGGATTTTTATTCTGAACTTTCACTTCTATTGATCTATATATCTATCCTTGTGCCAGTACGCCTTTTAGGTTTTAGAGCCACTAATTTTGCTGTAATTACTTATGGAATGACAAACAAATTAACTCCTCTTTAAACATTTTGATTTTGAGTTCTTTCTCTTTAAAAAGCCATTATAATGTCTTTTAGGTTAGAGGCTTAAGAAACATCGATATGTAAATATGTATTCTATTCAGGGCCTTGTAACAGACTATTGACTGATTTCTTTGGATCCATTAAAGTTTATTACGTAAATACATATTTAGTAAATAGTTTAAGAAAGTAGTGTTTATTCAGTAAACTGTAGTGACCTCTTTGTACATATGGTTAAATAACCAGAGATTTCCAAACTGTGCACCACGTTGGGGAAATCTCTGGGGAGATTTCTTCCTTCTGTATGTATGCAGTATGCACTTTCCCCCCCAGTTTTATTGAAATATAATTGACATACATCACTGTGTAAGTTTAGGTGTACAGCATAATGGTTTGACTTACATATGTCGTGAAATGAGATTATCACAATAAGTTTAGTTAGCATCCATCATCTCATGTAGAGAGAAAAAGAGAAAGCAAAAAAGAAAAAAATTTTTTTCCTTGTGATGAGAACTCTTAGGATTTACTCTAACAACTTTCCTATAAATCATACAGCAGTGTTAACTATAGTTATCATGCTGTACATTATGTCCCTAGTACTTATTTATCTTATAACTGGAAGTTTGTACGTTTTGACGACTTTTCTCCAGTTTCCCCTTCCCCTATCCCCCACCTCCCCAGCTCTGGTGACTGCAAATCTGATCTCTTTTTCTATGAGTTTGGGGTTTTGTTGTTATTGTTTCTACTAGATTCCACATACAAGTGAGATCATACAGTGTTTGTCTTTCTCTGTCTGATTTATTTCACTTAGCATAATGCCCTCAGGGTCCATCCATGTTGTCACAAATGGCAAGATTTCCTCGTTTTTTTATGGTGGAAAAATATTCCATTGTATATATGTATACACCACAAGTTCTTTATCCTTTCATCCATTGATGGATACACAGGTTGTTTCCATGGCTTGGCTATTGTAAATAATACTGCAATGAACATGGGGGTGCAGATATCTTAGTATTTTCATTTCCTTTGGATATATCCCCAGAAGTGGAATTTCTGGCATATGGTAGTTCTATTTTTAATTTTTTGAGGAAACTTCGTACTGTCTTCCATTAGTGGCTATACCAATTTACATTCCCTCCAACAGTGCACAAGGGTTCCCTCTTCTCCACATCCTCGCCAGCATTTGTTATCTCTTGGCTTTTTGATCATAGCCATTCCAGCAGGTGGGAGGTGAACCTCATTGTGGTTTTGATTTGCATTTCCCTGATGACTAGTCATGTTCAGCGTCTTTTCATGTACCTATTGGTCTTTCGTATATGTATCTTCTTTGGAAAAACGTCTGTTCAGATCTTTTGCCCATTTTTGATTGGATTATTTATTTTATTTTATTTTTTTTTGCTGTTGAGTTGTGTGAGTTCTTTGTATATTTTGGATATTAACCCCTTATCAGATATATGGTTTGCAGATATTTTTCCCCATTCTGTAGGTTGTCTTCACTTTGTTGATTGTTTCTTTTGCTGTGCAGAAGCTTTTTAGTTTGATGTAGTCCCATTTGTTTATTTTTAATTTTGCTGCTTGGTATGTACTTTTAAAGATCACTTGTGCTGCATGGTTTTAGCATTAGTGTGTTTTGTTTGTTTTAAAATAGATTTATTTAGTTGAAGATATTTCAGGAAATATTTCTAATTTCATTAAGGAATATATCTTTGATTTTAAAAACTAAGAAAAAGGCTTTTAGAAGATGACATTAAGAAAGGGGTACTATTGTGAGATGATTATTTTCATTTTGAAAATATTAGCAGATTTTAGGAGGAGCTGCTTTTATAACTGAGTTATCACATTTTATACCTTTGAAAAATGAGAAAAACAAAGCTATGTGGGCCCAATCACAACTAGGATCATTCCACCTACAATTTCAACTAGCACCATAAACTAAGCAGAACAAGTTGGAAGAGTCCAACATTTAGCAAATGGTGATAACCTTGCAATAACCATATACTGTAGACATCAAGACCTTTCTGGTTAGAGCAGGTGGCAGATCATATGGGAGAAAAGAGAGTAAAGACAAATACCGTGTAACTGAGAGGTCATGACCTTCTGCCTTAAGAAATAATTTAATCTTTAAAAAAAATGGAGCAAAGACTAGCCAGATGAAGGTGTGATGTGGAATAAAGGCATTCTTAACCCTTGAGAGCACCAGTCTTCCCTAGACTGACAGCTAAATGAGTCTTGGAATTATATGCTCACTTCTATAAGCAGTGGTGAAAGTGGCACAGAGACTAGAGAAGTGAACTAGGAAAAGTGGAAGTCCTGTACTGAGACATTCGTGATGTCATTTCATAAGAAAGAGAAATCTAATTGAATGTTTTAGTTGTTTTGATTTTATTAAAAATTTTGATTCCTGTAAAAACAGTTTTCTTTAGAGTAATTAGAACATACGTTTCAGAGTAGCTCTGCAAAATAGCAGTGTAGCAGAAAAAACCTGAAATTGTAGTTTGACACATTTGTTGATATTTCCTTTTTAGGATTTACTCTAACAACTTTCCTATAAAAAACCTAAAAAGGTTCCAGCTTCTTAGGTCTTTAGAGAGAGCTCCTTATCCACCAGGGACTAGGAAGAGGAGGTTATAGTTCTGCCTGGCATAAACTTTTATTTTAAGTTTTCAAGGTAACTTCTTAGTAGTTGAATGCCATAGCTGGATTTATGGACTCCACTGCTTGACACATGAGCATAAAAAGCTTATTCTAAATTCTGTTTTGTTTCCATGTTGAAAAAGAAACAAGAAAAAGCATATCTCTTAAAAGTGCCATTGGAGAGAGCTTTCAAACACGTGAACCGATGGATTTTTTTGTGTGTGTAACCTCCTCGTGTAGCAAGAATTCTAATACATGAGCATAGCAATGAGGTTTCTATTTTAGAAATAAGTCTGCCAAGCAGATCTTGTCTGGATTTTTTTTTTTAATTGCTCAACTTTCTCTGTCAGCAGATAAACTTTAGCTTCCTATGACCTTTACCTTTGAACTCTGAAATACACTTCATAATAACTGGTTCTACTACTTTGACAAATTATTAAATTGTCGCATTGCTTTTGCAGTGGAGTTCATTTTTAGAACCGAGGTAGTCAGCTGTTTGGTATTGTGGTGGGATAGAAGGAAGGGAGCTGGCCGCAGGGACAGGTTGCTTTGTAAGCTGGAAAATGTCACTCAGCAAACCAGGAAAGGACCTGCGTGAATGAAATGAGGAAGCGCTTCGCTGTTCAGGGCTGAAGGCTTGTGGCACATTTTACCTGAAGGATAGAAGTGGTAGCATCAACCAGCTTCTGTAAGTTTCCGACGGGGACTGGCAAACAACAGATTGCATTTTGAATCCCTTTTGGTAGAGGATTCAGTAGAGCAGCTTTTTGTAATAATGCAAATCTTCTTAGAATCTAGACAGCACAGTGAGCCACTGTGACCACTAAACATGAAATGGAGAGGTGCTTCCTTCTCTGTTTGCTTATCTTCTGGCCAGATTGGAGCTGGGGTTGTTGGGATCAAAAGGGGCTTGACATCAGTTGTCTCTCTCAGTCTGCTGTCCAGTGGATCTCCAGGATGGTATTTCTGCGAGTGGTCAGATGCTTGATCTTAGGCAATCTTCTCTACATGCAGACTTTTCTCACACATTACTTCACAGACAGCCACCACGTGTATGTCCTAGTGGTTGCGTGTTGAACCACTGTAAATAAATACCATAATTTCTTCCAGGTACTGTGTTATAAACTGTGGCTCCATTCCTAGAAGTTCGTTTCATGCTGTAAACAGACCAAAATTGATGAAAAACTACCAATTAATAGGAAGTGAAGCACAAATATAACCTTCACAAACATTTTTTAGATATGTAAAACGAAGTTGTAAAATAGCTATATTGTAAAAGTATATTTTGGTGGGTTTTTCTGTATGTGCTGAACTTGCTGAGGCTAAAAACAGAAATCCAGTGCTTAAAATAGAAATCATTTTAGTCTCAAAAATAGACATTCTTCATTGCTTTCAAAATTAAATTCATTTGTCTCAAATATTAATAACATTTTTAATGTCAATATGTATGATTCCCAAAGTCCTTGAGATGGACCCACGGCAACTTCATCTTCTCCAGTGATCACTCTTCTTTCATGTTCATCAAAAGCCCGTTGAGAATAGAAGCCTTTTTTCTTTAATGAGTTCAGCTAACTTTTCCATATGTAATGTTTCCATATCGATTGCAGCTTCCCCCTGAATTCTGATGTTAACCCTACCATCTTTCTTCTTAGAGCAATCAAACCATCTTTGCTCCTTGCTGGAAATACCTTCCTTTTCATGTTAAGAGCACTGTGATTGTTCTTAAGTATTCTGAATAGTTAATGACTGTGCAGAAATCATTGCCTAGTTCAGAATGCTCACCATGTTTTCTTATGGAGTTAAGTACCAGTTGACTGCCATTAACACTGGGAGGTTCTCTCTCTCTTTTTTTTTTAAGGTAAGGCTATATTAAATACTGTCATTAACTTGGGAGCGTTTTTCCTTTTTTTCTCTTCTTTTTTAAAGATAAGGCTGTATAAAGCAAGGGGTCAGAATTGCAGCCATTGTTAAGTTGGCAACACCAGTGCAAACTAAATCACAGTCATTTCACAGGATTAGTTGGCTTGATTCTGCTCCTTGAGCAGAACTTTGTGTCAGGGTCCACGCTGGTACTGTGAACATGTAGTATCTGGATTTCGGGAACGGCAGTATGTTTCCAAAAGCAGATAGGTGAAATGCTGTTGGTGGAAAGCAGTCAGTAAGACCATTAATCAGAATAATGGTTTAGTAGAAAAATAAGTATTCCAAGTCTTTTGAGAGGGAAAAATGTGTATACATATACATATATCTATCTATCTATCTATCTATCTATGTATCTATGTACAGATATTTATATATCACCATGGGGTAATTTTGCAATTCTTTGTCTTTAGCCATTTTGGACTTTCCTTCCCTATTGTTTGTTCATTTGTTTCCTTTCAATTTTCTAATTCAATTTCAGCCAATATTCTTCTTTGATGTTTGTAACAGTGAAAATTGGAACAAACTAAATGTCTAATAGTCAATTAGCTGTGTCTGTGCTCTGCTGCCAGAGATCACTAGGAGCACACCCATGGGGTGTGAGGAAGAGGGCGTTAGAAAGAAGGTTTGGGATTACAGGATTGGGGCTGGTGAGAGGTGATTTGGGGTGGGTTTAAGGAAGCAGGGCTTTGCTCTGATTGGATGCTGTCAGGAAGCAAGAGTAATTCTACCATTGAGTATCTTAATAAATCTTATCTAGGAGGAAGAAAGACTAAATCAAGGCTAAAGACATCATCGGTAAAGCAGCAATGGTCTCTCCTTTTAGCCTGGACAGGGGGATGCTTTGGGCATTTATGTGGCTTGGAAAATGTTCATATTTTGTCTGTGTTCAGACATAGTTATGGAGTGGTCTTGTTTTGTTCTGATCCTTCATGGGCACGAGGCCTTGTATGATGTTGGTGTCTGTTAAACTGTGTGTAGTCACCCGGAGAACACCAAGGCCCAGCTGTGAGTGCCAGGCCAGCTCCTGGGTGTCAGCTTTTCTCTCTCAGTTGGAACAAGTGAAATGCCCAACATTTGCTAGGATTGTTTCTATTGATGTACCTTACGAAAATGTATATATGGTCTGATTTCATTTTTTTGCAGATATGTAGTTATGTATGTAGCAATATTCATGGAAGCCTATACACCAAATTATTAACAATATTAAAATATTTACATATTATTAACAATATCTGGGCAGGATTTTGAGTGTTTTTTCTGGCCTTGATTGGCTTTTGTTTTCTGCTTTTTTTTTGTAGTAAACATGCATTACTTTTATAATAATAAAAAGCAATAATAAAAGAATGTATAAAGTAATCTCAGCTATTTGGGATCTCTTTCTAACTTCACATTGTAAATCATATGAAATTCCGTACATTATTGAAGTCTAATCTTAGCTCAACTATTCTTTAATGGTTACATAATATTCCATCCCATGAGTAGATGGAATTCATTCCATCTATTTAATTTTCTTAACCATTCTCATATTATTAGACCATTAGATTGTATCCAGTTTTTCTTTATCCTAAGTCATACTCTAATGAAGCTAGAAATCTTTGGGCATGATCTTTTGTCTATGCTTCTGAATGTTTTCCTAGCAGTGATTCCTGGGATTGGAATTACTGAGTCAAAGATTATGATTATTTTTTAGGCTTTTGTTACATCCTGCCAAGTAAAGTTGCATTCCAAAAAACATACCAATTTACATGAGCTGTGTGTGCGAGTACCTGTTTCACCACATCCTCGTTGCCAATTTGATATACAGAGAAAGATACTCCATTGTTCTATTTTGTAACTTCTTTGAATTATTAGTGATTTTGAACATTTTTATTTACTAACCACTTATATATCTTCCTTTGTGATTTGTCTGATTGTGTTCTTTGCTCGGGGCAGCTTTTAATATTACCATAGAAGCCAGGACAATGGAGACTGTCCATTTGATATTTATTGTCAGTTTGAGCACAAATTATTGCTGCTTCCTGAATAGCCTGCAGCCTTTTCTACAATTCCAGCTAAATCTGGAATAATTATTCTTGTTTCCAGGGAGGCGTTATATAGGAGTCATAATGAGACTTTAGAGTAGACACTGAAGTGTGTAAAAAGAGGACGAATATGTGCTATCACATGGATGTGATTCTGCCCCAAAACCATCAGTGCTCCCACTTCTATGGAAGCTGAAGGACTGGCCAGCATGCCCAGTTAAAGGCAGGTTCATTTGACTTGGCTCTTCTGCAGATAGTGTCCTGATCTTTATTTTTTCCCCTTTCACTTTACTTTAAATTGAGTGAAGTGCTTGCTCAAATATGTAAACATGTGTTCAAGTGACTTTTTATGTTATTCAAGACTTAGCAGTTTTGTATTTCTTTTTTTGTATCCTCACTGTGCAAAGCTCTCCCTCCCGTCATCTATGATTGAGATCATGTGTAGTTGAAATTAGAGATATTTTTTTCATCACACAGGACATTAATTCAAGTTTAATCACCCAGTGGATGGCATTTGTGTTTTCTCCACTCTGCTGCTGAAGCGGTCTGACCTTGAACCTAGACCTGGGAAATGTATCCTCAGACAGCTGCAAACTGAAAAACAAACCCAAGGTGTTTGGCATGAACAACCAGCTCTGTTACGTTTGTGGGATCCATAATGAAAGATTTTTTTTTCCAGTGGTAAAATTATTACCAAAAAAAAACAATGCCCCAATCATTTCTGAAATTGCGTTTGCAATTGTGTGTCTGCTTATGCAGAAATTGCAGATCGCTAGTTTAAATAGGAGCCTGTGTCACATGCTGGCTACAGTTGATTGCTCAACCCATATGGGTGGGTAGGTAGATACATAGATCTATTTGTCATTGCTAGTTTCTTAATATAAAAGAAACGGCTTCTAAGTGGCATCTCTAGCGTTTAGCTTCTTTTGTTCATTTTGAACCCGTCGCTTGGATTTCTTGGTCACTAAATTGACTGTTACCTAATGTTGATAACATTTTTTAAATTTCAAAGCATTGTTCCTTCTACATAGTTTTCACTGGATTAGTTAAGTTCAAGGGCTTGTCCAAAATCTGTGTTGCATTGGAGTTGTGTTTACTCAAATACTGCTTGGACGCAAGTGGCCTATCAAGTGGGCTCTGGAAATCCTTCTTTCCAGAAACTTTCTATGGAAGAGTATTTGGCCTGTGTTTAACTTCTTTTAAACCTTTAGAAAAAGGAGATTGAAGGATGATAATTTACTTGTCCAGAGAATAACCACTGAACTTAAAGCAATAATATATTGGGGAAATTCCCCTTATCTTCCTACATGTTTTATGTTCTCTCTTGATGGAGATAGTAAAACTGTTGGTATTTAGAAAAGCTGTGTATTTTAAACTTCGATACTGAGCCAAAGCAGGAAGCAAGACAAAGGCACTGCCTGCTCCACTGGGTTCTTCTTCTTGGTCACTCCTGCCTCCATCAAGACTCAAGTCTCTTCTCTGCTGTCAGCAGCCAGCCACCATCCCAGGTCTTCTCCATGCTCACTGATTTTTTTCTCACTTGCCTTCTTGACTTTTTAAATTTCATTCCTAATCTTTTCTAATCTTGGATTTTTAAATCCTTTTGTGATGAGTCTTCGCCATCATTGTGCCCTTTGTCTATTTAATGAGACAGTCTTATTTGGCATATTCTATTTTGCTGGAGTTTACTTTTATTTCTTTTTTTCTCTATTTTATTATCTTGAGCTCCAGCATCTTCTCTGATCAAGTATTTTATCTTTTGTGGAATCTGTTTCCTCCGAGCCACTCGGTCCTTCCTGTAGGAATGCACCTGCCATCTAAGACTTGCCCATGAGCTTATACCCCACCCCAGTCTTCCCTACTTTCTTATCTGCCTCACAGCAAGCAGCATTGCTGGTGTTTAGAAAGCCTGAAGGAGTCAAGTGACTTATATACTTGCCAGATCACAAAATGATTTAAAAGGGGCCAATCAGACTCCCTTTTGTCCATCAGGGAAGAGGGAGGGTGGGTAATAATTGGGGCTATGCTTCCAGAATCGGCAGCTTTATTACAGCCCAATGGGAATCCTGCCATGTGTGTGGGAGATTCTGGGATGTGCATCCTTACCACTCCGTAGTATAGGAAAGAACTATATATATTTATCAGCACAAAACATAGGAGAATAAAGTATATTGCTGAGGATGTGAGAGCTCCTATTGAAATATAAGTACCAAGAGTGCTGACTGCCAGAATGTGGATTTATGGGAAATAAAGCCCTAAAATACTTTCTCCAACAAAAAATAGACCTCTTGGAAACAGTTTTTCCTCTCTATGTACTTAGCTCCCATTGAGCTTAAATTGCTGTCAGTATTGTGATAATGACAATTCAGTATTACAGGATGTAGAAGATGAACCAAATAAATTAACCAGCTGCTTTTAAGGGTAGTTCACTCAATGGCTTACCCTCTAACATGCTTTGTAGAACATTCGTGCTCAGTAGGTCTCTAGGCAGTTTTATGCCTAGAAGAAAGAAATGGATTTTATTAAATGTCAGTGAAATACAGGCAGATAGTTCTGTGATAGTTAAATTAGTGTAGAATGTTTGTAAGAAAAGCATCTTATCTTTTTTTAAATCACTGAAGCAGAACTTTCCTTGGCATTCCTGCCAGGCAATGTGTTTCTGCTTGAAATTCCCATAGATTAGGATTAAAAAAGCAAATGGAGAGTGGATTGTCTGGTCCTTCTCACTCCTGTATGAAACTCTTATGTCCCACAGAATGTTGTAAATCTAATCCTGCATGTACAGCAGAGTTGTGTTTGGAGGGTTTCAAAGGACAGTAATGGGAATGATTCCATAATTACTAGCTGATGTTTAAGGTTTTATACTTTGTGTGGATTGGAAAATAGGACTCATAAGTAAAGAGTAAAGTGGAATGGAGAGGGAAGGCAGAAAACATGCTTCAGGAGGCCAGGCAGGTGATGTAGAGGAGAGAAGCAGGCGCAGGTGCAAGGCAGAGGGGAGAGGTGGGCTCTACAGCCATCCAGGGCGCCTTCCAAGGCATCTGAACACGTTTCCGGTGGTCACAGCTCAGCCCACCCAAAGGAGAGGCCAGTTTGCATCCCTGAAATAAAGGAACTGTAATTACCTAAACTGAATAGGGGAAGACTAACCTCAAAAGCAATTTTCAAATTTTCGACAAGTTGTGCACAAAGTATATCTATCCTCTGGCATTGAGCAAGGAGAAATAGACCAACATTTCAGGAGTAGGATGTGGGTCAGGATAAATGAACCCTCTCTCAAAGCAAGGATGTGTTAATTGTGTGAAATTAGTCACAAGGTTCTTTCCTTTAGATTTTTGAGATTTGGATGGGTTGCAATCTGTCCGCGGTAGTTTAGGGATGTTCGTAACTACAGATGGCCTGAGTGGCTCGAGGATTTGGGGGAATTACGTAGCTCTTCTTACAGCAAACACGTTGTGTGTATGAGCAATGAAGGAAAGAATAAGACTAGTAGACCTAGGAAAGCCTACTCATTGTCTAATATTTGTCATGCCTTGTGTGTCTAGCAAAGTAGAAGATGTGGTTTCTTTCCTCAGTGCATTTGCAGTCTGTTGGGGAGATGAAAAGTAAACACCTGGATCTCAGTGAGCGAGATGTAATATGGTACTCATTATCCTGTGATAGATCTGGTATAATCCTAAAATGCATACAGAACCGAGAATTTAGGGGGAAATTATTTGACTTATGAAAGAATTCTCCTACATGATGATCTTCCCTAATATATTTAAGGCAATTTATTTACAAATCATTTCTTATTTTTCGTCCACAAAACATAAAGTGATTGAAACTACTGCTATTTGAAAAACATCAGAGAATGACATGAATCATGTCTAAAATTGTAATGTAAATTAGTTAAAATTTGTTTCATTTACAGGAGTTGGTGTATTAGCCCCCCCACCCCCATTTTTGAGCACCCGTCAGTGGCACAGAATGGCGTGTGCCTATCTGTACTGTAAAAATATCCTTAAAGGAGAAGCTGCTTACTCCTTCGATTCCATGTCAGAGCAGAGTACACAGGTTTATTGTAATAGAACTCTGGAAACTCAGACTCAACCATGAGACGGACTGAATTCATAATTCTCTCATTGCTTTTCTTCCTGCCCTCTGCTGGAGGTTTTTCCCTTGGAGCTGGAGCAGGAGACAAAGGGAGGTCAGGGGCCAGCAGCCTCAGCTCCCTCCCATAACTGAAAGCACACTGACCACAACAGAAGGGATCAGTTGCAGTGAGTCTGGATTTCAGCTGAAAATGCAACAAGACTTTATCAATAATTTTCTAAAGAAGTTAATGTTTTATTTAAAAAGTAGGTACAGTCCATGTGTATTAATTCTAATACATTTTCAGTATGCCTCAAACATTTCTTCTTTCTCTAACTTCCAGTGAATTTTTGGTATTGTTTTATTGTTTCATTCTAGCTATTCCCCTAAATTATCCTGATTATAGAAATAAGAGAATGGATTTTCATCCCCATATTACATTATGTATTAACATTATGAAAATAATTCACATGTTCCATGCAAAATAATTGTAAAATAGAAATAATCACTATAAAATCTTCTGTCACCCATTTCTAGAATTATGATCACTTTGTAATGTATCTTTCAAATTCTTATATATGGATTCACATTCATCTTTTATTTAAAAGTTATCATATTTAATACTGTTTTGCAGTCTGCTTTTTTATTTAATATGCCCCGAACATCTTTTTATGTTAGTGAATGTACATATATAAAATCATTTAAAAATGGATGCATACTCTTGAGTTGTCTAGCTCTAGCACATTTTACTGAATCATTCTCCGGTTAATAGTTCATTTCTGGCTATTATAAATAACTTTACATACATTTTTACTCACTTGTCTAATCATCATTTCTTAGCGTACGTTGCTAGATGTGGACTTCCTGGGGTCATTTTTGAATCTTTGAGTCCATAGTGCTAAAGGACCCTCCAGAAAAATGGTGGGACTACTGCTCAGCAGTTTCAGTGTGCCTTGTTTCCTGTGTGTGTGCACATGCACACGCACACACACACACACACACACACACACACACTCTCCAGTGTCTGACCTTACCATTTTGATTCATCTTTGTCAGTTCTTTCTTTTCTTTTTCCTTCATCTGTCAATTCTAGGACCATTGCCGTACTGTTTTGAGTGTAAATTTTATAAAACATTTTACTGTCTGGCAGGGCAAATCCACATACACCCCTCAAAAAAATTGCTTGATTAAAAAAAAATTCCTGTTATTCTCACATTGTTTCAAATGAATTTATAGCATTTTAGAAATTCTAGAAATGATCCCTTTGGGAATTTCTTTGGGCCTGCATTAAAATCATAGGTTAACTTAATGAAACTTAAGACTCAAAATTCTCACTGAAGAGCTTATTAGCCAGGAACATAATCTTTCCATTTATTCAGTTCACCCCTCAGTAATATGCTTTTGTCTTGTGGCTAGTTCATGCCTATCTGTTTGTGTTCGTTATTAACTTCTAGAGCTGTGACTCTCCCTTGTTGACAACCGTGATCGCATCCCCTCATGGTTACGTTTGCAGGATTCCTATCTGATTTTCAAAGTGCTCTGGTTGCGGTTTGATTTCCTCTTTTACCCGAGGATAGAGAGTATTTTTTTATTTCAGTTGTTTTTTGTTTTTCTTATCCTTTGTTTTTAATTTCTTAATTTTGTTGTCACTTGAGAATAAGAAAGATTATTTTTTTAATTTTTTAAAATTGAGATAACTGCTTTATAACATTATATAAATTTCAGGTGTACATCATTATATTTTGATTTCTTTGTAGACTACATCGTGTTCACCACCCAAAGTCTAATTGCCGTCCGTCACTATACACATGTTCCTGTCACCCCTTTCGCCCTCCCCCCGCCCCCTCTGGTAACCACTAATCTATTCTTTATATCTATGTGTTTGGTGGTGGTGGTGGTGGTTTTTGTTGTTTTGTCTTCCACATATGAGTGAAGTCATACAGTATTGGTCTTACTCCTTACTGCTTATTTCACTTAGCATGATACCCTCAAGGTCCATCCATGCTGTCACAAATGGCAAGATTTCATCTTTTTTAATGGCTGAGTAGTATTCCATTGTGTATATGTACCACATCTTCTTTATGAAGGCTTATTTTTAAAGTTCTTCTCTGTTGTTTGGAATATCTCATTCATGTGGAGTTAGGAGTAGGAAATTTCTCTTATTCCTGGATAAGTCCTATCGGTTTCAAATACTGAATTTTTCCACGTTGCTAG
The DNA here is from genome assembly GCA_031878705.1 of Tapirus indicus. NCBI lineage: Eukaryota > Metazoa > Chordata > Mammalia > Perissodactyla > Tapiridae > Tapirus > Tapirus indicus. The sequence goes on from CM062917.1 coordinate 77,961,378, forward strand.
TGTTTTTTCTTATTGGCTCATGTTAACTTGGAGAAGTCTATGTTCAGTATTCAGAGTTGAAGTTGCTGTGAATTTGTCATAGATTTTGTGAGAACTTGTCCAGATCTTCTATTCTAGACAGTGGTGAGATCAGGAAGTTTTATGTTTCGTTTTTGCCTGAATTGGAACACTGATGTCTGTTGGGAAAATGGCTACCAAAGAATGTAATCATTGGTGTGGCAGGAAGGTGCTGTATGTTTTTTTTAAGCCTGCTGTGTTTACTAAAGCAGTGTAAAGTTTGTACAGTACTGCCCACCTCACATAACTGGCACAACTGCCCTTGGTAGGCGCCCTCCTGTTGCCAGCACACCTGCTTTCCTTCCAAGCTGTGTCACCAATGTTGGCAGGAGTGGCTGTTCAGGTGTCAGCTACCAGTGCTGACTGAAGCCTGTGTGTCCCTGCATGAGATTTTTCCCTGTGACTCCCCCCTGTACTCCAGCTCCCAGCACACTGAGTGTGGGGGGTATCTACACTAGATACCGTAATACCAATTATGGTGTCTACCCAACCAACTACTTCCCAGACAGGCTTTTTCTTATAATGAGTTGAATCATAGCGTTCACTGGGGGCTTATTTCTATCATATTTTACTGATTTTTTAATTTAAAATTGGGGGCATATTTAATTTTTCTAACACAGGTGCAGATTGTTCCCCTTTTAATACTATGTTGGTCATTTCTGGGTGGGAATTGGTGAGGGGGAGGAATTTGATGCCATGCTCCACTACACTTTGCTCCTGGCCATGCCTTTCAGCAGGTGGTTAGGGAGCACTCCCTGGGCCCAGCCCACTCCTTACATCACCTCCACCTGATCCAGGCCACAGATGGAAAATGGACGTTTTGATCTTATCAATTCCTTGCGTTTAACATAGTTTTTTAAGCTACCTATCTTTAGTGGAGTATGTAGCAGGAGCTATAGTTTCAGGCTTTCTCCTCCTTTCCCAAATTTCAAACCTATCTTGTCAAAAAATACTAAACATGTTCAGTGACCTTCTTGCCTCTCTTCTCTGCATGATGGCCGAGGGAGAGGCTGAATCACAGACAGGCTGTAGCTCAGTCTTTCACTGGGAGCGGGAGGCAGGGCAGTGGTGATTTCTCACTTAGGACCTGGGCTGGGAGGGGACGAGGTGGGGTAGAAGGTCTTTGAGAGTGTGGAGGACGTCCTGTATCTGTCAATGGGACGACAGGAGCTTGTGTGCTCAGTAGGGGCCCTGCCTCCAGTTTCTACTGTGGACCCTGTGAGGCCGCCTTGCTTCTACACGGATAATAGAGAACTTCAGACATCCATGGCATTTCACAGTGACCCCACTGTGCCTATATGTCAAGATGGACACTTGTTTAATTTTAGGGTTTCTTTTTTCTTTTTTGTGCCCCTTCTGACTTATAGGAGCCTAACTATTGAGAAAGATATATAAAAAATATAAATAAAATGTGAATTTACTCCTTTTTCCTATTACCTATTTTCCCCCCTCTTTTGAGGTGGGAAGGGACAGAATAATAGTAAGGTGAACTGAAATTGACTCTAATGACAGGAATTTTTAAAATTCTATTATGGAATCTGTCATCAGCATTTGCTTTGGAAGATAAACATATTTCAGGATTACATGTCTGAAGTTATATATTGTAAGTTATATATTATATAAATTATTTATTGTATACATTGTTATATTGTATAAATGTCTTTTCTTAAAGGATTTAAATTGGATATATCAAGAAAAATTTTATTGTATCCTTAATAATGCATGAATTACTAGAACTACATCTTCACCAGTCTTAGGGTTTTGACCAGTTATATTTGGTAATAAAATCTATCCAGCAGATTTTTTTATTATAGATTCTTCCTTTTAAAATAAAGACCTGGGGGGCCGGTCCGGTGGTGGAGCAGTTTAGTTCGCACTTTGGCAGCCCGGGGTTTGGGGGTTCGGATCCTGGGCGCCGGCCGACGCACTGCTTGTCAGATATGCCGTGGCGGCGTCACATATAAAGTAGAGGAAGATGGGCACGGATGTTAGCCCAGGGCCAGCCTTCCTCAGCAAAAAAAGAGGAGGATTGGCAACGGATGTTAGCTCAGGGCTGGTCTTCCTCACACACACACAAAATAAATAAAATAAAATAAAAAAGACCCTAGCCACTATGAACTTTTTAAAGAAGTTTAATCCTAAAGTAAATTTCTCATTTTATGGCATGAATTACTGCTCAAACATCGTTAAAGTATTTTTCTTGGGTTAAAGAAAAACAGACTGTTCTATTTATTGCAGTTTAATCTGTGACTAATATCTTACTTTCAGAGAAAAAACAATGAGTTTTTGCTTTCCCAATTTACAAAATAAATTCCTGAGTAATTATTTGAAGAACTTTCTGTGATACAAATCTTCTGACTGACTAATGTGCAGTATTCTCCATGAATTTTGGTATTTTGGTGCCATCTTGTGGCTTGACTTTGTAGTAACTTCAACGCTCAAATACATTTCAAACAATGTCCTGGGCAAGATAAAGTATAGTGGAAATTCTCTCCAAAATGCACATCATGCACTACTATAAGTCAGTATAAAAAATGTTGAGAATAACTTGTTTGTTATTTGGTCAATGGACAGTCAAGAATCGTAAGTAAGGAATCTAATATATGCTTCTCAGTTTCTAAAATTCTGTTTCCGTGATACTTGTCTCTAGTTGCTGATGTTTGAACGGTCTTGGATGAGCAGATGGAAGTCTTCTGTTCTGCACGAAGGGGAAGGGAACATAAGGAGTGTCAAGTGGAGAGGCCATCTGATTGCCTGGGCCAATAATATGGTAAAAGCACATCTCTGTCTTCCTAATGCTTCTTCAGAACAGAATAGGGGCCGGACTGAGAGGGCTGTAACAAAGGGAAAGATGCCACTTGCTGCCGTGGTCATGTCTAAAAGATACAAATGGTGATTGATATCAGCCCTGGAAGGTTAAAGAAATTAGATTGCTTTTGGGTTTCATAATAGAGTAATTCCCAACGTCTTCTGGACTCTATTTTAGAGTAAGAAACCCGAGGCATGGAGAATAGTCAAGAAAATGAAAAGGCATCTTAATAACTGAAGGGCTGCATGGGGAATGTGGTCTTGAAAATACCATTTGCCTATTAGCCAAGGGCAAGTAACAGTTGATATGAAGCAAGTACAGGATATTGCTGATTTCTTTTTTACTCCCAGTATAATTACAGGCAGAAAATAGGCCTGCCTTTTAAAAAGTAGATCGTAATTTTTGGTGCTGCACTTACTTAAAGTTTACTTAGTATGCGTTACAGCGAGTAGAAAGTTTAAAAATTACCTTTTTGACATCTGGCATATCTTTTGGAATTTCAGGTGTAATTTAGTAAATTAGCTCTATTCAGTTTTAAGTGGTAGTAGAAATCTCCCAGACTCTGCCTTGCTGTTCAGGACTTTTCTTACTTCTCCTGGGTCACAGTAAAGGTAAACAAACCTGTGGCCTCTTGGTTTATTTTTAGTTACTGCTTGCTTGATGTTTCCATTTGAGTACTTTAAAATGTCAGGGGTAGTTTTCTTTACATAGTGGCGTTTCAGATTCAAAGCATTTCTAAAAAACAAACTCCATTTTTGTAGTGGAACAATACAGTTAGAGATGTTACTTGTCTGTCATTTGGAAATGCAGTTGTTGATATCTGTACATTTCACATTTGTATTGTGTTTGAGTCACAGATGCCATCCACTAATAAAATCCCTTTTGTCCAGAAGGAAGGATAGAGGTTTTCTTCTGTTCTGGGTTCTCACAGGGTTTGTGTGGAGCAGGAGCGTTTTCCTTTGCATGGCTCCCAGCAGGGCTCAGTGAACACTGTCAGCATTTTGCAGTGCTGGTTATCGGTGGTGTGTAGCAGTGGCCGTTAATAAATTTTCCTTTACTTTCCTTCTCCTGAATAGAAGATGTTTAATGCTATTTTATTTTCCAGGGTGTGAAGATTTTTGACATCACCTCAAAGCAGAGAATCACCAACGTGCCCCGTGATGATATAAGTCTTCGCCCAGATATGTATCCCTGCAGCCTCTGCTGGAAGGACAGTGTGACACTCATTATTGGCTGGGGGACTTCTGTCAAGGTGGTTTTCCTTGTCTTTATGATAAGTCTTTATTGTTATAGATCCACTGAGGATGGTCCAAAGAATATAAGTTCTTGAATGGCTTCTCAGAACCAAAATATTTTCGCCTGAATATTATCGTCGTGTGATAATCATTTAATGCTCTAATTCTTTCATATGCAGGATTTTTAAGATACATTCTTTCCATTCCATGCCATGCAAAGCAAATTGTGAACTTTTCTATGTTCAGAATGGTCCTGCCTTTTCTATCCTTTTTAAGTTTCCCATGATCCAGTTGGCTGTAGCTATTTCTAGAACATGTGATTAGTTTTGTTGGTTAGTCAGGTTTTGCTTTCTTTATTGTTCTTTCCATTTCCCTTAGCTTTGACCCTTAGCGTCTTCATTAGAGTGGGTGGTAGAAAAAGGTTAAAACTAAATCATCCTGCTTGCTTGGTAATAGTTTGAAATGGAGTGGAGGCCGACACTTATTATCAATAAGATTTTGGACTATTTTGCAGAGTATAATTGTCTGCCCTTTACGTGCCTGAGTAAATACAATTTAGCTATTCTGCAAAAGGAGGCCCAAAGCTCGTTCACGTTTGTTTCATGCCTGCCAGTGTTTGTCTTGTACTCGATACTTTGGAGCCAAAAATTGTTTGCTTCCCATTAAAAACATATATCTTAATCTAAACAAAATAAACTAAAAATTAGCTGAGGTAAAAATGGTACAAGAAACTATCCCAGCAATAGTCTAATGGAAGAGCTCAGGGTTTAGAGTCAGACAGACTTGAGGTCAATTCCAACTTCTCATTTTACTCAGCGTTACTCTCCTTGTCTGCAGAATGGTAGTACTAATTGTTCTCACATCTAAGTTTTGGGGAGGATTAAATGACGTAATGAATATAAAGAGCTTAGCATAGAATCTGACGTATTGTCAGTGCCTGATAAATATCAGGTGTCATTGTTATGCCATAAAATTCTAAAAAAGTTGTGAAAGAGACATGGCTATTTAAAATTTACTCCTCTCTGGAAAAGAAAGCATAAAACTTATTAATACCGTGATTGCTATTACCAAAACAAGGATTGGTAGCTAGAGGTAAGTAAGGTCCTTCTGGCCCTTATTTTGATATATTTCAGGTTCTCCTTTCTTTCTCAATTGAACATGGAATAATTGTTTTCTTGTGTTAAATGAGGACAGCCTGATTCACATTCAGGGTAACAGGAAGGAAGTTGTGCCCAGTAGTCTGGGATGAAAAAAGTGATTCCCCAGTCTTCCTCTCCCATGTGTGTGGTTACTCATCTGATAAACTTACATTCTGGATATTTTAAAATTCCTTAAATGGACCAGATGGCTTTTTTCTTTGTATTAAAGTTGTGATTTGTTTTCTTTTGGTGAAACACAGGGAAAATTAGCCTGGAGGGACACACAAGAAGTTCGTTGATTGGCCACCAGAAATGCCTTCTCTATTAGGCCGAATAATGACCCCCAAAGATAGCAGGTCCTAATTCTTGCAACTCATAAAGGTTTCTTTACATGGCAAAAGAAGTAATTAATTAAGGACCTTGAGATGGGGAGTTTATCCTGCATTATCTGGGTGGGCCCCAAGTGCCATCACACGCATCCTTATTAAGAGAGAGTGCCACCAAAGAAGAGGGGAAGGCACTGTGGTAATCCGTTACAGCAGCCACAGGAAACCAGGACACTTTCACTGTGCCCAAATTATGATCCAACTCAAAAAATTTTTCATGTCAAATGTTTCATTTTATTGGAGATCCCTCTTCTTCAGACTCACTTAGTAATGTGTTGACCACTTCATCTCAGTTCAGAATCTTAATGTGTTCTGTTGAGGGGAGAAAAGATAGGACTTAATTTTTCTTCTCAAAAAGAGAACAATCTTGTTGGGGAGAAACCACGACAAGTTGTGTGCAATTAGAGCTAACCATTTCATTCACTGATTCATTTGCCCGACAAATACTTACTGAGTTCCCGCGATGTGCCAGGCAATGTTCTGGTGTTGCAGATACATAAACAAACAGATGAATTCCCTCCCTGAGCAAATCTACATTATAGTGAGTGAAGATAGACAAAACAAACAAGCAAGTAAATATACCATGTTGAGGGGGGTATAAAGAGAACAATTAAACAGGATAATGGGGCAAGGGTTTGGGGGTGGATGCTATTTAATATAGTGGTCCAGGGAAGGCATCTCTCATGACTAACGTGTCATCTGGGCAGAGATCTGGAGGGAGGAGGCCATGCAGCTGTCGGGGAGGGGATGTCAGCAGAGGGGGCAGCTGGTACAAAATCCTGGAGGCAGGAGTGTGATTAGTCTGTCGTTAAGAAACATAAAGAAAGCCGTTATTGGCAGAGAGGATGGAGCAGTGTTCAGGAGAGGGATAGAAGAGACAGGGGAGAGGGAAAATGTGTATGTGGGCGTGTTGTGGTGGAGCGGATCATGTAGTGGCTCAAAGGCCTTTGTGAAATCTTTAGCGTTTAGTATAGTGTGATATGAAGCCAGCAGAGGGTTTTGAGCAGTGGAGTTAGTTAAAAGATCTAACTTGGATCTTAAAAGGATTGCTGGCTGCTGTGTGGAGCAAAGGGGCAGGAAAGAAGAGAGACTGGATGGAGGCTACTGTAATAACCTCAGTAAAAAATAATTGTGTCTTGGATCAGCCTCGTGGAACTGGTGAGGAATGACTGGATTCTGGATATATTTTGAGGGTAGACCCTACAATGTTTTTCATGGCTAGGTGTGGGGTACAAGAAAAGGAGAGAAGTCAGCAGTGATTTTTTTACTTGAGGAACTAGAAAACAAAGTTACCTTTTACTGAAAGGAGAAAGACTACTGATGGAGCATGTTTAGAGGGGAAAAAGAAGTTATCTTTTGTGTAGCCACTTGAGATGCCTATTAGACACATAAGTGGAGAAGTGGAGGAGACAGTTGGATGAAACAAATTAGTGTTCGTGGGCAAGAACCTACCTGTCGATATAAAGGGCTCTTGAAATCATTGATCTGCTCTTATGCAGGACATGAGCTCAGGGTAGCACTTAGCTATCACCTGCACCTGCTGCTGCCCATCTCTGAGACAGGTGCTGGGATACGAGCTTAGACACAGAACTGAGGGCGGGGAGAGTGGAGCCATGGCCCAGCTGCCAGTAGTGCCATGTGTCCTTGTCTTTAGAGAGGTGGTGGCATGGCCAGAGAGTCACAGTCCAGCCTTGGCATGAGTCCACTTCTTCTAGGAAGCCGCCTTTTCCTGCCAGTGGATGCCTCTGCTCTGTAGTTCCCCATCACACTTGAGTAAAATGTCTTATTGTGTCACCCCCACTGCACCATAATCTTCTTGAGAAAAGAGCTATATTTGTTTTACAAAGTCCCTAATTCAGGACTGGTGCCCAGCAGTAGCTCAAAAGTGCTAGTTAATATTATATATATATATATATATATATATATATATATATTCATACTTTTTATTATTATACTTCAAACCATTGGAAACACTACTCCTTGTGTACTTTTAGCAGCACGTTAAAACAGTCGTCCATTTGCCATGTTGGAGCGTGCTTGTTAGACAATTTAGTAGTTTCCCTAGAGAGTGTGGACATAAGAGTGGATAACATACAAAATCAAAAGTCTAATGAAAAGAGAAGGAAATTGGGGAAATTTGGAGACGTGGACAGGAAATTATCTGAAGTGAACAGGAAACAAATGACAAAAAACAGTCAAGGGAGGAAGTAGCTGGTCACTTGGAAGTAAATGCTTGTACTTTCACAGTCACAAGTTCAAGTCCTATGTTAAGAGAGAGCGAGCACTCGCTCGTATTCACTGCCTTGCTGGACAGCAATTGGGACGAGTGTATTAAACACACAAACGAAACAAAACCTTGTAAAAGTTCACATACCCATTGATCTACCAGTTCTCTCTCTAGGAATTTATCCTAAGGAAACAGAAGTCCAAAAGTCTTATAGACAAGTGTGTTGATTACACTCTTGCTTGCATTAGAGTAAAAAACTAAATGTCTAAAAGGGGATTGATTAAATACATTATAGTACGCTCATGTAATGAGATACTATAGAGACATTAAAGATTCCTGTTGTGGAAGAATATTTAAATAATATATTAAATTGTTTGTAGTAAATTGTTAGGTTAATAACAGTAGCTTCCAAAAAAAAAAAAAAAAAGAAGCTTGTGGTACTGTTTACTTTGTGCTGGGACAATAGATAATATTTATTTTTTCCCTTTTAGTTTTTCTGTATTTTAGTTTTTCTGTATTCTGAATTTTCCATATTGTAACTATACTTAGGGTATCAGCTATAAAATAATGCAATAAATACCATCTGTAAGAAAAAGGAAAAAGCCTGAGAAAAGTTGTGTGGGATCAGTCCTTAACTTCAGGTTCAGTCTTACTGGGATGGGGGAAGTTATGTAAATTTTTGTTGTGTCTTATTACAAAATAGAATATATTCACTTTAGAAAATATGGCAGAGAAAATAGAAAATAGCTATAGTCTTGTCACCTTGAAACAACCATTGTTAACACACATATGTGTTGTGTGTTGTGTGTGTGAATGGTAGATAAATAACACACACATCAATTTGTATACAAACTGTATACATATTATTTAAAATAGGGGTTGGCAAACTTCTTCTGTAAAGGCTTAGTAGTAAATATTTTAGACTTTACAGGCTACATACTGTTTCTGCTGAATATTTTTCTTTTTTTTCCCCTCTTTTTTCATTTTTGTTTTTTCCTTTTTTTTCTTCCCTTTCCCTTCCCCTCTTCCTGCTTTTGAAAGTGTAAAAACTACCCTTAGTTTACAGGCCATATAAAACATGCCAGGGACCAGATTGTAGTTTGCCAACCCCTGATTTAAATTATATAATACACTGATTTTAATATACTTGAGAGAAGAAGAGCAGATGCCACTTTTGCAAAGTATTATTTAGCAGCAGTGAAATAAGTTACTAATATGCAATCGGAAGCACAAGACCTAATGTGAGCGTTGCCCAGATTGACCATTGGGTGTTTTTGGCTGTATACTTCTGCCAGAGCTTTATCTGGATGATGAAAGAAGTAGTTCTTAAGTAGAGTTGCAGAGTATGGGTCATTGGAAACATGTTAAAAAACTATATTATAGTTTCCTTTCTTTCTTTGCCCTTGAATAAGACTTTATTGAAGAATAATGTTGGGGAATATAAGTAATGGTTGCTATATGTCGTTGAAATTAATTTCTATCACTTGAGTCATAGGATAGATTATATGTACTCCATCTTCAGAGCTACATGGCTGGTATAACGGAAGTATCATATGTTGAATGAAATGTTATAAACAGTTTTCCATCAAATGAATAAAATAACCTTTGAATTTATTTCCTAGATATGCTCAGTGAAGGAACGGCATGCCAGTGAAATGAGGGACTTGCCAAGTCGATATGTTGAAATAGGTATGCCTTCTATGTGTGTAAACAAACCTTCAAAAAAGAATCCATTTTATTAAGGGGAAACCTAAGGCCGTGTTCTTTTTCAGGGCTCATCACTTGGGACCTTGATGAAATAGGTCAAGAAGCATTTGTTTTCAGTTTTGAAACTTTGCTATAGAGACCTTTTTTCTAATTATATTTCTAATTTTTACACAATAATTTTGTAGTTGGCTTTGAGGTCGAATAACCATGGGTTTGGGTTCTGGTTCTCTTATTTACCACCTGAACTTTGGACAGATTTCTACGTGCCTCAATATTCTCATCTATAAAATGTGAAAAAGAATACTTGTCCCACAGGTTGTTTGTAAGAATTCCAAGAATTCCTGCACACACAGCTCATAGCACAGGACTGTCACCTGGTCCTCTACCTTCATCATCACTGGTCTGGTCCAAACTGCCATAATCTTTTATCTGATCACTGCAGCAGCCTCCTAACTGATTTATCTCCCTCCACCATGAATTATTGTAATCTGGTCCGCCCACTGCTGTCAAAATACAAATCAGAGCATGTCCACACCCTGCAGTCCCTTCCCATTGTTCTTAGGATGAAGATGAGACTCCTTACCATGGGCCACAGGGATCCGTGGTGGCCCTCACCTGCCTTTCTAGCTTCAGCCCATAACAAACTTTTCCTTGGTCTCTGTGCTGCAGCCACACTGGCCTTCTTTCACCTATCCATCTCTAGAGCACTCTTCTTGCCTCTTTTCATTTCATTGCCCCTTAATCACCCTTAATCATACCTCAGCTTAGGTGTAGTCTTGCTTTCCTAGGAAAGCCCGCTGGACTCCCTTTACTAGGTCTAAACCTCCCAGCGGAGGAAAGTTTAACACTCCCCCTTCTAGCACTTGTTTCAGTTGCAGTGAGGGTGTGAATAGTCAGTGCATTTCTGTCTCTTCCACCAGACTGTAACCTCCTCGAGAGCACACATTGGGTCCGTCTTTGTTCAGTATTTGTATCTCAGGGACCTGGCACCATGCCTGGTACATAGTCGGTGCTAAATAATATTGTGTCAAAAGAATTAGTGACTCTGGGAAACAAGTATTTAGGTGAAGTGTGCCAAGGATGATATACCATTACCTTTATAACTTAGTGCAAAGTTATTCAGACAGAAAGGATGAAAATTGACTGACTTGTCAATTGAACAGATACAGTAAAAGCTATTTTTGTATTATTTAGAACTAAGCAATAGGAGACAGAGTTATGTGGCAAAAAATGTTTTGCCATATTATAAGTCAGCTGAAAAGTTCGTTTACCCATTTGGATGAGGGATGGGGAATATAAATGATGGGTCATTATAACAAGGTGAGGCTGAGATAAATCATTTGCACATGTCTATATTTCTAAAAACAGAGAAAGACGTATATTACCCACATGGCTAATGTGGTTATAACATTTAAGTCTGGGGTATTTTGGACATGACGTCAGAAGTTGATGGTGGGGTTTTAATAACTTTTTGTCTTAGAAGGATGAATAAATACATAGTTCATGTTGCTCAGAGCATGGACAAAATAGGTACATGCAAAATATAATGGCACTGAGAAAAACTTAGAAACAAGGTGATAGAGAATACTGATAATCGAAGATAAAGGTAATTATTTCAGTATCTCTCTCTTCTTTCCTGCCACCCTCTTGCCTCCTAGAAAAAAAATCTCTGAACACCTCGATGCACAGTGTCCTGAGGGATAAGTATTCAAATATTTTAAATACAGATGAGTAAAAAAAAAAAAAAGCAAAAATTCTGGGAATTTTTAAGGATGTAAAAATTGCCAGAGAGGCGTAAAAACCTAGCAGTTGTCCTCTTCTCTCCTTGTATGATATTTGTTGCTCATGACATCCTAGGAATGGGGCATTGCACTATGTGCATTACCCGCATTAGTTCACTCTCACAGCAGCCATTTGAGGTCAGGTAATACGCTTCTCATTCTATAGATGAAAAAAATTGGGGCTCAGGAAGGTATATAGCTTGCCTAAGATCTTACTACCGTGGCTTTAAAATGGATAGACTATAACTCTGCAGAACACCAAAATCTTCCAGGGAGGCAAGGCAGTTTGCTGAGTTCCTGTCTGATCTTGATTAGGTTACTTTACCTTCCTGAGCCAGGCTTTTTTCACCTGTAAAATGGACGTGATATACCTACCTTTCCAGATGGTGGCGAGAATTAGGTGTGACATAACTAATGTCTATAACACAGTACTTGGCACATGTAGACGCTCACTGAATCGTGGTGGTTCTTGTCACCGTGCACACTTCTGTCCCAGCTCCGTGAGTGCTAATAGCTGGCCCAGTGGTGGCCCTAGAGCCCAGGGATCACGTTATTAAAATGTAGTTCATCTGTACTAGAATTTACGTGAAATAGACCGTGTGTAGCTACTAACAGTATCACATTACTAACATTTTACTACTGTGGTTAGTGGTTAAGTACCATTTTTTCCCCTCTTGAGAGTAAACCTTTAAGAATATAAACCGTTTCCACAGCAGGAGGCAAAGTGGTTTAGATAAGAGTCCTTGACTAGGATAAAGGAAAAGAGAAATAGGAGGTCTGGATTACAATTTGCTTTAGCCCTGAACAGTGTGAGCCACTCTTCTTTAGTAAATGAGGTGAAAATGGCATTAAGATTAAAGAAATATCTGTGGCTGTACATGTCTTAGAAGCCAAATGTTTATAACTCTTCCTTATATGTCAAAATCTCAAAAACAGCACAAAGTTATTGCTCTCAATAAGATATTAATTTATTCTTGTAAATGAAAAATAATAATGATAATAAAGATTAAGCTTACTGGCCAATCACCAACCCTTGAAGACTTTCTTTGTACATAAGGTTTTTTGGGTGTCATTTCTTCTTCCAGATTACATTGTTCAAAGTAGGTTGTGGTCTCTGCCTGCTGTACTTATTTTAACTTGGATCTCTGTGTTCTCACAGGACTTCCTAACCTCCTGGCGCTTTTCACCAGAGTCTTCCATGGTCTTTATGTGGAGTGGTAGTTGGAGAGCTGATATTATATTGTTGGGAAATGAAGCCAGTATCTGTGTGTCATTTTCTGGGCATCTACTGCCAGGAATAGATGACTTACATGCAAGGAATTAATGATTGACTTCCTAGTCTTGACTTCATATGGCAAAGAAAAACTATGTAGGAATCAGTATAAAATGACAGAGAAGCCAGGAAGAAAGGAAGGGGGGAGAAAAGAAGGGACATCTTTTCACTTTGATTAAACAGTGTCAGTATCTTCAGTTGATCATATGCTGTGGCTCCTAGAATTTAGCAAATCATTCTGTTTTCAGCTTCTTAATTGATTGGGAAAACAATGACCTGGAAATGGAAGATCTGTTTGCATGGTGGAGGATAGCTCTGAGATCTATGTCCCTCTCCATCCTCCTGTTATTGTTCTGACCCAGACGTGCAGGTGCCAGCAGGGGGACTGTTTTCTGCACACATGAGTAACATGGTTCATCTTGTAGTCTAAGCCTCATCAGGAGTCATGCCAGCTCTAGCATCATTCAAGTTGTTTTTGCTTAAGGATCTAGCTATGTATGATTTTCTGTTCTGTTATGATTCAGTTTGACTGACTATAATCTATTCATTCTTCTGTTCTGCATTGAATTTTTTTCCTGACATTTTATTATGATAAATTTAAAACACAAAAAAGTAAAGAATTTTACGAGTACTTATATACTCACCTCCTAAATTCTACACTTAAGAATTTGCTGTATTTGCTTTATTACATATCTGCTCCTCTGTCCATTCCTCCTCAAAGTAAGAACTCTTTCCCACTCAGTGATGGAGATGCAAATGTTTGTTGTTGGGAGTGGAATTAATAAATTTTCTCCATAGTAAGTAGTGGTAAGAAATCTGGATCACCTGAAGTAACAAATATATTTTATTCCTTTTGTTAACAACCATCACCAGGCACATGCTAAATACACTACAAACAGAATTTCATTTAGTATTCACAGTGATCCCAATGGGTAGGGGCTCTTATCCCATTTTATAGGTAGAGAAGCTGAGGTTCAGAGGGGTCAAGTAATCTGCTCAAGATGATTACATTCACAAGCAAAGAAGGCAACATTTGAACTCAGATATGCTTACTTTCAAAACTGTTGCTTATAATGGCTGTGCCCTACATTCTTCTCATGCATTCCACTACCTAACCACTGGCCCTCGTTTGCAGCCAGAGGAACTGTTGAGGACAGAGACTTGCTCAGGGCATTCACATAAAAACCATAGGGTAGAAATTCTCTAAAATCCAAAGACCCCTTCTAATATACTAGTGATGTCTGCTCATCTATTCTTCAGATAGCCAGATGAAATGGAAATAATGCAGTAGATTTGTTTTTCTTTTTGCTTCAGAGAAATATCTCATGTGGAGAAGTAAAAATTGTATTTCCACTTGTTTTATCCTGGGATTGACAACTCTTCATGGTTTCTCCTCCAAATTGTTAGGGAATCTCTAGAACATGGTTGCCTTGGATGGCTATAGAATTGTTTCTAAGGAAAGGGAACCAAATCCAGACTGTGATACAGTTCTTTCAACCCTTTGAAAAAGAAAAAAAAGCTCTTGTTTGGCTCTTTTTTAGTGTTTGACTTAAGTTTAGTTGATGCATCAAGGTAGTTTTAGGGTGTGTTTTTGGTCTCTAAAATTATTTATTTTTAAATTCTATTTTATTGTGGTAAGATGAGTTGACATGAGATCTACCCTTTTAACAAATTTTTAAGTGTACAATACAGTCCAGTCATGTGCTGCATAAAGACGTTTTGGTCAAGGATGGACTGCATGTTCAACAATGGTCCCATAAGATTATAATGGAGCTGAAAAATTTCTATTGCCTAGTGACGTCTTAATGTCACACCTGGGTGTGGATGAGGATGACATTGAGGAGCTCCTTGAGGTGCTTCCTGAGGCATTGACTAATGAGGAATTGCTGGAACTGGACAGGAACGTATAATTGAAGAAGAGGCAAGAGAAAAGGAAACTGCAGGAAAAGAAAAAGAAGAACCTCCAAGATAATTCACAGTGAAGGGATTAGCAGAAGCTTTTGCAGACCTCAAGAAGCTCCTTAAAAAGATTGAAAACATGGACTCCAACACTGAAAAGTTTTCATTAATAGAGAGGAATCTTCATGGTGCATTGTCTGCTTACCAGTAAATCTGTGATGAAAGAAAGAAACAAACCAAGCAAACCATCATGGACATATTTCTGAAAAGAATGACACTTCTGCAAGAAGAGCCGCAGGCAGGTCCTTCAGGAGATATTCCAGAAGAAGGCGTTGTTATCATAGGAGATGACAGCTCCATGCGTGTTATTGCCCCTGAAGACCTGCCAGTGGGACAAGATGTGAAAGTGGAAGACAGTGATATTGATGATCCTGACCCTGTGTAGGCCTAGGCTAATGTGTGTGTTTGTGTCTTAGTTCTTAACAAGAAAGTTTAAAAAGTTAAAAAAATAATAATTTTAAAAATAGAAAAAACTTAGAATATTTTTGTACAGCTGTACAATGTGTTTGTGTTTTGTGTTACTACAAACGAGTCAAAAAGTTAAAAAAATTAAAAGTTTATAAAGTAAAGTTACAGTAAGCTAAGATTAATTTATTGTTGAAAGAAAAACATTTTTTGATAAATTTAGTGTAGCCTAATTGTACGTGTTTATAAAGTCTATAGTAGTGTACGGTAATGTTGCCTTCACATTTCACTCACCACTCACTCACTCACTCACCTAGAACAGCTTGCAGTCCTGCAAGCTCCATTCATGGTAAGTGCCCAATAGAGGTGTACCACTTTTTATCTTTTATACCATATTTTTACTATACCTTTTCTATGTTTCGATATGTCTAGATACCCAAATACTTACTGTTGTGTTACAGTTACCTACAGTATTCAATACAGCATGCTGTACAGGTTTGTAGCCTAGGAGCAATAGGCTGTACCATATAGCCCAGGTGTGTAGTAGGCTGTACCATCTAGGTTTGTGTAAGTACACTCTATGATGTTTGCACAACAATGAAATCACCTAACAATGCATTTTTCAGTACATATCCCTGTTGTTAGTGATGCATGACTGTATTGTTAATTATAGGTACAATGTTGTATAGCAGATCTCCAGGGCTTACTTGTCTTGCTTAATTGAAACTTTATGCCTGTTGATTAGCAGCTCCCCATTTTTCCCTCCCCCCAGCCCTTGGCAATCACCATTCCACTCTGATTCTATGAATTTGACTATTTTAGTTTATTTATTTATTTTTGCTGAGGAAGATTTGCCCTGAGCTAATCTGTTGCCAATCTTCCTCTTTTTGTATATGAGCTGCTGCCACAGCATGGCCACTGACAGATGAATGGTGTAGGTCTGCGCCTGAGCACCAAACTCAGGCCACTGAAGCAGAGCACACCGAACTTAATCCCTAAGCCACCAGGGCTGGCCCTTGACTATTTTAGATACCTCATATAAGTGGAATCATACAGTATTTGTCATTCTGTGACTGGCTTATTTTACTTAGCATAATGTCCTCAAGGTTCATCCATACTGTTGCATATTGCAGAATTTTCTTCTTTTAAGGTTGAATAGTATTCCGCTGCATGCATATACCACATTTTCTTGATCTGTTCCTCTGTTGGTGGACATTTAGGTTGTTTCCACATCTTGGCTATTGTGAATAGTGCTGCAATCAACATGGCAGTGCTAATGTCTCTTTAAGATCTTGATTTCAATTATTTTGGATAAATACCTGAAAGTGGAATTGCTGAATCATATGGTAGCTCTAATTTTTATTTTTTGAGGACCCTCTGTACTGTTTTCCATAGCGGCTGCACCATTTTGCATTCCCACCAACTGTGCGAGGGTTCCCTTTTCTCCACATCCTCACCAACACTTGTCTATTCTTTTTTTGATAATAGCCTGTTTACCACTTAAAGTGTCACTGTTTGCTTTGAACCTTTTGACCCCACAGGTCCTTGCCTGTTACCTTTTCTGTCACCTAAGGAGTGGGCTGTGAGGTGCTCGCTAATCATTCCTTATCAGTGATGCTGCGTGTGTGCTGAAGTTCAGTAGATGAGACAGTCACAGCAGCCTAGCTTTGTCATTTCACACAGCAGTGTGCTGAGTATTGATTAGAAAATATGCAATTAAATTGCAGACTAAACTTGGTTTAAATGGTTTCTGACTTATGTGTACTGTTGGCTCCTGGTTAGAATGTTTTTGTTACTTTGTCCATTAGCCATTCTCTTCTATTTCACTCCCAAATATTAGGTCTTTTCTGCAACTTGCTGATGTAAAGCATTGTAAAGTCACTTTTACTTTAATGCATCTGCTTCATAGTACAGTGCTGAAGATGTTAAAATGGGATTTCCAAATGTGTTTTCTTATATCAGTGGTCATGTTGACAAAGTATCCAAACCGATTGAAAAATCTGTGGATGTTATATCCAGTTGATTATGAAATACTACCATCTGGTGACTAAGGGGTCAGATTCTCTTGGGAACGAGGTGCTATCATAAAGGGATCTCTCAAATTCAAGAGAAGGGCTGAGGCACCCTGGCTATGTGCAGCAGAACTACCAGAGAGTTGTCAAGCCCTGGACTTCCATTCCTGCTAACCATAGTGCACTTTTAACTTGAGCATTTCTGTGATCTGATTTATGTTTTCTAGTGTGACTTATGTCTGGGAAAAGTATGACTTCAAATTCCTACTTTTGCTACCTTCTACCTAAGTGACTTTAGTCAAGTTACTTAACATCACTGAACTTCAAAATAAGTATAGGGGTGTTATGGTGAAAAGAGATAACGGATCTAAAATTTAACATACTGCCTCTTGGCATAGTAATGCTTGTTAAATGGGAACTATTATTATTACTATTTTATTTAGTTACTCAGAGAGAAGAACAGTGGTTTCTTTTAACAATCGGAAGACTAAAATATTCTGTTCCGTAAAGTCAGTTGAAAGAGAATCAAAGGAAAGATATAAATACGGACTTACTGAAGTATTCTGAAGAGATGAATACATTTCATAACTATATTTCTCAGTAAAATGTGTCTATAAACCTATATATGTTAGAGGTACAAGTAATAATCAAGAGGTACAATAATCAAGAATATTGATTTAAAACATCTCATAGGTCTGAATACACTGATATTAAGCAAGATAATCTAGTTGTGAATTATTTGGAGGATGGTCTTTTTATTCAGATCTAAATAAAATGTTGATTTTTATCCTTTACCATCTAATATACATTAGTTTTCTTTTTAACCTTTTTTTAAGATCCCCACCCCTCCGGAAATTAATTTTCCTGCTTTGTACTATTTCTTGCTTTACGCCTATTCCTATTTTTGCATAGCATGTGATATTTTAATTATTTCTTAGGTATCTAGATTCACAATCTCTTTTAGAGACAGAAACTTCACCATCCTGATGCTTCTTGAAAAGTATCTCATGCCTAATTGGTGCTCAGTAATTCTTTACTGAATTAAGTTGTTGATAACCCTCAGAGTTGTAAGACCCAAGGTACAAGAAAGCTCTCTTGTTAATTTTTATTTCAATCCCATGGCCGTCATTCTGACACTGATAGTGTGTGTGCTGTTGATGGCCCAACAGTCTTTATGACTGTAATCCTGACCCCATTGCCCTGGCTAATATAGAGTTGGTGTATAACATTGATATGTTAGCATTTTGTGCTTGGAGGATTCTGAGAAGATGATGGTAATGGCAGCATAATTTTTCAATCTGCCTGAGTCCTCACATAAAAAGGAGCAACCAGATCGCACAACCGAAAATCCCTCGACAACATTTACAACAAAACTGAATGACAAGGTAGCCCTAAGAACCCCAAGATACAAGTGGATGGGAAAAACCACCTTTGGCCACAAGACCCGCTGTGGTATCAGTGGCTGTGAGAGAAAGCAGAAGGGTGCAAGGGAGCATCTAGCAGACATGAGACCAGGAGAACTCCAAAACAGCTGGCTGATGTTCCCTGGAAAAGACCAGGGGCCACTCTGAAAAGAGTGGGTGTAGGGCTGCAGTTAGGTTGAGGGGCTCGGCTTGGGCAGCCCAGCAGCCCCTGTGAACTCACAGTTGAGCAGCCAACGCTTCCTGCCACGGCCGGGCTCACTCGAGGAGAATAAAACCTGAGCAGGATAGGGAGAATAGAAACAGGAAAGAGAAGGTCCAGAGAAAGGTGGGGAGGGGCAGAGCCGGGAAGTCTCAGAAAGCAAGGGACCAGAGTTTGAACACTAAATGAAAACTACAGAAGATGGAGCTCTGCGAGGTTACAAGAGTTATCCCAGTGCCTGCTTCCTTCTAAGAAATCGGTGACAGTGTTTTCAGCTAAAAACAGGCACCAGAAAAGTATCAAGGTCAAATCCAATGCTAAGGTTTAAGACAAAGTGAATAAGGAGCAGAATAACATCCTTGGCGATGAAAGCACACCACAAAGAAACACCCACAAAATAGAGAACAACTGTAATTCACTATTTAGAACAAGCTACAAGTCATTTTTTTAAAGTGATGCAAAGCATGAAAGAAAAACAAAAATCAGAATTAAAAAAATGTCAAATGGGGTGACAGAACTCAGGAAATATTTATAAATGAAAGATTATTTCAGAAATGAAGATTAAACTAGAAGGAACTACAAGAGCAAGTAGACACAAAGAATGCTGTAAGAGGAATAGAAGGGGAAAGGAGAACTGTTTTAAAAATCACAAAGCAATAAGGAAAAAAATTTACAATTGAGTGAGAAATACTGAAGACTGGCAAAGATGATTCAACCTACAAATAAAAGTCCTTGAAGAAAAAAACAAAGTGAAACAAAGGAATGGAACAAATACAAAAACAGGAAATTCAAGAAAAATTTCCTCAAACTCCAAAAGAGCAAAGCTTGAAACTATAAACTAAAATAGTACACTGTGTATCTGATAGTAGTGACCCACGATGAGCTGTTAAGCGCTTGAAATGTGGCAAGTGCTGATTGAGATGTGCTGCATATAGGATTCCAAAGACTTAGTATGAAAATAACAAGTAAATTATCTCATTAATAACTGTTTATGTTGTTGCATATTGAAATGATAATATTTTGGATATATTGTGTTAAATATATTTTAAAGACTTCACCTCTTTTTACTCTTTAAGGTGGCTACTAGAAAATTTATAATTACATATTTACGTTGTGTTTCTGGGTTGCATTATTCTGTTCGCGCTGATCACAAACTCTAGCCTCCCTTCTGGATCAAGGCAATGTACAGAATCCTCCTCATTCTAGATCCAAAAGATTTCCCTGCATAGAATTTTTATGGGAATAGTCCTTTTGAAGCTTTTTCTCTTTCTCTCTTCATCTGCTTAGAATCTCTCTTTGTCTTTTGTCCTGTATCATTCCTTCTAGCATGTCTAGGAATGTTTTATCCTCCTGAATAAATAAGAGCACAGCAGTCCTCTCATCTCCATCAGGATGAGGAAGGCTGTGCCTCAGCTGTGATGCTCCCCTCTGCTTATGTCCGTCATCTGAATGAACACGGCACACTTCCTGCAGGGCCCTAGAGCCGTAGCTTTCTGGATCTCCTGGATCTGAAGTATACTACTGTCCTTTGTGGCTCCCTCTGGAACTGCATTTTTCTCTCCTCATTTTTTTCACCCTTCTCCAGCTTTTGCTTTCCATTTTATTTTAATGCTCTCCCACAGAATTTGTCTTTAGTTTCCTTGTGATTTATCTTTTCCAGATAATCAGTTTAAAGCTGAGCCTCTGTGGTATCAGACTTATAAACCGTCTTTATTTAAACTGGTTTTCTTTTAGGGAAAAAATTAATCTTCATTAAAGTTATTTAAATCATTGATATGTGGAAAAGAGTAGAATTTCAGGGAAAATAAACTGAAACTTCCATTGTTCCATTGAAGATTTGAAATAGAAAGCCAGTAATTACTTGATATTTTACAGTCAGTTTATAAACTTACATAATATATGGATGTTCTTCAGAAGAATGAATATTACCATTCAACATTTCTTTCTCTAAATCTATTCAGTGGAAAGAATATTCCTTTACTTCCATGTTCATTCTGACACCCTTGTCTCCAACCAGCCCATCTTGGAGCCAGCATTAATATAAAGAATAAACTGAATCATAATAGGTCTAAAACCAGTCATGTTTCAGTGCATTAATAAGCAGTAATGGAAAAACAAAACACCACCATTCATCCTGAAATATCTTTTTTTAATGTCGAATAGCTGTAGATGTTTTCCTAAACCAGGAACTCACGTTGGGAAGTGAGTTCTTTATTACATGGTATCGTAACCAGTGGGTATTAATGGAGATGAATTGCTAAGTGGTAAAATATTCAAAGCTAAGGTAAACAGCCATTATTTTAGAACTCTTAATGTGTGACTCATACTGGGTATGAGTATAATTGCAATTTTGTTTTCCATAAGATTTTTGTTGATATTAAATTATTCTAATAAAATGAATAGAATTATTTAATTTCAACTTTATCTGAATGTTGGTAATTTGCTTAACTGTGCCTCTGGAAATCTTGACAATGCTATTTTTATGTACCACATCTTTTCTTCATAAATAACATTTTTTTGTTAGTTTGTAATTTAGTCACTTCATGTCTCTGCCTAAGTTATTACTAATTCTCAATTACTAAAGTCTGGTAAGATTTAGTACTTAACAAATAAGCATTTATTACATTATCTGGAATTGAGAAGTGAAATAGATGTGTGCTTCTACACATCTTTCCTTCTTTTGTTTAAGAACACATTAGATTTTCTATTATGTTCTTAATTAGAGAACAGGAAATTTTCTATCATTAATACAAGCTATTGAAGACTGGGAAATCAGGATGTAGAGAAAGAAAGATTTGGATAGGATTATTTTCAAGCTTCTCTGTTCTTTATCTTGCAGCTCATTCGTAAAAACCAACCTTGGTGTGTATTTGGTTACCTTTAGGAGAGGCACTGTTGATACTCCTTGTCAGTAAGCCTAGGCAGCCCATTTGGCACCCCAAACAGGGAGAGTACTTCATTCATCCACTATTTCTCTAGAAGATCTTCTCTCTCAGGTGCCTGTGGCAGATAAGCACATGAAGCCTCCTTGTGATTCCTATTAAACAGTTTCTCTGTGGCATCTCTGATTGTTTGTTCTTCACCCAAGTTGCTGGTAAGGCACCTATTTTTGTAGCATTTCAACAATGGAATGTGAGTTGGTAAAACAGAACTCAAGTCCATCTCTACCAAACAGAGCTTAGCAACCTCAGGAGTGATGGCAACCAAAACCTCTTGCAATATGCCTTTATGTCTTCTAGAATGTGAAGGTCACTTCTTTGATCACTCAGTCCCCTGTTCAGTAGCATCTGCACATTCCAACCCTTCCCGCCATCCTACCCTCCACATACACACACCCTGGGAGCTTCTCCAGAACCTTTGGTGTCTGGCTTTGCTGGATGTGCTCATCTCTGCATATGGTTGTGGTGGAGGTGGTTCTCTACATGTCCATTCATGTGAATGTTTATCACGTTACCACTTCACCAAAACGATTTTTAAGCACCTGGGTAAGAATATTCAGTTCAAGCCCACAGAGGTTGAGGAAAAAAGTGTTAGTGGCAGAGCTGGGACCAAAGCACCTGCCTTTGGACTTCCATTCTATGGTTCTGTTTAGGGCATCGTGACCACCTGTAAGATCTAATCAAGGACAAAACATAAGAAATATTATCCTTTTTAACGGTTATGTTACTGTTTAGTAATTTTTTTTTGGTCATCCTCAATTTCATTTTGGTGTGAAAATTAAATTCTGAAAACAGTTGTGTAAGGAGCAAGCATTAAAGATAGGGAGAACAAGTAACAATAAGTGATTTCCAAGGAAAATAGAGAAGATGAAGAAGAAAAGTTCATTAGCCCCCATTTCATCTATGTTATTGATTTTATTTCTACTCTGATTCCATTATTTTATAGTTGGGAAAAGTTATACTGACAGAAATTAAAATAACTTGTCCAAGTTCAATTTAGTGGCAGTTAGAACCTGGATTTCCTGAGTCTACATTCAGTATTGTTTCCAATATGCTACACTGACTTCCCCTATTTTGGAAAAGAAGGTAATTTCATCATAGAGGTTAACTAAATCTGAAGCTGATACCATAGAACTGTGGAGCTCTAAATCAAGAAACTCTTAGAAAATGTGGTGAGTCCAAATGGGAGTTTACTCCTAAAGGAATCTGTTAGTGCGGTGTGTGCTTCCTGGAAGAGTCTCTGCCAGCACCATTACTGTATCAGTTAGCTTTGCTGTGTAACAAACCATCCCAAAACTTAGTTGCTTAAAACAACAGTCATGTATTATAAATATTTTACAGCAACTAATCATTAGAATCATACCATAGCAATATTGGTACTTCTTCTCCACTGAACTTTCTATCAGATCTTTGAGGTTCATTGTAATTAAATCCATATACTTCTTAAGTGATGCAATATTTCTTCTAAATTTTAAAGACTATCTTTAAAAAGGAAAGACCAATTTCTTATTTTTCTCTGACCTTTATTTCACTTAAGAAATAGTGGTGTTTCATCATCATGTAATCTGTATTTACACTTGTTATTTTTGTTTTTAAATAAAATTTTAATAAATATTAAAAGGAAGAATAATAGTGTTTCATAATTACTGATAGAATATTTTTGTAACCTTTGTACCACTGTAATGCCCTAATTAAAACTTAAACTTAGGCATTTTTTAAAAAATTACTATTGTTATTAATAATGGTTTACATTGGGTTTTATGGATTTCACAGTGTCTTCATGGGATTTAACTATGTCATTTTTATTTTTATTTTTTTATTTTATTTTATTTTTTTATTGATGTCTTAGTTTATAACACTGTGGGGTTTTAGTTGTACATTTTTGTCCATCACCTTGTGGATGTAACCCTTCACCCCTTGTGCCCCCCCCACCCCCCTTCCCCTTGGTAACCACCAACTATGTCATTTTTAAACTAGCTGGGTACAGTGTCACACTTGATCATTCATGCTGCTATGATTCTTGGGTTTGCTTTTTATTTGTGATAGAAATTTTCAAGGGTCAGTTCCCAGATATTCTTTTCTGGTACTGATTATTGTCAAGAAAGTATGTTAATCTATGCTCCCTTTATGTTAGATGTCTAAAATGAGTCCATCTAGCATTCATAGTTGATGTGTCCTTTCCTTGGTGTGCTGTTTTTTGCTCCCGTTAATGATGAATCTTATATCCCTTTTGTTTGCAGTGTCTCAGTTTGAAACTGAATTCTACATCAGTGGACTTGCGCCTCTCTGTGATCAGCTTGTTGTACTGTCCTATGTAAAGGAGGTTTCAGAAAAAACGGTAATATTTTTCACCCCAAATACAAAGGGAAGTGCAGGTTCATTTTTAGCATTTTACCCGGATCAGGTTGCCCATGGAAAGGACGCTGTTATAGTCTGAGCAGAACTTCTTGACCTATAAAATATGGTCGGAGGGATTACCCTGCAGACCTAATGTATTTACCTTTCAGAAGCTCTACTCATTGCTTGCTTTTGTTCCTTTTGCTAGGCAAAGGGGAGTCATTTTTTTTCCTCTTTTTTTCATCTCTTGGTATTTTAGTCGAAAGGAATGAAGGATTCCTCTTGCTGAAAGACGAAGAAACTAAGCTGACACTGTGCATTAGCAGAAATGACAGCATTGAAGTTGATCTGCTGCAACAACTGGGGTCCCTGTGGTCAGAGGGAATTACAGAAAGGGCAGTTCATTATTTCCTGTGGTCCAGACGTATTTGTTTACTTCCCAGTGGCCCAGTGATTCTGAGTAGCTTGATGTTTGCTTTGAAATAGACTGTTGCTAAGTCTCAGTTATCAGGATAAATGATGGGATTAAATGTATGGCTAATAGGAAGCAACAGAGAATCTAAATTTCGTTATACATGACTTTGGAATGAAAC
Source organism: Tapirus indicus (assembly GCA_031878705.1). Classification (NCBI taxonomy): domain Eukaryota; kingdom Metazoa; phylum Chordata; class Mammalia; order Perissodactyla; family Tapiridae; genus Tapirus; species Tapirus indicus. The sequence continues at coordinate 77,985,860 of CM062917.1, forward strand.
CTGTTATATAGTCCAGGGGAGGGACATGCACACTCAGCCTTCCTTTGAAGCCTAGGTCGGCCCCATTCCCAGCTTGTCTTTACTGTCAGAGTCCAGGGTTCCTACCAGGAAGGGATGGAGTGGCTTCAAGGCATAAACAACGAGAGCTTATTGTAAAGGATTTTCTTTTGGATGCTGTGTATAAAGGAAATTGTAATTGATTGTCTAGCCCTTTAGAGTAAGTAGGCTCTCCTTATCTCTATCCTCTCCTTTTTTTTTTTTTTTTCCTTTTTAAGTGGCAAGAAATAAAATAGGGAGAAAAACCCCGGGAGCCCCAGTTTTGAAGTGGTAGCTGCTCTGGAGCATTTCTCTGAGCGAGCACTTGCATTAGGAAGCCATTGCTATAGTAACCTGAAGCTCTGGGTGCCCATGTTGCTAGGCAATGGGATGCTGTAGACTTAAGTGAACACTCAAACCTACTAAAATCAATAGGGCTGGCTTCTAGCCTTGTTGCAGGACTTCAGTTTATTATTATTTTATTTTATTTTTTTGAAAATAAAGAAAAGCAGTGGCTCCTGAGGGAGTAAATACAGGGCTTTTTGATGAGGAATGTGGGGAGGATGGAGAAGTGATTGAAAGACTAAGGAAAGAAGCAGTAAAATGAAAAAGGGAAAGCCTAATAAACAATTGACCAAAAAGAGAAAGAAAGGAAGGAAACCTTTATTAATAAAAAGAGTATTGGAAAGGGGTAAAAAGCAAGAAAGGCCACTCACAGAGCAAATTAGAAAATGGAATTTTTTCGGGGGAAGAAGTGAGGGTCTTGGAGATGCCTTAAAAATGTGTGTGCCACTGTATAGAGCTATTCATCTTATATAACACCAAAGTACACCTTAAATCCTTAAACACAGAATGAACTGATAACATTAAGACAAAAGGTGTAAAGAAGGGGCCAACCACACCCCCCTTTTTTCTTTTTTTGTATCAAAAAGACAGTTTAATTGCAATATTAAACAAAATTCATTTTTATATCACTTGTAATATTATCGCCCAACATATTTTCCCTGTTACACCTTTACATATGTGCATGTTTCCACACACTTGCAGTCGTAGTTACAGGCCCTTCTGAATTCCCGTCCTTTTAGGAGCATTATTCCATTCTCTCTCCAGTGGCTGTGTAGTCTCCCGTCATTATGGCTGACAGTGATTGTGTACTGTTTCCCCTCATTGATATACCCTAATTTATTAAGTTTTTCCACTCATATTTGTTTTTCTTTCATTGATTAATAAAGCACGTGTGTGTTAAAAATCATGCTAAGTGTTGGGAATCAGAGATCAACAAGACCAAATTCCTGCTACTCGGAAGTTCACAAATGAGCAGGGCTATTTGACCAGTGAACAAAGGTTGTAAAATAATGAGATGAATCACATTGCTGATGGTTTTCTTACGCATGTAAAGGAGCTATTTATATGGTCTAAAGAGGCGGTTTTCTTTTAATATTTAGATCAAATATTTTTTTCTATTTTGCTATTCTGGTTTCGATATTTTTTATCATTGTTATAGCAGTTAATTTTTTAAAAATTCGAGTCTTTCAATCCTTTCATTTTTTTCTGATTCAAAATTGATATAGAATATCAATAGATATAGAAATATAACTCTATTTCTCATAGAGCTGATAAATTATGCTATGTATTCACTGGGGTTTTTTTTTTTTTCCTCTATAGTTGATATTTTATAGTTGATATTTTATTTTTGGAATGTTTTAAAAGTGTGAGATGCAAAACTAATGTAATTGCTTCTCAGTTAACCTAACAGAATTGATCAAAGAAATCTCCCAGGCTTACTGTTTTATGTAGGGAACTTGGAGAGTTGGGGATAGTTCTGGACTTTTTGATTCTGTTCCTTTCATCTGTGTTCTCTGCACCAGTGTCACACTGCTTCAGGTCTTGTTGCTTTGGAAAATAATCAAGGATATGTTTTATGCCTGTGTGCTAAATGTTCAAAAAGCATGAACTTTAAAGTAAAGCAAACTGGATTTCAAATCTCAAGTTCACTATTTAAATCCCAGTTTCTCCACAAATCCCGGTCTCATCATTTACTTATGTTACTTTGACCTTAGTAAACTTTTTGATCCTTAGTTCCTTCATCTGTAACATTAGGAGCAATAATACTTACTAAGGGGTAACTTAAGAACTCTGTGAGAATAATCTGTGTAAAAATCACCTACTCGGTTAGTGGAACTGTCATAGGCCCTCAATAAATTATCTTTTCCCCTTCTTTTTTGAACTAAAACTGTGCTGTCCAAAGCTGTAGTCACTAACCCTTTATGGCTATCTAAGTTTAAATGAAGTAAAATTGAAAACTCAGTTTCTTAGTCACAGTAGTCACATTTGGCCACCTATGACTCATGTCTATCATATTGGGCAGTACAGTTAGAGAACATTTCCATCATCTCAGCAAGTTCTGCTTTAGACATAACTCTTTAGTCTCTCACTTTTCAGCATTATCAGTAAATTTATTAGTACTGGCAGTGGTTTGGATAATGGAGCAGTTTGTAATATTATTTTCATTTTTTCTCACATTTGTCAGGAAGAGATGTAACAAAGTTGTTTAAGTATGTGGTGGCTGTCCCCTTAAAGCTGAGTGGGCTGCAGTGGTGGGCTGCTGAAATGACACAGTAGTACTTGACCTATTTATCTCATGTATAAGGTCAGAAAATAAAACACTGTTGTGAGGTTGTCTGTGGCAGGTGGTGAGAAGGGCTTACATCTGCCGAAATTATGAAACCAAGGCATTTAATTATTGCTAACTAGAATTACTTTGCATAAATTATAGAAATGTAGTTAAAATGAGCTTTTCCCCTCTCTTTTTTCCCAGGAAAGAGAATACTGTGCCAGGCCCAGATTGGATATTATCCAGCCGCTTTCTGAGACTTGTGAAGAGATCTCTTCTGATGCTCTGACAGTGAGGGGCTTTCAGGAAAATGAATGTAGAGATTATCATTTAGGTGAGAGAGATCAAGGATCTGACTCATGTTACGTCTTACACTTGTGTTTTTTCCCCTTCTACTCAAGTAGCACGGCCAGGAATTGAAATTGAGGTGCTGAAAGGATCTTAGAGAATCAGGCCTCTTATGTTGAAAATGGGGGCATTGAGGCCCAGAGATATTGCAGAACTTGCTTGAGCTCCCACAGCAGAAGGGAGGGGTGGAGATGGGGTCAGGACCGAGGGGAGTAGGGCCTGTGGTCTTTGTTTTTGTATTTGGTCTCTTGTCCTAACTATTTACTGTGACTCCTAACTTACCTTGATGGCAAGCAGCATGGTTCTGTGGTTGCCATATCACTCCCAACTTTATGTCCTAGAAGATGTGCTCTGAGATGGCAGAGAAGTTGTCTTTCTTTTGTGACCGAATGCTCAGAGCCTGGAAGAATACCTGGCACATCCTAGGCATTTGCTGAATGTTTGTTGAGTGGATGAATGGATACACTTAGTCACTGCCCCCAAATAAAGAGAGAACCATTGCTATTTAGTCTACTGGGGGGCATCTGTGTTTGGGTGTCATCATATCCTTCAAAAATACATTGATGAAAATAGAATAGCTTGAGCTTTTTATGAATTCTTTCCTGCTTTAAAAGCAATTGACATTTTTTGAGAAAATTTTTATTTCTCATTTTGGCTAAAAGAAATGAAAAAATAGTCTATACATGTTTGAGCTTTCTTGTATGAAGCCCCTAATCAGCTGAGAAATGTGAGAGTATATTCTAGACTTGGTCAAAAGCACATGTGATTCACAACTGAAAGCATCCAATCTAGGTATTTTGCTCAGAGCAAACTCTGCTGCACACTTAGAAACCCTTCAGAACAGGTTTTATAATTGAATTCTGCAGGAAAGCCTCACAATTGGCATTGTGCACAACATGCTGAAATGATAGATTATGTCCCCAGGGCTTGGGGCATCTGTCATTTATGCTTTAGATGGCCTTGACCTTGATGAGGAGGAAACATTTATCGCCAACTGTGAGGTGTAATTGTTCTGTAAAAATAGAACAATGCTGTAAGTGGCCATAAATAAAGTGTATATACTGTAGACGAATTCTAATATGCAACAGACGTGGAGAATTTTGAACGCTGTCTTTCAGCTGAGGTCGGAATGTTAATGTATTAAACACAGAATTTTAAACCTACTTATTTTTTTTAAGTTTTTTATTTCCTCCCTCCCTCCTTCCCTCTCTCCCTTCCATTCTCGTACCCTTCCTTCTGTTTTTCTTCCAAATAATTTTACCCTTAAATATTTTTTAAAGCACTGAAATATGTTCTATCATTCTCTGGTGCTGTCTCCTACCCCTACCTTCAAGCAGAGTCAAACACACTTGCTCCAAAGGTGGGCAAGTTTTCTCTTTGTTCTAACCGAGTCCCTCAAAACCACTGCCGAGGTTTTTACTGTTAAGTCACCGGAGTTGTTCCTCTCCTCTCACTTACAGAATACTCTGAAGGGGAATCGCTCTTTTACATCGTGAGTCCAAGAGATGTTGTAGTAGCCAAGGAACGAGACCAAGATGACCACATCGACTGGCTCCTTGAAAAGAAGAAATATGAAGTAGTTTTGCTGTCCCTTTCTTGAAAGTATTGACATGTCTGTAACATAGAGAGGATAAAAGGTTTTTGTAATAAATCTTTCATGTAGGTGAATTAGAATGCCCTAAGCTAAAAATATGTAGGAGACTAATAACTTTCCAATATTCTTTTCAGAAATTAGAGGCAAAAAGATTACCGTTCAGTGGAGGAGAGGAGTTGATGATAGAGGAAGGGCGTGGGTTAGATCCAGACTATTGAAATGTTTATTTTGTGGTTTATCAAGGTGAATAAAGTAGAGCTAGTGTTTCAGAATTGCCTATTTTGATATTTTAGTGAGGTCATTTGTTTTGTGCTTATTTCCTGTGTAAAAGTAAGGCTATCAAATTAATACTAACTTAGGATAATTTGAACTACCTGTTCAGATAGAATGACGTTGTCCACTTCCTTGAGTCTTGATTCAGATGAATTTGGGTAGATAATGTCCCATCATGGCTTTTTTTTTAAAAAGGGAAACGTTTACTAACTTTAATAGCTGCAAAGGCATTATTGTGTTGGTTTAGTTAGAGAAACTCTCTGGATGGGCTTATATACTAATCAGCTAAAAACAAATAAACAAAAAATAGTCCACTTATTTGTTGCTTTAAGTTTGTAGCCACCTAAAAGGATTTGGAAAAAAATGTTTTAAATTTATAAACATTTAGAGTCCAGGTATTGATGCTGAGTTCACATCCCAGTTATTACCATATTGCTTTAGATCCAGTAGTTTCTTAAATAATTTTATGTTTTACACATTTGTGTTAAAGTAATAATTGTAAACATTCCAAAATAAAAATAAAATCAGAGATTTTTAGAATCTTAATGTAGATATACCTAAATGTATGCATATAGTTTACTTTTTATGTTTCATAAAGGAAAAGTGCCCCTTTGTCAATATGTGTCATGCAGATTTAGAATGACAGATGAATTTTTTTGTTTGAACCTAGCAGATTTGGTTGCATTTTTGATTTGTGTTTGAAATGTGATTCCAATGTTCTAATGTGGAAATGAATTCAAATGGAAATAAGAGAAGTCTTCATTTTGGGTGACTGCTTTTGTTTGAGTTTGAATTCAGTGAGGTTCATTCAACCATAACATTAAAAATTCCTGTGCTTGAAGCAAAAGCCACGGGAAAATGGGGCTTTATTTATGTAATACAGAACTTTCAAGCATAATAAATATAGTGTTTATAACCTCAATATCTCTCTTTCCCACTCTCTCCCATTTTCACTCCCTCCTTTTCTACTCCTTTTATCATGCTCATGTAAATATAGGAAGCTTTGATGGCAGCTGAAATTAGCCAAAGGAACATTAAAAGACACAAGATTCTGGTAAGTGTGTAATTTTGTTGTTTGAAACATAACTTTACCTTTCAATAAGTTATAATGAGACTAAAAGTAATTTGAAGAGAACAGATTCTCCCTACTTTTTGAAAATTTATTTCAAACTAATTCTCCAACCTATAAGGTCAAAGTATTTCATTGTATCGAGTCAGTTTCTGCTTGTAAACAAGAGACTTGAACACCTGCCAGCAGGTAGTTTTAAGTAATTTGGAAACTGGATTTGTGAAATATACTTTAAATACAAAGCTTTCCAGTTATGTGTGGGGAAGTTTCTTTAACTCATAGGTAAAATCACATTATCACAAAATTTATCGAAAGAGTGGTTTCATAAAACTAGATTGCTTTGGTGTCTTCACAATAACAGATTCAATTGATTTTGTTATGGAGACTAATCTAGAACATCAAATTCATTTTTATTACATTTTGGACTCTGGAAAAATACAGTTACTGAAAGTCCATTTCTTTGCTAACTGTGACAGTGAATGTGCAGATGGAAAGCAGAAAAGAAAAGAAATCTTATCCTCTAAGTGTGAAGGGTCCTTAGAAATCCTCCAGCTCAGGACCCTTGTTTACAGATGAAAACTGGAAACTTAGTCCTTTACAGCTATTTGGGTTTCAGCACAAATTCCTTCTGCCTACACTTTCCCCACCTTAAACTTCTGTAAAACTCCACATAAAAGCCTAATTCCCAAAGAGTTTAGAAGCAAAATAATTCAGGAACTAAAAGGAGGAGAGAGCACCTTTTTTTTTTTCATTTAAAATTGTGGCTAACAAGCAAAGATTATCTAGAAATGGAGCAGAAGGCATTCCAGCCAATAGAATAGTATATGTGACGGTGCAGAGAAGTGAAACCAGTTGGCCTGCTTGGTTATATGGGGCAGTTGAGGAGTTTATACATAGGTAACGAGCCAGATCCTGAAGGGCCATGTGTCGTTTGGAGCTTGGCTCTATCTTGGAACCTCTAGAAGACAGTTTAATCTTTCAGTGCCACATCAGATTTGCTTCTTAGAAAGATTCTGTAATGGAGATGAGAGACACAGGGAGGCCAGCTGATATGGGAATCAATTAGGTGTGATTCCCTTCTTGGTGTGGAGGTGGAAGTGATGAGACCTGCAGAGTTGATAGGAATGGAGAGGTGAAGATAGATGGAAGATATGGTCAACTGGACTCTTTGATATAGTGAGCGGCTCTGTGTACAGAGGAGAGTGAGAATAAGAAATGTAGGCTGACTTCCAGGCTTGAGACGTGGGCCTGTGGTGGATGGTGTTGCCATTCACTGAGGGAGGGGGAGAGAGAGAGATGAATTCTGGTTTTGACACGTTGAGTTTTGGTCACCTATGGGACATCCTAGTGGAGCTCAAGAAAGCAATCTGGACTCAGAAATAGATTCAGGAGAATCATCAGCAAACAAGTGTCAGTGGAATGCATGAGTTTCGACCAGTCCACACGGTGAGTGTCTAGCATTAAAGAACAGAGGACCGTGACTGGAACCATTGGGAACGCTGATATTCAAGGAATGATGCATACAAAACAGGTTTGGAACAGCCAGAGGAAGGTTGTGTCATAGGAGCTGAGAGAGAAGAGCATTTCAGTGTAAAGAGAGTTAAATGCTTAAGTAGTTAAGGTAAGCAGGTCAAAAGTAAGACAAGCTCAGCTAGTCAGTTGTACATTGGGTCTGGTAATATGAAAGTGACTAGTGAATTTTCTGTGTATGTATTATTCTTAACATACTCTAGGGGGTGATAAGTGAATAGGAAATTATGAGGTAGAGTTGAATGTAGACTATTAGGCTAGCTGTGAAGTGGAAAAGAGTGAAGACTGTGGCTGGGGGCTGTGATGTCATGGGAAGATTGTTGGTGATGGAGGTATTGGGTAAGAGAGACACTTAACATGCTTATGCTAAGGGAAAAGATCAAATTGGGTTGAAGTTAAAGGAGAGCAGGGAAAGAGGATGAGTGGCAGAATAAGCTCCACCATGGGGAGGGAGCATGGACATGAGGAGAAAGGTTGGAGAAATTGGCTCTGCAAGGGAGACATTCTCTTTGAACCTGGACAGAAAGACCCTCCATAGATATGTAATATGTGGTCTGTTTTCAGAGAAATAAAGTTAGGTACCTTTTCTTTACTCTGAAGTTCCTACAGATCTGAAATATGATTTCCTACATAGTAGTCATTAAAGTGAAAATTTAATAAAGAACTATGTGTATTTTCTTTCACTCTTGAAACGGGCATGTCCTGTACATTAATTATGCATAGAATTTCTTTTCGTAGCACAATGTAATTTCATACCAAGCAGGCAAAGAGAGAAATGGGCCCCTGCCATTTCTGCCACACAGGGAGAAATTTCACAAAAACTTTTTTGGGAAGAAAGAAGTTAAAATCCAACTTTGTTATATATACTGAGTTTACACTTCATGTGAAAATGCTTTTAGATGGAAATAGTATTTCATAGGAGGAGTCATGGGGCGATTGGGCAAGAGCTCCCGTGTCTGTGGTGACACTGGCCACCCCAGGTCCTCTCAGAACTGAAGTGGAGTAAGTGAATGAATGTGAATACTCTGAAGCTCGTCAGCTCCCTGCTTTGAGCCCCAGTTTTATCATCTGTAAACTCGTGAGTTTGAATTACATGTTTTTGAGTTCATTTTTACTTTAACGTTAACTTTGTTTCCCTTTAATATACTGTTCTGTCATTTCATTTTTCTTAAAACATTTCTTCAGACTTGAGATAGAGGAGACAGGTCGCTCACTTTTACAGATGAAAGCGCAAGCAACAATTTTGTATCCAGTGACTTCATGAAATTGTTGGATCATTTTTCTAATTATTGGAGATTTCTTTTGTAGAAAATCTCTTAGAAGGGGGCAGATTAGGAGCCTTTAAAATAGTAACATTACTTATTTTTTTTAAATTGTGAATTCTAAAATTTGTGAAAACACATTTAAGTATGCTTAAGAAAGAAATGAGAATAATTACATAAATATGCTTGAGAAAGAAACAAGCATAATTACATTAAGCAAACTAAGATGTGTAAACAGGTTCCAGTCAGAGGTGCTTATAGGACCCTAATGTCTTGACCTGCCAGAAATTGAGACTCAGTTTTTCAGTTGTTCCAGTTAATTATGAAATTCCTTCATTTAATATTCCCTAGGATATTGGCTTGGCATATATAAACCACCTGGTGGAGAAAGGAGAGTATGACATAGCAGCACGGTAATAATGACATTTTCACAATTATTTGTTAATATAATTGAGCAATGTTAACAAAAAAAAATAAGCCATTCTCTGCAGTTGACATTTTTTTACATCTTTCTAATGGGATAATTTTTGAATATTAATGGTTTTAACTACAGAATAGATTGATATTTGTTATTTACCCATCTGCTGTCTCATTTTCATCAAAGGAGAAATGTTTTTCTTGTTTTTTAATGAGAATATGTTGATTACGTGGAGAGTCAGATTTTACCCAATTTAGAAGCTAACAAGTTAGCCCGCACAGTTTCATGGGTGCTAGCAGATCACGTGAGGCTCTGGATCAGAGAACCGGGACTGTCTATCTCAGCAGTAATAGTCAGAATACTAGCACTTGCGCCAGATCCTACAGCGCAACACAGAGAGGGCCAGGGGACCCGGCACAGGCAGTGGGTTGTGTTATAGGAGAGTTACCCTGAGCTTAGAGTATCTGGATCTTTTTTAATGGGCAGTAAGCCTGCCTGCCCTTGGCAACAGAGGAAGACGTTATTTTTATTTTACTGAACAGTAAGCACATCTGCCCCTTGCTCTGGAGGGGGACACTGTCTGTGTCCTCTGATTTCCGGGGCTGTTGAGAGCATCCTTGAGAAGATAGTCCGGAATAAAGGCAGTCAGTGCCTCTGCTCACAATTTGAGGGAATTTTCTCCCAACAAGAGGGTGACAGTTAAACACAGTGATCAGACAGCCCCCAGGCTCCTGGTTTGAAGGGGTCGATGGTGGGCAGAAAACGTAAATGTTATATAGTGCTCATGGGGGTCTACGTGAGTGGCTACCCCTGGAGCTGTGCAATGCCTGTCTGTAGGGCTGCGCGTACATGGCAGCCCAGGAAGAGAGCCTTCACACCTACTTTTCTTCCCCTGAGACCTCGGGAAATGTGTTTCTTTGATGTGTAAATTAAGTAAGGTTTCATTCATACATAAACACTTCTCCAGATTATATACAATGGTAGGATTCAAATTTTCTGAAGTCTGATTTTATAGTCCTTTACTTAAAGCCATTCTAGAAGTGGTTCAAATTGGCACTTCTGGGTGTAATGAGATTTCTTCAAGGCAAGAAAGGTCCCCAAACCAGCAACGCTCATCTGGATAAGTAGGAAGCTCAGAGCAGCAAAATCCTTGGGAGAACCCCTAATCGTAGTCTTCTGAAAGGGATTCATCTTTATAAGTATTTTTTATTAATTTTCGTGATTTCCATCAACCTTGTATATGCAGTCAAGTGAGTAACAGTAATGCCTTTACATTCATTGGCTCTTGAGATAGAAATTTGTCAAAACTCTGGGATGAGAGATTTATCTAAACCACTAGGGGAAATGTCTACTTATTCTGTTTCTTTTTTTATTTATACTTTCTTTATATATACTGTCTTCCTGGGTTGTTTTTACTGCCAGCAAATGCCAGAAAATTCTTGGGAAAAATACAGCACTCTGGGAATATGAAGTTTATAAATTTAAAGAAATTGGACAGCTTAAGGTAAGCAAATCTTTAACTCTTAATTTTTGCATGTAGAATATTAATATTGAGATGGAAATAAAATTAAGACAATAGTAGTCCGTTCTTTATTGGGAGATGAGTATCATCTCAGCTGGGAAGAAAAATCCACCTCTTAGAAATTAATTTCAGAATGTAACCCTAGTTTATATTTTGTGTGTATAAAATATATATAGTATTACATCTATGATATGTTCATTTTCTTATCTCCTTCCATTTCTCTTTGTGTTCAGATGTGGTTTTCATGTTCTTTTTAAATAAGGCTTTTTTCTAATGTACTGAAGAATTAATGCATTTTTCAAATAATGTTTTACTTGCTGAAAGACAAATGGAAAAGTTTGACCATGTAGCTCTAACAAATAACTTTGATATTTCATTTTTTTATCTTTTAACTTAGTGCGCAATCTTCAAACTAATAAAGTATTAGTACGTTTGTTTAAAACATTTTTTAAAAACTTTGCAGTATTTGTGGGCCTTTTCAATGCTCTCTTGGAATTATGCTTTTAAAAAAATCCCAGTTACCCAGCTTGCCAGTCCTGTGACTCCTCTATGCTTGCCCCATAAATGTTACTCTTCCTGAGGGGCCCCCAAGGACACTTCTCATCGTATTTATTGAACTGCTCCTGGAGGATCTTATCCAGACATGTGGCCACATTTACCCTGATGGCTCCATAAGCTGGACCTCTCTTTTGAATTCCATGTCTGTGTTGGAAGTGTGTGATGGCCATTTCTCCTTGTATGCACTGCTGATAATGATCCTTCAGATTAATCTGAATGCAATTCTCTCCCAAATTTGGTCCTTTTCCTTTTATTCTATGTTTATCACATCACAGTGTACCCATTCCTCCATGTTTAATAGCTCAAAGCCACTGCATTGATGAGAACGTCTAACTCACCTCCTTATTCTATTTTATCTCCAATTCTTGTCAGTTTTACCTTGCAGTGTCAGTTGGGCTTCTTATCTTCCCTTACAGTACCACTGCCTTAAATCTTGATAGATCTACAGGCAACGCTAACCCAGCATTAACTGTTTAGAAAATAAATCTGCTACTCTCACTTCACTAATATCTGTTGTTTCCCTCCTGCCCTTAGGATAAAATCTGAATTCCTTTCATGACCCTGCCTCACCTTCTTCTCCAGCCTCATCTCTTTTCAGTGACCCCATCCCACATCTCTGAGCTACTCTGACCTCCCTGAGTACAGAGTGGGCTTCATTGTGCCATGCCTTTGCTCATGCTGGTCCCCCTGCCAGGTGCCCTTCCCTTTCTTTCCACTGGGGCTGTGAGCTCCCTGGGATGGTGACTCTGTGTCCCCAGTACGAAGCATAGTGATTGGTGTGTAGTGCACTGCAGAGTCATTTAACGGTGTTTGGAAATTTGACCCTTGACACAACACTGAAATAGCTGAAGAAGACAAGCTATATTTACCCCTAATTTCAAAAGATGATTGTGAGTCTTTAAAAGTTGATATGTGTTACTTGGAGGAAAGAAAAATTAATAGATGATCTATAACTCCATAAATACTTAAGAAGTTGACTTTATCATCTCTGTGACATTGTCCCTCCTCTTATTTAGATTTTCATTAATTTATCAGGAAGAACAGAGAAATAAAGATTAACCTAGGGAATTTCTTTATTCATTCATTCATACATAAATATATACATCTCATATGTACTTTTGAAAACATTGTAATGTGTTGTAAGAAAGTAGAGGTTATTTGAATCTTTTAAAAATAATTTTCCAAAGTACTTTGTTGCCTTAAATTTTAAAAGTGAAAATATACTTTTATATTTTCTGCATAATTGGAGTACAATTTTGTTTTGCCACTTTTTCAAGAATTTTTTTTTCTTTTTCCTTCCTTAGGCTATTAGTCCTTATTTGCCAAGAGGGGATCCAGTTCTGAAACCACTTATCTATGAAATGATCTTACATGAATTTTTAGAAAGTGATTATGAGGTATGACATTCTGACATGGTCATATTTACTTGTTCTCAGTGGAAAATGTTAAGAAATCTGGAAAAATAATACAATGGAACAACTGGTTTAAAGGACGTAGATTTGCAATTGTGTATGGTAAATGAAACTGAGGTAGATAAATTTTGATGACAGCTAATGTTTATGTAGACAGTGAAAATCTCTAATCCAGGTACATTTTGAAGAATTCCTTAGAGCTACCTCCTTGACAGAGTTAAAGATAAGGGACTAAGTGCCATTTGGAGGACTTCATAAATTGAATAGCAGCTGCTGCTTGAATCTTATACTACCCCTAAAGAATTCAGAACTTTCTGGAGTGTGAGACTCAGAACTAGGTTTGCTGAAGGAGGATTAAAGGGAAATTGGAGGGCAGGAATGGGGAAGGGGATTGGAAACGATCTGTGTGCTTATTGGTTAAGGAGAAAGGCAGTACTTAAATTGCTGTATCGTGATTTTATATGCAGAAGAACACTCTAAATAGTAATATCCAGTTTTACAGATGAGGAAAGTAAAAATTAAAGAAACAAACTCACCCACGGCCATACATTTAAAAAATAGGCATGCTTGGATTTGAATTTAAATTTGTTCTTTGCATACATCCAAAATGGGTTATAATTTTTAAAGTTCATTCATTTAATACACCTTTATTCAGGAAATATCTGTTTAGTGCCTGCTATAGTCCAGGAATATGTTAGGCCCTAGGCTGGTGAATATGAATGAAATGATCTGTACTGATTGATAGTTCATAGTCTAAGTCACACCCAACCATGTAAACCAGCAGTTCTCAACGGGGGCTGATTTTGCCCCACAGGGGACATTTGGCAATGTCTGGAGACATTTTTGGTTGTCACGACTGGGGAGTTGGTGCTACTGGCATTTAGTGGGTAGAGACCAGCAGGGATGCTGCTCGACATCCTGCAGTGCACAGGACAGCCCCCCATGACAAAGAATTTTCTGTCCTCAAGTGTTAACAGTACTGAGGTTGAGAAACCCTGATAGAAACAGATCAAGTATTGTATAATATGCTGGGTGGTCTCATAAAGCTATCAACAAAGTGTTGTGGCTAAGACTCAGCCTTCTCCTCCTCTGACCAGAGGAGAGGAGATTTTTGGTGGGCAGGTTCTAGACAAGGCTGGAAAGCTCTTCTTCAGAGCTGTGACTAGTGCTAGGAGGATCCGTAAACCAGGAGATGTGGGACCCTGGGCTGCTCTTCTCCAGCTTCTGCCCAGCCTTCATAGTCTCTCATAAAAGTGGCACCGTCCTCAGCTCCTTATGGAGCTCAGAGGCCTAACCCAGTGATAAGTTTTCATTTTTGGTGCCTCTCAGTGTGTTGCAGCTTGTCATTGCCTTCTTATGTTCTGGTGTTAGGTTTTAAAGGTAAGGAAGACTTTATTTACAACTTTCCCCTTTCCCACGAGAATGTGAGGTGGCTTGCCAAGAGGTTAACGCATAGAAATAGAGGCAATCAGACTGGAGCGTGGTGAGAGAACGAAACTCCTGTGTTTTGAGTGCCTACTTTGTCCTAAACACCTTGTTAAGATCCTTTTTTAGCCAATAGCTGATTCAATTTAAGGAGTGGTAACATGGCAAATACGTTTTTAACTCTGAGATGATTTTTAAATCCTAAGATCTGAAGGGACCTTTGAGATAGTGATCCCTTACCCTCATAATTCGAGTGTTTGGTCAGTTACTGTCAACCAGCTATTCCTGGATATGTAAGATCCAAGCATCCTTGTGCGTGGGTGACCTGTATAGTTCCTCTACTTTTATAAGCCTGTATTCGGATCATAGGAAAGGATTAAGTGCTTTAGCATGAATTAAACTTGAATAGAATATTTCTTTAATAATCGCACATACTAATGGAGGCAGCATTTCCTCATCTTCTTCTCTTATTAGCTTGTATTATAACATCATAATCCAGTCTTCTCTAACAGCATGCATCTGTTCCTTTCTAGATCTGTACAGAAGATTTATGGTAATAATCTCTGTCATTTATGCTGGGTACCGACTGATGTAGGCCAGAGGCATGGTTCCTATTCATTTCCTATTCAGTTCAATTCAATATACCTTTATTTGGAACCTACCAGGGTCTAGAACTGGGCTGAGTACTCAGCTGGATCCAAGAGAAATAAAGAAACACAGTCCTAGCTTTCGATGGGTTTACAGGCTGACTGGGAAACCCTATTAATAAGCTTTAAGCAACTAGAAACTAAGTAAGCCAGGCAGAACAATATGTTCTGTAAGAGATCTAAAGAGAGGCCGTTATTGGCCATAGTTATTGGAAAAAGTTTCTTCAGTGAATAAAGACTTGTGATGGACTTCTCCTGTTTCTTTCCAGTATGTTCTTAGTACACAGAGTGGGTGTCATAAATATTCTATCTTTGTACATCTTCCCAAAAAGAAAGAGAATTATGAATCTTCTGTGAAAATGATGGAAAGAGTGTGAACTTTAATTAGAAATACTGAAACTTAGTATACTTGTCTTTTTAAAGTAATGTAATTTAATCATAAAAAGCAATTTTATTATTTTTATGATTCTGTTACACTTCTTTCATGTGATTCAACTCTTAACTTTTTCAAGAAACTGTTTTGAAACTGTTTTAAATCCTGTATCATCAGTATTATCCTGTTGATTGATATCTGGAAGACTTTTAACTGAGACTGGAAGAAATAAGCATGACTTAAGCTTAGAGCTTGTAGATGTTTTGTCCTGAATGTTTTTGGGGTGTCTACCTGGTCAGTACTATTAAGAAGGTTATAAATAATTCATTTTTATTGTCATAAGCTCTTATGAACAATTCATATTTCAGCTTCCAGCATTCTCAGTTTCATGTTTAATTTTGAATTAAATTGTCACATAATTGATCTATAGCAGCACTTTTTTTTTTGTGAGGAAGACTAGCTCTGAGCTAACATCCCTTGCCAATCCTCCTCTTTTTTGCTGAGGAAGACTGGCCCTGGGCTAACATCCGTGCCCATCTTCCTCTACTTTATATGGGACGCCGCCACAGCATGGCTGACAAGCAGTGCGTATGTCCGCGCCCGGGATCCGAACTTGCAAACCCCAGGCCATCGAAGTGGAGCACACAAACTTAACCGCTACACCATTGGGCCGGCCCCAATATAGCAACACTTTGGATCACATATTATGTGGATGAAATTTTGTGCGGCTTAACAGCACTAAAGTTTGGATTAAAAAAAAAAAGTACTTCTCTGGAATATCGACTTCTCAATTTTCTTTTCTTCCTAAAAAGATATGAAATTACAGTATTTTCTTGGAGGTGGTGATGCTTCCTGACTAATTTGTTTGGGGTTTCTACTGAAATGCATATAGCTTTGCCTGTTAATTTACAGCCTACAGAATTGTTTTAAATAGTTACACCTTGTTTTGGAATATTAATGGTAAATGTATAAGCATGTTAAAAGTGGGATAATTTCTATGGCATTTCATTTAATGAATACTTTTTGGCTTTTTACTTCCTGTCATGGGCACTGAGGTGTTTTCTAACTTTGCCCACTGTATCATAACAGCTCCCTGATAACTGTGTCCTCTAATTAGTAATAATAGCCTCAGGGTTGATTTCATCAGTATTTCTTAGCATGTTTATTCAAGGGTGCACGAAGCCAATTAAGCAGAGAAAAGCCTAACGTGAAATGTAATAAATGTTTATTTCAGTTTATGTTGGAGTCATCATGCTTTTATCACACCACATGAGCAGTCATTTTGTCTTATTTTGTATTACGAGTTGGCATACTGTGAGGCTGTTGCATGAATAGGGAAAAGAGAAAATGGAACCAAGCTTTTTTCTTCCCCTGAACAGTATTGTTCCTGGTCTTAGGACTACTGACAGCTGCCAGTATTTGGGTGGAAAGCTTTTCAGACATTTTTATCTTGTGATTTGCAGAGTCTTAAGAAAACAGAAACTTGATCCAAAGTATCATTTTGGTTCAGAGAATATTTTAATGTTCTGATTCAGTAGTTTTATTAAATATATCATTTTACTTAGTGAATCTTCTCCTCAAATCTCTAAAGTCAAACTGCAATCATGCTCAGAGATGTGAAGGTTGCAGTTTGAATGGAAAATGTGTATCCTGTTGTTCTGGCCTCTTGCCATCCTTCCTAGGCTTACTGTGGTAGAAACTGAGTAGGGCTTTAATGGAGACCGTATTCCTGATTCTTTTCTGATTTTCTTCCTACCAAATCCTGGGACTTTAAAGAAGCAAATTCTGCCACGTTATTTAATTTCTGAATATCATTTAAACAAATTCAAAGTAGTTCATTAAAGCGTTAGTTGAGTTATTTAATATTAATAATATGATGTTTTTCAACAATATGACATAGTTACTTCTGTTTGCTATCTTTTGAATACATCTTAAGTTTTTTTTCCCTAGAAGTTGTCAAGGATCAGTAAGTAAACTGTTCTACTGTAGTTTGTGTTACAAAAAAACCTGAGGACTGAAGTCAGGAATCAGGAGGGCAAAGGCTACACAGGATGCTGGCCAAGGATCAACCACGGGAGGGAAATGGGATCCAGTCGGGGGATCTGGGGTTATCTGTCAGAACCATAAAATGTGAGATCCGAAGATAGTCAGGGTAAGAGCGAGAGGATAGAAGACTTGAAGCCAGAGTCCCAAATCCTGAAACAAAACTAGATTTAGAGGCGGGAGTGGAAGGAGGGCAAAGATGGTACTTGTTGAAGGTGAGATGCTGGGCGATTCCACTGTGAGAACAAGCACCGTGTGCAGTGTGCTGGCTGTGCAGTGACAACTGCGTGACCAGTGCACAGGCAGCCCAGACCTTAAGTGCGTATGAGGTGGCGGGGAAAGTAGCTGACTTGGACAGTTTCTGTAAGAAGTTAAATATGTCATCCAGATGTTATAGTTAGTCCAGAATGAGGACAGAGCAGGTCATACCTAAACCCTGTGCAGTGGTACTTTATGGAGGGACCAGGGGGCCTCTCTTACTTGTGCATTTCATGAAGTAGCAACAGAAGTGGATGGCACCACCTGCTCCCCAGGAACATTAAATGGAGATTAGTGTGCAGTAATTCTCTGACTCCCTTTGCCGTCCCCAAACCCATACTCTGAAAAGTGATGTTATGTTTATGGACCAAAGTTTTAACCATAAAATTATTTTGTTTGTTTACATGAGTACTTTTAGGCATTGTTTAAACTATTTGGATTTTCTTCTATTTACAGAATGTTCTTCTTCTGTTTCTCCCCCTTCATTAGGGTTTTGCCACACTGATCCGAGAATGGCCTGGAGATCTGTACAACAATTCAGTAATAGTTCAAGCAGTTCGGGACCACCTGAAGAAAGATAGTCAGAACAGGACCTTACTTAAAACCCTGGCAGAATTGTGAGTCTATTTTGGTGCTTCTTTTTTCAAATCAATCTACAGGAAAAGTTTTTCATATTTTAGATCTGGCAAATTCTGAATGGGGAGGATGCAGAGGAGGGAGCCTCTTATACCATTTTCCTAAATTCACTCATGGTGAAAACCTTTCATAAACCTCAAATGAACAACTGGAAGGTAAGGAGAATGTGTGAAACTGTACAATTATATGGAATCTGTCTCTCCAAGGAGAGGAACCCTGGTTACCAGCCCATGGTAGAGGCAGTGGTTCGGGAGGGAAGGGTGCCGGGTCTTAGACCACCCAGACAGATAGGGTTCCCTCTCTGTGAGGCTCTGGACTCTGTCATTCTTGGATCTGCAAGTCAGTCAGTCTCTCGGACCTCAGACTTCTTATCTGTAAGATCACAGTTCCTCATGGGATGGTTTTAAGGTTTAAGTGAGATATATTAATCAAGAACTAAGCTCCGCACCTGGCTCTGAGTCAGGGCTCAGAAAAAGAAGGTCAGTTAATATTTTTCCAGTCACCCAGGCTTTGTGCTGTATGCCTGTGATACAGAAAAAAGTAAGATACACTCGTGCCCTCTAGGAGCTTTGGTCTAGTGAAACAAGAAGCAGACTGCAGGTAATCTGAAGTTCTCACTTCAGCCCCTCTCAGCACTCCCACCACCTCAGACCAACCCTCCCCCACCTTCTTATGTCTTCTGCCCCAAACCAAGAGAAGTACATCAAAATGGCTTAGAATTAGGACTGTCTAAGACTTTGCATAGAGGGGGTCATGTCTGTGGCATTCTAAGTTGAAACACTAATCATTTTCTTCTGGAAAGTTTGTTGTAGATATTCCTTGGATTCTACTAACAATAATGTAGAATTCCTTGGTCCACATTATTAGTACTAACAATGTACTAATAATACTAATGTACTAATAATACTAATAGTTCTGTACTCCTAATAATGGACTAACAGTACAGTTTAGGTTCAGTTGGCTTTCAGGAGCTGGCTTAGGGAATTAATCAATGTGAGTGAAAAGCATTGTTTCAACAGAAAACACCTTTCAATTTTATACAACCTCCTCACAGGTAAGCTTTTGGAACATAACCTATTTGTCAGCTGAACACTGCTTATAAGAGTTTTAACTGGTTTTTCTACTACTAGAATAAGAATTTCCTTCATTCTGGATCATAGTTTCTTTGTCTGGTATATGAATTTCTATAAAAATTTTTGAGACTCTCTATAAAAGAAAATATCTATTACTTGAATATTGTAAATATTCTAAAATTTTGGTGAGACAGGAAGCAAAGTTCTGAGAAAGAAATAACTTACTGGTCACACATCGTTAAATCCCAAGGAATAGTTTTCCAAATAAAGTTAACTTTTCTCTGAACAGGTTTTTCAGTTTCTAATATTGTAAAACATGATTTGTGTATGTGTATGTTTAATTAGAAGTGTTGATGAACATTAATGTAAAAAATTTTGTATTACTAGGTACACCTATGACAAAAACTATGGCAATGCTCTGGAAATATACTTAACATTAAGACATAAGGATGTTTTCCAGTTGATCCACAAGCATAATCTTTTCAGTTCTATCAAGGATAAAATTGTTTTATTGATGGATTTTGATTCTGAGGTAATGTGTTTCTTAGTTTAATAGTGATAAATTATTTTTAGTATTCCAAATTTTAACAATTAGATGTCTCTCCAAATGCTGGAGTAGTTAATAAATCACATAGCTTGGCTGTATGCTGATCAAGTTCAGGACACTGTGACCCTCACTAGATGCCAAGTTATTTTAGTAGTTGGCATTCAGTAATCCTTTACTTGATGTGGTTATTCTGTAAAAGCAATCATAATTTGCTGTGGAACTTTTAAAGTTGTGTGTGTGTGAAGTAAGTTAAAACAATTCACATAACTCATAGAAATAAACTAGCCATATGCTTTGGCTCACTCAGCCCTCTTATTTGTATGTCCCAGAATTAAAATTTTAAGTAAACTTCTATTTTGATCCATTTATTGCAATTTTATCCATTGGCATTCACAGAGTTAGCATGTGGAGTTTCCATTGGTCACAGATGATGCTCAGGTCCAGGACATGTGGCATATGTCATTTTATTGTAGGACAAATTTGAATAGTGGATTGCTTGACAAATGAGGGCACCCAACCTCCACAGCTCACAGTGGCTCTTGTAAAGTGATACAAACTGTGTGTGTGTGTGTGTGTGTATTTTAAAAAAGAAAGTTATTGACAGTTGTTGGTGATAGAAATAAAGAGGTTCATAAAACACAGTAGTTCTTATTCAGAAAATTGAAAATTTAAGTAAATCAGAGTAGAATCCCTAAGGTTCCAAGAGGATTACTTGGATTTTTCAATTTTATTTTACTGTATTTAGGGGTATTATGTGCTATATTATGTGTATGTGTATATTATGTATATATTATGTGCTATGTATTAGTCTTCACAAACTTAATTTAAATAGGAGCTAAATCTACGTCTTTTTCTGAAAGATGCTTTTAGATGATTTTTCATACTGAATGAGTCAAATCCTTAGAGACTACAGATCTGAGAAGGATTAGTGCAGCTCTGAGGAGGTTCAGGTACAGAGGTTCTGCTGCTCTGGCAGAAGATGATTAAGAGGATGAGATACTTATATAAAAATTAATTACATTTCCCCATATCCAGTCTCAAGAGCCTAGTTTGGCATATGTAGCTATAGAAAAAAGATGAATGAGCTGAAACTAATTGCTATTCAAGAGTATGAACCAGAGTTAAGGGATCATAGAACTTTCTAATTAGAAGATAACTTAAGGATAATCTCTTCCAACATCCTCATATTTCAGAGGGAAAAAATGTTTGGAGCAGACATTTGTGAATGTTAAAGGTAGTGAAAGTAAATTCTAAAATTCCATAAGCTTTATATCATTATGAAACTTCGGGTATCTTATTTTTTTCCTCCGAATAAGACCGGCTCCTTATATCTGTGGAATTGACAGAGGGACGCGGTCAATATTCAGCTGGCCAGAAGGAAAGGTCATTTTTGTGGTAGTGTGAACAATAAGCTGTCTGTAACTACTGAGAGTCACATGATAACTTGTGAAAATATCTGAGACATCGGAGAGGCTAGAATATGTGTAGGCAGGATGTTTGGTATTTAGTGAGTTGTAGCAAGGTACCATTTTAGTAGTATGTAAAGCATACAGGCCTCAGATGGAGGCACATTTTAAAATGCATCTCATCTCACTTAAGGTCCATCGTAGGGCCCTCCCTAAGGACCGTACAATGGACCTCCTCAAGTATGGAAAATAAGCCCTCTACCTTTGACTGTGACAGCATACACAATACATTGTTGTGTTCTGTGTTCTCCTCTTCTATGGCAAATTTCAATGACTGGCTATTTTTTTATATTTCAGAAAGCTGTTGACATGCTTTTGGACAATGAAGATAAAATTTCAGTGAGTGTCTTTTGTTTTTTTATGTGTTACCATAGGAATGCCGGGGACCGCTATCGCCATAAAGAAAAGAGATGTTTATCAGATAATTTTGCAGCTGTGTTTGTGTCCTCATAACTCTAGATTTAAAAATTTTATTTTTTCTCTAGATTAAAAAGGTAGTGGAAGAATTAGAAGACAGACCAGAGTTGCAGCACGTGGTGAGCATGACAGCCTTCTTCTCTTGTCCTCTGATTGACTGACTATTGCAGCAAATCACCTTTCAGTATCGGTGTGAGAATGCTGGAGTGAACTCTTCAGGTTAATTCTCAGATTGGAGGTTTGACCACAGACAGTATTCTTTAATTGTTAGAATGTGGCACATGCTCTGAATCTGGGCTAGGAATTAATAACAGATCAGGCACTTTAACTTGTGCCTAGGAGTAAGCACAGAAGGAGTAACTTCCTTCTGTAGTTACCATTTAATATAATTATGACATAAATTACAGCAAAAGCCAGTGCTCTGACCTGTGCACTGCAGATATCCCGTTCTCTTGCCAAGGGAATACCACACAACCATTCCGTGTCCAGGACCACAGAGTGATCGGAGAACAGAGCCCATCTTATGTCCCTCAGCCTGACACTAGCTTTTCCCACTTGTCTCCTGTGGCCTTTGTGGTGGTGCTGTTAAGGCCTATTATTTTAGATTTCCTTTGGGGGGCTGCTTTCTTCTCTGCATTGCTATCATCATGGGAGTAAAGCAGGAGTAGATTATAGAAGAGAAGTCTTTAGTGAAAATAGGGATTATACCAGTAGGACTGTGGATATCAAATATGGTAAGTGCTCTTGTATCTTTGCCCACCTCTTTGCACCCCAGGAGGAGGCTCAGGGGAGAAGTATTTTATTCAAAAGTCAGTTTTATGCATTGAAGCTTTTGAAGACCCCAGGATAGGAATGTGAGGTACTTTTTTTTTTTCCCTCAGGGATTGTGCAGACGCTATTGCTATTTTGTTCATGACTGGAAATCTGAAGATTATCTGCTTACCCAAGCAAGGCACCATATGCTGGCCACCTTGGGATTTGTTTGTAAAGCAGTGATTTCTGGCCTCCTTAAGCCATGAGACAGGATTACAGGCAGTAGGTATCTGTGTGACAGTGTAATTAGTGCAGTGGTGAAACGGTGGCAGAGCTCGCCCTAAAATAGTTCATCTTCCCTGTCAGGCGATGTAATGTCTCCATAAATTTGCCTTGGCAGATGTGACAGAGCCTTCCTATCCTGTTTGCGCCTCTGGGAAACAGCACCATGTGTCCAGCTCACACAGTGACCCCAGTGCCAGTGGACTGGCAGGGGCCTTTGTCAGACCTGCTTGGGGATCTGTCTGACTGGTCTTCCCCGACTTCTTGCCTTAGTGAGATGTGAACAGTTAACCCGAGGAGTGGTTTCTCAATGTGCGTATGTTGTGGTTGGGCTTATTTAGTGACCATACACAACAGTGAATGTCAGACTTCAGCTGACTCATTGACAGTCACAGTTTCAGGGGAGGCCGATGCTGCGTGTTTCTATGAACTGATCCACTCAAGGTGTGAGTGCACTTCATGTGATGGATGTGATTAAGTCTTTCTGCCTCTGATGGGTTATCCCGTGTTTGTTGACATTTAACATTAACTAAACATTGAACATCGATTTCTAACTTCTACGTAATATATCCATAGACTTAATCTTGCCTCTGAGTAGAAAGTGAATTAACTCAGTTCCTTTGAGGTCCATTAACTTTTTCAGACAGCTAGGGAAAGGATTCGGTTTTGAGCATTGGTTCAGAACACCTGTACTCTTCTTGACTTTTACTTTTTATTTTTGTTTTTGATACCACCAGCATAGGCAGCATTTCATTGCAAAGGTCAATGAAACAATCTCAGAAAGACTTAACAGAGGGAAATGCAGAATGTATGAGAATTAATTTAGTGCTTACTGCTTGAGTTTTCAAGAACATATTCTTGTCTCATGACTCTACCCCCTTTTATATAAAAGACGAGAATTTTTGTGATCTAGGAAGACCGCCAATCAAGCATTTTATTTTTGAGGTGAAGCAGATGATGGTGAAGATATTAACAACTACTATCTTAACATTTCTGTCGTGCTTACTATATGCTAGGCATGGTTCTGAGTGATTTACAAATGGTAACTCATTCAGTCCTCACAACAATGCAGTGAGATTTTTGCAGGTAAAGAAACTCAGTCACAGAGAGGTTAATGACTTGCCCAAGGTCACATGGTTGGCCCAGGTCACTTGGGGCCATTCTAGAGAGGGTCAGAATCTCCTTGCTCTCCCAAAGGCGTTCTCCTTTCTGCTTATGTTTCACCCAGAGATTTTTCTTGAAAAACCACTTTTCCTCCAGCCTCTCTGTGGAAACTGTTCAGAACTGAAAATAGCAATGTTAAACAGGTATTGCCTTTCTCATTTTAATATTTGTGGTTTATTCCTTTGTTCTTTTTAGTATCTGCATAAGCTTTTCAAGAGAGACCATCATAAGGGGCAGCGCTACCATGAAAAACAGATCAGCCTTTATGCTGAATATGATCGACCAAACTTACTTCCATTTCTCCGAGATAGTACCCACTGCCCACTTGAAAAGGTAAGTTGCAGGCTCCTCCACTGGCACACTTCAGGTGGAGAACTTGTCGTTGGTCTGCTGTTGGTTTTTCTAGTCTTCCTGTCTCTGCTCATCCATCCCTGTTCAAGGGGAAGACTCTTGCTCTCAAAACAGTAGGTTTTACCATGGCATTCTGATGAGAATTGGAGGTCCTGTTGGTTAGATTTTGGTGAAGAGTGCCAGCATTTCTATGCCAGGTTTAATTCGAATAAAGGTTTAACCTAGAGTCTGGAACTCAATCAGCCATCAAGGAAAAACAGTGTTGGGAGTCTGATTCAGTTTATCAGAATCAGAGTTGGGCCTCAGAGTCGCCCAAGAGGGAGACATGGACTATCCCAAGCCAGAGGCACTTGCCCCATTTGGAACTTAAGGTCGATAACTTAGGTCCTGCACCCTAAATACCCACCTTATGTGTTTCTGTATTTCTCTGTCATACAACACTCCATTTGTCTATCACACTACATTCCATTATAATTATAATAAGTGTAACTAGTCTCTCTTTCCCACTGTCCTGTAAATCCTTCAAGGACGAGGAGTTTGTCTCATTCATTTTGTAAATACCGTGGCCAACACACATGAGACGCTTACTGAATGTTTGTTGCTTAATGAGTGAGTGAATGAATACGTGTGAGGGTCTAGTTAGGGCTAAATATGAACTAGTAAATTTTATGAGCCTGCTGTTTCAAAATAAACTATAATACTTACTAGTATGTACTAGAAACTAGTATGTAATCTAAGGCCATCAATATTGTTTCCCATGGTTCTTCATACCATCTGGAATGCTATCTAACATCTACAAGTGTCTTACTAAATTCAGATGGCCAGATAACAAGTACTTTTTAGTTAGCTGTGTGTATCAACAAAACAAAACATGTATTTGACCCATAAGAGATGTGTGTTAAGAAGTTGGTTGACAACATGCAGCTTCTGTGCACCCGCAGCTTTTATAGTTGCTTCTTCGACCCATGGTGATTAACTTTAAATGTATTGGATTTAGTGTGAACCAATTTCAGCTCAGTGAGTTTTTAAAATCTGCAGTTAATGAAAAAATATCTTGCCTGCATATTAATTTATAAAAATCTTTACCAGTTTATATTTGGGCCTTAAGACATTTTCTCAAGAATAAGTTTGGAAATACATCATCTTACTCTAAAAATAAAAGCAAATGTCCCCCTCTTTTCTCACTATGGGACCTCTAATCTAGAAAAAGAGTGAGAATCTTACTCTTTGAACAGTGCCCCTTCATTTGTATCTCACTTTTTGAGGACACATCGCTTGTTTCCAGGAGGACGTGGCTGTCTCTGGTTGACTCCTTGGACAGAGCCCCGCACATGTGGGTGACGAGCGACCATCCAGGGCTCCTTCTCATTCACTAAACACAGGTGCAGAGGCGCCACCCAAATTCCAGTATGTTTGTGTTTCTCACACACTTTCAACCCATCTGGTTTACAGTTTGCCAGTCTAGTAGTGTTCAACAGAAGGCACACTGCTCTACCTGTAAGTGGGGGCGGGGGGGCATCAGAAAATCACAGTCCTGTGTCTGGCACTTCTAGTACATAGAACTTGCTTAGAGCATTCTGTAGACCTTTTAGAATTTTTCTGTCTGCTCCATTGAGAACCAGTTGCATGTAAAAGAACACAAGCATACAGAAACCAATTATGTTTTAAATAGTTTTTTAATTATCTCATGGTTTCCACTGAAAAAAAATTTTGAGCAAAATGGATTAGAAGATGGTTATGGTGGAAACATGCCATTATAAAATAATCAAGTCAATAATCAACATTTTTAGAACTCCCTAAATGGGCTTTTATGTTACAGGTCATTGAATGACTTCTTCATAAGAGATTATGAAGATTATATATTTGGTCTAATTTTCTAAAATTAAAAACTTAAAAATTGTAATGCCCTCCCCCCAAGAAGTCTCTACTTCAGAAGAGTTTATAAATTGTTTAGTCCTATAGATGCTTAGGAGGTATTTTGGTGTTTGCTTTTATTTTAAGTGGGAAGTGTTTAAGGTGTCAAGGCATTGTTCAGAGCACGCTGACCCACTATTGTTGATAATTCACTAGCAGAATAGCAGCTTTTCTTCCCCATTTCTGGTTGTCTCCCTTTGCTGGGATTGGGTAATTGTTGGAGGAGGGGGTGATTTCATACCACAGCTGCTTGAAATCTTCAAGAATCCAGGTCAAACTTATTTTGAATTGATTGAAATCCCACAATCAATAGTATTTGACCAAAAACTTTGTAGAGACCCTGACATCACATCAAAAGCTCTTTAGGGATGTAGTTATCAAAGATCAGAGTTCAGGATTTAAAATCACCACACACGTCTCTTGAATTCCAAAATTAATCATAAGCTTTTCTGAAATTGTTTATTCTGAAGGAGATACAGAGTTGGTAAGAATTTATATTTATAGCAATTTAAAAAGACAATAAAAATTGTTTCTGTTGTGCTTTATAATATGTGCTGTGCTTTCATGTACCTTGTTTTTATTTAATCTCTACAAAAGTGCAGGTGGGTGGATAAAGTCATTTTATACAAGACAAGCTGAGTCTTCGGGAGTTGAAAGAAACAGCCCAAAGTCTAGGGCTAAGTCAAAGGGCCAGGACTTGGAACCTGGATCTTTTAACTTCAGGTCCCATGTTCTTCCCACTATGGTAAGGAATCATTGTTCAGGTTCAAAAAGATGGTTAAAATGAGAATGACAACAACAATAATAAAGGTATTTCTTAGACTGCAAGAATCATGAAAGATATCAGTTTTTAAACTGTTAAACTGTCCTTTCTCTTGTGTAATTTCCAGATGTGGTCATCAGGCACTAGTTTTCATTTGTAAGTCTGATTTGTTTATGCCTATAATGGTTAAAAGCATAATATCAGCTTTATAGCTTTGGCAAATTTATACCTGAATTTATGATCTCTCATATCTAATGGCATTCACAGGGTGGCAGTATTTATGAATTTGGAGGAATAAATTTGAGAGGTGGAAAGTTTATAGATTTTCATTAAAGAAATTTAAAGAGAAAATTGAAGAAAAGATGATAGGGTCAAGGCCAGGTAGAACTCATTATTTAATTTATAGTTGATAAGGTCCTGGTTAATTACCCCTAAATTTCTAACTCTGTTCCTTACCTTTATACTAAATCAGGAAAAGGAAATTAAAATGTTATTTTTGTGTCATTTCCGTCATTGTTCTATCTTTTCACTTTTATTTTTACTACTATTCTCCTTTTCTGTGTGTCTCTCTATTGGTTTTAAAAATCTTGGTTTCCCTACTCTTACCTCTAGAGGGAGCACTGTGGCCCAGGAACATTCAAGAATCTAAAATAAGGACACATGCTTTTATACTTCACTTGTGTCAATAATAGAAAAATTCTTTGTACCAGAAATATTTTCTTTTTACACTTTACTCAAAATTTCTAGAGATTTCTAGAGTCTCTACTTTCTCATATATAAGAAGAGGATAATTTAAGATACTGTTGGAAGCTAGTTAAAAGATGTTTAAAAATCTGTGAAAGTCAAATTTCAGACACTCAGATTATCTTTGAGCTTGGTGTTATACATCTTCTTGCATTTCAGACCATTCTTGACTTCAGACTTGCTTTCAGATCTTTCTTCCCACACAAGTTGACATTTTTGATAGTATCCTAAAAGAGCTTCCAGTAGCACTGTCCTGTAGAATATTCTGCAATGACGGAAATGTGCTACAGTCTACTCTAACAAGGTAGCCAGTAGCCACATATGGCAATTGAGTATTTGAAATGGGGCTAGTGAGGAAGTGAATTTTTAATTTAATTTAGATGTAAATAGCCACATATAGCAAGCTACTGTCTTGGACAGCTCAGATGAGCCTTCAGACTGCAAACTGTCTTTGTGGTTTACGACAAGCACGTTCTCAAGTTTTCTGCTGTGCTCAAGGAAAGGGGGATAGTTCTGTTTGAAACTTCTGAGTGGTACTTTAAACTGTTAGTAAATTTCCAAGTACAAAATTGCTTTATAGATACCTTTTATTAATAAACTACCTTAAGCAATAAATTCATCTTTATTCACACTATCTTTCTCTAAACATTCTACCTATCCTATTGTGTTACCATTTTCTGTTTGTCTGTGAATGACACAGTCTCACTAAACCATCAGCTGTTTGTCCATCTGTGTCTCCAGCAGCTAGCACAAATGTAGGCACTCGGTGTCTCAATAATTTTTTGTTGGAATAGTCCCAGGTCCTCTGACTTCAGATTTTTTGCTTTTCCTCTGCTATTTGACTTCTCACTTGTGTATCCTGTCTCTGTTCTAGTATTATTCCAGAAGAGTTGAGAGTTGGTGAGAAAGTTGGTCATAAACATCATTGTTTATGATGATGATTTATGGATGTGACGGAATACAGATAGGTAAACCATGTTTTTAATCAAAACAAGTGAGGATTTTCTAAGTGTTCATTAGGGTTAGGTTCAGCTATGAGTGATAAAAATCCCAAAATAATAGTGGCTTAAACAGAGTAGCAGTTTAGTTCTCTGTCACATGCGGTCCTGATGGAGTGGCCCTGCTGGTGGCATGCCACAGGGTCAGAGACCTGAGCTCTTTCTCTCATTCCCACACCTTGTATGACCTTGACCTTGTGATGTGAGATAGTATCATCCATGGTTCCAGGAGCAGATTGGATGAAAGGACTGAAAATAAGAAAGCAAAGGGTTCACTTGCTCTGCTTCTTTAGAAAGTTCCCAGAAGCTGCCAGTTCACATTTCCACTTCATCTCTGCAGTGGACATTAGTCACGTAGCTCTCCCACAACTGGGGAGGCTTGGAAGATTTTTTTTTAATTCTGGGCAGTCACACACGCACCTAAAATCTTATTACTATAGAAGAAATGGGTTAAGGATGGTGGGGGACATCTCGCTATCTTTGCCGCATAATTTTTAAAGGGATCTTGTGAGTAATCGAATCAATAGTATTTCCTCCTCATTGTGACCTTCAGATCTCTCCTTTCCTCATTTAAATGATTCATGTACTTTAAAACACTATCCTAACCTCAATGCAATTCTAAAAGTAAGGTGTTACTGGTTTTTTCCTTTTTTATGTTTGGTTTGGGGGGTTTTTCCCCCTACATTGATCTCTATGATCAGCACTTTTTCCCTCCCTTTTAGCTGTTAATCTCCAATAAGAGACACAGATTTAAATATATACACAGAATTTTTAAGTCAAAAATCAAAATGTCAAAACTAGTGCCTGCTG
The DNA here is from genome assembly GCA_031878705.1 of Tapirus indicus. Classification (NCBI taxonomy): domain Eukaryota; kingdom Metazoa; phylum Chordata; class Mammalia; order Perissodactyla; family Tapiridae; genus Tapirus; species Tapirus indicus. The sequence goes on from CM062917.1 coordinate 78,015,160, forward strand.
TTATTTCCCAAGCTAGATCATTGAGCCAAAAGAGGTAATAAACTTGTGCTGTTGTTTTCATCTTCTTGGTTCTTGTTTTTAAAACAACCTCAGCTGGTTGTTTTTAAATGACCACTGTAACTATGCAACCCAGTAATCTTCCTCCTGAAACCTTTTCTGCCTGCTCATCTACTTAAAAAATATTTATTGCACACCTACTATGAGCCAGGCGTTCTGCAAAGCACAGGGCTTAAGAGTGCGCAGGGATCTGACCTGGTATGGGGTCTGAGGAGTATTTGTCTGAAGTGCTTGCCAGGGGTTGGGAATGAGGGCAGCATTCCAGGCTGAGGGACCGGGGTGGAGGGATGAACAGGGTGTGAGGTGTTGCTGCACAGAAAGGTGGGACCAGGTTGAGGACGCCTCATAGGCCACAGTCAAGATTCTTGTCTTTAAGTCAGAGCAGAGCAATGCGATAGGAAGGTTACGTAGGAGGGATGTGAGATGAGGTTTCCTGGTGAACCCCTACTCATCACAAGGCACCCTGTTCAGATGCCACCTCTTCTGTGAAGGTTTTTATAAAAGGGCCACACCAGAGCTCATGTCCTATATCTGTGCACATGGCCCTCTATTCATGCGTCCCCTGGTCATGGGATTTGGTGTTGTCACATCTCTGTTACCCTCCCTGGACCCTGCTTCCACTCCTCCTGAGCCACTTCCTCCTTCTCCCTGTTGTCCTCCTCCTACATGTCAGCAGCAGCAGCAGCATTTTTATTACTGCATCTTTGCATCTCCATCCAGCCTGACTAGTGCCAGCACAGAGTGTACAGTAAATGTGTACCAGTTCATTTAGAATTATTAAATGATGTATAAACACATAGTGTGTCTTTTCTTACAGTCAATGAAATGCTGTCATCTCTGCAGTCCCCCATTTCTTTATTTGATCTGCTCCTTTTTGATCCTTGATTGTCAGATGTGCATTTTCCCTCTCCCTTTTGACAGATCCTTGAGCAGAGCTCTCTTTTAAACCCTGTAAACTGGCAATAGTAGAAATATTCCCAGTATTTATTTATTTATGCAACACATATTTCCTGAGCTCTGGTCCGCTCAGTACTGGGAACCTGCAGCAGGGCACAGTGGTCCTTTCATGGAGCTTACATTCCCAGGGAGGGAAACAGAGCTTAGACCAGGGACTGAATTGGGTGGGGAGGGAGCAGTGCTGTGAAGAAAACTAAAGTAGTGTAAGGAGAGAAAGCTTGGCAGGAAAGGGCCTTTCAGCATCTTGCTTTTCTCCTTTGCTCATAGAATGTTCTGAGTTGCCTCAAATATGTGATCAGTTAAATTGTGTAGGGTCCAGCACCTCCATAAGAGCTGCATGAGGACAGCCACCCCAAAACCTAAGGAGATTTGTGTTTTGTTTGCTTTGTTTTGTTTTTAAAGGGAGGCAATGGAAAAAATTCTTTCAAACTTAGATGTTTAAGGGACTGTTAATATTCATTCTTGTCTGGTGACCCATACTAACATTTTTACTCTGCTTTATTTGAAGGCTCTTGAGATCTGTCAACAGAGAAACTTTGTAGAAGAGACGGTTTATCTTCTGAGTAAGTAGCTTTTACTCATTTTGGTCCCCGTAAACTAAGAAGTGGGATGACGACGTGATATAAATTGTCTAAGAATGGACATAAGACTTTAGACCAAAGTAACACAAAGGTTAGAGCCTATTTTATACAAGAATTTAAGACATGGAAAAGGAGACCTCACAGCTCAATAGGGAAGGAAGAATTATTTAATAAATGCTATTGAAATTACATTGTAGTATTGTGTGATAAACAAAACTGTATCCATTCACATCTCATGACATAAAATAAATTGTAAATGTGTTGATGAGTTTTTTTTTTAAATTATCATCGGCTTATATTACCATCATCTTGGTAGAAAATAAATAATGCTCATTTTCAAAAATCACACCCTAGGGGCTAGCCCGGTGGCGCTAGTGGTTTAGTCCGCGCTTGGCAGCCTGGGGTTTGCAGGTTCGGATCCTGGGCGCCTGCCGACGCACTGCATGTCAGCCACGCTGTGGCGGTGTCCCATATAAAGTAGAGGAAGATGGGCATGGATGTTAGGCCAGGGCCAGTCTTCCTCAGCAAAAAGAGGGGTATTGGCAACGGGTGTTAGCTCAGGGCTGGTCTTCCTCACCAAAAAAAAATCACACCCTGAATAATTGGAGGAAATGTAATTTGAATATCAAAGTTTTGGAGAGAGGGGAAAACTTTTTAGTATAATGTAACTAATGTCATTTGTCCCTGGTCCTCTGGCTCCTGCCTCCATATATGTCACAGTTTTTGTATCTTGCACACCAAGGCACAGAACTTACTATATTTTCACATTCCTCCAAAATGAACCACTTGCATAAAAGCAATGTAGATTCCTGAAGATTTCCTAAGGAAGCTCTATGCAGATATTCGTAGCTAAAAGTAGAGTTCGTATTGGGTGTTTCTCCAGCGTCTCCTCCCAAGAAATACTCCAGTAGAGTAGATTTTTGTCATAATGTTATATTATCTTAGAAGGAATAGAGAACTTATAAAGGGAGGCAAAGTCTCCCTTTTTTAAGTTACAAAAACTTAAAAATCCTATACACATTTAAAAAATTAACCATTTTTTTAAAGACATGAACTATGGAAATAATATTTGTAGGAAAAACAAAGTCCTGTAGAAGGTATAACAAATGGGATATCATTTTATTCACAGGCCAGCTATTATCACTGATAATGGCTGCCCAGAGTGAGAAGGATTCAAGGTCCGTTACTAGTTCCTGCTGCAGGCCTGGGGCCAGGGGTAAGGGTGATAGCCCACAGCCAGGCAGTTGCTGTCCCTCCTCTGAGTAAAGCTTTCTCCATGAATTGTATTAAAAACTCATGGAAATTGTTAACAAAACCATTAAAATGCCAATAGTCAATGAGCAAAGTGTGTGAAGATAATTAACCAAATAGAAACATAGTTGATAAATACTTTCATTTCGTGAGGGTTATTGAAAAGCTTTCCCCTGAACTTCGAAAAGAAGGAAATGAGGCAGCCCTCTGATAGTTGAGTTTGCAGTTGGCACGAAGTGTATCAGAAGAGCAATATGCAAACCTACCTAAAGAGGCAGAATGACTCCAAGGCCTTTAAGAGTCTTAACTGTATCTAGGTGTGAAGACATCCAAAAGAAATATAGGTCCGTCAGAAGGAAGTCAGAATCTGACATACCTGGGTTTGGATTCCAGATCTGCTGTTTAGTAGCTGTATGATCTTAACAAGTTACTAACATTTCTATGTCCTCCTCTAAAAAATAGCAATATTGGTAGAACATACCTCATAAGATTATAGTGATGATTAAATGATGTAATTCATGTGAAGCACTAAATGAGTATTCAGCACAAGTAAGCACTCAGTAAATAGGAGATATTTATTTTATACTTTGTTATACGTAGTAAATGCTAATGTCACATAAGAAAATATGCTTTTGTCTTACCTTTCAAACTGTGTAAACAACTTAAAGAGGTATGCTATTTCTTTAAAAATGTTATATTAAAATACCCTAAATGAAGTATTTCTCATGTCTTTGCTAGGCCGAATGGGTAACAGCCGAAGTGCCCTAAAGATGATCATGGAGGAATTACATGATGTCGATAAAGCAATTGAATTTGCCAAGGAACAAGACGATGGAGAACTCTGGGAAGATCTGATTTTATATTCCATCGACAAACCACGTAAGTGGAAAAGCCATCTGTGATCATAACTTTTTCTCTCAATATAGCCAGTTCTGTCTAGAGTAAGAATTATCTCAGGACACATTGGGTTAAAAATATGGTGAAGTATCCATAATAAACATAGGCCAGGCACATTGTAACGATTTCCAATACTCATCCTGTGCAGAGAAGCCTGGAGCGCCATCACTTTGCATTACCTGAATGTGATAAAGAACGAGTGGTTAAACTGATAATATTAACTGTGTCCCCATGAAGCATATTTTTTAGCTACTGCATCCAAATTGAATAAATGTGATCTGGCTTAGTTTGTTTTTTTTTAGTTTGTATTCAGGGAACGTTTATTTGGAAAATGTATAGCCTTTACCAGTCTCTTTTTATGGAAGCCTATAACTCTTCACTGGATGTTGACCATATGTGGGTGTTTGCTGTTGTAATATTTAGTCTCTCTTTCCTGCCCCATTTTATGGAGTGTAAATATGTTGGCCCTCCACCTGACCATTTGCGTTGGGTCTCCTATTTTGGAAAGAAACAAAAGCAGTCACCTAACAGTAACCCAAGTCCTCTTTTGAAGATACAGAAATGATTCAGAAACTAGCAGTAGGACCTATTCTACCTATTTTTTGGTTGGAAGGCTTATCTATTTCAAGATTTTCAAGTTCTAGAAATTGCTGTTATAATTGTGATACAAGGGGATAATGTTATTCAAGTCAATTTCAGATTAAGGTAGTTACATGTCCATGTAACTTTGAGAATCTAGTTTAGGGTGATAAAGTAGTAGTTTAAGGATCTTAAAGGAGGCAAAAGTACATCATGAATTTGAGTCTGTCCTGGGTTTATATTTGGGCTTATAACTTGCTGGCTGTGTGACCTTGGAGGAATTAGTTAACCACCCCGTTTCCCTATTCTGTAAAATGGGGACAAATAACATTCCTACCATGCAGAATATTGGAGAAAAGTGTGTGATAGCTGAGCCGTAGTAAATTCTCAATAAATATTAGTTGCACCCCTTTGAAATTGCAAACTGTATTCTGAAGTAATCATTTTTTCTCCAACTGTTTTAAACTCTTCTCATTTAGCTTTTCCTTTATGTCATGAGGAAAGTAAAGGAGGATTAGTTCTTGAGAATTTAGAAATTCATATAGTTTTAACACTTACTTTAAAGGAAATAATTTTTTCTTTGAGTTACTTTTGGTTTAAAATTGCATTATGTACATTGCTTATATGTTAATTGTTTTATGTGGTATTTTGTAGCCTTTATTACTGGCTTGTTAAATAACATTGGTACGCATGTTGACCCAATTCTACTGATTCACCGTATTAAGGAAGGAATGGAGATTCCCAATTTGAGAGATTCCTTGGTTAAAATTCTGCAAGATTACAATTTGCAAGTAAGTATCCTTTCTTGGACAAATGAGCATGCTGAGTGGTTGACTGACTACTGGATAGATTTTTCTAGGGTTTATTTTAGATATCAGTCAAATAATTCAATTTGATCATTACATTTTATTTAGGCCCAGATGTCTAGAAAACTGTTCAAATCGAGAAACTAGAAATATCAGCCTTTAAGGAAACCATCCAATTTTTTAACCATCCCCCAATTTTTTCTTCTTGATGAGCAGGCATTCTTACACTTATGTAAATATACAATATAAATATAGCATGGCATTGGGGAGGGTGTGGGAGTAGTGACTGTGGCTGTTAGATCAGACCTCCCAAACCATTTTTAAGTAGAGTGAGTATTTCGTCCATTTGGTGGAATAAAAAAAATGTTTCCCAGATAGTTTGAAAATTTCCTAAAGCCATCAGTAACCCATTGCCTAAACCATGTTAAAATACAAGATTTTATTTAACCTTTTGTCTGTTTTCTAGACTAGTACAACTTTATTATCTGTAATAGTACAGAATTTTTGATAAGAGTGATGGAACCCATTATTTTCATATAAATAATTAATATGCTAATTACAAAGCATCCTAATCTTTTCTTTAAAAGGACTCTAACAATTACTGTTTTGGGGGATGCTAGTAGCTTCCATAGAACTTGAAACTATTTAAAGGACATTTCTTGAACAATTCAGACGGTTCTTTCTCTACTTCATTTGAAAATGAATTTTTATTATAATATGGATGAAATTCCTTTCCTGGAAACATAAAGATTTTTCAGGTAGAGCCAAAAGATGAGCTTGTGGGTCGAGAATTGGTTATGAGGGTAAGTAAGGAGAGGAACATCGTAACGAGGATTTGTGGGGCCCATAGTCACTGTGAAGGGTGCAGAGTCGGGGACTGCCTGCTGAACTCGGGGTGGTCACCTCAGATAAGAGGCAGGGTGAAAAGAAGAAACTGAGGAAGATCGATGGCATCAGTAAGAGATGTGAGAGATGTAAGGGAATGACAGAGCTGGAGGGACAGGAGCTGTGACCAGGGAGTGGGGTATTGTTAACATTAAAATTTCTGAAGGAGTCATTGAATATATTCAAAAAGTAGGATGAAGGTAAAGGTCATTGGAGTGGAATTAGTCAAGAAACTCTGAGGGCACAGTGAGTCATCCAAGTGGGCATTGAAGAATGTGGGATGGGGGGCTGTAAGCCAGGCTCCAGCCTTCTCAGTGAACTGGAGACTAACCTCACAGCCCACAGGTGACTGTGGTATTACTGGGAACACAGCTTTAAAGGAGAAGAGGTTTTCCTAAAGGTGAGATGTGAGAGAACAAGGAGCCTTCAGTCAGGAGGGCTTGTGGGAAATCGGGGTCGTGGGAGAGAAATGGGTATTGGGTTAAGGCAAAGAGGTAGAGGACCTATTCTACAAAAAGCTCCAAGATATACAGACATTTATTTACAGTGGAATTTGGAGGTTTGCCCATGACCCAGGGAGAGGTTATCAGAGGGGGAATGAGAGAGGCAAGGAAGGAAAAGGAACGTGGGAATGGGATAATAGGCGAGGAGAGGTGACCTGGGAGCTTGCAGTTTGTGCAGCGCCCAAGGGATGCAGAAAAGTGATCCAGGCAGGAAATAATTCACTGATTTCAAGGCTTGGAATTGGGCTTTGGGGAAAGTGGTTTCAATGTCAGACCTTATAAAGCTCTGGGTGTGAGTGAGTTTGATAATGATCTGTACTTCATTGGCTCTTACCACCCCTGCGTATGCCAGGATATGCACGAAGTTTCAAATCCAGATTTGTTGAGAAGTCGTTTAGGTGTCTGAACAACTCTACCCCAAGGAAGGTGGTGAATTAATTACCCCTTCTGTCCTCCAGCTGTAGTGCGTGAAGCCTAGCCTCTAGGTTGAAAAATGTGCCTTACTTTTTTCCCAGCCTCTACAGGGCCTACAAAAGCACCTAATAGATCTCTCTTACTAGGCTCTTAATCCAGACAACCAAGCTCATGGACACCACTGGGTCTCACTGCTCATTCATTTTTTATGAGTAAATTTGCATAGTTCTGAGTCAGCCAGCAATAAAAATAAAATGATTATTAGATGTGAAATGAATTCCATATAAAAAATTATCCACTAAAATAGCTGCTAAGTCAATATTTTATCCTCTTAATTATATTTTAAAATGTACTGAGAGCTTTCCATAAGATGTGTATGTGGCCAGTTGGTGATGTGTTAAGGAGGCCAGGGGGTCCAAAGAGTGGCAGCTGCCTGTCTACCCCCTGACTGAGGAGTGGCTTCTGGGACGGAGGGGGAGGGGCCTGCAGGAACAGGGTAGAGCCTGTAAAGACTGCTGTACCCGTAGTCTTCACTGGAGCTCAGACATCTTGTTGGAGGATGCAGAGAGAAAGTGATCTACTGGGGCCCATTTTTCAAAGAATTCCAGGGGGTACTTCCTTCTCATATATGAAGAAAGAGTTTAGAGTTTTTTGTGTGTGAAAAAGGCTACCGTTTTTCATTAATGACCGTTTATTTTCTTTCTCTCGGCAACCTATTAGGGATCACTGTAAAAATAAATCTATTTATAGAGCATTTTGTAGTTTCCAGAAAGGTTTAATGTACATGTTTTTATTTGATTCTGTCTAGTCTTTTTTGTTTGTTTCATAAAACTATAGTGGATTTTCAGATGTTCTAATAGGACAAAAAATTGCTAACCCTGTTAATCCTCAAAATTGAGGGGAAATTTTGCAGGTGCATGAATTTATAAGAATCTGGAACCTTCTGTGTATGGGCGGCAGGGTGGGGGGGAGAATGACGCCAGGGATGTTAAGAACTATTCAGTAAACATAGTGATCTGTGGTCATATGTTAGAGAGAGGCTGTCAGAGGGCTTCTCAGCGCCTTTTTTTGCTAATATGCACTGGGAATCTCTAAGGGGCAGCGTTACAAAGAGTGCGCAGCATTTGGAAACTTATTTGGTTACTGAAAATGCTGTGGGAGATCACTCATTAGCCAAATGCTAACTGGAAAGAGAGAGAGTAGAGAAAGTTGTGGGGAAAAAACTTAAAATGAACATCTCTTCTGGTTTTAAAATTTTGTGTTTTCTAAAATGCAACAACTTTCTTCACCTGAAGTTTAGCATCGGGCATATTAGATGTCTATGACAGCGTTGAAGTTAAGGAAATAATATAATCTACCACGTTATCAATGTTTAAGTTTTTAAATTTATTTTAACTTATCATATGTTTTTATACTTTGTTACGTTGTTAGTATAATTATTCAACAAATTTTAAAGCTTCATAAACTTAGTAAAAGTAACCCTTATCATACTTCATAAACTTAAAATATTTCCAGGCCTGATATCAAGGACAGATACCATTTTTTGATATAAATTATTTACAAAACAATATGGTATTTACATTAAACTGACCAGAGTTTTCAAATTATTTTTTATTCTATAAATTTTTTATATTTGTATTTTTTTTAATTTATTTGTTTATTTTTTGGGGTGAGGAAGATTGGCCCTGAGCTCACATCTGTTGCCAATCCTTCTATTTTTGCTGAGGAAGATTGGCCCTGAGCTAACATCTGTGCCCCTCTTCCTCTACTTTATATGTGGGATGCCTGCCGTAGCATGGCTTGATAAGCGGTGCATAGGTCTGCACCCAGGATCCAAACTTGTGAACCCCGGACTGCCTTTTTTCCCTTAAGAATTCTAGGATCTTTGTTCTTAAACATTTCTTTTTTAACAGTCTTATTTGACAGTCATTTTATCTTCACAGTGCTCCTTTAGGAACTGTCATCTCCATTTTACAGATGAGAAGACTTGAGTCTCAAAATGGTTAAATGACTTGCCAGTCTGGGAATGTGATGAACTGGGTTTGAACCTAGATCCTCTGACTAAATCTTGTGTATTTCTCACTGGTTGTCCCATTGGTCTCTGAGGATGCATTCATTGTTCTGACAGGTTACAATAGAGGAATATACAGGATTAGCATGGAAGATGGACAGGCAGCCTTTTGTCTTTAAAGAGTAGCAGACGTGATGTTGTAGACCTAAACTCTAGTCCTGGCCTTGCCATTAACAAGCCTCTTGACCTTTGGGAGGGCACATAAGGTTCCTGGATCTATTTTCCCATCTGGTTAAATCAATGTTTGTCAAGCCTGACTACACACCAGAATTATCTGAATTCTTTTTAAAATTACCTAGTTTCAAGTACCATCCCAGATCTGCTGGATTAGAATTTCTTGGGGAGGACTAGGGACTATGTCCTTAACCACCTTGCTATTTCTTACACTCTCAGCCGGGCACTGGGCTGTGCATTGACATTTAGAAACCTCGAGATTGGATGATCTCTAAAGTATCTTTTCTCTCTCAAGTTCTTAACAGAGTCGTTTCATAAACATGCTTTTATATAGTGAATACAGCTGCGTAGTGTTAACTTAATGTTTTGGTGTAAATCATCCATAATACTTATTTTGGAATGTGTAATAAAGTAGCTTAGATTTTTAGGTATGATTTATTTTAATGCCATATTTTCATTGTTTATAAACATGTTTATTTAAATATTTGAGTACCTGCTGGGTCAGGTACTGCGCTAGGTACTAACAGGGCCTCCACATTCTGTCTCAGAGACCTGTAGGTGAGTAGAATGCAGCCCTTTGCCCAAGCAGCTCATGGTCTGAATTAATATTTCTGGGAGAAGTGAAAAGCTTTAACACTTCCATTTTGTTAAAGCTCGCACATGTACACACACTGGTAAAATGACTCCAGATATCTCCATGCCTATCAAAGTTATTTTCTCATGTTTACATTTGCTATAATCCCCATATTTCTTTATCATTTCCCATATCTCTCTACTTTGAAATCCAGAGACGAATGAATTAAGAGGAAAGAGAGACTTCTTTCTTACCTGCCTTTTTTTGGGCCCACATGGGTTTCTTTTTGACTAACAGTATATAAGCTCTTAATTTCTTCTAAGAGATAGTTTTTAAATTTATAAATCCCTGAAATAAGCTTTTAAGGTAAAGTGGATTTTTTTTCCTTTCAAACTATTTCAGTTTGGCCTCATCACAGCTTTTGGGTGACATCAGTGTCCTATGACATCCAACTATAGCTTCTTTAATCCATTTGGTACATGCATACTTCTTGCTATTATAAATTTAAATATGGTTGTATTTATAATACTCTTTTTGAACTCCAACATGAGACCTTAGAGTCTTTCTATCTTTTCATTCTTATTTCTCTGCAGTTCATCATCTTTGATGATAATCCCAACAAAAAGCAAAGCTTTTTAAAGTAGAATTCAGATCCCATTGTGATCTAAATGATGGATTAGAAATTAAGTAAAATGGTGTCCCAGTTTAGCTGTGGTGTCATATTGTGGGCTTGTAAAACCAGGTAGCTATCTGCCGTCTGCAGTTCTAATGATCAGCACTGCAGTATGAGCAAGGCAATGTCAGCAAAAAGTTCAACATTCAAAGAGTCTTTTAAAATAAAAATTTCAGAAATTCGGCAATTTTTTATGGCGTTTTCCCACAGCAGCTGTTTCTAATGAACCATAATAACTTCGCTGATGTACACTTCTTTTATTGCTTTATGAAATATCCATGAGTTTGGTGCTTTGCTTTTGGTTGGGATTATTATTAATGATGAACTACAGAGAAACATGAAGGAAAAATGGAGAGAATATAGAGTCTCCTGTTAGTTTTCAACAGCTCGTTTAAAAATACGTTCTTATTTTAATTTACAATAGAACAAGGCTTGCTTGTAACAAATTGATTACAGAAGCTACAACTGATTCTCTTGAAAATGATAAAGATTTCAGGAAAGATAATGTTAATAAAACATAGAATTTAGAAATACTTAGAACTCTGGAGGGAAACAATATAGTATTAAGAAAACAAGAGTGGTTGAGAAGGATGTGGGAAGAAGTTGGCCCATTGATTTGAATAATCTTGGAAAAATAAGGGACAGTCCCATAGGGAAAATGAATCTCTAAAAAATAAACTTGTACTTGCTAAGCAATGCCTACAAGTATTTTTTTTGAGATGAAAATTAATGCTATTATGCAGATGAGGAAAGAAAAGACCAGATAGTGGTTTACTTACCTCGGTGAAAGTCTGATGAGAGATACAGAGTACAAGCAAAGATTAATAGTAGTTCTGTCTTATCTACCAAGTGGAGACGTTTCATAGATGACAAGATAAAGGTATTTCAAACTGATTTTAATTTCTGAAAGTGATGTCAGAGGCTACCCAACATGGAGAAACAATGGTAAAACAGTAAGAAACAAACAAGAAAGATTTTGCTGGCAAAAAATTACTTGATCTTTGAAAGGCCAATAGGCCTACTTTGGAAAACAAGAACTGCTTTCTGGAGAGAGGAGGATATGATTCCTAAAACTACATACTTATAAGCTTAACTTCTGTAGTCTACAAACATTCTGAAAACATCACAAAATGTATCGGCGAATTCCATAAAGTCTGGGGAAAACAATCAGTATAACCATAAAAAAGAAGGTCCTTGTGGACTAATTTTAAGTTTTTAAGACCTAAAGTAAGTAAAGAATAAAAGTTTATTTGGTCAGATATCAGGTTCAGTGATAAAGACTGAATTAGACTTAATTACTTTAAGAATTCAAGTATAAGAGATTTAAAAGAGTAAATATAGATGTAATCTATCTTGAGAGATATTTGCTTTGCTTACCATAATGAACAGTATATAAACTAGAAATTTATTTTTCTAAACCAGAGAAGCTTTAGATTTTAGGATACATGACAGACTGAACTGAATACCCACTTCCTATTAAAAAAATGTTAAATAGGAGGGCTGTCCTGGTGGCGTAGTGGTTAAGTTTGCGCGCTCCGCTTTGGCAGCCCAGGGTTCACAGGTTCGGATCCTGGGCACAGACCTGTGCACTGCTCTTAGAAGCCATGCTGTGGCAGGTGTCCCACATGTGAAGTAGAGGAAGATGGGCACAGATGTTAGCCCACGGCCAATCTTCTGCAGAAAAAGAGGATTGGCAATGGATGCTAGCTCAGGGCTAATCTTCCTCACCAAAAAAAAAAAAAAAAATTAAATAGGATACAGTCATGCACCACATGACAATGTTTCGGTCGTCATTTGAAAACGATGTACCATACGTCCCATGTACGTCCCATAAGATTAGTACCATATAGCCTAGATGTGTAGTAGGCTATACCATCTAGGTTTGTGTAAGTACACTCTATGATGCTCACACAATGATGAAATTGCCTAATGATGCATTTCTCAAAATGTATGCCCATTGTTAAGTGACACATGACTGTATTAAAAAATAAAAAATAATTTATTTATTTTTAATTCATAGCAGGTTTTAAAAGAGATATAACCAGGTACCAGGAAATACTGAAAGATAGTAAATCCAAAGTGGCAAGGGAGTGTCATTGCTATGGCAGCCCTCTGGAGTAGCAGATACAGTTACTAGATTATGGGCTTCTAATATTTATGAGGAAACAGGAGAAATAGCCATTGACCCACCTAAAGTGAGGAACTGAAATGCCCTGCACAAAATCTGAGTCTCAAGCCATAGGAAAAAATCTACCCTCTGGTTCTGTAAAGGGACAAGAGAACTAGCCATCTCCTCAGGGGTAAGTGGGGGAGAGAAGGTTGGGGAAGAATAGAAGGCCCACAAGAAATTGTAGGATCTGAATTTATACTGTACTGCTTGTGAAAACTCTTCTAGGACCATTGAAATCCCTTGAGCAAAAGTGAAACCACTCGGAGTGGTGGTCCCTCAGCTGGGACATACAGGCCTTTCCATTGATGGTGAGCTCACAATAGAAAGAGTTATGAACTAGATCATGAAGGGTAGTCAGGGAATACAATACACAGGAGAAAGTAAAATGATAGGACAATCTTCATATTTCCAAGAACTGAAAATACTAGATCAATCTCAAAGGCATTATTAATAAGTTCATTTAAAGTAAAGATATAAAAGAAAGAATAGATACCATAATAAAAAATAGAACAATATGATAGAAAATGGCAATATTTGAAAAATAACCAGATAGAACTCTTTGAAAATATGTGTGTGTATTCATTTAAATTATTAATTCAGTGGGCAGAGTAAATAGTAAATTATACACAGCTGAAAGGGAGAATTAGAGAACTAGAAAGTAGATCCAATGAAATCATTTAGCATGCAGCACAGAGAAATTAAGAGATAGAAAATATAAAATAAAAGAGTGGTTAACAGAGACATGGAGGTTAGAATGAAAATATCCTCACCAAAGGAGTCCCAGAGGAGAGAATAAAAAGATTAATAAAATAGGAAAACCTTTAACAAAATTGATCAAGAAAAATCATGAGTGTGAAGGTCAGAAAGGGGTCAAGACCACCTCCGTAAGCCAACTGCTCCTGCATCTGACTTTCAGCCATCAGTGCTTTAATGAAGGCATTCCTGGGAGATACCACATAGGTCCTTTTGAGGGTGAAACCAGTGTCAATGACAGCATTTTTCATGAGTCACTGATGTAGTTGCTACTGAGAATCCATAGTCAACACAATGCCTTGTCATATGTCTGCTGTTGAGAACACCCGTATAATACTACACTATTCTTGTGCAGTCTTCACTCACCACTTCTGACTGCCTTCAGATTACTACAGATTGTATAGAATAAATGACTCTTTTCTGCAGGTAATAGTCTCATTTTTTGAAATACCTGCCTGGCATCATGTAGATGAAAGTTAAAAATGTTTCTCTGATTTGGAGCCTTGGATTTTGACCAAATGAAGTAGAAAGTAATGTACTATACTGTAGTAAGCTGTATTCGTGTATTTTCCCTTCTCCTGGCTGTCTGCCTCTGAATACTGAAATTTTTCCTAGAAAATACTTTCTGCGGGCAGATGGATTCTACCTATGTAGAAAAATGTAATCCTGATGAAGAAATGGTTTCTTCTTAGTTTGCATTTTTTGCTATTTTCTTTTTTAAGATTACAGACACTGTGGCTTCTGTCTAGACTGCCAGGCCCACCCTTCCTGTATTATTCATGCAGTGGGCCTTAAACACCCACTGAGGGTCAGAGCCAGCTCTTTTTGAAACATTTTACCAAAAATACTGTAATTGACACTATTTTTTAAGTTTTTATTTTGGTATTGGAGGCTGAGCAGCTTTATATGTTTACTTATATGTTTTCTTAAAGTTTACTGACATCTGTATTAGATCTCTTTCTTACTATATTTGATATTTTTCTCTTCTTCCTGTATTTAACGCTTTAATGATGTCTGTCAAAGTTTTAATATCTTTTTAAAATGAATCAGGAAAATTGAATTTCTAGTAGCATTTTAATGAATAAAACTTCATAGACAGTTTCTCAGTTAATGTAGAAATAGCAAAATCATCTTATTTCCTGCTCATTAATACTAGAAATGGCGAGTCTATTTAATCTGGATATCAGTCCTGTCTTCTTGAATATTTGCCTTCATATAATTAGGGGTGGTCCTTCTTCTGCATTCACCCAGAGCCAGCGCTCCTTGGGATTGGAGAGGAGCTCGTGTTACTGTAGACGACTGGGAGTGGGGGACCACAAGTTGGTTGTGCCCTTACTTCCCCTCCCTGGTGGCATGAACTGAAAACCTGAGAGCAGAACGCCCATGTAGGTTTTAGAGTTGAGAGTGACTTCAGTATGATGAAAGGCAGGGTGCACCTTGACAGTAGCGTTTGCTGTGACCCAGAGCTGGACCACAGTGGGCAGCGATGTCTTCATTATGTGAATTCCACAGCAGTTCTATGTAACTGCACAGAAGCATGTGTAAGGAGACGTGTCGGGCCAGAAGAGGAAGCCACAGGGCCCTGTGCCAGCCTGTCAGTCCTTCAGGCCCTGACTTTGTCCCTCTTTGAAAAGCAGCAACAAATTCTGGTAAAAAATGACCATCTGTCTTAAGCACACCTCACACAGCCTCTCCCAATTTCCTATGAAATTACCTAAGAAGACCCAGAAAAGGGTGGGAACTCACACAGTGGCCAGCAGAGCTGGTTTGAAAGGTAGCGTGCATCACCTCTCCCTTCTGTGCCCTGCCTGTAAGCAGGTGGGCAGTCCTTGTCCCCGTCATGCCCCTGGCTCTGAAACACAGAGTGGTATCAACCAGAAATGGACAGGCGGCCTCTACTGTCTGCATCCTGACTTCTGAGGTGCTGAAATGTTGTTAGCTCTCATTATCCTCCAGGCAGGGAGGCGGGGAAATAGACCTACAGAGTAACAGGAAAAATGCATCAAGAAACAAAAAGTACAGTACTGGGATGAAGAATAAGAAAATGAATCTTGTGAGAGAATATTTAATATTTGTGGTCATTCTTCAGTTGTCAGCCCCATAAGAGTCACCAAATTTGAGGGTTAAGGTAGTCAGTTAACAGTTTACACACCACATTCACACCCCTATGCTAAATGGTTTGGATCGAATTGGAAGAAAAGGGAGACAGATTGCACCCTAGAGGGGGTTTAGGACAGAGATCACGTCTGCTTCGGTTATCTCTCTCTGTCCTGTTCCTTGTGCGTGTTAGGGACCCAGTACATATTTGTACAGGACATGAGATGAATTTATGAAGTAAATGGATGATTTCGGAATAGGTTTTCCATCCTGGGCAAAGATCTGGAGATTGGAATGAGCAGGTCATGTAGGGGCCAAACTCTGCCAGAAAGAGTCTGTATTAGAAAGCCCTATAAAATTATCATGTTATTTAATATAGCGCCTTCCTTGCCAGGCTTTGGAATTTGTATTTGATTTTACAAGCACTGCAGGAACCATTATATGTCCATCAGAAAAAAATTCAGAGTCGTGACTGATTGGAGGCTGGAAAGGTTGGTCTGGCAGTGGTTTGAAGGGAAGAAGGTACTGAGGGCAGGGGACCAGTAAGGCATCTTTTTAGTATCTCAAACAACAATTGTGTGATTTCCCAGTAAGAAGCTTCCACCCCATATTTGAGTCTTTTTAAGAAGGCGTTTCTTTTTACAATGTGTGCATTAGATTCTGCTTCGTGAAGGCTGCAAGAAGATTCTCGTAGCTGACTCTTTGTCCTTACTGAAGAAAATGCACCGAACTCAAATGAAAGGTGTTCTGGTCGATGGTGGGTAAAATTGAAATAATTACTTTGGAACCATATGCCTTGCTTTCAGAAGAGACAGCAAATAGAAACGTTGTATAATCCCAAGTGTGTATGTTTTTTTGCAGAGGAAAACATCTGTGAATCATGTCTTTCCCCTATTCTTCCATCAGGTAAAATGGTTGGGAGGGGAAAATGTCCCGAATATGTGTCAATGATGAGCGGAATTAAAATTTTGAAGTTAGCTAATTACTGCTTATAAAATTATGTAACTTTTGGAATAATCCAGTTTAGAGAAGAGTTTCATCCCACATCCCTACTCAGTTGAATGCTGGTGCTGCCACTCTTTGCAGCAGAGATTCTGAAGCTCTAGGGTGAGTTGGCATCACCGGGCAGGCTTGTTACAACTGATTGCTGGTCCCACCCCTAGAGGTTCTGATTCAGTAGTTCTGGGGTAGGACCTGAGGATTTGTGTGTTTAACAAGTTCCCAGGTCACGTGGATACTACTGGTTCAGGAGCCATTCTGTGAGAACCACTGCTCTAGAGTAAAAGAAAACAAAATGGAAAACTGCCATCAACATGTTTAAATTCCAAGGTGGAAGACCCATGTGAGCATCTGGGGAAAAAATTATAGGTGGCTTTCCCTTTTCTTTAAAGTTTTCTTTACTATATGGTTCTAGACACCCAAGTTATTGCACATTTTAATGGAAGCATAATACTTGCCATCTATGGGAACTGTGACTCCTTTAAAGACAAGCATTTGTTTATTTACAGTTCTTGGTAGATGTATTTATCTTCATGTATAATCAGAGTACCTTATGTGAGGATCATAAGACATGAAGAGGAAATTCCATAATTTGAAAGTAGAAATTAAAGCATGGTTGTCGGGATGCTAAAAAACGCTTTTTTAATGTAAATTCAGCATAGAGAAGTACTAAAAGACCTAGTTGATGTAGGATTTACTTAGCTTTAAGGGATTACTTACTAGGCAGGAACATGAGAAGTCATTCCACTTAAGGTCTTTTATAGAGGAAATGGGTTTGGATTTTAGGTGCTTATGTTAAAAACTGCAGTGGGCACAGGAAAGAAGTGAGCTTTCCTAGTGTTTGGGGTAGTGTTTTAACAGAGACCACGTGTACCCTCAGTGTGTAGTTAGGTTAAATTCCTGCAGAAATGCATTACAATCCAGCCTCGGATTTTTTTTTTTTTTTTTTTTTTTTTTGGTGAGGAAGACCAGCCCTGAGCTAACATCCGTTGCTAATCCTCCTCTTTTTGCTGAGGAAGACTGGTCCTGGGCTAACATCCGTGCCCATCTTCCTCCACTTTATATGGGACGCCGCCACAGCGTGCAGCGCGTCGGCGGGCGCCCGGGATCCGAACTGGCGAACCCCGGGCTGCCAAGCGCGGACGAAACCGCTGCGCCACCAGGCGGCCCCCAGCCTCGGATTTTAACCCAGCTCTGCCCTGAAGTCAGTGAATGGTCTTGGCAAAGGCAGCATGTGAACTGGCAGAAAGCATGTTTAGAAAGCCACAAAACTGACCTCATTGTATGGTGTGTAATGATTATATGTGGCGGGGGGAGGTTCGGGGGAGGTCATGCACATACACATACTGATTCTAATTTTGAAAATAAATGTGGTTGCATCTGCTGTGAAATGGTCCCCGGTCCACAGTTGTAGTAACTGACATGGAGGCCAAGCAAGCTGTCGATTGCAGTATCGGCTCTGCCTTTGCTCACCGTCAGGAATACATTTGTGAATAAGTGGTCCTCCCAAGGCAGCTCGTTGCTAGGAAATTGAACTGCAGCTGGACTTTCAGTCAAGACTGGTCTAAAAAGTTCCTGATCTGCTTGTTGCATTGACTTCTTCTCCCTTTTCTGCCTTCTATCCCCAGATGCAGCCAAGCCCTTCAGCGTGGTGGTCTTCCATTGCCGGCACATGTTCCACAAGGAGTGCCTGCCCGTGCCCAGCATGGTGAGTTGGCAGCCTGGCAGCCACAACTGAAGAGAAAGAGATGCCATCAGGGGGATGTGCTCCAAATTATAACCTGTCATCCTAGGGCTCTGGGGGTTCTCAAAATTATAATATGTGTAGTTTTATATCACATAAAAAAACAAGTGTAAAAATATTAGTATGCTATACTAAACATAATGAAAGCATATTCACTTAAGCAAATCCATTCCAGTAAAATTGATGGCTGGTTGAGGTATAGAGATGTGAGAGACAGTGAGAACTATTTATATTTTGTATAATTTTCTCAGCCTGATTTCTGTGTCATGACACTGCCATTTTTTAGCGTCAGGTCATGTTCCCTTGTGTCTCCAGGTCACATTAGGCTTGTTTTGCTGTGGGGTGTCCTTTGAGTCACAGAATAACAGCTGGTCTAGACAGCCTCCTCCAAGAACAAGCAATAATCTCCAGGAAGAGAAGTGACATTTCATGGGTTCCTCCCTGCCCCTGCCTACTGCTCCCATAACATTTCTGAATACAAGAGTAGAAAGAGAAGGTCTTTGTTTTAAATCTGTGTTTTTTAATCACATTTTTAGAACTCTCCTGCCCAGTTCTGCAACATTTGCAGTGCCAAGCACCGTGGACCAGGAAGTGCCATTCTGGAGATGAAAAAATAGCTCAGTCTCCCTGTCAGTCTCTGCTCACCGCTCTTTTGAAGACTGTTTACAACAACAGGAGCATTTGTTGACATCAGCACTGTTAAGAGATTTGCACATGTTTGTGTTATGCTCAAGAAAAGCTTCTTCATCTTTCCCCATCTACTAGAAGTTGCTCTTTGCAGTTGAGAAAGACGTTAGGGTTTTCCCCATCCATGCCTTGAAGTATGTGGGTTCACGGTCAGTCTTTCATCATTTATTTGTTTGGCTCATTATGTCTTTAGGAATGGAAATATAAGTCTGGGAATTGAAAATGAATTTTTAGATCCTAGTAAAACTGTTCGGCCATGAAGTGGACCGCTGAGAGTTGTCCCCAGCTGTCTGAGGGTATCGCCAGTGCGGCTGTGCAGCCAGCTCCTGCTGCAACTTGGACCTTGTTTCCTTATGCTCTGCTGGCGACAATTCTCACATTCTGGGTTTAGCTTTTTTTGTGTCATCAATTGTGGTTATCTTCTTAATAGTCATTTAATAAAACATTGTGCAAATTGTCACTTATTCCTTGACGTCTGGGAATGATACAAGCAGGCTGACGTCATGCAGTTTTACATTGACTAGTTATATGTTCTGTGTGTCCCAACAGCTAGCGATGTCTGGCCCTGGCAGGTGCTCAGCATTTGTTGACTGAATAAATGTTAGCTCTGCTCATTGTGAAAGACTCCCTTTTACTGGGTTGAACAGCTTCAGTCAGGAGTTCTGGCAGCCTCGTAAGGAGTGGAAAGAGCTTGAACACCTTAGAGTGTGAGTAATCGTGGTTAGGTTTTGCTGGCAGGCAGGGAGTGAGTGACACTGCAGAACCTGAGTGATCCTCAGGAGAAGGGGGGTGTCTAATGTGGAAGATGGCCATAACGCTGTTTCCTGGAGCCTCCTCTGGAGCCTCCTTTCTCCTCATAGGACGTAGAGAGCATAGAACAGAGGGAGAGAATTCAAACTTGTGTCTGTGTCTTGGCTTCATCTGTCTTGGTCTGTATTGCCATCCTCTAATGGCTGTAAAAGTGTGAAAAACACACACTCACTGTCCCCACTCTCGTAGTCCCATAAAGAGGAATAAATGCAGCTTTCTGCTTCTGTCTTTTTGGGGAGAGGGCAGGATGCTAATCAGTACTGAGCACATACTGACCACTGAACTTGACCCAACCCTTCCCATGAGCAACATCTCATTTAATTCTCACAGCCCCCCGGGAAGAAGAGAGTGCACACCTTGGTTTACTGAGGAAGAAACCAGAATGTAGAGATGTTATCACAGTCACAGAGGTGACGGCCTGACGTCAGAGCAGGGCTCCACTAAGAAATCGTAGGGCCAAGTGCAGAGGAAATGCACAGGACATCTCTTCACATTGGAACTAAAAAGAAAATTCTCTAGCAGGCAACAGACTTTCTCTGTCACTCTTAAGTATTTAGAACTGGAAAGTCCTTTGCTGTAACTGAATGTAACCCTCAGCCCTCTCAGTGTTTCCTTATTCCAAGACTAGGGTTCTTTCTGCTACACTGCTCGTTTTTAGGTTTTGTTTTTGTTTTTGTTTTTGTTTTAACCAGAGAAACCCTTCCTTCACAAAAAAACTTTACAAATAAGCCCAATTGGAGACATAGGTAAAAACCAAAGCCACTCCCTTGTCCTGGAGAAGAGGAACGTAGTTGCCAGGTATTTTATCTCCTCTCCTCTCCTTTAAGAAGGCCGTTCTCCATGTGACACAGCCAAGGTCCAAGTTACCTTGTGATAGCAGTTTTATTTTGCTTTTGTTTTTAGCCAAGGGGTTTTATACTAGTTTAAGTATGTTCATCTTTGAGAATTTTTGAGAAGTTCTCAATAAATTTTTAGTTAATTTGGTGGTTGTTAGAGCATGAAACTATATATTTTAATATTATAAAAACAAACATTTGTTGAGCAGTTACTCTGTGTGAGACACTGTTACAGGCCCTTTGCACGTATTACCTCATTTCATCATCACACCAGCCCCCTGAGATCGGCGTCATCCTCATCCCCACCTCCAGATGAGGAAGCTGGAGCATGTGAAGGTCAGGTGGTTAGTCTCGGTCCAGTAGCAGGCGGGAGGTACAGCGGGAATTCACACCCACGCGGTTGGCCCTCAGAGTCCATGCTCTCAACCACTGCATATTTGATCCTTTTTTTTAAGAAAAATAGTTATTTGATCTGTGTTGGTCAGTGTGTAGAAAACCAAATCCAATCTAGTAGCAGAAAGGGATTGCTCATAAAGTATTGAAAGCTCGTGGAACCAGTGAGAAGACTGAGGATAGACACAGGGTGCATGTCCAGGAACACCTCCCAAGGCACCCCTGCCCCCCTCCATCAGAGGACGAGCTGCACAGAGCAGTGTGGATCATTATTTTTAAGTAAACTTTGAGTAAATAAAAGTATACACATTTCTCAGTTTCTTTTAAAGTTCACTCTCAGTAACACTAAATAAAGAATATTTATGTGTGTACATATGTGTGTAGGAGACATTTCTGTGTGCTAAGTGTCACACCAGTTTATTCTGATTTCTCTTATCAAGACTCGGACTGTTAAAACTCCATCAATTTTGATACTAAACAGTAACTTTCACTTCCCAAACACTGTTCCTGGACTCGTGGCTGATTGTCACTTAAAATTTAGAAAGAAATGCCGTCATCTTTTCTCGTGCAATGCAAGTTTGGGGATGATCAAAATCAATAAAAATAAGACAGGAAAGAGAATGAAAAACTCAGCCTCCAGAAGCAGGTCCCAGAGTTAGCCACTCCCTGGTCCTTTCTTTATGTTCACCCAGAATGGTGGTTCTGAAATGGACTCGTGGTCATGTCATTCCTCTTCTCCAGACCCCCACACCCTGTACAGCAAAGGGCTTTGGTTTAGGGCATTACCTATGCAACCTGTTACATTTAACTTGGCAGCCTCATTTGTATCACTCGCTGAGCTCCGGCCTTTGCAGATTGACTTGTGGTTCCCTTTACCTTCCTGCTGCTCTCCTCCATCCTACGGTGCTCTCCTCAGTGTGACTCCTCGCTCATCCACCTCCTCAGACTGGGTAGGAGACCTCTCACTTGTCCTCTTATAGCACCCAGGGCTCCCTCTGCCTTGGTCACACTGCACTGCAGTTGTCTATGTAGCAAGTATAATCTCAGTCCACAAACTCTACAAACAAATACTGTTTAAATCTTCTCAAGTCCGTATTCTACCTAGTGGCATAAATTTCATCTTAGTTCATGGTAAACTCAGGGGAATCAGACTTTTCTGGATTAGTTCAGGGACCCTTCTCTTCTGGGTTACCTCTAAATTTTGGGGTGGTGGTAGGAATGGTCTCACGGTGTCCAGCATCAATGAGAAGGAGGCATCTGGTCCTCAGTTGACCTCTGTCCATCCTGGCATTGGTTGAAATGCCATCATCCCCGAGGCCTTCCCTCACCTGCCTCTGCTGCTGCTATCTCTTCGATGTCTGCGGTCCCAGCTAGTCTCTGGTCCTCAGTCCTCGTACTGACCCTACTGCTCCTGATCACCAAGCTCTGCAGTCCACCTGCCTCCCGCAGCGCCCCCCGACCTCGGACGGCCTCATGGCTCCGGTGCTCTGGGAAGTTCAGACTTGCCAACCAAGTTGGTCTTTCCTGCTCCTTCACCATGCCTAAGGGTGTGCGTTGGGGGAGCCGGAGTGGGAGGGTAGGAAAGGTGGACATTTGGTTTATAAGGCTTGCTGCCTCCCAAAGGAAATGGAAAGTGGGAACCTTCTGTTCTCAAACCCCGAATCTGTCTGCTGAGTCTCTCTCTCCTGCATCTCCACCTGAGAACTCAGTCCTGGAGTACAGGACAAGGCGCCCGTCCCTTCTCAGCCCTGTTCTCCATGAGCCTGTCTCCTCTTGCTCTGTCCCAGTTCAGTCAAAAATTTCCTTATTGGGACAGTGGAACTGGCTTTCACATTATCATGTATTGTTTTTGGTGTAAACTTTGGTTTTTGGTGCTCAAAAGATTGAGGCTCCTGCAAGCTGTTGATTCTGTAAATTTTTAAGAATCTATTTTGGAACTTAAAATCAAAGGTTTGCTTTTCCTTCTCTGCTGTATCATCCCTACCCTTGTTGCTGTCTTACTGTGAACAAGGGAGCAGTAGCACAAAGCCCAAGGGGGAAAACAACCCACCTTAGTTACTACAGCAGAATATCATCCTGCCGATTCCGCTTTTGTGTCTGTCTCGTGCTGTAGACTACAAGCTCAGTAAAGAAAAGGATTGTATCATGTTTATCTTTCCCATGGTAGAGTGACACAGAAGAGCCACTTGAAAGTGTTTGTTGAATGAATGAAAGTAAGCCTAGTCTTTCTGTTGGAGATAGATAGATAAATACAGAGAGAAATATTTATATAGCATTCTGTGACAGGACATAAATGTGGCCCTCTCCTGGTGGATGTTCTCATCTATAGACCTGTTGTCATCTCTACCTCCTGGTATTCTTCCCTTTTCTTCCTCACTGCCACGGTCAAAAAAGTCTCATTTGTCTACTTTCTTACTTCTGTAATGGGCACCGTTTATTCTCCAGTTCATCCCACCTGAAACCTCATCAGTGAGTGTTCCTTCTCCTTGGGTTATAACTAATTCCTTCCCAATTTTCCTGCCTCCAATATCCACACTTCTCTGATTTATTCTGCACCCAGACTCTACATTAATCTTCCTTCCAGACCAGACTAACCAAGTTCCCAGATATTTTGCTCTTCACAATGCTTAAAATCTCTACTTGTCCATTTTTCCTATGTCTTCAATTTCCCTCTTCCACCTCCTAATCAATTTAAAGCCCATCCAGCCTTCAAAGTCCAGCTTAATGTCTTACCATCTCCGTGTCTTCTTCCCCAGCGTGCTCTGCCCCCCCCCCCCATCTAAAGCATTTTGCACTCCAATCTCCCATTATTGTGACACAAACATAACAAGGCTATTTATGTGATATATTATCCTGTATACACGTCTTATCCCCTCAAATGAATTGCTCCTCAAAAGAAAGAAATCTCATAGACTCTCCAAAGTCATGCTACAGAAAGGGCACTCCTTAATGCCCCTTGGTAGACTGAGCAAGAGCTCATTCTCCCTCCGGGTGTGGGGTTCTTCCCTCAGGGAGGAGTGTTGGGAATATATGGCGGGGAGAGAGTGGAGAAGAGCCCTGCCAGCTTGGGTAGCTCCTGTGATTATCTTCATACTTGATGGCTCCATGGGTACAGCCACTTTCCATAGTTCCCCTTCACACTGTGCCTTTCTAAAAATGAACCTTTCTATTCATTGTCAAAAACCAGACACGTTGGTAAGGTCCTTAGCTGCAGACACTATAAATGCCTGAGTAGGTCGTCACCACAGGTCAGTGTTTTCAAATGAACTAATCTAGCTTTTTCCCCAATTATTCCAAGTAGCCTCAGTTCCCTTTTGCTTTGATGTTGGCACATCAATGATATATTTTCAAAATTCTGTCAACTCCTGTCTGACTACAATGATCATATAATTTGTGATCCCCACCAGGGAATTTTGAGAATGTGAGGGGGCACTATTAAAAATTATTCCAAGCCAACAAGACTGTCCCTGGAAACCTAAGAATTATGTCACCCTCTCTGTGACTCATAGTACTATTGGTTCAATCCTGTGTGTAACAGAAAGAAGAAAATAATGTTACTTAAAGCCAAAACTGACAATAAGTTCTGCTTTCTAAGGGAAATTAAGTCATAGCTGTGAAAAAATATATATACTGCTCACTTATAAGACTGATGGGACAATGGAGATAAGAGGCTCAAGAGAGAGGAAATACTAAAACTTCAAAACATCTTCAAAGTCCTTGTTGCAAAGCAGAGCAAATTATTGAATCTTTAGATAATGAAAGTTACCCAGAGCTCTGTCGGGAATGAAAAGCTGAGTTGCTCTGCTTTCTAAAGCGAGGGGAATTGAGAGGTGAGGGCTTTAGGGAATGAGAACAACAAACAACCTGGTGATCAAAGGACTTTCAAGAAAAAGGTTAATATTCAATTTCATGTTGCATTGATGCTGAATCCTTCCATCTCCCTGAAATGTTCAGTCAAGTCTGGTATATAAACCATGTCATCTGAGTAGTTTTTAGGGAACCAGGCGAGCTGTGTTCTACATCTGGGACCCTGAAGAGCAGAAAGAAGTGAAGAGTGGCAGGAGGCAAGAGCTGGAGTTGACTGGGAACAGGTTCAGACCCACAAGTGACAACAAGAAGATAAAAACTCTGAAATTTGTTGAAATGTTGGGAGAAGACTGGTCTTCCCAAAGGAATATGGATAAAGGCCTTGAGACAATTCTATGTAAATGTCACAGGACAGACGGTGACCTCAACTACACTGAGTTACATATTCATATCCGTATTGACAAAATTTAGCTATGGAGTGCAAATTTAACCTTCAATTTTTTAAGAGATAGCTTTACTTCAAAAACTACATACATTTTGTCACCAGGCTTTTATTCTAATCCTAATGTGTATCCTGTTTTAGAGACACATCTGTGTATTCTTGTCTCTTCAAGATCATTTTCCATCATGTTCTGTGTGCAAATAGGATTTGTAGAGGGCACAAGTATAATGAATGGAATTCATAAATGACAGAATCAAGAATGGAAATTGCCTTGTAATGGTTAATAAGTATGCAAAATTTAATAGAGATAAAATGCAAAATTCTTTGGTTATGCTCAAAAAATTGTACAAGGAAGGATTAGGAGAGACCTGGTTACTGGTCCAAGTGAAAAGAGGCCTTGGGGGAAAACAGGAGCATTTTGCTCTGAAGTTAGACCTACGTTGTAATCCATGCTCTGTCACTGAGAAACAATTTGGCTAAGTAACGTAACATTTCTAAGCCTCAGTTGCCTCAAATGTAAAGTGGGTGATGATGATGGCACCTACTTGGGAGAATGTTGAGAGCGTTAAGTGAGATGATGCATGGAAAGTGCTCAGCTAGTACAAGCACAGGAAAAATAGGTAACTTGTAGTAAATGCCTCATAAATGTCAGCCTCCAAGATGACTGCTGTGATCCCACCTCTACCAGGGTTGGTCTGTGACCAATAGGTACAGCAGAATTGATGGTACATCACTTCCAAGACTAGGTCATAAAAGACACTGTGGCTTGACATCACTCACCTGGGGGAAGCTGTGTTGTGAATGGAGAGGCCCAATTGGTAAGAAACTGAAGCCCCCTGTCAACAGCACATGAGGGAGCTTGGAAGTGATTCTCCAGGGCCAGTCAGTCCTCAGAGTCTACAGCCCCAGCCAACAACTTGCCTGCAAACTCATGAAAGACCCTGAGCGGGAACCACCCACCTAAGCCACCCCTGGATTCCTGATGGTCTGAGACTGTGTGAGATAATAAATGTTGGTTGTTTTAAGTTGCTAAATTTGGGGGTAATTTGTATGCAGCAGTAAATAACTAATACAGTAAGTGCTTAGTAGTCGTTAGCCTGTTTGCTGTTGCTTGACCACAAATGTGAACCATTAGTAACTGCTAAAAAAAAATATGATGCGACATAATATATATATAATGTGACATAATGGACTATTTTTCCTATTCACAGAAAGTAGCATTTTCCATTCTGCATGTGAGAGCACTTTGTTTAGGACAATTTTTAACAAAGATTTGGAGAAAGTAGAAAGGAGTAGCTAGAAGAGTGACAGAATTTGAAATCATACCATTTAAGAAACAAGGATTGGATAGTACGTTATTTCAAAGACATGAAAACTGATGGGTATGCTAATTTGCAAGGTTTAGAAGTAAGTCACACACAGAAAAGAAAGAGAAGAAATGATCGTGTTGCTTCAGAAGTCCAGTTGCTGAGGTTAATCAGTGAAAGTTATAGCAAGAAAGGTGGAGAACTTTCTAATGTCCAAGATATCGGGCAACAGATGGATGTGCCCCTATAGGGTCACGCCCTAGAGGAGTGGGGCCAGTTCCAGCCAAGCTCGCTGACCTCTGGGCCACCCGTTAGAGTAGTCGGTCTGTAAGGCCCCTTTCCACTCTAAGCATATCTAAATCCCTCTAGAAACAGCAAATTTAATCAGTTACTCTCACGCTCTGTTATTTTTATACTCAGATCCTATGCCCATCTGTCGTGTGTCTGAAAACCCACGTCTTTGGCTAGCTTATTAATTCAGTGTCACTACAGGGTCCTTACTCCCATCCTCCCCACAAGGCAAGATCTACTTGATTCTCCCATCTGACCATTTTGCAGCTTCATTTTATTTTTTGCCAGATTAATGTATGTTCTTTGGCTTATAATAATGCTAGTTCTTACAGAACTGCCAAAAATTTCTTTTACTTTATTTTTCTAAAAGGAAAATGAGTATAAGTATGTTTGCACATGTGTTGTGGGCTGAATTGTTTCCCCACCACACACAATTTATATGTTGAAGCCTAATCCCCAGTACCTCTGAACGTGACTGTCTTTGGAGACAGGGCCCTTAAAAAGGTCATTAAGTAAAAATGAGGTCATATGGGTGGGCCCTAATCCAATTGGACTGGTGTCCTTATAAGAAGAGGAAATTTGGACACAAACATGCATGCACAGAGGAAAGACCGTGTTAAGGACATGGTGAGAAGGCGGTCATCTTCACGCTAAGGAGAGAGGCCTCAGAAGAAACCCAACCCACTGAAACCTTGATCTTGGACTTCCAGCCTCCAGAATTGTGAGAAAACACACTTCTATTGTTTAAGCCGTCCAGTCTGTGATATTCTGTTATGGCAGCCCTGGCAAGTGAATACAACATGATAATTCCTTGTTCTGGAAAGGGACTCTGGCTCAGCAACAGGAACACACTGCCACTCCCTGCCCGGGGGGCTACTGCCTGCACCAGGAATGCCCCCTGAGCCCGCTCACATGCTGCATCTCTTTCCAGAATGCCGTATGTCTTTATCATTTCTCCAGGTATTACTACTTATGCTTTCTCTCTGATTGGTGCCAGGCTTCCCCACCAAAATGTATTGATGAGGCTGTAGCAGGAATTGTCTGTTTATCTAAACGATGTCAGAGGGCTCAAGAACATAAATGTCTAATTCCAAAAATCTAGAAGAGGTGCTCTTAAGAGCTTAGTAAAATATTTGTAGGTGGTGTTACTCTAATTTGAAGTTTGTTTTAACATAGGTAGCTTTTTTAGGATTCTTTTTGGCTTCAATTTAAAAAAATGCTTATGCTAAGAGTTAGGTTCAAAATATCTACTTTTACCTATACAAACATTCAGTAACATGACTGCATTAGTCAGGACTCTAGGTTGCAAGTGAGAGAAACAACTCAGACTAAGCTTGGTCGAAATGGAGAATTTATTGTAAAGGTCGTGGACTTGCAAGAAGGATGGCATTGTGTCTGGGCTGGGGGACCCTGGTGAGGCCAGTGGTCTATCTGAAAAGGAGACCCTCATGCAGCCTGAGGAGACAAGACTGACTTCCTGGAGGAGGTGGCACCCACGGTCAACTTCCCCTGCACAATCCAGAGAAACAGACTGATGACCCTAAGAGAACCGATGGTCGCCTGAAGATATTTTACCGTGAGCATGGCCAGTTCACCAGTGTCCGAATCAGCAGTTAGCTGCATGCTCACATATTGCTTCTCGGTTGTGAATGGTGTCAGCTCCGTCACTCTCCTCCATGAGTGAGGACTGGCTCTAATATTGGAGGAGGAAGTGATGATAAGCAGGAAAAAAGGGAGGCGCTCCTCCAGGGCTTCCTAGCTGATTCCTCCACCTTCAGAACATCACTTCCCCAGAGTTGCCTTCTCTGCCTTTCCCGATATGACTAGCTTCCTTGTTAGTGCCTCCATAGCAACCTGTACCTCAAAGACTTCTGAACTCTTGAAATTCTTTAATTGTTCGTTTGATTCCCACCAGACTACTAATTCCCAGATAGCAAGGAGTGTCATTAATTCTATGCTTATCCCCAGTGCCTAGTTAAGTGCCTGGGATTTATATAAAAGACACTCAAATATATGTTCACTGACTAGTGGGATAACAGTCGAGTTAACTCTGCGTCAACTGCAGGCTACTCAGACCCAAATCTAATAGCTGAAGGCAAGACAGCTTAGGCCCTGCAGAAGCTTCATCCTGGGCCAGTCATCATTCAGTCTCCCGTCCTCTCTGTTCAAGTGGTCAGGTATAGCACTATCTCCATTGTGGATCTGTGATAGTCCAAAGAATCAGGTATGATCCTCTCTGTGCTGTAGGGGTGTTAAAGAAGGAGAAGGAGGTAGAGGAGGAGAAAAGAAAGAGAGGAAGATGGAGAAGGTGGAGAAAGAAAAGGAACAGAAGAAAATAATATCGGCCTTAGAATTGGGAGGTCAAGGAGTGCTATAGCGTACAATGAAGTGAACTATAATACTTTGATGATAGAGCAGTTATGTCAAGGGGTTCACTTTCCTTAAAACTGCCAT
The DNA here is from genome assembly GCA_031878705.1 of Tapirus indicus. Classification (NCBI taxonomy): domain Eukaryota; kingdom Metazoa; phylum Chordata; class Mammalia; order Perissodactyla; family Tapiridae; genus Tapirus; species Tapirus indicus. Next base: position 78,044,372 of record CM062917.1, read on the forward strand.
TTTCCAGAAACTCTGGCTTTTCTAGAATGTCCAAAATAAGTCAGAATTTGCCTCTGCCCTTTCTGTGCTCACCTAGTATCTTGTACCTTTCTCTCGAAGTGCCTATCTGCTCCTGGAGGCTGGGAACTCTGGAAAGCAGAAGACCATGTTGAGAGAGAAAGAGAGAGATCCCTCAGGGCCTATTTAAAGGGTTTGCCACGTATTCAAGGCTTAATAAATGTTTTATAGATACATTATGGACGGACAAGAGCACCCTGAAGAAGACCACAGTACCAGATAGCTGGGTGTATTCTGTCTGACTTTAGATGACCCTTTAGTCAAGGCTGTACCCTCCTCAGTACATAATTAGGATGTTCCTTCACATTCATTTCTATCTTCTAAGCACATGTATTCTCTCGTGTAATCATTTTAATAATCCCGTGAGATAAGTGCTGTTACCCTCATTTTACAAAGATAGTGGCTGAGACCCAAAGGTGAAATGACTTGCCCAAGTTGGAAGGCGTCAGAGTCAAGTTGTAAGCAGGTCTGTGTGATTCTTTACCAGTCCAGGCTCCACATTTTCATATTATACTGTTTTCTTCTTCAACTCCATCAACAAACCATCCCGTCAGAGGAATAAAATGAAGAATGAAAGCTGAAGTGTGTTCTGTGCTTTGCCTCCTAACAAAGTATTTTGCACATAGATTCTCAATATATGTTTCTTGGTTTAAGTTCTCCCAAAGGGAACTGATGCAACTTTCCTAAGGGCTGTCCCTCTCCAATTCTCTCGTCTTGCTAACCAAATCCAGAAGCAGAGCAGACAGTGGAAGAATGATTCAGCCTCATGGTCATCCAAAAAGTACTCGTGAAATTGGCAGTTTTCCAAGGGGTGTCATTTTGTTTGATGCATAATATGGAAGACCCACAATGGAACTAAACTATTGCTTGGTTTTTAGCTTGCTTTCTTTTTTTAACACCTCAAGAGCAACCTCAGTCCTGTCTGAAATATCCTTGATTCTCTGCCACACAACCTTTAGATGACCCTGTATTCAAGGCTGCAGTCTTAATACATAGTTGGGATACTCCTTCAAGATCACTGGAAACATATTGGATTGTAGTTTTCTTCCCAAAGTGCCTACAATTTCTTATATTCATTTAATATAGAAAAATGACTTTAATAACCTTAGCAGCCTGGTCACTGGCAGTATCCACAGCTAAGATTTTATGAATATAATTTTTCTTTGTGACCACAAAAATAATGGAAACTTCATTTTTTTCAGTAACAAATGGTGAAGCTTCCTGAATGGAAAAGACATATTAGCCTCAAGAGACTTGAGCTAAGGTTTTTCCCTGAAATGCATTTAGAGTCCATCTGAGACACAACTCAGATGAAAGAAAGCCCCTCTTCTAGAATTTCTAGAAGATTCTCTATATTCACTGTGATTGGCCCAAATTGGTTCATATGCACACACTTGGAGCTGCTAGATGAGAGTCAGCCCCATCCAAACCACACAGATGGAGAGTGGGGAGGACGCTGGGGTTAGGAGGAAATGTTAAAGTGAATATATTTTTTAATACACTTAATCCGTATAAATGTATTTCCCAAAAAGAAAAAAAAAAGCTCCCCAAGAATCTTCCACAATCTATATCCTCACACTTACAAGACTACTGTTCTATGTACTGTACTGGGAGCAGGGTTAATGTAAAAGATGAAAAAGTCCCTGCCCTCAAGAAACTGTAACTGGTTAAGTTTTTCTCAAAGAAACTGGTCAGCTAAAGGGAAACCCCCATAATGCATTTCAAACAGAGGAAATTTAACACAGAGAAGTAGAGACAAAAACGCTATAAAGGCTTAAAACGTGAAAGGGAGAATGAGGGAGTTGGGAGAGGCAGAGAGGAAGAATGGGCAGTACCTAGAAATGAGAAGCTGCTGACACCACTGGGCTGCAGTCGGGAGATAGGTGTGACCCGCCTGTTTGCTGTGGACCTTTGCAGTCAGCTGTGGACGCCGAAGTGACGTTGCACTGACCCGTGAGGGGCCCTCTGGAGGCGCTGCTGGTATCTGAAACCGCCCCCACCCTGCCGTCGCTGCAGCAGCGCGAGCGACCAGAGCAAATACCGGTCAGCCAGCAACTTCCACACTGTTGGAGCCAGAAGTTGGCAGATTTTCTCTTCCTCTCCCAGTAGTGCTTTCTATTGGTGGAATATTAGAATCTGGTTGGTAAGAGAGCCTAGAAAATGTCGTTTGCAGACTTCCAGCCCCAACAAAGTACAGAGGGCAGATGGGGCACTGAGAGATAATAGGTAAATAACCAGCGCCGTGGTGCAAGCAGATTTCAAAACAGGAGTTGTATAAAGTGCTGTAGGAGCATAGAAGTAAATCATCTAACACAGATACGGGCTGAGGAAAACTACCTGAGCCGATTCTGAAAAGATACTTATAAATTAGCCATTCATTTATTTCTTAACTGAAGAGTATTTAACTGCCTTTATGTACCAGACAAAAGGGGTGAGAGAGATCAAGTAGAGGGAGCAGCTTATGTGAGAGGGAAAGCACGTGTCACATGAGGGAAAAGCAATATAGGAGGTGAGAGAGGTAAACGGGCCAAGTCATGAAGGACACACAAGCCAGCTGAGGGGTTTGGACTTTATCCTAAGAAAAGTATGAAGTGTGTATGGGGCAGGGGGTTGAAGGATTTTAGGCAGGGAATGACGTGATCAGACTAACCTATGTTCTGGAGAGGTCATTTTCGCTGCTACAGAGAAGTATTTTAGGAGGCACCAGACCAGGAGGAATCCCCTCCCCATGAAGTCAGTGGTAACAATACAGGCAGGAGACAGGCGTTTGGGACTCGACCTTCCTCGGGTCAATCAGAGCACCTCCCCAGGAGGCTACCCAGGTGACATGGGAGTTTAGTTCCACTTGGGGGAGACTGTGGCCCAACTCAGTCTGACACTGCAGGTATTTTGAAGCTGTCACACTTGAGAATATTTATAAATGGAGAATTCATTATATTTAGCAAGAAATGTGGGTCTATATGAACAATTTAAAGACTGACATTGCTGGTGGCATAGCACATATATCAAAGCCCAGGAAGTGAGATATAAAGAAGTGAGGTGCAGTCCAGCTCCCACTCCCGTCGCCGCACCTCCACATTTCTGTGATTAGTCTACTGTGATTAGTCATGATTTTTTTAAAGGAATGAAATAGAAAAAAAAACCTATATAAGGAAAATATATATTGCTTACTTCCCTTATCAGTTCAAGTTAGTATGAGAACTTCTGGGGTCATTTAGGATGATGACGGAAAAACACGTACCCACAATATTTATCTTCAAAGAACTAGCGCTCACCTTTAAAAGGTTGGCATTCTCCTTCGGATGGTAACACAAACGTGCATCGACCATAACACCAACACAGCAAGAGAAAGGTGCAAGTGACTGGTGCAAGCACTCTGCAACTAGAATTCCTGGACAAGAGACTTTGGTGTCACCCTTTCAGGGCTGAGGGAGTGAATCCAGTGGACAGTCCTATGCCAGTCAGGGTTGTTTATAAGGTTAGAGAAAGAGATGAGGGTGGAGGTCCCAAGGCCCTGCCAAGGGGAATATTTTTCAGGGTTATTAAGCCAACAGGCTCTTGGCCAAGACAGAGAAATCATTTTTAAGCCCGTGACAGAAGCAAGAGGAACGAGAATCAGGAGATTATATTCCTTTAAATTTGAGGAGCAAAATGTGAGAGGCACCAGAGGACAGAGTCAGAGGGACTGTTGGAAGCCAAGAGCCACAGAGAGAGATGGAGTAAAATTGGCTTTGGGGGACTGATTCCAAAGTGCAGCTCTTCTGCCCCAAAGACACTGCTACATATTCCTGCTGCGCTTCATGAGGCTGAAAGAATGTTATCCATCATTACTTTTCAAAATGTTTTATTATGGAAATTTTCAAACACGTATAAAAATAGGGAGATTCTAAGGAACCTTTAAGTACCCCTCATCCAACTTCAATAATTGTTAGTTCTTAGCCAGTCTTGTTTCTTCTATAGTCTCCCCTTCCTCCTCCAATGCCAAAGGATAGTTTTAAAGCAAATCTTATACTCGTATTATTTCATTCATAAATATTTATATATATGTCATGAAAAGATAACTCTTTTTATACCAAAACTATAATCTCATCATCATATCTAAAAAATTAATAATTTCTCGATATCAAATATCCAGTCATTAGTCACACTAGTCTGATTGTCATGCAATTGTTTTTTACAGTTTGTTCAAATCATGAGCCAAATAAGTCACACTGATATGTTTCCCAACTCTTTTTTTAATCTGTAGGTATCCCCTGTCCTCCTTTTTTTCCACTAAGAATTTATCTGTTGACAGTTTTTAATAGAATTTTTTTCTGATAATAAAAGCAAATTTATGTTTTCATTGAAAAAAATTGGAAAATGCCAAAATGTACAATATATTGTTTTAAATATCACCCCAAATCCCAGAATCCGAGATAATCAACATTTTGGATATTTTCTTCCTTCCTAAAAGAGTTCAAGGTAAAAACTAAACAGAAAAAATAAGAAGACCATTGTGGAGAGGCCTGTCGTTGCCATCTTACTCCACTCCCTTGTTCCACACTCTATCTTTTCTTATATATATATATAAATATATATATATATATATATATACTTTTGTTGCATTGTGTCCTGACAATAAACCCTCAACTCAGATAATATGCCCCTTTTTAAGATTTTTGAAACAATTACCAAATTGTCCCCAGAAAGACTGTACCAATTTGTACTCTCACCAGCAGCGGTTGAGAGCGTGAACACAATCTTCAATGATTGGTGGCGCTGGAAGAGAAAATTGATTGGTTTGGAAAGGTCAGGGAAGCCTTTTGGAATCCAGAGATGGCAGAGAGGCAGGAAGAGGGCATAGGGGGGGAGATGGGCAGGAAGTAAGTCAGGGAGAGTGGTGGGCTGTCCTTGGGAATGGAGTCATGTCACCTCCTCATCAGCCAGCCATGTGAAAACTTGGTCTATTGAGTAAGGAGATGTTAAAAGTCAAACAGAGACCTTTGTAAGCAGTGGGAAGGAGAGAATTGTTGAAGAATCCTGCTGACACAGCCTGTTGGAACAGAGTTGTCTTGACAACCAAGAATTAAAGCCCCTCCTGTCAGCTCACGTCCATTCATCCAGCAGCCTTCTTGATGGTGCGAATCAAAATGGAAGTCTGTCCTCGAACACAGCTTTCCTTTGGATTTTTTTCCTTGTTCGTGCTTGAATTTCTAATAAAAAAGGGTGTGCCTATTTCCTCATAATAATGTGTTCAAATCTTTTCCATTTCCTGACAAGATATTTCTGGGCATTGCTCGTCCTGGTCAGGATACCAACTTCTAGTCTAGTTACTATGTTACGTCTGGTTTTTTGTGTGGCTTTGCAGTCTCACAAGTAGCTGAGGCTTAACCCAAAAAGGTCTTTAATTTTGTAAACACCACAAAAATAATTTAGCACAGTAGTTGTTCCAAGGAATACAAAAAGGATTAAGACATGATTCCTACTTTCCAGAAGTTTAGAAATTCCACTAAATATCTAGAGCATATAATCAACTAAGATCAATTTTAAGAGAAAAAAAGAAGAGTCAAACAACCCAGGTATGAAATGAACAAAAGATAGAAAGAAGCAATTCACAGAAAAGCAAAGACAAATAGCAAAATGAGAGAGAGAAAAAGCCCAACCTCATTAATACTTAGGAAAATGCAGTGAAATATGCCAAGGCTGTTGTTGGCAAGGGTACAGGGAACAAATACATTTATCTACTGTAGGTTGGAGGTGTAAATTGGTCACAGTTTTTTGGAAGGTAATTTTGCAACCTTAATTAAAATTAAAAATATACATAGCCTCATCGCAGTAATTCAACTTGTAGATGTCTATCCTAGAGAAATTCTCACACTTGTACACCAGAAGCATGACCAAGGAAGGTCATTGTAAAGATCAGTCAGTAAAGGCCTGTGTAAGCCGTGGGTGATGCTCTGAAATTCTAGAGAACAGCCTGAGTGCAATAATGGACCAAACTCTATGACACATTGTAAAGTGCAAATAAGCAAGTTGCAAAACAGGATATACAAAATGGTTCCGCTTATGTATGATAAAACAAAGCAATCACATTCTTGAGGTATATATATTAGCAGGTAAATGCATAGAAATAACAGCAGTGAATTACCTCTGGGATGAGGAGAGATATTGGAGAAAGAACTGAGAAAAGGACTTTTTTTACTTTGTCCTGTTTTTATAAGAATGTATTTATACATTGTTCAAGTGATTAACAATAATTTCTACAAGATTTTAAATGCATTAGTAGCAGCAGGGTATGATTCTTCATATCAATTGATAACTGAAGGGAGAGTCTACCTCTTTGAACCTCTCCTTCTTGAAAGTAAATATCACTTATGGTTTTACATCTTCTAATTTATAGTAGGTCACTTGACTAAGAAATGAAACTGTCTTGCCAGTTCTTCCAACACCAGTTCAATTCCAAGTTCATCCTGACCTGGAAAGAATTCCGTATTGAGTGCCACCAGTTAGTGTATTTCTTAATGACACCAAAGGAAAGTATTCATATCAGCTCCTATCTTGATGTGCTTAGGTACCACTGTGACTTTGTAGTTTCATTTAATAAGGCCAAGATACACTTTTAAAATGAATCTTCTGAGACAATGTCTCAGAGCCAACTCATGCTGTGGCTTTGCCACATCATCAGGCTTGTGGGGGATGGACTTTTTTTAAGAAGGCAGCAAAACTTGGCTTGCCTTCTTTTGAAAGGCATGATTTTATTTTCTCAATCTGTGCATCTTGTGACCAGTGTTGGGGAAATTGCTAGGATCACTGATAAAAAAATTATTTTAATTTTCAGCTAAATTAGAAGAGAAAGTAAGATCACGTTTCTGTAGTCTTTTAAAAAAGATAATCTAGAAAATTTCATCAGCTAGGCAGGATCACAATATGAACAGTGATCTTTTTTCCTGAAAGAAATCTACAGAAGATCTATAAAGATTAAGGGGGAGGAGAAACTGTTCATTCCAATATGTTGTCACAGATATGAGTGTTGGATGAAAGAGCATGTGCAATGGTTTGGAGGAAGATATTCACGGCAGCTCTTTGGTCTCAACATATGGAAATACATGGATATGTCTAAGATCTTCTGTTTGCTCCAACTGCAGAAATTCTAAACTATTTTGTCCGTTTGCTGTGTACTCTTACGTACATATCACCACCACTGACAGCTATTTAGATAAAACACAGGCACTCTGAAATACATACAAAATGGGAAAATGGTCTCCATTGTTATAGCTGGGACAATCTGTGATCTGCGAAAACCTCTGATTCTCTGCCTTCTTCAAGCAGTTCATGGATAAGGGAACTTAAAGAAAATAACGGAAGAAAAAGGAATCATTAGTAAATATTATTAAGATGGCCACCACAGTATATCTCACATACTTTTCTTACAATATGACTGCCTTGACCACTGGGGTATGGCAGAAGTGACTAAGTCTAGGTCATAAAAATGCCATGCATTTCCATGTTGTTCTCTTAGAACCATACCCCCCAAGCTCTGAGAAAGCCCAGGCCATACACTCAAAGAGGCTCTGAATAAGTGGTCCGGATAACAGCCCCAGGTAAGGTCCCAACAGACAGCCAGCATCCGCCATCACACATGTGAGTCAGGAAGCCTTGAAGGCGACCCCAGCCACAGCCACATGTGAGTGCAACTCCAAATGAGAACCACCCTGCTGAGCCCAGTCAGCCCCAGTACTGTGAGAGATAATAAAATGATTACTATTGTTTTGAGCCACTAGGTTTTTTTAAGTAGTAACAATTATACTTCTTAAGCAATTGTTACATTGTAGACACTGTTAAGCATTATATATACATCTTGTTACTTAAACTTCACAACCATCCTATTATTAAAGATACGGCAGGTGAGGCACAGTGGTTAAGTAATGTTTCCAAAGCCGTGCGGCTGGAAACTGGCAGTCTGAGGTTCAAATCCAGATGAGTCTAGAGCCTGACCTCTTCTCCGCCTCACAGCGGCCTGTCCCATGGAAGGGTAAGCTCTCAAGGCAGCTGGGAGTCCATCCAATCTGCTCCCCTTGTTCCAGAGTGGGGAAGTGGCTTTCCCTCTGGAACTAACTTTCCCCTCCAGCACTCCAGGAGAAAGCTGCACTGGGAACAGAAGCCGCATCTCTCAATTCCTGTTCATCACTGGGGACTGACGCAGGTCACGACCACGCCTCATCACTGGGTCATGACCCTGGTCTAGAACAGCAGTTTGCTCTAACTCTTTTTCGTGTGAGCGTGGTGGTAAAATAAACATAACATCTCTAGATTCCAAAAGGCTTCCCTGACTTTTCCAAACCAATCAATTTTCTATTCCAGCCCCGCTAATCATTGAAGATTATGTTGATGCTCTCAAATACTGCTGGTGAATATTTTAACCATTTTTAAGTGTATAATTCTGTGGCATTACATACATTCACATTGTTGTGCAACCATCACCATCATCCATCTCCAGAACTCTCTTCAGCTTCCCATTTGAAACTCTATACCCATTAAATTGCAACTCCCCATTGCCCCCAGTCCCAGGTAACCACCATTCTACTTTCTGTTTCTGTGAATTTGACTACTTCAGGTACCTCATATAAGTGGAATCATACAGTATTTGTCCTTTTGTGACTGACTTATTTCACTTTGCATAATGTCCTCAAGTTACATCCATGTTGTAACATGTATCAGAATTTCTTCTCCTTTTAAGATGAATAATATACCATTGTGTGTGTATACCACATTTTTTTATCTATTCATTTGTCAGTGGACATTTGGGTTGTTTCCATACTTTGGCTATTATGAATAATGCTACTATGAACACTGGTGTACAAATATCTGATCAAGTCCCTACCTCAAATTCTTTTACGTACATATCCAAATGTGGAACTGCTGGATCATATGGCAATCTTAATTGCCATACTGTTTTCCTCAGTGGCTGCACCATTCATATTCCCACCAACAATGCATGAGTGTTCCAATTTCTCCCCATCCTGTCCAACACTGGTTATTTTCTGTTTTTGTTGGTTTGTTTGTTTTCATGATAGCCACCCTAATGGATGTGAAGTGGTATCTCATTATGGTTTTGATTTGCATTTCCCTATTGAGAGCTACTAAGTTTTGGGATCATTAGTTACACAGAAATAGATAACCAGAATATTAATTAACCACATTTCCCTTGAGCATTGCCTAGGATAGACAGCCCTGTCTGTACAGAAATAGCTTATTATTCTAGCCATTCTGGAACAGTCTCTCTTTTTCACTCTTCACATCCCTTAGCAGATGCTAAATGCTCTTGTCTCTACCTCTAAAAGAATGCTCAGATCCCTCCTTTCCAGCCCACTAATGCTGCTCTAGTTCAGTTCTTTGTGACTTTTTACTTGGACTTAGTGTTCCCATGCAGGAATTCCTTCTCAACATTGATTGCAAAATTTACTTGTTTTGAAAATCCTGAAAAATATCAGCCAAGAAACTGGGAAAATGGAAAAAGGATTATAATTTTGTGATGATTAAAGCTTAATAGTCAACACAGATATGTTACTGTTTTGAAGGAATCCACTGACATCAAGGGCAGGAAACCTTGATATGGGAATTGAAGGTTAAGGTCAGCATTTTCAGGAACCGGGGCAGGAGCATGGAGAAGGGACGTTGCCACAGTCTAATGAGACCATCTAATTGCTTGTAGCTGTTGCCATGTTATAGACATATGTTTGTGATACTGCCTGCCGATAACAGTAAGGTATTCTTGCAAGAAAAATCAATGGTAGTAGATTTATACATGTGGTATACTTCATATAAATCCTATGAGTGGGATTCCAAGAAATAACAAATTTTAGAAGCAAAGTAGATGCTTAAGTTGTCAATTTCGACACATGATTCTGTCTAGTGATGTTAACCTTGCTAGGAGATCCAAATGTTTGTTATTTGAATACTGCCTAATTGTGTTCACTATTTTCCAGTGTTTGATTATTTGCTATGGGCTACAGTTCTTTGTAAATACTTTAACAGAAGAAATGCGAAGAGAAGGAGATATGATGTTGTTGTAAAATACTCCAGTGGGGAATTAGAAACTGATGGAAAATCTGAATTAGCAAAGCTACATAGATGATAAATTTTGACAGCAAAATCCAAATCAGGGCAAGTAGACAAAATATTTTCATTGGTAAAAAGGAATAAGCTTATATGAAGGAGCAACTACCCAAGAGCCCAACTTGAAGATGCTTTTGGGTGCACTCTTAGCAATTCAACCAATGTCCATGTGAAACGAAAGAAATTTTTTCTACATCTGGGATATTTGTCATGAAAAAGAAAGATCAAAGCTGTGGGATAGGGCAATTGGTGCTTTGTGTGTTTAAAATTTTCATTTTAAGAATGGATACTGTTAAATATTAAATATAGCATTTCAAGTTTTTTTAAATGATTTTCAGCTGGTGTTTATTTTGTGTTATTATTCCCATCTTACAATATCTTCACTATTAGCTGTCTATTTCAGGTGGAGATCATTTTTACATGTTGTTAAGGTATACCATCTTGTCACAATACATTGGTCAGCAATAAAAAATTATTCATTTATTATTATACCTTTCTTAGCAAAAACTTGAAACTTTAAGTATATAACCTCATCACTGAAAAATTATTTACCATTTATTATTATGGTCACTCATTATTATTTAAAAACATAAATGGAACTTTTTGAAAAATACAGTATAGCCTATGATTTGGAGAATTCATGAAAATTTCTGGAATTCCACCTTCTTGTTCACAAGTACCAAAGATGAACCTGTTGAGGATTTGGAGACACTACGTGAGCTGTTGCGACTGCTGCTGCCTGGCCTTGCCTTCGTTTTTGCTGCATTCTGTCTGCGCTCCTCCTGTAATCCAAAAGGTCCATCAGAAATCCAAAGTTGTGCACAGGATTTTCCTGCTTCAAACTCCTCAGTAGCTTCTCACAACATTTTTGTTGACATACGCTTATCTTCATAAAATTATTTTAGGATCCACCCCAAAATATGTCTATTTTTATTTATAAATTGCAGGAGCCGGCCTGGTGGCTAGTGGTTGAGTTCACACTTTCTGCTTCAGCAGCCCAGAGTTCACTGGTTTGGATCCTGGGCGCGGACCTACTCACCGCTCATCAAGCCATGCTGAGGCGGCATCCCACGTAGACAAACTAGAAGAAACTACAGCTAGGACATACAACTATCTACTGGGGCTTTGGGGAGGGAAAAAAAAAAAAGAGGAAAATTGGCAACAGATCTTAGTTCAGGGCCAATCTTCCTCAAAAAAATAATTAATTAAGTAATTAGCTAAAAATATTTATAAATTGCATAAATATACTACTAGACCAAACCATCTTAAAACACACAAAATATAAAAATTAAAAACAATGAAATTTTTTAAATACTCACACAAATTCTAATTTTATCTTCCAGCAAACCAGTGAATCATTCTGAGTAACTTCCAAGGGGTGATGCATCTTACTTTGGGGTCCACTGATTTGAAGAATAAAAATCCGAATCCCTTAGCAATTTTCTTTGTGATTGGGCCATCCTCCCACCTCTCTGCAACTCCCTGTGCTCCAGCACATTCCTAGCACATGGAATATTCTTTCTCATTTTTGCACTTCTGTAAGTTTTGTCCTTGCTTCCTAGAATGACCTGGCCTCCTGTTTTGCTTGGCAAAATTCCTCCCACTTTTAGGCGTCAGCCTAAACATCACTTCTTCCCAGGAGGCTACTTTACTCTTTCTAAGAGGAGTTGGTCAATGATCCTAATCATTACTGTTATCGTCACAAAGCAGCAGCTGCCGCTGAATGGATTGTCAGTTCTGTACCAGGCGGTGCCCGGGGAGCCTGTGTGCACTCTCTCACACAGTCGCTGCAACATCCCAATGAGCCTCTTAGTATCCTCCCTTTTTTGGATGAAGCAATGAAGGCTTATTCCTCCTGGCTTTGGGGCCCAAGTACATTTTGTCTTCTAGCAACGTCTTTTATGGCCCTTTCTCCATTGCTGTGAGCGTTTCCACAGCTGTATCCCTCACAAAGCAGTGAGCCCCTTGGAAATCTGGGGCTATTTTCCCCCATCTTTGCATTCCTGCTATCCAACATCATATCTGACACAATGAAAAAACTCAATAAATGGTTACTGAATAAATTTGTAAGCAATTCTAAGAATAATCTTGCGATTTTAAAGGTAGTCTTCGTAGTTTGTATCTTGATGGCATTCTTAGGCAAATAAATCCTTATAACCAACAATAATAAAACTTTTTTTCTCATTAACTCCATCTGTATACACACAAAACTCTTATCACACGAATTAATCTTCTGACCTCTCATATCATCTCTGCTCCCTGTTGATCAAAAGTTATTGTATAGGATTGGTTAACAGATTTTAGAATGCCATGACATGGTCCCATTATTTGCTTAGCTGAAACTTTTCCAAAGTTACACAACCTTTATGTGCCACCATTTCCTCCTCTGAAAAATGGGGATGTTGATAATACCCGCTTCTTACAGTTGTCATGACAATTATGAAGCATTTAGTGCAATGATGGGCACATAGTTATTGCTCAATATATGTTAGTTATGATAATTTCTAGAGAGTTAAAAGACTACTTCTGCAATGAGTGGCTCCCAAGTTTCATACAAATTGTGACATCTGAGGGGTTCCTCTGCCTTGGACCTCTTGTCTCTCTCTGAACCCAATCTCTGGGCAATCACCTCTACTCTTGTAGCTTTGATGATCATCTTTTGTTTGCCAATTACTCTAAATTCCATGCCTTTAGCCCAGATAGCTCTCTGAAACTTCCGATTCACATATCCGAATGCCTGCTAGACATGTCCACCTTGTCCCTTCCCCGTCACTTCAAACTCACCATGTCTAAAACATGAAGTATAGGACAAGGACAAAGACAGGTGATGACCAGAGGAGGACATGCACTTGAAAGAGAGTTGGTTTCAGATGGAAAATGCATCTTTCCCATCTGAGCATCTTTAGAGCGTAGAGCATCTTTAATGCTTGCAGAAAAGAGCTGGGTGGAGAGAGTGGCTGGAGACACGAGAGACAAACAGATGCAATGAGGGCCTGAGGGGGCAGAGCCAGTGTGGCCTGGAGAACGGGCAGAGGAGGTGGCTGTGGTGTGGAAGGGGAATACAGATCAATAGACAGGGAGGTGCAGGAAGGTGAGTGAGGTCTGCCCAGGGACTCTTTCTCTGGGAAAGGGAAGAGGATATCATTTGCTATAAACAGAGTAGGGGGAAGGAGAGCTAGGGTCTGTGTTCAAGTTGTGAGGATTTCAAACTGCTGCCAAGGAATGGAAGATGAGCTGCCGTGCAAGGCTGTGTGGGAGTCTTGTTGAGGTCAGAGAACACAAGCCTGGACCCACCACTCGGTGAAACTGTGTGACTCTGGTCTTCTTGGCCAGAGACCAGCAACACTGAAACAGAGAGATGGACCATTAACAGAGAGGTATTGGCTATTGGAGCCACTGTAAGGAGAAGATGGTTTTGACTAGAGCACAGCTGACAAATGGGAAGAACAAACATATGGAGGCTGTGATGAAGCCAAAGGGAAAAGAAGGAGTGCTGGGCTGGAAGGACAGGAAGTTGTGGTCAGAGAATGGGGTGCTTGAGATACAGTTTCCCGAGACAAGTAATTCCAGGTAAACTGCAAGGTTTACAGTGTGGCCTTGGCAGTGGGTAGCCGAAAGGGAGGTCACTGGAGATGGGCGTGTGTTGTTTTGTCCATTCACCTGGACATCGCAGGAGCGATGAGGAGGAAGTCTGCAGGCAGGGCTGGGGCTTCAGAGACTGTCATGAGAGATGGTGCCAAAAAGAATGGACATGAGGGTCAGAGCAGCACAACGTTTTGTACCAAATACAGGAATGATGGTCTGAGGCAGGCAGCACTGAGGGGTGAAGAACTCGTGGAATCTTGCTCCTGGCATGGAGGGCTGGCTGAGAGGAGCTGCCTGCATTGGTGAGGACTCCTGGGAATGTGGACCAGGAGAGGATGGACCAGGATGTGGGTGGAACATATAAAGACTGTTCTAGGATGTAGAGGAATGTATTTGACATGGAATGAGAGCTGAAGAGTGCCCAGAAGGAAGATTCAGGAGGGTTAAGGAGAAGGAAGAGCAGGGCAGGTTTGGGTTTCCATGAGGCTGATGGCTGTGAGAAGCAGATTTGAGGGTTCCACCATCTTCCATGAGGATTACCTGGGTATGTGTGTTTGGGTGTACAAGCTCTGGGTGACAGGAGAGTCACGGAGAGATGGTTCTATTGGTGAAAGTCAGCAGGAAGAACATGTTTCATTTCCTAGGGCACGGGCACAAAAGTGTCTTCCTCTTCATTTGGAGGAAGCAGTCCAATAAGAATATTTTTTACTGAAACAAAAATGCTTTGTTTGTCCAAGTGAAGGAAAGGGGCCAGAAAAGGACAGAAAACCCACTACTAGTGAGCGGTGTGGCTCCTGGGTGGATACATGGGAGACCAACTCTCCCATTTGATGTGGTTTCAGCTGTCAGTTGAAGTAAAACCACTCAGAAAGAGCTAAACCTGAAAAACAGATAGTCAAAAATTGTCTAGCTTGTAAACTCTGACATATGTATTTGTAAGCCCGTATGTCCCTTTATGAAATACACCCAATGATGGGGAGAGTCTTTATTTAGTTTCTATCATGGCTGCCCGCCCGCTGGAATTGCTATAGGTAAACACTCCGATAGGATTTCAGGTGAGAGTACCAAATCTTTCATCTCCCTGCTCTTCTCTCACTATTTACAAATGAAATGTCAAATCATTTACCTGAATCCTAACACCCCTTTCCCTGGAAACTTCATTAGGCTGAAATAGATTTGTTATTCAGGCTAGTGTCCTAGACATCATTTAAAAAAACATTAAATATAGCTGTTTTATTTTTCTCTTATTACAAAAGGTATACAAGTTCATTAAAAAAAAAAAAATTAAAGGGGCCGGCCCCATGGCATGGCGGTTAAGTTCAGCATGCTCCTCTTTGGCACCCCAGGTCTGTGGGTTCAGATCCCAGGTCTATACCACTCATCAGTCATGCTGTGGAGGTGACCCACATATGAAATAGAGGAAGACTGGCACAGGTGTTAGCTCAGGGCTAATCTTCCTCAAGCAAAAAATGAGGAAGACTGGTGGCAGATGTTAGCTCAGGGCATATCTTCCTCAGCAAAAAAATAAATAAATAAAATTAAAAAAATAAAATCACAAAAGCTGCCAATAATTACAACACTTGGTGGTAACCACTGTTAACACCTTGGAAAAAATTTTCCAGTTTTCCCTGAATATGTAAGCGATTTTCCTGGCCTATATTAAGTGATTCTGGCTGTTCTGTCTTATTGTGCTACCGTCAAATTATCACCACACCACTCTCTCCTACTCAACCCAGTGTAAACCCTTCAAATAAGGCAGTGGATCCATAGTCTCAAAGTCTGAGCACTCAGGACTCCTTGGAAATCACAGATGGCAAACAACGCTTCAGCAGACCTCCAACTGCATGTCTTACTTCTCTGTAATCCAGCTCCAAGACCAGGCATAATATGTGGCCCTTAGTGGGCACTCCATGTTTGTTGAATGAATAAATGAAAGCTTGCCTTTGCTGCCTGTCTGCTTGTCTTACCTAAGGTGACACAGTAGGGTCTAGTACAGGATGAATGTTTCTGAACACAAAATGAGAGACATTATGCCAGCACCTTCAGAACAAATCTAGAACATAAAATTAAGTCTTTAGATCTCTCTCCAGCCCAGTGTTTCCCAAGAGTGTTCCACGGGACAACAATCTCTCAGGAAGCTCAGAAAACAAGGGCTTTTCTGGGGAGATAAATTTGGGAAATATTGTAAACTCTCTTTTCCTCTTGGAGGAATATGCATATGATCTTTGAATAAAAAGCATATTAGTATAATAAAAGTCCTGACAGTCTAGCAACAAAGACTTCTGTGTCACATTAACTTTTATCTCATAGCAGAGGAAAATTGAGGCCAGAAAGGTGATATGAGTTGCTCAAGCCACAAGGCTAATGAGCCCCAGACCCGGGCCAGACTGAGCCTCTCTCCACTTGTGGGTCAGGGCTGTTTGCACCCCTCCTTGCAGGCCCCCATCCTCCCCAAGTTTCTATCACTTAGTAAAGACTCAGAGGGAAAATTCTAAAATTGGACCAATGGAACATTTTAGCTTCTATTGGGAGAGTTTCCACAGAGCATGAGAAAGTTCATGTAGTTCATGTGCCATCTTAAGATCCAGGCTTGTCGCCAGCTGGTTCCTATGTTGGTTGTTACTTAAATATGATCCACATAAAATGAAATTTTGTACAGAGGACAGTGCTTTAGGTCCAAAGTAAAGGTCTTTCTATTTTCCACAGATGCCAATAAATGGTCACTTCTCCTTCCATATTTGTGAGAGTCATAGCTGCAATATCATTTATATAAAAT
Source organism: Tapirus indicus (assembly GCA_031878705.1). NCBI lineage: Eukaryota > Metazoa > Chordata > Mammalia > Perissodactyla > Tapiridae > Tapirus > Tapirus indicus. The sequence continues at coordinate 78,060,885 of CM062917.1, forward strand.
GCCACAACTGATATGCATTCATATAACAATTGTGGAGCATTCTTTCATTTGTCACAAAAAGAAAGTTAGCCACTTATGCAAATTTGTAAAATAATTTAAAATTTCCCTAGGAAGCACAAATTTTTTAAAAATCTTCAGCGGAAATCTTTCTATATATGATATATCCGCTTGCCTTTTTTTTGTCAGAGTACACTAAACATCATTTAACTTTGTCATAATTATAAACGCCCACGTTGAACAGTGAAACTCTCCAGCCGTTGACGTCTACACTGAAAACGACAGACAATCGGGTGTGGCAGTGAGGAGCTCAGGTTTCTGAGGGGGATATGTGTGTGCCGTCCCGGGTCTGCCTCCCGCAACTTGTGGGACCTGGGACAGTTGATTTCACCTCTTGATGTCTCAGCGAGTTCCTCCGTAAAATGGGGAGAGGAACGCTTACCCCCAAGGGTGGTGATAAGAAATTAAAGGGCTTGGCACAGAATACCCTTCAGTGAGTAATAAATACTACTGCCTGAGTGTTTCTGGATGTTTTTAAGATTTATTTTCTTTGCCTGCTTCTTTCTTTAAAGATTGGGAGCAGTCACTTTTTGTTGCTTTCTGTCCCAGAGGTCTCCATCTGTAGGGGAATCTGTCATTCACAAGTGCTCTAAATCTCCCCAACACTCTCTCCACATTTGGATAATTCCCAATGTGGAGAAGGAAAGCCTGCTTTCCCAGATAGACTGAAAAAACCTATAGCCTGCTGATCAGATTCACCCATGAGATGGCTTGATTCAGAGCCCAAGATGGGCCTGTCTGAATCCCCGTGGTCACTAAAGCCAGTTTGGTACATTCATGGAATAGGAAAGGTGCACTCTGTCCTTAGAATACAGATGGCCTGTTCCAGCCCACGCAGGGCTTGCAGCGCTGAGATGTGGGCGTGCTTCTCTGCTCCAATTTGTCTTCCCAGATCCTACAATTAGTTTATAGTAGTTAAATTTCCAGCAAACTTGCTAAAGATAATCCCTTCAGGGTCACACATGGCCACCTATCATGCTCCGCAGGGAAACCCTCTCCAAATTCTCTCTTCCCTGCCCCAAAGGGACTCATCTTAACCCATTTCCTACCACCCACACCCTGGGGGCTTGAGCACAGCTTCTGACAGAAGCTGTTGACCCTTCAGCTCCACTTGGTTCAGGCAGAATGGAGAGGGATTCAGATCCAGAGGATGGAGAGGAACTGGTTGCCTGCTGATAATTAAGTCTTGCCGCAATCATCCCCAGGCATATCTTCCATGTGTTATTATGTGAAAAAGAGTGTTGGTCCCTTTCTTTATTTTGAGTTTCAGATCAGAGGCACCTTTCAGTTTTCTGAGCCTTAGTACCTTCCAGGGCCATGGGGAAAAAAGTGGATTCTGTCTGGAGAGAAGAGGGTATAGACTTATCCCATAATGCTAGATTTTCAATTAACAAATATTCCCCCAAATCCTAAATTCTTAAAACAGATATCCGCCTGGTCATGCAATCTTGACCACATTATTTGGGTTTCATGTTTTAGGACAATTTATTTCCTTAACTTTAATTTCCCACCTGATAAAAATGTGATAACAATTGTGACCCTGAGTGAAAGGACACAGTGTAGTTTAACTAATTAAAAGTCAATTGGAGGGGCTTGCACTTGATTATGGCAGAATGGCTGATATCTGACTTACCCAACAATAAAAGCTGGAAAGCAGCAACAACTCCCCAGACTCCTTTGAAGGTGTCAGAGGGCAACCAAGGTAGTCAGGACTTTGGAGAGAGAGAGGAAACTCACATAAGTGAGCTGGACCTCTTTTAGAGCTTTTTATCCACAGAGTATTCGCTAATTCACAGGGCAGGGCACAGGGTCCCAACAGTGAACTGGAGGTTGACACCATCCCTCTGGACTGGGGAGACATAAACTGGAGTTCAGGGCTACCAAGGCAGCGGGGAACTAAGGAGCCAAGATCCTGGAGAAAAGGGAACTGCAGAGAAAGGAGTCCCACATCCCGCTCGGAATTCGCCCTTGAAGCATTTGCCGATACCTGGGTACCTAGAGGTGCACCTTGCAGAGTGGGACACCGGGAAGATCAGGGCTGGTGCAGCCATTCTAGAGAGCACTGCCTGGTCTAACTAAACACATGCACACCCAATGTCACAGCAACTAATGAATAAACAAATCAGCAAAAAATACAAGTGAGCAAGGAGAAGGGCAGGTCAACAGACTGAGGAGTGTGATTAACTCAAACCTCTGCAACTAAGCTTCAAGGAAGAAAAAAAATCTGTAATAGAAACCTAAATTACAAGATACTTAGAAGCAAATGTGAAAGATCAATACAAAGAAAACAACTAAACATATGGGGACGTGAATGATTGAACAAGTGGAAGACATCTCAGATTTCTGAATGGGAAGACTCAAAGTTATAAAGATATCAATTCTTCCCATGTCAACCCGTGTATTTAACACAATTCTAGCCAAAATCCTGAAAGATTACTTGTCACATGATAAAAATTAATTCTAAAATTAATATAGTAGAATAAACCTGTGAGAATATTCAGAAAATGTTTGAAAAAGAAAGTAATGAGGGTGAACTGTCCACAGCAGATTAAAATGCATTATAAAACTATAATAACAGGAATAGATGGTTACATCATTGGAAGAGAGAAGGTCCTAAATGGATTAAAGACGTGTGTAAAGAAGCCATAAAACACAAACCATAAAAGTAATGCAGCATGTTGTAGATCAATATTTATATTGATTATGATTTCATTTTTTATAATACAAACTTGGATCACTTTTGTTTGCTTTAAGGAGTGAGGTAGGAATGCAGCTTTATTTTTTCCAAGTAGTTAACCATTGACTGAATACTCACATCAGTTACAAATGATCCTTATCACATACCAGTTTCCTGTGATTCAGTCATTGTCTCGTCCTTGACCTGAACTATTTTAATTACTATAGTTTCATGTGTTTTCATGTGCAAGGGGCAAATCTACGTCATTATTTTTTATTTTTATAATTTCTCACTGCTTTTCTGTTATATATTCTTTCATATGACCTTTTAAATTGTTTCACCAAATCACAAAAATAAACATTTTGTTTGCAGCTGCATTTAGTTCATTGATACATTTGGGAAGATGTGACATCTATACAATGTTGAATCTTTGGACCCAATCAAAAGACATGTTGATAATCTTCTTAAAGGAAGTATATTTTCCAAATAAGGAATAGAAGATACATATTTATCAATTACATTATTCAGCTATCATATAATTTCATCTATATATTCTGTCAATGACTGGAAGAGATTCAAGTCTCTCTCTATGATTATGTTTCTGTCACATTCTCTTTATGTTTTCAGCAGTTTTTGTCTTAAAGGTCATCTTTGACTTTTTACATTTGATTTTCATAAAAGTGTAACTTTTTTACATTTTTAAAATTTTTACTGAGCTATAATTGACATAAAACATTGTGTAAGTTTAAAGTATGCAATGTGTTGATTTAATACTCCTATCTATTGCAATATGATTACCACCCTAGTGTTAGCTCACATCTCTATCATATCTTGTAATTATCATTTCTTTTTTGTGATGGGAACAATTAAGAGTTAGTCTCTTAGCAACTTTGAAGTTTCTAATACAGGATTGTTGTCCATAATCACTAGGCTGTGCATTAGATCTCCAGGACTTATTTATCTACTGGTTGCAAGCTTGTACCCTTGAACGACATCTCCCCAATTCCTCCACCCCTCAGCCCCTGGTAACTACCAGCCCCTGGTAATTACCTGACTACCTTGGTTGCCCTCTGACACCTTCAAAGTAGTTTCTATGAGTTCAGCTTTTTTAGATTCCACATGTAAATGATATTTATCTTTCTCCATCTGACTTATTTCACTTAGCATAATGCTCTCAAGTTCCATCCATGTTATCACAAATGGCAGGATCTCCTTCTTTCTCTTGGCTGAATGATATTCCATTGTATACATATATGCCACATCTTCTTTACCCACTCATCCACTGATGGACACTTAGGTTGTTTCCATATCTTGGCTATTGTAAATAATGCTGCAATAAACATGGGAGTGCATGTATCGCTTCAAGATCCTGTTTTCATTTCCTTTGGATACATACCCAGGAATGGAATTGCTGGATCATATGGTAGTTCTATTTTTAATTTTTTGAGGAATCTCTATATTATTTTCCATAGTGGTTGCACCAATTTACATCCCACCAACACTATGCAAGGGTTTCCTTTTCTCCTCATCCTCACCAACACTTGTTATCTCTTGTCTTGATAATAGCCATTCTAACAGATGTGAGGAGACAGCTCATTGTAGTTTTGATTTGCATTTCTCTAATGGTTAGTGATATTAAGCATCTTTTCACGTACCGTCGGCCATTTGTATGTCTTCTTTGGAGAAATGTCTATTTAGTTCCTCTGTCCGTTTTTTAATCAGCTTATCTGTTTTTTGTTATTGAGTTGTATCAGTTCTTTATATATTTTGGATATTAACCCTTTATCTAATATATGGTTTGCAAATATTTTCCCCTGTTCCATAGGTTGCCTTTTCACCTTTTTTATTGTTACTTTTGCTGTGCAGAAGTTTTTAGTTTGATGTAGTCCAAGTTGTCAATTTTTTTGCTTTCATTGCTTGTGCTTTTGGTGTCATATCTAAAAAATCATTGCCAAGATCAATGTCAAGAAGCTTCTTTCCTATGTTTTCCTCTAGACATTTTATGATTTCAGGTCTTATATTTAAGTCTTTAATCTACTTCAAGTTAATTTTTGTGAGTGGTGTAAGATAGGGGTCCAATTTCATTTGTCTGCAGGTGGTTATCCAGTTTTCCCAACACCATTTGCTGAAGAGGCTATCCTTTTCCCACTGAGTGTTCTTGGTATACATTTTTAAATGGCTGCTGATTCCTCTATGTCAGCTGTGATGTGCTAAATTCAGACTTTCCTATATGAGCAGACCCCAAAATTCTCTGAGTTATTTTTTCATGGCAGTGATGCCAGTCAGCCGGCCGAGTCCACTTTTGCTATTGTTACTATTTTGACCTATGAAATTATCTGAATATTAATTGTATTTTGCCCTTATTATTTTATGAGAATGATTGAAACATGGAAACACTAAGTGGGTTGGTGCTAGTGATAAGAACTGTAGCTTTCTCATAAGCTTAATTCTATTACAGTAAGGATGGAAATCCTCAGAGGTACCCAAAGCAGCAAATCCTCAGCTTTGACCAGACACAAATGAAATTAACTTAATAATATATCTTATTTAATCTGATGTATCCAAAATATTATCACTTCAGCATATAATAAATACAAAAATAAATAATATGGTGATTTACACCCTTTTTTTATGCTAAGTCTTAGAAAGCTGGCATTTATTTTACACTTATAGCGCATCTCACTCCAAACCAGTTCCGTTTTCAGGCACTCCAAAGTGCTCATGTGTGATTAGCGGCTATTGTAACAGATGACACAGATCTAGAAGGTAAGGCATAATTAAGAATCTTACCATATTTTAGCTTTCTTGGAAATGGAATTCCCTTTGCAACTCAACACATTTTCCAGCTTTGGCATATTGCATTTTCATAAATCTTTTCATGAATGTTGTCACCAACTAGGTGCCTCAAGAAACCTCAAGGTGGGTTTGGAAGCAATTAACTGTTTTTCCAAGTTGTTTCTTTTCCTTTTGTATGTTAAGGAGATGTAACCACCAACCGTACTGAAACTGACCAAGCCTCACCACAAGAGTCTGCCCATGACCTTTGCCTTATTTTTCATGCCAAGATCTCTCCAGGAGGAGCTTAGGCCTTATTATGTGGAAGTGTGTTCCCCAACTGAGCCTGTGCAGGGAAATACCTGTCTCTCTCCCTTTTGAATATTCATTTCCCAACTGAAATAAAAGTTCCTGCTTCCCTTTGCTTGGGGACGTCATGACTCTGGAAATGATTCCTCGTGGCCTCCTATTTGCTGCAAATACACTTTACTTCGTGAGACAACTTCCACTGGTGTAGAATCTTATTTAACTCACCAGGAGGCAAGCCCACTTGGTTCAGCAACAAATATATTATAAAAAAAAGAGAATTGTTTGCATATTTTGATGATATGCATTCATGGCAATTAGGAACTTATGAATTTCTTTACCCCTCATCCACATAAAGTGACACTGTTAGGCGTGGTTAATGTTCTTTGCTTGACTTTAACTTGATAGTAAACCTTGTGACCCAAGTTTTATTTTGTTTGTATTTCCCTGACATATTTTGCCCATCTTTTCATTTAAAATTTTTATTGCTTTTGTTTTAGTAGTCTCTCCTGTAGACGTTAATAATTGTAGACCTCCTGATTTAACTGTACCACTCATAGACATTAATTCATCGGTTTAAATTTGTGATCCAATACGTGAGTAAATACCACTTACATGTGTTATCACTGTACACAGTTTCACTGTCACTCTTGTGCAAGTGTGCTTTCTCCTTTCCGATCTTGCTATGTGGCCTGTATTTTCTTTGAGTTCATCTCACTCTTCCCCTGTGGTAATTTGAAAGTTATTAAGAATGATCTTATTTCAACTTTGAGTAACATACTTAAATGTGGATATTTCGAGTCAATTTCATAAGCAACACAAAATCTATTTACTTCTCCCTTTGGAAAATGAAGGAATTCACCCACTTAGATTTCCTTCTGATATCAGCTCCAAGTTTTTGTTGGGACACACCAGTCTAAGTCTATTATTACTGTTATTATTTTTAACTTTATGGGGCTTTTCTGTAAATATGTGTAGCATCTGCACTCTGTAATGTGAATACAATTATTCTATGTTTAAATAATTTAATGTTTACTGTCAGTCAGGGCTGGCTACATAATTTGTAGGGCCCAGGGTAAAATGAAAATGTGGGGCTTTTTGTTCAAAACTTATCAAGAATTTTAAGATGGCAACAGCAGAGCATTACACCAAGTAGGGCTCATTTAAGCATGAAGCCCTGTGTGACTGCACAGATCTTAAAGCCTGTGAAGATGGCCCCACTGCAGTGTTTTCATACCACTTCCCCTTTTGTTAGTGATTTTGATTTATCACTTGGTAGACTGGACTAAGACTTTGTACCAGTCCTGGACCTGCTGGCCCTTGGATTCCTTCCTCACCCTTCCCCTGCTTCCTCTGAACTATCGAGGGGCTTTCCCTTGTAAGATATTTTCCCAAGTTCTTGAGGAAGTTGGTTTTCAGTGAGGTTTGGCCAATGGAAGAAATCAGAAGGATGGAGGAAGGGTGAACCAGAGTATTTCTCCCTCTCCCTGTCCATCTCAGACAGCATCTCAGGCACCAATTCCCCATGTGTCTCAAGCAGTATCTCTATTTCTGCTAGACAGATCTGCCAGGATGACAGCTTCCTTCGGGTAACTCTGGCCCCTGGGGTCCTTTGTCCTGCCAGCCAAGAGACTTGCTGTTGCTAATCCTGAAGTCTCATTGTCCCTTATTAACTTAGGTCTTCCATCAACCGTGAAACTGATTTTCTTCATTCAATTTCCCCTGTTTCAAATATTCACGAGCAATATATTTCTTGAGTCTATACAAATAAGAGATCGTAGTCTGATACCTTTGTATGTAAATGACAATGTAGCATGGTATACAATTCATGAGTTGCCCTGCATTTATTTCAAAAAAACTATGGAGCGGTGCTTCTCAAATTTTAGCATGCATCAGAATCACCTGGAGGACTTATTAAAACACAGATTTCTGGGCCCTACCTCCAGAGAATTGAAATCAGTATGTCCAGGATAGGGCTCCGGGATTTGACGTCCTAACAAGACCCCAGCTGATGCTGAAGCTGCCAGTCCACAGACCACACTTGAGTAGCACAGTTCTGAGAGTTGCTCCATTATCTGTTAGCATTTCAAGCTACTGAGAAGATGTCTGAGTTCACCCCCAGTTTTTAAACTTAATAGGCGACATGAGTATTTGTAAGACTCTTTCTTTAACCTTGTACTTCAACAAATTCACTGGAATATTTACAGCCACCCATTGTAAATTTTCTTTTTGATCTGAAGGTCACTGCCTTCCTTCATTTTAGAGAAAATTTTTTTCTGAAAATATTTCTAAGTATCTATTTGTTTCTGTTTCATTTGTTCTGTCCTCTACTTCAGGCAGGAACGCCAAGTTATCCACATATTGGAGCTCCATTGTTGAGGCCTCACACGTAGCACTTCTCTGAGGTTTCACGTGCCTCAATAAGAAGCCCTGCGAGGTCCAGTTCTTCAGATGACGGAAGGATTGGGAAGGAAACTAGGCCATCTGGTAACTCTCTCCTCACATATTTTTCTTATAAATCTGTTGAAAACAGTGGAAAGCAGTTCAGCCAACCGTGGATGTGGTCTCTTACAGAACGTGGGTCTGAATAATGGAAAGTGCAAGCTAAGTATGTGCTACTTCTGGATCCTGCCAGCAATGTCATTCCAGGGTGGGGGACTGGCCCTGTTTTCTCTCTCGGCCTTCCCAGGTATTTAACCTCTGCCCTGTGCTTTCCTTCCCCTCACTGCCTGCAGCATGCTCTTAAATACTCGAACTGTGTGTTGACGCCTCCTTCAACTTGGTCAAAAATAACTGGTTTATTAGCTATTTTTTATAAACTGTGAGGAGTTGTTTGGGAAAATACCTGGTTTCTGAATAGAAAAAGTTTTCTGAACTATCAGTTAACCTTTTTTTTAATTTAGGTGGGTTATAAGGAAGGTTTTACTTTTTTTATTTCCCAGTAAGTTTTATTTCCTAGTTTAAAAATAACTCATGCATAATGGAGAAAATTAGAAAAGCATGGAAAATACAGAGAAATAGGAAATAAAAACTGCCTACCATCTTTCAGATAGTTTTTGCACACTCCTTTCTATATTTTCTATGAATCTTCACTAAGAGAAAAACTATATAATTCAATTTCAATCTTACATTTTCAATAGAAAATTATAGGTACATTTTCCAAGTCAGGTGGAGAGGTCTGGCAAGAATATATCTGTTTTTACACGGCATGAAAAAAGATTTATGCAATTACACCTATTGTTCCAGTATAATTATTCTTTCACTCTCAAAAATGTTTTAGTGGAAGCAAGGAGGAAGAAAGTTGGAGGAAAGAGTAGTTTTACAGGGAGGTTAAAGGATGTCAAGATAAAGTTGATTGAACCAAAATAAGTAAAGGTTTATGTATATTATTTAAAGTTTGAAGATACCAGAAGAAAAGTTAAGCATAATTTACCTACAAAAATTTGGGGAGGAGCAGAGGGAGAGGCGAGAGAAGTGTTAAGTGAGTTCAGTCCTTATCTTGGATGTTATGCACCAGGAACAAGAGCACCAAATAAATAATGCCCAACTCTCCTGTAGAACTGTTCTTACGGAAACTCCATTGTCACCACACCCTATCACTTCGCACTTTTGATGCTAAGGGGTAGAGTCTAATCTACACCTGGACCACAGAACCTCTGCCACAGTTACTGCAGAATAACAGGCATCTCCACCCGCAGATTTGCCAGAAGATGCCACCACACAAGTTGTGAATTTCCTTCTCCTAAGTCTTATACAAGCAGTATGTCTGCTTGGTGAAAACTGGGTCACATATGGATCCCCAGCTGCAAGAGAGCCTGAGAAATGTAGGTTTGCTTTTTTTCAAATTTCTAGCTTCTATAGTACAGGAAAGCAATAGAGGGTGTTGGAGTTTGTGTTGAGTGAGCCAATTTGCAGAATTTGCCATAATCTACCTGCCTAAATAACACCTGTTGACAGTATTTTAAAGAGTACAAATAACACATATTTGCAAACAGAAAATTCATACAGTATAGAAGACATAGGATAAAAGGTCAAAGCTGATTCTTGTAACTCTTTTCCATCCTCTCTTCCTGTATTAGTTATCTATTGCTGTGTAACAAATTATCCCCCAGATGTAGCAGCTTTCAAAACAAAACATTTACTATCTCTGTCTCTGCAGGTCAGAAATCTAGACACTGCCTAGCTGGTTGTCTCAGGTTCAAGGTCTCTCACGAGGTGCAATCAAGCTGTTGACTGGGACTTCAGTTTCATCTAAATGCTCAACTAGAGGATTATCTTCCCAGCTCACTCACTTGGTTGTTGGCAGGATTTAGTCCCTCCTAGGCAATGGACTGAGGGTCTCAGTTCCTCACAGGCTGGCGGAGGCAGTCCCCCTCAGTTCTTTGCCACATGAGCCTGTACATAGGGCAGCTCATGACATAGCCAGCAGCTTCCCTCTGAGTGAGCAGATGAGAGAGAATGCAAAAGAAAGTACCCAAGATGGAAGCCACAGTCTTCCTATAACCTAATCATGGAAGCGACCTCCATCACTTCTGCTGGATTCTAGTCGTTGCAGGCAAGTGAATAAGTGCAGCCTACACTCACGACGAGGGGATTACACAAGGTGTGACTACTGGGAGGTGGGATCATCTTAGAGGCTGCCTGCCACAGCCCTTCTCCCCCCACGTTCCTGTCACCCCAAAGTAACCACTGTTAGTAGTTTCTTACGGTTCCTTTGAGGGGGAAAAATGGATTTCAATCAATTTTCCAAAATTAAGCTGGGGTGTTTCAACAGTTACTGCTGAGACTTAAATGTCAACCATTCTTAAGTGGCATATAAGTCATCGTCTTAGCCAAGTAGACCAGATGAGCATTGAAACTCACAGCTTGTGTTCAAGCAAAAAGGTAAACAGTACAGCAATGGTAGTGTGGTGAAAGTGCCCGACCGTGTGTTTACATTTTCACAAATGAAAAAAAAAAAACCATAGAACATATGGGCAATGCCTCAGGAGGAGTTTTTGAAAAATAAATTTGCTCAGAAAATACCTCCACCCTTGTGCCCACAGAGAAGTAGGATGATGCTCCACGACACGGGTGTGCCGTTAACATAATGTACAAATGACAGTGACTGGTGTCTGCTGCCCTGGGTACTACACCTGGCCTCACTCAGTACTCCTGGCCAACTCTACAAAAGTGATATTATTAACCCCCCCAGAGATGAAGAAACTGTGGTCCTGAAAAGTAAGTAACTCGCCCAAGTTCCAACCCAAGGGGCTCTGATTTCAATGCCTTTGCTCCTTCCACTTCACTCTCCAGTGCCTGACGTCTGATTGAGCCTCTCTCTGCCTTTACTGCTGTCTAAGCTATTCCACAGCTTGACTAGCCAGACACAGCTGCGGTCAGCCGTAGGGATAGTTTCCCTCTGTACAGAAGGGTATCTTTCAGCTGTCACCTGCCAGCCCCTCTCCTATGTGAAGAAGGATTCTGGAAATAAGGATCATGTGCTTCTCATCTGGTCCCAATCAATCTAGATAAGTGATGCCTTACAAGGTTTTCTTTTTCTTACAGAAGCCAGCAAATATTTAGAAATCATTCTGAAGCTCTGTACCCTGCAGCAGGACATTGGATGCTGGCTTTTGTCCTGTTTGAATTTAAATTAAGAAAGCAACTAAAAATAGATGGAAGACTCAGCTATTTGGGGGAGAAAATTCTACAACAAATAACACTTGTAGGCAATGTCCAAATATAACCAATAAAACATGTAATTATGTTAGAGAGACTGCTGGGAATTAGAAACTACTAGAAGCTATTTGACTTAGAAATTTGAGCTACAAGTATCTTTACAATCTAAAGTGTTAAGTATCACTGCAGGATTAACCATTCATTTGACACACATTTACTGAACTTAGTTCCAGGGACAGGAAATGCAAACATAAACAAAAGCATCTTTGGGATTCTAAGTGTCTAGAGAGGCAGAATGAGAGATGATCATATAAAAATAGCTACAGTACTGTTAAGGGAACATTTATTCCCAAATTCTTATGTTTTCCTGAGGAACTTCCATTAGACAACACTGGGCTTTTCTCCACCCCATCCTCTCCCTTCCCGTTCACTCATAACCAGGCTAAGGGTGGACTGTCTGATGGAGAGTTTGAAAGAGGAAAATGGACTTGCTTCTTTGCTTCTCTCTCTCTCCCTTCACCTTACTCCTACTCTCAAGCTCTCTGCCCCTCTACTTACAGGAAGCCTGGTAGGGAAGGTTCGACCCACGTGGAGATAGTTTCATTTAGACAGGAAAGTGTAGCCATAAGCCCACATGACCACACACTTACGCTTGTCTTCAGGGTACGCTCTGTCAGTAACGGAGCTGATGTTTCGATTTTCATCTGTCTCCTATGCTGTCTCTCTCTTAGAACTAGGCAAGTAAGAGAGATGTTACTTTTACTACTGTGCCCCATAAAACTCCGAAAAAAACCAGGACGCGTGCACAAGTTAAGAATAAGTGCTGTAGGACACTGAGGCGAGACCACCTCTTCCCATTGGATATATAAGGACCTCACGGTGCAAATGTTATTGGGGCTAGATGTTGAAGTATCTGGAATTATTAAGGCAAGGAAGGCAGGAAAGAACATGCTAGAAAAGATAACATGGAAAGGTATTCTAAATGAAAATGCGTGTCACGGTAGGAAAATGGAAAATATGTGGCCTCAGCGTATGGTGGCTTGTGGCGAGAGGGAAAGTGGGGTTGAGGTCGCATTGTTGGCGGCCTTGTGTGGAGAGCACTGCACAGATTCCTGTACCCCACTCCCAGGATCCAGTGTATGTGAGAGGGAGACCACTGCCTGTTAGCTTTAAGAACTACTCCAGATAACTGGGTGCACAGTCAGCTTCGGGAACCACTGTCTTCCATACTAAGGAGTTTGAACTTTATCCTGTTAGTAACGAGAGGCCATTAGAGGGAGCTGACTTCAAACATCTGTGGAAAGATAACTCTGGTGGTCAGTGTGGAGGCAAAAATACAATGAGGAAAGCTGAAACCACAGCGGTTGGAAAGAAAGAAAAAATGGGGTAGATTCCAGGTATCTTTTGGAGGAAGGGAGACAGCCTCAGAGACTGGATGTGAGGATAAAGAAAGGATGGAGGTGCTGAAGAAGAAGGAAGAGGTAGAAGTGACAGGAAGATTCTAACCTGGCTCAGCAGAGGTGGAGAGGTGCCTGCAGGGAGCATTTTGTCCCATAATTCTTTTGTCTCTCTTCACCCCTCTACACACCCATCCCCAGGAAGGGAAGAGTGGCTGGTCTCATTGGTCAGAGCCTGATACCCTTTGGACCATGCTTCTCTACTGCTTCAGTCCCTGCACTGAACAGTGCTGCAAATTTGCCACATTCCCTCTGTTCCTCAGTGCCTAGAAGAGCAATGCAGACCCGCCCTTCTCTTTGTGGAGAAAAGAGCCTCTTAGATTCAGGAGTGAAGAATAGATGGAAGAGGTCTTGCTTGATTGTCCTGGCCTAAGCCACAGTCTCCAACTCAGCTTCGAAGGGTTTGAAGTGGGGAATCAGTTGGGTAACTATTCATCCCAGTTTGTTCTGGAAAGACCTGACTAACGCTTGTTCTATCCTGTCCAATATTGCCTTTGTCCTAAATATTTCTGTTTTAAAGTAGTAGTAGTAGTAGTTACATTAAAATAAGCTGGGTTGAGTTTGGTAGACCCACATTTTGTACTTCTGTCTGCTGCCACGGTCTCATCTAGGAATGAGTGATTCGCCTGTGCAGTGAGCATAGTTTTCATATCAGTACATGGAAATAACCAGTGATAACCTATCCGTCTTTTCCCGTGAGTATACAGACATGTGTAACTTATACCTCCTTTTTAACGACAGCATGTACAGCTTTCATTGATAAAACAAAGTGTTTGCGGCTACGAGCAGCTAGTGGCAGCTCCCTTTTCTGCTCTCTGAGGTGATGGCGTATTTGCTGCTGCCCGCTTGGTGCCCTAGGGAGTTGGGTTTTGGCCCGTGTTTTAGGTGCACAATACACGAAGGCTCCCAGGTGACTAGTCGTCAAAGTAAATGGGAAATGTGTAGGAGTAGAGGCCAAGCAGTCCTGCTAGAGTGCACATAGGAACAAGTCTGACTGGTCTTGCTGCAGGGATTTTATCTTATTTTATTATTTAATAATACTTTTTAATTAAAAAAATTATTTGCATCCACCTAAAAAAATGGAGGTGCACATTTAATGAAAAATTAAGCGCTGAATGTCCATTTGTCAAGCATGTTGATGGTGAACATGTAATTTACACAAACTTGTTGTTGACATGGGGGGGGTGCCACCACTGACTGCGTGAGACCAGAAGGCACGTCTGCTGAAGACGCATCAGCCTTGTGATGCTTATCAATTTTTGCCTCTCAGCCCCTGAGTCACCCTTTTTTGCCTGTTCTGTGATAGTGGATATGGGCCTTGTAAACATTTTTATTTTGTCAGCTGGCATGATGTTAAGCTTTTTAAGCACAGTGCCCTGGAGAGACATTGCAGAAGGAGGGGTTTTCCTTCCTGGCTCCAGTGTGGCTCACTCGCTCCTGGAGAGTGTGCCTTTTTTTTTTTTGTTTCTTCAATGCTAGGTGCCTACAGCATGCAGCTTTCTCTAGTATTTGTTTGTCACATTGCTTTCTGCATCTTTCAACTCAGACAGTGTGTGTCTGTGTCCCAGTCCAGGTCGCTGCTCCCTGCAACCTCTCCTCAACCCCAACTGTGTGTACACATGCGGTCTCAAAGGGCTGGCCATCTAGTGAGCTGACTTCCTGATCTTTATCCCCCCATGCAGCCCTGAACCCCAGCCCAAGCCGCACACACAGAGGTGAACCAGACTCCTGCCAAGGGTGGCTGCTTCAGCTCCCAGTTACAGCAGCCCCTGCAGCAGTGCCCTGACTGACTCTCTCTGGGTGGGTGCCCGCCCACCATCCTTGGCTCAGCTTTGCCCTGGAGAGTTGTTTCCGTGGCTCTCTTGATTCAAATACCACATGTTCCAGGCTTCGCTCCTGCAGCGTCATCCAGACTCTGCCCACCCGCCTCGACTAACACATGTTCCTGCTTGCCCAGCAACTGTGGACCAGCTCCGTCACCAGCAACTTCTCTACCACCCTCACCCTCGTCATGAACTCAGCAGAGCCTTAGGAATGGGGCCCCTTCCCAGTTTGTTCTTCCTTATGTATTTTCCCTCAGTCCTTTAGATTTCTCTTCATGTCTTCCAAGTTACTCTCCTACTATAGCCTAATAATTCTTTATATTAAATCATGGATAAGCAAACTTTTTCTCTGAAGGGCCAAATAATAAGTATTTTAGACTCTGCAGGCTGTGCGATCTCTTTGACAACTACTCACCCTCGCTGTTGTAACACAAAGGCAGCCACAGAAAATATGCAAATGAGTCAGTGTGGCTGTGTTACACTAACACTTAGTTACAAAGTTAACCTTATTGTAACTATTTCACAAAATATGTATATCAAATCATCACATTGTACACCTTAAATTTACACAATGTTGTCTGTCAATTACATCTCAATAAAGCTTGGGGTGGGGGGTAAGCAGGCCTGAATTTGGCCCATGAGGCACAGTTTGCTGACCCCTGTATTAAACTTCTATTTAAATTACTGCATAGTTTCTGTCTCCTGATTGGCCCAAGTTCAACTTCGAAAATTGAGGCAGAAGCTGTCAGTGCTCTGCTCACATCTCCTCAGTTAAGTGCTTGTTAGTACGTGTGTTTGTCAGTGGACTGCCCTCAGGCTGCTCTGACTCACTTTGCCCCCATGGCAGGCACAGGACCAGAGATGCCTGGGGCACCACACTCAGGGGCATCACTTAACAATAATTAAAGGGAAGAGGGGTATAAATGCCCCTCTCCCTTGCCTCTTGGCTGCCATAATTCTGAGGCTTATGTTTTCCAGGCATATCTAGAGCTCCCCACAAGACTAAGCTCCCATGTTAGCTGGCTTAAGGACAAACCTGTTGGTGCCTGCCTTCCTTTCCCCTATCACCTTCCCACTCTCTTGATGGTCTCCTGAACCTCCAAATAAACCATGTGCTCTCAGTACTAGCCTCAGTGTCTGCCACTGGGGGAAATCCAACTAGGAAAGAGATCAAAGTACTTAGTTTCTTGCTGGCCTAATAAAAAGACAAATTTTGATACATACAGAGTCATGGTAAAAAAAAATGTTCTTGCTAAATTAAGGAACCTGTGCACAGGGCCGGCCCGGTGGCGTAGCTGTTAAGTTTGCGCGCTCCACTTCGGCGGCCAGGGGTTTGCAGGTTCAGTCCTGGGCGTGGGCAGATGCACCGCTTGTCATCCAGGCTGTGGCGGCGTCCCATATAAAGTAGAGGAGGATGGGCATGGATGTTAGCCCAGG
This sequence comes from Tapirus indicus, assembly GCA_031878705.1. Lineage (NCBI taxonomy): Eukaryota > Metazoa > Chordata > Mammalia > Perissodactyla > Tapiridae > Tapirus > Tapirus indicus. Next base: position 78,077,078 of record CM062917.1, read on the forward strand.
GCCAGTCTTCCTCAGCAAAAAAGAGGAGGATTGGCAATGGATGTTAGCTCAGGGCTGGTCTTCCTCACAAATATAAATAAATAAATAAAAGAAGCCACTGCAGCATAAAATTCACAACTGCATTCAAACACCCTGCAATCAAAATAACAGCCGTACTTGTCAAATTTCAAATACTTTTATATAAACCAGCACAACTGAACTGCATTTTTTGGGGGTGTGGAAGCTGAGAGTGGAAACTGGAAACACTGATGAAGGGCAGTATGGGTTTCTGTCTCTTTGCTGCCCATCATCAACTGGAGTTTAGAGATGTTTGTGCCTTTGAAGAATTACTTTGTAAATCAATTTCAGTGTCCTGCAAATGGTATTAAACTTTTGTGTAATTGAGGCATCTAAAGTTTGTTTGCATTTTATTCAAAGTATTAAAAAAATGTAGCCCTCAAAATCTCAGCATTTGAAGTTTTTTTTAAAAATTGCAGTTTGAAAGCAAGACTTGCAGACAGGAAGCTGTTGACATGTATCTCTACTAAAGCAACAGAGAAACTGAATGAATTAACAGTGAGAGCACAATGGGATGTAAGATTTAATTTTGAAGTTCTATAGTTACACTTTGGAATATCTTGACTTGTAGGTAGAATCTACTAATTTTGCAACATCTCAATTTGACTATCATTTAAAAGAGTCATAGATACAAATTATTTAGTGAGCTTTTCTTGTAAAGGTTAATTTTCACAGGTTACAAAAAATAGAATAAATTGAATAGATAATAAATAGAATAAATTGAAATAGATAAATTGAACTACATCAAAATTTAAAACTTCCGTGCATCAAAGGACACAGTTAACAGAGTAAAAAGGTAACCCACGGAATGGGAGAAAATATTTGCAAATCATGTATCTGATAAGAAGTTAATATCTAGAACATATAAAGCACTTCTACAACTCGACAATAACAACAAAAAACCCAATTAAAAAATGAGCAAAGGACTTGAATAGACATTTCTCCAAAGAAGATATACAAATGGCCACGAAAAGATGCTCAACATAACTAACCAATAGGGAAAAGCAAATCAAAACTACAATGAGATACCACCTCGTACCCACTGGATGGCTACTATCAAAAACAGAAAATAACAGGTGTTGGGGAGGATGTGGAGAAATTGGAACACTTGTGCACTGTGTGTGGGAATGCAAAATGGTACAGCCACTATGGAAAACAATGTGGCAGTTCCTTAAAAAATTACAAATAGAATTACCATATGACCCAACAATTCTACTTCAGGGTATATATCCAAAAGAATTTAAAGCAGGGACTCCAAGAGATATTTGCAGCCATGCTCACAGTAGCATTATTCGCAATAGTCAAAAGGTAGAAGCAACCCTAACGTCCATTGATGGACGAATGGATAAACAAAATGTGGCATAGACATATAATGGAATATTGGTCAGCCTTAAAAAGGTAGGAAATTCTGGGATGTGTTACAACATGGATGAACCTTGAGGATATTATGCTAAGTAAAATAAGCAGGCAGAAAAGGACAAATACCGTATGATCCCACTTGTATGATGTACCTAGAACAGTCGATTTATACAGCCAGAAAATAAAATGGGATTGCCCAAGTCCAGAGGGAGGGGACAATGGGGAGCTGTTGTTTAACGGGTACAGAGTTTCACTTTTGCAAGATGAAACGAGTTCCAGGGGTGGTGATGGTCACTCAACAGTGTGAATGTTCTTAATGCTGCTCAACTTTACTCTTAAAAAATGGTTAAAATGGTATGTTTTATGTGTATTTTACCACAATATAAAAATGTAGAAAAAATTTTTTTGAAGAAAGATACTTTGAATGGAAGCAAAAGGCAAGAGCTGTGAGAATATGTGGGCTGAAATATTTACATATTTCAGTATAAGGAAATTTAGAATTGAGTGTATTCTCCATTTAGTAGAATTTGTTCTGCGCATACTTGGCATGTTAATACCTGTAAAGATACTATTTTCTCAATCAAAATCTAGATTATGGCATGCAGAGAAGAGTCAAGTGAAGGTGTGAACAATTTTACATTTATTAACCATAAAATGCACATTTGAAGAAGATTACTGGCAATTTTTTGAAAAAAAATCTAAATGATTTTAAGCAGCAAGTTTTTCAGAAAAATATCAGTGACAGAGAAACAGATGTGACTGAGAAGGCAATCAAAATAAGTGAGGATGTACCAAGAATAATTACGTTGTTTATGTTATTTCAAATGCTTGAACAATCAATATTAAAGAATTTTTTTATGGGCCAGCCTGGTGGCGCAGCAGTTTAGTTCACTCTTTGGCAGCCCGGGGTTCGTGAGTTTGGATCCAGGCACCTACCGGCGCACTGCCTGTCAGCCATGCCATGGTGGCGTCCCATATAAAGTAGAGGAACATGGGCACGGATGTTAGCCCAGAGCCAGTCTTTCTCAGCAAAAAAAAAAAAAAAAAAAAAAAAAAGAGGAGGATTGGCAATGGATGTTAGCTCAGGGCTGGTTTTCCTCACAAAAAAAAAAAAAAAGAATTTTTTTATAAATTGTGCTTTAACCTACATGGAAATATGTAACGTTTTCCAGAAAGTATTGTATTTTAAAAATATTTTTATAGAACTATTTTTGATGTTGATACATAATAAAACCAGCTGAGGGTCAATAACTAAATATTTCAAATTATATAATTCATCCTTAGCAAACTTTTTCAGTTTCAGAAGTATTCTTGCTTAGATGATAAATTATATGCTCAGCTGTTTATAAAGTTGGTACGTTCCCCATTTGGTCGTTGATCCTCAGTCCGTCCGCAGGGAATGCCGGGGAAGGAAGGATGAGCGGTGGGGGGTGAATCGTAATGTACTGGTGCCCAACCAAGCGAGGACACCCTCAGAAACTAGCATGTGAGGACCAGTGTGCGTCTGGGGAAGGCCACGTCTCATTGCGCAACTGTGGAAGCTGATGGGGTGGCTGAGGCTGGTGTGAGATTGCTCAGTCCCACTCAGGGCTGACTTCAGAACAGACAGAGCCTCGGACAGGCTTTTAGGCAGCTGCGGGGAGAACGTTGTTTTGCTATCACAGCTTGTTTCCCCTTTAATCTGTGTCTCGGCCAGGACAGCATACAGGGACAACAAACTGCAAAAAGAATCTACATTCCACGTATGCCTCAGGGCTCTCGCGTGTGATGTTCAAGGCCTTTGGTTCATTACTTCCAGGTATAGGCAGGTGGCTCTGGATCTGTCTTCCAGACTGAGCCAAGAAGGGAATCACGGTGTGACTAAGTTCTTGGATTCGTGCAGCTTGTGCAATTCTTTCGATTCATCACCTCCTCCTCTCATGCAGCAACTTAACTTTGGATTGCTTAGTGTATACCCTTTAATTGTGTTCAGCATCTCATGGCCCAAACTGTGGTTTCAATCACAGGGGGTGATGGAGTTTATTTTACCAATAAACAGATGAGGATGCCTGAGGGTCTTGTTATATAAGCACTATGTCATCCTGAGCAAAGGTGGATTCTGATAGATTGCATTATTGTGGGCCTAATTCTTTAGCTTTCCTTCCTTAGGTTCTTCTGCAGGAGCGTTATACATTCTTACACAGCTGAATTCAGGAGTGGCCGTGTGATTTGCATCGACCAAGGAAATAAGGGCAGAAGGAATGTGTGCTACTTCTAAGCAGAAGATTTAAGAGCCAGTAGGTTAAAAAAAAAAGAGCCAATAGGTGATTCTCCATGTCTCTTTTCTCTCTGCCACAGCAACTGGCAATATTTCAGGTGGAGACTGCTCTGCCAGCCTGGTCCCAGAGTGAAAACGACATGGGGCAAAACCATAGCAACCTGTCACAATAGGCAGGTAATGTGAGTGAAAAATAACCCTTTATCATTGTAAATCACTAAGATTTGGGATTGTTACCACAGCATAACTTAACCTATCCGGACTAATGCATAATTACTATAAACTCAAAGGCTAAAAATAAAATGTAGGTGCACTTGGACACTTTGCTTGTGGGAATCAGGGTTGCTCAGAGATTCAGGGAAGAATGAGATGAAAAGCACAGTAAGGCAAAGCCAGGCGGGACCACAATAATGTAGTCCTGGCTGGGTTAGACGTTGGGGTAATGGGAGGATGAGTCCTGCCTCGTGTAGAGAGGTGGAGTGTGGAGGTGGGCATGATTTGTTTCAGAAATAGATGTCCTAATAGACTCAGAACTTGGTATATTCATATTTCTTATTGTGGAGAACCACAGAAAGTGGACTATGGATGATCACGTTAGCAAAGCAAATGTTTAAGCCCAAAAGCAAAGAGAAAAGGAGTAGAAACACTAGTCAAGTGCACCGTGTTAGCCCTACACGTGCAGGAGAGGAAGCAGGACCAATGTACTAGCTGGTTTGACTTTTAAGTCAGCTGGGCCTGCTGGAAGGGAGTAGGAAAGAGTGGAAGAAATCTGGGCTCCAGAGGTTTATCCCAATGTTGTAAGAAAAGAAGCATCAGAGAGACAGAAGGTGCTGCTTCTTTCTACTCCCACAGAAGGCACACGAGTTACCCCAAGACTGGAATTTAAGAATTTGCTGCCTAGCTTTGTGCTTTCTGCTGTGATGACTCCCCCAGGAGCAATGGAGACCCCGTCTGGTCCCTTGATCAGGAGCAGGGATAAGAAAGTATGGGGAGGCACAGGAAACACCTTGGCCAATACTTACAGTACTGTCCCTCCCCTCATCTATTAGCACCGTGACACTTCCATTGACCGTCTGCTGCTCTACCTTGAGGGTGGGGTTTCAGCACACAGCGTTTGTCGCAGGGAGGGCAGGTGTGACTAGCAGGGCAGACTTGGGAAATCCTATGCCTGGTCATTTAATTCATAACATGTACATAATTGAATATACCTCGACTGATTAGAGCGGTGAGCGGGAGTGACCAGCGTGTCTATAGGCAGTTTTCTAAGAAATAAGCACATACCTAGGGAGACTCCATGTGCAGCTGGAATAATCAGGGAGCTGGCAGGAGCAGGCTGTGAGAGGCATAATAGTATGTATGGACAGAGGAAGAAAAGTCCAGTAGCCTAAAGGAAATATGTGAGCTCTGCCTGAGGCCCTGCCCAGCAATCTGGACTAAAATAAGCTGACATCCAGATGAAGACAGGGGAGTGCTGGGTGGGCTTCAAAGAAGATAACCCTCCTGCTTTATGGTAAGGTGTGGATAATTGCTAATTTGAGACAAAAATGGTGAGTTCTGCTTCCCTTTCCCCATGACTGATGCTTTCATACATGTACATGTGTGCACATAGACACATATGGACACACAGAGACACACAAAGCCAAGACACACAAACATAGCAAAGATGACAGGGATGGCAATGGTGAACCAGCCAGTTGTGAGATGAAAGGGATTGTGGAGGGTGTACAGACCAGAACTGCTTGTCTAGCTCTGCTGGAGTTAAGATACATCCCGTGCTGCCCCTCGCCCTCTGTAGAGAGTCCAGAAGGAAGGAATTCTTCCCTGAAGTTTGAAAATGACTCTCAGTATAGATGCAGCAGGCACTGTCTGTGCTCTGCCCAGCCCCCTGGGATTGTTTTCTCTGCGTCCCTGTCTTCTGCTTCTGTTTGCATTTGCCTCCAGAGCTCTGCACCTGTGATTCTTCCAGAAGACTTCCTCAGCCTCCTGGAGCAGCTTTTATCTGCAGGAGTGCAGAGCCCCAGGGGTGCCTGGGAGTTGATGTCCTTGCTTCTATGGCCCTTAACTAAGGACAGATGGGTGAATGTGGGTTGGGGGGTCTGACTGCCTGGCCCCCTGCTCAGTGCAGACATCTCTGAGGTTCATTGACACTCCAGAGTTCTTCTGAGGGATCAGGCTGCAGCCACCCTCCCCAAGAATCTGCCTGAAAGCACACTCTTTTTTGCTTCTTCCCCTTTGCCCCCTGCTGAACCCCCTTACTCCCGTACTGGGTTTTTTTCTGAGAGCATTTCCTTAATAAATCACTTGTACCCAACTCCTTATCTCTGAGTCTTTTTCTGGGGAATTTGACTCAAGACAACCGACTGGTGTTGGCTTCCTGCTGGAGTTTGCTGAGAGGCAGAACCTGGAGACAGCCCATGCTGTTAGGACAAAGTGATCTCAAAGCTGTAGGGTACACCAGCCCCAGAGTGTGGGAGGAAGTGGCTATGCTTCCATAGGATCACCCAACAATGGTGAAGCTGCAGGAGGGCCCACTGAGGTACCTGAAGATCATCTAACAGCCACAAGAAAGAGCCAACATTGGGTACATCCAGGGTGATGGGCTGAGAGCAGCCATCAGTCACAGATGGGCACCAAGGCCAAGCAAATGTGATGAAAATGAAGATGTATGTGGCTCCTCACATTTCCACCAAGGGTGCTACCCATGGAAACAGACACTTCTCCATGATGCTGCCCAGGGATGGGAGCACCAAACCCGTGGAATAGAAGTAGGATTAGTAGGAGGTGAGTGGAAGACCTTAGGACGGGAAGAGTTTGGGAGATGGAGCTATGAGCTTTGATTGAAGCAATACTTCACTTAACAGAATACTTACCTGAATGAGATGAAGTTTTAAAAGAGGAGTGACTAGAACAGCTGGAAGAAAGAAGGTCAATATACAGTTACATACTGTTGAGAAGGAATGGGGACTCATAAGGGAAATGAGATCTATTAGAAAAATAATTTTGTTTTATTTCTTTTCATACAGCGGTGTTGTCACACACCTGGCACCATTCTCACTCCCTGTTTAAAAGGTAGAAGATACTAAACTTGGAATTGGCCTGCCTTCCTCAGCTCCCTTTATAACTTTGTTTAGAAACCCTTGTGACAGAAAACCGTCCTACTGGGCAGCATAGACCTAAGAAGACCCATCAAAAAGCAACTGTTATGACGGATAATAGCCTTCTTAGGTGTCTTTCAATTTTTTAGAGACAGAGCCATCTGGAGATGTTCCTTTCTAGCTGGAGTGTGTGGGTACATGGGTGAGAATGGCTGCAGTGGAGGAGGGGTTCACTATGGGAGGGCCATGGTTGGGGTGGACCCGGCCTGCTTCGTGAGCTTTCAGCCACAGGGCTCACCTCCCTAGGCTGTGTGACCACCTCCCAGGCCACAGACATTGGTCCTAAAACCTCTGGGGCCAGCTCTGAATGCAAAGACTGTAATCTTCTGGGTTGGTCACACCCGAGTCCATATGAGCAGGGAGTGCAGTTTCTGGGAATGAGTCCTTTCATCTTCTCATTCTAGACTGAAGGAGCTAAACTCATGATTGCTCAAAGAAACTGTTTAGTCTAAATGAACCCTGCCTGGAATCCCTACTTTTGTCCTTCAAAACAAGGATGAATATTAATCTTTCATGACGCCATCATCTCCATAATGCTCCACAGGACTAGCTCTTGATTCATTTATGGGCCATGAAGCTGGTTTCCTCTTTGCTCCCATGCCATTTCCAAACATTAGACACCACCATCTTGCCAAATAAACAAAACAAAGCTCGGCTCATTGGAGGCTCACACCACTGGATTTATCACAGTCGACCTGTCAGCCACTCATCTAGTTCCTCATACTCAATCCTCCCCATTCATTAAAGATTTTGAAGCCTGTTGATAATCTTCAGCTTTGTTCCAAGTTCTGCATCCTGGGTGACTTCAACATCTATTGGGACAACCCATCTAATATGTCAGTTTCTCAGTTCTTTGTTCACTTCATCTCTAATGGCCTTCTCCTCTACTCTTCTCAAGCTACCATCCCCCAAAGTCATGGTGTTGGATTGAAGAGGGCAATAAAGAGTCCCACTCCTCTCCTCTAACTAAATTCAATGCCAATTATAATATAGAGAGGAGTAAGGCAGATGGAAATGAATGTCTTATCTTTATTACAGATAATAGCTAGATTAGAGATTGTGATTTAGTTGTGTACCCTAGATTAAGCTTCCCGATAGTAGGCCCTAGAATTAGGTGCATCTACCCAGCTGAATAAGCACAAGTTTGCTCACAACGAAGTCAGAGGAGCAGGTCAGAATTTGCACCTTCTGGTGCAGCGAAGAAGATAAGGAAGAAGGAGCTGGGTGCTCAGGTTTAACTTCTTCCCAACTCATCCAAAGTAGAAGTGAATGAAAGATGGGGAGAGCTGCCCCATATGAAAGGAAATGACAAGAATGGAGGACAAGTGATCCTTCCCAAGTGCAGCTTGGACTATATCATCATCCAAAATTGCTTTATCTCCAAAACCACTCATTTGAGCGTCCTTACTCCCTGGCCAACCACCATGCACCCTCATTGGAACTTCTGGTCCTATGACTCTCCCTTGTTCATCTCCCTTCTATTATAGTGTAGATTCCTTTCTAAGCTCTTACTAATATTCTCTAATACCTTGCTCCTCTGTATTTTCTTCATATGTCTAGCAAAACTGTGACCCTATAAGATTCTGGGTTGTTCTACACCTACATTCAAATGGCCAAATACTCATGGAGAGAGACAAACAACAGAGCAAGTTGGTATCATTTAAAATACGTGATCACTAACCTCAAATACGCCCTCAACACTGACCAGCAGTACTATTCCACTGCTCTGGTCAACTCACTCTCCTGGTCTCTACAATGACTGTGGAAAATCATGCCCCATCCTTCCTTGAAGTCTTTTGGTTTCCAGCAGATGAGACCCTGTCCTATTTTACTGACAATTGTGAAGCCATCAGAAAGGAACTCCTTCAACTTCCTGATACCAAACTTACATAACCTACCACATCCACACTCATCATCAGAGCTGTCCCTCCCCCTCGCTATGGCCCACACCTTCTCCTGTGCCTTGGACCCTATTTGTTCCTGTTACCAAAATCACACCTCACTATCAAATATCACTTTTCTCTCTGCATATGCAATTAGTCCTTCCCAGCTAGACCCTTCCCAACACCATTTAAATGTGCCCAGGTCTCTTCTCTCTTAAAAATAACCTCCCTTCAGCAGGATGTGATTGGGGAGGGGCCACAGGGACTGCTAAAATTCTGGTAATGTTCTTTTCCTGAGGTTGGTTGTGTGTCCACGGGTTTTTAAAATTTTATTCTTTAAAATGTGTATGTATACACACACAACACATATGCTTTTTTGTATATATAAATTTTTCACAACTAAAAGAGGACAACAAAACCAAATCTTCTCTCAGTCTCAAATCATTTTTTATCCCACCACCATATATCACTCTTTTCTTTCACAACTGGACTTCTTAAAAGAGATGTCTGTATTTTCTGTCTCCATTTTCTTAATTCCCCGTCTCTCCTCCACCTATTCCAGGCTGGATGTCCTCGTCCCCAATCTCTCATCTGAACCAGCTCTGATAAGGTCAACAATAACCTCCCTGTCCTCAATCAGTGGACATCATTCAGACCTTATCTTACTGCATAATTCAGCAGTGTTATTGAACATTATTAACCATTTCCAATTTCTTGCAGCTCTCCCTCCCCTTGCCTTCAATGCTGCCACATTCTCTGGTTTCCCTCTTAGCTCCCTGCCTGCCCCTTCTTAGGCTACTTTGTGGACTCATCTGCTAGTCAGCCATTAGATTTAAGGCTTGTCAAGGCCTAGGTCTTTTTTTCAATATATGCTTTCTTTCTAGGCAACCCCACCAAGATCATTAGTTTTAACTTCTATCTCTAAGCTATTTATATCTGGTTATATCTTAGGCTCAAATGTTTCCTTGGAGTTCTGGATGCATATATCCAACCACCCATTTAATATCATCCCTTGGTATGTCTTAAAGTCACTTCAGACACCTCATGTCCAAGACCAAACGCAGACTTTTCCCCCATAAATCTGGTCTTCTGCCAGTGATCCCTTTCTTATGGATGCCTCATGCATCTTTTACTGGCCATTTTCTGCCCCACCATAGGACTTTGCCCATCTCAATCTAGCTGCATAGAATGTTTTTCCTTTATCTCTTTCCTTAGGAAACTCCAGACCTTCTTTATAAGTCAAATGTCTCTTCTTCAGAGAAATCTTCCACGTCCCACAAGCCCTGGTCAGTTTTCTATGTTACATTCCCTTTCTTTGGAACATTTATCTAAATTTAGTTGTTTGCATTTATTAATTAGCATGATTATTTGGTAAATCTCTGGAGTTTCCACTGGACTCCTGACTGCCTCCCCCACAGAACCACCCTTGTTATCTCTCCAGTATGTCACTGGTGCCCAGTGTGGTGGCTGACACCCATGGAGCAGGCACTCAACAATATATGCTTAAAGTACATGTGTACAATCATAAGTAAAATACTGATGAGCATGCAGTGTGATATAATTTCCTCCCTATGTAAGAATTAAGTAATTTGGGTGCTTGCTTTATTTTGAGGTCTGGATTGTTTTATCTTGTTCTGTGGCTAGTGTCCAGAGACTTGTGGATTTCAGTGGTGTACTAGACCCCCGACACACCTGGATCACTACAGCACTGTAGGCACCATAGGGTAAGATGCCAGGAGCCCACGGAAGAACACGAAGAAAACTGTTCCTGAAGAGAAGCGTCAAAAGCTTCCCACTGCCTTCCTCTCTTGCTTAAAAGCCTCTCTTGCTAAAAGTTAAAATTATGTTATGGGATATGGGTTATTGTGGTAACATGGAGGCAGAAAGGTATTTGAGAAGAAGACATTATAATGTGGACAGGGGCTTAGCTTAATCCACATAAACTTTGACTGAAGTCTCTTCCTTTGAGAGAGGCTTTAAATGTTGCAATGCCTACTCTTCTGAATATGAAGGATCTTATGAGGAACATGAGAATTTCCTAAGGTTCTACAAGCAGACTGATCTTTCTTTTCTACCCACTCAAATGAGATCCCGGAAAGACCACAAAAGAGGCATCCTGGCCATGGTAACAGAGGGGGATTGAAACCAGGCTTAGGAGGCTGACAAAGTACAGAATTCTATGTCAAGAAGGAAGAGTAGGGGGTGAAACTCGGTGATGATCAAGATGAGGATTACGAACATTTATACGCACTGATTAGGATCCTGGCACTTTCTAAGGGTTTAATATATATTAATTATTTTAATCCTCAACACAATTTTATGAAAGAAGTACTCTTTTTATCCTAATTTCAGAGATGAGGAAACTGGAGCAGAAAGGAGCTAAGTACCTCGCCCGAGATTATTAATGTTATGCCATGGTTATGAATCTCTTCAACAGAAAATGAATTGAGACTTGAAAAAAAAGCATACTGTACCATGAAATGAACAAATGAGAACTGGTGGGAGGAAACCTGCCAATAGTTCCAGAATTAAAATAGACTCTTAATGGGAGGGTTGTTGACTTAGAGCTGGGAGCCCACAGTTGCAAATCTGCCTCTTCTGAAGGTTGCTTACTTCTTGAATGACTATAGTCATTTGTCTATATCTTAACATTCTGAAGATTCTTCCAAACACATAGAAGATATACACCAAATCCTCATTGGCCTACAGAATGAGACTGATGGATCCTTGTGGGACTGAATTTTTTTATTTTCAAAAATTAGGGTAGGGTGGAATCCAGGAGCATGGAGAGATTATGACCCTAGGTCCTTGATCTATTTGCACATGGATCCTTACCATTTTGCTTGGATTCAAGGACCATTTGGATCACCAGCTATGTGTGTCTTAGAAAACATGGTACTGTAGAAGACAATTCTCTTTGTAAAGAGAGAGTGCCCAGAGAAAAGGTACGGACATTCTTAGTTTAGCTTGACTCACTTCTCAAGTGACACAGGGTTCCAAAATTGAAGCAGCTTGACAAGAAGCCAAAGTTCTACATGTTAGTGAAAACAGAAATACACTCAGAAAATGCATTAGCATCAGCAAAGTTGGGGACAAATATTTAAGCCTCTGGATTCAGTGAACAGCAACTGTAAGGGTCCTATGGCAGCTCAGTAAACAGGATCCCAGAGATCCAGATAAGAACTTCCCATGAGAACATTGAGGGACAACAGCAGGAATAATGTGCTAGTAAAGGGGTCCCTCTGGAGGTCTGTAGGGTCAGAGTCATTACATTCCCCAAGCCTCTTGTGGATTTGGGTCAGGGACCCTTGGAAGCAGCTCACTAGGACAATGCTGGGGCTGCTGATTCACTCCCCAGGGAGTGCTGATGTGTGAGCAACTGCAGGTCTTTCAGCACACACTAGAGGGAGCTGTGAAAGAGTGGGGGGTGGTGACTGCATAACAAGCACCAGGAGAGATCTGAATGAGTTCTAAGGATTAGGAGAAAGTACCAGAAAGGGAGACAGAACCAAAGAGACAATGAAAGATGAGAATGAAAAGTGTCTTAGAAGAGGCAAGAGAGTGTGGGATGAGACCAGTGAGAGTCACCATTAGGGACATCATGTGGCAGATACAAAAAGTACTTGGAGAATTCCTCCTATTACAGGGTTAACTCAGGTGAAAGAGTTCTGACAAGCCTACCCTTCATGTCTTCATATGAGGGCATATGAAGGTCAGTTCTGTATAAGAGTATAACCTAAACCATGAACAAACAGAAAGTTGTACCACATTCCTGAATGAGAAAATTTAATATCATGAAAATGTGAATTCTCCCATTAGTGTAGAAATTGAGCACAATCCAAGTTAGAACCCTGATGTCTGAAGGTTTTTTTGAATGAAATAAATTTAAAGTTATATGAAAGAATAAACGTTCAAGAATAGTCAAGAAAATTTTGAAATAGAGAACCTTATAAGATATTAAAACAGGTGAACACTCTGCAATAAAAGCAGTATGATATTAGCATTGGAATAGGCAAAAGGATAAGTGGAACTGTATAGAATAGGGTATCCTAAAATAGATTCCACTGCCTGTGGGAATTTAATATCGGAAAAATGTATTTTAATTCAGCAGGGAACAGTGGTTTACTTCATAAATAATACTGGCAGAATGGGCTACACATTGCAAAAGAATAAATTTGATTCCCGTCTCTCATGCAAAAATTCCAGATGGAGTAAAATCTTAAACATAGGGAATAAAATCTAGAAGAAACTGTAAGAGACCATATATGTAAGCTGGAGGCTGGTGACTCATAAGCTATTAAAAAATTAGTCATATTTGATTCTACAAATATTGACACTTTAAAAGGTAAAATATAACAAATATGAAAGTAGCATACAAGGAGTGGATTGAGAAAAAACAATTGCAATAGATGTAACAGCTAAAGGGGATATTATGTACAAACAACTCTAACAAATTGTAACCACACCAAAAAAAGACAACTCAATAGAAAAATAGAGGTTATGAATAGGCAAGCCACAGAAGAGCAATTTCAAATACTTGAGAGATCAACAACGAGAGGTCTTTAAGCTTCCTAGTAGTCAAGGGAAAACAAATTAAAGTAACTGTGAAGGACCACTGTCCACCAACATTGTTGGCAAAAATTAAAAAGGAATTTCACCTACTGTTGGTATTTTACTGTCAGGAAAGGGGGATGCTCATCTACTGCTGATTAACATGTGAACTGTTCAGCTTTTTGTGAAAACAATCTAGCAAAATCTTAAAAAAAAAAAAAAAAGCAACCTAACACCTGGAAATCCACACTCTAGGCATAAATGTAGCAACGCAAAGAGAAGTAGGTACTGAGATGCTTGTATAGCATACTTGCTAATACCAAAAATCCTGGAAATAAAGTGAATACCCATCAATAGGGGAATGGTTAAATAAATTGAGGTGTATCTGACCAAGAAATATATGCAGTTATTCAAGAATCAGCCAGAGCTACACTAGTTGACTTGGAGGAATTTCATGAAGCTGTTAAACTACGAATGCAAGATGCAGGGGATGTGTATAATGCAATCCCATTTTGTGAAAGTTAATGACAAAAAAGCCCCTTGATTTTACATATGTGTGTGTGTATATGTGTATTGTGTATTTGTGTGGTTTACTTATATAAAAATATGTTCATAAATATATGCAAAGAAATCATGAAAGGATGGTCACCAAAAGTTCGCTGGTGGTCACTGCAAGACACCACGTTTCTAAGTGACCCTAGTGTCCTTTGACTGAGTTTGGGGATGGGCCCCAGAGCACAGTGGCTAAGAGGACAGGCTATGGAGCCAGACAGGCTGGATTTGAAGTCCACTTCTGCTGCCTTTTAGCTGCGAAATTTACTTAATCTCCTTGTGCCTCAGTTTCCTCTTTTATAAAACGGATTTATACCAGCTCACTCACAGACTTGTTATGAGAATTTAATTAAATGAGTCAATATTTAAAGCACCTAGAACAGAGCTGGGCACACAGTAAGCAGTGTATGTCTTTGTCAATTAACGTTAACACATTGCTTTATTCTCTTGCAAGGAGAGGTATTATTTATGTGCTCAGAAAAAAATTGAATGACGTTAAAGAAACAAACTCAGGTATTGTTACAGTAGAATTTTCTGATTTTAAAAATTGTACAATTTTTTAACTTCTTCCCTTCACTTTCTGTAAAGTGTGAGTGACAACACCAAAATTTCTCTCTCTGGGTGGAAAGCAAGACAGGATGAAGAGAGGGAGGAGAAAGGCATGAAGGAAAGGAAGGAAAGAAGGAAAAGAGAAAGATGTGTACTCACCTCTCCGGAAAGTTCTCTGAAGTATAGTAAGCAGATAGTGCCAGATGCAGAACAGTGTACATAGTATGATGGTTTGTGCCAGTCAAAATAAAGATATGTAGGGAGTGATGTCGGCAAAGTGTGGACACAGTAGGTCCCAGCACACATCCTCCAACAAAAACAATGATTTAACAACTATCTGTAGACTAAAATAGCTCTGGAATACAACTAAGAATCTGCAGTAACCCAGTGGAGCACAAAGACAGAGGATGGCCACATCAAAAAGGGTAGGAAGCATTTGACCTGGGTCACTCCATCCCCTAGAACAGCAAAGGTCAGCACCAAGAGGAATCCCCTTGGACATGAGTTCCCTCCACCAGAGAAAAGGAGAGTAGGAGGGCCCCAGCAGCCTTCACAATCAAGGACCCCAAAAGTCCTCGCTGCTGCTGTAGACCTCCATAGCCTTCGCCACTGAGGATCCCCACAGTCGTCACCTATGTGGAACAGAGCTGCCAGAGTTTCCCAGAGCCCATGCCACTGCACCCCTCTGAAACCAGTGCCACCACGCCCCTCCCCCTCAGCTCTGACGCTCCTGCAGCTGGTGGTGCACCTGGAACTGGCAACCCTGCTTGACCCTGAACCCAGCACCAGGCTTGGGACAGCAGTGCACCCCAGCGAGGCAGTGTCCTCGCACCCACTCACAAGTGAAGATCTTTCCCTACGGAAGCCATCGATCAAGTCTGGAAGAGGTGACTACTTCCAACGTGAAGACACCAGTCCAAGACAAGGAATAAGAAAAATCAGGGAAACGTGGCATCATCAAAGGAACACAATAAATTTTCTGTAGCTGGCACAAGAGAAGTGGAAATCTATGAGATCTTTGACAAAGAATTCAAAATAATTGTTTTAAAAAAGCTTGGAGAACTACAAGAGAAGACAGATAATTCAATGAAATCAGGAAAACAATCTGTGAATAAACCCCAAATAACCACATAAAAAATGGGCTAAGGACCTGAATAGACTTTTCTCACAAGAAGACATAATGGCCAAGAGACACATGAAAAGGTGCTCGTCATCACTAACTTTTAGGGCAAATCAAAACCACAATCAGATAGCACCTCATACCTGTCAGGATGGCTATTATCAAAAAGCTAAAAGATAACAAATGCTAGCAGGGATGTGGAGAAAAGGGGACTCTCGCACACTGTTGGTGGGAATGTAAATTGGCACAGTCATTATGGAAAATGGTATCGAGGTTCTTCAAAAAGTTAAAAATTGCACTATCATATTATACAGCAATCCAACTTCTGGATATATATCCAAATGAAACAAAATCAGTATCTTAAAGAGACATCTGCACTCCCATGTTTATTGCAGCATTATTCACAATAGCCAAGATATGGAAATAATCTAAATGTCCATTGATGAATAAATAGGTAAAGAAAATGTGAGATATATGTATGTGTACCTATATATGTATAGGTACCTATATGTATTTACATATATATGTATGTGTGTACATATGTATATACATACATATATGTATATACACACAATGGAATATTATTCAGCCATAGAAAAGAAGGAAATTCTGCCATTTGCAACAACATGGATGAACCTTGAGGATACTATGTTAAGTGAAGTAAACCAGACACAGAAAGACAAATACTGCATGATTTAACTTATATGTGGAATCTAAAATAGTCATACTCATAAAACCAGAGAGTAGAATGGTGGTTGCCAGGTATTGGGGGTTGGGGAAAATAGGGAGATGTTGGTCAAGTTTAGAAAGTTTCAGTTACGCAAGATGAGTAAGTTCTAGAGATCCAAGGTACACCATAGTGACTAGAGTTAACAATACTGTATTGTATACTCGGAATTTGCTAAGAGGGTAGATCTTAGGTGTTCCCATGGCAAAAAAAGAAAAAGAATACGGTAATTATGTGAGGTGACGGATATGATAATTAGCTTGATTGTGGTGATCATTTCACAATGTACTCGTGAATCAAAACATCAAATTGTACACCTTAAATATATACAATTTTTATTTGTAAATTATACCTTAACAAAGCCAAAAATAAAGATATCTACTAAATATATGCTGGTATATATATATATATATAAAATACTTTCTGAAAGGAATTTAAAATAGATTTTAATAGTAGTTACTTTTGAGGACTTCAACTGGGAAGAGGGGGAAGAGTAATAAACTTCTCGCTATTTTGTCTTTATTGTTTGAATGTTCTAATCACATACATATATTACTTTATTTTTAAAAATGTCATTAGAATTTATTGGGGTGATAAGATTATAGGCCACTTGTATTTTTATTTATCTATTTTAAATATGTTATAAATGTTCTTTTTTTGTTTTTGGTAACAGTTTTATTGAGATATAATTCACATATAATAAAATTCATCCTTTTAAAGTGTAAAAATCAATGTTTTCAGTATATTCATAAAGTTGTGCAACCATTAGTACAATCAATTTCAGAATATTTTCATCACTTCAAAACGAATTCGTGTACCCTTTACCTATCTTCCACTTATCCCCCCCCTCCTTCCCCTCCCCCAGTCTTAAGCAACCCTAATCTACTTTCTGTCTCTACAAAAGTGCCTATTCTGGACATTTCATATAAATAGAATCACACACTATGTGGCCTTTTCTATCTGGCTTCTTCCAATTAGCTAGTGTTTTCAAGGTTACATCCACGTTGTAACATAAATCAATACTTAATTCCTTTTTATGGGTGAATAATATTCCTATGCACAGATTTACCACATTTTACTTATCCATCCATCAGTTGATGAAAATTTGGATTTTTTCTGCCTTTAGGCTATTATGAATGATGCTTCTGTGAACATTTCCATTCAAGTTTTTGTGTGGACATGGGTTTTCATTTCCCTTGGGTATATATAGGCATACCTCAGAGATATTGCGGGTTTGGTTCCAGACCAGTACAATAAAGCAAATATCACAATAAAGTGAGTCACATGAATTTTTTTGTTTCCTAGTACATATAAAAGTTATGATTACACTATACTGTAGTCTATTAAGTGTGCAATAGCATTATGTCTAAAAAAATGTACATAACTTAATTAAAAAATACTTTACTGCCAAAAAGTGCTAACCATTACCTGAACCTTCAGCAAGTCATAATCTTTTTGCTGGTGAAGGGTCTTGTAAAAAATTTAATATCTGTGCAGCATAATAAAGCAAAGTGTGATAAAATGAGGTATGCCTCTACTGAGAAGTGTATTTACCAGCTCAAACTGCAAGACTATTTTCCAAAGTGGCTCCCCCCTTTTACAGTCCACCAGCAGTGTTATAAAGGTTCTAATTTCTCAGCATACAAACCAACATTTCCTATCATCTATTTTTTAATTTATACTTAATTTTTTAAGGATAGTTTTAGGTTCACAGTAAAATTGAGGGAAGGGTAAAGAGATTTCCCATATATCCCCTGCCCCCACACCTGCATAGCCTCCCTCATTATTAACATCCCCCACCAGAGTGGTACATTTGTTCAATTGATGAACCTACATTGACACACCATTATCACCCAAAGTCCATAGTTTACATTATGGTTCACTCTTGGTGTTGTATATGTCATGGGTTTGGACAATTTTATAATGACATGCATCTATCATTTAGTATCATACAGAATATTTTTACTGCCCTAAACATCCTCTGTGCTTTGCTTATTCATCAATTCCCCCACCCCAGCCTCTGGCAACCACTGATCTTTTTACTGTCTCCATAGTTTTGCCTTTTCCAGAATGTCATATAGTTGGAATCATACGGTAGGTAGCCTTTTCAGATTGGCTCCATTCATTTAGTAATATGCGTTTAGATTTCTTCTGTGTCTTTTGTGTCTTGATAGCTCATTTCTGTTTAGCACTGAGTAATATTCCATTTTGGTCTGGATGTACCAGAGTTTATTCATTTATCTACTGAATGACATCTTGCTCGCCTCAAAGTTTTGGCAATTATGAATAAAGCTGCTATAAACATCTATGTACAGGTTTTTGTGCAGACATAAGTTTTCTATTCTTTTGGGTAAATACCAAGGAGTGCAACTGCTGGATTATATGGCAAGAGTATGTTTAATTTTGTAAGGAACTGCCAAAGGGTCTTCCAAAATGTATGTACCATTTTGCATTCCCACCAGCAATGAATGAGTTACTTGCTCCACATCCTGGCTAGCATTTGGTGTTGTCAGTGTTCCAAATTTTGGCCATTCTAATCGTCATGTAGTGGTATCTCACTGTCATTTTAATTTCCATTTCCCTGATAACATATGATGTGGAGCATCTTTTTGCATGCTTATTTGTCATCTATATATCTTCTTTGGTGAGGTGTCTGTTAAGATCTTTGGCCCACTTTTTAATAGGGTTTTGTTTTCATATTGTTGAATTTTGAGACTCTTTTGTGTATTTTGGATAACAGTCTTTTGTGTGTGTGTGTGTGTGTGTGTGTGGTGGAAGATTCACCCTGAACTAACATCTGCTGCCAATCCTCCTCTTTTTGCTTGAGGAAGATGTGCCCTGTGCTAACATCTGTTCCAGTCTTCCTCTATTTTGTCTGTGGGTTGCTGCCACAGCTTGGCTGCCAACGAGTGGTGTAGGTCAATGCCTGGGAACCAAACCTGGGCCACTGAAGCAGAGCATGCTGAACTTAACCACTAGATCATGGGACTGGCCCCTGGATAACAGTCTTTTATCAGATAAGTCTTTTGCAAATATTTTCTTCTAGTCCATGGTTTGTCTCCTCATTCTCTTGACACTGTCCTTCATAGAGCAGAAGTTTTTAATTTTAGTGAATTCCAGCTTATCAATTATTTCTTTCATGGATGGTGACTTTAGTGTTGTATCTAAAAAGTTATCTCCATACCCAAAGTCATCTAGGTTTTCTCCTATGTTATCTTCAAGGTGTTTTATAGTTTTGCATTTTACATTTAGGTCTGTGATCCATTTTTAGTTAATTTTTGTGAAGGGTGTAAGGTTTGTGTCTAGATTCATTTTGTTGAATGTGGATGTACAGTTGTTCCAGCACCATTTGCTGCAAAGACTATCTTTCCTCCGTGGTATTGCCTTTGCTCCTTTGTCAGAGATCAGTTGACTCTATTTATGGATGATCATTCCCACTGCTTAGAATACCTTCTTTCCGAATATCCAAGAGGCTCCTCCTTCAACCCTTTGCTCTCATTTCACCTTCTCAAAAGACTCACACTAACGACCAAATTTAAAATGGCAACTGCAGTACTCCTCTCCCCGGCACTTCCAATATTCTTTTCCCTACTCATTTTCATGTATCCATAGTACTCACCATCTTCTAATGTACTTATCTATTAGTTTCAGTGTTTGTTGTCCTTCTCCTCCACTAAAATATAAGCCACAAATACAGGGGTTTTTGTATGTTTTGTTCACTGATGGATCCCCAGTACTTAGATTAGTGCCTGGTACATGGTAGACAATGAAAAAAATTTTTGTCAAATGAATAAATGAGTGAAGAACTGAGGCATTTAAACAAAGGCTGCACTGGGCCTCCTTTAACCTCTCTCCCACCACTTTGCCACTTCTTCTGGCTCTAAAAAAGCAAGGAGAATATGAACTGTTCTTCCCTCAAACTGAAATTTTAAGAGAACACAAGCTGGTCCCATAAAATGGGAGGACAGTCAAGAAATAACTCATATTATATCATAGGTAAGAGGATGTCGGGGCAGGGCCAAGGAAGCATAATTAAGATGAAAAGAAATTGAACAGCAACCTGTAAACATACCACAGAAAAAATAAGGTAAAGTGAGAATTCTTCCATGCAGAAGACAAACAGAGCCCAACGTAGATAAAAATGTAACTCAAAGAACAGAAGGACATTCCTCACAACTGCTTTTTGCTATAAAACAAGTTACTAAAAACATAAACTCCGTAAAGCAAGAGATTGGAGTTGTGCTTTTGACAATGATAAACTATCTTGTAGTAGACCAACCCTCCTGCTGGGAGTGTGTAGAAAAGCTGAACAGATTTAAACATGCACACACACACAAACACACACACACACACATACACACACCAGTTGAAGGCATCAGAGAGCTGCTAAGGCAGTGAGGACTTGAGGAGGTAAGATTCCATAACTTAGAAAAGAGAAGAAGTCGAGACTGGCACTTTTCACTCAGTCTCAGCTGGGAGTTTTACTGAGTAAAAAGCAGCTTCAAGGCTAGAAAGTTCAGGAGAAAACTGTGGCTTAAAGAGAGAGAAGCTGAGTAGAACTTCTAGAAGTCTTGTGGGGGTTGGATACAAAAATTAGAGTACAAGCCCACAAAGGAGGTAGAGATCTGGTAAACACCCGAGCATTCTGTTGGGATCACAAAAGGATAGATACTCCAATTTAGAGTGAATCATAAATTGCCCAGCCTTCACAAAAAACAAGTTTGAATGAGCTCAATCTCGATTGGGATTAAGGTTATCTTCATTCCTCTAATGGCTCACCAAAAGCAAAAGTAAATCTTACTTGGAGGAAGATATCATTGAGATTCTCAATTTATCGTGACAGTATATCACATGCAATGCCTGATATTCAATCAAAAATAATTTGGCATGCCAAAAAAAAAAAAAAAAAAGGAAGGAACAAAGGGAAAGAAAAGAAGAAGAGAAGAAAAAATGATTTGACTAAAAAGAAAGAGAAAAACAAAAAATATTGGTTAGGAAATTCAAACATTAGAGTTATCAGATAAGCACATTAAAATAGTTCTGATTAACATGCTCAAGAAATTAAATGACAAGATGGTGAATTTAAGCACAACTGGATGCTATAGAGGAGAATCAAGTGGGAATTCCAGAACTGAAAGATATGTAACTGAAATTAAGAATTCAATGTTGGGAGGAGTTTCACTACAGATTAGGCTGTCAAAGTTTGAAACATCATTGCTCCTACCCACAACATATCAGATAAACTAAAGCTAAACTTAATTTTAAAATGACACTGAAGAGCTGTGGAAACGATAAGTCTGAATCGTCTACATTGCAGAACACGGCAAGCCCTTTCTGGGTGAGGAATGACTGGCAGCCATTTTCACATGTGGCAGTAGTTGTCCTGTCTGGTAGCATAGATGTGCCCCTCAAAAAGTTCTTCAAGGTAGGACTTCTTGGCTCAGCTGTTGGGAATGTTGTCAGAAGACAGCCTTTGGGTGTTGTTAAACCCTTCAGTGATTGCCTCAACTGCAGAAAGCCAACCTGCCCAAAGTCACACCCTTCTGAGGATGGTCTATCTCTAATGACTGACTGAGGCATTTTGGCTCAACACAGGAAAACTATGACTGGCCATTTTATTCCAGAACTCCTCTTGGGGTTGGCTGAGACTACTGGGTCTGCATTGCAGCTTGACTTTTCTCTCTGCCTAAATCTGCTCCTTTCCTCTCCCTTCCATAGATGTTGATTCCTAATAAACATACTGCCAGTTAGACTCTGATTCAGAGACCGCTGCCTGGAGAACACTACCTGTGATGGTTACTGCCATCAGTGGCCAGAAAAGTGAACATTAAAGTGGGGTTTTGGAGTTAGGTTACTCTCTGCCCAGCTGGCAGTGAGGACCTCATCACTGGTGATAAGTGGAGCACAGACAGTTGTGAAAACTTTAGCAGTGATGAATGATGATGATGCATATGGAAGAGAATACACTAGCTGGTGAAATGTACCAGCCAATGTTTGAAAAGTATGTGAGAGGAAAGTACCTCAACATATTAAAGACCGTATATGGAAATCCCACAGCTGATATCATACTCAATGGTGAAAAACTGAAAGCTTTTCCTCAAAGATCAGGAACAAGGCAAGGATCCCCACTCTTGCCACTTCTAATCCACATAGTATTGGAAGTCCTAGCCAGAGCAATTAGGTAAGAAAAAGAAATAAAAGGCATACAAAACAAAAAGGAAGAAGTAAAACTGCCCTTGTTTGCAGATGACATAATCTTATATATAGAAAAGCCTAAAGACTCCATAAAAAACAGTATGGTACTGGCAAAAAGACTGTTAGAACTGAAAAATGAATTCAGTAAAGTTGCAGGATATAAAATCAACATACAAAAATCAGTTGCATTTCTATGTACTACCAATGAACTATCTGAAAAGGAAATAAAGAAAATAATCCCATTTACAATAGCACCAAAATGAATAAAATCCCTAGAAATAAACTTAACCAAGGAGGTGAAAAACTTGTACACCAAAAACTATAAAACACTGATGAAAGAAATTAAAGAAGACACAAATGAATGGAAAGACATCCCATATTCACAGATCTGAAGACTTAATGTTGTTAAAATTCCATACTACCCAAAATTATCTATTGATTCAATTCAATCTCTATCAAAATCCCAAAGGCATTTTTTACATAAAGAGAAAAAACTATTCTACAATTCGTGTGGAACCAGATAAAGACGCAAATGGCCAAAACGATTCTGAGCAAGAAGAACAAAGGCAGAGGCATCACATTCCTTGATTTTGAAATATATTACAAAGCTACACAAACAGTATGGTACTGACACAAAGACAGATGTACAAACCAATGGAATAGAATAGAGAGCCCAGAAATAAATCCATGCGTATACAATCAGCTGATCTTTGACGAGGCTGCCAAGAATATACAGTGGGAAATAACAATCCTTTTAACAAATGATGTTGAGAAAATTGGGCAGCCACGTGCCAAAGAAAGAAATTAGACCCTTATCTTACAGCACACATCAAAATCAGCTCAAAATGGATTAACAAGTTAAACATAAGACCTGAAACTGTAAAACTCCTAGCAGAAAACATAGGGAAAAACTTCTTGACTTGGCAGTTATTTCACAGATATGACACCAAAAGCGCAGGCAACAACAACAACAACAAAAGAAGTAGGACTACTATCAAACTAAAAAACTTCTGTACAGAAAAGAAAACAATCAACAGAGTGAAAAGAAACCTAGGTAATGGGAGAAAATCTTTGCAAACGGTACATCTGAAAAGGGGTTAATCTCTAAAATATAAAAGGAACCCTTACAACTCCATAGCCAAAAAACTGATAACCTGATTAAAAGTGGGCTAAGGATTTCAAGAGGAATTTCTCCAAAAAAGACATAAAAATGGCCAATATGAAAAAAAATGTTCAATGTCACTAATCATCAGGGAAAAGCAAATCAAAACCACTATACTGCCTCACACCTGTCAGGACAGTTATTATTAAAAATTAAGGCGCTGGCCCAGTGGTGTAGTGGTTTAAGTTTGTGCACTCCACTTTGGGGGGCCAGGGTTTGCAGGTTCGGATCCCAGGCATGGACGTACACACAGCTCATCAAGCCATGCTGTGGCAGGCATCCTACATATAAAGTAGAGGAAGACGGGCACAGATGTTAGCCCAGGGCCAGTCTTCCTCAGCTAAAAGGGGAGGATTGGCAACAAATGTTAACTCAGGGCTAATCTCCCTCATCAAAAAAAAAAAAAAAAAGGCAAGTGTTGGTGAGAATGTGGAGAAAACGCAACACTTGTGCACTGTTAGTGGGAATGCAAAACGGTGCAGCCGCTATGGAAAACAGTATGAAAGTTTCTCAAAAAATTTAAAATAGAATTACCATATAATCTAGGAATCCCACTTCTGGGTATTTATCCAAAATAATTGAAATTAGGATCTCTTTATAAGCACTTCCATCTTCACTGAAGCACTATTGACAATAGCCGTGATATGGAAACAACCTAAATGTCCATCAACAGAAAAATGAATAAAGAAAATGTAGTACACACATACAATGGAATACCAGTCAGCCTTAAAAAAATTAAGAAAATTCTGCAATATGTACAACGTCGATGAACCTTGAGGACATTATGCTAAGGGAAATGAGCCAGTCGCAGAAAGACAAATACTGCCTGATTCTGCTTATATGAAGTACGTAAAATAGTCAAATTCATAGAATCAAAGAGCAGAATGGTGGTTGCCAGGGCTGGGGTGAGGAGAAAATGGAGAGTTACTAATCAATGGGCATAAAATTTCAGTTAAGCAAGATGAGTAAGTTCTGGGGATTTGCTGTACAACATTGTATAATCAACAATAGAGTATTGCACACTTAAAAAATTTGTTAAGTGGGGAGATCTCATGTTAAGCATTTTTATTACAATAAATTAAAATTTTAAAAAAGAAAAATATGGGGGAAACAGTAAATAAAAACATTACGGAGTTAGATGCCTATCGCTAAACTCATTGACTCTCTAGAAAAAGGTAAGGAAAGACTAAAAGCAATTAACTGGCAATTGAAAGACCAGGCGAAAGTCAGAGCATCCTCTTGGTAGAATGGAAAGAGGCTCTGAAAAGTGTCTTGCAATGCGAGTGTGGAGAAATCTGAGCATGAGGCCCATGACTTAATCACCAGAGTAGCAGAGCTCCAAAGGTTAAACTCTCAGCCATGGTAGGCCTTCAATACCAATATTAGAGCCTTAACATGAGATCTACCCACTGACACATGGGATGGGGATATCTGGGTTGACAACCCTGAAAATCTCAAATCCACAAATTCCCCTAAAACTTCTGAGCCTTCAGAAGTGGCCCATCCCTCTCTACCAAAAGCTAACCCTCAGTTCCCTTGAAGACAATTCAGAGGCCTCTCCACTGCAAGGCAAGGATGTACCTCAGGATGTGCCCCTCACTTCCCTCCTGGCTACTAGGCTTATAATTAGGGTCAAGTCACAGGATGTCTCAGCCAACGATGTGCAGGGGGGAAAAGGTCTATACCACACAGGAGATGCATGTCCCAGATAGCAGGCACTGGCAGGAGCCGGGGAAGGATGTGTGGGACTGGATTCTGAGCATGTTTGATAAAGGGGCCTGGAACATAAGATTGGATAAGGCAAAGTTTATAAATTAGTTACATCCTACCAAGATATAAGGTTTAACACCCTGGCAAGGACTCCAACCTGGCTAGTAGTATGGCTCCTAGAAGCTTGGAAAAATTAATGGTCTATGCTAAGTGAGGGAAAATACCAGAACTACTGAGCAGACAGTGGAGGAAGGAATTAAAGGACTCAGGGAAGTGGGCATGCTGGAGTGGACATACTAGGTAGGGCCAGAAAACTCAACAGATGATCGTGTTTGATGGGAAGGCCTTGAAGACCAAGGTCATTACTAAGAAGCTCAGTGGTGGCCTTCCTCTGTAGACCAGGGCTGAGGAGAAGCCATTATAGAACTAGGCCTTGATAGCAATGGAGAAGATAAGGTTCCTGAACAAGAGAAGTCAAGTCAGAAGTCTGGTGAATGTTATTATAATGAGAGACAAGGTTGGAGGAGCTCTTCCCCAAACATATGAGAAGTGGATTTGAGCTGCACAGGGTAGACTGACCGCAATGGATTGGAGATGTGATATCCAGATTCCCTTTCAAAGAAGGGCTGTTGCCCCTGCTGCTGAGAGTGCTGTCAGTCCTTCAGAGACTGCCTCAGTTACAGAGTGTCACCTTGCCTTTCCAGAGACAACCCACATTTTATGACAGCTTGAGGCATGAGTACAAAAATCTGGACATTTCTGCACAATGCAGGAGAAATCTGATGGACCATTTCAGTTCCAGAGCTTTCTGTGTGGCTTGCTGAGGCGGTTGGGCATGTATTGCAGCTCAGCTTCTTGCTCTGGCCAATCCTGCTTCCTACCCTCTGGCACCTCCAAAGATATGTCCACTTTCTAATCCCCAGAAACTTTGAATGTAAACCTATTTGGGAAAACAGTCTTTGCAGATGTATGGAGTTAAGCATTCAAGATGAGGTCATCATGGGTTATCTGGGTAGTCTCTAAAGCCAATGAATAGTCTCCTTACAAGAGATATAGAGAAGATAGACACATAGAGAATAGAGGAGGAGAAGTCCAAGTGAAGATAGAGGCAGAGACTGGAGTGAACAGCCATAGGCCAAGTAATGTCAATAGCCACTAGCAGCTAGAAGAGGCAGGGAATGGAATTTTCCCTAGTGCCTCAGGAGGCAGCACAGTCCTACCAACACCTTGATTGTGGACTTCAGCATTTGAGAACTGTCAGAGAATAAATTTCTGTTGTTTTAAGTTACTCAGCTTGTGGTTATTTGTTACGGCAGCCCTGGGAAGCTAAACTCTTCCTTCCACAGGTGCTAATCCCAAGGGCATTCCATGGAAACAGCCTGCACACTGAGCTCCATCTCAGAGTCTGCTTCCCTGACAAAGGTAGAGGACTGGGTTGCCATAGTTAAGGAGACTTTTCTGCAACAAGAAGCCAGGTGAATGTTTAATGTGAGCTGGCATGATGGAATGGAATCTTGAAAGGACCTTTCAAAGGCAGAATAATGGCCCCTCAAAGATGTCCATGCCCTAATCCTTGGAACCTGTGAATACGTTAGGTAACATGGCAAAGGAGAATTAAGATTGCCGATGGAATTCAGGTGACTAATCATCTGATTCTAAGATGGGAAGATTATTCTGGATTATTTGAGTGGGTTCAATGTAATCACAAGGGTCTTTAAAAGAGGAAATTGGAAGATAGAACCAGACAGATGACAGCGTGAGAAGAGGAGGACTTGGATTGACATTGCTGGCTCTGAAGATAGAGAAAAAGGCCATGAGCCAAGGAATGCAATTCTAGAAGCTGGAAAAGACTGGGAAATAGATTCTCCCCTAAAGCCTTCAATGCACCCAACTGACACCTTGATCTCAGCCCACTGAAATCTGTGTCAGATTTCTGACCTACAGAACTGTAAGATAATAAATTTGTGTTGTTTTAAGCCAAGAAGTTCATGGCAATTTGTTACAGTGACCATAGAAAACTAACACAAGCCCCAAATGTAAAGCTAGCTCTCTAGACTCAACAATTCTCTCCCACTTTTTGTGAATTAATGGTATTTGGTGATGGAGGTGGAAGACAGAGATATCTCTTCATCTCACTGTGCCTGCGTCAGAGGCTGGAGAGGCCTGACATCACCTCAAAAACACTTGAAACTGGAAGACAAATTAACTAAATTTGAACCTTAGCTTACATCAACTCAACTGATAAGATCAAAGAGATCATCCCCTTAGTAGTATAAGAAGCTGGGAGGCAGAGAGAGATCTCAAGGTCTTGTAGTATACTACTGAGTTGCTTGCAAAGCCCTTCTGGAGAGAGTGGGCTGACTTTGCTTTCAAGAGGACCAGAGGTAAACCGAAACTAATAAAAGCTGCTGTTGATCCCCCACCCAGCTTAACTCATAGTAAGATCAAAGAAATCATCCCTTCTCCTTAGCTGCCTGACAGAAAAGGTTACGCCATTTTTGGGAAAAAGATTGTTTGCTTCAGTGTCTATTCTTTTACACAAAGTGTCTGTCATAAAACTTAAAAAAGCATAAGACACACAAAGAAGCAGGAAAATGTGATCTATAATCTAGGTTAAAAAAAAAACATTGATAGAAGCAGACCTACAGATGCAGATGATCCAGATGTTAGAAGTAGAGACACGAATTTCATAATCTCTTTTCTTAACCTTGGAGAGATATTTAGGAAATAAGCTCTCATTTATTTCAAGTTTACAATTCCTTCAGTTTTTTCTCACCCATCAGATTGACAAAAATCCAAAGGCTTGACAAGATGAGCAAGATTGTGGGGAGACAGACACTTTCATACGTTACTGATTGTAATGAAAAATAGTGTTATCTTATGGAGGAAAATTTGACAATACTGAACAAAACTACTTACGCATGAATTCTTTGACCTATAGATTTCACTTCTAGGAATTTATGCTGAATATACACTTTAAACAACATGAAAATAGATATGAAAAAGTTATTCATTGTGGAATTATTTATAATTATAAAATATTGTAGGGGCTGGCCCCATGGTGTAGTGCTTAAGTTCAGCATGCTCCACTTCAGTGGCCCGGGTTTGCGGGTTCGGATCCCAGGCATGGACCTACACCACTTGTCAGCCATGCTGAGGAGGTGACCCACATACAAAATAGAGGAAGACTGGCAACAGGTGTTAGCTCAGGGCTAATCTTCCACGGCAAAAAAAAAAACCCCATATATATATATATATATATGGGGTTTTTTTATATACTATATATATATATAGTATATATATATAGTAAACTACTTAAATGCTCAAATATAGGAGGTTGATTTCACTGGATAAGTCTGGGATAATTTGAGTGTCAAGATAAATAAGAACAATAATTGTTGGCTGAATATACTATTGTAAATACACACTATAGAGTTCTGTAAACTGGTAAGACAAATGAAGATAATCTTTATGAACTGAAAGGGGGTAATTTCTAGAATATATTTTAAGTGAAAAATGCAAAAGAATATATGTAGTGTGTTATCTTTTTTGTAAGAAAGAAGAGAAAATAAGAAAACATACACACACCTGTATAATTTTGCAAAAAGAAATACAAGAATGGTAATACAAAAACTAAGGAAATTGGCTACCCACAAGGGATGGAGATGAGGGGATGGGGTTGAAAGAAGAGAGGAAGGAGTGACACTTTCTTGAGTATGTACCTTTCTACACAATTTCGACTTTTGGATTCGTATTAATGTTCTACATATCCAACAAAATAAAATTAATAAGGATGGAGAAAAATCTCAAACAAAATGAAAACAGTAACAAATGAACCTAACTATTTCCAATGAGTAAAGCGATTTGCCTGGAAAGTTTTTCATTTTTTGTTGTGTTAAAATATGTATAATAAACAAATTACCATTTTAACCATTTTTAAGTGTGTAGTTCTGTGGCATTAAGTGTATTCACATTGTTGTGCAATCATTACCACTATCCATCTCCAGACTCTCTTCATCTTGCAAAACTGAAACTCTATACCCATTCAACAGCAACTCCCTGTTGCCCCTGTCCTAGGCAAACACTATTCTGCTTTCTGTCTCTATGAATTTGACAATTCTAGGTATCTCATGTAAGTGGCCTCATACAATATTTGTCCTTTTGTGACCATCTTGTTTCACTTGGGATCATGCCCTCAGGATTCCTCCATGTTGTAGCATGTGTCAGAATTTCCTTCCTTATACGTAATATTCTATTGTATGTGTATATCACATTTGTTTATCTGTTAATCAGTCAATGGACATCAAAGTTGCTTCCAGCTTTTGGCTATTATGAATAATGCTGCCATGAACAGGGTGTAAAAACATCTCTTTGAGACCTTGCTTTAATTTTTTGAGGGGGTATATATCCTGAAGTGGAATTGCTGGATCATACGTAATTCTATTTTTAATTTTTTGAGGAATTGTCACATTGTTTTCCATAGTGGCTATACCATTTTACATTTCCACCAAGAGTTCATAAGCGTTCCAATTTCTCCACATTCTTGCTAACACTTGTTATTTTCTGTTTTTGATAGTAGCCACCCTAATGGGTATGAGGTGGTATCTCATTGTGGTTTTGATTTGCATTTTCCTGATGATGAGCAATGTTGAGAATTTTTTCATGTGCTTATTGGCTATTTGTATGTCTTCTTTGGAGAAATATCTATTCAAGCCCTTTGTCTATTTTTTAATCAAGTTGTTTGTTTTTTGTTATTGAGTTGTAGGAGTTCTTTATATGCTCTGGATATTAATCCCTTATCAGATATATGGTAAGCAAATATTTTCTCTGATTCCGTGTGTGCATTTTTACTTTGTTGATTGTTTCTTGTGATGCACAAAAGCATTTAATTTTGACATAGTCCAATTTAACTATTTTTCTTTGGTTATCCATGCTTTTGGTGAAATATCCAAGAAATCATCGCCAAATCCAATATCATGAAGCTTTCCCCTTATGTTTTCTTATAAGATGCTATATTTTAGATCTTACATTTAGGTCTTTGACCCATTTTCAGTTAATTTTTGTATATGGTATAGGCATAGAGAAACTTGACAACACAGACAACTATAAGTAACTTCATCAGTTAGGGGTAAATGGACCATGTTTAAATTTAAAAGTCTGAGCTTTGAGGAAGATGACCAAGTTAGTATTAAGATACCTTCAGAAACATCTCAGTGTAGGCAGGAGGTGTGGAAATGATGCCGGCCCTGACATCATTTCCCCTACATTAAACCCAGCATATATGGGGTTAAAACCAAAAGCACTCATCTCCTTTCCCTGCTTCTCTAAGTTACATTCATATGTAAATTTTAGTTTTTTAAACCTTTTTATCCCTGAACTTCACAAGGCAGATAGAAGTTACAAACTGTTAAAAGCCCAGGTGGCCTCATACTGGGCTCACACTGAAGTTTTGGCTAATTACAGGTTCTTGAGGTTTGTTACAGGGAAACTGATATCCAGAGAATATCAAGAAGCTGAAGCTTCCCAGGCCCCAACCCCTTGGCTTCCTGGCACCAGAATCCACCACCCATCATGGAGGCAGACAACCAAGGACAGCCATCTGTGGATTCCCTTATCTTGCCATCCTCTTCCCCGCAAGCAGCCTCACAAGGCCAAATGCAGGCTGATGGGGAAAGTGCCAACTAGCAAGGCCACGGGCTCCCTCTCCCTACAAGCAGCCACATTCCTGGCAACCTTTCAAACCCCTTGCCTCCCATCTTTTGGGGAGATGAGACGAATTTGAGGGCTCACTCTCATCTCCTGGCTGATGTCACCAGAAATAAAAACCCTCTCCTTGCCATAAGCCTGGTGTTCCAGTTTTTATTTGGCTCCTCTTGTGTGGCGGGTAAAGAATCTGTGTTTGTGTCCAGTAACAGAAACATGTGAGGGTGAAGAAACAGAAGATGATATTTTGGAGAGGATTGAAGGACATATGTCTACTATGTGCTGGGAGCTCGACATCTGAAACACACAGAGTAGAGGATGGGCAGCTATCCAGATCCCCCTTCAAGAAGGATTTGCTGCCCACCTCTGAGGGAGTGCAGTCCCCAGGCAGCACCTGCAGGGTGGGCTCTAGCAGGAGAGAGCTTCCAAGCCCCATTTCACTCTCCTCCTGGAGCCACCCACCTCCAGTGGCCCACATCCTGGTGGGCAGGGGTGTAATGGCCCAGCCCCTGTCAGCCATCTGGGGACACTGTGGGCAGTGCTCATGACAGAGGCCCCAGCAGATTGGCCACGGCTTCCTCAGGCCTGCCTGCCAGTCAGACTTCTGCCAGTCCTACTTCCTCCCCCTGCCTTTCACAGGTTCACTGATCTCTAATCACCTTGCGCCCCAAACTCAGCCTCTGCTTCTGGAGAACCCAACCTGCAAACACACTCACTCAAAAGTTTTTTCCACTCAGTTAAGAAAGAAAATAAGGTCAAATCATACACTTATGAAAATACATTGTTTCAAAAGAAAGCAACAGATGAGCGCAGGCTGTTCCAATTAATGAAAATCTTGTTTTTGGACATCTGTTTGTCAGTTATTTGGATTGGGGGATAAATTTTTCTGAGATGCACACTGTTTTGAAGAAAGTGGTTGGATTCTGCATTAGTTTCTTAGGCCTGCTATAACAAAGTAACACAAATTGGATGGCTTAAGACAACAGAAATTTATTCTCTCAGCTCTGGAGGCTAGATGTTTGAAATCAAGGTGTGGGCAGGGCCCTGCACCCTCTCCCAGCTCCCGTGGCTGTGGGCAATCCTTGGTGTTCCTTGGGGAGCAGCTGCATTACTCCGGTCTCTGCCTCCACCATCACATGGCCTTCTTCCTTCTGTGTCTGTCTTCACATGGCATTTTCCTCTCTGTATCTGTCTATCTCTGCATTTCTTCTCCTTTTTTTAATAAGGACACCAGTCATATTGGATTAAGGGCCCACCCCACTCCAGTATGACCTCATCTTAACTTGCATCTAAATTACATCTGTAAAGACCCTATTTCCAACAATGTCATATTCACAGGTATGTGGGGTTAGGACTTCAACCATCTCTTGTGGGGAGTGTAAAGAAAATACTTCTTCTGTGTGTTTCTTCTCTGCTCTCAATACCTCTGGCCACCAAATGTGTGTGGGGGGGTGTTGGTTTCGCCACACCAAGCAATTCTGCAACACCATCTGAGTGCCCTACGATTCAATTCAGTCCTGACACTATCTGTCTGGAGTTAGGGTCCCACAGATTAAGGGATCAGTCACACAAGACTGCACCCTGCCCCACTTCAGACACCAATTGTAAGTCCAGGTTGTCACCTCTGCTTCTCACCAACTGGCTATAAATCAGAGGTTCCCACGACCCCCTCCTGGGATTCAATTAATTTGCTAGAGTGGCTCACAGAACTCAGAGAAACATTTTACTTAGTAGATTATGGTTTATT
Organism: Tapirus indicus; assembly: GCA_031878705.1. Classification (NCBI taxonomy): domain Eukaryota; kingdom Metazoa; phylum Chordata; class Mammalia; order Perissodactyla; family Tapiridae; genus Tapirus; species Tapirus indicus. The sequence continues at coordinate 78,109,805 of CM062917.1, forward strand.
ATAAAAGAATAGGCAGATGGAAGTGACGCATAGGGCAAGGCATGTGGGAAGGGGCGCTCTTCCATGCCCCCTCCAGACATGCTACTCTCCTAGCACCTCCATGTGTTCACCAACTTGAAAGCCCTCTGAATCTTGTCCATTTGGGCTTCATTACATAGGCATCATTGATTAAATCATTGCCATTGGTGATTGAACTCAATTTCCAGCCACTCACCTCTCCTCAGAGGTCGAGAGTTGGAGAGGTGAGGTTGGGGTGGAGCTGAAAGTTCCAGCCCTCTAATTATGTGGTTGGTTCCCCCGGCAACCAGCCCCATCTTTAGGGGCTTTCCAAAAGTCACCTCATTCCAGTACACTCATACACTCATACATAGCATACATAGATGTGATTGAAAGGGCCTTTCTTAGGAATAGCCAAAGACACGTTTATGATTCTAATCGCTTGGGAAATTCCATGGGTTTTAGGAACTCCGTGTCAGGAACATAGACAAAGACCAAATATAATATTTCTTATTATAAATCACAATATCACAGGTACACAATTTTTTTTTTGAGGAAGATTGGCCCTGAGCTAACATCTGTTGCCAATCTTCCTCTTTTTCTTTTTTCTCCCCAAAGCCCCAGTACATAGTTGCATATCCTTCTAGTGCTTCTATGTGGGACGCTGCCTCAGCATGTCTTGACGAGCAGTGAGCAGGTCCGCGCCTAGGATCCGAACCGGTGAATCTGGTGCCACCGCCGAAGCAGAACGCATGAACCCAACCACAAGGCCACCGGGCTGGCCCCACAGGTACACAGTTTAATCCATGACAGATTCTGTGCTAGACTAGCTTATGGAAGCCTAGTAATTTAAGCCCAATAATGCTGAACTACAGCAGTAACATGGAAAGTAATACTGATAGGAACTACTCCCACCATCACCACCCAACTTGCTTGATTCCTTGGAGGTGGCTCTGAAGCAGCAGCATGATGGGGGTCTTTAGAGAAGAGAGGTGAAGGGAGTGAGGGAATTTCAGATGTGAGAACAGGCACAAGGTCATGTGGCCTCTGGAGTGGAAGGAGGCTCTACTGCAGGAGAGTAAGCAGATGTTTGGGAGAACACATGCTTAGTCCAGGCTTCCTGCACACAAAATCACGCCATGAGCCTGGGTTGGTCTCCTTGGCCAGGGGCTTTGGCTGAAGTGCGGACTCCGAATTGGAGGGACATTGTGGTGGGGGATCCTACGGTCCAAGGTAATACCTCTACTGTGCAGGTGGCCACAGCTCCAGGAGCAGCTTTGGAGACAGTAGAGTGGGGAGTGGCAGAAGACGGGGTGAGGGTTGGGGAGCAGCCGTGCAGTCAAAGGCAGGCGCCTCTGGATAACTATCTTCATATAAAATATAAATAGGGACAAATTTTACCAAAACTAAGTTCCCTGAACCAAAAAGGTCTCTGCCGATATATGATAAAATTGAGCATTTAAGATGTTTTAAAGTAGATGACTGTTACAAAGCTGGAGTTTGTCCAAGCTGAAAAACTCCCTGACAAAATAGTCCAGCCATATAAGCAATTAAGAGGGTGCTCTCGGTAGCCCAGACAAATGTGCTGATTCCCTCACTGGACGTGGAATTTTCACAGCTTATTTGTGGATAGAAAACAGCTTAAAATATTTGCAGGAATTTGTCCCTTTCTTCAGAAAGAGTTGTGGCTAATTAGAATTTCTATTTTGTTTTGCTCCCTGACCTCTCAATTGGCTTGTAAGCTATTAAGTGATGTTCAAGCAATTTGTTTGGGATATAAAAGTTGTTTTGCATCTACTTTGCATGAAAGCATCAAACATGGTGTTGAGATACGTTCAAGTTATTAGGCAATTTAATACAATGTCGTTGTTTTCCTTAGTGGCCAGTGGCTCTGTCTGTGTAAAACAAAGCCCTTGCCTCCCATTTAGTATTTTGAGATACATTAGAGATGCACTATGAATGTGGTTGGAGGTTGTTATTTTTAGACGTGGTTAAATTAAGAAAGGAAGAGGGTAGTCATACAGGCGAAATTTAGTAAAAATATATGTGGAACTAAAATGTAAATAGTTGGCATGATTTGAAGAGCTGACTCTGAATCTACACTTGAATATTTTCACTTGAAATGTACAAGATAATCAGTCAAAAAATATATATATATAGTATAGAGCACCCTCCTTTCACTGCTATTTTAACATTTGTGAGAGAAAATAAAATTTCAACTGAATCTTTAAACAAAGAGGTAAGTATAAAAACTACTTATAATTTGATTGAGGCCAAAATTCCAGGTAGATTCAACCAGATGTTTAAATGGAATGGCTCCTTAACTACCTATACAATGACACAAAGAAGTTGTGGCTAATGAGAATATAAAGCATATATTATAACTCTTATGAGTGTTAGCAAAGAGCTAGATACATTAAAAAATGGATCTAGGGCCTGCCTGGTGGTGTAGCAGTTAATTTCGTGTGCTCCACTTCGGTACTTGGGGTTCGCAGGTTTGGATCCCGGGCACAGACTGACGTGCTGCTTATCAAGCCACGTTGTGGCGGCATCCCATATAAAGTAAAGGAAGATGGGCACAGATGTTAGCTCAGGGCCAGTCCTCCTCAGCAAAAAGATGAGGATTGGCAACGGATGTTAGCTCAGGGCTAGTCTTCCTCACAAAAAAAAAAAAAAAAAAAGGATCTAGAAATCTCCTTCCCTAAAGGACTAAATTGTATAAAGATAGGCAAAGATAAACTTCTGTGCCATTAAAACATATGAAAAAGGAGTTTTGTGATAACATAGTAGTAGTTCTGGGCCGATTTCAAATGATCAAAATCTGTCATAATTCACATTTTTGACTTATTAACCAATTTGAAGTGCAATTTAGAAGGAAGGAACGAAGGAAGGTGAATTGGAAGTTAAAATTAATTCAGGAATGCTGCCTTGCTCAGATGAGCTCTGGGCTTTTTGTGAACCTTACCTGAATAAATGTTAAATATAATTTGACATCTAAGCTTGTCCCTGAAATTGGAGAGAATTGGGGTTACTTTTCATTAATAGTGAAATATACACAGAACTGCATGGGCCACATTTTTCCTGGACTGATTGAGGAGACAAATGTATAGCAAGCACAAGGGAGAGACACAAGCAATCGAGGAATGTTGGCGGGTGGGTTCAGTGGTTTTGGGAATGAAAGAAACGCACACAGAAGCATGGATCCTACAATTCTGGAGATGGAAGGGCAGCAGCTGAGATCACCTGTCCTGTGGATTTCCACTGCGTGCCGAGATTCTGCAGCTCCAAGGATCTTCCTTAGACACAGCTGCAGGGAATACAGGGGCAGCCCAATTGGTGGGGTTCTGGGCACCCAACACTCTCTGTAACCACAGAGGGCCCTTCTGATTAATATATTTGGGTCCTGCATAAGATTTTGTATGAAAAAAGACTCCACTGTATGGCATAACAATGTTTAAAAATCATTGTAGTTGGGGTCCCCTTCCCCATTGCCCCTGTTTCAGTAGCATTATTGCAGAATTATGAGAAGAAATAGCTAAGAATGGATGCTCATGAGCTAGTCTCAAGCATGCATGCGTTTTTTTTAACGAATGTTTACAGAGCACCTACTAAGTACCAGCTCAAGTGCTCGTCAATACTCCAGAGTGGCTGGAATGAGCCACATGGCAACCTGAAAGTGGATACCGCTTTACCTCTTGATTGGAGGGAAATGATTTGATAACAGTTTGCACACAACAACTTTTTAATATGCTCAGCAAGTATTCCAAATAGAATTATCAAGAAATGACAAGTTTCCCTTCTCCACCCACGTTACAGAACTAGATTTGGGTATCTGAACGAGAGAAAAGTTACCATTTGAAATTTTATTTCATAAGATATCTGCTGTGTTCCAAAAACTGGTGGGAGAATAACTGCAAGAAAAGACAAAGGCTGGTACAGTGGGAACTGCTGGCTTGGGCTCTAAGGAAGCAGAGGAGAAGGAGTCCACTGTTCAGAGCTCTGTCCCTTGCTTGTTGGAGAGAAGGCAGTGATGTCTGCAACAGGAGCTGTAGCCAGGCCCAGCATAGGGGCAGAGGGGGCCCTAGGGCTCATAATATGACTGACCGTGGACCAATATGCTCCAGAACATTCTGGTGTATTCCAGCATTCTGAGGCTTGCATCCTCATGGCCAAGACCCCAGTGCAGAGCTCAAGTTCTGAAGCCCCCTGTTTTAGAGAGTTGACTCAAACTCTCGGCTTCTGAGCAGTCTTTTCTACTGAATGTCGACCACGAGAGGAACAAAGTTTCTCTTTACTTTCCTCTGATGTTGGAAGTAGGGTAACCAATTCAACCAGGTTTACCCAGGACTTTCCTGGTTTTAGCACTGAAAGTCCAGTATCCCGAAAACCCTTCATTCCTAGGCAAACTGGGATGAAGTCATCCTAAGGAAATAAGAGCCAAGTGAATAAATACCCAAATACTGGGTATTTCAGTAACAAGCCATCACAAAAGTCAGTGGCTTAAAACAACTATCATTCTGCTGTTCACCATTCTGAGCTCTTGGCTGGGATCAGCTGGGCAGTTCTTCTGCTGGTCTTGCTAATGATTATCTGCATGGCTGTATCCAGCCAGGAGGGCGGCTGGAGGCTGGGCTCAGCTGGGACGCAGGGACATCTGGGCCTTGCTCCCTGTCCAAGCAATCTCATGGCCTCTCCCACGTGGCGTCTCCAAGGGGCTTTTTACAGCAGGGTAGCTGAACTTCTACCTGGTGGCACAGGGCTGCTCAGAGTGCAGAACCTGTGTGGCTTCTCAAGGCTTCGGCTTGGCACTGGCACAGTGTACTTCCACCATACCTTCTTGATAAAAGCCAGTCACAGTGCCATTTCTAGAATCAAGGTGAGGGGACTACACAAGGAGTGAATACCACAGGGCAGTCCATCGGGGGCTGTCAATGGAACAGTCTACCCCAGAGGTTCAGTGAGTGGCTCACTTGGACTCACAGGATTCAGGTGCCTGATTCACCTCTGACCTGTTTGAGGGGCCACTTGCCTTAGTCTCCCCACTCTGAGAGAGAGTTGAATACGAATGGTTTGACCATTGGTCAGAGACTTCAAGAGCTCTGTGTAGGTACAGTATAGGACAAGTTTATCCCTATTATTCTTACTTCCGCTAGGCCTACTGAGGATGGCGAATCCTTGTTAAGGTTGCCAGAAGGTTTGCAAGAAGCAACAGGTTAGGAGGCCTGGGTCTTACAATGTTGATGTGAGGCAACAAAGGCCCTGACTCCTCCAGGCAACACTTCCTGGGGAGTGAGTGCCATGCTGGGGTCTCTGCTCAGGGCAGATTACAGAGGTCACTAAAGCACAGCCCCTGGCTTCCAGGAGCTACCCTTTTCAAGGTGGAACCTCCCCCCTCCCAGTCTCCTTGTGAAGTTGAAACAAGTGTCAGCATTGGTCCCTCCGTCCTCTCCTCTCCACCTGCCTCTGACTGCAGCTCTGCACTGACTTGGTTTCCCAGTTAGCTTCCCTCGTTGGGCTGTGAGCCTCCGGATGGCAGGGCGACGTCCAGTCCTTCTTGAACACACAGAACAGATGGATGGATGGCACGCGGTGCACTCTCTGGTCCGGCTGGTCCAGCTGGACACTCCTGGGAGACCAGCCCATCACTCTTCACTTCAGAGCAGCTCCAATCCCGCTGGTTGCCACATCTCCCGGGTTTTTCCTTCCCTCTTCTCTCCTCTCTTCCCCCTTTTTTTGCAGGAAAAGAATCGGGGCCCCACTCATCCTCCCCCAACACAAACTCTGCCTTAAAAGAACCCCTGAGCTGCCTCTGGGCCCAGGACTGCTGCTTGCCTTGCTTCCCTTTCTCCTCCCAACCTCCTCTTCCATCACTGTGGGCACTATCTGGGCATTCTGACTTCTGGCTTCTTCCCTCTGGTTTTAACGCCACCCCGCCCCGTGTAACCGCCAGGCCCGGCGCGTCCCGCCTCCGCTCTGTCGCTTTAAGCAGGTCCCCGCCGCCGCGCCCCTCCCTCACCCCTCCTGGGGCTCGGCTGCTCCTCGCCGACTCTCCTGCTCCTCCTCTCCTCCTCCTTCTCTCCCGCCCCTCCTCTCCTCCTCTTCTTCCTCTCCCGCTCCTCCTCTCCTCCTCCTCCTCTCCCGCTCCTCCTCCTCCTCCTCTTCCTCTTCCTCCTCCTCTCCCGCTGCTCCTCACCGCCGCCCGCTCTGCATCTCGCAGCCTGCCCGGACCCGCAGCCATGGCCGACATCAAGACGGGCATCTTCGCCAAGAACGTCCAGAAGCGGCTCAACCGCGCGCAGGAAAAGGTCAGAAGCGGGCGGCGGGGCAGGTGGCAGAAGCCGAGGGCGCAGCGGCAGGGCCGAGCCGGCCGGGGAGCGGGAGGCCGGGCGGCGGCGCCGCGGGGCCGGGGTCGCGGGGACTGCCCACTGCCGCGGCGACTGCAGCAAGGCGGCACCCGGCGCTGCGGGGACCGGGCCGGGGGCGGGAGGCCAGGGGCGCGCAGACCCTGTCCCCAGAGGCGCGGAGTCTGCCCGAGACTCCCCGCCCCCTCGTCCCGCGCTCTCCCGGGCGGGCGCCGGCACGAGCAGTCGCAGGTGCGGCCGGTCGCCCGCAGTCCCCGAGCTGAGCGCGTCTCCCTCCCGGCGCCCGCTCCCGGCTCGCCCGCAGGCGGCTGGTGCGGACGCGGCCCGCAGGTCCAGGCGGGAGGTTGCGGCAGCCGTCCTTCCTGCGGGGGGATTCCCTGGCTACTGGAGTGCAGCAGAAGCGAATGATTTAGCGCAGAAGCCATCCCCAAATCTCTGGATCAGTAGGGCTGATGGCGAAAAAACAAGGCTTTAATACAGTGCTGTGGAGTGAATCCTGGAGTTCAAAACAGAGATCTAGATGCACACTTTTTTTTCTTTCTTTCTCTGTCGCTCTCTTTTTAAATCTGTGTGTGTGTGTCCTTTTTGATGCCAGTGTCCTTCTCTGGAAGGTCAGAAATAAATATGACCTGAACCTAACATTTCTTCTCTACACATTTCTGCACGAAGGAGGGTGTTTTATTGCATTAAAAAAAAAAAATCTGTATTGCTTGGATTGAATTCTCTGGTGCTTTACAAGCCTCTCAGCGATTTGGCCACAGTAATTTATTTTTCTCTCCCGGAGATGGGCACAAACGAATCCCAGGTCCATACCAAGCACAGCCCTGAGCAGCTGGAGAGGAATTGTACCAGGCACTGGACTTGCTGGCTTCTCTTGCCAGCCCCGAGGTCTTCATTTGTGTCCCAAGCAAAGGGCATTCATATTGTAGCTTAAGCTCTGTACTTGAAAATGAAGACCTGCCAGTGAGCCCCATGGTTTGTGTCTGTTGAACTGTGTTCTCTTTCACGTGGCAGTATTTTCCATCCCTGGGATTCTGGGTGTTTAGTGTTTTCCTGGAAGTCAGATTTGCTGCGTTGCTCACTATGACAGTGAATTTCCCTCTCAGACCCAGGCTCAGGCTGCCCCCCAAGTCCCACTGACCCCGAGGAGCTGAGCAGAAGGGGGCACTGATGCCTTTGCTTGTCTCCAGGCCAGAGGCCAGTGCCTGCCTCTAGTCCCTCCCACCACACATGCACACTCTCAATGCAGTAAGAGGATTGTATTTCTTTTAATATCTACCCCAGCTCATCCTGAACTAACGTGATCCTCCTCCTGCTGCTCCTTCAGCAGCTGAATTAGCAAGGCCTCCTGCCCCCTCCAGTCCCTGCTTACTTGTCCAGAAACTAGCCATGATCTGCTGGGATCCCAGCCAGGTTTTGTCATCATTTTTCCATATTTCATTTTACCCACTTGTAGGTGTTCCTCCCTGCTGCCCCTTTCCAAGTAATTACTTGAATCTTTGGTCTGAAGCTTTTCATTGAATCCACTATTCCTCCATGAGAGAATTTAGTGATACAGTCTGCCTTTTCAAGTATCAAATTATTTCATAATCTAGGTCACCAGCTGTTAATATGCCAAAAATAAATGAAAAGAAAGTGTAATCTGTCTTACACAGCATTCAAGCCCTTATGAATTGTTGAAAACTCACTTTTTCATTATTAAGGTCAAGTGTGTATTATGGTTGCAGTTGGGGATGGTGGTTACTCTTCTATGGTTCTTTGGGAGTGGAAGTCTAAGGGAGGCTTGTACATGGCTTCAAGTGTCCAATTTTTTTTTCCTGGGGAAAGTTACTGATGAAAAGTGCCTGTTGTACCTAGTTTAGGGGGTTAGGTCACCAAGGGGCTGAGAGTATGGGTTCTGCCCCCAGGTAAGTTCTGCTCCCTTCCTGAGCCTGTGTAGCACAAAGAGAAGAGAGCTTGTGGGAATCCAGGTTAGGCAGCCCAGCCCAGCGCAGACAGAAGCTACTGGAGAATGGAAAGCACTGTATGTTGCTGTTGCAGGCTTCATTAGACGTCTCCTCCAATGATTCCTTCTTTTTGCATCTTCAATCTCTTCCTCTTCTCCAATGCACAGACGCTCCATCACGATAACTGTACGCCATGTATGTTCTTGAGACCCTTTGCTCCTTGTTTTTACAACCAAATTTTCTCAAAAGAGAGTCCACTTCCTTGATTTATATCGTCTGTGCTCCACCTAACAGCTTGCATGCATTTTGGCTCCAGATCCATTGACTGAAACTACTCGTGGAAGTGTCTTATGGGTTTTTATGAATTTAAAATGCATTTTTTAAAATTGAAAGTCTGTGAAGGTTCACTGGAGAGAGTGAAATATACATATAAGTGAAAAAAACCCACCAACAAAATAAGACACTCATAATTCAACCACCCGGAGATTTCACTATCATTTGATGTGTATCCTAGTAGATCTCTTTCCATATGAATAGGTATATATTGATACAACAAAAACAGGCCCATAGTTTAGTAACCTGTTTACTTCATTTAATAATCATGAACATTCTTCAATATATGTACATATTTTTCATCTCTCTCTCTCTATATATTTTGGCAAGGAAGACCAGCCCTGAGCTAACATCCGTCGCCAATCCTCCTCTTTTTGCTGAGGAAGACTGGCCCTGGGCTAACATCCGTGCCCATCTTCCTCTACTTCATATGGGATGCTGCCAGGGCATGGCTGAGAACCAGTGGGTCGGCGGGCGCGCGGGATCCGAACCGCGAACCCCGGGCTGCCAAGCGCGGACTAAACCGCTGCGCCAGCGGGCTGGGGGGACCCTCATCAATATTTTAAATGACTGAACGGTATTGGAATGTATGGATTTTAATGAACTCCCTATTTTTGGACATTCAGTTTCCAATGTTTATGTATATAAACACAAATCAGTGAGAAAACTTGTAGAGAAAATGCTTGCACACACCCATATCTCCTTAGATAAATTCCTAGAAGAATTAGAGCTAAATTGCCTTTTGGAAAGGTTGTATCAATTTGCAGGCTCACTGGCAGTTCATGAGACGTTTGCTGATACAGGATAATAAAATTTAAAGCAATCTTTAAATATGTCATTGGAAAAAATTAGCTCCTATTTGTTTCATTGGTTTGATTTTTAAAAACTGAACATTATTTTTTGCATTCCTGTTTTTTTCACTTGCTAATTGGTGTGTTTATATTTTTGCCCATTTTGTGTGGCATCTCCATCTTGTTATTTGTAAGGGCAAAAACTTTATAAATCCTAAAGGTTATAAATATTCTTTCTTTCTTTTCTGTTTACTTTTTAATTTTTTGATGATTTTTTTCTGCTATAGAGAATGTTTATATTATGTTTATGTTTATATTATGAATATCTGCTTAAATCTATTGATTGGTTTTCTGTGGTTTCTCTTTTGAGTGTTGGATTAGTCAAGATGCTGCCACTTGTATCAGAGAACTCAATTCAAACTGGCTTGAGGAAAAATAAATTTAATTACTAAAAATAAAGATATGGTTCTTGCACATATAAATTTAAATGAGGTTTTAATATGTAAATATGTATTTGTGCCTGTGTGTTTTATATGTATGAATTCATCTGATTCTATGAGGTAGGTACTATTACTGTCCCCATTTTGTAGATGAGGGAGAGGCTAAGTGACATGCCCAAGGTCACACAGTAAGTAGTAAAACCGAAGTTTGAACCCAAGCAGTCCGGTGCTTTCCCTTTACACGGTACTGCCTCTTATAATTATGAAAAGGGCAGGGGTAGAAAAACTTCAGACTTACATGGAACCAGGGGCTCAACCACAGATATCAGGGCTCAGGTGCCTTCTCCCGTCTCTCATCTCCGCTGTCCATTCTGTCAGCCCCATTCTTGGGCAGGTTCTTCTCTCTTGGTGGCAAGATGGCTGCCAGCAGCTCTAGGCAAGAGCACGTTTTTCCTTCACCATTTACAGAGAATTCCTCAGAATGGCTCTCATTGGCCCAAATTGGGCCTTGTGCCTATCCCTGGAGGAAAAAAAATTTCTCTGGCCAAGGGCCAGGATCATAGGTTGGATTGGGCCAGAATCACAAGCTACTGCTAAAGCTAGGATGGAGAAATCCCCCCTGGACCATGTGGACTAATGGTGGAGGAGAAAGGAAGATCAGAGTGCAGAAGGTGGAATGGATGCTGTGCTGGAAAAATAAAAAGTATCCACTGAGTCGTACTTAAAAGGCCTTCTCTGTCTCATGTTTATATAAATAATCACATATTTAATAATTTATAGTTTAATATTTGTTTAAATTTCCTGTCAAATTCATATATGCACAGTTTAAAAAATCAAATATTAGTAAAAGGCTTATTATGAAAAATAGTGGGCACCTATCCTCCCTCTCCTCAACCTCCAGTGTTGTTTCCTCAGAGGCAGCTCTTAAAAATATGCTTATATAACTACTTCTTGATCTGTCTTTTCATGCTTGGTGAAGATAGGTAAAGATTTAGCTCTCTTACATTCATCCTTCTACTTCCACATCCCCCAGTCATATATTTTAGCAAAAATTGTTGATTGCTGAGGATTATATTTAAAAAATCAAAGTATAATTTTCATTGAATAAAGTATACAAATCTCAAGTATTCAGCTTGGTGAATTTTTATGCATAGGGATATCTGCCTAGCTAGTACCTGGGTCAAGTTATAGAGCATTTCTATCATACCAGATACCCATCATCCCTCATGCCTCTCCTGTTCTTTGTCTTTTTATGTTTATACCTTTTTAATTCCTTTACTGTCATTTCCCTGATGAACATCTCTTCTTGTACTTATTGGTTTGATATCTTTTTTCGTGAAATGTCTGTTAAAGACTTTTGCATATGTTTTTTATTTGGGCTGCTTGTCATTTTATTATTGATTTGTAGTTCTTTATATATTCAAGGTATGAGTCCTTTGTCAGATAGACATTTTGCAAATATTTTCAGAAAGTGGTTTGCCATTTTACTTTCTTAATTGTGCCTTTTGATGAGCTGAAGTTTAAAATTTTTATCAAGTCTTATCCGAGGATTAAATTTTTCATTCAGCTTTCTGTTTTCCCTGGAGTTAATAATTGCCTTTCCCCCCCACCATGTACTTATCTTTCTATGAACTATTTAGAACTGTTTATTCTGACTTCATCATATCTGTCAAATCCCTATCGATATTATTTTCAGAGTTTCGATATATCAGATAATGTAATTGTTCTGTTTTCTCTAACTGAAGTACCTTCCCCCTGCTCCCTCCTTTTGGAGCCTTTGCCCTTATGCTGTAATCTGGGCTGACTTTTTTTCTAGGCCTGCTACATAGCTGTCATCCTGGGTCTTTCCCAGGATGTTGGGGTCAAGGAAAGGACTTGAAGGCTCATTTATTTTATATCCACAAGCTTTCAAACAGTCCCCTGTTGTCAGTGTTGTGCTTCCTCCTCACTTTCTGCAGTGCTTGATTGCACCAGGTTCTAAGCCTCAGTGTGTTTGTGTGTGTGACTGTGCACACAAAAATTGGCTGCTTTTTCATTTGTTGCCCTGTATAGGCACTTTTTTTTGTAGCTTTCTCTATTCTGCTGAGTTGTTTCCATTCTTCCATCCTCTTTTCTGCTTCTATAAAATGTATTGAACTCTCTTATCCACTAGTGATGCCTGCCCTGTTTTTGCCCTTGTATGCTCATACCTTTTTTATTCCTGTACTGTCATTTTTGTTGGGTTTTGGGAAGAGATGGAAATAAAAACTTTCAGTCATTCTGTCTGTTTATCCATAAGCCTTTTTACTTAAATATTTAATCCCTCTTGGATTTATTTTTTTCTGTCCATATTTTTCTGTTTGTGAAATCCAGTGACATTTATTTGGTCTTAACCCTCTTTGACCTCTATGCAATATTTAAATTGGCAGAGAGCTTTAAACATTTTTTAACATTTAAACATTTTTTTAACATGACTCTAGTGAGCAGGGAAACTTTTGGTATAATACTAACCTCTTTAGGCATTGGTTTTTTGTTTTTTATTTAATAAGGGAGTTACATTATTTAAATTCTGAGGATGTGTCCAGTTTGATATTCTTTGTGCCAGTTTATCTGACCCAAGTGGTTATTATATGATAGTCTTAGGTGCAGTTTTTTTTCATGCGTTATATCTTCCCAACTAAATTGTAGATGCTTGAGGACAAGGACCAAAAGTCTTGTGAATTGTATATATTCAGTGATAATGTATTGATTTGACTTTCTACATTCTTGCTTGTTTGTATCCCACCCTGCAAACACATTGTCCTTAGAGCATCTTTCCACGTTATTCTTTCTCTGACTTTTGTGAAATTATCATAAGGGCTTATCTGTGTATCACTGTCATTTGCTCTTACCTTTTGTGAAGGCAGTACATCAAATAAAATTGTCCTTATGGGTTCTGCACATGGTAGGAACTCCATCAATATTAGGTTGAACTGTGCTAAATTGTCATTTTTGTAAGTCAAACAGTCAAATATTGGTAGAGTCATGTGGTTCAACCCAATATTGATTGTGTGATATGGCAAGAAAAACAATGTGGTCTCCTTCTGTGTGCCTAATTATGTGACGTTTGTGGTTTGTTTTGAATTGTTGCCTTGCTGATGCTCACAGTGAGGTTTGTTCTCAAAGAGAAACGTGGATGACATTTGTGTGTGCATGTGTGTGTGTGTATGTAAATAGAATGGGAGAAGGAAGACCCTGCTGTGTTTGGGAGATTCTTTCCATGGGGCCCAAGGCCTTGTCTGTAGACGAGTAGCTGTGTGACTGTTTTACATCTGAGGACACTTTGGAGACTGAGTCTCTGAGGCAGTCCAAGGTTTCTCCCTTTAAGATCATCTGAAGACTTTCTTGTTGCCTGCTTCTATTTTGTACAAACTTAGACCTTCGCTTCCACTAAGATAATTTCTCTGGCTGTATTAGAAACTGCCAGAATTAAAAATAACACTTATGGGGACATTCTTGACAGAGTAAGTTTTCCTTATTCCATTTTTTTTTTTACACACAAACACACATATACTCATGCATCTTTCTTTCTCCAGGAATGAATGCAATAGGGAATCACAACTGTAGGACCTCAGATTTTGACATTAGTAAAAGTTACCATTCTCCTTTACAAGATAGCATATTGTGTGTGTGTGTGTGTGTGTGTGATTCATAAGTCATAATTTAAAAGTCAGCTTATCTCTGGACCAGTACAACTTAAAATCCTGAAATATTTGTATAAATAACATGGTCCACTTTACTTAGGGTATAAAATTACAACCCATTTCTTTGAATATTCCAATTAAATGATTCCAACATCCCATCCCATGTGTCATGAGAATCTCTTACTCCTCCCAAGACAGGAGTCCCTGTCTTGTGATAAGTTCAGAAACCCTTTGGGGGAGTTTCCCCTCTCTAAAAGAGTCAGTGATTTTTACTATGGCCTCATGGAAAAGGGTCCCAAAAGGGAGTCCAGTATTCAGATGTCACTCTTGTGCCCTGGGTGAGCACTGCAGTGAACAAGGAACACAGTGCCCTCACTGATGGTTCTCACAGTGAGCACAGGGGCCGGAAATCTTTCTCTCCAGGGTGATACTCAACTGTGGTCACTCTGTGCCATGGCATGCCTGAGCTCCAAATGTCTGAGCTCTTTGTCAATGGGCTTATCATTTCCAAATATTCTTGCACACGTACACACATGGATCCTCCAGTCCAAGATTTCCCACGATGCCAAGGTTCCTAGGTTAGGAAAGATTTAATATTGGCGAACACTTATTATCCATCTCATTCCATTCCACTCCACCCTATTCCATTTTTAAGGAAATGCTCATGGGGACATACCAAATTGATTTCAAGCCTGCAATTTAAAATACTATCCTAGAGGATCTCCAGCATCCTTTCCTATAAGTTGACTTTCTTTTGGGCCACTTCAGTCCATTCAAGGATGTATGAATGTGTGTATATGTGTGTGTGTGTGTGTGTGTGTGTGTGTGTGTATGATTAAGTTTCAAACAAAAAATATTGTGAAGCATTTTGGGAGGGGATTAGTAGAGAAGGGAAAGAGTATTAAAAAAAAATGATATGTTCTGACTTTTTAAAGTCTGGGAATTTCCACTTTACTGTTCAAACACGATATTTTATTTTTCTAGCCATTTACACTAGGGGCCATCTGAGTAGAACTCCTGAGGAAATCAGTGGGCCGGTGGGCTTCTGTGAAGGGGATAACAGATGTAAATATTTCTTGTGTTGCAGATAGAATCTTCCAGACATTCCCAATATTGGCTAATATTTAAATAATAACAGTGCCATCATCACAGAGTTCAAGGAATTTACCCATGAAAGGATATGATAAGACTATATATATAGCATTATGCAAAACTAAAATGATAGTAGTCACGATTTCCTGAGAACACATCCATGGGCCAACTTTTAATATAGAAATGCTGAAACTTCATTCTTATTGATTCAAATTCTAAATTTAAGTGTAGTACTCAAGTAGATGTATTTCCTGAATATTTATTGAGCGAATCTCTTATTAGGAATGATGTAGGATAAAGCCAAGGATAGGATCTTAGTTCTGAAATATTTTCTATGCTATAGACAGATATCAATTTTGATTACTCTGAAGCTCCTTAGAAGAGATATACATAAATCCGAAAACCAACATTTTGGTCATTTTCATCTTATTCTCATATAGTTATATATGGTTGAAAGTTTAGTTCATAAGTGGGAAGAACCTGCATATATTTATATCTATATATTTTTCTCTGTCTTAAGGTGCCTATAATGATTTAATAAAATACATATAGGCCCATGCATAAATGTACTTTTGTTATGGCACCTAACACTCATTGAGTAAAGAATGCTAAATTTAGGGGCCACCCGGTGGCGCAGCGGTTTAGTCCGCGCTTGGCAGCCCGGGGTTTGCGAGTTCGGATCCCGGGTGCCCGCCGACGCACTGCCTGTCAGCCATGCTGTGCTGGCGTCCCATATAAAGTGGAGGAAGATGGGCACAGATGTTAGCCCAGGGCCAGTCTTCCTCAGCAAAAAGGGGAGGATTGGCAACAGATGTTAGCTCAGGGCTGGTCTTCCCCACAAAAAACAAAACAAAAAAAGAATGCTAAATTTATATACTCTAATAGTTATGCATTCTTTTGTGAAGTCAATTTGATAGAATTCATTCACTCATTTAGAGTCTTTTATTAAGAATCTAATGCACTTGCTAGATACTCGTAATGTAGCAGTCAGCAAAGCATCCTGGTTGAGCATACAGACCAGCAGGAGATGGAAGAGAGATAAACCTTTGAACCTAATAACTATATAGTTATTAATGAAAATCATAATTAAAAATGCTGTGAGGGAAAAAACCAGTTTCTTATGTAACTAGGGAACTAACCTAGAGTGAGAGGATTGGACACACCTACCTAAAGAAGGTAGAGTTTAAGCTAAGATCCTAAGGATGAGGTGCAGCCATCCAGACAAAAGGAGCGGGTAAGAGTGTGGTGACTGTAGGAGTCAGGGAGCATTCCATATGTCAGACTCTTTGCCCTTATTCATTGGACATAAATAAGAGATGTAGAATACAGATATCAGAATCGACTGTTAGTATTGGTCTTGTAAATGATCTCTTCTACCATTTGCATATTTAATGAGGCAAAGTGGACCCTAATTGGGATGGTCCTGCTGTAATAGCAGTCCTTCTTTTGTGTGATCAGATTTTTACCCTCATGTGTTGAAGGGTCCTTCTGGGGCAAAGATCCGCTTGACACAGAGGCAGGACATTGGTTCAGAGCTGACTCACCCTCTGAATTATTGTTGCACAAATACCCCTTTGTACAACAGCAGTAAACTCCAATCCAATCTGCTTTCATGAATTTGTAGGGTCGCTTATCTTAAACCATCAGAAATTTGAAATAAAAATGAAAGCCCTCATAAAATTCTTGAATGTCACATACCTAGAAATATTAGTTTGTCTTTGAAAGTTTGATTGCACTTGGATTCCCAACAATTAATGAGAGAGAGGCAGAACAGAGAGAGCACACATGGTTAAGGTTGGCACCAACTTGACTTAATTATGTTGTGGGCATTGATTTGATTATTTTGCAGTCAGTGGTCTTGAATTTAGGAATAATCTGTTTGAGGTGATTTGCAGCTTAGAAAGAATCTTAAATTTGGAAGAATCTTTTGTAGCAGACAGTCTCTTCCATTATTAGTGGTGGCTAACAGTTGAATAGTATGGATGGTCCAAGTCTTGGAAGGATCTCCCATTTTGTGGTAGCACAGCCTAGAATAGTGTGATACCTTTCACATGCCCTGTAATTCCTCAGTATTTGAGACATCTGTACAAGAACTCTTGCCTCTTTAACCTACATATTTCTTTTTTTTTTTTTTGGTGAGGAAGATTGGCCCTGAGCTAATATCTGATGCCAATCTTCCTCTTTTTTGCTGAGGAAGATTGGCCCTGAGCTTACATCTGTGCCCACCTTCCCCTATTTTGCATGTGGGATGCCACCACAGTATGGGTTGATGAGCGGTGTGTAGGTCCACGCCCAGGATCCGAACCTGTAAACCCTGGGCCACCGAAGCAGAGCACACAAACTTAACCACTATGCCACTGGGCCAGCCCCTAACCTAAATGTTTCTATAGCAAAATATCAACTTGTCTCCTCTCTGTTCAGTGGATTCTTCTCTGAGTCTCTAGGAAAAATATGTCCAGATTTTTCTTCCCACTCTTCTAGGAAATGCTTGTGACCATGGGGACCAGTAGCATTCCAAAACAATGGGTTGAGGGGCTGGCCTGGTGGTGTAATGGTTAAGTTTGGCCCACTCTGCTTTGGTGGCCCAGGGTCTACAGGTTCGGATCCTGGGTGCAGATCTACACCGCTCATCAAACCATGCTGTGGTGGTGACCCACATACAAAATAGAGGAAGATTGGCTCAGATGTTAGCTCAGGGACCATTTTCCTCAAGCAGAAAAAAGAGGAGGATTGGCAACAGATGTTGGCTCAGGGCCAATCTTCCTCACCGCCCCCCTCCCCAAAAGCCCCAAAAGCAATGGGTTGGGAAATGAGAAGGCTTTCCTGGAGAGCTATATTGGCCCATAGTTGCTCCTGTTAGGCATAGAGATGAATCTAGAAATCAAGTACCTCCAGGGTAGTGTTTTCTCAAAGTGTAGTCAGGAATATTTGGGGAGTGTGAGTTAAAATGCAGATTACTGGGCCTAGTTACAAACTTACCAGAATCTCTTAAGTGAGACTTGGGAATAGGCATATTTAATAATTAATAATAATAATAATTAATATGCAGGTTCCTCAAAGGCTTAATTACTTAATGAAGTTTGCCAAGCACACTGCTTTAGGGAAGGGAATTTGGTTGAGATTTTGTGGTGGTTATGAGCTCCTAGGTCCACTTCAGGGTTATAATACGGACAGTAAGGCTTTCTACCAACCAGTGATGATAAATTTATGTCCACTGTAATAAAAAGAGAAAGGTGAAAAGCAGTGCCTCATGGAATGCTTACAACATACCCTTGTGCTTAAAATAGGCTACTTAAATTTCAAAGAAATCAGTCACTTTTGTGGGGGCCAAATTGGAATGTTTCATCAAGAGCCAAATGGCTTCCTTGTTAGGAATGTTGTAAAGCATGGAAGGTTGGAACCTGTGTAATCAGATTCTGTGAAAACCATTATAATTTCAGAGTAATGCTGGTGAATGCATCAATCGCAAAAAGTAGAAATACTAGACTAAAAAACTGTTGCATATTTTTGTTAAGTAACAGAAGGAGATGTGATGAGTTTGGGAGATTTATTTATAATTACATTGATTTTGTCTGTTTTATTATGGAGTGAGTAGTAATGAGATTGCTTGAAGTGTCTCGTAGGGGGTGTGGTCAAAACTCAGGATGATTTTCGTCTCCTGTGGAAGAAGCCCATTTGTTAGGAACTAGACTGTTAGATTCTAAGTTTCATTTTCTTCAAGTATTTTGTTGAGGATTTTTCGTCTGTATTCTTAACAGATATTGTTTTGCAGTTTTCTTTTCTTGTGATGTTTTTGTCTGGTTTTTGTATATGAATAATAATGGCCTCAAAGAATAAATTGGGAAGTGGCCCCTCTTCTATTTTTTGGAAGAGTTTGTGAAGGGTTGGTGTTAATTCTTCTTTTAATATTGGTAGAATTCACCAGTGAAGCAAGCTAGACTTGAGTTTTTTATTTGTGGGAAGTTTTTTGATTATTAATAAAATCTCTTTACTGTTTTAGGTCTATGCAGATTTTCTATTTCTTTTTGAGTCACTTTTGGTAGTGTGTGTTTTCTAGGAATTTTCCATTTCATCTAGTTTGTTTATCTAATTTATTGGCATGCAATTGTTCATAATATTCCTTTACATAGTAGTATTCTTTTTTATTTCTGTAAGGTTGGTTGTAATGTCACCTGTTTCATTCCTGATTTTAGTAAATTCGGTCTTCTCTCTTTATTTCTTGATCAGTCTAGCTAAAGGCTTGTCAATTTTGTTAATCTCTTCAAAGAACCAACTTTGTTGGTTTCATTGATTTTTCTCTATTTCTTTTATGTTCTCTATTCTATTTATTTACATTGTAATCTTTATTTTTTCCTTCTATTTGCTTTGGGTTTAATTTGTGTTTAGTTTAACATGGAAAGTTAGGTTATTGATTTGACATTTTCTTTTTTAATGTAGGTGCTTAACAGCTCTAAATTTCTTATTAAGCATTGCTTTAACTGCATCCCATGTGTGTTTTAATTTTCATTTATCTCAAAGTATATTCCAATTTCACTTATGATTTCTTCTTTGATCCATTGATTATTTAGGAATGTGTTATTTCCACCTATTTGTTAAATTTCCCTTGTTACTGATTTCTAATTTTATTCAATTGTAGTTGGATAACATACTTGATGTGTTTTAAGTCCTTTTAAATTTATTGAGGGTGGGAGGTGGTCAAAAGGTACAAACTTCCATTTATTAGATAAATATATAAGTTATGGGAATGTAATGTATGTTAATAATACTGTAGATCTTAACTAAACTTATTGTGGTAATTATTTCACAACATGTACATATATCAAGTTATTACGTTGTACATCTTAAACTTATACAGTGTTATATGTCCATTGTATCTTAATAAAACTGGAAAAAAATAAATTTATTTAGGCTTGTTTTATAGTCTAACATATGGTCTATCCTGGAGGGTGTTCCATGCACACTTGCGAAGAATTGTAGTCTGCTGTTGTTGAGTCAAGTGTTCTATAGATGTGTGTTAGGACTGCTTAGTTTATAGTGTTGTTCAAGTCTTTCTATTTTCTTCAACTATTGTTTTTGAGTTGTCTATTCTTCCCTTCAGTTCTGTCAGTTTTTGATTCATGTATTTTGGTGAACTTTTATTAGGTGTGTAAATGTTTATATTTGTTATATCTTCTTCATGAATTGACCTTTTTGTCACTATAAAATGTGCGTCTAGTAACAATTTTTGTCTTAAAGTATATTTTGTCTGATATTAGTATAGCCACTCCAGCTCTCTTTTGGTTACTGTTTGCATGGTATATTTTTTCCATCCTTGTACTTTCAACCTACTTGTGTCTTTGAATCTGAGTTGTGTCTCTTTTAGACAGTATATAGTTGGATCATAATCTGTTTTGCCAATCTCTGCCTTTAATTGAAGTGGTTAATTTATTTGCATTTAATGTAATTATTGATAAAGTAGAATTTATGTGTTTATCATTTATATCTTATTTATTTTTGTTCCTCAATTCCTCATCACTGCCTTCTTTGTATTAAATGGATATTTTCTAGTATGCCATTTTAATTCCCTTGTTATTTCTTTTACTATATTTTTTGAATAATTTTCTTAGTGGTTTCCCTGGGACTAAAATTAACATCTTAATTTTTAATAATCTAGTTCAGATTAATGCTAACTTAATTTCAGTAGTATACAAAACCTTGCTCCTAATAGCTCCCATTTTTTCTCCCCTCTTTTGTGCTGTCATTATCAAATTATATCTTTATAAGTTGTATGTCCATCAACAAGATTTATAATTATTGCTTTATGCAATTGTCTTTTAAATCAGATAGGATTAAAAAATGAGTTATAAAAAAATCCATTTATACTGTATTTTACCTTTACCTATGCAATTATTATGTGTTTTAAAATATACTTTTCTTATGAAATGGACTTTATTAAGTAGTAATTAGCTCATTTCCCCATTTTTAAGACTAAAGCAAGATTGTAGCAGGAGATATCTAGTGTTAGCACGTTTATTAAATATAACTGGCTAAAAAATATAAAGAATTAGCCTTTAGTTTTATTGTAAATGAATGTATACCTACATTCTGTTAGACTGGATTATTGAGAAGAGGTTTCAGACTTCTCTTAATAGTTTTACAGTTCTGTGGTTAGGAGCTATTAAGTATTACTTAAGACTTAAAATATATGCAACATTTTATGCTTTTTTTTTTCTGGGTCCCCATAGCTTTTATCAGGTTCGCAAAAAGATCTGTGACCTTTAAATACCAATGAATCTAAAGTATTTAGGGACTCTTTTTGTTTAAATATTTCCACAAAACTTCTGGAAGAGGAGGAAGGAGAATGAAGTCATTGGTGGATGCTAGAACTACTGGCCCCCAGGCAGCCAGTACAGTTTGTTCTGGTTTTGGTCGCGTTCTTTGCCCCTGGAAGACTCAGATTATCTGGGTCCCTCAAGATCAGCCTAGCTATGGTGATTATTTCGACATGGAAGTGTGATACATGCCCTCCATGACTCCAGATTCCTCATCACACATGTTTAAAAGAATTATTTTGATCTGTTATTTAAGGGATAATAAAATTTCTTAAATTAATTTAGCCTTCAAGTCACTATAGCCTACCTTTTTCCATTGTCCATCCCATGGCAACTAGAGATCTGTATGTAGAGGTGGCCCAGGTAAATGATGACGGACTTTCTGTTAGAGGTGACCAGTGAGAAGTCTACATTTATCTCCAGAGCGCGTTTGATGAGGCCCTGTAGAGTTTGGGTATAGAGCTACCTCTTTGGGGTAACATGGTAACACTCTTGACTCTCCTCTCATCACTAAAGACCCTACTTCCTCAAGTTGAAAGAGAAAGACTATCTGCATGTATGTATGTGTGTCTATGCATGTATGTTTTTTTGAAACTTTTAGAATGAGGTATGATATGCATGTACTAAGTTACAAAAATCTTAGACTTGATAAAATTTTACATATATATGTATATATATGCAAAATGTGACCTGTTACTGCCACTCAGATGAAGCAAAGAGCATTTCTAGAACCCAGTAGGCTCCCCCATGCCTCTTCCAAATTAATACTTCCTCTCCTCTGCTCACTTCCTCCTACCTGGTATCAGCTATTCTGATTCTATTCTCATAGGTTAGTTTCACCTGTTTTTTAAATTTGTGTAAGTGGAATCATACAGTGTGTACTCTTTTGAGTCTTATTTCTTTCACTCATCATAATATATATGATTCATCCATGTTGCTGTGTGTAGGCGTTCATTCTTTTTTATTCATGAATAGTATTACACTGTACAATATCCCATAATTTGTTTATCCATCCTCCATTTGATAGGAAGTTGGTTTGTTTCTGGTATTTGGCTGTTATACATGTCTTTTGCTGGACAAAACCACTAATTTCTCCTGGGTTAATACCTAGGCATAGAATTACTGATTCTTTATGGTAGGCATTATTTAGCTTTAGGAGATAGTACCAAACAGTTTTCCAAAGCGACAGACCAAATTTACACTTCCATCAGCAATTGTGAGAGTTTAGAAAGCCTGTATCTTCAAAGATAAGTTTGATGTTGCAAATTGAGTTGTATTTGTTCACTGCTATATCTGCATAGGACTTGTATTGTTTAATGAATGAATGATTTTATCTTTATATAGTTTACACATAATCATAGGAACATTTCTCTCTCAAGAACCTGTCAACATACTGTGTTTAAATTAGGTGGTGGAGTGGTCACCATTTTTAATTCACACTACAACTCACATGTGCAGAGGGAATGTACAGATGGTCCCTGTGTGGATAGGGCATGGGGGTGGAGGATTGTGGTACAAAAAGTCTTCTGGAGCAAGGGTTCTTTGGTGTGCTGTATTCAGCCTCTTGTCCTCTGGGAGCTGTGTCTCTGGCCCACGTGAATGGCTTTCTCTGCAGGTGTATGTGGTTCAGTAACTTATGACCTACATCTCTGGGCTCAAGCAAGGCCCATTGGCATGGCATGCTCCAACTGACTCAGCCTCACCTTGGTTTCTGCTGGCACTGTACCTTCCTCTGCCATCTGGCTGGACTGACACTGGGCTCTGATCCCCAGCCCTTGCTATGGAGTCACGTGGCCACTGCCACAGCAGCCTGCCCCCTCTTCCAATCTGGTGAGTTTCCCAGCCAGACTCCCAAGTAACTATGCATTCACTACATGAGTATCAAGGGCGGCCTGGGGAATCTAAACTTCAAGGTGTCTTTCACCTGGTTGCGTTGTGCAGCCACAGTGATGTCGCTGTGCCCTGGGTTGGTGAGTAGGGCAGGTGGAGATGTGATCTTTCTAGCGTTCTCAGCGGGATGTAAGGGGGCTGAAGCTCTCCTTTGACCTTGACATTATCCTCACTCCAAAGGGAGGAGAGGGGAAAATTGGGATGCATTTTTCTTCCACCTCTTTTTCTCTTCTCTGTTGAGGGGAAGACTTTCCTCTTCATTCTGTTGTATCCTCCTGCCACAGAGTTTGCCAGGCTGTCATGGATGAAGGTGGCATCTTCATTCCACTTTGGGAGTGAGGACTCTATGAGCTGGGCTTTATTTCCCTCCTTAGCATTTGATTTCCTAAAGAGAGAAATGAAGGATTATGGGAAATTTGCACTCAAGGCATCTTAATTCTTGTGCTCAGTCTAGTTTGCATTCAGAGTTGGGTGCTTTCTATTTGTTAGACACTATTATGAGCAATTTACATGTGCTAAGTCATTTAACCCTCATAGTAAACCTATGAAGTAAGTGTTATTATTATCCCTAGTTTACAGATGAGGAGACTGAAGTGCAGAAAGGAAAAGGTTAGGCTGTTTGCTTGAGATTACTTAGCCAGTTAAGTATGGGATTGGGATTGATTTTAAAAGACTGATTCCAGAGAGCACATGTTTTCTGAAATGACTGAAAACTTTGCTGTGAAAATTTCTTTTCATCAGATCTGGTGATGTTGTTCTGCAGTGTTGAGTTGAGAAAATGTCACGTCTCATGTACTGGCCGAGGGTGGGGGAGAAATTCTATGTTGTCTGATACCTGAAAAGGTTTCATTCCTTTATGAGTCATTCATTGTTTTATGTGTCATCATATTTATATTCCTGGGACCTCTCGGTTACCTTCTTCTTAGCTTTTGGATTTTATATACTGGATTTTCTTAAAGTGGGGCAAACCAATGTGACGGTTACTTGTTTGTGGTTGTATGGTAGTTTTATCTCAGCAGCTCAGACTACTTTAATGAACATGATGCTCAAAGTCCTGTGGGATCTGGGAAGGAGGCACAGGTAACTTTGGGTTTTAGTGCCTCAAAAGATGGGTTTGGAAAAATCATAGAGAATTCTTGAGCATCGAAGTTCCTTTGATTTCTTACAAGATGAACATCCTATAACATCTTTACTGCTCACCCTAAAGTTGAGCACCAGGAGAGGTAAGAGAAAGATGTGCTGCTAAATATGACCTCACAGATTGGGGAAGAGCGAGTGGAGCATGAATGTGTTTGCTCTACCAGATTGACAAAGGGCAGCTTTCTACAAAGGGCAGATTTTTCCTAAGCCAGTAGTGAGCTTGTGCATGTTCTATATCTGCTTCTTAGAAACTTGCATATACTAAAAATGCTGATTTCCTTTTAATTTAGGCTCACTTGAATAGCTCCATTTTTATCTTTCCAGAGCCTTTCAATTCAGTAAATTTTACATGCTCTATCATAGAAACTGTAGTATTGTATAACAGTTCCTATTCTTTCTCTGGGTATGTGGCAGAGATTGCAGGTTGCCCCTAGTGTCAGTTCTTCTCTTTTCGTTTGGTAACAGAACCCTAGTTTTTCCTGGGCATATGGCCATCCAGCTAAAGACAGCATTTCCCAACCTCATTTGCAGCTAGATGTGGCCACGTTTGTGGGCTCTGACCAGTGGGGAGATGAGCAGGAGGCTTGCATGTAAAACTTCTAGGTCATGATCTCAAGGGTAGGAGTTTACCTTCCACCACCCCCTGTCCGTCCCCACTGTCTGGAATATGAATGTAATGGTGAGAGATGGAGCCGAGTCCTTCGACTATGAGATGGACATCATGCCATCTCATGTGTTGAGTGTGACAGGAAAATGACATGGAAGGAGCCTGGGTCCTCCACACTGTGGGACTGCCATAACATCCTGGGCTACTTCGACTAGGATAGTTGCTTGACAGGGCAAGAGAATTCTATCTCTACAGAAGCTACTGTTTTTTGGCTTTTATTCCTGCAGCTCAACCTTTGTCCTAAGGTTTAGTTTTCTTTTTATTGAAGTATAGTTGACATACAATATTATATTAGTTTCAGGTATACAACATAGTGATTTGATATTTATATACATTATGAAATGATCACCACAAGTCTAATAGCCATCTGTCACCATACAAAATTGTTACAATATTATTGATTATATTCTCTGTGCTATACAATTACATCCCCGTGACTTATTTATTTTATAACTGAAAGTTTATACCTTTTAATTCCCTTCACCTATTTTTCCCATTCCCTCATGCCCCTCCCGTCTGGTGACCACCAGTTTGTTCTTTGCATCTATGAGTTTGTTTCTGTTTTGTTTTTTAGATTCCACCTATAAGTGAAATCATACAGTATTTGTCTTTCTCTGTCTGACTTATTTCACCTAGCATAATACCCTCTACGTCCATCACAAATGGCAATATTTCATTCTTATTTATGGCTGAGTAATATTCCATTGTATATATACACCACGTCTTCTTTATCCATTCACATATTGATGGACACTCAGGTGGCTTCCATATCTTGGCTACTGTAAATGACACTGCAATGAATGGTGCATATTTCTCTTTCAATTAGTGTTTTCACTTTCTTTGGATAAATACCTAGAAGTGGAATTGCTGGATCATATGATAGTTCTATTTTTAATTTTTTGAGGAACCTCCATACTGTTTTCCATAGTGGCTGCACGAATTTACATTCCCATCAACAGTGTACGAGGGTGCCCTTTTCTCCACATCCTCCAAGACTTGTTTTTGTTTTCTTTTTGATAATAGCCATTCAGACAAGTGTGAGGAGATATCTCTTTGTGGTTTGATTTGCATTTCCCTGATGATTAGTAGTGTTGAGCATCTTTTCATGTATCTGTTAGCCATCTGTATTTCTTCTTTGAAAAAATTTCTATTCAGGTCCTCTGTCCATTTTTTAATTGGATTGTTTTTTAATATTAAGTTGTATGAATTTATATATTTCAGATATTAAGCCCTATCAGATGTATCATTTGTAAATATCTTCTCCGATTCAGTAGGTTGCCTTTTTGTTTTGTTGATGGTTTCCTTTGCTGTGCAAAAGGTTTTTAGTTTGCTGTAGTCCCATTTGTTTATTTTTGCTTTTGTTGCCTGAAGAGACAGATCCAAAAAATATTACTAAGACCAATATCAAAAAGCTTACTGCCTGTGTTTTCTTCTAGGAGTTTTAGGGTTTCAGGTCTTACATTTAAGTCTTTAATCATTTGAGTTTATTTTTGTATATGATGTAAGGTAGTGGTCCAGTTTCATTCTTTTGCATGTAGCTGTCCAGTTTTCCCAACACCAATTGTTGAAGAGACTGTCTTTTCCCCATTGTATTTTCTTGCCTCCTTTGTTGTAGATTAATGGAGCATATAAGTATGGGTTTCTTTCTGGGCTTTCTTTTAAGTTCCATTAATCTATGTGTCTGTTCTTGTGCCAGTACCATACAGTTTTGATTACTGTAGCTTGGTGGTATAGTTTGAAATCAGAGTGTGATACCTCCAGCTTTGTTTTTCTTTCTAAAGATTGCTTTAGCTATTCAGGGTCTTTTGTGGTTCCATACCAATTTTAGGATTATTTGTTCTAGTTCTGTAAAAAATGCCATTGGTATTTTAATAGGGATTGCATTGAATCTGTAGATTGCTTTGGGTAGTGTGGACATTTTAACAATATTAATTCTTCCAATCCATGAGCATGGTATGTCTTTCCATCAATTTGTGTTGTCTTCAATTTCTTTCATCATTGTCTTACAGTTTTCTGAGTACAGGTATTTCACATCCTTGGTTAAATTTATTCCTAGGTATTTTATTCTTTTTGATGCAGTTGTAAATGGGATTGTTTTCTTAATTTCTCTTTCTGATTGTTTGTTATTAGTATATAGAAATGCAACAGATTTCTGTATATTGATTTTGTATCCTGCAACTTTACTGAATTTGTTTGTTAGTTCTAATTTTTTTTGGTGGATTCTTTTTTTTTTAATTTTGGTGAGGAAGATCCTCTCTGAGCTAACATCTGTTGCCCATCTTCCTCTTCTTTTTTGCTTGAGGAAGATTGGCTCTGAGCTAGCATCTGTGCCACTTTCCTCTATTTTGTATGTGGGTCGCTACCACAGCATGGCTTGACATGTGGTGTAGGTCTGCGCCCAGGATCTGAACCTGCAAACCTGAACCACTGGAATGGAATGCACTGGACCCAACCACTACACCACGGGGCTGGCCCCTTTGGTTGAGTGTTTAGGGTTTTCTATATACAATATCGTGTCATCTGCAAATAGTGACAGTTTTACTTCTTCCTTTCCAGTTTGGATGCCTTTTATTTCTTTTTCTAATCTGATTGCTGTGGCTAGGACTTCCAATACTATGGTGAATAAAAGTGGTGAGAATGAACATCCTTGTCTTGTTCCTGATCTCAGAGGAGATGCTTTCAGCTTTTCACTGTTGAGTCTGATGTTAGCTGTGGGTTTGTGATAGACGGCCTTTATTGTGTTGAGGTATGTTCCCACTGTGCCCACTTTGTTGAGAATTTTCATCATAAATGGATGTTGAATTTTGTCAAATGCTTTTTCTGCATCTATTGAGATGATCATATGATTTTTATCCTTTGTTTTGTTAATGTGGGTTATCGCATTAATTGATTTGCAGATATTGAACCATCCTTTCATCCCTGGGATAAATCCCACTAGATCATGATATATGATCTTTTTAATGAATTATTGAATATTTTGTTGAGGATTTTTGCATCTATGTCCATCAGGGATATTGGCCTGTAATTTTCTCTTTTTGTAGAGTCTTTGTCTGGTTTCCTCATATCAAGGTAATGCTGGCCTCATAGAATGAGATTGGAAGCATTCCTTTCTCTTCAATTTTTTTGGAATAGTTTAAGAAGGACAGATATTAACTCTCCTTTAAATGTTTGGCAAAATTCACCTGTGAAGTCATCTGGTCCTGGACTTTTGCTTGTTGGGAGTTTTTTGATTACTTATTCAACTTCATTACTAGAAATTGGTCTGTTCAGATTTTCTATTTCTTTCCGATTCAGTCTTGGAAGAGCGTATGTTTTTAGGAATTTATCCATTTCTTCTAGGTTGTCCAATATGTTGGCATATAATTGTTCATAGTAATCTTTTATGATCCTTTGTATTTCTGTGGTGTTGGTTGTGACATCTCCTCTTTCATTTCTGATTTTATTTATTTGGGCCCTCTCTCTTTTTTCTTAATAAGTCTGGCTAAAGGTTTATCAATTTTGTTCTTTTCAAAGAACCAGCTCTTAGTTTCATTGATCTTTTCTGGTTTTTTTTTCAGTCTCTACTTTATTTATTTCTGCTCTGATCTTTATTATTTCCTTTCTTAGTAAACTTTGGGCTTTGCTTGTTCTTCTTTTTCTAGTTCCTTTAGGTGTAAGGTTAGATTGTTTACTTGAGATTTTTCTTGTTTCCTGAGGTAGGCCTTATTTCTATAAACTTCCCTCTTAGAACTGCTTTTGCTGTGTCCCAGAGATTTTGGAATGTTGTGTTTCCTTTTTCATCTGTCTCAAGTTATTTTTTGATTTCCTCTTTGATTACTTCATTGTCCATTGGTTGTTTAGTGGCATGTTGTTTAGCTTCCACATGATTGTGTTTTTTCAAGTTTTCTTCTTGTTATTGGTTTTTAGTTTTATACTTTCGTGGTCAGAAAACATGCTCGATATGGTTTGACTCTTCTTAAATTTATTGAGACTTGTTTTATGGCCTAACGTGATCTATCCTGGAGAATGTTCTATGTGTACTTAAAAAGAATGTATATTCTACTGTTGTTGGATGGAATGTTTTGTGTATATGTTAACTCCATTTGGTCCACATCTTTTAATATTTGTTTTATGTATTCAGGTGCTTCTGTTTTGGGTGAACAGATATTTATGAGTGTTATGTCCCTTTTTTGGATTGATCCCTTTATCATTATGTAAGGTCCTTCTTTGTCTCTTGGTACAGGCTTTGTTTTAAAGTCTATTTTGTCTGAAATAAGGGTTGCTACCTCAGTTTCCTTTTCATTTCCATTGGCATGGAATATCTTTTTCTATCCCTTCACTTTCAGTCTGTGTGTCTTTAGATCTGAAGTGAGTATTTTGTAGGCAGCATATATATGGGTCTTGTTTTTTAATTTATTCAGCCACCGTATGTCTTTTGATTGGAGCGTTTACTCCATTTAGATTTATTTATTTTATTTTTTAAATTTTTGGTGAGGAAGATTGGCCCTGAGCTAACATCTGTTGGCAATCTTCCTCTATTTTTATATGTGGGATGCCGCCACAGCATGACTTGAGGAGCAGTGTGCAGGTCCATGCCTGGGATCCAAACCTGTGAACCCCGGGCCACTGAAGCAGAGCACACGAACTTAGCTGCTATGGCACTGGACTGGCCCCTCCATTTACATTTAAAGTAATTATTGATAGGTATGTACTTATTGCCATTTTGTTAATTGTTTTCTGGTTGTTTTTGTAGTTCTTCTCTGTTCTTTTCTTCTTCTCTTGCTCTCTTCCCTTGTGATTTGATGACTTTCTTTAGTGTTATGTTTGTATTCCTTTCTCTTTATTTTTTGTGTATCTATTATAGGTTTTTGGTTTGTGATTACCGTGAGTTTTATATATAACAACTTACATATCACAGTCTATCTTAAATTGATGGTTGCTTAAGTTTGAGGGCATCCTAAAAGCACTACATTTTTACTCACACCCCCCCCCCCAAGTTTTATGTTTTTGATGTCTTATTTTACATCTTGTGTATCCTTTAACTAATTATTGTGGATATAGATGATTTTCCTACTTTTGCCTTTTAACCTTCAAACTATCTATATAGATGGTTGATCCACTAGTTTTACTATATGTTTGGCATTACCAGTGAGATTTTTTTTTTCTTTCATAATATTCTTATTTCTAGTTATGGCCTTTTCTTTTTCTGTTTAAAGAAGTCCCTTTAGTACTTCTTGTAAGGCTGGTTTAGTGGTGATGAACTCCTTTAGCTTTTACTTGTCTGAGAAACTCCTTATTTCTCCTTCAATTCTGAATGATAACCTTTCTAGGTAGAGTAGTCTTGGTTATAAGGGTTCTCCTTTCAACACTCTGTATATATTGTGCTACTCCCTTTTGGCCTGTAAAGCTTCTGCTGAAAAATCAGCTGATCATCTTGTGGGGGCTCCCTTGTGTGTAGCTAGTTGTTTTTCTCTTGCTGCTTTTCTTTTTTTGTGTGTGAGGAAGACTAGCCCTAGGCTAACATCCATTGCCAATCCTCCTCTTTTTTGCTGAGGAAGATTGGCCCTGGGCTAACATCTGTGCCCATCTTCCTCTACTTTATCTGGGATGCTGCCACAGCATGGCTTGACAAGTGGTACATATGTCCGCACCCGGGATCTGAACCCGTGAAACTCTGGGCCACCGAAGCAGAGCGTGCAAACTTAACCATTATGCCATCGGGCTGGCCCCTCTCTTGCTGTTTTTAAGATTTTCTCTTTAACTTTTGACATTTTAATTATAATGTGTCTTGGTGTGGGTCTCTCTGGGTTCATCTTTTTTGGGACTCTCTGTGCCTTCTGGACTTGAAAGTCTGTTTTCTTCACCAGGTTGGGGAAGTTTTCAGCCATTATTTCTTCAAATAGGTTTTCAGTCCCTTTCTCTCTCTCTTCTGGGACCCTTATAATAAGAATGTTAGTACACTTGATGTTGTCCCAGAGGTCCCTTAAGCTATGCTCAATCATGTAACATTTTTTTTTTTCTTTTTGCTATTCCAATTGGGTGATTTTTGCTACCTTGTCTTCCAGATTGCTGATCCGTGCTGCATCATCTAATCTGCTGTTGATTCCCTCTAGTGTATTTTTCATTTCAATTATTGTACTCTTCAGCTCTGCCTGGTTCTTTCTTTTCTATCTCTTTGTTGAAGTTCTCACTGTGTTCATTCATTCTTCTCCTGAGTTTGGTGAGCATCTTTATGACTGTTCCTTTGACTTCTTTATCTGGTAGATTGCTTATCTTTGTTCTGTGTCATTCTTTTTCTGAGGTTATGTCTTATTCTTTCATTTGGAACACATTCCTTTGTCTCCGTATTTTGCCTAACTGCTTATATTGGTTTCTATATATTAGGTAGATCAGCTATGTTTCCCAGTTTTGAAAGGGTGGTCTTATCCAGAAAGTGTCCTATGGGGCCTAGTAGCTCAATGCCCCCTGGTCACCAGAGCCAGGTGCTTCAGGTGTCTCCCCGGTGTAGGCTGTGTGTGCCCTCCTGTTGTACCTGGGCCATGATTGCTGTGGGTGTGCTGGTGTGTGGGGCTGGCCTCCTGCAGTGGGAGCTGCTTTAGAGGAGTGTTGACCAGGGCGGATCTGCAGGGGAACACCAGGTGGGGTGAGCATTGCTAGCAAGGTAGATGGAAAGTGTCAGAAATGGCATACACCATGGCTGGGCCAGCTAGGTACAAGGTGAGTAACCAAAAAATGGTGCATGCTAGTGCTTCCATCCCCAGAGAAAGTTCTAACAGATCCCTGCTCCTCCAGCACATGCCCTAAAAGTAGTCAGTGATTCTCCTTCATGTATAACTCAAGCACTTTTCAAACTGCTGTCTCTACACTGAGACTTTTGAAGCAAGTGAGTTTGTGTGCATGCCCTTTAAAAGCGGAATCTTAGTTTTCTATAGTCCTTTGGCTCACCTGGACATAAACCCCACTGGTTTTCAAAGCCAGGCATTATGGGGGCTCATCTTCCCAGTGCAGATCCCTTGGGTTGGGGAGCCTGATGTGGGTCTTGGTTCCCTCGCTCATCCTGGAGGACATCCATGGTTGTGATATCCCTCCCGCTTGTGGGTCACCACACTGGGCGTGTGGGTGTTGACTAGATCATGTCTCCACCTCTCTTATCCATCTTGATGTGGCTTTTTCTTTATATCCTTAATTGTGGAAAATCTGTTCTGCTTGTCTGCAGGTCACTTTCAGCAATAGTTGTTCTCCATGTAGTTGTAGTTTTGGTGTGTCTGTGGGAGGAGGTGAGCTTAGGATCTTCCTACTCCACCATCATGATCCTTTCCCTAAGGTTTAATTTGAACTATTTGAAATTGCCATTTTTTGTGATTCAAAATTGTCAAATATCATCGATTTCATACAGTTCAACTTAAGAATACACATTCATTTAATCAGTTTTTTCATTGAGTTTTGCACAGGATGCATACTGTGAAAGTAAAGAGTGTTTTATGGAAGGTGCAAAGATAACTCAGACTCAGTGGAGAAATAGTCTCAGTTCAGAACAGGGGATAATGAGCAGGTGTTTGATTACTTAGAAATTATCCAGATTCTATCTGTTGAAAAGATTGATCTCTTTAGTTAAGACCTCCCTGGAAGCATCATAAGGTATTTTTATTCTAATTAGTTGGAAGGCAGCCACCTCAGCAGCCAAGTATATCAATGGACGGCTTTGAGGTTTGACCCCTGGGTGGTATTTTCACTTGATTTGTGATGCAAATGGTCCACGAGTACTGGGTTGTATGCCAGTGGTAGGTGCTGATGATTCTATTAGGGGACTATTTGGAGCTGGTCATGATACTTTAGAAAGAGTGTCTTTGGTAAAAAATAAGCTGTGCTGCTAGAACTAAAGGAAGATTTTGCTAGGGTTTAGAAGCAGTTCAGGACGGTGGGAAAAGATTTTGGAATTGGTCAGGTGTGGATTTGAATCCTGACCTTCTCAATTCCCAGCTGTGTGGTCTTAGGGCAAGTCTCTCTGAATGTATGTTTCCACTACAGTCAAATGCAGATAATGATGCTGATTTTTCAGACTGCAGTTAGAATCGCAGCTAATATTTTAAATATTAGCAGAGTATGTAGTATTTCCATAGAATATAAATGGTAACTATTTTTATTTTCTTTGGATTTTAGTGTCTTTCCCAAGGTGGCAAATTAGTGCTATATGTATATGTTTTTAATTTTATTTTAGAATAGATGGCAAAAAGGGGATCTAAATATAAACTCCACACATCTATTTGGGCCAAATGGGGGAAGTGCCTTATTTAAACTAAGAAAACCTGGTACACAACACATATTTCCTTTGGTCACATGCAAGTGTGCTAAAGAGGTGCCCCAGAACCACAGGTGGAGACAGACTGTTTGACCTCATCTGCCTACCCTTGGGGACCTCAGGGACAGAGTGGGTGGCCCCCATCCTCAGCCACGGGGAAACAGGCCCATAGTATCTTTTGAAAATCTTGATTCCTGTTCAAGCAGAGAACCAGCTTTGGGCAAGATCAAGAGAGAAAGACATTTTCTTTCTTTCTTTTCTCTCAAAGCTCTCTACATATCAGTGCTTATGAGGCCCTTTGAGAAAACGGAGAACTTGATCCTGTAGGTAAGATTTAAAAGAAACCAACCTTGGCCTCTATACAAGCTCTGAAGCCCCCTTTGAAACTCTCGTGACGTTTTCACTGTGATAGTGGTAAAAAACAAAAACAGTTTTACTAGAATCTTCACTGAACTTAGACTCCGAATTTTAGAGCTAGAAGGGAAGTGAGAAATCAGACAGGTGTGTCCTCAGACTTGAATCACTTGCTTAGTCTACTGTTTAAGTTGTGTAGACGGACACTGTTTGGGGTCTGTTACTTACAGTACCTAGGCTCATCTCTTTTCTTGTGGTTTGACTATTTCATCAGTATAACCAAGGTTTTAATAATTAACTCCTATTACTTACATTTATGAAATAAGGAATTAATTAAACCCTCTGTCCCAGTCCAATGCACAGGAAATATATTTGAGACGCCTGTAGACAAGACGAGCTAGTCTAAGCAGGCAAACTTAGGGAGACAACCTGTGGCTAGTGGGTAGAATTCAGCTGCTGGTTTCATGTCTTCTGGGCTGCTGCAAATAACAGGTACAGAGTTATTGCACCAGGCAGGGTAGAGAAGTCAAAAGAATATATCTTATTGTGGCTGTGCCTTCCACAGTGTAGACTAGGGGTTTAGGAATGAGAGCTGTACACAGGGGTTAGTCAGATAATCATAATTTTGTAGAACAGATATGATCTCTGGGCCCAGATGAGAGAAGTTACCCTTAAATTATTTTTTATTGTGGTAAGAACACAATGTGAGATCTACCCTCTTAAATTTTTAAGTATACAATACAGTATTGTTAACTATAGGTACAATGTTGTACAGCAGATCTCTAGAACTTATTCATCTTGCTTAACTGAAAGTTTATGGCCGTTGATTAGCAACTCCCTATTTTCCCCTCCCCCACAGCCCCTGGCAACCACCATTCCACTCTTTGATTCTGTGAATCTGATTATTTTAGGTAACTCACAGGAGCAGAGTCATGCAGTATTTGTTCTGTTGCTGGCTTATTTCATTTAGCATAATGTCCTCCATGTTCATCCATGTTGTCACATATTTCCTTTTTTTATGGCTGATTAATAATCCTTTGTATGTATATACCACATTTTCTTTATTCATTCATCCGTCAATGGACAATTAGGTTGTTTCCACATTTGCACCATTGTGAATAGTGCTGCAGTGAACATGGAAGGGCAGATATCTCTTTGAGATCCTGATTTCAATTCTTTTAGAATTAAGAAGTGAGATTGCTGGATCATTGAACCTGTTATTTGACCTAACATTGGGTGTTGCCCACGTCACCTCTGTTTTTCTCCCCTTCCGCTCTCTCATTCTGCTGCTCCGACTTTATACTCCTTAATTCTTTTCTGTATGAGCTCATAATATGACATTAAATTATATTTTGTTTGCTATATTACTGAATGTTTTATGTTCCTTTTTATTTATAAAGCAGGTAAAGATGGACAGATCCATGTTTAAAACGTGGCTCTTCCAATTACTTGTTTGGCTAGGGAGAAGTTATTTAGCCTCCCTAAATTTTACTTTCCTCATTTGTAAAATTTGTAAAACACTTAATTTAAATGATTATCGAAGGGATTTATTAGATAACGCAAGGAAAATGTCTAGCTTAGTGCCTGGGATAGAGTAAGCTCTCCATACCTGGTAGGTACTATTTTTAAAATCATGTAAATAGAGCATTTTACATTTTATAGAGCAAAATCTCATTTAAGTTGGCTTTTACTTGCATGTGCCCTTCTATGGATTTTTTTTTTTTTTGTAAGTCACTGGATTTCCTTTATATTATGCTATTTTCCTCCTCTCACTGGTTTTTGAACAGAGTAAGTTTTTAGAAAATGGTTATGGATGGATGAATTAATGACTTTCTGTTGAGTATTTTTAATCTGATTTGTAACTGTTTCCTTTTTTAGAAATAGTTACTCTACAATTATGAATGTAATATGTGTTCACTGCTGGAAAGCACCTACAATCCATCACCCAGGGATAACCACTCTTTAAATGTGTATATGCTTTATACCATATAATCCCAATTTTGTTAAAGAAGAGAGAGAAATTTTTAAAATTGAGATTATACAAATTATAGCTCTAAACACAACTTTTTTTGCTTAGCGCCCTATTTGTGGTTTAATACATGTAGAGAATGTGGGTTTTATGGCTGGAGCAAGGATGGACCATTGTTTGAACCAAATTCCTCACAGGCTGCCCTCCTGGAATTCGAGGGATGGCCTCTGGCGCTCTGCAGTGTGTCAGCTGTTTCTAACAAGATGTCTAGGAGGGTTCTGAGCCAGTGGCCCCTGCAGCTGAGTTTGGGCAGGAGGATTTCTGGGTCTAATCAAGCAGGCAGAGGAAGTCTAGCAGATGGCTCTTATGTTGGCTTCGAGGGCTTTATTGGTGCTGAGTCAAACAGAAAGAAAACCTCCATAGAAGAGAGCCCTTGTTCATCCAAAGCCAGCGTGCCTGTGCCCTCATGTGTGCTGCCCATATACTGCTGCGTACCCTGACTCTGATACTGTTAACTGGCACTGAAAAAAGTTCCTATTGAAGGGTCAAGCCTGAAAGCAGAGAGTGGATATCAGCAGCCCGCCTCTCCGCAGCCTTGTAGTTCGATGACCAGCTTCTCCTCACCAGCCATCTTACCTTGTAGTGAGTGGGGTTGGTGCCAAGAGCCCGTGGGCCTTTTACCAAAGCTTTGCTTTTGCTTAAAATTATGCTCTTTGCTTCATGATGATTTATTATTGATTACATAAAGCACAGTTAACACAGTAACAAAAAGATAATGGCTCATTTAAGCTGCCCGTTATGTTGTTCAGAAAACACACACCTTCTTTGCCACCTGTTCTGTAGGAACATTCCAAATGTAGGCTTGCCAAGGGAAAGTGGACGGGTTGAAAGAAAATGGTCGCTGCCTGAGTTTGATTGGGGATGCAGGCTGGACACATGGATTAAAATGATTTGCTGCTGAGGCGTTTTTATCATGCCCGACAGAGGGGCAAGCAGAAGACATCTGGTGACCACACCTTCCACCCTGGTTTATCTCTGTATAAGGCCCTTGCCTGTTTTTCCAGTGTAATGTCAGTATTGATAATCAATGTAGGTAGTAACAGTTAGTGGCATCAATATATTGGGGGATGGGAGAGATGTATGGCAGAGGGAAAACTACCAGTCTTTCTTCTTTTAAGTCTGGGGGCTTTAGAGTGATCAGGATAATAGCTATTACTACAGAACTAAGAAGTCTAGACAGAGATCAAAGTGATATTTTAGGAAGGTGGGGAGCTATTCAGTGAAGAAGGGGGCAAGAGAGGTCATTTATCTCATTTCATTTTCACAACAGTATTGGGAGATAGAGGCTTTACCCTTATTTTTGCAGATGAGGACACCAAGGTGCAGAGAGATAAAGTGGTGGGTAATCAGAACGGCTGGCAGTGACTGTGAGGCAGCTCTAGGAAAGCTGGCCCCTGGATTCACACTCACATGCCCACAGTCCTGTGCACCATCAAAGCTCATGTCTTTGGCAAGTGAACACCCGCAGAAGCTCTGACCCCAGGGATTTTATGAATAGCTAAAAAAAAAAAAAAATCGCTGATTTATATCAGCCTTTTCACCAAGGAGGAAAATAAAAGAAAGTTCTGTCTTTTAAGTAATTTTCATAATGCTTTATACATGGAGTTTTTAAATAGATTTAATGTTTGGGACATCAGGAATTAGTGCCCCAAAGGCCTGAATGTTGGAAGTCTTAGATCCTGTTTTCAGTACTTTCAGTGATAGATGCCATTAAAACAAAATCCATTACCAGGAAAATTGTGCAAGTTCTGGTGTTCCTCTTTGTAGTGCCTAGACCCCCTGCACTTCCATTTTATTGTGCAGTCATGGAAATAGATGACTTCACAGACATTAGACCATTCTCCAGTAATGGGAACAAACCCTCCTTGTTTCTCTCTATCACCTCTCTTCCTCCATGTGTCTGTAGTTCTTGCTTCATTGGAGGCCCGGATGTCTTCTGGAAGGGCCTTCTCACACTCCTGCTTTTGACCACTATAGGCCCTTTGATGCTAGCTTGAAACATTGCATAAAAACACTCTGCTTTCAAAAAGTGGGCATGCATTGTTAATATATAACCCAATGTATATTTAATTATTTTAGCATTTGGGATGTTCTGCTTGGGAAATTGAGTTACAGGGGAGTTTGTAATTAAGAAAATGAAGTGACTTTACATGCAGATTAGAATCTTTGGTGTTGGGTGCAGCTTCTATAGGTATTTGGGAACTTCAGAAATTAGTAGTGAAATTGAGAAAGTTTCAGTTGGTAGCTTTTAGGACATTTCTTTGAATGTGTCATTTCTAAGTCTCTGTCCCATCAACAAATACTTTCTGAGCCTCCTTGGACACCTGCCAGCATTATGGTTGTCCTGGGAATTAGTCCCGTTTTGAAGAGTTGGGGCAGTGCAGTGGTTAAAAGTATGGGGTTTCCCAAAGGATCTGAAAACAGGTGTTCAAGTGAAAACTGTACATGAATGTTTTTTCCTGAGGCTGGGTCGATTCAATCCCTTTCCTCTTCCCCTCCTTATTTGTTATCTCTATTTATTCCATCTTTTGTCGTGAGTGTGTGTTTACAGTGATGAGCTTGAATTTTGTTCTGGTTTAGTCTCCTTGCTTTTATCCTTGCTGGAATCTTTGTATCCCCTTTCTCATTTGTTTTTTTTCAGGCCTAAGGGCCTTCTTGAGCATTTCTTGTAGTGGGGGTCTTGTGGTAATGAACTCTCTTAGCTTTTGTTTATCAGGGAGAGTTATTATTTCTCCATCATATTTGAAGGATATTTTTGCTGGATAAAGTATTCTCGGCTGAAGGTTTTTGTCTTTCATGATTTTGAATATATCATTCCAGTCTCTCCTAGCCTGTAGAGTTTCTGTTGAGAAATCGGCTGAGAGCCTGATGGGGTTTCCTTTGTATGTTATTTTGTTTTTTTGTTTAGCTGCCCTTAATATTATTTCCTTGTCACGGGTATTTTTCAAGTTTGCTACTATGTGGCGAGATGATTTTTGATTCCTGTTTATATATTTAGGTGATCTATTGATTTCATTCACTGTTATTTCCCTCTCATTCCCTAGGTTGGGGAAGTTCTCAGCTATTATTTCTTTGAACAAACTCTTTGCTCCTTTTTCTCTTTCTTCTCCTTCTGGAATACCTATTATCCTTATGTTGCTTTTCCTCATTGAGTCTGATATTTCTCGAAGAATTTCTTCATTTCTTTTTAGTCTTAGCTCTCTCTCCTCCTCTATCTGGAGCGTTTCTGCGCGGCTATCCTCGATAATGCTAATTCGTTCCTCCGTATTGTCAGTTCTGCTCTTTAAAGACTCCATTTTTTCCACTATCTCGTTGATTTTGTTTTTCATCTCCAATATTTCTGATTATTTTTTCTTTAAGGTTTCAATCTCTTTTGTGATGAAATCCCTGAATTCGTTGATTTGCTTCTGTGTGTTCTCTTGTATTTCGTTGAGTTTGTTTATGATAGCTATTTTGAATTCTCTGTCATTCAGGTTCTCGAATTCTGTGCCTTCAGGGTTGGTTTCTGGGTGTTTGTCATTTTCCTTTTGGTCTGTAGACATAACAAACCGTTGCATGGATCCGACGGCGATGGCCTTACTTTTTCCTCTCATCTTGAAGTTGATCCTGCAGTTTCCACCTGCTGCCACTGGATGGAGATTGGGAGCGGTATGCTCTGAGCCCACTGCAGTCCCCAGAGGGATTATGTTGAAATGCGAGGTGTGTGGGGGGAGGGGTTCTCTCTTTCTCCTGCTCGACCCAGGGGTTTCCTTTCTGGCTCTCTTAGGGTGTTTGCTACACCCCCAAAATAGTCCGTCGTTGCTTCCTGGTGGGGATCTCTCGACAGTCTGTGAGAGCACCTGGAGGGTGATAGTTTTCCCCGAAGTGGGCCACCCTTCCCTCCTCTGTCTGCGAGCTGCGCTGTCTCTCTTTGCTAATCGATTGGGGAGGGGCGTACAACTTCTTACCTCTTCTCACATCCTTTGGGGCTTCCCGCACCTCCACTGTCCGATGTATGGCAGCAGGGGTTTCTTAGAAGTCCTTTGTAGTGTTTGATTGAGCTCTGTTGGAATGTGAATGATGTTTTCGTTGTGTCTTAGGGGGCAGAGATTCAAAGAGGGAATCTTACTCCGCCATGATGCTGACGTCACTCCCCTGTACATGAATGTTCATAGCAGCATTATTCATAGTAGCTAAAGGGGGAAACAACCCACATGTCTATCTACTGAGGAATGGATAAACAAAATGTGCTGTATCCATGCAATGGAATATAACTCGCCTTAAAAAGGAATGTTGTTCTGACACTGGCTACAATGTGAATGAACCTAGAAAACATTATGCTGAGTGAAAGGAGCCAGACACAAAAGGCCATTTATTGGATGATTCTACTTATATGAAATATGCAGGATAGGAAAATCTGTCCAGAGAGAAAGCAGATTAGTGTTTGCCAGGGGCTGGGGGAGGGAGGAATGGGACATCACTTCTTAATGGGAACAGGATTTCCTTTGGGTGATGAAAATGTTCTGGAACTAGATAGTGGTGATGGTTGTACATGGTGTGGATGTGCTAAATGCCATTGACTTGTCCATTTTGAAATGGTTAAAATGGTGAATTTCATGTTATGTGAATTTCACCACAATTTTTAAAAAAGCAACAAAACAAAACAAAAACCAGAAACATGGGTGTTGAAGTTGAGCTGACCTGGGTTTGAGTCCTGGCTCTACCATTTACTTACTGTGCAAGCTTGTCCAAGTTACATGATCTCTCTGAGCTTGCTTCTTCATTTGTCATAATAGCATTTTCTACACTACCCAGTTGTGAGGATTATGTGAGATAGTCGTATAAGGGACAGTGATAGGCCCATGATGACGGGGTTCCTGTTCTAGTGAGTTTAGGCTGTAAGCAAAAAATAGCATTGTAAGTCCCAAATGAATAATAGGTCAAAATTCTAAAATAAAAAGAAATATTAAATACATTCTTCCTTTAGGTTTTCATGGAGAACCAAGCATGACCTCCAAAGAAATCTTAGAAAGTATTAGAAGTCTTGCTAAAGTCTCTCAAAATGGTACCAAAGCGGGGAGTACACTGAATGATACCCAGCAGAATGTTCTGGAGATGCTTTTCACCTCATCTATCTTCCATCATCCCATTTATCATGCTGGTGGGCCCCCCTGAAAACTCTTCTCTCTTCCTCTTGCCTTATCTCTCAACACCCAGACTTCAGTCCATGCTCCTCTATTGTCTCCTCACTTTTCCTCTCTTGCTCCCTTCTCTCACGTTTTCTTCACTGTGTAGCTCCCTGCCTTCTTCTGTCTATCACTTTGGCCTCTTCTTAGGCCTTTTCAGTTCTGCAGCAACACCTGTGACCCTGGTCAGCACCCCAAAGCCCTCAGACTTCAAAGAAGAAAGGCTAATAGTTTTATCCCTGTTGCAGGAAATTTGTATTTATATGACAGATATCCTTCTTTAATCTTCACTAGTCTTAAAATGAATCATCTGTGACTCCTTGGTCATTTTTATGAAGGATGGAGAAGTGTTACTTAATAAAAATGATAATCTATTTTGACTAATCACCTTGTACCTCCAAATAGAGAAAACCATTAGAAAAAAAGGAAACATGCTATTCTTATAGATAGAATGAGAAGAAAAGAGGGAGAAAGGAGAAGAACTTTGAATGGGCTCTCGTTTGCATTAGCGGACAAAGTCAGTCCTCATGAGGCTGGTGGAAGGGTGAAGAGTGAATGTGGATCATATGGGGTAGAGATTTTATTACAGGCAGGATTCCCGCTAGTAATAAGAAGAGCTCAGTCTTTGGGTCAT
The DNA here is from genome assembly GCA_031878705.1 of Tapirus indicus. NCBI lineage: Eukaryota > Metazoa > Chordata > Mammalia > Perissodactyla > Tapiridae > Tapirus > Tapirus indicus. Next base: position 78,150,896 of record CM062917.1, read on the forward strand.
GATCTCATTCAGATCTCAGGACCCTGAAGAGGCGGTTACTGAGGAGACTGAGGCTCCCCTCTGGGGAGAGTTTTACTCAACTCATGAATCAAACATGGCTGAGCCTGGATTCCAGCTCGGGCCACGGGACTCAAATCCCGTGCTCGCCTGCTCCGTGCAGGGCTGGGGCAAAAGTGCCCATCGTCATTCCTCCATGTCTCCTTCTCCACCCCACACTGGAATGCTTCCCAGCACAGGAGTGTAACCCCGTTCACAGACACGGTGGGCGTGCAGAAGGAGCAGAGGCTTTGGGTCTGGGGAGTTAGAGGATTTATCACCCCACCCTTCATTCTTTGTGCAGTTTCTGTCTTGCCATTGTTTGTCTCAGATTCTACGGTCATCTGAGGCTCTGCTTGGAGCCTCTAGGCGGAGGGCCGAGTGGATGGGGACATTTGCTAGACCACCTGGCAGGGTGCCCAGCAGTGACGTTTCGACCCTGTTTCTCAAGGACTCCTTGGGGCAAATCCTTGTGCTTCTGTGAGTGGTCTTTCCACTTGTTCCTCACCCTCGTCTCTCAGGCCTTGGTAGTTAAAATTTGGCTGCCTGCTCTATGTGTGATTATTCTTTATTTTCTAGATCTGTTTACTATAGTTTTTTTCTGTGTGTGCTTTGTTGGGGAGATACAGTGTAAATATCTCATCCTTTATTAGAAAGGTTTTGGTGCACAGGGGGATGAGGAACAACACTTGAAGTTTCATCTACCAGCTGTGGTATTCATAAATGACCACATCGGCCTATTCCAGACAGGTGCAGTTGCCTTTATTTGTCTAGTTTTGATGCTTGTTGGAAATTCCTCAACATCTTAATCAGCAAAGAATATAATTCTCATGTTGAGCTAATTCTTTGTGCCATATAACCTGAGTCCTTTATGCTCTGTAGTTTGTCCATTGAAGAGACAGGACATCGCCCATCACACATTGCATAATCACATATTTTGTGAGATTTGTTGAAACCTATACTTCTTTTCTTATTTTTGTTTCCAGGATGAGAGCAGGGCCTGAATACAACTCAGCTGGATTTGGTACCACTCTCCACTCTGGAACCTAGGAATAGTCTGGGGCCTCACGGAGGTGTCACATAAATGACCGGGTTGTATGAGCAGGGAAAGCTGGAGCTGTGTGAGGCATGGTACTAGCAGTGAGCTGTCACAGTGGGTTTGATGAGCCTCTTGGCATGTTGGGTGGATAGATACGGAGGCCTGGCTCTTCTTTGCTATCTTTGTTTGGGCATTCCTATAGATCCACATAGAAAATCTGCTGATGGTTTTGCATTGATGCTTCGGTAGTTACAGTTTTGCTTTTAGGATCTGAGCAATACACAGGGTCCTCTGTAGCTTTCTGGGGTTCTCTGTAGGATGTTAGGATGAGATGGGGAATTGAGAAGGTGAGGAGAATGCTTGCTTTCTGTCAGGCACTCTACTTTCTGTTTGCTTTCTTCTTGAGAGTTGTCAGCAATGTGAAGAGGCAGCTATGATAAGCCCATGTTATCAAAGTGGAAGCAGAAACTCAGAGGGCTGGAGTCACTCGCACAAAATCACACAGTGGAGCTGGGGTTTCAAGGCAGATCTGTGGGACGCTGAGGTCCTGGTCTCTCCATTACACCACCTGACCTCTGAGAAAGGGGATTATGTTAATGTTTTCAGTCCAGCAAACATTTAATGAGCAGTTCTCTGCTCTCAAGACACTGTGAGGGCTTGAAAGAATAAAAGGATGAATAAGATATAGCTTGGATTTTCAAATTTCTTATAAATTTTATTATTAGAACACACCTTTGAGTTCCCTAGGACCCCGCCCTGAAATTAATGTTTGATTTTAAAGGACCCTTAACAAAATGGAACTTAAGTTAGACTGCGCAAAGAAAAAAAATGAATTTAAGTGTGAAATAAGGCAGAAGTTTTTGGCCTCGTATCCCAAGGGAGGCTGCTTTTAATGTGGTATTATTTTAGCAGATCTGGACAAAAGAGGGCAGTCAGACACTTGCTTCTCAGGGAAAAGTGTTCCAATTAGCGTCAAGGTGAGTTTTGGGGCAGCTCTTATAACAGTGATGGAGAAGGGCTCGCAATGGTAGCTGTGAACTATGCCTTGGAGTTTAGATGCCTGGACATTCTTTCTTGATTTCCATCACAGCAGGACAATTTTTGGCTGGACATGGCTGGTAACGTGCCCCCCCCCCTCAGTGGGAAAGGCTGCTTTGGAACTAGAGAGGAGAGCCGCTGGATAACAAGGAGCCTTGAGAGAGATCAGAGTCGCGGCACTAATGAGCTTCAAGGAAAAGATGAGAATCGACATAATAAGCAATCATTTATAATGGCCTTTTGAATACCTTCCCCTGTTTAGCAGAAGAATATGCTGTACCTTTGGCTCAATACCAGCGCGGGTAATGGTTGTCTATGGTGGTACCTGTCACTTTGTAACAGTGTCTTAATGTTTTATTTGAATTGCCTTATAACCAGATTGAACAAAGAATGGTAGCCCAAGCTCACAAATGAATGTGGATAGAAAAGCCCCATATAAAATGTTGACAAACTGGATTTAGAAGAGCATTGAAGGAATTGTCCTCTGACCACGTAGGATTTGACTCTTAAGTGTAGGAATGGTTTAATATTTAGCATATCTTTTAATATGTTACATTGAACAATAAGAAATTGTCATGTTTTCTAGGTAAAAAGGGGTCAAAGATTGGCATTTTCATATGGTTCAACCTAAAAATATAGCCAATGAATAGGTAATATTTTCAATAGGCGTGTAAAAGTGTATGATAAAATCCATCACCCATTCCTGATTAAAACCTTTTTCCTTTCCACGATAAAAATATTAATATTAATCTTATGGTGTACATCATAGCCATTCTATTTAAAATCAGGAATATGGAAAGGATCCCCCAATTAACAATATTATTTAATGTTGATCTGGAATTTCTGACTAATTCAAAGAGGCATGAAATGGAAATAATATTATAACATGAATGTCACGTGAGTAACAGATACAAAGAAAAATTTAAATATTCAACTAAAACTCATACAATTATTTAAATCATGTAATAATAAATTTAGTATATTAGTACATATGAGACAAATAAAATTACTATTTTCTTATATATAATCAATATTTAGAAGATATGGTAAGAAAAAATTATTCCATCTAGCATAAAAGCAACAAAATGCAAATTTTAGACAACCCTACTAAGCAATTTGTGGGAATTATGTGAAGAAAATTATATACTGAGAGCCACAGCTATAAGCTAAGTGATATAAAAATATCCGAATGCATAGAGAGATGTACTATATTCCTTTAGAAAGACTGAATGTTTTAAAGATCGCAACACTTCCCAACTTAATCTCAGTTAAAAAAAATCCTAGCAGAACATAATCAGTTGAAAATACATGTGAATCTTTTGGATTCTTTTGTGCTATTAGAGGACTCATTCTCTTATATTTAATATATTATAAAGGTAAACGGATTAAAACAATGGGGCATTTGTTCAAGAATCTATACACAGACTAGATTAGAACACAAACTCCCCCAAAAAGCAGACCCTTCATGGAAGCATCACTATGATAAAGGGAAGCACTCCAAAAATATATGAAAGAAATACTCATCAGTAGTTGGTCATAGAAAAAGCAGCTAATTGGGGAAATCACGAATTATATGTCTTCACCTTACACCATAAACAAAAGTATTTTTCAGATGGATTAGATACAAAAATACAATCAGATAAGACTATGAAAATTAAAGGTGAATATATAACTGGATCTGTGAAGAGGATGAATTTTCTAAGCGTAAAAGCAAGGAAACAATGACAGTTTTGATCACATAAAAATTTAAAACGTAAGTTTGTTTGAAATGTATTAAGCAATATTTAAAAACAAATAACTAAAATATATTATTTGCAACATATGTGAGTTATTTTCCTACTGCATCAAAAGATCTTATAAGTCAGTTAAAATGACTTGTTTAAAATTAAAGTGAAACATTTAACTAGTCTAGCAGGGAAATGGACTGGATTAGGTGGTTCTTAAAAGAAGCAATAAACATGATTTAGAAAGATATAAAAAAAGTGAGATTAATTGGTAATAAAAGAAATGCATTTAAATTGGGATTTCATCTCTTACTTTACTAGCCTCTCAAAAAAGAAAAAAGAAAAGAAAAAATGAAGGAAACACCTCATTACCTCTTGGTGAGGGCTCAGTCAAAGGGTCACTCTTTCAAATTGCTGGTTGGGAGTGTGGTCCTTAAAGTTTTTTCAACCTGATTCAGTAATTCCACTTTTAGGAATATATTCTAAGAAAATTAAAAGCTACAGGGATATTTTATATTATAATGCTTTGGATGGAGAAATTTATAAAATTGGAATAAATAATGTTGGAAAATCGGAGCTTTGTTAAATAATGTTAGATCTACTGATTATCAAGTTACCATTAAAATAATGTGTACAAAGTTTACTTAAAGAAATTTCAAATCTATTTAATATTAATGATAAAATATTAAGTAAAAGTGTGTGCTACAGACTAAATATAATTTTATACGTATGAACATATCAATTTATATAGTTACATATTCATGTATAAAGGGGAGGACATGACTGATTTATTGTGTCCTATGAATCAAGAATATATGTCCTTTCCCAGTGCTTCAAGAATATTTACACAGATAATACTATCCTAGGCTATAAAGATCATCTCACTACATTGCTAAAAGTAAAAATTAAACAGACCACATTCTCTTTACAACTCAAAGAAATAGAAGATAACTCAAAAGTTTTACCACAATTCAACTACTTGAAAAATTACAAATAATTCTAAGTAACTTAAGTCAAATAGAGGAAATCAAAACTACATTCAGACACTATGTAGAAATTAATGGCAACGAGCACATTACATCCTAAAAGTCATGAGATATGTACCAAACTATACTCACAGAAAAAGCAATGGCTTTAAATGCTTTTGTATTAAACAAGAAAGGATAAAATCAAATAAAATGAGCTTCTACTCATGAAACTAGCAAAATATAATTTAAGGACAGGAGGAGAAAGGAGTAATATTAAAAGCAGAAATCAAGGAATAAGACAATAAAATAATAAAATTAATATCTTAAAGCAAGACTTAGTTCTTTGAAAAGACTAATAATATAAATGTAACTCTGGGATGAGCAACCAAGAACAAAAGCTAGAATACACATCAAGAAAATAAGGAGAAAGGGAATGGAGCCACAGATACAGGACTGATCAAAAATGTAAAATGCTAACTCTATAAGTTGGAAAATTTTGCTGAAAGGAAGTAGACCTTGTCTTACCAGATATTAAAACGTTGCAAACACAAATAAACGTAATTGGACAAAGCAGTGGAAAATTACAGAAAGTTGAGATATAAAGCCAAAAGATATGTAAGAGTCATTCAACAAGTCTATTTGGGCCAACAACTGATCATTTTGCGGAAAAAAACATTGTATTTATTCTATGAACTGTATACAAAAATAAATTCACAGCTCAAATGAGGACTAACGTGCAAAAGGTAAGCTGTTCTGAGAGACTGAAGATGAATACCTGCGGAGACTGAGGGTGGGGATGTCTTCCTGATCCAGGTACCAAGGTGGATACTATACCAGAAAAGATTGACAGATTTCAATCTTTTAGAAACAAAACAAGAAGAAAATTTTCCATAAACGAGAGTAGGAAATAAAGATATTTTCAGATTATAAGACAGCTCGCAGCATGTGGTATCATTATGTTCTATTGAGTTTTGGTGGGTGGGTGTTATTAAGACCAGTTTAGCTTATCAGACATTAATGTTGCCTTCTGTGCGAATCCTCAGTGTTTGGTAGGAGTAATTTCTGCCTCTGCTTGTGAGAGATGATAAAAATCTATTTTAATTGTGTAAAAAAATTTAAAAAGATAATTCACCTCAGCATAGGAAATGTATATTTAATTCTGTTTAAGAAATCCCAGACAATGAATTACTTCAAAGCATATCTCTTGAATTAAAATATTTATAATTAACTATAAAAAATGTAGGGTTTTTTTTCTCGAAGTCCTAGTTACAGAGCTAATTCAAACCCTTCTAGGTCAAGTGTGTGATCTGTCGAACTTAGTGATTCATTATAACCCCTTCTCCTATTTCTCTTATGTGGCAAATATTCAGTAGAGGGCAATTAACATAATAATAACTCACCATGATGAACTCCTATTAAATGGAAATGTAATAGTCTACATAAATTTGCATGAATTCCTATGATGGTATATGTCATACAGTTTCACAAATAAGCAAAAAGATTGACGAAGAATCTGAAGCTTTTTTTATTAACTATGTATTGTATGAAAACCATAGGATGAAATGGATGTTGTTTTTTCTGCCTTTTCAGTTTACTGTAGCGGTTGACAAAGAACTATGCATGCCTTTTAATATTCAGCTCAGAGGTTTATACTAAGACTAAAAGAGTAGTAGTATATATAGAAATGTTCTAAAATAGATTTTTTCACTTATTCAATGACTATTTGTTGTGTTCTTGCTATGGACCAGGCGGCACTGGACTTTATCCTAAAGTCAGTAGGAAGCTGTTGAAGCAGGTGGAGAGATGATTAGATTTGAGTGTTTTAAGGGTCATTTGGACTGTGGTGTAGAGAATGGACTGGAGGGTCAGTAGGTCTTGAAGCGGGGAGATGAATGCCTAGTGAAGGGACAGATGACAGAGGCCATCTATCCAGGAGTAATGGCAGTGGGCTGCAGAGAGGTGGACAGAACTGAAGGGTTTTGGGAGGTAGAATCCACAGGATTTGGTATGTGGCAGTGGGCAAGAGGGAAGGTCAAGGAAAATTTTAGCTTTCTGATTGAAAAAGCAAAGAGAGAAGGAAGAAGATTGGACTCCCATCCTTTCTCATCTTTCCCTTCCTGTCAGCAGTGTCCATTTCATTTGACCATGCTCGACTGCATCATGCAAACGTGAAATTCTAAAGCTACAACAGGAAAGCACAACTCTGAGCATGTTTATAACGCAGTGTCCCAATTTAAGATTTGGGAGTGAGTAATGCACTCTTCACTCTGGCTGCTGTGTGCCCCCAACTCTCCGTACTGTCTCATCATATGCAACTTTCACCTCCTGCTGCCCACACTTCTTGCCTGGGGCCTCTTTTCTGTAGGTCTAAGAATTCCCTGGGCTCTTTACTTATGTCTAAAGGGCCAATTCTGTATGTTCCCACCTGAAGCTGAGACAGAGACAAGAGGCTGAAGGAGGCCCCACTGACAGCTCCTGGAAGGCAGTTGCTTGTGAACATGCTCCACCCTTCTGTAGACTCATCCCGTCTCTCCCACAGGCAAGTATTCCCTCCTTCTTCCCAGCAGTTTTCGAACCTTGCACATCAGAAGCTTCTCTCTCGCCCTTGCTCGTGTCCAAGTTAAAGTTGGGCTTTTCTGGACACTCTGATTTATATTTGCCCTGCATTCCTTTGGGAGGATTCTTGGTCTTCTCTATAGCCTCCGCTCTGAATTTGGGCTTTACTGGCCATTCTGATATCCTCTCTACCTATGGGAGGACCGTGTCAAGAACTGTCTCTTGGCACTGAGTTCTCCAGCCCAGACTCTGGACACTATCTTCCTATACAGGCCGTTTTTTAACGTGACCTGCATCTTTCCTACACACCAGCACAGACTATATGCCTGTACCCACGACTCTGCCTCCTGCTGAGGGGAAAGCAGGAAGCAGAGGTGATATACGGAGAGGGAAGGAAGACACATAGGGTTGGAGCCCTCGGGAGCCGTTAGCTTCCATTAGAAAGCAGGGGTCAGAGTTAATATGTTGAAGGTGTAACTGGAGAGCTGCTCCCCTCTGTCCCTCCACGGTCATGGGGCACTGGCTGCTAGCAGGCTTCCTGTGCCAGTTTTCCTTGGTAATTTTCTCTCTTGGAGGGAAAAGGCCATTTGTGTCCTTTCTTTCTTGTACATTTGGTATGTAACACATACCACCACAGTGGCCCAGAAGTCAGTCTTAAAATTCTTACTTTTTTTTTGACTCATCTCACCCCTGCCTTATGTTTCTTTGAAGAGTTTCTTAGATTCTTTGATTGCCTCTGCATCACCTAGGATGATTTTTTATAAAATATTGCTCATAAAAAAACTCTAGAAATAATTTAGAATTAGCAACATTGACTTCTCCATCTTGCCAGGATGGACTGCCCTTAGGTGAAATTTGGCATGCAGGTGTGTTTAGCTAGCCCATAGAGTGTTAGTTTTTTAAAAACTATGCATTTACATATCAGGAGAATCACCTACTAATCTGGATTTCAGATTTCTCTAGAGAAATTTGAAGATGTGCCAATACTTCATGTTACTGGCTTACCCTCCTGGCAGCAAACTGCTGGAGTGGAATAGATGCCCCCTCTTCCGATGTGCTCTCTCTTCTCTAGGGCCAGCTTTAGGCAGATCAGCTCTCTTTGCTGAGCCTCAGGTGTCTTTACCATAAAATCGGCTAATAATCACTACCTCACACAGTTTTAGTGTGGATTATGTGCTTGCAAAGGACTTTGCACAATGTCTGATATGAGGTAGACAAGCAGTAAGTGTGGGTTACTGTCCCCAAAGAGCTAGTTTACAGGGGTAAGAGGAGATGGTATGTTTTGGGGACACCAGAAGAGGTAGTTGGAAGGAGCTTGGAATTCACTGGGATCATTCATGTTTCTTGTGTACAGCCCTGGTAGAAACCTTGTCATCCTAGACTCCTCTCTTCCTTGCCCCACATCCAGTCCATCAATAATTCATGTCAGCTCTGCTTTCAGAACATACCTGGAATTTGACCATTCTTCACCAGACTCTCTGATCTGGGCCACCATCATCTCTCACCTGGTTATGGAATTAGTTTCCCAACTTGGCTTCCTGCTTCTGCCCTTGGCCCCTGCAACCTGTTCTTCACATGACCACCAGCGTGCTAAGATCAGAACATGTCAGGCCTCTTCTTAAAATCCTCCAGTGGCTCTTGGTGTCATTGGGGTAAGAGCCACTATTCTTACTATGTCTCACGGGCCCTCATGGTCTGGCCTCCTTATCTCTTTGACCTCATTTCCTACCGCCTTCTCCCCAGCTCTCTCTACTCCATTTCTCTTCTCTCTGGGTTCCTTGTTGCATCTTGAGCATTTCCACCATCTAACACACTACATATTTGACTTATTCATCTTATTATTTCTCTTCCCAGTTGCTTGTGGGCTTTGGGCAGGAATTTTTGACTGTGTGTTTACTACTGTATCCCCAGTGTCTAGAACAATACCTGGCACTTAGTGGGTGCCCCCCAAGTGTTTGTTGATGAAGGAATAAAAGTTACTGAAAACATGTCACCAAGTAGGGTCTAATGTGGCATTCTTCTTTCCAAAGTGAAGCTATGAAGTAATGCAGCAAATTAACACATGCTATTTTTATAGAGGCAGTTAGCTCATGTGACAGACCTGAAAGCAATAAAGGGAAAATTGTAGGTCCTTTAATATTTTTATTTGATTAAATGTAAGAGCTACCCAAGAGCACTGCTTGTTATCCCTTAGTGCTGTGGATGTGACCTTGGTTAATTCGACAGTGCCTGCTCTCTTAGAACACACATTCATTAGAGGGCCCTGGGAGCTCCTGGAGCTTTTTTTTTGAAGAATTGAAAGTGATTTAGTGTATATATTCCTACACTGAAAGAACAGATTCTATTTCACTAGAGTGAAATAGATTCTTTTATAAATACAAAAATAATTAAATGTTCGACCCATTTTTAAGATGCTTTATGGTTTCTTTCCTTTAGAAAGCTCTTCATTTATATCATTTAGCTGACATATTTATTATCTCCCTACTGTGCGCCAAGTGTTTTGTAAGATATAAAAAGTAGTATCAAAACGATGTCTGCAATTCAGTCAGAGAGATAATGCAGATTCATAAGCAACTACAAGAGCAGGTGTGCAAGTATGATAAAAGAGGTGCAGCTTTAATAAAATCATGGGGACCTAGAATATGCCAGACACTGTCCTCAGCATAGGTCAGAGCCCAAGCCCTTATTTAATTAGCTGTGAGGTAGGTATTGCTATTCCTACTTTATTGATTGGTGAAGTGAGATGCAGAGAGCTTAAATAACTGGCTCAAGATCACGCAGGTAGGATCCCGCAGCGGGAGAAACTGAATTTGAATCAAGGTCATTAGACCCCAAGGTCATTTCTCTTTCCACTCAAACGTGGCTGAGAAGGTGCCATGGTTCATGATGGGGGGAAGATCATCTCTGCAGGGAGAGACCTCAGAGAAAGTTGAATGGACTGGCTTTAGAAGGTTCTCCAGGGTCAGGGCAGTGAACAGAAGAATAGAGGTGGAAAAAGGGGCATGCTGAGTAGTACAACTGAGGGGCTGCCAGCAGTTTGGTTATTGCTGGCAGAGTAGGGGAAGGATGATGAGGACCTGGGGAACTTTGCAGTATTTCCCCACTTTTGGGGACTCTTTCAAACTTAGGAGAGCAGAGTTGACAGAAAGGAGGCATTGGGCTTCCAAGATTTGTACATTATTCTCTCTCAGTTGGGATAACTTTTACTCAGAAATTGGCTTAGCTTTAGGGAATTAGAGAGCTTGGGGTGGGAGTCAGACTAGACCTGATAACTTAGCCCTAGGCCCAAAGGAGAAAAAAATAATGGGACTTCATTTTGGAAGAGGTCTTGTGGTGTAGTGGAAAGACCACCCTGGGCTTTGGACACAGATCAACCTGGGTATTGATTCCCTTCTATCAGTAAGGAGCTGTGTGGTATATTTTGCTGTCTCCAAAATGATGATAATAATATTCATCCTGTTCTCCTGAATATAAGACAACCAATGGGAATATTCACTCTTACTTTTTTTCTTGCCTTCTGTATATATGAACTTATAAGGGAATAATTGAAATAGTTGAATGTGAACTTATTAATGTATTAATTTAGGGACATATATTTAAAAATCTTTTATATAAAGTCATATCTCCCATTAGAGAATTAGCTTTTTCTATGCCTGCATTTTATGACACACTTTTTTAGGCTTTCACATACATCTTTGATCTCAATGTCTTTGTTTCCAAAGGAACCACCTTTTGAGTCCTCTAACTCAGTTTCCAGAGCATTTCAACATTCTGTCAAAGTTCTTTGAAATAAAGCACCAGTATGCTGTCCCTGGAAATCTTATCCCAAGCAACAAGAAGCCATCAGGATACTTTTTTTTTTCTGCTGAGGGAGATTTGTCCTGAGCTAACATCTGTAGCCAATCTTCCTCTTTTTTTGCTTGAGGAAGATTAGCCCTGAGCTAACATCTGTGCCAGTCTTCCTCTATGTTGTGTGTGGGTTGCCGCCACAGCCTGGCTGATGAGTGGTGAAGGTCTGCGCCTGGGGTCTGAACCTGTGAAGCCAGGCCACTGAAGTGGAACACACCAAACTTAACCACTACACCATGGGGCTGGCCCCGGAGATAGTTTTTTATTTTTTACTCATCCTGCTTGTGATTGTGATTTCCACCCACTGAATTGTTTTAAGTGATCTCTAAAATCTTTCCTATCACAAGGTCCAGGATTTGCAGTCTTGTGTTCACAGATGTCCTCTCTGACTGGCATTGATCGATGTTGGGTCAGGTTGGTGTGTATACCCCAAACTCTACTTTCTTGTTCTCATTTAATAACTGAGAGCTATATAATATGAAATACTACATAAGCAACCAAATACCAGGCCTTTATTCTTAGAGGAATAATTTTGTTTAATGAAATCTCATCTTCAGGTAGGGCAGAAACAGTGTTCTACAAGATTGTTATGATGAGATAATTCAGATAATGGAGGGAATGCGTGACATTTTGACATTACTATTTTGGTTTAGATGCAGCTATTTTGATGTTTTGGTCCTTTCTTGCTGACCCACAATGAGAAGATGGTGGCCAAAGTCGATGAAGTGAAGTCCACAATCAAGTTCCAGATGAAGAAGGTGCTTTGTATGGCAGTAGCTGTTGGCCATGTAAAGATGACAGATGATGAGCTTGTGTACAACATCCACTTAGCTGTCAATTTCCTAGTGTTGTTGCCCAAGAAGAACTGACAGAACACCTGGGCTTTATACATCAAGAGCACCATGGACAAGCCCCAGCGCCTGTGCTAAGGCACAGCTTAATAAACCCTAATGCCACCATTAAAAAAAAAAATAGGTGGACATGGTCTAGAAACCAAGCCATTAAACTTTCTGTTACTTAAAAACATTACCAAGTAGTGTATAAAATAAAACAGTCATCCTTACCCTATGCATAAGCTTTATAGTCATATCAACCCTGAGATGAGGATTAGGGTACAAGTGGGAATGAAAATGGAGTGAGGAATTCAGTGAGATTCAGAGATGGGGTAAGTGTTGGTGTAAGAGTTAAACTTGATCTGGCAGCTAAACCATCATAACAATGTACCATTTACCACAACCAAACGATAAACCATATAACCAAGAGTTATATATTTACTACACTTTTTATTCCAGAAAGGGACATTGATCATTCTTTATGAAACATCTGCTCATGCTGCATCTTATATGGTCTGAATCTCAGATTATCTGATTTCTATCTTAATGTTTAATAGTAATACTTTGGTATCAATTAATAAACTTATTAACTGAAATTGGAATTTGATTAATAATCAAAATTATGGTGGTTTCCGTTCTAAAATGTAGAGAATGGGTACACTTGCTTTTTGTAGGCTTTGATATTACGCTAACCTTATTTGATTGAATATCTATTATGAATGGTGGTTTAAGGGGGCAGGAGGGAGTGTGGAGGAGGGTATTTGAACCCCAGATGCCCATGAGAACTTCAATTAAATTTTAACAATTATGGCCACAATATTAGTAAAATATATATTAAATTTAGTATCAAGAGTTCTTTATACTGATAGTTTGGTGGTAAAGAAGTAATAGACTTGAGAACTGAAGCCAGTTCTAACAGGCTTTCTGAAAATATCTGTTTTTTTGTTGTTGTTGTTGTTATAAAAGTAGTAAATACCCATAACAATTAATCCAATATAGCCCCCCATAATTGGAGAGTTGATCAGGCATAGGCATAGAATAAAGTCAGGAATGTGAGTAGGACATATTAATTGGCAAAAAACAATGAGTTTTACATTTTGACAGGTCCATTTTGATGTGATGACATTAACATGTCTGGCACATACAGCAGACATTTAGAAAGTCATAAATCACAGAGGCATTTGCTTACCCAGATCAGTTCACCAAGAGAGGAAAAGAAGGATCATGATTGATAATGATTATACTATGCCTGGAGTTCCTTTGCTTTGTTAATATGTAGGGAATCCAAATTAAATGGAAAAGATTCAAGATAATAAGGAACTCCATTATGTGTAGGTGTTGAGAAAATGGTGCAGACCTAAAGTTGAGAGGAAAAGACTTTTTGAGATAAGATGGAAGATATTATAGAAAATAATTAATAAGCTGTTTGAAGTTCAGAATTTTGAAGCTGAGAAGCCTTGCTGAATACTCAAGACTATACAGGGGCTTAATATTAAATGCAATGATTTAGGACTTAGAGAAGGAGCACAGCTGACAGTCATGGTAATTATGAGGATTTTCTTTTGGAATGGATCTAAGACATTGGCATATGTATACATATGATCTGATGTTTTAGTTATCAAAAGAGGATCATCCTGCATGATTTTTGTGCTATTTGAAGGTTTCTTTCATTGTTTGAGAAATTTGTTAATTAAGGATTTTGTTCAAAAAGTTAAGCTCAGAGGACTTTGATTTGCATTTCTCAGCTCCCGGTGAATATCTCAGGTTATAATATAGTGCTTTGTCTTTTGCAAGCTTTCATTAGTTAACTGTCAGAGTCTCTCTAAATCCCTTTTCAGTTGATTTCAGTACAAAATGTTATTTAAGTATCAGAGGGTTTTTTTATTACTTGGACTTAAACACGACTGGTAACCCAGGAAGTTAAAGCTGACAATTTCCCCTGGAAGTACCTCCTCCTCTGAAGCACTTCCAGGTTGACGTCAAGATTGTTCTTTGCTGGCACTAAACAGTCACAACTGCGGAACTTTGTGACCATCTGCTGTAGGAAACACTGGCACCCAGAACTGTTTCCTAATATCTAAGGGGGTCTGAAGTACAATGAAGGGTGTGGAGCCCAGTGTACAGACTGGCATGGCTTCAGCTCCTTGATTTATTTACTCCAAAGGAGTCATAAAAAAGGTATAAAGTCAGTAAAGGACATCATAGTCTCAGATTTTAACCAAATATCACACAAGTACTGATCATTCCATTCTTTAACACACTAGAAATTCAGAATATGTGTGGAGTTTGTGTGTATTTATATAATTAATGATATTTGGGTCAATATTACTTGGGACCAAAGTGTGTTACACTGAGAAGAATGCAGACATTGAAGTAAAGAGGACCTGGTTTATAATCTAGACTCTGCTGAACAGTTCATCTAATCTTCCTAAGCCTCCATTTCTCCATCTGTAAATTGACGGTAAAAGTGCCTATACGTTGGAGATTAAAGAGATGTGGGAGAATGCTTAGCACAGGATGCAGGAGAGAGTGGTTGGCAGTAAATGCTAACGGTGGGGATAATGGTGATGATGATGATAAGCAAAATTGGGACCTGTGGTCACGACCCTGGTGTGGTAGAATGTAGGCTATTTATTTTCCTGGTTTGAGTCAACTGCTTTCATCTTCTACACTGCAGTATCTCTAGACCACTCCTTCCGTCTTGGATCTTGTATTTTCACGTGAATATGATAAATGTAAGAGGAAAGACCAGTCCGTGCTGTTGACTCACCAGCAATTAGCACTTTCATATCTTGATTTGCTGCAAGTTTGAGTTACTATCTAGAGTAGCTAAGCAGATGCTCTTGATTTGAGATACTTTGTGATTGGTACACAAGATAGAAGTTTGAAGAAATTACTGTCACTTCACATCATGCTATTACAAAATACCAAATTTTGGACACCACTGGTATTCTAATGTAAGATTTGTTTTGCTCAAAGAATGCCCTTTTAAAAGATTCTTCTGAAAACAGAATGGACACATGATACAAGAATGACAGAATGTTGATAATTGTTGAAGCTGGTTGATGGGATATGGGGGTTTATTATACTGTTATCTCTGCTTCTGTGTATGTTGGGAAATTCCCATGATAAAAAATTTCCACATTTAAAAAATTCTGGGATTGCTGTCTTCTGTTGAACTACTATTCAGAAGAAATAGGCATCTTTTAGTCCCATGTCTGACTTCATGCAGCCATCTTTTATGTGTTGTTTAAGTATTATGTCATTCTTTGTAGGATGATATGATTGAAAAAAGTAAAAGATTAAAGCTAGATTCAAAAGAAATGTGAGAGCGTTATCTCAGTGCAAAGAGATGAAGCTTAGAAAGAAATCTCTCAGGATAGCTGCAATCTCAAAGTACTCCGATTTAAGGATTATGTAAGTGAAATCCTCTGTGTATCCAGAGTCCGTAGTTATGCATACACTTATATTTAATTTTCCCATCAGGAGAAGTAATCAGTGCTGAAGCATTATTGAGATTTAGAAATTCTACCATATGTAGCACTTAAATGATGAACAATGTTCAAAAATAGCCCTCACTGCATTTAAACAGCCTATTAGAGTAGACAGGAAAATTCCACTGGCACAGTGGACCGTGAGGCTACTTATTAGATCCATGTATTAAAAGCTTAGGCTAAATTTGGGTCTGTGGTGTATAAAATAACATCAAAACCTAGTATAAAGCACTTCTGTCGTATTGTTTCCTCAAGGAGTCTTATGTATAAAGAGAATATATATTTTTCTTAAGCCAAGTGTATGTCTGTGCGACCTGTTCCACAGATGGCCTCAGGGCTTGCTGTCACCACCACCTGCATCCTCTTACTTTGCAAGAGCCCCATGAATGCCCTGCCATAGTTAACAGGGTTTATGCATCTTTCCTTCCCTCCAGCTGCAAGCTAGTTGTCAACTAATATCCCCTACTCTCTGTCATGCCAACTGGAAAAAGGGTATTTGCTCACTCTTTCTCAAAGAGTAATGGTTTCAAGGCTGGACCTCTCTGGAGTCAGACAGACCTGGGTTAAGTCTCTGGCACTGCTTCTTAATAGCTATGTGACACATGGCCTCACAAATTCTCAGATTCCTCATCATAAATGAAATAATAATGATATCTAACCCATAGGGCTGTTGTGAAAGGAAGTAAGATACTGCTCCTCACTTAACTGTAATAATCGTGTGGATTATTATTATTATTGTTATGATTATGAATCACTGACTCAGAAATCTGAATGTTTGAACATGTAGCTTGCTGCTTCCCAATGTGGTAAATTGTCATCTTTCTTGGTTGTCATGGAGAATTCATAGTTGAGTATTTTGTAATTCCTACTTGAAAGGGAGAGGAAATTTTAGTCTGAAACCTGAAGCACGTGGGGAAAATGTAGACCTAGTGGCTATTTGGCCAAAATACACATATGCACTTGCACACTGGATTCAAGCCTAGATCTTTACATAATGGCTGTTTTATTTAGGTGAAAGTCGTGAGGACATGGCTCCATCTGCTCAGGTCTCTGGTGAGGCAGCAATTGAA